>OY856409.1:1545293071-1547693071 GCA_963693085.1 Alisma plantago-aquatica
CTTTATTATTATCTAATCAATTACATGATGCCACAGTAAATCATTACATGATTGTCTGTGGGCATATAAATCCCACTTTTGAGTTTCACAATAACAAATTTTCTAAATGTTAACCCCACTTATTTGCATTTAACTATCCATTACAAAATTATGGTGATGAATTATAAATGAGATAGTTAATCTTTTCCTTTATTAAAATATGAACATGTGTTGAGTTAACATCGGGCTATCCCAGGTCCTAAAGAATTGAGAATTATCCCCTAATGCTCGACAAAGAATTACAAGAAGGGATGAAGGATAAGAAAGCCATAAAAAATCCTAGAAGATTTTTCTAGTCACTTTGTCTCCTCCTTGGGTTCAAAATCCTTCAAGAATGTCTGGTAGGGAATAACCTCCATATGATATCTCATGCCTCCCACTAGGATCTCTTGAATGAGTTTCCTTGCCTAAAAATATGATACCCTAATGAGATGTCACTAGGTGTCTGCCTCCCTTTGGTTTATATAGGGATATTAGGGATCCACTTGACCATTATTCGCTAGATGTTAACTTTGTTTTAATCTTGGATGCCTGGCATTGTTGGTGCTAACAAACTCAATTGCTTTCACCACCTTGAGTCAGTGCCACTAACTCTTCACTTTTACTATGATTTGGTGATTCAAATATCAAATTTGAGGGTTTTCTTCCTTTCTTCTCAATTCATTTGTCTGTATTTTTGGTTTCTTTTCCTTATCATGTTGATGCCACCGACAGCTGGTGGTACCAACTTTCTTCTATTTTTTCTTGGTGAATTTTTCAGTAAAGCATAATATATCATGCTAATTATAAATTAAAACAATCTCCTTGTAAATACATATAAAATGGATAATTTTGATGAACAAGGGACATTTTATGTTTTAGGTAAGGTTTTCGTAAAGCATATAAATATGAGAGAGTTTACCTTAAATAAAGCCTAAAAAGCTTCATTTTGGTAGTGAAATCATGTGCATCACAATCTCCTAAGCTTTGTATGTTGCTCGCCCTTGAGAAACACTAATTTGTATTTGGTTGAAAAGGTCAAAATAGAGGCACATATTTGATATAAATCATTCAACTCATCCTTGACTCTATAGTCCCTAACTGATACTCTGCAACAACAATGCAAACTACTACTATTCAAGAAACCAATCATGATAAACAAAAAATTTGAATCATATCGGCTTAACACATAAGTAAGATGAATCATAGATACATCGTGGTAAGTCTAAGTTGTTCTGAATACGTCACATAATCTTTCTATAAACACTATTCTATTAAACAAATTCTGCTATGGGTGCAATTCCCTAAATTTAATTGAAACAAGGGAGTAAATCTTTTTATTACCTACCATAAAGAGTAGTGAGTGGATGGAACGGGTGGCTTGATAAAAATATCATACCTAATTAAATTCGTTAATGTAAGACTACAAAATCATCAACTATGAAGATGGAAATGAAAATTGAGTGTACCGTTCTATTACTTGGTGGAATAATGGATAATGTGGATTCTTCATCCGACGATGAGTTAAGGTAGAACTGTGATTTATTATACCATTTTAGAATCTTGTTAGTCATACAAGATAGATATAACTCTTTTTCTTTATCATAATTTTCCTCCATTTTCCTTTTTTTCATATTCTTTTACATTTATTTTTCATTTTCATTTTATCATCTATATACAATTTGTGAGTATGATAAGGCATTCTTACAACTTCGAGAAGGAATGAGGATATATGCAAATTACTTGGTATCTACATTCAAAAAATAAATCAATGACCTATATTATACCAGCATGAATGAGGATATGAAGGATGCAATTATATGGAATTATTATGCAAACTAACCTATATTAATAAACTATGAATCCAATAATAGATTCATATCTTCTAGATGTAAAGCTAAATTACATTCTACATATGAGATGCAATCAAAGGGAAAAATGATGTGAATCAAGTATGAAGTATATGATGATAATGTAATGAGGTGACTTAGAGCTACACTCTTCCTAACAATGACACTTCTCTCTCTATTAACTCATGGGTCAAGATTATCCAAATATTATTAATGAAATGACATAAGAGTTCATGCCAATGACTTGTTAGATCAAGCTCAAACACCTTCTTCATTCAAACTGTCAAGATTAGATCTAGATATTAAGTTCAATACATATGTCTCTAAATTGACTAATCGCTTCAATTCCTCATGTAGTGTACTCTTAAATAAGAGAAGTCAAATTTCAAGGATAAGAGTACAGAGAGACCAATCCTTCAAGTGATTCATGTGATAAATTTTCTAAATCCACTTTTTACGCAAGATAGGTGTAGATACATGCACAAAAAATAAAAGTTGCAAAAAGAAAGCAAAGATATCTAAGATGAAAAAGAAAATTAAGATGCAAATTAAAATTATAAAAATAAGACGCATAGATACAATATATATGTATGCAAGATAAATCTCATTCCATACCCACCAAAGATTGAATGTGACAACATTCTCATTATAAAAAAAATTCATAGTTGGAACAAATGTACATGTAATCAGGCTCCCAGGGGATGGAATGTTCCCCATGACATATTTGGATCTTGTTGGCAGAATATGTCGGCGAACTGGGATGGGTTGAACAACATGTGTGGCAGTTGTGTGTAGTTGAGGAAGCATCCCTGGCTCCAGTAGTGATCATAGAGAGTTTACTAAGTGCACTTCACATCTTGTGGGAACTAGTAGAAGTTCTCTTGTTTAGTTAGGAGAAGGTGCATGTTATTCAATATTGCTTGCTAGTCTATGAATATTTGCTCCTAGTTGTGAAATATCCTCTCTTGTTGGGAGGTGAGCTCTGTCTTCACCTCGTATCATTGTTGCATACATGTTTGAATGATATTGAGCATATAATACATGCTATCAGATGAATATGGGTGACCTTGTAATGGATTTGGGGTAGAAGATGATGCACCATAGGTGTTTGACCTATGGTGTGGCCTCCTAAGGCTCCATCTCAGTAGAACCACTACCTTCTCAATCTCATTGTCATCATTCTCATTATGTTGGAGTCCTTCTCATGGTTCATGTCTTTCACGTCATCAACTAGCCCATGTAGATGATAAAAATCGGTGATTTTGAAGATGTGGTTTGGAAGTTCTCTTATGCCCATTTTGAAGATTGTTGATGTCATGGAGTTTAGCATTACAAATATTCCTGATGTATAGATCCCCTTTGACTCTATGTGTTGTAGATCAGAGAGATCAAGGTTGAAATGAATGTCTAGACTCATGATGAGACCACTAAAATGAATGGTAGGGTTCCTCTTCTCATTTTTGGGATGAACTTCATAAGAGATGGCTATTTAGGATGATGCTTCTTGTCGCAGCCGCTTGCTTTCCATTATCATAGAAAGAGGTTGAGGATGAGAGATTGATGAAGTGATTTCTTGATGTCGTAGTGATCAGGAAAACTTGCGGAAGAGTGATTGAGGAATTGATGCTTGATTTGTGAGAATCCAAATGAAAATCCCCTCTTTATATAGGATGAGCAGCACCCATCAGTGGAAAGTTGGTGCCACTGTGTAGGAAGTTGGCGGTACTAATTTGGACTCCTATTGAAAGTTGATAACCATGAAAATGATGAATGAAATACTGACATGTATATCTATGGTGCTTGTAGTACTAACCCATAAGAATCCACAACTGGATAGCTTATCTGACATTAGATTCACTCATGTGTGGCCTTTAGATTGAAGGGCATAGGTCATACTCATCTGTCATATTGGTGGTACTGAATTTGGTTGGTACCACTGCCTTAGTTCTATCAAGATGCCTATGTGTGTCACTTAATCTTAGTCAGTGCACTGATTGGTTTTTCAATGGTACTGACATTTTACTATCAAAGTACAAATACCCTTATAATGACGAGTCAATGCCTCTAACATGTGTGGGTGTTACCTACTTCTTCATGTGTTTACACATTGCATAAACTTGTCATGTACCATTGAATTGTATCAATTAAATCAAACTACAAATGTAAAATGCAAAAACTACCAAATGGAGTAAATGTGTGGGTTGCCTCCCATAAGAGAGCAAGTTTTATGTCCTAGGTTTGACATAATTCTTACATATAACCTAGGTTGTCATTAGTGGGTGGTGAAAATGGTTCGGTAATGTGAATTTTTCCATGTCATTTCTAATCCCCCAAGTCAAGTGTCCTCGGCCCATGGAAATGAATACATCCGCAATAGCTTGAAATAGTTGCCCTAAAAGTAATTTAGATTCCTTCTTCTTGTACATGTCCAACATTAAAAAATTTACTAGGTATGTAATTATATCTACTTTTTCCAACACAACATCATATATACCAAAGGGTCTAACAACATAGTCATCCACTAATTAATGTCATGTTGGTCTTGGTAGGTTCCCTCAGTCCAAGTCTTTGAATGTGGCAAGAGGCATCAAGTGAACTCTTGTTGTGAAATCACAAAATGCTCCACTAGACTTGCTATTGCCAATGGAACATAGGATATTGAAGCATCTGGGTCTTTCCTTTTTGGTGACAACTTCCCTTGAATCCTTGCACCCATCACTGCATTCATTTCTAGAATGTTAGAATCTTTGACACTTCTTGATGATGATCTCCTTGAGAAACTTCCTAGATTCCATTGTTGTCTCAACAATGCCCATAGGTTGAATATTATGTGACATTAACAAAAAAATGTTTAGAAATTCCTTGGGTTGCATAGATAAAGCATGACACTCAAATGTATGAATTGTTAATGGATGAGGTGAGACAGTACACCAATGTCAAGGGGTGTATGACTTCTTGGAACCTTATTGCCATAATCTTAAGCTGGTGTCATTGTACATTTTAATGGAACATGGCTTCATAAGAATTGGTTTTTCCTTGCCAAACATGGATGCCTACATATTGATCATGAATGTTCCACTATCAATTATAACTTTCACCATTTGGTTGTGTGGGCATCATTTCTTGAAGTGGGGAAGTAGTCAAGGTGGTGGAGATTATTTTAGGTGCACTCCCATGTGAAATTGATATGATTGAAACTTCTTTTTCACTCCTCAAAGTTTTTACATTAATTGAAGAACTCACCTATTCCCAATTCTTAGGTGTCCTTATTCCCTCATGTCTTTTGTACAAGTTGTTGTGATATGGGATTTGTGTATGGATGAGTTGCATGCATCGTAGGTTGTATGAATGTGGAGAATCTTTAGTAGGACAAGCCTACAAATTGTAAATTGATACACTTTTTTTTTGGCATCCAAAGGGACTATATGTGTCTAAGATCTCTTCAGTGGTACACCCATTTTCATTGGAATGTTGGTGTTGATGTGTCAATTCCACGTTCCTAGAGAAAACATGTCATTATGTCTTTTTCAAATCTAATAGATATATGGTCATATGTGATATTTGGATCCATAATGTTTTGATTCACGCTCCCATATTTTGTTTCTCCCTCTCATAACAATAAAATTATAAATCGATCTTGGTTATGAATTTTCCAAAATGTATTTCAGATTATCATCCTTTGATGGTCCATGCTCTTGTTGATTTTTCTAAAAATTGTGTTGTTCGTGCATTTGAGGTTTTTGCACCTATGACAAGTCTTTCTTAAACAAATTTGGACCCATCAAAAAAAATTAGGATTCTACCTACCATAGTTGATTATCACGCCAATAACAAATCTTCTTCCCCAGATACCTACAATATTCATACATTTGAGCAATGTTGAGATTATTGGTATCAACACTACATTGTCAAGGCCTTCATTTGTGCCATAATCTCAACCATAAATTACCTCATTCCTTTTACCCCATGATGCTTAAGTACTTGCACAAAATAAAAGTGGTTTTGTAATTTTAAGGTACTAAACAATTGTAACAAAAAAAGCAAATAAAATTTAACAAAAGGATGCAACAATTAATTTTCAAAAAGAGATGACAATGCAAATTGGACAAAAATATGTAGCAATGAAATTTAAAAGGAAAAATTTGCACTACAATTTCTAGTATCAGCATTCGTAATGCTAGCACAGCCAATTCCGTAGCAACAATGCCAAAATCTTAGGATGCCTTAATTGCACGACTTATATACCCAATTTACTTGTTAGAGTAGTCAAGAGACTCAATGAGTCCCTAAATGTCCAACTCAGGTAGATGAGACATATAGAAACTACTATAGACTGAATCAGATCATCAAACCCTAATAAAGGAGTTAATTGGTTGAATAAAATTTAAGAAAGAGTTAAAAGTGAAGAAAGTACAGTTGGTGGAAGATCAGATTCATCAGGACCAGCACCGTGAAGGACAATGAAACTCCTCAGCTGGAATTGTCGGGGCATGGGCGGTCATGGCAAGAATCAAAACCTTCACAGCCTGTGCTGGAAGGAACGCCCGGATATGGTCTTTCTTATGGAGACCATGGTGAAGAAGGAAGTTCTCGAGAAAACCATGAGGAAATGTGGCTTTAACAATGGCGTTTGCCTTAGTAGTGAGGGAAGATCTGGGGGCATTGGTTTCTGGTTGCAGGAGGACAATATCACCATCATCTCTTACTCAAAGCATCATTTCATAGTGGAGGTAGATGAAGGTCAGGAAAAAGGAAAGTGGAGATGTGCTGGAATCTATGGATGGCCTGTCAACCATCAAAAGCATATGATGTGGGAGCTAATGAATCAGTTGTACGAGTAGACTAGCGTTCCTCTGCTGTTCATAGGTGATTTCAACGAAATCCTTAGCAGCTTGGAGAAGATAGGGGGCGCTACCAACAATGTGAGGCACACTGATGAGTTTTGTGAAGCTGTGGATAGGTGCAGGCTTAATGATCTGGGTTTCCATGGCGATCCATACACTTGGGAGAAGGTACTGAACATGGAAACGATCATCAAAGAACATCTTGATAGGGCCTTAACTACGGATAGCTGGAATCTTATGTTTCCCGAAGCCTTGGTAAGACACCTGTCGAGGGTCTACTCGGACCATTCACCTCTTATGCTGAATACGGATAGGGACCGGAGGTACAAGAACGCAGATAGCACCTTCAAATTTGAGGGGTATTGGCTGGGCGAGGAAGAGTGCAAAAATATTGTCAGAGAAAGTTGGGCGATGGAGAACAATAACCTTGAGAACAAGATCGACCTTTGCGCTAGCAGGATGCAGAGCTGGGCAAAAGCTAAATTCCAAAAAACCAGCACTATGTTGAAGAAGGCTGAAAAGGCTTTAGAAACTGAGCAAAGGCGAACCCCATCAAGTGATTCCATCTCGAGATGTAAAAAGTTGACGGAAGAAGTGGTCAAGCTTCAGCAAATCAGTGAAACGCATTGGTACACCAGGGCCAAGATTAACGAGATGTGAGATGGGGATAGAAACACAACCTATTTTCACAAAAAAGCTACGCAAAGGAAACGACATAACTACATAGCTAAACTGAAGGATGATGACGATATGTGGCATGAGGGTGATGATGGTGTCTTTGAAGTGGTCAGTGAGTTTTATACCAAGATGTTCACATCCAATGGAACAACGGTTAGACATGATGTTTTAGATTGCATACCCGATGTGATTACCCAAGAGATGAATCAGTATCTGCAAAAAGAACCAAGTAAAGAGGAGATATGGGAAGCGCTAAAGAACATGCACCCCACTAAGGCCCCGAGGCCGGATGGGTTTCAGGCAGGTTTCTTCCAGAATTTTTGGTCCATCATTGGGGACGATGTGTGAACTTTCATACAAAGGTGGTGGAGAGGAGATGAAAGTCTTAAAAATATTAATGCTACCAATGTGGTTCTCGTCCCAAAAAACAAAGAACCGACTAGTATGGGTGATTTCCATCCGATTAGTCTCTGCAACATAGTATACAAAATGATCTCCAAGATGATGGTGAATAGATTGAAAAGGTTCTTGAATGATGTCATAAGTGTTAACCAAAGCGCTTTCATCAGTGGTCGCCTAATAACTGACAATTCCCTTATTGATTTTGAAATTTTTCACTCTATGAATAGGAAAACCAAAGGCAAAAAAGGAACCATGGCACTCAAGCTCGATATGAGCAAGCCTATGATAGGCTTGAATGGGATTTCATTGATATGGTCATGCAAAAAATGGGCTTCGGCAATCTGTGGAGAACAAAAATAGGGGAGTGCATCCATTCTGTTTCCTTCTCCTTCATCATTAATGGAAGAAAAAGGGGTCTTATCAAACCACAGAGAGGACTTCGCCAAGGAGATCCAATTTCACCTTATCTTTTTCTTCTTTTTGCAGATGTGTTCTCAAACCTCCTTACCAAGTCTACTACAGAGGGATATATTCACAGGGCAAAAGCCAGTAAGAATGGTCCTTGTGTGTCCCACTTGTTCTTCGTGGATGACAGCATTTTGTTTGCTCGGGCAAACTTGGAAGAGGTAGCCATGATAGCTGATTTAACCAGCTGCTATGAGAGCGCCTCAGGACAAAAAATTAACTACCTAAAATCTGAAGTTTCCTTTAGCAAGAATGTCCCTATCGAGACAAAAAACATGGTGACGGATATGTTAGGGGTGAAGCAGGTTACCAAGCATGACAAATACCTGGGTTTGCCAATGTGTACGGGGAGATCCAAAAGAGATGTCTTCAAAGCTATTACAGATAGAATATGGGGGAAGATGACTGGATGGAGGGAAAAATTTCTTAGCCAAGTCGGGAAAGAGGTGCTCATAAAATCTGTCATACAAGCCATACCAACCTACCTCATGAGCTTCTTCCAGTTCCCAGTGTATGTCATTAATGAGATGAATCAAATGGTGGAAAAATTTTGGTGGGGCTCTAGCAATGGAACTCGCAAAATACACTGAGCTTCTTGGGATAAATTATGCAAGACAAAGAAGGAAGGAGGTCTGGGATTGAGAGATTTCAAAGTCTTCAATGCTGCTCTATTTCAAATGCATGACAAGATATATACTTTTTGGGTGAATATTACATGAACTATATATTGAAATGTGACCAATTGATGATGGAACAACTTAGGACTACTAGTAGGATCTAGATTATAGAAAAATATGGACAAGTTAAAACAATGTAATAGTCGATGTAGAGATATATTAGTACAAGGGAGTATGAAAAATCAAGAAGCATGGATGGAAATTACACACTAGAAAATATAAATCACTACCAAAGATGATTATCATAAAAATCTCAAGGTTGCATCAAATAGGGATATATAACTACTATGGTGCTTCAAGTTAATGTATAAAGGACGCATTTAAAATCACACCAATGATTCTAAACAATATTATCATCAAACATGCATCACAAATCAATAAAAGGGATTTTAATATAGAAGCATATATCGCTTGTTGAAAAATAAGACATTAGAGTTGTATTCAAGATAGGCAATTTAGATAATGGCAATATTCTTATCATAAAATGGTATCAAGGGAAATTCCAACATAATAAGCCTATTGATTGTGAAAATTAAGTTTGTATGGAAATTTACATCCAGTAAACATTTTGAACATTTTGTGCATACTCTTTTCATTCAAGTTTCTAGTTTGAACTTCTCATCTAGCAATAGTTGTTGGGAAGTCTCAAGGTTGTCTGACAGTGGAGTTACCTTGGGGCCACTTCTACTTCTTTTATGGGGATTGAAAAACCAATTTGAAATCAGTCACTCATGTAAATACTTTAGCAAGTGACATACAAGAAGAAATATGAAAAGATCCCAAATCATATTCTTGGGTCTGAGGGGTTATCTTAGCCACCCAAGTCGGATTTCTTTCTAGTTATTTCCAAAAAGTGAAATATTTAGAACAATTTCCTTATGATGATTGCAAGTTCATTATCCTTGGAACTACAGTATTCTCCATTGAAAATTGGAGATCCTTTTCCATTTTTATTCCTTTGTAACCCATAAAGTCTAGTACCATCTCAACTAGTTTTCTATTAGTATGGTCTAGTGTTTGATTAATATCCTTTTTACTATCTATGAATATTTTTTCAAAGAGGATTTCAAAATATGATTGTCATTCATAAGAGAAGTAGTAGAAGTATATAATTGATTTGTGTCAAATCTAGAATGCCAAAGATTGATTTCTAAGATAACAGATTTAGTAATATTAAGAATCTTTTTCAATATGACGAGCAACAATATTAATCTCACTACTAGTATAGCAATAATATGATTCAAGAACACTAAATTATTTCAAGCAAAGAAGCATTTTCATTATCAAACATACCAATTTTGGAAATATAAATATATTATTTAGATTACTTTCAAAATAAAATAATTGTCCTTATTTTCAATTTTAAGAACACCAATAACAAAAAAGATTGAATCAACAAACTTTTCATGTTCTTCATTAGAACTACGTATAAAAGATTGAGATTCTAAAATGTAATCTGATAAAAAAATCTAGTATTTCCAAGTGTAAGAGCAAGTACTTGGCTAGTTTAAGCATTGTTCTATATATCGACACCATTGAATTTCAATTCCAGTTATAGATAATGCATTTTGAGATTTTCAACATCATATTGAAATCAAATAGTAATATGTTCAAGGTCAATTTTTTTTCATGCAAGTTGTCAAAAATATTAGTAAGCTTTTTATTTTTATGCTTAGTAGACATAAAACAACCGTGAGTAAAATGAATAAATTGAATCCAAGATTATTTATCTGCGGACTTATATTTACTTGATTTGAATCTTCAATTGAGATTTCCATCAGGTAAAGTGGTTTTATTCAACTCACTTTTACTATAGATTTCACTTGGAGGAGCTATTAGAGATTTTGTCACCTTTCTTCTTCTTTTTGTGCTTCTCATGATTTCTTTTATTGTCTCCTTTGTTATGATGGCTTCTCACTTGGGAAATCAAACATGTAGTGACCCTTCTTTCCACATGAGAAGGAACAGTAGTAGGAAGAAGACTTGCCTTTTTAGGATCTACTATTGGACTACATGCATCTTATTTACCTTGACATAATTTATGACATGATGAATTATGGAATGCAATCACCTTATCCTTCATCTTTATATTCTCTTTTTCAAACTCCTCTTTTGAGTTGAGCCTTGTCTAATAGGCTTGACGATATCCTATAAGTTCTTTAATAGGAATTATGGAGAAATTTTTGGTATCTTTAATGTAGGGAGGTACATATATCAATCCAGATATGTGGAGGGGGAAGGATCTGCTATTCGGTCTAGTCTAGTCTTGGACCGACTTGATTTTTGGTCCAGTCCTCAATCCACTAATTTTTTTTTTTTGAATTCGATCATCGGTTTGGTACAGTCTAATGATAGAAATCAGTCTGGACCAGTTGAACCGGATAACATAAAAGAACTTACTATATATATTTATTGAATCAAATATTTATGAAGGGTTGTGAAGATGTGAAATACATTATTAATGACTCTATAGTGTACCAATAGGTATAGTAATATTGTGGTCTACACACTAATGTCATTATATCAATAAATGTCAATATCAATAGTCATTTCCCTTATATGAGCATTGAGTAACCTCTAAATAAATTTCAATATTGCATTACATTGCGCTCACAAGAAACGAAAAGGAGTTGCACATTTAATCAAATTGTAAATAAATTAGTGTATTACATATTAACTATCATATAATTCAATTTTATAATAATTCTAAGTGTACATTTTTTGTGTGCTACAAATTTATGATATTTAGTCTTGAATGTGTTATTCTGTGTAAGCATTATATTAAAAATGTAACCAATAGTCTTATAAAAGTTCACTCTACCGAGTTCTAAGAGATTAATTGTGTAACTTGGTTTGTGTTACCAAACTCAAATAGCTTATCATTTCATTTATAATACTTATACCATAGTTCTTTTATATTTTATCATCATGAATATATAAATATTGGTCAATTGGTCTAGTTCCAATCCGGTCCTTAATTTGTCTAGTCCTATCTCTTACGAGACCGGTTCTTATTTAGTCTGATCCTCAATCCATGATTTTTTTTGTTAATCGGTTCTCAGTCTAGTCCTATCCAAACTGGTCTAGTTTGGGTCTAGACTGATGAACAACCCTACTTCTATGTTTGTTCCTTCTTTTCCCACCAGAGAAGAAGAGACAAAATAATCTTATAGTTCATCTTACAAATGTGCATGGTATGGCCACTGGTGCGTTTCTGTCAATGGTGTTACACGCTACTCAATTGGAGTTTGAATAGATGTAACCACGCAGACAGACACACATAGTGGATTCACTTTCAATATTTATAAAACCTAACTCAACACCTACTCACACTAAAACACTACACCTACAAGCGCACGAGGTCGTGTCACAGTATAGGAAGGTGGCAAGTATAGGGTCAATCCACAGGGAGAAGAGGGGTCACTAGAGCTAGGTTTAGTTTGGCTAGGTTCCTACTATGGAGACTAGGGTTAAGGGTTTGAAGGTTGTTTTGATTGTTCAACTAATATGAACAAATGAACAATTAAAGGAAGGAATGAAAACTAAGTTAACCCTAGACTAGATTAAAGCTAAAGAAGCAAGAAAGGATTAAACTAGATATGAAAAGGGAAAATTACACTAAGGCAAGAAAGAGAAGAGAAAAAGAGAAACTAAAGATCTAAGCTAGCATGAACAATGAAAGAGCAAAGCAAGAAGCTAACTAGGCAATAAAAGAGCTAACTAAGCTAAGCAAGCACAAAACTAGGGTCTTAAGTATTAAAGAGAGGTGTGGGTTGTTTAGGGGTATGAACTTGTCAATGAGGTTGGGGGTGATGACATGCAAGCATTACTCATCCATTAATATTATCCAAACCAAACATCTTGTTAGAGTCTAATGAATTGATCTAAGCTACTAACTGGCCAAGGATGAGATGGGATATGTATAGGGAAACTAGTCCCTAACAACTCTCATTACCCTTATGAGGCTCAATTGGGTTAGGTATTAGATTCAATTTAGTTAGAGTCTAATCAAGTCTAGGTTACTAGATTAGACAATCCTAGGGCAATTAGGGGCTGAGGGTAGAATGGGAAGGTGATATCAAGGCTTTGGACCCCAATTCCCCCACATTCTAACCTTGAGAAGGCTCCATGCTAATTGCACTAGAATTATCTAATCTAGCTACTTAGATCTCTCACTTAGGTTTAGGAAGATTGATTAGGATGTAGGAAGCTAGGAGCCAACCTAGGGATCTAAGAATTGGACCTAGGGGCAAATCCCAAAATTCACATATATAAACAATTTCCCTAAATTCCTAAGTGATTTCACACACAAACCAACAAGAAATTCATGGAGAATAAGATGCAAATAGAAAATAATCGTTGCCAAATGAAATCATAATTTGTGTAGATATTTTTCCCCCAACATGGTATCAAAGTAACATAATTTCCCCCAAACAACCCACCAAGAGGGGCCTAGCTACTCGTGGAAATGGAAAATACAAAATGAAAGGAAGAAGAATGAGTAGAGGAGTGAAAATCCATGACGAGCTCAGTGAAGACTCCTCCTTCTCGACATCCCAGTAGTTGTAGTCTGAGCTCCCTCCTCCAAGGTAGGTGAATGGCATGGATGTATGGTGGAAATGGAAGGAAAGTAGGGTTTTGATGGTGGAAATGGTGAAATGGAGGTGGAATGAGGTAGGAATGGGTGGAGGACAAAATGGGGAGGCTAGAGTGGTTGTAGGATAGCTAAACTTGTGCCCCAGCTGCCACCTATGTATATATAGGTGTGGGGGAAGAACTAGGTTAAGTAGGGGCAATATGGGTAAAGCAGTGCAAAAATAGGTAGGTTTTCTTAGTAGCACGACCGTGGTTGGTAGGGGTGAGCACGGCCGTAGTATTATACAACGGTCATGGGAATTAAAATGGCAAGATCATAGGGTTTGGTCAATTTTGGGCTGGAACTGGCACGGCCATTCTGGCCAGCACGGTCGTTCTGGCCAGCACAGCCGTGCTGGCCTCTGGTTAGCACAGGCCTACAAGCTAGCATGGGCCTGTTGGCATTCTGGGTCATTTTCTGAAGGTCTTGTTGATTGGGGCATGTCCCAGAACGGCCATTCCATGGTAGCACGGCTATTATGGAGTCCTTCCCCTACATTTGAGTGTTGAACTTGGCCATTCATGTAGGTTATTGTTTCAATACATCCTTTGACCACTTGGGGTAGGTTTGGAGTGGTTTTTGCCTGATTTTGGGCTCCTCCAAGCCTGGGGAAACCCAAGAACAACCATCTTCTTTCCAATCCATCATGTAGTGGCCACAATACCTACAAAACATGCAAAAACCATCCATAAGTGCATTTGACAATAAAACACATATTGACGGAAATAACATGTAATCTAACAATTGTAGATGTGATTGAAATGCAAAATGACATAAGATGAAGCCCTAAAATAGGGCTAAATCACCACCCAAACTTGAAACATACTTGTCCCCAAGTATGCTCCAACTCAATCTCTCTACAAAATTTTCCACAAACAAGAAATGACAAATGCATTGTAAAAGATGATTATTTCTTAATGGGATCAAAGATAATTGAGTACATGCATATCACCTCTCTCCTCTCCTTCTTTCACAATCCAATCATGAAAAGAGCACAAAGCATATGAACTTGAAATATAGCACATAGAATACACTCGCTATCTGTATTTCTTTCATGTAGTTCTGGGTAGACCGTTTCATAATGGTGTTAATCAAGGATGACTAGGAGTGTTGTTTCACCTTCATGCATTCAACCTTATGTTTCAAATCACACCAAATGACCCACGTGGCTGGGGGAAAGGACAAAATGAGCAAGGTTTGATGTTTCCTATCTCAATGGGTATAAAGATGGAAGAAAGGGTTGTGGTAAGATTTTAGAGTGCTATTACATAGAGCACTCATCTTTTCTTTATTTGAATGCTCTTAAACAAGAGCATCCGTTATTTTCTTTTTGCATTTTTTTTCTTTGCCCTTGGAGTAGATAGGGCATATGGTGGATAGAGTGAAGCAGGGAGATTGAGATGTGGCCATGCCAAACTTTTGGAGGTGGCCACGGCTGCTATGTGCACTCTGGCATCTTTTCATGAGGTGACGGGTTAAGGAGATGGTGAGTGAATAGTTGGGTCAAAGAGGGGTCATTGGTATGATTCTCCACATAAGACATCCTACATGAAAATTAGTCCAATACTTCATCCTAGATATCACACCACATGAGTGAACAAGATGAAATTGATATATCAATCAAGTGATTCCACAAACACTAAGCATTCAAAGCTTGCTCAACTCACAATTCAACCAAATCAATCACAATCCTAAGAGAGGTGATGCACATGTAAAAAGTCAAACATTGATACCACTTAGCAAACAATCAATGATAATTCACTTGCATTTGTCAAAGGTCATCAATTTTACTCAAAACAGTAGAGATTGGGTCAAAACACACTTTTTAGATAAGAAATCTAAAATTTGGGCAAATTTGGACAAAATGTTTCCGAATTGCCTTCAATCACATCTAAGCCTATATTATTGAACTTAAAGCAGTAAACAAGTAAATCCTAGCTTAAACATGTAAAAGTTACCAAAAATCTACATGATATGCAATGCACGACTAGAAGAGAAAAATTTTGAAAATTATGCAAAAATGGCAGGAATGTAAACTACATGGTTGCAAAGGATGCAAAGCACAAAAATGGTAGGAATGTAAACTACATGGTTGCAAAGGATGCAAAGTAGTAAAGAAAATGTACACTAGATAGATCAAAAGAAAATAGAGATCACGTGAGATAGGTAATCAAAATGAGAGAATGAGATAGCTGGTACATACCGCCCTACCACCCCAAACTTTTGAATCATGGTATCCTCAGCATGAAATTAGAGCTTAGGGATAGTAGGGTGAAGATCATGGCTGGTGTGGAGCATCATAATGTTGGTCACCCTGTTGTGGTTGGTGATCGACCCTCGCCATGGTCATGGTGTTCTCCTCTCACCTTGGTCGTGGCGTTTCACCACCACCGTGGCCATTCATGTGTAAAAACTCCTCGATCCCAGTAACTTTCCTCAACGTTTGCAATCAAATCACCATGACTGTGGCTGGTGGCCATGGTTGTGCTTCCCTCGTGTGGCCATGCCTGTGGTGGACACCATGGTCGTGGCCATTCAAGTACAAAATTGGAAGTGTTACTGTAACTTCCTCAAACCTTTGAAATTAAATCACTACAGCTGTGTGGTATGCACCATGGTCGTGATGAGCCTTCTTTTTGTACTTTATCAACTTCAACTCGAAGTTTTAAAATTCTTACAATAACTTTGATTTATTGCCACATTTTATTTTGAAACCAAGCCTTGTTCTTTACTACTCTCTCTTCAACCTGTCTCATCTACATGTCATCAAAACTAAAACTAAAACTATCAAGCACAAGTGTGTGTGTGTTTTTAGGTTTGTGTAAAACAAAAAGCAAAAGTATCAAAAATGAAAGGTTGGGTGAAAAATTCCCCGAACCTAGGTGGATTGCCTCCCACAAGCATTGAGTTTCTTGCCTTCAGCTTGGCTTCTTGGTGATTCTTTAGTCATTCATCTATTTGGCATTCTCATGTGTCCATTCTTGCAAAACATGCATCCCTCAATTGCACTCAATCTGTTTTCCTCATCCCTTTGATCACAAATAATCATCATCAATTGTTCCATCTTGATCTTATTTTCTTAAATGATCATTTGAACTTGTGAAGTGATCATGTCCAATAACCCTATCTCGGACCCATCGGGTTGGGGTTTTGTACATGTTGATCTTTATCTTCATTTCCATGAATGAAACTGTCATGGTGCCACTACGTACGTGAATCTCGATATCAGTTGTAGATAAGAACGACCTTCCCAAGATGATGGGAATCTTCCTATCCTCCGGCTCCATATCAAGTACAATGAAATCCGCCAGGAACACTATGCCTTTTTCTATATCTATCATCACCAAGACATCATCCACTCTACCCCTAGGCACTTTTATAGATCTATCTGCCAATTGGAGAGTGCAATGTGGCAACTTCAACTTGCCTAAGCCCATCTCAACATAGACATTATAAGGAATTAAATTCACACTGGATTCCAAATTGAGTAAGGGCATGTCCATGCGATGTCCCCCTATGTAATTAGGTATGAGTGGGGCTCCTGGGTCTTTTCTCTTCATGAGAAGTGAATGTTGGATGATGGAGCTCACTTATTCAGTCAATCTCACCTTCTTTGGAATCCTCCCCATTGACCTTCTTTTCATAGTGCTAGGTTCTTGAGGAACTTGTCATATGATGGGATTTTCTTAATAGCATCCAAAAGTGGAATGTTCACCTTCACTTGGTGAAACACCTCAAGAATATCAACATTATGATTTTGCCTCCTTTTCAATTTTGGTGGCTCATCTAGTTCTTCAATGAATGGAGGATCACTAGTTTTTCCCGTACTTGCATGAACTTGAGGTGGAACACTAGGGATGGTAGGACCTGAAAAAAGGATATGTCGTGGACCACATGGAATCCCAAACTCAACATGCAGTATCACAACATCATCTTTAGAAATATCAATCATAGTATCACCACTTGGCTGCCTTTGCTTTGCTTTATCAACCTTTCTTTGATTTGCGGGCTGCTCAAGAGTTTCCCCACTCCTTAGAACTGTCACAACACTACCTTGCTCATGGTGGAGAGGGGGAGAATGTTGTGTCTATGGAGGAGGTGGAGGTGACACTTGGGGTTGAAACTGAGGTGGAGAAGAGAATTGAGGGGGAGGAGAGAATTGGGGTTGGAAAGTGAAGTTTTGGGAAATTTGAGGTGAGCGATATGGTGGAGGAGTGTAAGGCTTGGAATAGTCTTGGAAGGAGTGAATGGGATGTACTTGCATGGGGGTGGAGTATAGAAGACGTGGGAAGAAGGCATAGGTCCACTTGCTTCATGATGGCTCATGATGGGTTTTAAAGACAATTTTTCTTCTTGAAGAGCGATTATGGAAGATAGCTGCTCTATTCTCTCTTCTAACCTGGCAACATCTCTTTGAACATCATCAAATACTTTCAATCTAGAGAGAACCTCTTCCTCAAACCTTGAGCTATATATGGGACTTTGTGGTTCCTGGTAGCTATAGGAGTGAGGTGTCTTCTTTTCTTCCCCATAGAACTCAATAACATTGACCAAATGACAAGGAGGTTTGGTCACTTGGTTTCTCATGAAGCTAACCATTTCACCAAACATTTTCATCAATTGTGGGCTTGAATCATTGTGAGTTGGAGATGCCACAATAAAAGATAGGTCACTGCCACTAACCATACTAGAAGCTTTTATCCTTGAACTTTCTACCAAACTCTCAAAAATGGGCCATGTCTCCTCAGGTGGTTTAGCCATAAACATTCCTCCACAAGAAGAATCCATTGTAGCTTGACTTGCATGAGATAGACTAGAGTAGAAGGATTGAACTAGCTACCACAAAGGGATATCATGATGTGGACATTCTCTCAACATCTTTTGAAATCTCTCCCAAGCCACATGGAATCACTCATTATCTATTTGACTAAAACTTGCTATGGTATGCCGCATTTGTGTTAGCTTTGCTACAGAGTAGAATTTCCTCAGGAAAGCATTTTTCATCTCTCCCCAACTCATGATGTCCCTTCTTGAATCATACCACTCTTTTTCTTTGTCCTTGATGGAGAAGGAGAATAAAGTCAGACTGATTGTATCATCACTTGCCATCGGCATCCTAAAGGTGGAGCATACATCAAGAAAGGAGTCTATGTGATTGTAGGGGTTCTCACTCTCTGAGCCATACATGATGGATAGGATCCCAAGAAGACCTGGACGGATGGAGAATTGCTCCCCTGGCATCTAATCAACCCTGCTAGCAATTGGCAATTTTTAGTTGCTAGACATGAAGTAGTCTTGAAGTGGCTTGTGAAGTGCATTTTGGCCTTCCATCTTGTTTCCTTCTGAATGGCTTATCACATGCACAAAGCACAACCAAAAAAAGAAATCAAGTTAGTAAACCCATATACACAAAGAATGCAAAGAATAATGAATAAAGAATAGCAATGATGAGGGCAGTAGGAAAAGTCAAATAAAACTAACTAGCTAGGATGAGTGCCTCTCTCCCTGGCAATAGAGCCAGAAAGCTTGGTGTGTTTCTATCAATGGTGTTACACGCTACTCAATTGGAGTTATATATGTAACCCCGTAGATAGACACACACTATGGATTCACTTTCAATATTTATAAGACCTAACTCAACACCTACTCACACTAAAACACTACACCCACAAGCGCACGGGGTCATGTCATAGTATCGGAAGGTGGTAAGTACAGGTTCGATCCATAGGGAGAAGAGGGTGCACTAGATCTATGTTTAGTTTGGTTAGGTTCCTACTGAGAAGACTAGGGTTAAGAGTTTGAAGGTTTTTTTTATTGTTAAACTAATATGAAAAAACAAACAATTAAAGACAGGAATGAAAACTAAGTTAACCCAAGACTAGATTAAAGCTAAAGAAGAAAGAAAGGATTAAACTAGATATGAAAAGGGAAAATTACACTAAGGCAAGAAAGAGAAGAGAAAAAGAGCAATTAAAGAGCTAAGCTAGCATGCACACAGCAAGAGCAAAGCAAGAAGGAAACTAGGCAATAAAAGAGATAACTAAGTTAAGCAAGCACAAAACTAGGGTTTTAAGCGGTAAAGAGAGGTATGGGTTGTTTAGGGGTATGAACTTGTCAACGAGGTTGCCAGTGATGACATGCAAGCATTAATCATCCATTAAGATTATCCAAAACAAATAACTAGTTAGAGTCTAATGAATTGACCAAAGCTACTAACTGCCCATGGGTGAGATGGGATATGTATAGGGGAACTAGTCCCTAACAACTCCCATTACCCTTACGATGCTCAATTGGATTAGGGATTAGGTTCAATTCTGTTAGAGTCTAATCAAGTCTAGGTTTCTAGATTAGACAATGCTAGGGTAATTAGGGGTTGAGGGTAGTAATGGGAAGGTGAAATTAGGGCTTTGGACCACATTTCCCCAACATTCTAACCATGAGAAGGCTTCATGCTAATTGCACTAGAATTATCTAATCTAGCTACTTAGATCTCTCACCTAGGTTTAGGAAGTTTGATTAGGATGTAGGAAGATGGGAGGAAACCTAGGGATCCAAGAATTGGTCCTAGGGGCAAATCCCAAATTTCACATATATAAGTAATTCCCTAAATTCCTAAGTTATTTCACACACAAACCAACAAGAAATTCATGGAGAATAATATGCAAATAGAACATAATCATTTCCAAACAAAATCATAATGTTTACATATTATTTTCTCCCAACATGGTATCAAAGTAGCATAATTTCCCCCAAACAGCCCAAGAAGAGGGGCCTAGCTACTCATGGAAATGGAAAATGCAAAAAGAAAGGAAGAAGAATGAGTAGAGGAGTAAAAAGCCATGATGATCTCGGTGAAGACTCCTCCTTCTCCACCTCCTAGCAGTTGGAGCTTGAGCTCCCTCCTCTTAGGTAGGTGAATGGCATGGATGTATGATGGAAATGGAAGGAATGTATGGTTTTGATGGTGGAAATGGTGAAATGGAGGTGGAATGAGGTGGGAATGGGTGGAGGATGAAATGGGGAGGCTAGATTGGTTATAGGGTAGCTAACCTCATGCCCCAGCTGCCACCTAGGTATATATAGGTATGGGGTAAGCACTAGGTTAAGTAGGGGCAATATGGGTAAAGTAGTGCAAAAATAGGTAGGTTTTGGAAGTAGCACGGCCGTGGTGGATAGGGATGAGCACAGTCGTGGTATTATACAGTGGTCGTGTGAATTAAAATGGCAAGATCATAGGGTTTTGGTCAGTTTTGGGCTGGAACTGGCACGACCATTCTGGCCAACACGACCGTGTTGGGCTCTGGCTAGCACGGGCCTACTGGCATTTTTGGTCATTTTCTGAAGGTCTTGTTGATTGGGGCATGTCCCAAAACGGCCATTCCATGGTAGCACGTCCGTTTTGGCAGTCTGTCCCCTACATTTGAGTGTTGAACTTGGTCATTCATTAAGGTTATTTCTTCAATACATCCTTTGACCGGTTGGGGTAGGTATGGAGTGGTTTTGGCCTCATTTTGGGCTCCTCCAAGCCTAGGGAAACCCTAGATTCAACCATCTTCTTTCCAATCCATCAAGTAGTGGCCAAAGTACCTATACAACATGCAAAAACCATCCATAAGTGCATTTGACAATGAAACACATATTGAGGGAAAAATGTAATCTAACAATTGTAGATGTGATTGAAATGCAAAATGACACAAGATGAAACCCTAAAATAGGGCTAAATCAGCCACGATAATGACATTTACAATTGTGTTGATTCTTCTACACATTCATCCACAATCTTTATCTTGCCAATTTTAATTCCTTCAAAGAGTGGATTGAGCACATAGACATTGCTTTCCTTCACTTCCTGTAGCTCATTAATGTCACATAGCTTTGTCAATACCTCATAGGTTGTGTCACATGATGATATGTTTTTGAACTCACAGGGGAGAGAGAAACATGGATGATGATTATGGCATTGGCATTTAAGTTTGTTTTTCCTAAAGAAGCCTCAAACCATTTTTCTAGCTTTGTTTCTAGTTAATTGTATGGAAGATCCACCACTCTCCATGGCTCGAGATAGGATACTTGTATGTGGAACTCTATTCTTATCTTGCAATATTGAAAGTTTCTCCCATCAAAGACTATAATATGGATGTAGTATCTCGCTTCTTGATTGCTTCTCATCTTTTCCATCTTGTTGAAGTATTCTTGGATAAGACCTTGCTCTGATAAAAAAATTTGGATTAATAAAGGACTCTATAGGTGGTGAATAGAGACAAAACCACTTAAACATGAGTCATTATACCTTCAACATATTTCCCAAGAAGATGTTGTAAGTATGAAAACCAAGGGTGATAGAGTTTTGAAAAATCCATAAGTGAAGGAACTATGTATAGTGGTGTTGTCTCTCAAGGACGTAGATCCATTACCTATAGGGGTTGATATCTAGAATTTTGAACCATGTGTGACTCCTAATATTATGTTATCATAGTTATAAAATATGGTTAGCCTTTTATAGATAAAGGGATAACTAGTTTTCTATTTAGTCCAAGGAAGCCAACAACCCTATAGAGAACTTACCTATCCATTGCCAATAGTCTTTAGTCTTACCAAGGACTTACCTACTCTTGTAACGAGTTTTTGACTTTCTCCAAGGACTTACCCAATTTTGCAATGGGGATTTTTCCTTCACGAACTTACCTAATATTGATTTGGAACTTCTATCTTTTATTTCACCTTCATCTTAGGAGAAGCATTTCACCAACGGCATCCTACCCTTATTCTTCTTATCCTCTATTAGCTAACAGAGAAAATTTTAATCTTCATGAGAGAAGAGAGATAGGGAGGTAATGAAATCAGAGCCTCACAATATATACAAGTAGAACTAGATCTCTTTTCTACTCACTCTAGTATATATAGCAAGTGATAATCACATAAGAGTGGATAGGGGCTCTTTGAGGCCTTTCTCTCTCAACTATAGTATAGGCGAATGTAACGTCTCCAGATTCCTCCATCTAAAACCCAATTGTAAAAATGTTAACCAATTTTTTCTGAGTGTGATGTGAAAGAATTATTTGCATACATGAACAAAACAACCACAAGCATATACCATCACATTCTCAACATTAACATTTACATTATGACAACATGAATTATTACAACTAAATTAACATATTGACAAGAGAATTTACATAGTATAGAACATGTATGCTAACTAGGATCTTGCACAACAGGTATAGCACGTACAACTGCTCACTTCCCGCCTTTTCTCCCATGCTAGGTTTAAACTTAAAACATATGTGAAACAATAGCTCAACACACAAGGTGTTGTGTACATAGGAATAAAGATGCATTTATATATTTTTTCATACTTTGAAAAGACTTACAGAAAGAAGGAAGAAGATCATAGAAAACAATTCTGGATTTAGAGAAATATGCTAATTTTAATCATTTTTATAGATGAATAGAGGTCAAGGTGGACTAGTACCAAAACATATATGTTGGGCCTTATCCAGCGTACCATGTACTCTGGGAAACTCTATGTACACCATGTGCTCTAGGGAGGTGTACTAGTCAACATTAATACATTCCCTCATAAAGGGGATAATGAGAACCTTAAATAACTACAAACCATATACTCTTAATTTATGTTTCAAGTGACATATCTCAAATTAATTATAGTAATACTACAACCAATATTTTCAAATAAAAAACCATACATAGATATCAATATTTAACCAAGAAAACCATAGTTATATACTTAAATAAAAACTCACATACATGAGTTCATTGATTCCTTATAATCCAAAATTATCTAGATAAACTGGTTATCACCAGAATAATAATAGTTAATAATCATTAAAACATGGTTCATCATTATCATTGGTTTTAGGTCCAATTTGGGTTTTAGTCCAAACCAAGATTCAGTCGATCCTAAGATGGTTTCTCAAACTTTTATACTGAATCATATGTATGTATTAAATTGTGGTTTAAGTTCCATATTTTTCTAGTGCTTGGACTAATTTCTAGAATTAATATGAGTATAACATCTCTAGTTGGTCATAAATGAAAAAGGTCCTAATATAGATCATGAATATTCATTTTAGGGTGCATATTTGGTATTCACATGATCTATAATCTAAAACTTATTTTCTAAAATTTAATATCCACTAGATAATATTTATTTCATTTAATAAATCTAGAATATGAGCATTACATATAAACTAAATATCACGAACAAGAATATTTTAAAAGTATGGATTGAAGATCTTACAATAAAGCGGATGTCTTTTAGAGTCATGCCTATCTTGCGGGAATTATTTGGCTAAGGGAGATATTTTTTATGTATTTAGCAAGGTCTAAATATTTTCTGGAAATGCAGAATTGATTTACCTATTGTGTAATTAAGCCAACCATCACATATTGCCCCTTGAGATGTGGATTTATGACATGTGATCCTAAATAAGAGTGGGCATGCAACCTCTTTAGGATGGGTGAACCGATTTCTCTAGGTCTCTTGGACCTAGTCAAACCCATACTCTCTCCTTGTCTCCCTTGTCATAGACCTATGTGAGTCTTCTGATTCCACCAGGATGAGGTTACCACCACACACAAGTTCTCTAGAAAGGATAACAAAGGACATCGGGTCTCCTTTGCGAGTAGCAAAAAGGTTCAGGGATTTGTCTATGACATCTTGCATGCCTTTGACACATCGGATCCTTAGAGGAATCTAAGGAGATCTATCCCTTTGGGTCAGTTGCTTCCTCCACCACCATAGGGAAGAATGAAAGTGGAGATGGAGCTTTTCCTGCATTTGGCTATCTGGTTGTACTTATGACCTAGCTCACAACCCCTTCCTTGTGTTCATCATCATAGTGCTTCCGACAATCT
Source organism: Alisma plantago-aquatica (assembly GCA_963693085.1). Lineage (NCBI taxonomy): Eukaryota > Viridiplantae > Streptophyta > Magnoliopsida > Alismatales > Alismataceae > Alisma > Alisma plantago-aquatica. The sequence continues at coordinate 1,545,317,517 of OY856409.1, forward strand.
TCATCAGGTCTTCTTATTTGTGAGACACATGATTTCATTGTTGAAAGGACTTACGTTAAGCTCCAATGTTTACACCTCGCCCCTTTGGTCACCAATGATCCCAAAAACACCTTCTAACACCAGCTAGGAGATTTTGCGGCCTCCAAATCTCCCACGATATCCCCTAAATATTGAGGTTGTAGTCATCGACAATCATGGCACCACCTAATGAAGTAGGAATAGGGGAAATAAGTTCTTGACCACCAAAATGATTGGCAATGCAATAACCTAGGTATTGGCATCCCTAGGAACTTCACTAGAGTCTTAGAAATCACCATAGAGCCTTCACTAATTCTCCTGAGCATCAGATGCTAGTACTAGACAAGGCCTATTAAGCTATGAATTGAAGCCATGGAAATCAATAGTTGACATTGGAAGTGTATGTATCAAATTTCAAGGAGGTTTCTTCAACTTCTATTCAACTTACATGGTACAAATGATGGTCCTAATCATCTCACGCCCACATCAACTATCACCTATGAGAGACAATGAAGAAGGGTGGAGGACGGAGGCTCTAGTCTAGAGTTTAGAGTCCATATGTTCTGAGTTCTACTACTGATCATGGATTTCTAGCTAAATTCTCTTTGATCGCCCCCACCTTCATAGGATCTAGAGGACACCTCATCATAGTTTTTGTAAGACCCCAGACCTAGCTTTATTCTTGATTGTAATTACTTTGCTTAATTAGATTCTTAAACCATAAGTTTAATCATGTGAGATGTCTTAATATGATGTGATAGGCTTATATTTTCATTTTGGTCCAATTTGATTAATGTTTGAGCTATCTTAGATATATATGTGTTTGTTTTGGACTAAATTGTAATTTATCCATAAGCGTGGGTTATTTTGCAAAATGTCACATGTTGAGAATGTTTCTTGTGTTTTAGCATAATGAGAGAGAAGATATGCAATGAGGCACCTTGTTTGAATCATGGATGGTGATGTGACATCTCATGGTGATTCTAGGGTTTGTAGGGCTTGCTTAAGTTGACAAAGTGAAAATGCTATGGTTTGAGTGTTGTGACCCTACACCACTTTTGGGGAGGGTAGTGATTGAAACACATGCTTTGGATGTTATGGTATAGACTGAGATGACCTACAGAGGAGTGGGTCAAAACACTTTGTCTTCTAGTGTCTCGACCATATACATATGTGACGTAGGGTTTCGACCTAGACATGTATAAGCATGTGTCTTGACGAGACAAGGTGGTAGCTGACCTAGGAGGTCACTAAACTTTTTTTGGATAAACATGACCCTTTTGATTTATGCATGTGAGTGGAGGAAAGGTAATTTCTTTGGAGGGCATGTGTCCCTTGGTGATCTATTATTTTGACACCTAAAAAATCTCTTATTTCCCTCCTCCTTTGGGTATATAACCCCTTCTCTTCATAACAAATCAATCTTATTTGGCCCCACACTCGTTCTTCTTCCTTTGGATCATTCTTGGAGCTTCAGGAGCAAGATAATCCAGAACTTGAAGCCTTGGTGGCCGATCTACCTTGCTTGGGGAAGATCTTGTGCTAGATCAACATCTTGGTGGATGTTTTTGGTGATTCCTCTTTTGGTAAGTTATTTTTTTACTCTTGATCACATTTTTCCTCTTATGAAATCCCCATCATCTTCTTCTTTTACCTTGGCTACAGATTGTGGACTATCGAATGATGTCCTTCTTGAGAGAAACTCCTCTTCACAAAGGCCTTAGACTGTGTTTTGACATGGTGGTAACTAGTTAGAGGATGATTTCATATCTTTCTCCTTTCTTTCCTTGGTTCAGCCTAGGACTATTTTCCCTATTTCTTGAACTCCTTAGTGATGATGATTTTTTTTGTCTTTTGATGTGCTCCCATGGTCAAAGTTTTAAGTTTGGTTGGAGTTCTTGGAGCTTGTGATCTTGGGAGATTGATTCTCTTCAAATCAGGTAAGTTATATAACTTTTCCCACATCTATTATATGCATCTTAAACATGGTATAAATGTTGTTGTTCCAGAACTTAAAATCATGTTCTTAATTATAGGAGAATGATTAAGTTTAGGGTTTAATCTTGTATTATTTTTGAAAGGGTTATGCTTGTTATAAACCCTAAATCCATAGTACCCGATTTAGTTAGTAAATGAAATATTGGTGTATTTTTTTATCATCATCTATCAAATATTAACATATCATATGGTCTGTTTGTTATAGATAATAGTAAGTTTTGAAGATGATATTATTTATAAGAAACTTGGCGTTCTCTCTATATACATAGCTCTTCTGATAATGTTCCATGAACAAGTTTTAGGGTTGATGAACACAATGATCTAGGGTGTTATTCACTTAGTTGATGCTTGGTATTCCCTATTGTTAACCACATGTTTTGACCTGGTTTGGATCTAATCAGAAGTTGGGCACATGACAATCTTGAGTTCAAGACAAACCCTTGGTCTTCTATGACAGTCGAGACCCATACAAGTGGTAGTTTTGACCATGACAACCCTAAACCTAGGGTTTTGTCACTGCACTGGTCACGATGCACCATTGTTGCATGACCACTTAACCTATTGGTAAATGTTATGGGTGAGATGATAAGTTGTGATGATCAGATCACCGGTTAGATTGTGTCTTTGTTGTAACAGGTCAATGTGAATATGGTTTTGGGTAACAACACACCAAGAGTAGAAGCTCGACACACGTGGTTTGGATAAGTCACAACATGACTTTGTTGTGTCCCAGTCGTGACACTCCTTGGTGGAGTCACGCTCGTGATGCCCCATTGTGGTGTCTCCTTGTGTCATGGTCACGACTCCATGCATAGGTGATGTCATGTTCGTAACACCTAGAGTTGAGATTATGTTGATGTGTCTCGATCGTGACCATGAGGTAGTTTCATGGTCATGATACTCATGTTGGCTGAAGGGTCAAGACACATATGTTGTCTTGGCGATGACATGTGTGTGTTATGAGAGTTCTAGACCTATGTGTTGAAGGTGGTCAAGACCCATGTGTGCTGAGTGGCTGAGACACCTACACATATGTAAGTATATGGTTAATACATAGTGTAATGGCAACATATGTTGATGTAGTTATGAATGCTTAACCCTTGTATTCTCCAACAATGTTGGAGGTGATGGAAATTGAGTTTATTGGTTTAGGTTTGTGATGAAACCCTAATACAATATATATGAACCCTAACACTAATCGTGTGATAACATGATGTATGCACTCATAGTACTCAAAGAATTTATTATGTGATTGTGTTTTCTCTCTTACTTGTGTAACACTGACTTGGAGATGACATGGATGACATTGCTATGAGTATGTTATGATGATCCATATGCAACACAGGATGGTGATTATGAATAATGTTGAGGCATGTTGTGATATTGAAAGTGTGGGAGTTATATGAATTAGTTTAATTACTTAGCAAGTACCTTGAGCACAGTATGAGGTGATATGCTCTTAAAATTTGATTGAAGAATTGATATCCCATAGTTTTGTGATGATAAGACAAGTTCTTACTTAATATGCTTTATATCTTCTGAAGTTGTATCCTACCTTAATTTTTTAGAATTTGTTTAGGGTTTATACGTTGTAACTGGATTTATGCATTGACACATACCCAATTGGAGTATATAATCAAGTGAAACCCTAATCATGTAGTTTCTCTATACCATAGATCCATCTTTAGTGTCAATATCTAGCTAGATGGTGAAATGAGTGATTCCTATGGGAAACTCAGAGTGCATATTATTGAATATGTTGTGTATGAGTGTAGGTAACTCCTTGTATCTTTAAATTTTTGAAATAGTGGTATAATGCTTTATTGTAGAATGGCCATGTGTGAGCCTATTCTCTAGCATTGTGCCATGTACCAAGGTAGGCTAGTTGATTTACATGACCATAGCTTTACTATGAGTTGATGTCTCTACAAGACTATAGCTTTAACTATAAGTTGTTGTTTTAGTAGTGTGACTGTTATGTCATTGCATTACAGACTCAAACTGGCTGAGTTGTGCTGGTGATGATCATGGAGTTCAGCTCTTCCATTGATTTTGTATGGTATTTATTTTGACTTAGTAGTTGTCTGTTCAATTTGAGTGGTACGCCTCAAATCCTCAGGGTATAATAATAAAAGTGATAATACGGCCATGTAGTATATTTTCTTAGGGTCAGATAAGAAACACATTGGATGACCCCATGCCTTATTTCTTGTACTATTTTGTTTATAATAGATATACATGTTCTTCATATTTATTCTAAAAGAATAAGATGTTCTTCTGCTAGGTTGCAAGTTCTTAAACTACTTAACCAATATTTACTACTTTACTTAACTTCTCTATTATCTTACTATGCTTATAATAGATGTAGGTGAAGAGTTATATCTCTCGTTGGGATGTTTGGTCTCACCCTGTGGGTTCCACAACTTTTTCGATGGTCGTGGACAAGGAGGTCACAGTTGTGGTACAGGTGTTGAGCAACAAAGAGAACTATAACTGTTAGAGGTTGGATGTGCTGCCAAATTTTTTAGTAGAGTCCTATGTGTCATCCTTGTACTCTCAAAGTCTTTGAGGAAAAAAAATTGTTTTTATATCGACACGTAGATTTTTTCTTCACGTTGTGAGATTATAGAAATGACATGTAACAAGTTATAATATGTAATCGTCGTGGCTTGTCAACCTTTGAACATGATATTTAACATATTTTGGCATACAGATGGCCTGATTTGAAGGCTTGTTTATAAAAAAATTCTACTTTAGATATTAAATCAAAAATGGTTTTAATTTACCTTGTTTTGTTGTAACGTCCCAGGATTTGAGGGCTCGAATATAATGATCTTAAAAGGAATGATTGGACTACCCATATCACCAAGGTGCACCTCCTTTTCTGAGAGCCCATCACCAAAGAACTTTATAGTTAAGTATGCTCAACTTGGAGTAGTACTAGGATGGGTAACCAGTCAGGAAGTTGACCCCGGCTTGCGCGTGAGTGAGGAAAAAGTGCACAATTAAGGCTAGTGGTGGTCTGTGGGGCCAGTCATCATTCCTGAAACTCTACTAGAGCCTTGAGCAGTGGGCCCGGGCATTATAAATGGTATCATAGACATAACCCCTCCAGTAGGTGGGGCCCACATGGGCATGTGGCATGCCAGTATTGAGTCGTATGGTCTAGGCATGTAGGAAATGGCTATCCATGGTGATGTAGCCACCCTTGCGCTCGTATTCCGTGATCAGGAGCTGGGTGTTCACGGGCCATGTTGGGTCTACACTAAAATGGGGAAATATTATGAGGCCACATAGTTGAGCCTTGGCGAGGACGTCAAGAGTCTAAGTGGGGGAGATTGTAACGTCCTGAGATTTGAGGCCTCAGATATAATGATCTTAAAAGGAATGATTGGACTACCCATATCACCAAGGTGCACCTCCTTTTCTGGGAGCCCATTACTAAAGAACTCCATAGTTAAGCATGCTCAGCTTGGAGTAGTACTAGGATGGGTGACCAGTTGGGAAGTTGACCTCGGTTTGCACGCGTGTGAGGATAAAGCACGCAATTAAGGCTAGTGGTGGTCTGTGGAGACAGTCGTCATTCCTGAAATTCTACTAGAGCCTTGGGCAGTGGGCCCAGGCATTACATTTGTGGTAATAATGTTGTTAGTGGTAATTTTGTGCTTTGTTTTGAGTAATCTCGCTTTGTGTGGAAAAAGGTTTCACAGTTTTGTTCCTCCCTTTACGGAGGTTAGGGATAATCGAGGACATGTTAAGCCTTGAGTTTGTGGCCATGCAACTAACCAATCTAATTGGATGCATGAGAAAATATAGGTACAACTCAATTTTTGATCTAAAATGATTAAAACCTCACTCATTTAATCAAATATCCCATCCTTTAAAACTTGCACAACTTTATGTAGGAACTTCATTTATTTTTTAAACTTTAAGCATAAGGTTACAATAACCAAGAGTATATTTTAATCTAGTTTGAGGTCATAAATCCAATGTTTGTTCATTAAACTTAATCCCTCAAATAACATCATCAATAAGTGTATAAATATTAGATACAAGTAAATTAACCATCAACTTGGATCAAACATATTTAAATTACATCATATGACCACATCAAAAATCAAGGTCCATCATCAAACCATTTCATACTAGGTATATCTTCAAATTTTATATTGGGTACCAATATCCTAAAAATCAGGACCATCACATTCACCCAACCTTATAAGAATTTTTTCCCTTGAAATTCAACTGTTCACATTCGTTGGGTGATTTAAAGAAGTTACAATAACCAAGAGTATATTTTAATCTAGTTTGAGGTCATAAATACAATATTTGTTCATTAAACTTAATCCCTCAAATAACATCATCAATAAGTGTATAAATATTAGATACAAGTAAATTAACCATCAACTTGGATCAAACATATTTAAATTACATCATATGACCACATCAAAAGTCAAGGTCCATCATTAAACCATTTCATACTAGGTATATCTTCAAATTGTATATTGGGTACCAAAATCCTAAAAATTAGGGCCATCACATTCACCCAACCTGGTAAGGAATTTTTCCCTCAAAATTCAACTATTCACATACTTAGGGTGATTTGAAGAATTTGCTAAATTCTCTAGGTCACCACTTCTAGGTTCCAAGGCTATCATAGTTCTGCATGAGCCATAAGTTGTCATCTTACAATATTAAGCATTTCGGGTGTATCTACCCCGCCTTGTATAGATGGAAGCATCATTTATTCTTTTAGTTATTACATGGTATTCTTTATCAATAAGAATGACACTCATTGTTCTCCTAGATATTCGGGTTTTATCCATACATACAAAGATGACAAGGTATTACTCAAGGTATCCTCTTTCACCATACTCACCTATATGAGGTGACATCAAGATTTCATATCCTTCATTAACAAATGTTTCACACATATCATCATAATTTTGGTTTACGGTCAACATCATACTAGGATTCATTACTTGAGAAGGGATTACTTAACTTGCTTGAATATCAAGGTTTCACCCCATCATGTGAATTATCACCAAATCAGAAGCTTTGATTTAGTAGGATTGAGGTATATTTTATACCTGTGGAAGGTTTTATGTGCAAATAGCTCAGTGAAAGCTTATTTAAGAATCTAAAATGAAAAAATCACAACTTAAGTGGAACAATGGTAAATAAATTCGTGCTAGAAGTGTAAGGCCTCAAACATTGCTTAATGTGTTGAACAAGCTTAATTACCATAATTAAGTGCTATAAACCTTAATATAACCCTGTGAGGTATTTCAAATCATGAGATAAGTTTAATTTTCAAGTTTTATCAAATTTGGATGTTGTTTGTGCAATTTATGAAATTTATGCACATTTTAACTTTTTGCAATTTACCCAATTGGGAGGCTTTCTTTGCAAATTGTCATATGCCTTATGATCCTTAGAAGTTTTTCTTACCATTCTCGAGTGTGTTGGGCCAAGGGGTGCCTAGTTGTACCTTGGTTTGGATTGTTTCTCTTCAACATCCATTTTGATTTGAATTTAACCCTAAGAAAATATAATACATGATTATATCACTTTTATTATTATGGCATGAGGCTTTTAGGTGTACCACTCAAATCCAATTGACCACTATTAAGTCAAAATAAATACCATACAAGATATATGGAAGATCTCGACTCCATGATCATCACCAGCACTATTGGGTCAGTTTGAGTCTGCAATGTAGTGACATAATAGTCAAACTGCTAAATAGTAACTTATATACAAAGTTGTAGTCCTGTAGGCAACAGCTCATAGTCAAGCTATGGTCATGTGAAACAACTTGTCTGCCTTGTTACATGGCACAACACTAGAGTATGGGCACAAGCATGGGCATTCTTAACAAATAATCACACCTCTATAATCACAATTGAAGGATACAAGGAGGTAATTCAACTTGCATCCCAAATATTCAATAATATGTGCTCTGATTTTCCCATAGGAGTTACTCGTTTCACCATCTTGCTAGATATTGATAATGAAGATGGATCTATGGTACATGGAACTACATGATCAGGGTTTCACTTGATTAGATAATCCATTTGGGTATCTTTTAATGCATCAATCAAGCTACAACGTACGAACCCTAAACGAATTCTACAAAATTAAAGGTAGGATACAAATCCAGAGGATATAAAACATACAAAGTGAGAACTTGTCTCATAACGACATGACACTAGTATTACTACTTCTCACAAGTCCATTTAACAATATCACATCACTATGGGATATCAATCCCTCAACCGCATCACTATATTATTTCACCTCCTTTTATGCACAAAGAACTTGCTAGGTCATTAGACACATTCACATAATTCATGCACATTCAATGTCACATTATATATCGACAATGCTCACAATCACCACCACGTGTTATACAAGCTTCACCATGGCACACACAAGGCTATGCCATTCATCTCACATGCATGGTTAGGGTTACATAATCAGGAGAGAGAAAACTCTATCATCAAATAACAATCTTAAAGTAGAGTGAGCACACATAAATCACGTTGTCACATTTTCACAAGATTAGGGTTGGGGTTCATACATAGCTGATTTGGGTCTCATAATGTTATTCAACCACTAAACCCTAATTCTATCACCTCCCACATGTTGGAGAGTACTACAGTTAAGCACTATTGTTAATGATTGGCCCTTCATAATCACATCGTCTTATGTAGACCATTACACTATGTAATGACCATGTGCATACATGTGTATAGGTGTCTTGATCACCCTCAACACATGGGTTTCGACCACTCTCAACACATGGGTCTCGACCACTCAACACACATTGCTCTTAACCACACACAACACATGGCCTTGACCTCTCATAACACATGTCACAACCAAGATACTTATACATGGTCATGACAGACCATCACACATATGTCTCAACCACAACAACATATGTTTCTTGACCCCTCACACAACAAGTTTCATGAGCAAGACACTTCCACATGGTCATGACAATCGGTGTTATGACTAGCACATACCAAGTGTGTCGACCACCATACAACATGGTGTCTCGACCACCATAAATAGTATGACTACAACATCAACCAACAGATTAAGTAGACAAGCAGCAATGTTGCGTTGCAATCAGGATGGTGGGTAGCAACCAATGCTTAGGGTTTTGGGTGTTGCGGTCAAAACCAAAACCTACTAGGGTTTCAACCGAAATGTAAGTCCAAGGGTTATCTAAACCATAGGCCATTCATATGCTCAACACCATAATAGGTCCAAACAAGGTTGATACAAAGGATCAACAATGGGGAATAATAAATGTCACCTAAGAATAACTCTCCTTACTAAGGTGTCCATCAAACCCTAGTTTATGGGTCATAGAAGGTCTCAAAAAGAGATATATTTAGAGTGATAAAACCAATATTCTTATGCATGTTAACATACTCCAAACCTATTGTTATTCATGGTAAATGAACCATATGTCAGATATTATTGTCCCATAGATGATGATCTAAAGAAACACACCAATATTTCAATCACCACAAAATTGGGTACGAAGATTTAGGGTTTATAGAAATGGTAATCCTTTCAAGAATACTACAAGATTAAACCCTAAAAATTATCATTTCTCAAACCATAAAGAACATGTTTTTAAGATCTATAACAACAACATATGATCAGAATTAAGATGCAAATAATAGATGGGGGAAACGTTATATAACCCACCTGATTTGGAGAGAACAAATCTCCAAAGATCACAACCTCCAAGAATTCCAACCAAACTCCAAAACTTCAGACAAAGGATCACCTCAAAAGATAAGAAAACCTTGGTCACAACAGAGCTCAAGAAAGTGGTAAAACAGCCCTAGACCAAACCAAGAATGAAAGGAAAAAGATAAGAAATCATCCTCTCACTTGGATTTTACCATGTCAATACATAATCTATGACCCCTTATGATGAGGAGTTCCTATCAAACGACCACCATGGATGATCCAAAGTCTATGGTCAAGGAGGAAGAAGGAGATGGAGATTTTAGAGGAAGGAAAACGTGATCAAGAGTTAATATCACTTACCAAGAGAAGAAACACCACCAAAGAGTTGATTTAGCACAAATCCTTCCTCAAGCAAGTTTTATCAGCCACCCCAAAGCTTCAATATCGGACCTCCTATGCTCCTGAAGCTCCAAGAATGATCACAAAGAAGAAGGAAGAGAGTGGGGGTCAAAAAATTTGCTTACAAGTGAAGATAAGGGGTTATATACCCAAAGGAGGAGGGAAGTAAAGGTTTATGAGGTGTCAACATAATAGACTATCAAGTGACACATGCCCTCCAAGCAAACAGCCTTATCTTCACTCACATTCATATTTCTAAATATTTATGTTCATCTAGAAAAAGTGTAGAGACCTTCAAGGTCGACTACTACCTTGTCTCGGTTGAATCACTTCCATGTACTAGGTATCGACCAAACCCTAAGTCACCATATACATGGTCGAGACTCTTCACTAGAGGACAAACTGTCTTGATCAAACCATCTCTAGGTCATCTCGGTCGATACCACACTACATTGGGCATGTGTTGTGGTCAGTACCCTTACCCAAAAGTAGGGTAGTGGTCACAACACTTAAATTCTAGCATAGTCACCATATCAACAAGGCAAACCCTAGAATCACCATAAGATGTCACATTACCAAACATGATTCAAAGAAAGTGCCCCATTGCATCATATTCTCTCTCAAGATGCTAAAGCATAAGAATCACTATAAAAATGTGACAATTTGCAAGATAACCCTTACAAATGGGTAAATTGCAACTTGGTCCAAAATAAGAACATATATAACAAAGATAGCTCAAACATCAATTAAATTGGACCAAAGTGAAAATGTATACATGACATATGTTATTAAGACTTCTCATAAGATTAAATTAAGGTTTAAGAATCTCATTATACAAAGAAATTACAATTAAGCATAAGGCTAGGTCAAGGGTCCTACACTATATATAAAATTGATCAAATCGACGAGACATATACAATGGGCTTAGTCTCAGACCCTAATTCCTTATTATGTTCCAATTTTTCATAAAATAAGCTAAATTTAGTCTAATTTGTGATCATATAATATATGAATCTCAAAAATCAGTAACCCTTTCTATGACATGTGAATAATGAACTAAGATCTCATGCTAAGTGGCCCATGTTTGACTCACGATACCCCAACTACCTATTTTGTGTAGTAAAATGAAATAGGTAACCTAGTTTGTTCTATTTTGAATAAATGCAATATATATTCAAATGTCTTTCTCAATCTATTTTAAAGCAATTGGCTCTACCATGTTAGTATCACTAAAAGCTAACTTGATTAATCATATGCTCTTAATGCTTATATGACTTGGATATATGACTAGGTTGCATGGAAATGATGTTTTATCACTAAGTGTGATCCTACATGGTTAAACCATGATGATATTCCAACTATCATGTTCACCTAGACCTAGGGTTTAATCATGACACTTGGACTATGTTGAAAATATATGCATGTTTGGGATTTTGGAAACTATGTTTGAACTAAGTGAAATACAGATCTAGAGAATCATACACATGACTCATATGGTGTTTAATTATCAAAATCCTCTCAATCTAAGACCTCATGTTATATCTTATGCATCTTAGGTTCCTTGGTTTGGATCATCTCTAGGAACCTTACTCATGAAACATAACTTGTACTCTACTCACAAGGTACGTTTTCCTCTTAACCCTACTATGATATTAGCTTGCTTGTATGTACGCTTATATGAATGCTTGGAAAATTAAGTACATGGTTGAACTACTATTACTATAACTACTAGTTTGATGTTCAGTTATAATATATTCACAAAAGGTCAAACATAAGATATAATAATCCATTACACAACTTAATGTTGATGTAACGGATCAAGACACCTAAACATGCTTTGTATTAAGTGCTATCATTAAATTTTCTCTACACTGAAGACTCTGAGCACTAAAATGAAACATCAATGGGATGCTAGAAGTATAAATGGGTACATGTTTCTCTATCCCCTTTTAGTATCCTCTTAAGTTGTTACTAATTTTACATATGTATTGCATATGTGAAATATTTGTGCCATTCTATGAATGACCGCCCAAACCCTACTGCCACTGACTCTGTAGTAAGTGGTGGTAGGATGAGGGTAACAAGTGGTTCTATGACACCCTCCTTTCCTACTTTGTTCATTAAAGATATAATAATAAGGTGAAATGGTACTTAGGATGTACAATCACTGCTCTAAGATCAACTCATTTGGAATGCATGGACCACTTGCCCGCTAATGGACCTATAGTTGAATGACCTAGAGGAAGTAAGGGGATACCCATAAGTTGTTTAGCCTACATATCCATCCTCCTCCTTCCCTGCTTAAGAATGAGAGTGAAATCTACCTTTAATAAGAAATGTGTGCTAGAGATAAAAAAAGAGTAATGATTATCGACAAAATGGCAAGAAGAAATCATTTGAAGCATGGTTTTTTGGGAAGCAAGATAACTTTCAGAATTGGTAAGAATTTTTATAAGAGATTGTTGCTAAATCTTCTATCATATTATTAGTTATATCATCCTACTAAACTTTGCTTATGTGATGATTTTTATGTTTTATCTTGAGGATAAGCTAAATGCTAAGTTTTGACGAGTTGATAAAATAAAGTTTTTTGAATATTTTATGCCTTCTTTATTTAGGAATTCATCTTCATATGCACAGAATAATCATAATATTGCACATTTTGCACTCGAAACATTGTTCTAATTAAAGTACCTTTGAAAAATGTAGGAATTTCTACTTGAAAGCATAAAGCTCGATGAATAAGGACATCAACCTCAAGTTTGACCATTATGAATTCAAATAAAGAAAAAGAGGAAAATGACTAAATAGACCTATTCAGGAACAAAGCTTGATAGATTACCATCGAGCTACCACACTAATTTACCTCTAGTTTAATTGATTCATCAATTTTAGAGTCGGACAAAGATATCGGCCCCAGGTCGAGCATAATCTACCAAACTCAATCAAGTAAAGAGAAAAATTCAAGCTCTTGAGATCGGAAAGTAGATGGCCGTGCAAAGAGCTATTCATCTTTTACACCAAATCCTCCTATCAACCTCAAGATCAATCATTCCATAATATAATTTCTATCAAGAATAAGAGTTATTTAGCTCTAAATCTTGATCAGCTGAGGTGTGGGGTCAATGCCACATGAACCAACCATGTTTCGAAATGAGGGTGATTGAACTCCATAAATAGGGCCCCCAAGGTATCACTTTCTAGAAATCTTGCCTTCTTCAAAAACAATAAGCCTTCTACAAAAACAACAAAGCACTATTATGGGACACCAAGACCAAATTTGAAGGTTATCGACCTTGCTAGAGTGATTGGTCTTATAGACTTTTCCACCAGACTTTCCCACCATCTAGATCAATCAAGCCCATCTTGATTCAAGTACCACCAATAATAGAAGTGAATACTATCACCATCTCAGGGTCAATTGGATAAATTGATCAACTTCTCAACACAATTGACCTCTCAATCAAATTCAGACAAAAGTAGGTAGATTGACCTCTCAGTTCGATCTACCCATGTATTGACCTCTTCCCTTTTGTCTTATTGGTTTGCTATTTTACCTTGAGAACCATGACTTGTTCTAGTTGTAATTTGTTTCTTTTTCGCATCATGAGTTGATAAATTTATTAAGTTAGGTTGGGAGTAGCCATCAAGCTCTACCAACCATGTAGTCTTTCCTTTTTTCTATTCAAATATGTATATTCTTATAGTTTTCTTTCAATACTCTTGTTTAAATGCATAGCTTGTTTCATTATCTACCTTCTTGCAATGTACATTTTAAATTATTTTTAGAGAACCGGTTCAATAAGATATAGACTTTTTGGATTACTGATGATCCAAGAAATCAAGGAAAACCATTGAAAAAATGTTCTATATTTATTCTTGATATGTGGTTATCATATCAAGAGATAAAGGTGTCTTTTGGATAGAAATTTACTCTAAAATTGACAGAAGGAAGGTGTTAGATATAATTTATGACTACATGCAAATTATGTTGAGAATATATAAAATTGGAAAGGAAGGTCCTGCTTGGTCAAGGCTGGTTTTATTGGTGAAACTTGATCTAAGTTTCCTTCTATCATAACCACCATTATCATTGTTTTCATTTTAGTTTTATTACTTAGGTTTATCATTTTAAGTAGACTAATTTTTTTCTTAACTATAAGACCAAAATCACCCTTTTAATACAAATAAGATAAGATAAAGTTTTAGATTCCCACATTGTTGTATCTCCTTATCCATGTGTTTCACCCCATATTACTACAATAGACTTTGCATTAAGTTGCAGGTGTATCTTGAAGTTGGGCATATAATTCAAGATTGATACCTTCGACCAGGAAATTGTGTTAGACTTTTGACCTAAGTTTAAGGGTGATCACAGACTCATGTAACTTGGCTCTGATAACACCTTTCCTGGACCTCTCTTTTGATCAGCATAAATGCCAACCATTAGAGAGAAACCTTAATGCTAAACTCAGATTAAGAAACAAAACACTTGATTCTCAACAAAGACGATTAAAACAATATACAAAAAAATGTAGGTAAATTTTACCTTTTCCCTTTTCATAAAACTTATAAAAGAAATGTCACATTAAGGATAACTAATTCATTTATCACAAATCGTATTCAACTCCACTGACAACAAAATAAGATATCATTTCTCATTTGTAGTTTTGTTTGCTTCAATTACATGTACGTGAAAGAATAAATTCAACATACTATCTAATCTACTAAAGATAGAGTACATGGGCATTCTAATTTGTATGATTCTATTTACATCTTATTTCATGAGTGAATACCTCCCACCTCCAAGCTAAGTACATGCATTAGCATCAAGTTGAGTATATTGAATTTAAAATAAACTTGTAGATATTACTATGTCTAACAGATTATCCTAGAATTTAACATATCCATTATATGAAAATAGTATAATCACTCATAAAAGGTAATCACTTAGGCCAATTTCAACTTCAAAACATCTTTTAGGGTATGTCTATGAATAGATATGTAGATGTTAATATTTCAAAATTATAATACAATTGTAGTATTAAGAAGTCAAGATCTAAAGAATTAGAATTAAGACATAACAATAACATGATCTTTGTGACACCCCCACTAGCCGGGATAGGAGCACATTCTAAAGTCTTAAAGATGAAGTATACATATGACATGTCTATACAACAAACTGTTAAAATGACAAGTAAATCCAAATCATATTTAGAGTGGATATTAGATCTCCCAATATCAACCAGTTGTAAACATTTAAGATTGCATTCCAAAACAATCATAACATATAATGGAAACAAATTACCTATAACATCCCAGGATTTGAGGCCTCAGATAAAATGATCTTATCAGGAATGATTAGACTACCCATATCACCAAGGTCCACCTCCTTTTTTGGGAGCCCATCACTAAGAACTCTATAGTTAAGTGTGCTCAGCTTGGAGTAGTACTGGGATGGGTGACCTATCGGGAAGTTGATCCTGGCATGCGTGTGAATGAGGAAAAAGCGTGTAGTTAAGGCTAGTGGTGGTCTGTGGGGACAGTCGTCATTCCTGAAACTCTACTAGATCCTTGGGTAGTGGGCTCGAGTGTTACAAATGGTATCAGAGCCATGACCCCTCTAGTAGGTGGGGCCCACATGGGCATGTGGCATGCCAGTCTTGAGCCCTGCAGTCCAGGTATGTTGGAAAGGGTTGTCCATGGTTGACATAGCCACCCTTGCACTGGTATTCTGTGATTGGGAGTTGGGTGTCCATGGGCCATTCTGGGTCTGCACTGAAATGGGGTGATATTATGAGGCCATATAGTTGAACCTTGACGAGGATGTCAAGAGTCTAAGTGGGGGAGATTGTAACATCCCAGGATTTGAGGCCTCGGATAAAATGATCTTATAAGGAACGATTAGACTACCCATATCACCAAGTTGCACCTCCTTTTTCGGGATCCCATCACTAAGAACTCCATAGTTAAGTGTGCTCATCTTAGAGTAGTACTGGGATGGGTGACCTATCGATACATTGATCCTGGCATGTGCATGAGTGATGACATAGCACACAGTTAAGGCTAGTGGTGGTCTGTGGGGACAGTCGTCATTCGTGAAATTCTACTAGAGCCTTGGGCAGTGGGCCCAGATGTTACATTACCTTTATAAAATAATGACTATTTTCACAACAACAAATATATTCAACCACAATAAGTATATCATATACAAGTAAAAGGCATGTAACTAATATTCAACCCATATGCTTCATGGCTTATCATCTCTTGTTCATTTCCCTAAAACTACTTGGCTTGTACCTCACCTACTAGGAGTCATCGTGATGGATTCTTGTGTCAATGACTTATCGTCACTATCTAAAGGTTTAGTTGACCATCCTAAGATATTAAAAACATATTCTAATCCACCATAGGGTTGCCAGAAGAGGCTCACATCCTCATATCGATACACAATATAGGCACAAACATAACATAATCTCACATATTATCATATTTTACATGTTTCACAATTTACATTTCATTAGACTATATAACTCATGGATATAGACTTTCATAAAACCAAATTTAGGGCTAGAATCATACTAGATGACTCACTCCTAAATCATGGTGGTCTAACGCTTAAGGTCCCGATCCATAGTCTAAAAATCCTTATCATAATTCTATGATTACTACAAGGAGACCCATTTTATTTCTTGAGTGTGGACCTTGGGGGAACTCTTTGTGTTCAGGGAGCCTAAACAGATGTATTCATCATTTCACTTGTTGCTTAATTCTATTACACATCTTAACAAGATTTATATCATCATTTATCATGTGTGTGAATTCTTGCGCAACTAGAATGACATAAAGAATATTACATTTAACAAAAAAGACAATAACTAAAACAAGAGGCACCATAATGTAATTTGCAACATATTCGTTCCTTTCCATTTCCACATCATATTATATATGTCATTTTAGTGGGTTATCAAGATTATACATAATCTCATTAACCAACATGAACCCTAAATAGGATTTCTAAAATATAATCAATGCATGTTATTTCAATCCCAACATATTTTTTATCAATTTGTTCCATATCGTAGTTGTTTTCATATATACCAACAATATAAGCATATAAATATCTTTTATCATTCAACATTCTAAGAACAAGTTTATTATACATCATATACTTATTCAATATGATTTCTATAGATATGAATTAAACTTAAAACTACAAATGTGCACAGCACAATTATTTTTCCTCTTTTATTATTATAATTCTTCAGTTAGGGTTACTATTCAAAAAACATGTGTTCTCATAATTAATCCATTTAGACCATTATTACAATACAAGTATTCAACAGACAATTCTAATTCAAACATGCATTATTATGAATCAATTTTAATCCTCGAACTACATCTTGTAACTAAATTCAATCATATTTATATTCCTTGATCCATTATTTCGGACTATTTTTCATTATTATCACATAGCTCATTATGTTAGGATTTTTTAGGTTTTCATATTTAATTATCTTTTTTTCATCTTTCCTTAATTTCATAATCATTAGTCACAATCCTTTAAATATTATGGTCACTACTATTCTTAGAATTAATCATTCTAAATTTACTTGATCATTAAAGTTTCTCCTCATTGAAATCCTTCACAGTCTAAATTTAGTGTACTTTATCCAATTTGGGTCAATAAAAAAATATTCAAACTATATATATATATATATATATATATATATATATATATATATATATATATATATATATATATATATATGAAAGACATCCTTATGCTCATTTCACTAATATTTCACTCATTACTTATCATCACAATTGAGTCCACCCTTGTACATTTCTTTACTTGCATTTAGATACATGTACCATGTTGTTTTACTTCTAATGGAATTTTTCTATTTATAAGAAATGTTTCTTTTCCTTATAAAACTACTCATTTTAGCAAATATAATGGATTAGGACTACTTCTTAATACTTTGTCTCTAGTCATCTTCTCAGTTCACTATTATTGAACTTGTATACAAGACTTGCATTCATGTGGGTTCTACTCATTACTCTATTTTTTATACTAGAATAGATGCATTAAGTTTTGATAATCTTGATAAAACTTGACACCTTCAATTGATGTAATATCTCATACTATTGAGAACCTATTCACATTTACAAGGTTATGCATAATTTCTAGCTTTACTCTCATACTCATCTTAATACTTAATTTCCAGGGTTTTCAAGAAAATCTCTAAGTTCAATAGATTGTAAAAACCATATTACTCACTATTTCATCAAAGTGTACACGGTTTAGGTCTATGTACATATATGGAAATCCTAGTTTCCATTTCCACACCATTCATCCATCAATTTATAAGTGTACATTGATTCATTGACTCATTTATGTCTATCCCTCACCAACCTTAGACATGAAATAACTTCATTACAATCCCTCATGCATATCTTTAAGTACATGCAATATATAATTCTATAAATTTAGGAAAATATAGTTGATGAACTCATTATTATCAAGTTGAAACATAATTTGTAATTGTCAATTCAATTTTCAAGTGTATCATTCAGTAGGCTTATTTTAGGCAATATTTATATGAAAGAGCATACATCTGTATCCATTCGATCTTTCTCATAGAACTAAAATAAATATATCATATTCCAAGTGAATACCAATTTATTGAGAAATAATCTAAATTAGTAACCTTTGTTCTCTAAAATCATCCAATTTGATTAGCCAATCACATACAAATACAAACATGGATTTTGATTATTTTAATCGAATAGAATTAGGCTTTTAGAATGATTACAAAACTTGATAAGAAGATAAACACTCACTTGAGGTTCTAAGACCTTTAAAATGTTTCCTATAATCTCAATTTTTGGAATCCCAACCAACTTGTGAGGACCAAATTTGTTTCTTACTCTCTTCAACTAAGAAATTCTAGAAAAGGAGAACAGATGAGAAAGAAAGTGAAAATATGTGATTTGATATCCTTTTCTATTCAAATAATAGGAGGGATGAATTTAATAGATAGGAGCAAATATTCATTTCGAAAACCTACCTAGGGTTGATGAACTTTCATGAATTCATAAGATTTAGGAAGTTGGAATCCAAAATTAGTATTTCCAAAAATTCTTCTTTAAAAACTTAAGTATCCACTCTCCCTTTATATAATTCATATATTGGATAGAAATTATAGATATGGTGGCTACAAGGATATTATCTTGATGATATAGATCAATTGAGGTGCTTGGAACAATTACAATAAGTCCAGTGACCATTTTTAGACTTTTTTATCTATTCATATTGGTTGGTAGGATGAGTTATTATTAATAAGAAACATGGTCGAAACCATATAATACAAAAATTCTTAAAATTTAGTAATATGTCTGACATTATGTGTCCAAGCTACATAAAAAAAAATTGATCATTTTTGTGTACCAAGCTTTCTTCAACCTTGAAAAACAACAACTCCTTCTCCTTCACTCGGAGAAGATCTTCAAGCCTTTTCTTCAATAAGGACAGGGGGTAAGAAGATGGAGGTGGAGAGATTTACATGGATACAAGAGGTAGCTCTCTTACAACAGAACCTATCTCACCCATACTCAAAGATTTGACTTGAAGGTAGAGAGAGAAAGGGGCTCAAAGGTGTGCATCACTCTCAACTAAGCAAGAAATAAGCATATATGGAATGAGCAACCTTGGAATGAACTCCAAGTGGTCCTATTTATAGTTGAGGGTGCCCCATTGAGTTGGGGAACACTTAGGGTTGAAAAATAGCCATTTTTGCTCAAGACAATGGATCTATTTTCACCCAAATAAGTCACTAACAGTCACAATCACTTTTTCTTAAATTTGCGTACAGTGCATTTGGTCGAGTTTCAATAAAGGTAACTTGACCGATAGGGTAAAAGACAAACCCAAATTTCAAACCATCATTTGAGTTTGTCCTGAGGAAACTTGACCTACCAATGAAAGTTGTGTTTGGTCAGTAACCCCATCGATCGAGTTCTGTGTATGCACAACTCGACCGATGCACTCTTTAGCAAATTGATCCAGTGGATCGGTCAAGATTGTAACTCGACAGATTAGCTGCCTGTGATAAATTTTCTAAAGTGCATCAAAAGTGATTAAAACTTGGTTCTAAGTGTCCCAATAAATTTTCTCATCTTAGTTGCAAGCCATATCATCAATACAAGGATTACAAAAATCTTCTAAGGTCATTTACATGGATTTCCTAAACTACACACTTGTATAGCTTTTGGTTTGAACTATCGCAAATTAGGGCTTGAATGATTTGATCCTTTTCATATACTAACACCTAAAATCAATCATGAATACACATATTAGATACATATGAATGGAATGGTTAAGTCATTATCAAAATATGGACAATGTATAACCTCTAGGTCAACATATTATACCATTTCTCTATCCGTTACTGACCCATATCACTCAATTTGAGTCAAAGTACATGGATTGAGTGACTTGATGCTTAATTTTAGTCACATTTTGTTTGGATTCAATGCTACATTTATATCAATATAAACTTAAGTTCTAAACTCTTAATAAATTACTCTCTTGAAAATAGCATTAAACCTAATTAATGATATCACCTTGCAACATGATGTATAAGATGTTGTGGAGGATTCAATTATGAAGTCATTTGCATAAATATTACCTCAATTGGACCTTCATAGACCATGTTATGAAATTTTGTAATTTCCTTGTTTTGATCTTGACTTAATTGCTTTTGGTCCCCTAGTGGTACCAATTGGGCGCATCCAAGCAGCCACCACCCTTACATGCACAACTCTAATGTGTCCCCTTTTTTGGTTGTTTGATTGAAGATCAAATACTCAAAGGTTCTGGCATCTTCTCCTATCTTGGTTTGTACATGTATGCCTACTACTATAGTAGTAGCTTTTGAGCACACAATCACCTCGTTTCTTGGAGTACCCTTTTTCTTTGTTTGATCACTCCCATATTTCCCCCTTCTTTTCACTATTTTTTGTGGTCTAGGGAGCCTCCACTCTATGCTTATCCCCTATCTTTCATGGTGGAACTACCACCATTTCTCATTTGCAAGTTTCCTTTAAAAGCTTTCACAACTTGATTTGACGCTAGCACCATCTCTGTCAGGGAGTACCAATCCTAGATGTTTGGTTTCCCAACCCATGGAACCCATGTTCCCCCAAAAGCTCTCACACTGACAAAGTCATGTCACTACAACCGGTGAGTGGAAGCCCCATGTGGGTGCTAGGTATGGAGTCTGTATCTTGGGCAACGAGATTGATCCTTGAGTTGTTGGATCCAAATCCATTGTCCAGTGGTTCCTATCCCCTTCCCACTCAACTTCTAGTCTTTCTAGTGAGCATGGTCATTTTGAGACACCAGATGGAGGGGATCGTGATAGGTATTAATCCATCAGTTATGTCTATTAGGAGATAATATCATAATGTAACCCTCATCCCTATAGTTCTTGCTATAAGTTTCAAAAAATATAACTCTTGTCTCCCTTTGACAAATTCAATGAATGTATATATCATTTTGATTGTCTCAAAAATATCTATAGCTTTGACATAGATTCAAACCTTAAAAATCTTAGTAATCCCCCTATTTTTCTTAAACTATGATCCTTGACTATGTTGACCACTATTAATACATTATTGTAATAAAATATTGAATCTCCTATGCTCAACCTACTTATTACACATAAGATAGTGACTTGATGAAATTTAATCGCATGTGAACCGTAATCACCCTTCATGCACTTTTGATGTCTTAAATGTACATTTATGACTTGATTTAGACATTAATTATGTACCTTTCCCTAACTTGATAATATTTCTTTTAAATGATGACTAATTATTAATCAACCTTGAAATAGATAATATATGTCTCTTATATAAGTGAATATCATCCCTAATACCCATGTTTCAAGAATTGATTCATATGTCACCTAATGGATGATTATGTCCCTTTTTTAGAATGCATGTTATACCGTAGATAAAATGATGACTTTGACCCCATTTGTGCATAAAACCCTATTTTATCATTAAAATCAGTAACATTTGATGTATTATGATCTAAATGGCTAAGACCAACCACTTTTGTGTTATGATGATGTATACAGATTAAATCCACTAGTTTTGATCTATTATGCCAAGATATGACTTGATTGTCTAAGTTGTGCCCTTATAGTAATATGAATCCTCTCCTCTTTTCCTTCCCTATTAAATACATGAATAATCCATCCATTATGATAACTTTAATGTTGATGTACTACCTAAATCACATATATAATTTTGATATCATATGTGAACTATGTTGATGATTTAATTTATGTTGATGTATATATACTAAACTTAGGTAATGATTGCCTTAGACTGTAGGGGGCATACACCCATGAGCTTTATATGAACTATCTTTCTGATCTAATCTCATATCTTATCTAAATCTCATGACTTGATGAACCTTTGTCTTGTTTTCCCTATTGTGAGTCGTTTGACCCTGAATGTGCATGTGATGTGAACATTGAAATAATCATATAAAATGAATGGGATCTTAGAATGATGTGAAAACTTGAGATACATATTCATGATGAACTCTAAACCAGTAAAAGATCATAAAATATGTAATTAACCATATTTCAACTTAACTTGGACAAAACCTTGAAAATGGAGCTAATTAGGGCTAATGATGAGAACTAATATATGTATGTAATCTTTCTCTTAACCATGTGGTTTCTTGCAAACTATATGATCAAGGATAGGCTATAGAATATATGAATCAGTAAGCGATTTCCTATTTATATTACTATTCCTTTCTTTCTTGCAAAGTTATATGTATGTATGTTTGTTTACTTGCTCAAGTATTTCCATGTAGTATTGTACGTTGATGATTTGTCTCATTGATCTTATAACTTTAATGTATATAGAACTCCATTATACAAATTTGAAATAGGGTTTTTCTCAATGACTTTGGTCATTGAGGTCCCTCACGTAGAGATAGGGTTTCACTTAAGCATTTTGGTGATTGAGGTCCCTCACATAGAAATAGGTTTAGCTAATCTTTAGCACCCTCACAAACTCTTTTGATGGAGAGTTAGTCAAATGCCTTATGATACCTGACATTGTTGGTATAATTGGATTAAAATGACATAAAATGTGGGTTCTTATTTTTGTAAGCACATAACATTGTTACTCTTATTCATTTATTCCTATGATATGCTCAAATTATTCATAAATATGTATCTTTTTGCCATGTACTCAACACCTCATGTGCTAACCCACATGTTTCATGTATGTTTTAAGTTTATAGAATAGCTTCGGAGTTGATGGGTTGGTGATCTATGTTTAGGTGTACTTGTTGTAGATCCAAGTTTAGTTTACATAATCAAACTTGTATAATCTAAGTTCAATACGTAATTGGAATCTTGTAGTAAAAATTGTTATTTAATACACTGGTTGAATGTTGATATTATGTTGGTGATTTTGTTTTCTACTTGTTCATGTATGATAATATGTAAGACTTTTCCATTTGTTCTTTTATATTACCCTTCTAGGAATGGATGATTGGGTCCTTCAACCATTAAATTTCTAGTCATTTGGAGGTTGGTTTTGACTAATAAATCATTTCGTAACATATGATATTAGAGCAAGAAAAATAACTACACCAAGCATTACTCACATGAAACACAAACTAATTTAACCTTACATATCAACCCTAGAAACTTAATGAGTTGTTCTTAATGGACTAAGTTGAGTTAGCCTCT
Organism: Alisma plantago-aquatica; assembly: GCA_963693085.1. Taxonomy (NCBI): domain Eukaryota; kingdom Viridiplantae; phylum Streptophyta; class Magnoliopsida; order Alismatales; family Alismataceae; genus Alisma; species Alisma plantago-aquatica. The sequence continues at coordinate 1,545,341,438 of OY856409.1, forward strand.
AGGTTAGAACCTTGATGCTCAAGAACTAGGTAATATGCTTTGTCAGTTTAGGAGGGTGATTATAAGGAGATCATATTATAACCCTGGACATATGTTTACAGCATGTGCTTAGGGTAGGTTCATGAGTTTACATGATGTTTTTTCTAATTCTCTATGTCTCATGGTACTAGGCTACCTAATGAGTGTGGTAACTTGTTTGTTTTTTTGGATTTTATCCAAAAGGATTATGGTGGTTTTTCATTGGACTTTCCAATTTTGGAGAAAACATGTTTCAAGTATTAGTATGTGTACATATAAAAAAATATTTCCACACATATAAAGGCAATGAATGTCAATCTAATGTATGAGAAATAGATGTAATTTTAGTCTAGATGAATGCTTTTGGATGATATTTGTAGTCTCTGGAGTCATCTAGAATCATGATAAAGGTTAGGATAGTAAGAATCCTAGATGACTTAAGTTGATGATATTGATTTCGGTGACGACGATGACGATGATGATGATGATGGTAGTGGTGATGGTGGTGGTGGTGGTGGTGGTGGTGGTGGTGGTGGTGGCGGTGGCAATGGTGGTGGTAGTGGTGGTGGTAGTGGTGGTAGTGGTGGAGGTGATGGTAGTGATGATGATGATGATTATGATGATCATGATGTTGATGATATGAGCTTGATTCATGATGGACAAAGTTTTTCTGAAAGTTGCATGTATGCTTTGATGACATGATGTCAGTTTCAACCATGAAACACTATGTAGTCTAGCACCATGTATGGTATATCTGATTTGTTTGATGTGCTACACAGAGCTAGTGGGTTGGATGTTTCCATGTGCCTAGTCTTGTATATGATGACATATGGTTAATAATAAATGGTTTGTGTCCGACATAGGTCTCAATCTCTTTACAAATGAGGACCTCTATCATGGGACATATGATAAGGTTGAACTCTTGATAGGAGTCAACCTGATATGAGAAAAGGTCAAAGTACCTAACCTCCAAAGTATTTGTGAAAATTTGAAAAATATGAATGATGAAATGCATGAAGATGAACCCCAATGTGTGAAATGTTGGAACACATGAATGATGAAATGCATGAAGATGAGTTTTTATGAATGAAATGATGAAAAATATAATTGATGAAATGCATGAATATGAGTCCCAGGCATATTTACATCTAAGTATGTGAGTTGAGTCACCTAGTACTACAGTCCCCTTGACATCATTGAGCCCTAGATTTCCAATGAAAAGTTCTAATACTAGATAAAGGTGCATTGTATTGTATGTATATTTTCCATATATGAGAGGGTTCATCATCATCATCATCTAAGCCTCAGTCCCAACTATGTTGGGTTTGGATACATGGATCCTTCATTTCCATTCATCTCTATTGAGGGCCATATTCTAGTTAAGATGTAGAGATTCAAAATCTCTCTTTCTAAGCTCATCCCATGTTAATTTAGGCCTTCCTCTTCTTCTATTTATTGTGCTTGACTCAATAGCATTGTTTCATGTAGGCACATTAATCATTTTGTGTTGCACATGTCTGTACCATCTGAGTCATCCCTTGCACAACTTGTCCTCAATGCTCGCCACCCCCACCTTATTCCTAATATATTCATTTCTCAGGCAATCTTTTTTTGTCTTCCCACACATCCATCTCAGCATACACATTTCAGTCACGTTCATCTTGTTAGACCTTGTTTCTTTACTGTCCAACATTCATTCCCATAGAGCATGGCTAGCCATATAGCTATTCTATAAAACTTACTTTTTAACCTGAGTGGGATCTTTCGATCACATAAAACTCCAATCGCACTCCTCCATTTCGACCATCCTACAAAGATCCTATGACAAACGTCATTTTGAACATCCCCATCAATTTGAGTAATAGAACTCAAGTAATAGAATTTATCACATTTTGGTATATCTACTCTGTTCAACTTGGATCCATCATTCACACTGCTAGATTGGCTGAAATTGCAATGCATATACTCAATTTTGTTCCTGCTAATCATCAATCCATTTGATTCCAATGCATTTCTCCAACATTCAATTTTACCATATAATCCATCTTTAGTTTCGTCAGTCAAAACAATATCATCACCAAATAACTATAGCCATATAGGAGAGGGATATGTACCAGAAATCTAAGACTATTTATATGATGTGTTACACCCATGATGAGCCTTAAACTCAGATTAGTGGTTTAATGTAAGTCAATCTAGTGGTTCCCCTTGTTCTTGAAAATGGGTAGAATATTTTGTTATTGGTAGATGGTTTTGGTTAGCATTTCTCATGGGACATAAATAGGTCTTAGGTTATGTGTCTTGAGCTTATGGAGCTCTTTCTAAATATAAATGAGACAAATGATGTTGATGATAATGGTTTTACTTGTAATAATGCATGATATACAAAATTAATATCACTTGAGTTGATAATTGACATGCCCATATATTACGTCAATATCATAGCTAGACCTAATATGAAACCAAACCATAAACTAATGATGCAATTTTGGAATTATGAACTTGATATAATGATGCCTTGAGATATTACTTTGGATAAACACGATGAATAAATTGCATAATTCATAACATGAATGGAAATAATGAACCTAACTGGGGATAAATTATAAAATCCTGGGGTGGGAACTAATCCAAGCATGTAAGTTGTAACTCGATGAAAATATAAGGATGATGGTAATCTTGATTGAATGGCATGATAATGAGTATGTTTTTTGAGAATTGGATAACGTAATTTTGACAATGTCTTTATATTGTATGAATACTTGAACAAAACCCAAGTGTAGTAGGGATGTGGGATGTTGGACCTTAATGTTCAAATGTTGTCATTATCTAAATGAACATTTAGTAACATGTATATAATTGGAATGGTATGCCTTTGATGAATCAACCTACATATGTACCCCATGATGGGGGATTCCTAGAAACCCATGGGCTAGTTAATTAAACACAATGAATGTGAACTTTGACCCTTGACTATGATCTTGAACAAATTTCAACAACAAAATTTCATATAAGGAGGGAAGGATGTGACAATATGACTTTTTTATCTTCTAAATTATACCATTTCTCTCTCCATTAGTGACCCACATCACTCTATTTGAGTCTAAGTACATCTGTTCATTGATTTGATTCTTAACTATAGTCACGTTTCGTCTGGATTCTAAAATGTGATATTAAAATTGATATAAACCTAAGCTCCAAACTCATATGACTTCACTATCTTGCAAGTAGAATTGAACCACATTAATTTTATCACCTTTCCTAATCTATACCAAGCTATGAAGGATTCAATTATGAATCTAATGGCATAAAATTCACCTCAATCAGACCATCATAGCCCATATTACAAATTTTGAATTTGTCTTATTTTGATCTTGATTGAATTGCTTTTGATCCCTAATTTGGTAACAATTGGGGTGTGGACCAAAATATGCCACCCTTACTTGGTCAATCCCAACTCCCCCTGTCATTGTCCTTTAGATAGAAAACCAAAGATTGAAATGTTGTGGCATCTTCTCCTACCTTGGTTTGTATAGGTACGCCTGCTACTATAGAAGTATCTTTTGGGAACCAAATCACCTTGTTTTTAATGCATGGGGCATATATGAGTACCCCTTTTTCTTTGTTTCATCACCCCCATCTTTTACCCCTCTTACATCTCTTTCTTGTTCTCTGAGGCACTTCCCTCTATTTTTATTTCTCTCCTTTCATGGTGGCATTGTCTCCATTGCCCATTTGGGTGTTTCCATTAAGTGCTTCTACATCTCGATTGACGCCCAAACTAGATCTGTGGGGGAGTTCTTGTGACACCCCGCCATCACATAGATAATGAGATGACACGCAAAAATGTGCAGAACCTCATATTACCGAAAACATGGGTTAATTAAAATCGATTATGGAAGGTATTCATGAGAGAACTTTTGCATCCAGATCCTGTAGAGAAACATATTATATAAACATTCACAAGCCTTGTTATGGGTCCACAACTTATCGGAACCAGTTGTACTATCAGCACCAGAGTTCAACACCTATTAATACATACCTAGCGGCCACATACAGCCAGCAGCAAGATATAAAAAAATTACAATAGCTAGACATTATGAAATGTCATTAAACACCTCTAAGGACCTGAGAGTACAGGGATGACTCTAGGACTCTACTACAAAACCACCAAAATAGCAGTATGTCCATCTCTTGCCTTCTACTGCTCTTCTTGCTGCTCGGCCGCAACCTCACGACCACCACCACATCTAGAGAGATCACCTAAAAAGAGTGTAAACTAGCGGGGTGAGACACACAGTCCCAGCGAGAAACATAACTCCCCACTAAAACTATAAAACCTCAGAAGGTTAAAGAAAAAATAGCAGATAACTGATAAAGCGTATAATAAGAGCAGCATACTGAGCAAGGCCATTATTACCATCAAGCTTACCAAGAAATCCGGGAGGTGTATAACCAAGTATATCTTTATGGAACATGATTGACAAGAAAAGCTTTATAAGAACTTATCCCAAGATATAAGGATTGTACACACAACTGCATAGTTCAACTAGACCAGCTATATAAGTAAGGCCTCAATCAATGTTCTATATTTTGCTCTAAGCAAGATATACTATTTGGCTAGATTACATTTTATTATGCCCTGAGGAAGTGAGCCTTCCCTGCTCAAATCCAACCATTGTCTACGAAGCCCTATCTGGTTCCATACAAGGTCTAAAGAGATCTAGACTCCATGACCTCACCTTCCCGTGGTCAGTACACGAATCATCAAGCCAGACCACAATCTTATGCTTATAGGGCCTCAACCTCTGGGTCAGCTCTGCAAGCTACCCATATACACATCTGATCCATGAACGCATCATGCTCGTCATCACATATCCTGAGCCATGGGTCTGTTCACCATGCTCCATATATCCTGAGTCTGCAACCACTGTTGCACTCAAACCCTCCTATTTTAAGCTAGGGGAAACCTCGCATATTCAACAATATGCACTCCAAGTAATCCCGCAGGATAAACCTGTTTCACCATCACCAAATACTGACGATGATGGATCTATGGCCAGGGCAAACTACGTGACATGTTCATCTATAATTTATTAGTATATTTTAAGCCAATTGTTGAGGCAACCAAAGTATAAACATAGCCTTATAGAATTACATCATCAATGCCATCATCATACTATCCTAGGATCTCAATCCCTTATAATAACAACCATTGCCCCCTCAAGGCATCATATCATGCATCAACATTTTGGGAACACATCCCTTAACTCATCAACAAAGGATAACACCTCAACTAGGCACTCAGCCTTTATCAGGTCCTCAAACCTATCAACCTATTATCTCATTAGCAAGGATTATCATCTCATTGTGTTAGTCAAAGCACATATTTCTCATAGCTCTCACCAGACTATGAATCCACATAGTACACATGCATGGTTAGTATACGCATTCAAAGAGATAACTTAAACCATCATGGATTAATAGGATTATGATACTATCTAGTATAGAGCAACATCCATGATTATAAGCTATATCATTCATAGTATTATTGTCAATCATGAGTATATACATATACCTTATACTTGTGACCATATACACGTGTCACATTAACATGTGTAGCAACATCATATCTTTCCAAGCATACCTGGTTCACAACCTATCATCTTATCTCATCATCATAGCTGCAGGATTCAAGTTGATTACATCATATCACTTGTATTATCAGTATTAACAGAGAACTATCAACTATATACATTTTGGGTTATCAAAACCCTCACCAAAGCTCTGACAACCCTCACTATAGGTATGGCGAGCAGCGCCAACCCTCACCAAAGGGTGTATCAACTAGGGTTCCGACCCCTTAGAGCACGTATGCCATCATATCAACCAACCACGCTTCAACCTATCGTGCACCCAACTCACAAGGTGTCGGGCAACTAGATATAAGGATGGATCGTGCATCATCAGCAGGGGTTGTCGGCCAAAGGCCTATCCTGCACAAGAACTAGGGTTAGGGTTAGGGTTCCTCTATCAGCTAACTCTCAACATTGACCATATCGGCCAAAGGGTATAACGCCCAAGGCGCCTCTATTGTGTAAACATCTCCATGTCATTCAAGGGTCATCCATATCAGCCAAGGCACCCATGTCATCCAAGATACCATATTGGGCATGGACATACTTGATACTCAACCAGCATATCGACCAACACCACTAAGGGTCTCTAAACCACCATCATCTCGGGCACCACAAGACTACTTCATACTGCCAAAACCCATTACAAGGTGTGTCATGAAGAGCACACATCAAGGTGTATTGCCCAAGCTTCAACTCCACAAAGGGTATCAACCAAACCCAACTAGGCATATCGGCCAAAGGAACAACACCACATAAGGTACTTACTAAGATTCCTCAACACCACCATATCGAGCACCAAACCAACAAACTCCACTAGGTGTAATGGTTAAGGGTACACCCCAAGACAAGGCTATCGGGTAGCACTACTCCAAGTTCATATCATGTAAGTCACAACCCAACATGGTCATCTTCAACCTCAAGCACAAGGGCACCAAACCCTAATTGATCAAGAAGATCGGCTCACCTCTCAACAACCAAGAGAGAGGGGTTTTGCACAACCTCTATCACAAATCAGGCAACCACAAGGACCAACCCTCAACATTGGTTGACACATGTCTAAGAGCTCACCTCCCAAACCCATGGTGAGAGGAGGGTGTTGCCCGAGCAACTAGAATAGGAGCTCACCTCTCAACTTAAATGGGAGAGGGGTATTTCCCACATCACTAGAGCTCAAACTCACTTCTCATAAACCAAGGAGAGAAAGGGGTATTGCCCCAAAAGAAACCCTAAACTATGGTTCAGCCAACTAGGTGTAAAGGCATATAAACCATCAACAACATCAAAAACATCATGCTCACTATATCCAACAACATGTACTAGAGAAAAAACATAACATACACTGGTCGAACATACACATATATGAATCATGCAACATAGAGAAGGTAGTATAGCTAGGGTTATAAGTTATGTAATCCGCCTTAAGAAAACTCCTCAAGCTCCAAAGCTCCAACCTTCAAGCTTCAAGCACACCACTTACGGCCACCTCAAGAAAAGGAACAAGGATCATAACCACCATGTCCGAAGGGTAGGCAAGATGGAGAAGAAGATGCTAAGGAGAGAGGGAAGATGCTTACCAAAGAGCAAGACCCACCTAGGGTTCGGCCCCCAAGCTAGAGGAAGAAGAACAGATCTCCACCAATGGGAAAGGATTGGCCACCAAACTCTCTAAGGAAGTTGTGTCGTGCACACAAGGAGGGAAAAACAACAAAAGAGCTAAAGGGTTCCAAAGGAAGAGAAAGGCAATGCATATATAGATGAGGGTCAAGGTTAAACCAAGGCAAGGTGTCACCTTACTAAGGGACACTTGTCCATACATTTTACCACCTTGGAAAACACATGCACATGCCATGCCACCACTCAACCAAGGTTCAGCCACATGTCCAAGCTAGGGTGACACAACCAAAGCAAGGAGGTCAAACAAGGTCAAAGGCTGACACACCACCACCACCTTAGCCGACACACCCATGAACGATACCCCATGGCCGACACAAGGTATCCTTTCCCGATACAAGGCTCAACCTAGCAAGGTAAGGCCCAAACAAGGGAAAACAAAGCCCAGAAGAGCTTCAACAAAGCCCAATACAACTCAAGGCATGAGCCCAAACCTTCCTCTCAACTCAGGAGGAAGCAAAGAGAGAGAAAGAAATCTCTCTAGGTGACAAACTTGCTCTTCAACCCTAACTCGGGTTATTTTGGAAGTAGCACCTCCAACACTCAACTAAGCACAAGCAAACCCTAATCACCACTAAAGGTGATTAGCAAGCAACCAAGCACAAGGTTTAGGCAAAACAAACAGGTTAAGCCCAAAACGAACGTCAGGGTCCTTACAAGCCATAAACCTCTACAAAGGGATTTCATCCCCAAAATCCGAAGAGAAAAGTGAGGGATACTTTTGCCTCATCTCTTCCTCAAGCTCCCATGTGGCTTCCTCAACGCCACGATGATGCCAAAGAACCTTCACAAGAACCAGGTCCTTCCTCTTCAGCTTCTTTACTCTTTTGTCAAGGATCGTCACGGGACCTTCTTCATAGGTCATATCTTCATCAAGCTCAACCTCAACTTGTTGTATCACTGTCCCTATGTCCGGATGACTTTTCTTCAACATGCTGACATGGAACACCAGATGTAACCTGTGCAACTCTAGTGGCAGCTCTAACTTGTAAGCTACCTTGCCAACACATGCTATTACGGGGTATGGCCCCATATATGTGGGTGCCAGTTTGCCTTTCCGGCCAAACCTTAGCACGCCTTTCCAAGGTGAGACCTTGAGATACACTTTGTCTCCCACTTGGAATTCTAAAGGTCGTCGACGATTGTCTGCATAAGACTTCTGTCTGTCCTATGCCACCTTCAACTGTTGTTGTATAACCTTGAACTTTTATGTTGTCTGCTACACTAACTCAGGACCCAAAAGCTGATACTCACCAGACTCATACCAGCATAAAGGAGATCTGCATTTCCTTCCATATAGAGCCTCATAAGGAGCCATGTCAATGCTCCGCTGGTAACTATTATTGTAAGAGAACTCCATCAGACTGAGATGTATGTCCCAACTACCTAGGAACTGCAAGACACAAGCTCGGAGAAGATCCTCCAAAGTCTGAATAGTCCTTTCAGACTGTCCATCTGTCTAGGGGTGGAAGGTAGTACTAAACCTCAACTACGTTCCCAACTCTTTATGCAATTGTTCCTAGAAATGACTTGTGAATTGAGGACCTCTGTCGGAAACTATCGTTGCTGGTACACTATGCAAACGCACTATCTCATCTACATACACCTGAGAAAGCTTCTCTATTGTATATGTTGTCTTTACAGGTATGAAATGAGTAGATTTTGTCAGCCTGTCCACTATTACCCAAATGGAATCATGATTCCTAGCTCTCTTTGGTAGACTAAATATGAAATCCATGGTTATGTGATCCCATTTTCATTGTGGTATCGGCATGGGTTGCAACGTACCTGCCGACTTTTGATGCTCAGCTTTACCTTGCTGACATATTGCACACTTATCCACAAACTCAGCTGCATCCTTCTTCAAGCCAAACCACCAATACAGGTCCTTCAGATTATGATACATCTTGGTGACTCATGTATTCATAGCATACATTGATGTGTGTGCTTCCTCAAGCACTAACTTTCTTAGATTATCACCATCGGGGACCACCATCCTACCATGATAGCAAACTAGTCTGTCCTCAGACTCATGGAACCCATCACGCTTTTCGCTGCCAAGCTCTGACTTGATCAACTGCGCTTAATCATCTGCCTATTGTGTGTCTTTGATCTATTGTCTCAGCATAGGCTTGACTTGCATCTGTGCCAACAATCATGCCAACAAGGAAACTTCCAACTGCACATTCATCTACTGCAGGAAGACAATCATATCCCGTCTATGGAATACTAAGGAACTCAACTGTGCTTTCTTCATGGGGAGAGGAGAAGACTTTTTGCTAAGCGCATCAGCTACCACATTTGCCTTACCAAGATGATACTCAATGGTGCAATCATAATCATTGATTAGCTCCATCCAACGACGTTGTCGCATGTTCAGCTCATTCTGTGAAAAGATGTACTTCAAGTTCTTATGATCTGTAAAGATCTGACACACTTCTCCATAAAGATAGTGTCTGTAAATATTTAACACATGGACCACCACTGCCAACTCTAAATCATGTGTCGAGTAGTTCTCCTCATGTTTCTTAAGATGTCGCGAAGCAAAATAAACCACATGATCCTCCTACATCAACACGCAACCTAAGCCCTTCTTGGAAGCATCGCAGAAAACCACATAGCCCTTCCCAGGCTTTGGCAGCACTAACACTGGAACATTAGTCAACTTCTCCTTCAAACTATGGAAAGCTTGTTGACAACGACCATCCCATATAAAAGGTACACCCTTCCTGGTCAACTTTGTCATCGACAACGCGATTGCACTGAAGTCATTGATAAACCTCCGGTAATATCCTGCCAAACCCAGAAAACTATGAACTTCTGTCAGTGTCTTTGGTTGTTCTCAATCTTCCACTGATTCCACCTTCTTGGGGTCCACTCTGACTCCTTCTGTGGATATCACATGACCCAAGAAAATCACTTCTTTCAACCAAAACTCACACGTACTAAACTTGGCATAAAGCTGATGTTGGCGGAGAAGAGTAAAAGCTTGTCGAAGATGTTGTTCATGCTCTTGAATGTCCTGACTGTAGATCAAGATGTCATCTATAAAGATTACAACAAACTAATCTAGAAACGGATGAAACACTCAGTTCATCAGATCCATGAAAGCAGTAGGTGCATTGGTTAGCCCAAATGGCATAACCACAAACTCAAAGTGACCATACCTGATCCTAAACACTGACTTTGGTATGTCATCTGCCTTAATCTTCAATTGGTGATATCCATACCGTAGATCGATCTTTGAGAACATTGTGGCGCCACGCAACTGATCAAACAGATCGTCTATCCTTGGCAATAGGTACTTATTCTTAATCGTGACTTTGTTCAACTGCCGGTAATCTATACATAACTGCATCGACATGTCCTTCTTCTTAATGAATAGCACCGGAGCACCCCAAGGGGACGTGCTCAGTCAGATGAAACCTTTCTCCAACAACTCTTGTAACTGCTTTTTCAACTCTGCCATCTCTGTTGGATCCATCCTATATGGTGTTTGTGCAACTGGTTGTGTTCCTGGTACCAGATTGATTTCAAAATCAATCTCTCAAGGTGGGGGAACGTCGGGGAACTCATCAAGAAATACATCCGCAAATGCTCGGACAACCATCACCTCCCAAAGGATAGGACCTTTCTCCTTGGTATCTACAAATGAACTAAAAATGCTTTACAACCTTGCCACAACAACTTTTCAGCCGCCATCACTGACACTAGACATGTCAAAAGAATCTTCCTATCTCCTTGAAAGATCCACTTCTCTCCATCATCATCAAACATTGCCTGCTTGGAACCACAGTCCAACACAACCTTATACTTTTCTAAGGTATCCATCCCAAGGATCACACTGAATCCATGCATATTAAGTGGCATAAGATCCACTTGTATATTGTGTCCCAAAAAAGATAAGATACAAGATGGACACTCTTCTCGAAGCATTGAGGAACCATCGAGTGGGGTTTCTAACAATAGGATATCTTTCTTACAACTAACAGGTAAAGGACATCTATCAAGCAGACTATGTGCGATAAAAGAGTGTGTAGCACCCGGGTCAACCAGAATAGATATAAAGCAAGAAGAAGACAAATCAAAATGTAATAATTCCATCTGACATGTCACCACTCACGGGTTGACTATCGCCTCCGGCTGACTCATAGCATAGTATCAAGCTGTGGCTTGTTGTCCACATCCTCTACTTCCTTGAGAAGACGATCCTAGTTGCAATGCTTGACCACGTCCTCACCCTCTGCTACCAATGGGTTGCTATCTGTCTGACCCTTGTTGACTCTGTCTCAATTATTGTATTACCTCAACATCTCTTCTTGGGCAATTTGACTTTAAATGCACATTCTGTCCACGGTGATAACATGACCTGCCTTCTGTCTGCGGCCTAGATGTCCCTGTTACTGCCACATAAGTTGTACTATGCACCTTCGATGGTGAAGAAACATAACCTCTACCCTTACTCGGAGACCACTGAGATGGTGTATGAGAACTCTGCATTACGGAAGGTGTTGAAAACCTTAGCTTCTTGAAGCCACCAGATCTCTATCCCTGGAACTGAACATGCCTTTTCCTGGTCATAGACTCCCTTTTCTCCCTAACAGATCATTCAATCCTACAAATGGACTCCACGAATGTGGCAAACCACTCCCGATTTTCCAAGGCAGCAGCAGGTGTTGACAACTCAGCACTCAGACCTTTCTCCAACCACCTGATCTACTCATCATCTGTCGCCGCCATGTGAGGAAAAAACCTCAGCAAGTTCATGAACTTGGCATCATACTCGGTGATGCTCATCGATCCTTGGCGTAGACGCTCAAACTGGTTGATCTTCTCATCCAGATACGTCTTCGGGAAGTATCTACTGACGAACTCTCATCGAAAAACCTCCCAACCGATCTCCTCACCGGGTCACTTCTCCTCCTCTATGGCCCACCAGTGGCCAACACTACCCTTCAGATGGTAGACAGTGTGCTTGACTTTGTCCGCTTCGGGGATGTTGAGGATCCGGAAGGCCTTCTTGAGACCTGTCAGTCAGATATCAGCATCCGTCGGATCAGCCGTTCCAGCATAATTTGAAGCTCCAACTCAGAGAAACCGCTCAAAGGTCTTCCCAAAACACAATGTTTCACCATGGGGAGCATGTGCTCTTGGCTAAGGCACTAGCAACCTTTCCACCATGTGATTCATCGTAGCCATCAACTGCCTCATTAGTTGTTGGTAGGCAGGATTTTTGAGAATGGCTGGGTCAAGTTGGGGAACCGAAGGCACCCGATCTTCATGTGCCTTCCCTCCTGCTCCATCAACTGATGCAACATCGCTGCTCTCGGCATCATGTTCTTCATGGTTTCCAGACATCTTTAAGCTTTATCTTCTGCTGAGGGTAGAAGGTTTTGTAAGAAAATCTAGAAAACTCACAAGAACATACGAAAACCTGGTCCTAAATCCCTATAGACTCAGTGAACCTAGGGCTCTGATACCAAACCAACTCTGACACCCCGCCATCACACAGATAACGAGATGACACGCGAAAATGTGTGGAACCTAATATTACCGAAAACACGGGTTAATTAAAACCGATCGCGGAAGGTATTCATGAGAGAACTTTTTCATCCAGATCCTGTAGAGAAACATATTATATAAGCATTCACAAGCCTTGTTATGGGTCTTCAGCTTATCAGAACCAGTTGTACTGTCAGCACCAGAATTCAACACCTGTTAATACATACATAGTGGCCACGTACGGCCAGCAGTAGGATATACAAAAATTACAATAGCTAGACATCGTGAAACATCGTTAAACACCTTTGAGGACCTGAGAGTATAGGGATGACTCTAGGACTCTGCTACAAAACCACCAAAATAGTAGCATGTCCATCTCTTGCCTTCTATTGCTCTTCTTGCTGCTCGGCTGTAACCTCACGACCACCACCACGTCTAGAGCGATCACCTAAAAAGGGTGTAAATCAGACACACAGTCCCAACGAGAAACATAACTCCCCGCCGAAACTGTAAAACCTCAGAAGGTTAAAGCAAAAATAGCAGATAACTGATAAAGCGTATAACAAGAGCAGCATACTGAGAAAGGCCATTATTACCATCAAGCTTACCAAGAAATTCAGGAGGTGTATAACCAAGTATTTCTTTATGGAACATGATTGACAAGATAAGCTTTATAAGAACTTATCACAAGATATAAGGATTATACATACAACTACATAGTTCAACTAGATCATCTATATAAGCAAGGCCTCAATCAATATTTTGTATTTTGCTCTAAGCAAGATATACTATTCGGTTGGATTATGTTTTATTATGCCCTGAGGAAGTGATCCTTCCCTACTCAAATCCAACCATTGGCTGCGAAGCCCAATCCGGTGCCATACAAGGTCTAAAGAGATCCAGACTCCATGACCTCACCTTCCCATGGTCAGTACATGAATCATCAAGCAAGACTGCAGTCTTATGCTTATAGGGCATCATCCTATGGGTCAGCTCCACAAGCTAACCATATACACATCCGAGCCATGAACACATCATGGTCATCATCACATATCCTGAGCCATGGGTCTGTTCACCATGCTCCATATATCCTGAGTCTGCAACCACCGTTGCACTCAAACCCTCCTATTTTAGGCTAGGGGAAACCTCATGTATTCAACCATATGCGCTCTAGGTAATCCTACAGGATAAACCTGTTTCACCATCACCAAATACTGACGATGATGGATCTATGGCCAGAGCAGACTACATGACATGTTCATCTATAATTTATTAGTATATTTTATGCCAATTGTTGAGGCAACCAAAGTATAAACATAGCCTTATAGAATTACATCATCAATGACATCATCATACTATCATGGGATCTCAATCCCTTATAATAACAACCACTGCCCCTCAAGGCATCATATCATGCATCAACATTCTGGGAACGCATCCCTTAACTCATCATCAGAGGATAACACCTCAACTAGGCACTCAGCCTTTATCAGGTCCTCATACCTATCAACCTGTTATCTCAATAGCAAGGATTATCATCTCATTGTGTTAGTCAAAGCACATATTTCTCATATCTCTCACTAGACTATGAATCCACATAGTACACCTACATCGTTAGTATACGCATTCAGAGAGATAACTTAAACCATCATGGATTAACAGGAGTATTATACTATCCAGTATAGAGCAACATCCATGATTATAAGCTTTATCATTCATAGTATTATTGTCATTCATGAGTATATACATACCTTATACTTGTTACCATATACACGTGTCACATTAACATGTGTAGCAACATCACATCTTTCCAAACATACCTAGTTCACAACCTATCATCTTATCTCATCATCATAGCTGCAGGATTCAAGGTGATTACATCATATCACTTGAATTATCAGTATTAACAGAGAACTATCAACTATATACATTCTGGGTTATCAAAACCCTCACCAAAGCTCTGGCAACCCTCACTATAGGTATGGCGAGTAGTGCCAACCCTCACCAAAGGGTGTATCGACTAGGGTTTCAACCCCTTAGAGAACTTGTTCCATCATATCGACCAACCACACTTCAACCTATCATGCACCCAACTCACAAGGTGTCGGGCAACCAGATATAAGGATGGATCGTGCATCATCAGCAGGGGCTGTCGGCCAAAGGCCTATCATGCACAAGAACTAGGGTTAGGGTTAGGGTTCCTCTATCAGCTAACCCTCAACATTGACCATATCGGCCAAAGGGTATAACGCCCAAGGCACCTCTATTGTGCAAACATCTCCATGTCATTCAAGGGTCAACCATATCGGCCAGGGAACCCATGTCATCCAAGATACCATATTGGACATGGACATACTGGCTACTCAACCAGCATATCGACCAACACCACTAAGGGTCTCTAAACCACCATCATCCAGGGCACCACAAGACTACTTCATACTGCCAAAACCCATCACAAGGTGTGTCGTGAAGAGCACGCATCAAGGTGTATCGCCCAAGCTTCAACTCCACAAAAGGTATTGGCCAAACCCAACTAGGCATATCGGCCAAAGGAACAACACCACATAAGGTACTTACTAAGATTCCTCAACACCACCATATCGAGCACCAAACCAAAAAACTCCACTAGGTGTAACGGTTAAGGGTACACCCCAAGACAAGGCTATCGGGCAGCACTACTCCAAGGTCATATCATGCAAGGCACAACCCAACCTGGTCATCTTCAACCTCAAGCACAAGGGCACCAAACCCTAATTGATCAAGAAGATTGGCTCACCTCTCAACAACCAAGAGAGAGGGGTTTTGCACAACCTCTATCACAAATCGGGAAACCATAAGGACCAACCCTCAACATTGGTCGACACATGTCCAAGAGCTCACCTCTCAAACCCATGGTGAGAGGAGGGTGTTGCCCAGGCAACTAGAATATGATCTCACCTCTCAACTTAAATGAGAGAGGGGTATTGCCCACATCACTAGAGCTCAAACTCACTTCTCATAAACCAAGGAGGGAAAGGGGTATTTCCCCAAAAGAGACCCTAAACTATGGTTCGGCCAACTAGGTGTAAAGGCATATAAACCATCAACAACATCATGCTCACTATATCCAACAACATGTACTAGAGAAAAAAACATTACATACAATGGTCGAACATCCACATATATGAATCATGCAACATACAGAAGGTAGTATATCTAGGGTTAGAAGTTATGTAACCCGCCTTAAGAAAACTCCTCAAGCTCCAAAGCTCCAAGCTTCAAGCTTCAAGTACACCACTTGCGGCCACCTCAAGAAAAGGAACAAGGATCATAACCACCATGGCCGAAGGGTAGGCAAGATGGAGAAGAAGATGCTAAGGAGAGAGGGAAGATGCTTATCAAAGAGCAAGACCCACCTAGGGTTCGGCCACCAAGCTAGAGGAAGAAGAAGAGATCTCACCAAGGAGAAAGGATCGGCCACCAAACTCTCCAAGGAAGGTGTGTCGTGCACACAAGGAGGGAAAAACAACAAAAGAGCGAAAGGGTTCCCCAGGAAGAGAAAGGCAAGGCATATATAGATGAGGGTCAAGGTTAAACCAAAGAAAGGTGTCACCTTACCAAGGGACACTTGTCCACACATTTTACCACCTTCCAAAACACATGCACATGCCATGCCACCACTCAACCAAGGTTCGGCCACATGTCCAAGCTAGGGTGACACAACCAAAGCAAGGAGGTCAAACAAGGTCAAAGGCTGACACACCACCACCACCTTGGCCGACACACCCATTGACGATACCCCATGGCCGACACAAGGTATCCTTTCCCGATACAGGGCTCAACCAAGCAAGGCAAGGCCCAAACAAGGGAAAACAAATCCCAAAAGAGCTTCAACAAATCCCAAGACAACTCAAGGCATGAGCCCAAACCTTCCTCTCAACTCAAGAGGAAGCAAAGAGAGAGAAAGACATCTCTCTAGGTGACAAACTTGCTATTCAACCCTAACTCAGGTTATTTTCCAAGTAGTACCTCCAACAATCAACTAAGCACAAGAAAACCCTAATCACCACTAAAGGTAATTAGCAAGCAACCAAGCACAAGGTTTAGGCAAAACAAATAGGGTAAGCCCAAAATGAAGATCAGGGTCCTTATAGTTCTAGTCCTGGAATGTATTGTTTCCCAGATCCATGCATTGCACCCTCATGCCCCAAAATCTCCTTTGCTGATTACCTCGCTAGGGCACTCGAACTAGAGTCTATATCTCAGTAAAGAAAACAAATCCTCGAGCTGTTGGATCCAAATCCATTGGTAGGTGGGGTCCCATCCCCCTCCCACTCAAGTGTTGGTCCTTCTAGTAGGGGCGGTCATTGTGAGACACCACATTGTGGGGTTCATGGTATGTGTTGATCTAGTACCCTATGTCTATAGGGAAATAATATGGTAGAGTCACCCTTCTCCCTATAGTTCTTTTTACATGTTTCAAAAATTAATGGTCTTCTCTCTTAACCAAATGTAGTGAACCTATATACCACTTTGATCATCTAAAAAATAACTATACCTTAGGCATAGTTTCTAACCCTAAAAATCCTTCTAATTCCCCTTTTATTCTTGAAATGTGATCCTTGAATATATTGACCACATTTACTGCATTATTGCAATAAAAGAATGAATATTTCATGCTCAACCTACATCTTATACCTCCAGAAAGTGATTTTTGGGAACTTAGAGCATTATGGGAAACCTAATCACCCTTCATGCACTTTTGATCTCTTAAATGCATGTTTATGACTTGATTTATCTTGCTTCTTAATGTAAACTAAGGCTTAATCAACCTCAAATTTAGTAATCTATGTCTCTCCTTGACTTGAATATCAGTTCCTAATACCCATTTCATGTGTAACATAATGCATGATTTCGTCACTTTTATGAGAACATATGTTATGCCTTAGATCAAATGATGAATTTGACCCATTATGTGCCTCGAACCCTATTAGATCACTAAAATTAGTAACATTACAATGTTTTGTGACCTAAATGCTAAGTCCAACTCCCTTTTGTGTTATGGTGATGTATATAGATTAAACCAACTAGTTTTTATGTATTCTGTCAATATATGACTTGGTTGTCTAACTTGTGTCCTTATAGTGATGTGTATCCTCTCCTATTGTCCTTCCCACTCAAATAAAGGAATACTATATGCCTTATGACAACTTGGATGTGGATGTCCTACCTAAATTACATGTTGAACCTTCATGGCATATGTGAACTATGTTGATGATTTAATATATGTTGATGTGTTGATATCAAATTTGGACATTAATTTCCTTAGACTTTAGGGGATATCCACCCATATATAGATGAGATTTATATGACCTATCTTGCTGATCTAATCTCATATCTATCTAAATCTCATGACTTGATGAATTGTAAAGTTTAGGCCCACTTCCCAAGGCTCTAGTAGAATTTCGGGAATGATGATTGGCCCCACAGACCTCCAGTGACCTTAACTACAAACTTGTCCTCACTCACACATAAGGTGGGTTCATCTTCCCGACCGGTCCCCCATCCCAGTACTACTCTGAGTTGAGCATGTCTAACTTTAGAGTCCTTAGTGATGGGCTCCCTTAAATGTAGGTACACCTTGGTGATATGGGCAGTCAATCATTCCTTTCAAAATCATTCTATTTGAGGCCTCAAGTCTTGTGATGTTACAGTGCCCCCTATTTAGACTCTTTACGCCATAATCAAGGATCAACTATAAGGCCTCATAATCATTCCCCATTTTAGTGTAGATCCACAATGAACCATGTGCACCTATCTCCCGATCATGGCTACCAGTGCAAGGATGGATACATCACCATGGATAGCCCTTTTCAACAAGCCTAGACCACATGGATTGAAACTCGCATGCCACATGCCCATGTAAGCCCCCACCTAAGGGAGGGGTTTTAGTTGTGATATCATTTGTAAATTGTGGGCTCAATTCCCAAGGCTCGAGTAGAGTTTCAAGAATGATTAATAGCCCCACAAACCATCGTTGGCCTTAACTGAACACTTTGTACACACTCACACACAATTCAAGATCAACATCGTAACAAGTCACCCATCCTAGTGCTACTCCAAGTTGGGCATGCTTAACTTTGGATTCTTAGTGATGGGCTCCATGAAAAGGAGGTAGACCTTGGTGATACTGGTTATCCCATCATTTCTTTTTACATTATATTATCTGAGACCTCAAGACTTTGGACGTTACGTGAACATTTATCTTGTTTTCCCTATTGTAAGTCATTTGACCTTATAATGTGCATAAGTGACACGAACCTTGAGATAATCATATTAGATGAATAGAATTCTAAAATAACATGAAACATGAAAAATGCCTTCGTGATGAACCCTAAATCAATGAAAGATCATCACCTATGTAATTAACCAACTTTGAACCTAACTTGGCCAAAAACCTAAAAATGGGATTAATTAGGGTTAATGATGAGAGCTAATATATGTATGTAATCTTTCTCTTAACCAGGTGGTTTCTTGTGATCTAGATGGTCAAGGATAGGTTAAGAAATCTTTGGATTAGGTACGTGCTTTAGTTATATATATGACTATAGCTTTCTTGCTTGCTAACTGATGTGTATGTATGCTTCTTTACTTACTCATATATTGCCTTGTAGTATTGTAGTATTGTACATTGATGCTTTGTCTTGTTGCTTTTATAAATTGAGCACATATATATAGAAATTCATTATGCAAATTTGAAAAAAGGTTTTTCTCAATGACGTTGGTCATGAGGCCCCTCGGATAGAAATACGATTTTAGTTTGTGGCTTTGATCATGAGGTCCCTCATGTAGAAACAATGTTAGCTAATCTTCAGTACCCTCACGGACTCTTTGTGATGGGAAGTTAGTCAAAGGCCTTGTGATGGATGTCATTGTTGGTATAATTTGAGCAAATGACATAAAAAATGGGTTCTCATTTTGCTAAGCACTTAACTTGTTTACTTGTATTTGTTAATTCCTATAATCTTTTAAAATTATTCAAAGCTTATATATATGTATCTTTTTTTCTATGTACTCAATACCTCGGGTTTTGACCTGCTAGTTTCGCATATGTTTTAGGCTCAGAGAATAGCTTGGGAGTTGATGGCTTGGCGAGCTATGTTCAGGTGTACTTGTTGTAGATCCAAGTTTAATGTGCATGAAAAGACTTGTATAATGTGCTTTCATTAGTAATTGGAATCTTGGGATAAAGAATGTTGTTTAATATAGTTGTTGGTTATTAAGATTATGTTGGTGCTTTTATCTTGGTACTTGTTCAATTATGCTAAGATTTTATGCTTCCACATTGAAGTTTTGAAATTACCGTGCTAGGGAAGGATGCTCGGGTCCTTCAAAAATTGTTCTCTAGTCATTGGGAGGTTGGATTTGAGTAATAAACCATTGTGTGAAAAGTTGTGATTCTTATGCTTATATATATATATATATATATATATATATATATATATATATATATATATATATATATATATATATATATATATATATATATGTTTGTGTGGGGGGGTCCATATTCAATACCCTCGTGGGTAGCTACTCGTCCCCTATTTCAGTTACTGTTTTTGGAGTTTCTTACTTTTGACATGTAGAGGGTTACCTTACCTTGCAAATTGTTACTTTTCATGCATAGATAGTTACATTTACAACAACATATTCAAAATACATATATGTATATATATATATATATATATATATATATATATATATATATATATAAATATACACACAAACACACACACACACACACACACACATATATATATATATATATATTTGCTGTGTATTTTTTCCATATTTATTTTTTTAGTTGTATAATTACTTTTTTATCAACATAGTTACTTTTTTGTTCACAAAGTTACTTTTCTGATCAATTAGTTACTTTTTTGGATGACAGGTAGAAAAAATCCAGGCTACCTGTCGGGTATTGAATGAACACGCTACACACACACACACACACACACACACACACACACACACACACACACATATATATATATATATATATATATATATATATATATATATATGTATATATATATTCATTTTTCTTATATATCATTCTTTTGGGAGATGATAAATATATGTCATTTGTCATACTTGTTAGTATGTTTGGATTAGATGAGTTATTTCTCTATTAAATAAGGAGTCAATCCTCTCTGAGGTTTTACTGCTTACACCTTCATTTGAGATTGTCAAAGTTTTCCATCAGTACCATTTTGTACTTGAAGCAAGAGACCATCTATCTCTTAATAAAAATAAGAAAACTAAGACTACAAGTAAGTATATATATACAACGGATATGGACTATCATTTAACTACAATGTTATTTGAGAAAATTCTATTAATGACTCTATTTTTTTTATCTTGGCCCTTCATATTCTTTTTCTGAGAAGCTATTTTAATTTCATGTAAATGGTGAAATGGAAAAATGGTGAAATGGAATCAATATGATTCTTTAAATTTATTTCACCTCCTCGTATGATACTCAATCAATTTCCTTTTCTATCATGTACCTTCAGTGTTCCATGAGATCTTTCTACTGATTATCTATAACGATCTCTAATGGCTCTCATCTTCCAAAAGACAACCTACATAGCTCTCTTGCCTCATCCACGACTATCATTGTCACCACCCATATGAGTGTTTAAGATATGAGATTTGTTAGATAACTCATTTCTCCTTTAACCTATAGAATGCCCCATAAATCTCCCTAACACCTAAATGTATCCCAAGTGAAGTGAAATAAGCATAGGAACCTCATGAGATCTCGCTCAATACTCCCCTCCTATTTTAAAATTTAGGGATGAATGGATGCATACTCCGTTCATGTCCAACCAATTAATTAATGGAGGTTAAGTGTTGCATTCCAATGTCAAGAGATTAGGTACCAAAGGGTCCCATTTATGAGTATGTTTTGGAAAGGTCTAAGCATCAGTTAAGCATAATTTTGAAGGATCTAGTTTTGAAGCATTGGGATGTCCAGAGGGACCGCGAAGAAGGAAAACTCATATTTCTCATGATAGAGAGAATCACCTTTTTTATTTATGTTATCATAAGCCTATGAACATTTAGCACTATGGAATATCTTTTGAGCACCATAAATTTTGTTAAAATCATCGACAAATACGATTTGCCAATAGCTGGAGATGAGAGATACTTACAACTTGTGCTGAAAGCCATATGATTTTTGCTAACGAGCAATTGTCAAATAGTTTGTAGTCTATTTGTGAGAATCTTTGTGATAACAAATATCAGCTCATGAGTTGAATTGCCATTAATCATAAACTTCCACAACATCCAGAGATATGGGGATAAGAAAAAATTTGCAATCCACAAAATGGACTAAGTATCTTCTTTTCTGTACATGTAAGTAATGAACTTGCGTGCATGTAAGTAGAATAATTTGTATTATGAGTCAAGTTTGGTCAGTAACTAGTCACATAAATCATTACTATACCATTTAAAATAGATATGTCGAATTGTCGTATCAAACATGATTGTTCAATGTGACCAAGGTGTCAAAGTCTTCCATTTAGCTAATACAAATCAGATCTAAATCTTTTGAGATGGTGTCAAATCTTTAACACAACCAATATGATGCGGCTTCTGTGTCGTCTTTTGAACCCTGTGTGAGAAATGTTAATCGTCCGTGTATGGGAAGTTAGGCCCAATATAGGGAAATTCCTTGATCTTGTTCATTTCTCAAAAGAAAAGAAGAAAAGAACCGAACTTCATCAGTTGTCACCCCTTTCTGGTACATAACGGAACATGATATAAGTTTCAGTGTGGAATGCATTTTTTTTAGAAGAGACGGAGCTAATGGGTGTTAACCCTGATGTACAAATACCAACTGTTATACAAAAAATAAACCGAATGATTTACCTACTAACCAATGTCAGTAAAACGAGTTCGGCTTTGCTGTTCTTTATTTCAGGAGGAGCAGCCTACTCCTTTTCTAATCAACTTGCACGTGTCCCTGCTCATAGATTGGTAGGGTGGGGATTCTTTTCGTATAACACATGGCATCATCTAATATAAGGTGTAGCTTGCTCCTTTTATAATTAAGAACAGCAAATCCTAGGGCCAGTAAAACAGTTCGTATTAAGTTAAGAAGGGATCACAATTAGTGATTTATCAGGACGGCAGAAAGATTCAGAGCCCGAATATGTCTATTGGTGCCGCATCTTCTAATTCGTTCAGTTCACACAAGCAGGTAGTTGTTTCCCCCTCATGATGTGTTGGTACCTATCCCAATGGATGCGGTAGGAAACCCCCGTGCCGCCAGCAGCGGTTGTTGAAGAGCACACCTCCAGATGCAGTCCGTTCCGTCCCGTTCATCGGGGTCTCCAGCGAGCGTACCAGGGAAGTCCTCGAGGCGGACGGTGAACGGCACAGCGCACCGCCCTAGACGGTCCCCAGGGAGGCCGATCCTAGCGGAGGAGCCGTCGACAAGGGAGGAGAAGAAGACGTCCCGGAAGTTCCATCCGTCCATGTCTAGCGCTAGCCGCTCCTTCTGCCATGGGAAATCGAAAACCCCCGTCGGTCTAATATACTGCCCGGCATCGATTCTGGCGCGAGATCCGGTGGCGCCTCTGTACCCGGAAATGGCTGCGGCGTCCAGGAACGGCGGTTGCTGCGCCACTGACGTGGAGCTGCAGGATTCACTGTGGCTCGGGTTCAGGAGGCGACAGTTCCGCTGCTCCTGCTGCTGCTGTGGCAGACAGGAGTAGCCGTAGTTATGCTGTGGTCGCTGGAGGTTGTTGCTATGATGCGTCTTTTTCTCTGGCCGGAAGTCCTTGCCGGTCATCCTGCCGCCGCCGTGGGCAGGGTCCTCCGCCCTCTCTCTCTTGTGGCTCTCGCGATCCATTGATCTTGGGATTGCTGCTTCGATTGGAACCCTCTGCATTTCCTGCGTGTTGAGATATGATAAGAGGCGGTTGTTATAGGACATGATTTGAATCGTAGTAAGTTCAACTGGTTGTTAGATGATAAGCCATCCTGTTTCTGGACCCTGGATCAGGGGGGAAAAGGGAAAGAGGTAAGTTGCGGATCGTGTGATCCTTCGACTGTTCGAAATGCCAAGCTATAAAAACCAAAGATGGCGAAACTAACGAACTGGTTTAGAAATTTGAAAATCAAACATATAGGAATAGTGCGGCTAGATTTTCATTTCAAGCAAAATATAGAAAAACAGCCACAAGGCGGCAAGAAGATGGATATACCGCGGCGTAGCCACTAAAACAGAATGGAAAGGAGAGGAAGAAATCACAGCAGAATGAGATCTTGAATCCGCCGAACGAACAACATATGGATCAAATGATCAATAAACGAGGGAACGCGAACCTTTGATCTAGACAAACCGGATGATTAACGGCGCCGCCTACCTGGCTGGGTGACTCGGTGGTCATTCCAAGGATGAGAACAAAGTGAACGGAGCTGGAAGCAAAATGCTCGAAGTTGGCCTATGAATTAAAACTGGAGGGGACGAGATGCCTGCCCTTTATGTGGTGAAACGGAACCTGAACCCCTCTAACGACTCACGCGCCCAACCCGTTTGTTCAATTCCAACCGCGTAACATATCTGCCTCCTCAGTCAGTTCCCTTGTTTTGGTATGTGTTCCGGTACTCGTCTTGCGTATGACATGTCACGATGAGATCAAAGACCACGCAATCCCTGAACCCCACCCTAAAGGGAAAAAAAATACCCAACCTTATCATATGCTACCAGATTTTAAAATATCGTTTTTTAATCGTCTTGATTTCTCTTTCCCGTTTCAAGTGTGTTGAAACTTCAAATGAGACCCTTCAAATAGATAAACTTTATATTAGTAAATTGAATATCAGTCACGAATTAGACACCAAAAATATGAGTTTTTGATGATGAGGTTTATGTAAAACGTTTAGTTTTTTTTCCATTTTAGTTTTTTTTTTAAATGGCCATTCTATTCATCCTGTGGCCTGGGCTCGATCCTGGGACCTCTCGCTAACAAACCGAGTGTCTAACCATCTTGGTGTCTTCTGTTAGACTTTCCATTTTAGTTGACCTCAATTTAATAAAACAAAAGGTTTTAAATTCGTAATACAAATCTTTTCAATTATGATGAAAGCTATTTGGATAAGTTGAGCTATACATCCTTACGAATAAAAAATACAGGAAACAAACTTTTCTTGAATGCTTAGAAGAATTGTGTAAGACCATGCAATTATATTTCTTTTAGTTAATAGTTGCAATTTAAAAAAATCTCAGATAAAATGGAGTTTTAATGTAACATCTTAAGTTGTACTTTTTCTTTTATGCCCCTAGAGGTAAATTGGTAAATTAAGTGATCTTTTGGTATATATGTTAGTAAATAATAGTTCTTTTAGTCAATTCCTTGCCTCTCAAAATTCTATCTTTTATCTATTGTGATAGGAGAGTAATAAAGAGTTGAGTAGTTTATGGGCATGAGTGTCGCCCAAATTAAGAATAACTAGACCACCAACTTATGGGCATGAGCGTCACCCAACTAAATTACATCTTTTTTATACGGAGATAGTAGAGCAATAAAGAGTTACTCTCAAACTTTCATAGCAAGATGACGCTAATGTTGGCCTAGAAAGATATAGAAGTTTTGTTCTTTTAAATAAAATGGAATAAAAATCATTTAAAACACCTGAATAATTATCCCTCAACTATAGAGAAAATTTAACCTGACCCTTGTGATGTGTCACACATCTAAGAGCCCTTAGATTTGAGATCGACGACACACACATCATCTCATGCCCCCCCCCCCAAAAAAAAAAACAATAAATAAACTACATATGAGTAAATTGAATACAAATCACTGATTAGACACCAAAAAGTATGTTATTGAAGATAAGGTTTATATAAAGATTTTAATCTTTTCCATTTTATTTGACCTCAATGTAATAATAAAAAGGGTTTTTAGTTCATAATACAAATCTTCTCAATTATGCTGAAAGCTATTTGGATAAATTGAGCTATTCATCCTTACAAACCAAATATATAGGAAACAAACTTTTTCAAAATGTTTACAGAAACTATGTAAGTACATGAAAATTTTACTTATTTTATTTAATAACTGCAATTTAAAAGTTTTATATGATAAAAATAAAGTTTTAATTTAACATTAAGCTCCTAGAGGTAAATTGGTTAAGCAATTGATCTTTTGGTACTATATAGTCAATAATAGTTCTTTTAATCAGTTTGTTGCATCATGGAGCCGTGCAAGATTAGGAATGGATTTTAAGTTTTTTAGTTTAAATATCAACTAAGTGTAACTAGACCAGCATGTTATAGGCATGAGAGTCATTGAATGTACTCCATTTTTTTCCTACTGGGATAGGAGAGTAATAAAGAGTTACTCTCAAACTATTATGGACATATGAATCTCCTACTTGCCTAGAAAAAATCCATAAGTTTTGGCCTTTTAATTGAAATGAAAAAAAATGTTAAAGTAACTAATTAAGTATCCCTCAATTATAGAGAAAGTTTGACCTGACCCCTGCAATCTGTCACGCGTCTGAGGGTCCATGTATCAGAGATCTACAACCCGCACATCATCTCCTACCCACGTAAGAGAAGGAAAGAGCATTTGCAGTAGCTCTTTCCAATGCCCCTAGCCTCTCTCTCTTTCCTCTCACGTCCCCACTTCACCAAAATCCCTCCAATCACTTCCACTTGTTAAACAAAATACATTGATATATTGTGATTGAGGAATGGTGGTGCGAGGAGTGAACACCCAAAAATCCCTCTCACTACCAACTCTAGGGTTAGGATGTCGACGGAAGCTAGGGGTGTCATAATGCTTGTTAGTGTTTTGAAATGAAATCTATGCAACCACATATGTTGTGCAGATCCTCATCTGTGTCGCATATATCTAGGTGGTGCTAAATTTGGATGTGTACTGAATAAGCGGATTGTGATCCACATATGCAGCCTCTTAAGGACCACTTTTCCTTTAGTTAACTTATGCAAAGGAATAAGAATAATGCTGGTAAGGTATGCATGTAGAGCCAATCATATGATGATTGACATGTCATAATAGCTTAAAAGGATTTAATTAATAATAACATAGATAAAACGCTAGCTTCCAATTCATCTATTTCACTCAATTATGAAATAATGAGGATACAAAGTGAATGTCTAGAGAATTATATTACTCAATGACGTGTGTTGTCAAGTTACTAACCTTATGGATGCGATCATACAGAGGTTAAGAGTACATATACATGTTCTCATTATGTCCCGAATCAGTTGTTATTGTGGAAGGTTGATAGACGACAATAACACTTAAGATCAGAGTGTGAGTTGGTTGATGACTAAATCTCATTAGTCATGATATGACAATATCAAACCAATCACAAAGATACATGTTAGAAAACATTGTATCGGTAAGACCCACCTTGAGAATAACACATGGTTTTGTGGTCACAATCATCACTCATAGTGAAGGTGGTGATTGTGCTTCTCAGACCTAAAATCACTGCACTCGTCACTTGTCATTGGGTACGCTTTGACACCATCAAACGCAGTCCTGAAATATGGGTTGTTATAATAGTGATGACTGGGTGACTTTGACACATGGGATAAACTATGAGTGATAGATATGAAATTTGTCTCTCCTACTAGAGTATGATATCCTAGCCACTTGATAAGAGAGAATGATAAACGCATGCACATGAACATGTGAATCAATGTATGATATTGAGGTCATACTATCTTAGACAGTCTACTCTTAGATCAAGAAACATGGATTGAACATTGAGAGGATAGCCCTCCATGCCTCAAGTTCATCTTGGATATCAAAAACAAAGGAATTATACAATCACTACAACACCTTACACAGATTGTAGGTTGAAGTTTTTCTCCAACTTTCCATTCACTTAGGTGGCACTGATGTGTGACTAAGCACCACTCTCTACTTGTGGTTTCATAAGCTAGTTATAGACACTCACGACCAATTTGATATGGGACCTATAGGGCCACACACATAGGAACTCATCTAGAAGAGTAATTTTATCTTGGATCACAATTAGATTGATTACGAAAGTATTTAGGTATTCAATACACACAACAGATCAACTGATTGACTGATCTAATTTGTCGAACGACTATCTCACTAAGCGAGACAACCATTTTGATAGCCAGATGGGCGTCTCAAGTATTGAGACAGTCATCTGGGTGGTCAAGCTTATTAAGGATCGAATTGGCTAAGTTCTTTCCTTGAACTAACCGGTTCAATGTGATTAAACCGATCGACTCATCTCAACTCACCAGACGACTGTCTGGGTGAGTGAGACAGGCATTTTGCTTGGGTGAGATGGCTGGGTTGGTTCGAACAAAGGTTTGAGATGTTTCCTGAATAGTTCAATTGCACTTACATGAGGTACAAATAAAGCAATATGTGATATTAGTTGGAATTGAAAATTGTCAAATTCATATCCAATTGAGAAACTACCAAACGACCGTTTGGCAATGCGAGTCGACCGTAGCGCACTCCAGATGACTGTCTGGGTGTGCCAGGCCATCGTTTGGCATCTCGCAGGTTGCTAAAGTTTAAGTTCTTTATGTCCTTTCCACTCCCGCACAATCCCGTACAGATTGAGAACTTTGGCCCAAACCCCACCTATAAAATGAGGGGTTTGGAGGTTTCCCAAGACACAACACAGACAACTAAGAATTAGTTCCTCTGAAAACAGTTGTCCTCTCTGATTCTGGCAACCAAGAAAGCCCAAGAAAGTCCTACCCGATAGGTAGAGATAGATAAAGGGAGAGAACAACGGATAGTTGTCGTTGTGGGAGAGTAGGTTGGTGATTAGTACACCAACAGGAGGGACAACTCCTTCCTTCTGTTCTCGGTGAAAGACATGAGTTCTAGTTGGTCCGTGTGGACTACTCTAGAGGCAAGAGTCTGTTGGCTGCCGCTAAGAGGACAACTACAACCTAGAGTCTGTGGCCTGACCAATGGAACATTGCAGAAGTTGTCTTATTCGTTGTTCATGGAGAAGATTAGGAGTTGCACAACCACCATCCAAGAGAAACTTGTTAACAATTTCAAAGAAGTGAGTTTTTTTGTTGGACTTGCTCCAGGACGAGGTATAACTCACTAAAACCATCACTCCTATTTCTTAGTAGTTGACGCGATCTTGCTGTTATGAAAATATGAATATATAATATTTTTATTTCCTCTTCTATACTTTGTGTTTGTTTTTCCAAACAGTAGTAACAGAGCCATATATGTCAATTTACTATGTTTTAGAATGATAGATATGATTAGATTTTGGTATTATCATTTATTTATTGCATACAATGTGAATATTTAAACCACTCTCATATGCATATTCAATTAAAGATCACACATTTCCAAACTAATATATATATATATATATATATATATATATATATATATATATATATATATATATATATATGCAAATTACACATGTCGCCCTAAAAGAAGTTTTGATGGTGTATGTATATCGTGGTTATGACCTAAAAACATTTTTTTGTGTGTGGTTGGATGGTTTGGTTCTTGTGTATCTCAGTCTACATACTGAGCCTCTACCTCCCTCTTCTCAATGTAAACTTAGTGCTTTCCTACCTTTTCTCCCCTCAAATATAACTCAAGGTTTCTATTATTTAATGTAATAAAGTAGAAAGATGATAGTTTCTTTTCATGCAACGAACTTGAAGATGTTCATAACCGGATGAGATGACTAGTTCGTGAGAAGAGCCAACCGTCTGGAGGACCATGGAGTATAGGACGATGGAACCAGATAACCACTTGGTGGACCCAGCTGACATTTTGGAAGGAGTTTAAACATCAGTTGGATAGGAGGCCAGACGACTGTCTCAGTAGGCCCAACCGACTATTTAGAAGGAGCCCAAACATTGGTTGGAGTAGAGGACCAACCAATCGGCTAAGAGGGAAGACGACCGGTTTAAAGATTGATTGGATCTACTCAGATTTACAAGTACATGTCTACACCAACATCAGGTTCATACATGTGATATGATGATTGACCTAGGTGATAGTAATTCCTTGTATCTCCAAGGAATTATAAGTAGACATGGACATAACCATCGCTGTTTGCTTTATATTGTATGTTTATGTTGTGGGATATAACCTGTATATGATACATACTATATATGTGGTGATTGGATACATTATATGTATATATATGATATATATATATATATATAAAATCCCTCGATCAAACATATTGATGTTGGCTAAATTGGACATTATTATAATCCCTTTGTTTTGCTGATGACAAACACTTCATTCTTGTGGATCTAACGTGCTACTTGAGTGTTGCAGGAACAAGGTGGATGACAAACCTTTGAAAGATCTATATGCTCAAAATGCTTTAATTTCATGATTGTAATCAAATGTAAAAAACTTGTACAAGTATATAATGTACAAGTACTTAGATATCATGTAAATCAAGCGTTTAGATCTTCCCTAGACATTCACAACACTTAGATAGGTCATCCCCTATAATAGTGTCACATCTGCACACTCATACACACACTTAGTACATAGTTCAAAACATTGAAACAGAGTCATTCTCGGTTGACAAACATCTCGACTGAGACACTCTCAGTCGACAAACTCCTCGACCGAGAATTGACCCAAATAGCTGTTAGACCCAACAGACAAGGTAGTTGGGATTTGGAATCTAACGTTATATACACTTACTCCAGACCATCCCTCGGTCGACAAACTCCTTGACCGAGAGACACTCGGTCGACAAATTCTTCGACTGAGAAGAACTTTGTCTACACTTTTTAGAATTAATAAACTAGTTGTTGCTAAAGCAATTAGTGGATACCTAACGGCTAGTTGAGCACTAAGACCCCCCTAGAAAGTGTCTAGAATGTCCTTAAGCATTCATAGGCCATTCCTATAAATAGGACATGCCTTAGGACACCCAAAACACACTTGTACACAACTTGCATACACAATTACACTTGAGATTCAATCATTGTGAGCAAACAAGTTGAGCTACACTTGCAATCTATTTTCCTTGACCTCTACATTAGTGTCCTATAGGCTGATATCTCCTATCCACTATACATCCACGTCCATCCACTTTGGTTAGGAGATCAAACGCTTGATATAGGATCAAAGTGTTGTACTCTATTGAGCATGCTTCAAGGAGCTCTAATCGATTCTTGAAGATGGAGGGTGGTGGTGTCTACAACCTCAAGCAAAGGAGAAACTTGGACCAGCCTTCAACAAGTTGTAGCTGGTGTTTAGGAATGGGACACACAACCCTTAGTTGTCCAAGGAAGTCAACGAAAGAAGAGGTTCATAAAGAGGTACAATGCTTCGTTACTACTACAAATGAAGAAGAACAAGAGGTAAGTCTTTTTGACTTGTCAAAAGAATATTTAATTGTTAGTCTTCAAGAAATGCATGACAAGTATATTGATTGTAAAAAGAAACTAAAAAGAGTTACAAGAACAAATGAAGAATTATATGATCAGTTAAGTGAACTTGTTTCTGAAAAGGAAAGTATTACTTCTGAAAATTCTACATTGAAATCTTCTCTTAATGATTGCAATACAAAGTTACTTACTCTAGAGACAAACTATAATCTTCTTTCTCAAGAAAATGTTGAATTACTTGTTAAGTTGAATAATCTTCAAACTCAACCTATTCTATGCACTCATTTTGATTATGATGCCATTGTAAAAGAAAGAGATAGTTTGTCATCTAACTTAGATCAAGAAAACTTGAATATTAAAAAGAAAATAGATGAAATTGCTAAGTTACAAAAGGAAATTAGTAATTTGAAGAACAATAGTGTTCTTGATAAGATCCTAAAGGTTTCTTCTGGACAAATTGGAAGAAGAGGTTTAGGTTATGTTCTAAAAGAAAAAAAATCATCAACCTAAACCTAGAAGAACACAAACCAAGTTCATACATGTGCCCAAAGAAAAATTCTATCAGGAACCTAGAACGAAAAGGTCACAAGTACCCAAGACTAAAGTCGTGTATGTGCCTAAAGACAATCCTCCTAGAAAGAGAAACGAAATTGATTCCATTTGTTGTCACTATTGCTTGCGTGTTGGACATTATTCTTTCTCATGCCCATACAAGAAAAAGGATGTTGAGTTGGTATGGGTTCCAAAACCCCCAAACTAAATAAATATGAATTAATCAAGTTGAGATGTGACCAATAATCTTGATTTGAACATCCTTATGTCTATCTCAACTTAATATAATAGAATAACAAAATAAATCAAAGAAATTCAACCCATAACTTGAACAAACAAATTGCTGAATAAAATCTGTAGGGACACTCTCGGTCGAACTCTTTCTCGACCGAATTATTTTCAATCAAAGTATTTGCCGATCGAATCAAGTTCTGCTGAACCTGTTTAATTGATCCAGTTTGCTATCAATTTGCTATTAATGATTGATTTAATATGCAAATCAAGAATGAATCTTGGAGACAAATTCTTTAAACATTTTGATAAGCTTACATTATGACTTATTAATATACTTCAATTATAACACTCTTATTAAACTTGTTACAAAACATGTTGATTAAAAAATCTGTATACTTTTTGCACACTAAAATTTGACATGCCTTCTTGCAAAAATGAATCAATATAGATATAGCATAGATTGCAAGTTAAATTGCTATAATCTCCTACATGTTTTGACTTAAAACTGAAAATTATGAACCATGTTGATTTAATCAAGGAAATTACTATTTTAATCCACATGGTTTGACCTAAGTATTCCTTGGTTTATCTATATCGAAATCATGTGTCTTGAAATTTTCCTTTAAATGATCATGATCATTATAATTATGGATATGCCTTTACTATGATCATTGTGTTTCATCTTTTACTTGGTTCACCTAAAATGATCTTTATATAAACCATGAATGGATACTGTTTTCAAAATGATCATAGTGATTTAGTTCATCACACATAAAGATGATGTTATCATTGAAAATGAATTTTTTTTTGCATTTAGATAAATCTCTTTGGCACAAATGCATCTTGACATATTAGTTAAATGATTATCTTGTGCTCAGCTTATGGAAAATGATATTACTCTGTAAGCTATGTTTCAAATATTCAATTAAGTAGATCATTGAAAATGCTTAAATTGGAAATCTGCAGAAATTGCCTCTTGGTTGAAATCAAGTTTGACTAAGGGGTGCCCTAGTCGAAGTCAAGGTCGACCTAAAATAAGCTTGAAAAAAATGCTTAATTGTAAATCATTTCCTTGCACTCAATCTTAGTATATTGAAAACAAGATTTTAGTGCATAGCTCTCATAAAAGGTTAACTTATTATGATCTAATGCTTATTGTGACCTTAGAATCCTTAAATTATCTTGATTATAAGATTAAGGGGGAGCTCAAAAAAACTATATTTACTATAAGATTAATAAAGAGCTTACAAAACTTTGTAAACATCATAAAGAAAATTTGAAACTAGTTATGACCTTAATATCTTTAAAGTAATCTTGGAGCCTACAATATTTATGAATATAATGGAATTATCTAAACAAATTATGCATTTGGTTAGAGATACATTCATTGATTCTACTATAAGCTTAAAAGGATCTCATGTCATTTAAAGTATTAACATCCTTTACAAATGATTGAGATATAAATTGTGGCTAAATTTGACATAAGTGGTTTGCTTTGAGTATCAAATTATCAAATTAAGGGGGAGTAATAAAAGTCATACTTAATGATTATCTTGGTTATCTTTTTGAAATGACAAAGGGGGAGAAATAATATAAAATAAAAAATATAAAATAAAATGAGCTTCATAATCTCTCATCTCTCGGCCAGCACACACTTGCAAACAAGAGAATGGCTACAAAAGGTAAACTTCAGGCATGAAACTCATATGATTTATATTTCCTTATTTTATATTTTGGAAATGTTTGTCATCTTCAAAAAGAGGGAGATTGTTGGCTAAATTGGACATTATTATAATCCCTTTGTTTTGATGATGACAAATATTTCATTCTTGTGGATCTAACGTGCTACTTGAGTGTTGCAGGAACAAGGTGGATGACAAACCTTTGAAAGATCTATATGCTCAAAATGATTTTATTTCATGATTTTAATCAAAAGTAAAAAACTTGTACAAGTATATAATGTACAAGTACTTAGATATCATGTAAATCAAGCGTTTAGATCTTCCCTAGCCATTCACAACACTTAGATAGGTCATCCCCTATAATAGTGTCACATTTGCACACTCATACACACACTTAGTACATAGTTCAAAACATTGAAATAGAGTCATTCTCGGTCGACAAACATCTCGACCGAGACACTCTCGGTCGACAAACTCCTCGACCAAGAATTGACCCAAATACCCATTAGACCCAGTAGACAAGGTAGTTGGGAGTGGGAATCAAACATTATATACACTTGCTCTAGACCATCCCTCGGTCGACAAACTCCTCGACCGAGAGACACTCGGTCGAATTTTTTTTTGACCGAGAAGAACTCTGTCTGCACTTTTCAGAATTAATAAACTAGTCGTTGCTAAAGTAATTAGTAGATACCTAACGGATAGTTGAGCACTAAGAACCCCATAGAAAGTTTCTAGAACGTCCTTAAGCATTCATAGGACATTCCTATAAACAGGACATGCCTTAGGACACCCAAAACACACTTGTGCAATACTTGAGCATACATACTTGCAATTGGTAATCCATTCTTGTGAGCAATTGAGCAACTCCAACCTTTGTTATTCATTTCCATTGCTCAAATTTTGTGTCCTATATGCTAGGATATCCTACCCACTGCACTTACAGTTTCATACACATTGGTTAGGAGATCAAAACGTTTGATATAGGAAATCAAGCCTTGTGCTACAACAGCAATTGTAATTTCCATTTTCTTTCTTGTTCCTTCTTATATGTTTTGTACTCTCCTTTCTACTCCTAGGTTGGAGGCTGTGGATTGGAGAGGGTTTATCTTCTCAGGCGGAGAAGGGTCTTCTCAGAGGAGAAGGTGGACTTTGGACTACTTCTAGAAAGTCTCAACGGGAAGCTACTTCAAAGAGGAAGGCTACTTCAAAGGGGAGCTTGAAGTTACTTCAAGTGAAGGCTGCATCAAAGTTTGTGAGATGACTTCGGGGTGAAGGTTGTCCAAAGCGTTTGGGAAGGTAGTTGTATTTTATGTAACATCCTTGTGAGGTAATAAAATATAGGTGCTTTCAAATCCCAATTAGAAATAATTGGGTAGTGGACTGACTCCCTTAGTATTTGCTAAGGGTGGAACCACTCTAAACCCGATGTCCCCTTGTCTAATCCTTTATTGTTTGAATTATTATTTTTAAATTATTATAAAAACCCTGTTCACCCCCCTCTAGTGGTTTTTCAATTAAGTTTAAGATTCCTTACAATATAAATACACATGAAAAACTTGTTTGACTAAGTGTAGGTTACGCCTCCGTGTGGTGCACCTTCTACCTTGTGGAAGTGTGATGGTAATGATGTAGGTTCTGCCTCTACGGGGTGCATTGTCATCATATTGGGTATTGGGTTGGGCTTAACTAGTGATTCTCAGAGCATCAATGCCCAAAGGCATAAAGATGATTATGACAAGGAGTTTTGCATATTGTCTATCCATAATTGCATATGATGGAGTTGGCAAAAGTTGCCTACCTTGATGATTGATTGTGTTTGCAGTGTTATCAGTCCACTGTAGGATTATCTTAGATCTGGCTCATTAGAAAAGTCTACGCTGCAATTTTCCAAATTGATACTTGAGGGTTATCAATTTCAACAAAATAATGAGAAAAATAATCAATTAAACACCTAATGATTATCACCTATAATTGAATCAAATCAAATCAAATCAAAATGAGTTATTAACAAAATTGCAAATTCTTTTATAGAAACAAATGGCAATAAACAATAATCTCTTTTCTCTATAATTGGTCCTTTAGAAGGACACATTTACTGGGAACAACTTCCACGATTGGTTCAAGACACTGAGAATTGTTCTCACACAAAAGTGCCAACTCTATGTCCTGAAAATATCATAACTAGAGGAACCAACTCAAAATGCACCAAGGGCTGACAAGGATGCTTATAAGAAGCATACTGAAGATGTCGTGGGTGTCAAGTGTCTGATTCTTTGCTCCATGAACCATGAGTTGCAAAGCCATCATGAGAACATGGGGGTGATTGGGATGGTCACACATATCAAGAACATGTACCAAGATCAGGAAAGATAGGAGAAATATGATGTCTCCAAGGCATTGTTCAAGTGCAGCATGATAGAAGGAGATCCAGTAGGTCCTCATTCACTCAAGCTCATTGGGTGTGTTGAGAACCTAGCTAGACTCAAATTCCCCTTAGGCCAAGAGTTTGCCACTGACATGATTCTACAGTCCCTTCCAGAGTCATATAGTCAGTTTATCATGAACTACAACATGAACAAATTCAAAAGTCGTCGATAGAGTTGTTGGGCATGTTGAGAATAGTTGAAAAAAAAATGAAGAAAGACAAGACCAATTCTGTGATGATGTTTAGCAAGACTAAGGAGAAGTCTAAAGGATAAGGAAAAGCTAAGAAGAGTTCCAAATCTATCCAAAAGCTCAAGTCTTCATATCTCAAGGTAAAAGGTGGAGTAAAGAAACAAAGAGGTGATTGTCACCATTGTCACCATCCTAGACATTGGATGAGATATTGCCCCACTCTGGTTAGAGGAACTAAAGAATAAGAAGGATGGCATTGACGCCATCACTTTAGGTATAAACAACCTAAGATAAATTTGATTACTTCTTCATCTTGGTATGTGATACCGAATAAAGATATGACATACTTATGTGTAGGATCTGACAAGAAGTAAAGGCCTTCATGGAAGGACAAAGATGGACAAGGCAGAGAAAATGTTGTGGAAGACAAAGTCTTTTATCTTAGCCTAATGGGATGTAATAGAGTTATTAGAACTACTATTTCTGTAACGACAGTCGCCAAACTGACAAACAAATCGTTACTAATTAAGCGGAATAAACATAAATAGCGGATTAACAAAAAAAATCACTAAAATTTAAAACCATTTTGCAAGGAGATCCTTGTATAGAAAACTTTTACTGAAAGATTCAAAACTCATACATATCAAGATTGACATTGTACAACATTATTTCATCTCATCTCGAGGATGACATATAACAGTTTCTCTATCAAAACACATACTGGAGCAACATAAAACCTCGAGGCATTCAAGCCAAAATCTCATATTTTTCATGAAACTAGTACGAACCAACTCCAAGGACCTGAGAATATAGAGACGACACATATGACTCATATCTATAGGACAGGATAGACAGTACACTCAACCCGAGTTGTCACTGCTGCCTCAGATGTTGTTCTTCCTCTACAAAAAGGTCTTCACCTCCTCGTGCACATCCACCTAAAAATTTGGATCCCACGGGGGTGAGACAATTGTAAATTGCCCCAATGAGAGATATTACTCTCCGCCAACAATATTATTATCACAGTTTAAATGGTATAAAACTGAGCAGAAGATAAGCAATTTAGAATATTCTCATCTTTTAAAGCATTGCAACTATATGTGATAGAGCAGTAAGTCATTTATTCTCTTTATAAGGAATGGGAAGAACATGTATATCATTTACTCATCATACTATATCAACATCTCAAGCTTATCCAGTGAAACTCATTATCATGGTATGTCATCCATGAATCATTCTCATTTCTATTTATAGGCCTCAGCCAATCTGCTAACCAGATATTTAATTGTACCAGTCATGTGAGTATACATCATCATATTATATTCAGGCATTGGACTATGCCAATCCTATGCAACTATTTCAGGCATTGGACAATGCCAATCCTGTGCAAACATCACTGAATACCACATCACTTTTACTAGGCATTATACCCTGGCCAAGCCATCATACTTATTCACATCCTTTCTATAAACAAGTATCCCTCTCATATATTTCAAACACTATAGCCCTTATTTGGCTATAAGCATAAAACATGTACGATCAAGATTTCATTATTATTATTGTATCCATTTATTATTATCATTATATTACTAAGTTTCCATTTCTTAGTTTATTTTGAACATTATCATTTCTTACATGAGACTTTTATAAACACCTTATTACCTCTCACTAGGCAAAAACTATCCTCATGGCTCACAAGGCCAATTAAGTATCTTGTCACCTCTCTCTAGGCAACAAATTATCACATGGCTCACAAGCCCATAACACATCTTGTCACCTCTCACTAGGCAACAACTTATTCTCATGGCTCACAAAGCCCATAACATATCTTGTCACCTCTCACTAGGCAACAAATTTTCACATGGATCACAAGGCCATAACACATCTTGTCACATCTCACTAGGCAACAAATTATCACATGGCTCACAAGGCCCATAACACATCTTGTCACCTCTCACTAGGCAACAAATTATCACATGGCTCACAAGGCCCATAACACATCTTGTCACCTCTCACTAGGCAACAAATTATCACATGGCTTACAAGGCCATAACACATCTTGTCACCTCTCACTAGGCAACAAATTATCAAATGGCTCACAAGGCCATAACCTCTTTATACTTTTATACAAGTATTTAACATGCCTTACCAGGCTTATGCAATAAGAGAATTACAACCATCCCATCATTGGGATTAGGGTTTCCCCTTTATGACCGATTAGGGTTTCATGTTTATTTTATTGATCCAAACCCTAACTCATTGCTCCACACATCTAGGATCATACATTGCTATCATAAGTATCCAATCATACTTATTATTCTCAACATTTATCATTAAATGATTACCAACATAAGGTACGAGTTTTTCTCTCATCCTCTCTAGGATATTGATTACATCATACTTTATTGTTTTGGATTAACCCTTTATCAAGGTATGTTAGCCTACACTTCTAAAAGTGCATTAAAATCATTACATTTCAATGTAAAAATTGGCATGACACACTTCATGTGTTACTCATCCATACATATTGGATTTAAGATGCATCAAGGTGTAGCAACCTTAAAGTGTTGGATGTGATATTTACCATACCTTGATGTATCACTTCCCTCATCACTTTTAACTTAGTTAAGTTCATCAAATTATATTGTATTAGGGTATTTAGCATCCTAATACTTTATCCACTATCCCATCATATTAATCTTGTAAAGTATTGACCATAAGTCATACACTTGAATCACCCAGCTATCATCAATGATATGGACTCATCTCGGATTAAGGCACTGTTGATATAAGGTTGTCCATTATCAACCACTTTAGGTGTTTCACCTATAAAGGTATTAGCCACTCCATAACTTGGTGTTATTATTATCACTCCTAAGAGTGTCTTTCCCTCACCTTTACAAGGTATCTCGGACTACAAGTGTGCATATGTTCATCATGTCGGGTTGTAAGTATATGAGCACTCACCATATCGGGCTAGAAGTATATGCACACCATTCATATCGGGCTCAAGGTGTTTGTATGTGTTACCCATGTCATGCATGAGGTATTAAGCCATCACCATGTCAGGATAGACATCAACTAGGGTTGTGTATCAGACTACCATATCATGCAATAGCACTTGCTATTCTTTACTCATATTTGGTTGCCCAAATTAGGGTTTCACATCAATTTATAAGTATTCATCTAACCTTGTATCGTGCATGGAGTCTATACTTGACTCCCTATCATGCAAGAGGTGTATACTACACCTCCATATCGTGCAACAATGTATTCATTCATATCCATATTGTTCAAGTGAAGAAGGTGCATCATCATATCGGGTTAAAGGTGCTTACTTGTGTGCTTGCACCCGATATCACTTTTATAAGGTAATATCATCATATTCAAGCTCTATAACTTTGTTCTTACTATTATATTTCATGTCAAAAGGTATAAGAAACTACTAGAACTCATAATTTCATCAACTATTTTAGGAAATTTCAGTATTAAAAGTATTTCACTAATTATAACAATTTAGGTGAAGAATAATAACATGGTTGAGTTCAAGTTATATAACCCGCCTTAAGAACAACTTCAAAGCTCCATGATCCAAAGCTACACGTTCCTAAGGTTGAAGATGAACTTCAAAACTCCTCTATATGCAAAGAATCACCATGGATAAGAAATTGGTGAAGAAGAAAAGAAAACAAGATCAAAACCTTAAATTCATGCTTCAAACCAATGTTGAAGATGATCTTATCCTCACCTTAGGGTTAAGTTTTGAGTTCCTTAGCTCCTTGGACGACACCCCACCACTCTTGGGCGATATGGACTTCCTCTTGGCTGACACAACCTTGCTTGTGTCCGATACCCCCCTCACTTGTGGCCAAAATCACTTCAACTGGCCGATATCAACTTGCTATGGACAATATCAACATGGTATGGCCGATACACTTCCTATGGCCGATACCCAAGGCCTATGCACGATACCCTTGTGCCCTTGCACGATATTCCAACCCTATTGCACGATATGGCACTCACTTGCACGATATGGCACTCAACTCTTCACCCTATTGGCCGATATCACTTTTTATGGCCAATTTCACCTACTTGGCCGATATGCTTTTGCTATGGGCGATATCCAAGGGCCTATGCACGATATGCTTGCTCTCCTGCACGATCAAAGAGACCCATGCGCGATACCACAAGGTAGGAGGGTGGTAAGGGTCGCAAAATTGCACCAAGGGGTGAAACTAGGGGTATATATACTTGTTGTTCATGAAGGAAGGCAAAAATGAGGTGTCAACATTTTGAGCTAGTAGGTGCCACATATCATGCATGGGTGACACGTGTACATGCATGCATAAATATTTATCTTGTCTTGCAAAACAGTTGAGAATCATTTAGGGATAAAGATTCGTCCATTACATATCTCTTTGAATAAGATATATCAACAAAATCACCACTTTATTCACAACTCATCACAACTTTGCTAAGGAAGTTGTAACCCGACACACCCCACCTCCTTGAGGTTCTTTGCACTATATGGACTTTTCCAAGAGTACAAAAACGATATGGGACATATCCTTGGGCTCCATGGCCGATAGGCACTCATATATAAGCTTTTCAACTTGACACAACTCAAGTTAAGCTTTCAAATTCAACCCTTTTCTTGGTCATTTCTTCACCAAGATTACCATCATTCATAATGGAATCAAGTATGGTGTATCCTCCTTTATCTCTCTTATAAATGATTCTAGGATGGAGTAGGAACACTCTAGATGTGGTCATTTTCATATTAATCCCACATTTAGGGTAAATTGCAATTTGTACCAAAATTGGTGCACAATGCTCCAACATTGTTCAAACAAGTTCAAACTTGGAATTTAGGCATTGCACGAGACACCACTTAACATAATTCTCTCTCTTATGATTGTAAAACACATGTGGTATATTCAACATGTGACATTTTTCATTATAACCCCTCGACTTGGGTAAATTGCACTTTGGTCCAAAACAAAGGAAAATTGCTCAAACAACATTCAATCGGGACCAAACTTGAAACACGAGTGTGTCACATGATAAAAAAACACCTTAGAGGATTATATTAAAGTTATAAGCAACTTTATTAGTCAAAACAAATAGGGTTACCTCATAACCCAGGTCAGTGTCGTTACAAGTTATAAACCCCTAACAAGGATTTCGTCCCCGAAATCCCAGGAAAAGGGAGGGACAGATTATTCATTAATCATGCCCTCAAGTCTCCACCTAACTTCTTAATGTTATGGAGATGCCATAGATCTGTAGTTCACACAAAGTTCCTTCCACTAATTCAACATTATCAATGTTTATTTTTATTTAGAGCATAAACCCCTAACATATGATGTCCATATTTTGAAAGGAAGAAGCATAAAAGAGCATACTTCTATCATCACCCAAGAATATTTATCAAAAGGGAAACATATATATCTAATAGAGATAATTCACTCAGCAATCTTTTATTCATTTGAAAAAGTTCACTTAGCAAAACTCTATTTAATTGGGAATGCTCACTTAGCTTTTCCTTTATATTGGGAATGTTCACACAGCTCTTCCCATTTAGGAATGTTCACACAACTTTTCCTTTTTAATTAGGAATGTTCACACAGCTCTTCCCATTTAGGAATGATCACACAACTTTTCCTATTTAATTGGGAATGTTCACATAGCTCTTCCCATTTAGGAATGATCACACAACTTTTCCTATTTAATTGGGAATGTTCACACAACACTTCCCATTTAGGAATGATCACACAACTTTTCCTATTTAATTGGGAATGTTCACACAACTCTTACCATTTAGGAATGTTCACACAACTTTTCTTATTTAATTGGGAATGTTCACACAGCTCTTCCCATTTAGGAATGATCACACAACTTTTCCTATTTAATTGGGAATGTTCACACAACTCTTCCCATTTAGGAATGATCACA
The DNA here is from genome assembly GCA_963693085.1 of Alisma plantago-aquatica. NCBI lineage: Eukaryota > Viridiplantae > Streptophyta > Magnoliopsida > Alismatales > Alismataceae > Alisma > Alisma plantago-aquatica. Next base: position 1,545,383,743 of record OY856409.1, read on the forward strand.
CAGCTTTTCCTTTTTAATTGGGAATGTTCACACAACTCTTCCCATTTAGGAATGATCATACAACTTTTCCTATTTAATTGGATTATACTCTCTAGATTGTTTCAGAATGACTACTTGATCAGAGTAATAAAAAAGACAACAATCTAAGAGTTTCATACTTTCCTTATCTTCAATAATCATATACCTGGCCAGGGTATACAAGTATTGAGATTAGGTAGTATGTACTTTATTTACTATCATATCCCTCACTTCTCATCTCCTTATACACACATGATTTTTCATTTTTGAATTTTCTTCAGATATTGCTTCAATATCTCATCTTTTATTACACAGATGAGAGAGATTATAAAGCATTTTAAGGAGCACTGAGTAAAATGTAAGTTGTCTTCTTCCTTGTGTCCTTATAGGACTGGTTAAAGGAAGTTAAAAAACAACTACTTTCTTATTTTTAACACATAGAATCAGAAAATGAAATATCAAAATGAATCTATTTCATCTGACTATTACCCCTCGCGGTCATCTACTCCTTTAGGTTGACTTAATACATAGAGTCTAGTTGTTTCATGTTGTTGCTTTTGCCTTTTTTACGTTATTAGGCTGTAACTTTCATAAGCCTTGCCGAGTCTACCTCGATTGTTGAGTCATTTCCTCCCTTCTTTTCAAAGTAAAGAGTTTAGTATGCTCAACAAGTCCATATCCATAACATGTCTTATCCTCATACCATGGTCTTATCGGTCTCATTATCGATGTATAAGCTATGCCATGAGTTCTTGCAAGTGAAAAGTTAGGACCTTTGCCCTTACATAATGACTACTACCCTGGTGCACTAGGCATTTATTGCACTGGTGGTACCAAAAACTTTGGCTTTTCCGAACAACTAGGCAAATGTATCTAAAATTATAGAGACCTTATTGGATCCTAGATGGGTGATTAGATGCTCTAGAGGGGGGGTGAATAGAGCTGAAAGCACTTAAACAAAACTCATTAAACCTTCAAGATATATGACAATATAAGGTTGCTAAATAGGTAATTTGAGTGCAACTAAAACATACATAGCAAGGGAGGGAGAGATTGAACATGCACCAATTAGACAAGCTATTTAGAGTGGCTCCACACTTCAAACTAGAAGTGTGTCAGTCCACTTGCCTAGAGAGGTCAACCTCTAGGACTTCCTAACTATTGCACTCTTATATTCATTCATAAGACATACAATGCATGACCAAACAAAAGACTTACCTATCCAATACAAAGAGTCTTCAACCTTACCAAGGACTAACCCACTTTGCAAGAGTCTTCGACCTTCTCCAAGGACTTACCCACTCATGCACAAGTCTTCAACCTTGCAGGGATTACCCACTCTTCTTGGATCTTCAGCTTTTGACTTCACCTTCACTCAGAGAAGCTTCCACCAAGGACTTACCCACTTGAGCAAAGAGTCTTCTGCCTTCACCAAGGGCTTACCCACTCTAGCTCCAAGTCTTCGGCCTTGATCTTCACCAAGGGACTCCTTCCCTTGTTCTTCTTCACCTCTCTTGGACAAGAGAGAGAACCTTCATCTTCATGATTGTAAATGAGAGATAAGGAGGTGGTGGAAGTGAGAGCCTCACAAGATATACATGTAGGACTAGCTCTCTTACAAATTTCCTACTCACTCTAATGGATGTAGCAAGTGATTAAGCTTAGAGAGAGAGAGGAGGTTGTAGGAAGCACTCAACTATAGAATAGGAACCTCATATAGAGTTTGCAATGAATGCTCAACCTTGGAATGAAGCCCAAGGGGTCCTATTTATAGCTGGGGATGCCTCTTAGCCTTTGGGAACACTTGTGAACGAAACCTAGCCATTTTGTGGCTTGCAACAGATCAATTTTCACTTGTTGCAACTCCACAACGGCTAGAAGCACTTTTCTGCACTTTTCCGTACAGTGCAATCGGTCGAGTTTCTATAAGGATAACTCGAGCGATAGAGTAAAAGACAAAGCCGATATTCAGACCATCGGTCGAGTTTGTCCTGAGGAAACTCGACCGACCAATGAAAATCGATTTGGTCAATTACTCCATTGGTAGAGTTCTGTGTAAAGACAACTCGACTGATGTAATCTCTAAAAAATTGATCAAGGATGATCGGTCGAGTTTTCAAGATGGGAAACTCGACCGACAAAGTGCCTGTAATCAATTTTCCAAAGTTGCATCTAAAGTGCTCTAATATTCGATCTAAGTGCTCCTGATATTTTTCTAAGCTTAATTACAAGTCATACAATCTTTACAAGTGATTTACAACATGATTCTAATGGATATACATCATATTACAAAAACGTGCACTTGTATGACTTTGACTTGTCTTTTCTCCAATTTGAGATGCACAAGTTAGGGCATTTGGAGTGTGTCTATACCTAATCTGAAATCACTCAAGTAGAGACATTAGACACCAATATGTGGAATGGTTAGTCATCATCAAAACACGGGTTTAGTCAATTTAGACATGAGTCAACATTGACCTAATTGACCTTGAGTCAACAATCTCCCCCTTTTTGAAGATGACAAACCATTCCATAAATGTATTGAAAGCTTTCAAGTAAAATCATACCTTTGGAGAAACATAGGGGTTTCAATAGAATGGAGTTCATATGCTCCCCCTTAATTGATGAGCATGGAGTTTTCATACTCCCCCTCAATTGATGCTATTTCTCCTGCATGGTTAGCTTTCATAACATTTATAGAGTACTATGTCTTCTACTCATATATGTTCTACACATATATGTCTTCTCCCCTTTACCTTCTCCCTTTACATGAATATGCTTCTCCTCTTCATGTAAGACATGCCTTCTTCCTCTTTTTAAAAGAAGACATACCTTTCTCCCCCTTTGTCATTTCAAAAAGTGGGGTTATGAAGAAATAAGAAACATCACTTGTTAAAGAGAAAGGAGATAACACAAATACATATAAGGAGAGTAGAAGAGCACAGATAGGGGCTTGTCCAAGCATAGAAAGAAAAGCAAGTTAAAGAATATACTTGAACACCCCAAAAAGCAAGATAAAGTGCTGCAGAAAAACAATAAAACATAATTTTGACCCTCAAGATGACAGAATTTGACCAAAAACCATCAGAGCTCATCATGAAGCAATGAGTCTTGCTTAGAAGGTTGTTTCTACATGAAAAACACTAGTCTTGCACCAAAAGCTGAAACTGAAGCAAAATCTGCATAAAATCCAAAAATACTCTAATTTCTACATACAATGTAGATCTATGTATCCTGCATCACAATGTTATGCAAGCAACTCAAGATACTAGATATGCAATTCAAGGAACAATCTTGAGCATGTATGAGACAAGATACAAGCATATCATATAGATGAGCAAAGATGCCAATTATAAACAAGGTTAGAACTACATGTATATGAACTACTAGTAGATGATATCACAAGTTGGGACTACTAGTAGGATCTAGATCATAGCAAGAGATACCAAAAGATACAAAAGATAAAGCAAGCTATGAGTAGATGTAGAGATATATCCAAACAAAGAGATATGTAATTTAGACGCATGAAAGGATATAACTCACAAGATATGCATCCTTACCAAAAGATGATTACCCTAAGAACCTCAAGGTTGTATAAAAACAAGATATACACCTATATAGATGTAGCAAGTCAGAGAACAACAGAAGCAATTTAAGACACAACCAAGAGATCCAAAGAGATCATCATCAAAACCTACAAAACAACTCAAAGCAAGTAATTGCAAGATATAGATATACCAATTTAGAGCAATTTGAAAGATAGAGTTGTAAGCAAGATAGGAAATTTAGAACATGGCAATATGCATATATAAAGGTACCAAAGGAGTGCCAAAGAATAAGGCTATTGGTTGAGAAAATCTAGTTGAGAGGGAAATTCTCTCTCAATAAGCCAAATTTATATTCTGTGCACAGTGTTATCGGTCGAGTTCTGTGCATTGACAACTCGATCGATGACAGCTGTTGGCAACACCCATTGGTGCCTATCGGTCGAGTTTCAATAGGGCAAACTTGACCGACAGAGCAGCTGTCAAAAAGCACATATATTTCATAAAAACATATTCAAAGGCATGCTAAATATACAAACCATATCCAAACATGTCTAAGCAAGTTAGTAATGCACTATAGAAGCATTAGAAACAGTTTTTGAGCAAGAGTGTGAAGAGAATCACAAAAATACCACTTTTGACTCAAAAACCATATGCACACTAACTTGACAAAAACAAGTTAGGATAGGTTATAAGCAATAAAACATTTACCTTTGTTCTTACCATTGCTTTTTCCACTTGTTGTCACCCTCTTCACATCTCACCTTTCTTCTTTCATGTGGATTGAGAAATTAATTTGCAATTCAATAGCTCAAGTCAATCCATTTGCAAGTACCTACAAGAAGAAAGATGAAATGGTCCCCAATCATGTTTTTGGGTCCAGAGGGGTTAGTTTAGCAACCCAAGTCTTATTGCTCTTGGGTGCTTTCCTAAAAGGACAACATGAAGAATAATGACCAAAATCATTGCAATAGTTGCATGTGCCCATAGTCTTAGAACTAGAGGATTCTCCATGGAATATTGGAGGTCCTTTATCTTTGTTGTTCCCTTGACTACTATCATATCCTAAACCATGTCTACCAATTTGTTTGGTAGTATGATGTAGGATGTCATTAAGGCTCTTCTTACCAACTAAGAATCTTTGCAAAGAGGATCTCAAACTATCATTATCATGCTTAAGAGAAGTAATGGTAGAAGACAATTGATTAACATTATCTCCAGCATGCAAAAGATCATTTTCTAAGCAAAGAGATTTAGTTATATAAGAATCTCTATCAATATGAAGAGCAACAACATCATTCTCTCTACTAGTAGAACTAGAACAAGATACATGCCCATTGATTTTAGCAAGCAAGGAGGCATTTTCTATTTCTAATTCTTGCAAAACAAAATCTTTGTCCTTATTTTCATATTTAAGAACATCAATATCATGCATGAGAGAATCAACAATTAAAGTATGTTCTTCATTAGAACTATGCATGAGAGGTTGAGCTTCTAGAAATCTAATCTTATCAAGCAAACTAGAATTTTCAAGTTTAGGAGAATCTACTTGACTAAGACAATCATTTTTATCATCAAGCAAGCAAGAATTAGTAGTTCAAGATCATCTAGTTCTACATGCAAATTATCAACAATTCTAGCAAGCTTTTTCTTTTTCCTTTTAGAAGACTTAAGAGAGGCACAAATATCATGAATAATAGCAATCAAAGATTCTTTATCTAAAGAGTTTAGATTTACCTCACTTGAGTCTTCACTTGTTGTTGCTATAAGAGCAAAATGGCATTCTCCTTCATCACTAGAGCTTGAGCTTGATTCTTCACTTGAATCTTCACTTGAACTTGAGTTGGAGGAGCCACTTGAGCTTGAGTGCCATTTCTCCTTCTTATTGTGAAGATGGGTCTTTTTGCCTTGTGGGCAATCTTCCTTGTAGTGACCCTTCTTTCCACATGTGAAGCACCGGATGGAGGAGGACTTGCCTTTGTAGAGTTTACCCTTGGAGTACATGGCATCTTCTTTAGCTTGAGAGGATGGAGAGACTTGTTCCATGATAGCTTCAATTTGAGCCTTCATTTCAGCCTTCTTCATTCTCTTTAGCTCTTTCTTCTCTTGTCTTTCTACTTCCTCCCTCTTGTCAAGTGTGGCTTCATGTGCTTGTAGATTTCCAATGAGCTCTTCAATAGGAATATCCTTAAAAGACCTTGCTTCATCAATTGAAGTCACCTTGGGTTACCATCTCTTGGGGAGAGTTCTAAGGATCTTTGAGTTGATCTCTCCACTAGACATAGGATGTCCTAGAATAGCAATACCATTCACAATGGTGTTGATCCTTGAGTACATGTTGGCTATGCTCTCCTCCTTTCCCATCTTGAAGTTCTCAAGCAGCCCTTTGAAGCTTGTAAACTTTGCTTTCCTTCACTTGATATGTCCCTTCATAAGTGATGCAAAGCTTTCTCCATACCTCATAGGTTGTTTCACATGAAGAAATCCGGTTGAACTCGGTGGGGGTCATGGAGGCATATAGGATGTGCATGGCTCTAGCATTCAAGGTTGCTTTCTCCAAGGTAGCTTCATCCCATTCTTCAATCTTTGTCTTTGGTAGCATGTATGGGCTGTTCACCATTTGCCACATCTCAAGACTTGATCCTTGGATGTAGAATTGGAGCCTTCTTCTCCAATAGAGGAAATTGCTCCCATCAAAGATTGGAAGGCTGGTTGAGAATCTCCTTCCTAGGTAGTCACCCATCTTCTCCTACTTGTTGAAGTATGCTTGGAGAAGACCCGCTCTGATACCGATTGTTGGATCCAAGATGGGTGTTTAGATGCTCTAGAGGGGGGGGTGAATAGATCTGAAAGCAGTTAAACAAAACTCATTAAACCTTCAAGATATATGACATGATAAGGTTTCTAAATAGGTAATTTGAGTGCAACTAAAACATACATAGCAAGGGAGGGAGAGATTGAACATGCACCAATTAGATAAGCTATTTAGAGTGGTTCCACACTTCAAACTAGAAGTGTGTCAGTCCACTTTCCTAGAGAGGTCAACCTCTAGGACTTCCAAACTATTGCACTCTTATATTCATTCATAAGACATACAATGCATGACCAAACAAAAGACTTACCTATCCAATACAAAGAGTCTTCAACCTTACCAAGGACTTACCCACTTTGCAAGAGTCTTCGACCTTCTCCAAGGACTTACCCACTCATGCACAAGTCTTCATCCTTGCAGGGATTACCCACTCTTCTTGGATCTTCAGCTTTTGACTTCACCTTCACTCGTAGAAGCTTCCACCAAGGACTTACCCACTTGAGCAAAGAGTCTTCTGCCTTCACCAAGCGCTTACCCACTCTAGCTCCAAGTCTTCAGCCTTGATCTTCACCAAGGGACTCCTTCCCTTGTTCTTCTTCACCTCTCTTGGACAAGAGAGAGAACCTTCATCTTCATGATTGCAAATGAGAGATAAGGAGGTGGTGGAAGTGAGATCCTCACAAGATATACATGTAGGACTAGCTCTCTTACAGATTTCCTACTCACTCTAATGGATGTAGCAAGTGATTAAGCTTAGAGAGAGAGAGGAGGTTGTAGGAAGCACTCAGCTATAGAATAGGAACCTCATATAGAGCTTGCAATGAATGCTCAACCTTGGAATGAAGCCCAAGGGGTCCTATTTATAGCTGGGGATGCCTCTTAGCCTTTGGGAACACTTGTGAACAAAAACTAGCCATTTTTTGGCTTGCAACAGATCTATTTTCACTTGTTGCAACTCCACAACGGCTAGAAGCACTTTTCTGCACTAATCTGTACAGTGCAATCGGTCAAGTTTCTATAAGGGTAACTCGACCGATAGAGTAAAAGACAAAGTCAATATTCAGACCATCAGTCGAGTTTGTCCTGAGGAAACTCGACCGACCAATGAAAATCGATTTGGTCAGTTACTCCATCGGTCGAGTTCTGTGTAAACACAACTCGACCGATGCAATCTCCAAAAAATTGATCAAGGATGATCGGTCGAGTTTTCAGGCTAGGAAACTCGATCGACAAAGTGCCTGTAATAAATTTTCCAAAGTTGCATCTAAAGTGCTCTAATATTCCATCTAAGTGCTCCTGATATTTTTCTAAGCTTAATTACAAGTCATACAATCATCACAAGTGATTTACAACATGATTCTAATGGATATACATCATATTACAAAAACGTGCACTTGTATGACTTTGACTTGTCTTTTCTCCAATTTGAGATGTGCAAGTTAGGGCATTTGGAGTGTGTCTATACCTAATCTGAAATCACTCAAGTAGATACATTAGACACCAATATGTGGAATGGTTAGTCATCATCAAAACACGGGTTTAGTCAATTTAGACGTGAGTCAACATTGACCTAATTGACCTTGAGTCAACAGACCTTACCTTAAATCTCAGCTTATTTCCCCTCCTTGGGCACTACCATCACAGATGTACTATCTTTCTAAACTTATGGCAGAGTCTACTTTCTCGTCATATGTTAATCTTTCCCACATTTCCACTGTTCCGATATGACCATGTCATTCAGGAACCCCTTCAAAGCCTAAAGTTTCTGCATTAAGGACTGGTAACCTAGGTTGTAATGCTAGTATCCAGTATTCTATATGCATCACTATTGTCCTAACCTTAAATCTCAGGTTATTGCCCCTCCTTGGGCACTACCATCACAGATGTACTATCTTTCTAAACTTATGGCAGAGTCTACTTTCTCGTCATATGTTAATCTTTCCCACATTTCCACTGTTCTGATATGACCATGTCATTCAGGAACCCCTTCAAAGCCTAAAGTTTCCGCATTAAGGACTGGTAACCTAGGTTGTAATTCTAGTATCCAGTATTCTATATGCATCACTATTGTCCTAACCTGCCCTTCAAGAGCATAAACATAGGATTCTCTATCCAGATCAGGTCAAGATGGGAATTCTCAGGCACTTATTCTTCTCTTGCCTGATCCGATGCACCCTCTCTTGGAGCAACAACATTGCCCTTAGCAATGTGTTCCTTGTGTTCCCCAGTCATTTATAAACTTTACCCTTTATTCTGCATAAGCAGAAATCACTATAGGGTATACTGGAGGACACTAACACAAACTCAACACCTTAGTCCTATGTCTCTGTAGACTCAGCGAACCTTAAGCTCTAATACCAAACTTGTAACGACAGTCGCCAAACTGACAAACAAATCGTTACTAATTAAGCGGAATAAACATAAACATCGGATTAACAAAAACAATCACTAAAATTTAAAACCATTTTGCAAGGAGATCCTTGTATAGAAAACTTTTACTGAAAGATTCAAAACTCATACATATCATGATTGATATTGTACAACATTGTTTCATCTCATCTCGAGGACAACATATAACAGTTTCTCTATCAAAACACATACTGGAGCAACATAAAACCTCAAGGCATTTTAACCAAAATCTCATATTTTTCATGAAACAAGTACGAACCAACTCCAAGGACCTGAGAGTACAGAGATGACACATAGGACTCATATCTACAGGATAGGATGGACAGTACACTCAACCTGATCAGTCACTGCTGCCTCAGCTGTTGTTCTTCCTATGCAAAAAGGTCTTCACCTCCTCGTGCACGTCCACCTAAAAATTTGGATCCCACGGGGGAGAGACAATTGTAAATTGCCCCAACGAGAGATATAACTCTCCGCCAACAATATTATTATCACAGTTTAAATGGTATAAAACTGAGCAGAAGATAAGCAGTTTAGAATATTCTCATCTTTTAAAGCATTGCAGCTATCTGTGATAGAGCAGTAAGTCATTTTTTCTCTTTATAAGGAATGGGAAGAACATGTATATCATTTACTCATCATACTATATCAACGTCTCAAGCTTATCCAGTGAAACTCATTATCATGGTATGTCATCTATGAATCATTCTCATTTCTATTTATTGGCCTCAGCCAATTTGCTAACCAGATATTTAATTGTACAAGTCATGTGAGTATACATCATCATATTATATTCAGGCATTGGACTATGCCAATCGTGTGCAACTATTTCAGGCATTGGACTATGCCAATCGTGTGCAAACATCACTGAATACCACATCACTTTTACTAGGCATTATACCCTGGCCAAGCCATCATACTTATTCACATCCTTTCTATAAACAAGTATCCCTCTCATATATTTCAAACACTATAGCCCTTATTTGGCTATAAGCATAAAGCATGTATGATCAAGATTTCATTATTATTATTGTATCCATTTATTATTATCATCATATTACTAAGTTTCCATTTCTTAGTTTATTTTGAACATTATCATTTCTTACATGAGACTTTTATAAACACCTTGTTACCTCTCACTAGGCAACAACTATCCTCATGGCTCACAAGGCCCATTAAGTATCTTGTCACCTCTTTCTAGGCAATAAATTATCACATGGCTCACAAGGCCATAACACATCTTGTCACCTCTCACTAGGCAACAACTTATTCTCATGGCTCACAAAGCCCATAACACATCTTGTCACCTCTCACTAGGCAACAAATTATCACATGGCTCACAAGGCCATAACACATCTTGTCACATCCCACTAGGCAACAAATTATCACATGGCTCACAAGGCCCATAACACATCTTGTCACCTCTCACTAGGCAACAAATTATCACATGGCTCACAAGGCCCATAACACATCTTGTCACCTCTCACTAGGCAACAAATTATCACATGGCTCACAAGGCCATAACACATCTTGTCACCTCTCACTAGGCAAAAAATTATCACATGGCTCACAAGGCCATAACCTCTTTATACTTTTATACAAGTATTTAATATGCCTTACAAGGCTTATGCAATAAGAGAATTACAACCATCCCATCATTGGGATTAGGGTTTCCCCTTTATGACCGATTAGGGTTTCATATTTATTTTATGGATCCAAACCCTAACTCATTGCTCCACACATCTAGGAGCATACATTTCTATCATAAGTATCCAATCATACTTATTTATTCTCAACATTTATCATTAAATGATTACCAACACAAGGTATGAGTTTCTCTCTCATCCTCTCTAGGATATTGATTACATCATACTTTATTGTTTTGGCTTAACCCTTTCTCAAGGTATGTTAGCCTACACTTATCAAAGTGCATTAAACTCATTACATTTCAATGTAACAATTGGCATGACACACTTCATGTGTTACTCATCCATACATATTGGATTTAAGATGCATCAAGGTGTAGCAACCTTAATGTGTTGGATGTGATATTTACCATAACTTGGTGTATCACTTCCCTCATCACTTTTAACTTAGTTAAGTTCATAAACTTATATTGTATTAGGGTATTTCCCATCCTAATACTTTATCCACTATTCCATCATATTAATCTTGTAAAGTATTGACCATAAGTCACACACTTGAATCACCCAGCTATCATCAATGATATGGACTCATCTCTGATTAAGGCACTGTTGATATAAGGTTGTCCATTATCAACCACTTTAGGTGTTTCACCTATAAAGGTATTAGCCACTCCATAACTTGGTGTTACTCTTATCACTCCTAAGAGTGTCTTGCCCTCACCTTTGCAGGGTATCTCGGATTAGAAGTGTGCATATGTTCATCATGCCGGGTTGTAAGTATATGAGCACTCACCATATCGGGCTAGAAGTTTATGCACACCATTCATATCGTGCTCAAGGTGTTTGTATGTGTTACCCATGTCATGCATGAGGTATTAATCCATCACCATGTCAGGCTAGACATCAACTAGGGTTGTGTATCGGACTACCATATCGTGCAATAACACTTGCTATTCTTTACTCATATTTGGTTGCCCAAATTAGGGGTTCACATCAACTTATAAGTATTCATATAACCTTGTATCGTGCATGGAGTCTATACTTGACTCCCTATCGTGCAAGAGGTGTATACTACACCTCCATATCGTGCAACAATGTATTCATTCATATCCATATCGTTCAAGTGAAGAAGGTGCATCATCATATCGGGTTAAAGGTGCTTACTTGTGTGCTTGCACCCGATATCACTTTTATAAGGTAATATCATCATCTTCAAGCTCTAGACCTTTGTTCTAACTATTTTAGTTCATGTCAACAGGCCTAAGCAACTACTAGAACTCATAATTTCATCAACTATTTTAGGAAATTTTAGTATTAAAAGTATTTCACTAATTATAACAATTTAGGTGAAGAATAATAACATGGTTGAGTTCAAGTTATATAACCCGCCTTAAGAACAACTTCAAAGCTCCAAGCTCCAAAGCTCCACTTTCCTAAGGTTGAAGATGAACTTCACAACTCCTCTATATGCAAAGAATCACCATGGATAAGCAATTGGTGAAGAAGAAAAGAAAAGAAGATCAAAACCCTAAATTCATGCTTCAAACCAATGTTGAAGATGATCTTATCCTCACCTTAGGGTTAAGTTTTGAGTTCCTTAGCTCCTTGGCCGACACCCCACCACTCTTGGGCGATATGGACTTCCTCTTGGCCGACAAAACCTTGCTTGTGGCCGATACCCCCCTCACTTGTGGCCAAAATCACTTCAATTGGCCGATATCAACTTGCTATGGACAATATCAACATGGTATGGCCGATACACTTTCTATGGCCGATACCCAAGGCCTATGCATGATACCCTTGTGCCCTTGCACGATATGCCAACCCTCTTGCATGATATGGAACTCACGTGCATGATATGACACTCACTTGCACGATATGGCACTCAACTCTTCACCCTATACCTTATATGGCCAATTTCACCTACTTGGCTGATATGCTTTTGCTATGGGCGATATCCAAGGGCCTATGCATGATATGCTTGCTCTCCTGCACGATACAAGAGCCCCATTCATGATAACAAAAGGTAGGAGGGTGGTAAGGGTCGCAAAATTGCACCAAGGGGTGAAACTAGGGGTATATATACTTGTTGTTCATGAAGGAAGGCAAAAATGAGGTGTCAACCTTTTGAGCTAGTAGGTGCCACGTGTCATGCATGGGTGACAAGTGTACATGATGTCTTGAAAAACAGTTGAGAATCATTTAGGGATAAATATTCATCCATTACATATCTCTTTGAATAAGATATATCAACAAAATCACCACTTTATTCACAACTCATCACAACTTTGCTAAGGAAGTTGTAACCCGACACACCCCACCTCCTTGAGGTGCTTTGCACGATATTGACTTTACCAAGAGTCCACAAAACGATATGGGACACCTCCTTGGGCTCCATGGCCGATAGGCACTCATATATAAGCTTTTCAACTTGATACAACTCAAGTTAAGCTTTCAAATTCAACCCTTTTCTTGGTCATTTCTTCACCAAGATTACCATCATTCATAATGGAATAAAGTATGGTTTATCCTACTTTATCTCTCTTCTAAATGATGCTAGGAGGGAGTAGGAACACTCTAGATGTGGTAATTTGCATATTAATCCCACATTTAGGGTAAATTGCAATTTGTACCAAAATTGGTGCACAATGCTACAACATTGTTCAAACAAGTTCAAACTTGGAATTTAGGCATTGCACGAGCCACCACTTAACATCATTCTCTCTCTTATGATTTTAAAACACATGTGGTACATTCAACATGTGACATTTTTCATTATAACCCCTCAACTAGGGTAAATTGCACTTTGGTCCAAAACAAAGGAAAATTGCTCAAACAACATTCAATCGGGACCAAACTTGAAACATGAGTGTGTCACATGATAAAAAAACACCTTAGAGGATTATATTAAAGTTCTAAGCAACTTTATTAGTCAAAACAAATAGGTTTACCTCATAACCCAGGTCATGGTCATTACAATTTCATTATGCCATTAGAATAGAAACATTTTCCTTATGTATCTTGTATGGACAAGGATGATTATCAATAAAGAATTGTTAAATGCTTCAATTTAAAAGATATGATCTTGCATGGCATTAGACCTAAAACATATTGCAATATATATGTGAAATGATCCAAAGATGAATGTTTACAACGTTTATACCAAATGATTATAATTGATAAATCAAGACTATCGTTAGCATTAGTCATCTTGTATGAATATGAGAGGTGCATGTGTACAATACATATTGATGTTGGTCTAGATTACCTTGGTTAATGAACCTAAGGAAATATGTAAATCTTATTAATGTACAAATATGACATGATTTCCTTCACTAAATGTAGTGGGGGATACAACTTTCATTAGACCTCATGCATATGATGCATAAAGATCTTATGATCAATGCTACAGATCATTGCTTATACCTCATTTCATTTATTGGTAATATGATAATATGTACTTAGCATAGTATAAATACAAATCTCTTGAAGTGTTCAAGGAGATTATAAATTAAGTATAACAATGATAAAAATATTAAGAAACCTTAATGGGATCAAATGTTGGAATACCCTACCTTGAGAACTTTCAGGAAAGGAATGTGATAATGTATCATGAGCCAAATCCATATAAACATAATGATGTGTCTGAATGAAGGAATTGTGCCATGATGAGTCATGATATAATTATCAATTAATCTAATCCTCTTATATCCTCACAAATATATACCTATCACTAAATAGTGTGCCACATGAATGGTTTGTAAGACATCATATATGATATGATTTGAGAATGTCCCAATAGGTCTAAAGGATTGAAATTTATCTTGGGAAAGTACTTTCTTGAGAAAGTTTATCCATAAACCATGATAGTTGAACATTACTATTAACCTCAATCCAATAAAAAAATTGTTTTGTTAATAGGATAACTGAGTTCCTAAAGATTCAGTGGGAGTAAAAGTAATACTCAAAGTGTTTGAGGCCAACAAAGAGGTACAATGAGAACAATAAGAATCAAAAGTAGTTGTGGAATCTCAAGTTCAACATATAATATAAAACATAAAACAAAATGTTTCTAGTACAACACATCTGAGATTGTAGGATTGTGAATCCAACAATTTAGATGGGTTGGTCATACATGATGAGCGAACTAGTCAACTAGAAGCTATTTCTGAGCTATATGGAATCAATGTAAGCTAATAAGGTAGGACCTTGATAGCACCATCTAAAAGAGTAACACCTAAATGGTGCAATAGGGTCTTATGATCAAGATCTACATGGATAACATAAAAGGACGAATTGTTTGAATAAAGCAAGTTCAAGATGTTGAACATGATAGAAATTCTTTCACCAATTGTCATGCTTGTTGTTGTAGTTAAAATAGACTATGAGATTTAGTGAATGAAGGTAGAAATCTGATTCCTTAAGGGAATACATTAAAGGATGTGTATGTGATACAACCTAAAATGTCTCATAACTTCATGAATGCAAATTAAGTCTACAAACTACAAAGGTCAATCTGGGATTGAAACAAGCCTCTCAAAGATGGGACCTTTTGACTTGACAAGATAGTCAAATAGTTTGACTTGAATCAAGATAAAAGATGATATGTGATTACAAAAGATTTAGTGGGAGCACATATTAATATTCCACATATGATGAGGAGTAACATCTCAATATTGTAAATGTTAAGAACTGGCTTGAAAACCCCTTCAGCAATGAAGGTATAGGTGAAACATCTTATCAGATAAGGATCAAGATCTATAGAGATAGTTCTTGAGGGTTTCAAAATGTGAGTTAGATCTCATACAAATAGTAAAATTTTGAAAGAGTTCAACATGTATAGATTCAATGAGAGAGAATTCATATTAGTCTCTCATTAACCCTATATTCCTATTCTTGGTAGGAATGGAAATATCATGAATAAGATGTCATATTATGCATCTATGATGAATGAAATTAATGTTTTTATCCCATACAATCTTGTATGTATGGACATGACAAGATGTTACTAAAATCTAATAAGGGTTATTGGAATGTCATAAAGATATCCATTAATCTTGAGAAGTGATTAAGGATAGATTGATAGTCAATGAGGATAGAAATAATAGGAAGAGTTGGATGTAAAGAGTTACATTGATTGCTAGTCAAAGTGATTGCAAGTGATGTTTAGTTGGAAAGGTTCCAAACTAATAGCCATTAAATATATTCTACAATAGAAGTTGAGTACACAAGTGTTGTGAATATAAAGTGATACTATATGGATATAGAAGTTCATGGGATGAACTTATAGATGTTCCAACCATTTATGACTCAGTAGTGATATTGTGACAACAATGGAGCTAATTGTTAGGCAAAAAATATTAGATACCATATTATGGAAAGTTTTGTCTCATACAAGAAATCATGTAGTGAAGATATAAGGGAACATGCAATATTCTGACTATAAGAAAATGTGTTGCTAACCCACATGATAGTACTAGTGCAATAGAAGCATACTGGACATGTTTACATCACTAAGGATGAGATCCGTTGGTCATTGGATCTAAGTGCAAGTGGGAGTTTGTTGGTAAGGTATGTCCATAGAGACAATCATATGGTGATTGACATGGCATAGTTATCTAAAAGGATTTGATTAATAATAACATATACAAAATGCAAGCTCCCAATTCATATGTTTCACTCAGTTATGAGATAATGAGGATATTGAGTGAATTTCTAGAGAATTATATTACTTAATGACATATGTTGTCAAGTTATAACCTTTTAGATGAGATAATACAAATGTTAAGAGTATATATACATATTCTCATTATGTCCCTGATCGGTTGTTACTGTGGAAGGTTGATAGACAATGATAACACTTAAGATAAGAGTGTGAGTTGGTTGATGACTAAATATCATTAGTCATGATATGGCAATATCAAACCAAGGACATAGATACATGTTAGGAAATAGTGTATCGGGCATGCCCACCTTGAGAATGACACATGGTTTTTTGGTCACATTCATCACTCATAGTGAAGGTGGTGATTGTGATTCTTAGACCTAAAATCACTACACTTGTCACATGTCATTGGGTATGCTTTGACATCATCAAATGTAGTTCTGAAATGTGGGTTATTATAATGGTGATGATTGGTGACTTTGACACATGGTATATACTGTGAGTGATAGATATGGGATTTGTCCCTCCTATGGGAGTATGATATCCTAACCACATGATAAGAAAGACTAAGAAATGCATGTGCAGCACATGTGAATCAATATACGATATTTGGGTCACATTATCTCAGACAGTCTTCCCTTGGTTCAAGAAACATGGATTGAACATTGAGAGTATGAACTTCCATTCCTCAAGTTCATCCTAGATTTCAGAGACAAAGGAATTATACAATCACTACAACACCTTACACATCTTGTACATTGAAGTTGTTCTCCAACTTTCCATTCTCTTGGGTAGCATTGATGTGTGACTAGGCACCATTCTCTACTTGTGATGTCATAATCTAGTTATGGACACTCACTATCAATGTGATATGAGACCTATAAAGTCACACACATAGGAACTCATCTATTAGAGGAGTTTGATCTAGAATGACAATTAGATTAATTACTAAAGACTTTTGGTATTCAATTCACACAACATATCAACTGATTGAATGAAGTGGTCTGCCAAACGACTATCTCATTGAGGGTGACTATCATTTGAACAACCATATAGGTGTTTCAAATGTTGAGACAACCGTCTGGGTGGTTAGGATGATCAAGGATTGAATTGGATAAGTTCTGCCCATGAACCAACCAGTTATTTGTTATTGAACTGATCAGCTCATCTCAACTCACCAAATAGTTGTCTGGTGAGAGATGGGCATCTTTCTTGGGTGAGACTACCCGGTTGGGGCCGAATAAAGGTTTGGTATGTTTCTTGAATAGTTCCAATTTCCCTTACTTGAAGTGCAAGTAAATTAATATGTGATATTAGTTGGAATTGAAAATTGCCAAATTTGTATCCAATTGGGAAACTGCCAGACGGCTGTTTGGCAATGCAATACGAATGCCTAGCACCCCATACGACTATTTGGCATCTCATATGTTGTGAAAGTTCAAGTTCTTCCTGTCCTTTCCACCCCTACACAATCTCGTACAGTTGGGAACCCTGGCCCAAACCCCACCTATAAAAGGAGGGGTACTGGGAGCTTCCCAAGACACAACACAGACAACTAAGAATTAGTTCCTCTGACAACTATAGTCCTCTCTAGTTATAGTAACCAACAGAGCCCAGGAAAGTCCTACCCAATAGGTCTGGATAGCCAAAGGGAGAGAACAATTGATACTTGTCGTTGTGGGAGAGAAGGATGGTGACTAGTACACTAACAAGTTCTAGTTGGTCTATGTGGACTAATGTAGAGGTAGGAGTCCATTAGTTGCTGTTAGGAGGACAACTGTAGCGTGTAGTCCATGACACTAACGCATGAGCACTGCAGACATTGTCATGTTTATTGTTTGTGGGGAAGACCATGAGTTACACAACCACCGTCCAAGAGAAACTTATCTGTAGTTGCAAAGAAGCAAGTTTTTTCACTCGACTTGCTTTAGGACCATGTTTAACTCGCTAAAACCATCCTTCCTATTTCATAGTAGTTGACATGATCTTGATTTTATGTGAATACAGATAAATACATTTTTTGTTTCCACTGCTATACTCTGTGCCCATATTTGCCAACGGTTAATGCATCTATTTCCATTCCCTCACCACCCTCTAGGGACAACGAAGATAGGAATGGTTGTTCTTAGGTTATGAATATTAAAAAATGAGATGGTACTCACACATGGGTGGTGGAACAACATGGTTATCGAAGGACCCTCACACAATATAATCACAATGAATGCATTGAAATTTGACCCTACAATGATGAATCGAAAATAAGATACCTGAGAATGTGATAGACATAGGAAGTCGTAGTTTGGTAAGGCATGGATTGTGAGATCTCATAGGTTTCCATATCAATTCACATATTTTTAATGATATGATAAGTAAATGGACGATGATGTGTATGCCATATGTTTTGAGAGTGATGGGGATTATGAGGATTCTTATCATAAAGTGAGGATTCTCTAAAGAGAGAGGGGATATATGGGATACAATATTTGACTTGCAGGTGTGTTGGGGTCTTGTCTTAGCCTCTACCTTTAATGAATTTTTGTTTCCCCTTAATTCTTGTTGATTGTTATCATGAAGTGGTGTGTTATGAGTGTTTATATGTCTCATTACAAGTGTTGATGACATCAGTAAATTGGATGGAATTTTGAAAGCCTCATAGACAATTGTTACTAGGTGAGTATATTGTATGCTCTCTAAAGGTGGAAATATTCACTCTTCAAATTGTTCTTGTTTGGACTTGATGGTGTTTGTGCCAGCCATGAAGGAGGGTGGGTTACATGTAAACATGTGGTGAGTTGGACATTGTTGGGTTTCTCCAACATATTAGGATTTTGACTTCCTGGATGGAAATATTACATGATCAACACCTTAGAAATTATTCTATCAAACCCTAACCACACTTGCACATTGTTTGTTGATGGTGCCTCAAATTCGCATGACAACAACATTGGGGTGGTTCTCATCAAACCAACATGAGAATACATCATTGTCTCTACAGTTTGACTCCACCAACACTTACACCAAGAACGAATCATGCATATTAGGCCTTTATGTGGCCAAAAAGATAGTTTTCAAAATCTTGTAATTGTTGGTGATTCTCTACTCATCATATCACAATTCAACTATCAGTGGAATACAAGGAAGAATAATCTTTTCCACTGTAGAGGTTTCTCTTGAAGCTAGATATGATGAGTTTGACAAAATCCAATTCCCTCACGACAAGAGAGGGAAAAATGCATAGGTCAATCCATTGGATACCTTATAATCCTTGATTGATATAGAGGATTCAATCTCTTTATGACCAACGTAAAGAATTTGTCCTTGACTCACCTATTTACATGAAAATTGAAGAAACCCCTTTAAAGAATGAACAACCATGGCTTTATGCCATCAAGAAATTCTTATAAGGGAACTCCTTTACCAAAGGCACCTCAATGTATGATCAATAAACTATACAATTCATGGAAACAATTACATTGTATGGCCCAATATGTTATACCGAGGATCCTCCATTCATATGCTTCTATGTTTCCATGATGTTGGAAAGCGCCAAGACATCATGCCAAAGGTCCACTAAGTCATCGATGAGAGTCACATAGGTGGTGTTTCCCTCTCCAGTTCCATGCAACTTTTTGTCAATTTTTAGAGCATGAGGGAACCATATTTTATGTAGTATGTCCACAAATGTCAATGTTCTAGCTACACAACGATCACATCCACATTCCTCTATCTTACTTATACAACATGACCTTGATAAGGCCATTTTTATTATGAGGAGTTGAAATGATCATAAAGTGTCATTCAAAAACCTAGTAATTATTTCTTCCTGTTTCACCAAGTGGATAGAGTAGTAATTAGTCTACATCACATCGGCCTCAAATGTCATCAAGTTATTTTACAACAATATCATCACATATATGGTATTACAATGGATTAATCTATTGACAATGTCACCAGTTCTATCTCAAATATGGGTACTACAATACCTTCATTATTTCAATATCAAGAACCATAGGACCAATCCTTTTCAACCTTAGATGAATAGAGTATCCAAAGAGACAATATGAACATCATCAAGATGCTTGAGAAAACCATTAAAGCCACTTGAGACAAGCACGAACAACATCCCATGGAATTATGGGCATACCAGACATCTATTTGAACATCAACAATATCACATATTACTCCCTCTTTTATAAGATTGAAGCCATTCTACTAATGAAGATCATATTCCCGTGATTACACATATTTCTGGAAGTAGACACCCCTATAATGTTAAGTTCATAATCATGTATACACATTCAATACAATTGAAAAAGAAATGATCCATACTCTACGCCATGAGGATTTATACCAATGTAGGATGCCTCAATTTTTTCCCAAGAAGGTGCAACCACACCAAGTTCATAAAGGTGGCCTTGTTCTATGCATCTACCACAATTCACTCATCCATAATAAGTTCATCCAAAAATAGCAGGAGCCATAATTATCCATGAAGTCAAGAGTGGTGGTGCCCTATGATTAGACATGGATGGTCACATATACTTGCTTCTAATCAACGCCAACCATGCCAAAAGGTAGTAATACCGATGATAGGGAATCTACAAAGGAATGTGTTCCAAGCCAACAGTTTAAATTCATTCTTGACTAAGATGGTGACAATCATGGAACACCGGGAAAAGAAATAGTTAAGCAACCAAAACTTTGGGACTCACACATAATATTATGCGACGATTAGTCATGGCCTCATTGTTTTGCAAATAATATAGACTAGAATACATCCACTTATTAATGTTATGATAACACATATGACCTAATATGACTACGCAACTACTCTCACGAATATATGTTCTCCTTGATTGGCATGTAACAAATGTGATCAATTACCAAAATTCATCTAGTAAATGATTATTCTACTCTGCTCGCAAAATTTCTACATAGAATTAGTCCATTGTTAAAATAGCCTTCAGTCAAGAGAAGGTCCACCTTCCACCACAAAAATGATCCAACTGGAAAAAAGGAACGCTGAGGTCTCAAAATTCTTGTTCTGTACACTAGTGTTGATAGGACCAATACGTCCATAATATGGGAGTTTCCAATCACATCAATTTCTAATATGGGAAATCAATATTCATTCTTCACGACAAAATAAAAATTCATTCTACACATTCTAACCATAACCTCCATCCTATGGACCTATGAACCACTACCCTTAAGGTATGTTCTAGTGATCACACACCCCAACATTTATATAAAAAAATCAATAGTCCACACAATGTGTAGAACTACTTAGAATCCACCCCCTTCCTGAGGTTGTGACATGTACTTATTTTAGTGTATAACATCTAAAAGAGACAACCACATGGATCAAGCATACAAGAAAACCATTGTCTGGAGATAATGAAGGACATTGTCTTATTTTTTGACTTCAAAGACAACAAACACCCAATATGATTTTTTGGTGTAAAAGAAAGAATTGGACCAAAGTCATCCTTACCACATAGAAAGGACATTGATTTCAAAACTAAGGGGGATGTAGGCCGAATCCATACCCATATCTAGTATCTCAATTACATCACCATTCCATGCCACACCCTCATAGGCTTCTTTTCTCATAAAAAAGGTTGATACTACATTGATTCAGAGTTCTAAGGAACATTTATGAAATAGAAATACATGTATGTATCTTGTGTCACAGATAAGAGATACATTAAATGCAAAAAATATTTCATTATTTCATAGTTACAACTCCATGAAAAAATAATTTTGATGAAAAAGATAACAAAATTGAGAAATTGACTACAATAATAGTGGATATTCCCCCTCCTACAACTTGCCCTCATTTGTATTGGCAACCTCAAGACTTAGATATTTCATGACACACAACTCATACTATTTAGTAGTGACATGACCCAATTGTGTTCTTCCATCATCAGCATTACAAGATTTCTCGAATTACATCAAAGAATGATCAATATAACAACCCAATTGATGGGTATATCTTTTCACCATCTTATTGGAACTTATCCAAAATGGAAAAAACCACATGAAATTGTCTAAACTACATAATTATTATTATTAGGTAATAAGACACACACCATATGGTTATAATACCCCTCTGACACAGATGTATGACCTGAGACTCCATATGTTATCACACACTGCCAACAATGGCACTAATCAGTCAAACTACCAAGCCATTGTGCCAACCAAACTTGGGCTTGAGGAAGTTCAACCCCAATAGTTTTGGAATATTTGACGTATAAACATACCACAATCCTATATCTCCCCAATGGTGTATCAAATACTACACAACGAGGTGCATCACAACCAAATCTACATCAGAGGGACAACTCCACTCACTATGTTGTATTTCTCTTAGAATTTGTAAAGAAATAAAGACACTCTGATAGGATCAAAGGGAGGATATACTCTCCTCAATTAGTAGACTAAACTAATGGAATAAATTTCATGGAAACATGTTCCCCTATTTTGGTAAAGTTATTCCTACTTAAACTACATAATCAAGAACACTGCCAAATGATCTGGTTGTGGAAGCCCATAATACACTTCTTGTAACGACCTCACTTTTCGAAAGCCCACAATTAAGGAAGGCCTTTAAGTTGAGAGCCATCATGTAACATTTCCCAAGGATCCAAATTTAATGAAATGATAATGCATAGCAAATAATTTCCATTAAATCAAATGGTATTTACCAAATGCTCATCAAAAGAGTTATATGAATTTGTATCATTAGAATCATACATATGAAAAGAAGTATCTATCAAATATTTCTTATAAGTTAAATTTAATATCTTCAAGTAATTTGATTTGTCCATCATATCTTGATATCATCTAATCTAGCATGTACCTAAAACACCATGAAACAAAAGCACAACATATCAAAATAGTGCATACAAAATTGTGAAAGTACATAACAACATATAACAACCAATTACTTGCAAATAAGAATTGTAATTTTCTTCACATAATATTTATTTGTGTGATACTCATAGTGGAATTATAGTTAAAAATAATGTAGATAAACATCCAACACTTTAGTTGTTTAATGTTTAAGAAACACTGGGCAAACACTAACAAACTAATGTGAGTAGTCATAAGGATAACCATGTACCTTTTATAGAACCATGCAAATTATTATGCATTATATACTTAAAGAATATCATCCAAACAAGCAAACAATGACGAATCCAATCATTTAATCTGCATGTATGTAAATCCTAAAGTTTCACCATCACATTATTTACATTAAATCCTACTTGAGTCCTAATCTAGGGTTTAGGTTTCCTTGTTATTAAGTTAACATTAGAGTCATGCTTAAAAATCTTAATTACTATATCCAACAAATCTTTTCACACGATTAATTGGATAAGTCCTAGTTTATTAAAGTTATCATCTTTAACTTCAACCCCTAATTCTTCATATGCATGGCTATTCACATTAGAAACTCTAATTCTACATCATTATGATCTTGGGCATGTTAAATTACCATTATGTTCAACAATGTTAGATAAAATTTCAATAAAGTGTATTTAACATGATTAACAACCTATTTGTCAAAAACTAAGGTTGTTATGTTTTAAACACCATTTAACACATATTGTTGATCATCCACTTTAGATACCCTAATTTTATAAACATATGAACTTTTAACCCAAATTAGGTCCAAGATGATCTTTTTATCTGTTATTGTCATTTAAACATGTGATGACCATTAAAATCATGAAACTAGGGTTTCTATGCATATTTTACGTTTATGATTGTATCTTTATGCACTTTTATAAAAGAAGCATTATTATGTCTCAGTTATATTTAAATTGCATTCCTCTCAATTTGTTGATCAATTTTCATATAAGACTTGTCTCAATCCGGTCACCTACAATTAGTCATGATTTTTGCAAAAAGAAACATAAATGGGTCAATTTTATGCTGCACATCAACAACTTATCTTTGATTCCTTTTATTTCCGTCCCTCCTAGGATTGAGTGTAAGAGGAACCCATTGCCCTTATTTCTTGAATGTGCGTGCATGGGTATATGAGTCATTTGTCTCTATTCCTTCTTTCTCCTCAGCTAGGGCAACTCTCGATCCCAGACCCAGTGGTCATCTTTAGCGTGCTTTGCCTTCCTTGGACTCTATCCGTGACGGCTCAATACAGGATGAGAATATTTGAGGAGCCTTGTTGGACTTGCCCACACATTAATTTGGCTGAAGAGGCCCCAAACAACTTGGATAAAAGACTTGGAGAACAGGATGGTAGTGTAGGATTCTACAAGTCCTTGTACCTGGCCGTGTGTATACAGCACTCGTCAGCTTCTATCAACCCCACTACAGACCATTGCCACCTAGCACGGCCTGAATGGCTAGCCATAGATCCCCTTCCTATCATCGAGCCATTGCCAGTTGGAGGAGGTTCTCCCCTCAAGGTTGGGGTGTAGACAGAGGGAAGATCACAGATTGAGGAACAGAGTTGGAAATCTAGCTAGATGGGTCTGCACCCATCCTTGAACTGGGATTCTGTATAAACTTTGGTGTGACCGCTAATATCTGGACACCTTCCTCCATATCTAGATTTGAAAGATGACTAGAAATCCTTGGTTCAGGGCTATGCAGTGCCAATGCTTCCACCAAATCCTAGGTTGCACTCACATTGGAAGAGGAAGGAGATGATTTTATCGAGTAACGTAGGGGAGAGGGGAAGATGACTCAATTGGTTCCTCTATGGATTCTTCATATATATACATACCTACATACATACATATATCCAGTTGTCGCCTTTATTTACCACCCTCCCGGGCGTTCGGCCTCCGCCACGGGCATGGGAGAGGAGGGAGAAATCTTTATCTCTTAATCTCATACACACACATGTATATATATATATATATATATATATATATATATATATATATATATATATATATATATATATATATATATTACATACATATACACACATACCCCCTCACAACATTCCTTCTCGTTTCCCTTGTTTCTCTCTTGCAAAAGTGGCAATATATATACACCAAAGTCACCTTTCCTTAAGTGTTAAAAGGATGTCTCTTTGGGTAAACACATATTCCTTTAATTAGATTACCATCCTTTGTTGATTAAAACATAAAAGCCATAAAGGAAAACATATAAATCTATGGTACTTTATTAGGTAATTTGATCATAAATTCTAGATCATTTCTTTGTCTCACTCTTTAGTACATTCCTTCAAATTAATTATCCTTATTTCAAGAAAACTCCCTAATACCTTTTCTATGTTATGTTTTGGAGTTGGGATTTATTAGAATGTATTTCTTATACAAATATTTCTATTTTTAAACACTAATAAAAACAATGCCACTATCTCATGAAATATCCTTTTTGTTCAAATCTCTAGAATTTTCTTCCCTTCCTTATTATATCCCATTTTACCAAAAAAATATATTAAAAATGTAACATCCCTGAACTAGGTTATGGAGTAAACCTAGACGTTTTTCTTAAGTAAGTTATTCATAAACTTTTTTTAATCTTTTTAAAAGTAATTAAGACTTAAGGAGAGTTTAATTTTCAAGTTTGAGCTTACTTGCAAACCATTTGTGCATTATATGATAGTTTGGGTGTAAATTGCAATTTACCCAAGATGAGGGGTTATATTGCAATATGTCACATTTTAAACATGACTCAAGTTCTTTAGCATCAAAAGAGAGAATTATTCTAAGGGGTGGCTTGTGGAAAGCCTAAGCTCCAAGTTGGAACTTGTTTGAATAATGCTTGTGCCTTGTGTACCAGTTTTGGTGCAATTTGCAATTTACCCAAAATGTAGGGTTGATATGAAAATTACCACCTCTATAGTGTCCCTACTATCTCTTAGAATCATCTAGAAGATATAGAAATAAAGAGGGCACCATATTTTAATCATATTTGAGTGATGGTATTCTTGGTGATGAAAAGACCAAGAAGAGTTGAATAGATGAGTTGTATTGAGTTGTGGAGCTTATATGGGAGTACCAATCAGCCAAGGATCCATAGAGGAGGTCCCATATCGTTTTTTTAACTCTTGTCATTTTCCATGATGGGTTAATAACCTCAATAAGGTGATGGTTATCAGTTTACAACTTTCCTTGGAAAAGTTGTATCTGTTTGTGAATAAAGTGATGTTGAGTTGAAATATCTTGCTCAACAAGATAACTAATGGACAAAATGTTATCCCTAGATTATCCTCAAGAATTTTTCATGTCAAGATAAATATGTGTGAATTCATAGACACATGTCAACCAGGCATGGAAACGTGGCACCTATTAGTATAAGGTGATGACACCTCTTATACACTCTCTCTCATGAACCTCAATTATATATACCACTCCTTTCACCTACTAGTGAAACTTTTCAAACCATACAACCATCTTTCTCTTAAATATTGTGTATATTAGTGAGTATCAAGGAGGAGCGCGATCCTCAAGCTTAAGGTGAAGCCATGGTCATCTTCAACATTCGTTGAAGCATGATTCTCGGGTTGTGATTCTTCCTTTCTTTTCTTCTTCACCTAGTTCTTATCTATGAATTATTTGCATATAGAGGAGTTGTGAATAAGTCTTGGATTTATTATAAGTTCATCTTCAACCTTAGGAATGTGAAGATTTAGAGCTTGGAACTTTGAATTTGTTCTTGAGTCGGGTTATATAACTTGAACCTAATCATGTTATTATTCACCTTCAATCTTGCTATACTTGATGATCTACTTTCAATTTCGAGTTTTCTTGAGTAGTTGATGAATCCATGAGTTCTAATAGTTGCATAGGACTATTTTTAATGAACTAGAATAGTAAGGAACGAAATTCTAGAGCCTGATGATCATGACATCAACATGGCACAAACCGATATCGGGTTGAAGAACCTCTAACCTGATATGGTGATGAAACCCAATATGGTGATATGAAACTCGATATACCTTGGAACCCCTCACCCCTATCATTTTGTGATTTTGGGTTTCATTGAAAAAGGATTAACTAGTTGTCTAGCCTGTCACTCAACACATGGTGGGTTGATACTTTAAAGGTTTGAGGAGGTATGAGCATAAGGGTCTAACCCGATATGCAAAACCCTAAACTTGAGTAACTCGATATAAGTGACACACACATACACCTCTTGGACGATATGGTGTGAAGCACAAGTTTGAGGAGGTATGAGTATAAGGGTCTAAACCGATATGCAAAACCCTAAACTTGAATAACCCGATATAAGTGACACACACATACACCTCTTGGATGATATGGTGTGAAGCATGCACACAACTCTTGAACGATATGGTGTGACACACACACATACACCTCTTGGACAATATGGTGTGAAGCACACACACCTCTTGAACGATATGGTATGACACACACACATACACTTCTTTCCCGATATGGTGATCAATCATAAACCTCTTGCCCGATATGGTAAGCAAGCAAACACATCTTGCATGATATGGTAAGCAAACATACACATCTTGCCCGATATGGTAAGCAAACATACACCTCTTGCCCGATATGATAAGAAAACAAAGACCTCTTGCACAATATGGTAAGAAAACATACACCTCATTCTCGAAATGGTAAGCAAGCACACACTTCTTACCCTTTATGGTGGAAGTACCTCAAAACCAATATGGAGATAAACACCTCAAATCCAATATCCTTGATTGAGTAACACATGAAGTGTGTTATGTCAAATGATAGATTAAGATGTGAAGAGTTTAATGCATTTTTATAAGTGTAGTCCAATGTACCTTGAGGAAAGGATTGAGACAACTTAATAAAGTATGATGTAATCAATATCCTAGTGAGGATGAGAGAGAAACTCATAATTGTGTGATAACCATTTAATGAGCATACATTGATACTCCTATTATGTGTAGATATATGAATAATGGTTTTGATTCTTGATAATATGAACTTAAAACCCTAATCAGCTTGAAACCCTAATCGTCTTGAAACTCTAATCTGCTTGAAACCCTAATCAGCTTGAAACCCTAACTGGCTTGAAAGGGAAACCCTAACCCTAATAATGGGAAGGTTGTATTTCTCTTGTATTACATGGTGATGTTATATACTTGATATTGTGTTTATCATGAAATACTAACCATGCATGTATCATGAGAGGACAAGCATATCCAAGTATGAGCTATGATGTTTCATATAATACATATTAAGTGGGCCTAATGAACCATGTGAGATACTTGTGCAATAAGTATAATGTATACCTAGTCTGAGGACCTAGAAGTAGTAGTTACCTGATCAGAAGTGACAATGTTAAGTGATGAATTAAGGGTTTGAATACTCAGATCGAGCAATCATGATAATGATAATGTTAAGGGATGAGAATTGCCAGTAATGTGTTAAAGGACTAAGATCCCGAGTGTTATGCATTCAATGTGTTCCAAAGATTATGAAAGTACTTGATAAATGTATTACACCTTTCTTTGTAGCGTCTATTATAATTCATGTTTATAACTTGGTTGATGCTAAAAGATACTACAATGCACCTAATTAATCAAGTGGAACCTTATCATATAGTTTCCCAGGCCATAGATCCATTCGGTGTCAAGATTTGCTTAATGGTGAAAAGAGTTTAACTCAAAGTGCATGTTATTGAATATGTGGGGGTGATGGATGAACATATCCTTACGTCCAAATAGGGAGTGTGATCTCCCCGATGAATAATAAGGTTGTTGTGTGATCGCCCTGAAGAACATATACCAGGGATTGATGTGTGATCTCTCCAAAGAGAGTGCATGCTGCAGCTGTAGCTCTATAGTGAAGATGATGCTATACTCCGACAAGCTAGTTATAGTTTGACATGATGTCACTGCCAGTAGTCTCATACTGACTGAGATAGGTGAGGTCTTGGAAGCCGGCTATTCCATTGACCTTCTATGATACCGATTTCGACTAAGGAATGGTCGATTGGAGCATGAGTGGTATACCTCATCTCCTCTGGGAATAAGTGTGATTGTAAATATGTAATCAGCCATGTAGCGTATCTGCTCAAGGATTGAATACGAAAACATTGGTTGATGTTACATTACTTTTATACATCTTAACAGATATATGTTATAATTAATCTTCATATTCCTTATAAATAGATGATTTATTGATCTATCTTAGATAGCCGCATTGTTTTAAAAGATGATATTGCTCTGTTATGCTTATAAACAATGGTTAATCTTGATTATTAATATAAGAGATCATCTGCTCAGTTTTATATTGTTTACTTGTGATAATAATATTTTTGGCGAAGAGTTATATCTCTCACTGGGACTTTTGTCTCACCCCGTTGGTCCCAACATTTTTTGGTGGACACAGATGAGGAGGTAGAGACTGTACTATAGAGGGAGGACAACAACAACATGGACAATAGTAATAGCTCAGGTTGTGTGTACTGTTTGTCATGTCTTGTAGATAGAAGTCCTATGTGTTGTCTTTGTACTCTTAGGTCCTTGGGAGTTAGTACGTCCTACTTATATAAATGATTTGAGATTTTGGCTTGTATGCCTCAAGATTTTATGTTGCTTATGTATATGTTTGGGCAAAGAAACTGGTATATGATATCCTCGAGATGAGATGGTACAATATATGTACTGTAATGACCCATTTTCAAATTAGTCATCTAATTAGGGTTTACTTGGATTATTGTATGTTTAATTAAGTTGATCATTATTTAAACCTTGATTAATGATGGTAGTGAAGATTTTATGTTTTAAATACAACAATAAGGTTTAATCATACTTTGATTCACATAATTAGGGTTAAGATTTGGAAACCCTAATTGACCCAAATTAGGATTTTGATGACATATGAATACAAAATTTGATAAGTATAATGTCTCACTAAATGATATTTAGTATTTTATGTGTAACTCTGATTTGAACCAAATTTGTATATGATTTGGATATATAAAATGTGAACAAAATTGAAAAATATCAGAATTTTTGAAGAATTCTCTGACGTATTTATTGGTCGAGTTTCAAACTTGACCGACCATATTTTCATATTGATATAGCAGTGTGGTGATTGAATTTTATCTTTTTATTGGTATATCCGATTAATCTCAAATTTTAACTGTAGTTTACTAACTCCATTATTGACATCTTATTAAATTTGTGTAATTTGTGGATGATTTTTGATCGCTACAGAGAGGGGTGTCAGTCGAGTTCTTTGAAGGACAAACTCGACCGACCATGTTGCTGACTGCAATATAGAAGTGTAGTATTTGATTTTTATTTATTTATGGGTAGCTCCAAATGATCTAATTATATTACTATATCTTATAAACTCAATTTCATACATTGGGTTAAAGTTTCATAATTTTTGGATGAGGTTTGAGTTCTTAAATGTGTTGTTTTGGTCGAGTTTATAACTCAGCCGACCAACCAGTCTGAGCAAAATAAAAATACATTGAGGGGCTTACTTGCAAATGTTCTAAGCACCTGAATTCATATATATCACTAACCTAACACATAAGGATATCTCATAACTCATCCAACCTGTCAAAGAAATAAAATTCTTGAGAGAGAGGAGAGCTAGGGTTTTGAGAAGAGAAAGTGGTGGAGATGTTGACCTAGGGTTTCTCTATCCAAGATATGATGAAATCAAGTAAGTTTGGCTTCTTTGCATAGAATTTCATGGTGAATCTTCTCTCACATGTCAAGATTATGTAACTACCCTAATTTGATTTGAAATCACGTCAAATCTCCCCCTTTTCTCACACTTTCTCTTCTAATCCACATTTCTAGGGTTTTTGAGTTGAGAGGAGAAAGAATTGGATTCTTTTGAGAGAGTTTAATTGGGTTTCCAAATATTCAGAGGCTGGCCTACGTTTTTAAGGTGATTGGAACCTGAGGTGAGTGTTTTTGTCCCTCCTAAGCTTTGTATTCACGTTGAAAGCCTAATTCTATCCGGCTAAAATAATCAGAAACCTTGTTTGTACATGTATGTGATTGGATTTGATTTGGGAAAGATATTGGGGATCCAATTCTACTGATTTTGATTATTTATCACTGATTGCAACTTGATTAGTTACTGATATATTGATTAAGGATCCAATGGTTTTTACTTATGGGTAGATGACTATGCTATTTCATGTGAATTTTGCCTAAAAATCAGCCCAATGGCCGATATGCTTGGAATTGAATTGACATGTGTAAAATCATATTTGAATTGTACTAGATTGTATGATACAAGTGTATTGTTGAATGTTAATGGAATTGAATGATCACATATCTTGATTAGGATTTGTGTTGAGGAAGTGAATGAAATGAGTCAATTAATCAATGTATACTTATGATTGATGAATGAAATGTGTGAAAATGGAAACTAGGGTTTCCATGTTTGTGAATAACCCTAATGAACCCTTGAGTCATGATTGGACTACTAAATGATATGATTATTATGATATGTTGAACTAAGGAATGACTTCTTGAAAACCCTAAAAGATTATTATTAAGACGATTATGAGTGATAAAGTTAGAACTTGTATATGATGTTGTAAATGTGATCAAATGTTGAAGTTGAAGGTATTAATACTTCAATTGAATATGATGAGTCTTACTAATATCATCTAAGTCTAATGCATTTGTTTTAGTATAATAAAGAGTGATCATTGTTGATTATGGGAATGACATTAGTAGTTAATGAATAGGTACACTTATCTGAATATAAGAGACAATATGAACAAGATGTACTTAATGGTGATTGCAAGATAAAGATGAAACTAATGAAGATAGTATGATGAAGTATTTTATCTTTTATTTTAATTACATGTGGCTTAACCCAAATTAAATGAAATATACTAAGAATTATACTTTGATAAATGTTATGTAGAAGAGAAGCATTATATGTAAAGTGAATCAAGAAAGATTGGTCCAGATAATGTAATGAACATGAAATGAAAGAAGTTGAGACTACTGAGTATAAAATGATGGAAAAAGATAGGAATTAGTATATGATTCTAAGAATGTAACTCTTACCCTAAAATGATGAGTTTGATGATTGTAGTGAATGAAAATCTCAAATGGAGGATTAAGAGATGCACATAATTGTAGTTGAATTCAACTAAAAGATGAAAGTCAAGTATTTGAATTGATTTACAAGAATCTGTTCTTGAGTTGTGAATTATACTCTGAGAATGGACTAATAGTACAAACTTCAATTGATAGTCAACATGTGTTGATTAGTAAACCCATATGAAGAATGTGAAATAAAAGAAGAAGAGAACTAAGTCTGTTATGTATGTACGTATATGCATGAAATTATTGGCATCTATTCAGATTGGATGGAACAAGCATATGTTGTATGATAAATCTATTCTGAGTATGAGGAATGATACATGATATCTATATGCTTTTACTGTTGCTAGTTATAATGCCTCTTCTAATAATTGTTTGGAACTATGATATACAATGAAATGATAAGATTTATGTTGAAATTGAATTTAATATGCACTCCTTACATTGAGAAACCCTGAAAAGGGTAAATATTGCATAATGAGATTATGTTTAGGGTTAAAAGCCCACTGATGATGATAAAACCCTAATGGGGTAAATGCTGGACAATAAGATTATGTCTCGGGCTGAAAGCCCACTATTGATGATTGTTGTGAGATGATGTAGAAGATAGAAATAATCATATGTGTTGCAATCTATAGATTTATTGTGCTTCTTACTTTGATCATTTTCCTTATTGATAAACTTGAACTGTATCATGTTATTCTAGTTACGCGAGAATACATAAATATGATGTATGATGTTTTGAATTCTTTTAAGATGAGTAAAAGAGACTCATAACAAGTGAAATGATGGAACATCTAGTTAGGTGCCCTAAACACCAGGATTTCCCCCGAGGACCACACTGGGGAAACAAAACGAATCTCCTTGTAGTAATCGATGAATTATGAGAAGGATTTCCGAAGTGTGGATCGAGGCCTTAAAGGTTAGACCACCAAGATTTAGGAGTGAGTCATCTAGAGTGGCTCTGGCCCTAAATCCTTGTTGTGAAAGTCTCTGTCCATATGAAATAAATTCTGATGAAATGAAATATGTGAAATGTTGTGATATGTGATATACTATTTTGCTAGTTCCTATCTTGTGTACTCGAGATGAGGACGTGAGCCTCTTTAGGCAACCCTGAGGTGGGCAGGGTCTGTTGTTGATATCTTAGGGTGGCTGTCTAAACCCTAAGATAGTGACAGTGAGTCGTTGACATGAGAATCAGGCGTGGCGACTTCTACTTGGTGAGGTACAAGCCAAGTAGTTCCATGGCAAATGAATAAAAGATGATAATCCATGTAGAACATGATTTGAATGATTATTACATTCCTTGTACTGCTAGTTGATGATTTTTCATTATTGATTAAGCTTCATGTTGTGGAAAGTAATCATGTTGCTATGGATAATTTCTATTTCATATTATGATCTGTCATGCTGAAAAGTTATAAATGTTGGGATTTATATCCATTCTGAATATGAGTTGGATTGCTTGCTATTTGATAGTATTGTTTGGTAGATATGTATTATGTGTACTTCAGCTTCAGAACTACAGGATGTGTTCCTAGTCCCGCTGGTGGAGTGTCACAAAGTTAATGTTATTGTTATGTATTGATTCAAAATGCTTAGAACTTGACTTATTACTCATGCATTAGGATTCTTAATCTGAACTAAGAAGTATCTGTTGATTTGTTCATAGACATGCTTTAAAAGATGTTTCAAATTTATAATTGGTTTAAGTGATGACCTTATCTGTTGGATAAGATTATCATTGCAAGTTAGAAATGACTTATGATAGATCTATCTACTAGACTTTTCAATATATGCATGTTTCTGTTAAGTTTATTATACTTAAATTGATGCTGATGCATGTACCTAGCTTGAGTGGGAGGTATCCACTCACTGGGGCTCTATATGAGTCTCATGAGGTTGTTTCAAATGTTTTTAGGTATAATTCTATCAAGCGGAGAGGTCACAACAAGGAAGATATAAATAGCATAATCTAGATAAATTAGAATGTCCCTGTACTCTCTCTTTCCTGGGATGGGTTGTAGATTAAGTTTGTTCATCAATGTACATGTATCTGATGTAAACTGAACCGCATATGAGAACAAGATTTGATTCTAGATTTAATGGAGTTGAATATGATTTGTGATATCTGAATGTGATGTCCTTGATGTGACATTGATTTATGAGTTTGTGAAGAAAGAAAAAGGAAAAAATTATCTGTCTTTTTCCTATATTGTTTAATCACCTTTTTCGAGAATTCATTATTTTATTTCATAATCTGGGTTTAGGTTTGGGATTATCTCTAATGGTTGGTATTTATGCTAATCAAAAGAGTGGGTCCTGACATGTACAATGTGAACCATGATGTATATATTGCTTTGGTTTTTCTTTAAGAGTTTCCTGACAATGGAACTCTTTGCAAAATGGTTTTATTTTTTTTGTCATTTTCATTAGTCCACTGCTAATGGTTATTTCATGTAATTACTAGTGACGATTTGGCCATTGGGTTGTCACAAGAAAAATACTAATTGATGTATCAAAATATGTGTTGCCAAACTGGCAAGATAATTTCTCTTTTAATTATCTAAAACATCACACATTTTATTTTCTTTTGAAAACTTGCATATCATTTCACATTTCTATTATCCAATAATGCGTAAAGACATTAACATTTATTTTTACAAAAAATATCTTTTTTTAGAAATCAAGATTTATTTATTAATTTGCATCAAGGATGCAACAATTGTATGAATTAAATAAATCAATGACAGTTGACAGTTGCAATTGTATGGTTTCCTTTACATAAGAAATTATGAATTTGGAAACAAAACCCTATAGGAGGATTAATAAAGTCAACTATTTCCATCCTTGGACAAGTTAGCTTTGCTAGTCAATCCACTTCAACATTTTGTCTTCTAGGTATGAGTCATAGATGGACAGTCCAAGATTGTTGAAGATAATCAGCTATAGAAATGAGTCATCTTTGCAATATCATAAGTTGAACATCTTGTACACAAAATCTCTTATTTCTTTGTCTTGTGCCCCAAGGACATATTTGCAACACAAATAATCTTGTAGGTAACATTATCATTCTAGTAATAATATCCTTAGAGAATTTATTCATCAATTCATGGTTTATATTAATATATTTCAATTTCATCAAAATTAAGGGTATTACACTTCTACATCTAGAAGGAGTCCCACAATTTTCATAGTTGTACTGTCACACCCTATTAGTCGAGGAAGGATGCCCCTATAGTTTTCTACAATCAACAACCCAACAAATATATGCACTATAGAATCTCGAGCACAATGTTATGACCAAAAGTCATGTAATAAAAGTTGTATTATGTGTGTCATATCCTCCGTCATTGGTGAAATATAGATATGATCAAACCTGAAGTTGAAGACCGTAGGTCGCAAAACTATATTCTAGCGCTCAATGATTAACTATTACCAATACATAGGGTAGGCTTAACAAGCCCTACACATGGAGACTGACTAGGCACTTTCTGTCATCCTATATGACATCTTGCTCCTAACACAACCACATACTCACCTCAAACAAATAGTTACAAAGACATACAACCTTGTCAATATCACCAATACATTAGGCTGATAGCCAATAGGTAAAGGTAAAGTCCATGTTAGCAGCTAGGAAAAAGACACACAATAACATAGGCACACACTTTAATGTTCATAGAGTGGGTCCAATACTCGATCTACTCTCCTTTGTCATGGTATGATGACTACACAATACACCACAAGATGTATGGAAACTCCTAGCTCCAAGAGTGGTTTTATAAATCCCAGTTATGTGTGTTTCACACTTACTAGGTGTCTCCCTTTGATAGTGTTTATAGAAAACTAGGATGGTGGTGGCCTATTCACCCTGTCTAAACCCTAGAACTTCTATTTGTAGGTTGTAGATTGGGTGCACACTGATGTAGCCCTATTTTAGGGATCTAGCTTGTGCCTTTTTGCACTTTTATCACATCTAAACAAAGTAGATTGCAAGTTAATTTCCCCAATATGTGTTTTACTATCAAATTCACTTATGGACGTTCTTTTCAATTTTTTTAGGTACTTAGACCATACTTTGTATGGACAAGAGAGAAAGAAGGAGTCCTAGGGTTCCTCCACTCATGGAGGGGTCCAAAGAAGACCTCGACATCTCCCTCAACCTACCCCAATGGCCAAGATTCGACATCAAGCAAACAATTCCTTTGATAATGAAGTTTGAAGCTATTTTAGCACTTGAAGACCCTAGCATGGCCGTGGTGCCAAGGAACGGGCTATAAGGAGAGGAACGAATCAACCTTTAGGGAGAGGGTTGACCGTCAGAGAGAGGTACAAATCGAGCAAAGTGAGAGGTATAATGTGACTCAACCTTCAGGGAGAGGAAAGGAATGATGGTAGAGAACTGGACCATGTCCCAAGGTTGAGATTGTTTCCGATAGATATAGAGAAAACACCATGCAACTATGCGGCTGGTAATTGCACAAAGTTACAGGTTGAATTGACAAATATTGACGTTTTAGCAACTCAGCCACCACAGTCGTGCTAGCTAGAACGACCATGCCACGAAGCCCCCAAAACGGCCGTGCTACCCAGCACGGCCATGCTAGTTGAGGAATAGAATGAGTGTGCTCTATGGAATGACCTCCTCACAACTCCACCACCAAGGCCATGCTACCTAGCCCCCACCACAGCCGTGCTACCTAGCCCCCACCACGGTCGTGCTGCCCAACACAGTCATGCTATCAACCTTCATTTCACCCATCCAACCTGTGATTTCACACTTCACCAGAACAGCCATTCTCCTCCACCACGGCCGGTCTCCCCTCCACCCACCACGGCCGTGCTTCCACCTAAAACCTAACCCTTTTTACACTGATTTTCCCACAATACCCCTACTTACCCTAGTGCTTCCACCACCACCTATATATACATGGGCGGCAGCCACAACACTAGGTGAGCTCCTCCTATAGCTTATCCTAGCCTCCATTACTCCTCCTTAAACATTTAGTGCATTTCCTTTGCATTTATGCTCTACACCCACCATTTCCATCTCCATTTCACCTTGGAAACCTAGTTTTCTAGGTTTTCATCCATAATCCCCCATATCGTCATGCTCACCTGCACCCTTGGAGGAGAGAGGATGTTCCCAATAGAAAGGGGGTGAAGAAGAAGGCTACTTCCTTGAGATCCATGGAGTTTCTTCCCCTTCTTCCCCTTTCTTTTGCCATTTCTTTGACTATGTGTAGCTAAGCCCCTAGTGGTGGGTTGTTTGGGGATAAAATGTGACTTTGATACCATGTTAGAGGAAATTTGGCTTCTAATGAACTCATTTTTATCTATGTTGATTGCTCCATGGTTGTGTCTCTTATCTCATTGCCATGCTTGTGATTTATACTTTTTGCTATTAATTTCTTATTTGGCAGTGTTTGATGATACCATGTTACTAGGGGAATTGGGATGCATGTGGCAATCTTAGGTGTGACTCCTAGGTCCCAATAGTCGATTCCTAGCTAGTCCCCTTTGTTCCTACATGCCTATATCCTCTCCTACTACTTGGTATGAGACCTAAGTTACTAGTATAAGTGGGATTGATGTGATTGCATAGGGTCTTCTAAAGGCTAGAATGGCTAGTGGCATGAGGTCAAATATCCTCATCTCTACTCCCATCTCTACACTCAGCCATCAATTGCTCAATACCACTTATCCTAGAAACCTAGATTTTGCTAATCCTATTAGAATTACACCTAACCCTAGTTTTCTACTAGTAGTATAGGGTACATTCTAATAGCATTAGTCTTATTGTTTGGTTTGGTAATCTAGATGTAAAATGAGAACCATGCTTGTCTGATAACCTCCCCCAACAAATATCAAAGTTACATCCCCAAACGGCCCACCTACCTTAATCATCTTGTTAAAACCCAACTTGCTTTTCTTTCTTGTTCATGCTAGTCTAGTTTAGTTGCTTTTGCTTAACCTAGTTAATTTCTTAGTTTTCCTCTTTAGTGTTAACTTAGGGTCATGCTCTTTCTAGTGGTTAACTCAGCTTCTACACTACTTCTTGCTTGTCTAGTATAGTGTAGCTTACTCTTACCCTTGCTTAGCTAGTTTGTTAACCTAGTTTGCTAATTTTTCTTGTTCAAGATAACTTAGGTTTAATTCCAGCTTTC
Organism: Alisma plantago-aquatica; assembly: GCA_963693085.1. Lineage (NCBI taxonomy): Eukaryota > Viridiplantae > Streptophyta > Magnoliopsida > Alismatales > Alismataceae > Alisma > Alisma plantago-aquatica. Next base: position 1,545,422,065 of record OY856409.1, read on the forward strand.
TTGCGTGTTCATTTAGAGTAATCAACAAACAAACCCTTTTAAAACCCTCAAACCTTGACCTCCACACTAGGAACATAGCAAACACTAGATTAGCTCTAGTGCCCCCTCTATCCCTGAGGACCGACCCCTATTTTTGACAATCACCTATACCACAACAGTACCCCGTGCGCTTGCGGGTGACCTATTTAGTTTTGTGATCGACTTGGTTAGGGCCAATACAAATTTCAAAAATTTTCCCACATGTGTGTTTGAGTCTTGTGGAGTGCATCTAGCCACCCTTAGTTGGATAGTATGTATGCCTATGGCTCGGATGTGCCACACACTTCTTGTGGATCTGGATCCTAGGATGGGTCAACAATCGAATCACGTGCCCCATGTGTGCCTGGGCTTACTAGACTAAACCTTTTAACTTGAATCTTTTGTTTTTCATCATTTTAAGCAATTCTAATGTCATTTCATTCCCTTTTCACCCTAAAATGCTAGGACATCACTCAAATCTCTAGATTGTGTCCACTTGACCTCGATTCTCATGGTAGATAAGACTCGTTGAGATGAGAAACTTAATTTAAACACTTATCTCATAAGAAACTCACTTTCTTCCCCACGTAGGCAATCAATTACATTGATCTATTTGAAGCCATGCTACAAGAAAGCATGTTCATCCAAACCCTATTAAGAAAATCACATATGAAAAAGCCACCTAAATTAGGTAACATGCGTCTTCCTAAAAGGTTATACCCCTTGTATGTCTACAATTGTACCCAAGCAATCATCTCATAGACTATATCATTGAATTGACATTTTATATAAAAATGATTATCTATCAATCTTAAGAATTCACCCCTCATCATGAGTGGGTTCACCAAAACTATTGTAAAACTCATCTTCAAAGGGACAAAATATTGACACTTATTTGTGAAGTCCACCCTACTGAATGAGTACAATCATAACAATTGCTAATAAAAAATATTAATAGATAAAATGCATATATGTGAATAAACATTGAAATCAGAACAATTCAATGATGAACTATGGTCGTAACAATAATTACATAAATCTATTCGTAAGGCACTAAAGGTAATCATGGAATGAGAGAAATCAATGCAAACATCTTAGGTACATGAGTAATCTCCTGAGAGATGTCATGATATGTAAAGACATTTCAAAGATAAACTCAACAACCAAATGTCAGTAGGAATTTTGAGTAGATTTGTAACCAAATATGAAAACACAATTCAACAATTACTATGATTGAACATCATAGAATGTATGAATAGAATAGATCCTAAAAATATAATGATTAGAAGTCATATTTATAAACTTAGACATCCAAATCCTAGATATGGGAAGGCTGCTAACCTTAATGAATGTCCAGTTGACTAGTGTTCCACTACACATTACCTTCATTGGATGTTTTCAGTGAGGCCCTGTGTGGGCTCTGATCTCCAAACCACGATATAAACACGATTTAAAATTAGCGGAAGCGATTCGATTAGCAGCGGAATACCAAAAATCAGCGGAAATTAAAACTTTTTGAGATAAAACATTGAAACCATAAAACTTCCTTCATAAAAGGAGATAAACTTTTTACATCTCAGATAATTACTTCTTGAGTAATTATATACAACATGATACAAAATCTCAAGAACTCATAACCAAAATCTCAGACCAAAAGACTCCAAGACCTGAGAGTACAGAGGACACATAGGACTGACTCTAACTACACCACATGGCAGGCTAAATCTCCACCTGAGATTTTACTGCTGCTCCTGGTGTTGCTGCTGCTGGGACTGGTCACCTGTACACCTGTTCCTCCGTCCTCGACGTCCACCTAAAAAGTTGAAGTCTACGGGGTGAGACAATTTTACATAATTGTCCCAGCGAGAGTTATAACTCTCCCCCAGAAGCTTTTTTATAGCACCTCAAAGAATAACTTAAGCAGTAAAAGCTTCAAAGTATTCAATATCAGATTTAATAGTAAGCATGAGTTCAACATTTATGAAACATGAAGACATTTGTACTATACAGTGTAACATCAATCAATCAACTCGTAGTTATCTCTAACAGGTATACTACGCTGTGGATTATGTTTTTCAAACATTACTTTTATGCCCATGTGGAGATGAGGTTTACCACACATACTCCAACCAATCACTGCTAAGTGCTTCAGTATCATACTAGGTCATCGAAAGAGCCGGATTCTCATGACCTTCACCTTCCTCAGTCAGTAAGAGGATTACTTTTAGGACATCTCGTGTCTCTACTATAATAGCTTACCAGGGTAATCTGGTCCTTCACTATTTTAGAGTTACAGTGGAGTTCTGTACTCTCTTCGTCATCAGGAGATTTCATGTTTATCTTCCACTGATACGGATATCTGTGCTTTCTTCGTCATCAGGAGGCTTCATGTTTACCATCCACTGATACGGTATGGGATTGTAGTGAAGGATTGACGGATTACACATCTACATCAAACACCTACACTAGGATGTAAGGTTCTACACATCCATATACCCCACATACTCAAAAGTATGTGATCCAGGAGTTCCCTTAGGAAAACCTGTTTCACCATCATTTGATCTCTGACAATGATGGATCTATGATCAGGGCTCTACATTACACTTGATTAGTTAGGTACATTCAGTATTCTTTTAACATCATACATTGTTCTTCAAACAATAACATTAGCATAACAGCTATGAAAGGAGAATACTAAATGTAACAAGCCTAACTCTCATCAATCATCATTTCTCAATACATTCATCACAAGTCATCTCTAAAGCATGACCTTGATGGTATTTATGGCTCTCACAGCCCATTTAATTCATAGGTTGCCATTGACAAGGCATTAAGATATTTACTATTCATAAAGCTAACAACATGCTTTCAATGAATATAGCATCATCATCCATACCTGGATATGATCATCTTTATATCAGAACATGTAAGTTTATTCAACTGATAAAAGCAATTCAAATCAAGAATTATACTTTCCACTCTTGTCATAAGAGCTAAGTTCCCTGATTCTCATCAATTAGGGTTTACTATTCACATTACATGCCATCACCATAGAATTAGGGTTTATTATTCACATTACATGCCATCACCCTAGAATTAGGGTTTATTATTCACATTATGGTAAAATGAACTCATAACATTATCATGTATGAGGAACATCATCAATGATGCTCTCAGATTAGGTTAAGATTCATCATCTATCATAATTAGGGTTTTCATGATTTCACATAGGTGGATCATACCCTAATTATGCACATTCATGTGTATTGAAGGTACTTTACTTGAGTTTCCACCATAAAAGGATACTTTCTCTCTCTTATGATACTTTCTCTCTCCTCATACTGGTAGATGGTGATAACACCACTCTAGATCAGGTTCGGTTAAGTCCTTATTGATTAACACAAGTCAACACATCACTTTCATGTGATTAGGGTTTGATTAAAACAAGGTTTCACTCAATTGAACCTTTCAAGGGTATTTTAGTAAATTACCCATTGATCATCATCATGGGTCAAACCATTAGTCACTTATTCCTTTAATGACTTATGTTTCCATCATGGATTAGATTAGATCATTATTGAACCATCTAGGCCTTCAAGTGGTTAAGTATAAACATCTTTGAAGGTCTTCAACTAGGTTAGGGTTTAACCCTTAACCTTTAACACACTTGCTCCTTAAACGGGTGTGGACTCGTTTAGCCTTAAATGAGTGTGGACTCATTTTGGATGAAACGAGTGTGAGGTCGTTTGGATGAAACGAGTGTGAGGTCGTTTGGGCTCAAACGAGTGTGCACTCGTTTGAGTCTAAACGGGTGTGCACTCGTTTGGGTCCAAACGGGTGTGCACCCAAAAGGGTCCAAACCGCATGGACATGTAAGTTGATACATATGTCATTAATGAAAAGGATTCCTTATATTGAAACCATCAATTGGCCCAAGCCATGTTATCCACTTGCAAATTGAGTCAAATAGGATGAGCCTTAATCAATTGGTCACCAATTTGATCTTCAATTGCAAGTCAATTAGGGTTAAATCTAATCCAATTAGGGTTTCCAATCGATCACTTATCAATTATCAACAATGTGACTCAAAACAAGGTTGAACCTATCAATTGAACTCCAATTGGGCCCAAACTTGGCCCAAACGGTCTTGATATCGTTTGGATGAACTCCAAACGGTCTTGAGACCGTTTGGCCAAAGTTTGACCAAAAACTAAGTTGATTTGATAAGGGTTGAACCCTAATTATATTACAAATCAGCACTTTTCATCAATTATCCATATCTTGTGATTGGGCCCTCAATTCATCAAATTCCTTTAACTATAGACCTCCAAACGATCATGGAGTGTCACTAAACGAGTGTGGGATAGTTTGGAAGGACCCCCAAACGGGCTGGAACCCGTTTGGGTCCTTCAACCCAAAACTCAACACAATCTATTCTTTAAATCAGTAATTTTGACCCGATAAGGGTTAGGGTATTAAAGTACCTTCAACTCTTAATTGGTTAGGAATTAGATGATGATTCTTGGTAGAAATGAAATTCAATATATTATGAACAGGAATCCCAAACGGTCAATGCTTGGTCAATGCCCTCAAACGGGTTGGGACCCGTTTGGCCAAAAGTTCAAGTTATACAATTTGGTGAATAAGCACTTAATTCAAATCGATTGCTTAGTTGATTGGCCTTCAACTCATGACTCGTTTGGAATTAATCCATAAAATTTGGTGAGTCATTAACCAATGGCATTAGGAACAGTAATCCCAAACGGTCAACGCTTGGTCAACTCCTTCAAATGTGTTGGAACCCGTTTTCCCAAAAAGGTCCAATTAAATAGGTTGAAAATCAGGACTTAATTCAATTAGATTTGCTAATTGGTTAGCCTATATTTCACGATTCCTTTGGAGTTAATCCCTCAAACTTGGTGGGTGATTAGCCTACATAATTATGAACAGGAACCCCAAACGTTCGTCGCTTGGTCAACGCCCTCAAATGTGTTGGAACCCGTTTGGGCAAACCGACCTTGGTGAACCCGTTTGGCCTCTAAACGAGTATGAACCCGTTTGGCCAAAGGTTCAAGGTCGTTTCATAAAGTAGAAAATCGTGGATAAGCATAGGAAATAACGCCCTCATCTTCTAGCTCGAGAACATTAGTAGTTCCTCACGGATTTACTTGCAAGGATGCAAGGGAATCTAGGGAAGAAGAAGAACTAGCAACTAAATGCAAAGAGAGAGATGTATAATCAAAGCATAAGGTTTAGAGTTATAAAACCCGCCTAAAGATTGTTCCTTGAGCTCCAAACTTTCAAGCTCCAAGCCTTTAATGGAATCTTTGAGCTCCACAGGTCGGCCAAGGTGTATTCTCCAAGGAAAGTTGAAAAGGAATGGCTAGAAAGATAAAGCTAAGTGAGCTAGCCATGAATTCAACCTTGAAATCGAGTTTCCTCCATGAATTCAAGCAAAAGGGATGATCCAAACTTACCTAGGACCCCTGGTCGTCCTCCTCTGCTCCAGAGCTTAGCCTTAGTCGGTTTTGAGCAAGGGGAACAGTGAAGATATGAAAAGGATCGTTCCCTTGCTAAGTGAGGAAAGTAGCATATATACTTAGGTGAAAATTCAACATAAGAACATATGTTTTCCTCATTTCTCATCTAAGTCCTTCGTTTCTTCTTTGCACGTCCCTTCCTATTATTTCTAAGGACAAACTCCTTCTAAGGTCAAGAAATGAAGGCAAAGAAGATCAACCCATCACTAAAGCATACACATAAAAGGGCTATTATACATACACCTTGATTATTCAATCACAAAGGTGTTCTTTATTATATGATTATTCAAATGAAGTGACATTTTCATCATTTCTGTTCTAAATGATGCCAAGAGTCATAAAAGATATTTTAGATGATGTATTTTACAAGTTGCACCCCTCAAATTGGGTAAATTGCACTTTACACCAATTTAGGGTTTTCAAGTACAGGGGTTGCTTCCACAGCTGCACCTTGGTGCTCAAGCTTGGGAAAATCCCTCAAACTTCATCATAAACATCCTCATGATGTCTCAACATCAGAGGAACATCTCAACATGTGCAATTTACAAGTTAATCCCTTAACTGGGTAATTTGCACATAGGTCTCTGCATTACAAAACAATGCTACAACTTTATATATATAAAGGAGCAAAATTGAAATATATGTTTCTGAGGAACTTAATTACATGCCCAAAGTTAATCACAAGGATTTAATTACATATTTAGGCAAAACACCTAGGGTTAGTTCATAACCCAGGTCAGGGATGTTACAAATTATCCACCCCTTACAAGGATTTCTTCCCCGAAATCGATAAAACGTATTAAGAGAAAAGGGCAGGGTATTTCCTTCTCATCTCATCCTCTAGTTCCCAAGTGGCTTCTTCAACACCACGGTGGTTCCAGAGGACTTTTACAAGACTTATATCTTTCTTCTTTAACTTTTTAATTCTGTTATCAAGGATTGACACTGGTCCTTCCTCATAAGATATATCATCATTCAATTCTACCTCCATAGGTTGTATAACTGACTCAGTGTCTGGGTGACATTTCTTTAGCATAGAAGTGTGAAACACAGGGTGTAACCTCTGTAACTCTGGTGGAAGCTCTAGTTTATAGGCTACTTTTCCAATCCGTTCAATGATTGGATAAGGCCCCATAAATCTAGGAGCTAACTTCCCTTTCTTTCCAAAACGAAGGACTCCTTTCCAAGGCGAGACCTTGAGATACACTTTTTCTCCAACCTCAAACTCTAAGGGTCTACGACGCTTGTCAGCATAAGATTTCTGCCTATCTTGTGCAGTCTTAATCTGTTGCTGTATTACCTTAATCTTTTCTGTAGTTTGCTGCACAAGATCAGGTCCTAACAACTGATGCTCACCAGTCTCAAACCAACACAAGGGTGATCTACAACGTCTACCATATAAAGCTTCATAAGGTGCCATATCAATACTATGTTGATAGCTATTGTTGTAAGCAAACTCTATCAAGCTTAGGTGTAGATCCCAACTTCCGGTAAACTAAAGAACACATGCTCTCAACAGGTCTTCCAAGGTTTGTATGGTCCTTTCCGACTGTCCATCAGTCTGTGGATGAAAGGCCATACTAAACCTTAGCTTGGTGCCTAAGGCTCTGTGTAACTGCTCCCAAAAGCGACTTGTAAACTGGGGACCTCTGTCAGAAACTATAGTGACAGGAACTCCGTGCAAACACACTATCTCTTGAACATACAACTGTGATAACCTTTCAGCAGAATAGGTTGTTTTGATAGGTAAGAAATGTGTTGTCTTAGTCAACCTATCTACAACTACCCAAATGGAATCATGTCCTTTGCTTGTCCTGGGTAGGCCAACAACAAAATCCATGGTCACATGGTCCCACTTCCACTGTGGTATGGGTAAAGGTTGCATTGTGCCTGCAGGCTTCTGGTGTTCAGCTTTAACTTGCTGACACACAGGACACCTCAGAACAAATTCTACAACATCCTTCTTCATTCCAGGCCACCAATACAGTTCTTTCAAATTACGATACATCTTGGTGCTCCCTGGATGCATAGCATACATTGAAGAATGAGCTTCTTCCAGGACTAACTTCCTCAAGTTATCCACATCCGACACTATCATCCTCCCATGATAACATGCTACATGATCATTTGAATCATGGAAACTATCTCGCTTCTCATTTCCATACTCTGATCTAATCTGCTGAACTACAACATCAACATGTTGTGCCTCCTTAATCTGCTTTCTTAGGGTAGGTTTAATATGCATCTCAGCCATCAACCCAGCTAACAATGACACCTTCAACTGTACATTGTCTTGCCTTAAGGAGATAAGCATATCTCTCTTAGAGCATACTAAAGAGTTTAGTTGTGTTCTATCCATGGTTGATGTTGCTGATTTCCTACTCAAGGCATCTGCAACAACATTGGCCTTCCCTGGATGGTAATCAATTGTACAATCATAGTCCTTGATTAACTCCATCCAGCGACGTTGCCTCATGTTAAGCTCATGCTGAGAGAAGATATACTTAAGGTTCTTGTGGTCTGTGAAAATCTAGAATGTCTCTCCGTAGAGATAATGCCTCCAGATTTTCAATGCATGAACCACGACAGCTAACTCTAGATCATGTGTTGGATAATTCTCCTCGTGCTTCTTAAGCTGTCGGGAAGCAAAAGAAATCACTTGTTTATCCTGCATCAACACACATCCAAGTCCATTCTTGGAGGCATCACAGAAGACTACATATCCTTTTCCTTGCTCAGGTAGCACAAGCACAGGTGCACTTGTCAACCTCTCCTTCAACAACTGAAAGGACTATTGACACTTATCACTCCAAGAAAAAGGAGCATCTTTCCGGGTTAACTTGGAGAAAGGTAAGGCTATAGAGCTAAAGTTTTTAATAAACCTTCGATAGTAACCAGCTAACCCCAAGAAGCTTCGAATCTCCGTCGGTGTCTTCGGTTGTTCCCATTGTAGAACAGATTCTACCTTTGCAGGGTCAACATGAATTCCCGAGGCAGATATCACATGTCCAAGAAAAGATACCTCCGGCAGCCAGAACTCACACTTGTTAAACTTAGCATACAGCTTATGTTCTCTTAGCAAGGTCAAAGCTTGGCGAAGATGTTGCTCATGCTGCTGAACATCCTTACTATAGATCAGAATGTCATCTATGAAGACGACAACACACTGATCAAGGAAGGGTCAAAAAACTCTATTCATGAGTTCCATAAATGCAGCTGGTGCATTGGTTAGTCCAAACGACATAACCGTGAACTCATAGTGACCATATCTTGTCCTAAAAGCAGACTTGGATATGTCACTATCCTTAATTCAGAGTTGATGATATCCAGACCTCAAGTCTATCTTTGAGAAGACTGTTGCACCATGCAACTGGTCAAAGAGATCATCAATCCTCGACAGAGGGTACTTATTCTTTATTGTTACTTTATTGAGTTGTATGTAGTCAATGCACAACCACATTGACCCATCTTTCTTTTTAACAAACAAGACTGGAGCACCCCAAGGTGAAGTGCTCGGTCAGATAAAACCCTTGTCAAGTAACTCTTGAAGCTGTTTCTTGAGTTCTGCCATCTCGCCAGGCGCCATCCTATACGGTGTCTGGGCTATGGGTTTCGTATCTGGGACCAAATTGATATCAAAATCAATCTCCCGAGGTGGTGGTATACCAGGAAGTTCTTCAGGAAACACATCCTCGAATTCCCTGACTATGGGAACTTCAGCAGGATTGGAACTTTCCTTGGTAATATCTACCACATGGGCCAAGAATGCATAACATCCTTGCCTCAACAGCTTATCAGCAACCATAGCTGATACAAGACAGGTGGGTAGAATCTTTCTTTCACCTTGAAAGATCCATGTGTTGCCTTCATCAGCAAACACAACCAACTTGGATTCACAATCCAAGACAACTCTATACCTTTCTAAGGTATCCATCCCGAGGATTATATCAAATCCTTGCATATCAAGTGGTATAAGGTCCACTTGAATGTGATGATCAGAAAAGAAGAGGATGCAAGGAGAACATACCTCATGCAAAACGGCAGACCCACTCAACGGAGTCTCCAAAAACAAGCTATCTGCCCTATGACTAACCGTCATATTGCAGTTACGAATCACTCTCCGAGTGATAAAAGAGTGCGTAGCACCTGGGTCAATCAAAACAGATACAACACAGGATGTAGACATATCAGAATATAAAAGTTCCATTTGACCTGCCACTACCCGTGGATTGACCACTGCATCTGGTGGGTTCATCGCATAGAACCTCGCCGTCGCCTAGTGTTGAGGTGGTGCTGATGATCCAGCTTGAGACGCTTGCCCGTGTCCTCAAGCTGCTCCTTGAGATTGTCTTCTCTCTGATCCTTGTTGACTCTGTCTCTGAGGTTGTGTCATACTGAAAAGTTTAGATCGGCAGTCCTTCATCAAGTATCCCACCTTACCACAGTTGTAGCAGCTTCTCTCCAGTTGTTGTGGTCTTGGTGGTCCAGTAACTGACATCGATGCTGAACTACGAGTCTCTTGTTGAGGTAGGCTTCGTCCCCTGCCTCTACTTGGTGACCACTGAGTTTGGGAACTTGATCTGGGTGGTGGAGGGTTAGGTGCAGAGAATCTAGGTTTCTTGGAATCCCTAGATGAAGAACCCTGGAACTGTGGATATCTTTTCTGGGTTTGCCTCTTCTCAACCACAGATCTCTCTATCCTTCGGACTGACTCAACGAAGGTAGAGAATCTCTCTCAGTTTTCTAAGGCAGACACAGGGGTTGATATATCAGCATTCAAACCCTTCTCAAATCTCCTGATTCTTTCCTCTTCTGTGGTAGCCATGTGCGGATAGAACCACAACAACTCCATGAACTTAGCTTCATACTCGCTAATGTTCATCATGCCCTGCCTCAATCTCTCAAACTGAGAGATCTTCTCATCTAGGAAGGTCTTTGGAAAATATCTATTGATAAATTCCCGACGAAACTCTTCCCACGAGAACTCTATCCCAGGTCTCTTCTGCTCTTCCATGTTCCACCAGCGACCAGCACTGCCTTTGAGAATATAGACAACATGTCTAACCTTCTCAGCTTCTAGGATATTAAGAATCCTGAAAGCCTTCTCCAACTCTGTTAACCACAGATCAGCATTTGCGGGGTCGGCAGTCCCAAAGTACTCGGTAGCTCCGACACGACGAAGTCACTCGAACGTCTTACCGATACCTTGTCCTTTAGGCTGGGCAGGTGTCCTAGGTGCAGGCATGGGCATCCTGTCGGTTATGTGTGTCATGGCAGTCATAAACTGCCCAAACATCATCTGAACTGCTGGGTTACCCATATCAGCTGGGTCAAACTGGGGTGGTTTAGGTGCAGGCTGTTCTATTTCTGGAACCCTTGCACCGCCTCGAGGTGCACTAGCACTACTCTCTGCCACGTACTCATCATGTGGCTCTGCCATCCTTATGTATCTTCTTCTCCTGAGGAGCAGAAGATTCTATTAGATAAGGAAGAGATACTAAGGATAGACTCGACATCCTAAGTCCTATGCCTCTGTAGACTCAGCGAACCTAGAGCTCTGATTCCACTAATTGTGGGCTCTGATCTCCAAACCACGATATAAACACAATTTAAACTTAGCGGAAGCGATTCGATTAGCAGCGGAATACCAAAAATTAGCGGAAATTAAAACTTTTTGAGATAAAACATTGAAACCATAAAACTTCCTTCATAAAAGGAGATAAACTGTTTACATCTTAGATAATTACTTCTTGAGTAATTATATACAACATGATACAAAATCTCAAGAACTCATAACCAAAATCTCAGACCAAAAGACTCCAAGACCTGAGAGTACAGAGGACACATAGGACTGACTCTAACTACACCACATGGCAGGCTAAATCTCCACCTGAGATTTTACTGCTGCTCCTGGTGTTGCTGCTGCTGGGACTGGTCACCTGTAGACCTGTTCCTCCATCCTCGACGTCCACCTAAAAAGTTGAAGTCTACGGGGTGAGACAATTTTACATAATTGTCCCAGCGAGAGTTATAACTCTCTGCCAGAAGCTTTATTATAGCACCTCAAAGAATAACTTAAGCAGTAAAAGCTTCAAAGTATTCAATATCAGATTTAATAGTAAGCATGAGTTCAACATTTATGAAACATGAAGACATTTGCACTATACAGTGTAACATCAATCAACCAACTCGTAGTTATCTCTAATAGGTATACTACGTTGTGGATTATGTTTTTCAAACATTACTTTTATGCCCTGTGGAGATGAGGTTTACCACTCATACTCCAACCAATCATTGCTAAGTGCCTCTGTATCATACTAGGTCATCGAAAGAGCCGGATTCTCATGACCTTCACCTTCCTCAGTCAGTAAGAGGATTACTTGTAGGACATCTCGTGTCTCTACTATAATAGCTTACTAGGGTAATCTGGTCCTTCGCTATTTTAGAGTTACAGTGGCGTTCTGTACTCTCTTCGTCATCAGGAGATTTCATGTTTATCTTCCAGTGATACGGATATCTGTGCTTTCTTCGTCATCAGGAGGCTTCATATTTACCATCCACTGATATGGTATGGGATTGTAGTGAAGGATTGACGGATTACACATCTAAATCAAACACCTACACTAGGATGTTAGGTTCTACACATCCATATACCCCACATACTCAAAAGTATGTGATCCAGGAGTTCCCTTAGGAAAACCTGTTTCACCATCATTTGATCTCTGACAATGACGGATCTATGATCAGGGCTCTACATCACACCTGATTAGTTAGGTACATTCAGTATTCTTTTAACATCATACATTGTTCTTCAAACAATAACATTAGCATAACAGCTATGAAAGGAGAATACTAAATGTAACAAGCCTGACTCTCATCAATCATCATTTCTCAATACATTCATCACAAGTCATCTCTAAAGCATGACCTTGATGGTATTTATGGCTCTCACAGCCCATTTAATTCATAGGTTGCCATTGACAAGGCATCAAGATATTTACTATTCATAAAGCTAACAACATGCTTTCAATGAATATAGCATCATCATCCATACCTGGATATGATCATCTTTATATCAGAACCTGCAAGGTTAATTCAACTGATAAAAGCAATTCAAATCAAGAATTATACTTTCCACTCTTGTCATAAGAGCTAAGTTCCCTGATTCTCATCAATTAGGGTTTACTATTCACATTACATGCCATCACCCTCGAATTAGGGTTTATTATTCACATTACATGCCATCACCCTAGAATTAGGGTTTATTATTCACATTATGGTAAAATGAACTCATAACATCATCATGTATGAGGAACATCATCAATGATGCTCTCAGATTAGGTTAAGATTCATCATCTATCATAATTAGGGTTTTCATGATTTCACATAGGTGGATCATACCCTAATTATGCACATTCATGTGTATTGAAGGTACTTTACTTGAGTTTCCACCATAAAAGGATACTTTCTCTCTCTTATGATACTTTCTCTCTCCTCATACTGGTAGATGGTGATAAAACCACTCTAGATCAGGTTGGGTTAAGTCCTTATTGGTTAACACAAGTCAACACATCACTTTCATGTGATTAGGGTTTGATTAAAATAAGGTTTCACTCAATTGAACCTTTCAAGGGTATTTTAGTAAATTACCCATTGATCATCATCATGGGTCAAACCATTAGTCACTTAGTCCTTTAATGACTTATGTTTCCATCATGGATTAGATTAGATCATTATTGAACCATATAGGCCTTCAAGTGGTTAAGTATAAACATCTTTGAAGGTCTTCAACTAGGTTAGGGTTTAACCCTTAACCTTTAACACACTTGCTCCTTAAACAGGTGTGGACTCGTTTAGCCTTAAACGAGTGTGGACTCGTTTGGATGAAATGAGTGTGAGGTCGTTTGGATGAAACGAGTGTGAGGTCATTTGGATGAAACGAGTGTGAGGTCATTTGGGCTCAAACGAGTGTGCACTCGTTTGAGTCGAAACGGGTGTGCACTCGTTTGGGTCCAAACGGGTGTGCACCCAAAAGGGTCCAAACCGCATGGACATGTAAGTTGATACATAGGTCATTAATGAAAAGGATTTCTTATATTGAAACCATCAATTGGCCCAAGCCATGTTATACACTTGCAAATTGAGTCAAATAGGATGAGCCTTAATCAATTGGTCACCAATTTGATCTTCAATTGCAAGTCAATTAGGGTTAACTCTAATCCAATTAGGGTTTCCAATCGATCACTTATCAATTATCAACAATGTGACTCAAAACAAGGTTGAACCTATCAATTGAACTCCAATTGGGCCCAAACTTGGCCCAAACGGTCTTGAGATCGTTTGGATGAACTCCAAACGGTCTTGAGACCGTTTGGCCAAAGTTTGACCAAAAACTAAGTTGATTTGATAAGGGTTGAACCCTAATTATATTACAAATCAGCACTTTTCATCAATTATCAATATCTTGTGATTGGGCCCTCAATTCATCAAATTCCTTTAACTATAGACCTCCAAACGATCATGGAGTGTCACTAAACGAGTGTGGGATTGTTTGGAAGGACCCCCAAACGGTTTGGAACCCGTTTGGGTCCTTCAACCCAAAACTCAACACAATCTATTCTTTAAATCAGTAATTTTGACCCGATAAGGGTTAGGGTATTAAAGTACCTTCAACTCTTAATTGGTTAGGAATTAGATGATGATTCTTGGTAGAAATGAAACTCAATATATTTTGAACAGGAATCCCAAACGGTCAACGCTTGTTCAACGCCCTCAAACGGGTTGGGACCCGTTTGGGCAAAAGTTCAAGTTATTCAATTTGCTGAATCAGCACTTAATTCAAATCGATTGCTTAGTTGATTGGCCTTCAACTCATGACTCGTTTGGAATTAATCCATCAAATTTGGTGAGTCATTAACCAATGTCATTAGGAACAGTAATCCCAAACGGTCAACGCTTGGTCAACTCTTTCAAATGGGTTGGAACCCGTTTTCCCAAAAAGGTCCAATTAAACAGGTTGAAAATCAGGACTTAATTCAATTAGATTTGCTAATTGGTTAGCCTATATTTCACGATTCCTTTGGAGTTAATCCCTCAAACTTGGTGGGTAATTAGCCTACATAATTATGAACAGGAAACCCAAACGGTCGTCGCTTGGTCAACGCCCTCAAATGGGTTGGAACCCGTTTGGGCAAACCGACCTTGGTGAACCCGTTTGGCCTCTAAACGAGTATGAACCCGTTTGGCCAAAGGTTCAAGGTCGTTTCATAAAGTAGAAAATTGTGGATAAGCATAGGAAATAACGCCCTCATCTTCTAGCTCAAGAACAGTAGTAGTTCCTCACGGATTTACTTGCAAGGATGCAAGGGAAGATAGGGAAGAAGAAGAACTAGCAACTAAATACAAAGAGAGAGATGTATAATCAAAGCATAAGGTTTAGAGTTATAAAACCCGCCTAAAGATTGTTCCTTGAGCTCCAAACTTTCAAGATCCAAGCCTTTAATGGCATCTTTGAGCTCCACAGGTCGGCCAAGGTGTATTCTCCAAGGAAAGTTGAAAAGGAATGGCTAGAAAGATAAAGCTAAGTGAGCTAGCCATGAATTCAACCTTGAAATCGAGTTTCCTCCATGAATTCAAGCAAAAGGGATGATCCAAACTTACCTAGGACCCCTGGTCGTCCTCCTCTGCTCCAGAGCTTAGCCTTAGTCAGTTTTGAGCAAGGGGAACAGTGAAGAAATGAAAAGGATCGTTCCCTTGCTAAGTGAGGAAAGTAGCATATATACTTAGGTGAAAATTCAACATAAGAACATATGTTTTCCTCATTTCTCATCTAAGTCCTTCCTTTCTTCTTTGCACGTCCCTTCCTCTTATTTCTAAGGACAAACTCCTTCTAAGGTCAAGAAATGAAGGCAAAGAAGATCAACCCATCACTAAAGCATACACATAAAAGGGCTATTATACATACACCTTGATTATTCAATCACAAAGGTGTTCTTTATTATATGATTATTCAAATGAAGTGACCTTTTCATCATTTCTCTTCTAAATGATGCCAAGAGTCATAAAAGATATTTTAGATGATGTATTTTACAAGTTGCACCCCTCAAATTGAGTAAATTGCACTTTACACTAATTTAGGGTTTTCAAGTACAGGGGTTGCTTCCAGAGCTGCACCTTGGTGCTCAAGCTTGGGAAAATCCCTCAAACTTCATCATAAACATCCTCATGATGTCTCAACATCAGAGGAACATCTCAACATGTGCAATTTACAAGTTAATCCCTTAACTAGGTAATTTTCACATAGGTCTCTGCATTACAAAACAATGCTACAACTTTATATATATAAAGGAGCAAAATTGAAATATATGTTTCTGAGGAACTTAATTACATGCCCAAAGTTAATCACAAGGATTTAATTACATATTTAGGTAAAACACCTAGGGTTAGTTCATAACCCAGGTCAGGGATGTTACACCCTGGCCCAAGATAGTTTCATAACCAACTCTCATAACCTCGAGTGAGTTATACAACTTAAACCCATGCAATGCAACACAAACATGCACCTTCCTATCATCTCTAATCATATCCTGGCTCACATGCCACCATATCCTCACTGAGCTCCTATGAGGACTAGGTATGTCCTCACTTTGTGGGAATCACACCCCACCTACAGTCTAAGTGTTCAAATCAACTTGATGCCTAGATGATGGGGTGTTCACTAGGCATGATCCTCACTTTCCTCGCTATGATCGATAAATAGAGTGTTCCATAAACTCACTAGTAAGCTTTAGAGGGCATTCCATGCACTGGGCAGGCCCCTCTTTCCTCAGTTTGACTGGTCAATCGGGTGTCATTCAAACACACCTAGAATCCTCTAGAAGGTAGGGCATCCACTTGGGTTGTGCCTCACTGCCCCTCATCTAGCCTTTACTTGAGAAAGTCTCCAATTACACCCTAACCCTAGGTAAACCCAACCCTTCTATGAATATGCTCCTCACCCACCATTTATAGGGGCTAGCCAATCAAAATTGAGATGAAGGACCCCAAATTGTCATTTTAAGATCTAAGCACCTCTTATCCTACCTCCAATCCCTATAGAGAACCCCACCTTGTCTATAAGAGGAAATAAAGAAAGATTCATCTTCACCACCTATGGGGTTCAAGCAAGGTAAATTTGGTCTAGCCACAAAGTGGATCTATCCTCCCCTCGTCATTGCTAAACCCATAGTGATGACATGAACACCTAAGACTGATGGTTCACCGTTATATGTATGTACTAATTTCATTTTTGCATGTTATTTTATTTTTTCTTGAGGACATAGTCCTATTCCATAAAATCAAAACATAGTTTTTCTCATTGTGAGTCCTATTCCATTAACTCAAAACTTGAATTTTCTCATTTTGAACAACAATATCAAAAGGGCATCGTGGGGGTGTCTAACACCCTCCCAACACGTAACCTTATATATTATCATTTTCTTTGGTTTACCCTTTGTGTTATAAACATTATTTCCGAAGATTTTTGGTGAATTTCCTTCATTTTCCTCATAAACAAGGTTGTGAATCGATTTTTTGACCCAATTTTCTAAACTGACCATTAGTGTCCATGTTCAATTTCCAAAATCCACTAGAAGCACAATATTATTTAGCCAAGGGCTTCTACATACCATCTTTGTCATATGGACTAACCATTGGACGACATATTGCCCACCAAGCATATATGATGGCTACATTAACTAAGATCTAACCCCTTGGCCAGATCTAGTCCTTGAGGAATTTCATATGCTTCCAGCGAACGATACTGGTCTACTAAGTGTTCTATACTAGTGATACACGTTGAACGAATCAAAACAAATTGAATCAATAACATAAGTCACAAATGAAGTTGATATGGTTCTTTTTCAACTAGTATTACTAGACGTTGAGACAGACTATCAGATGACAATTGTGAAGGTGTCCCATATGGAGCTGTAAGAAATTGCTTTTCTATACATGTTTAAGATGATAGAAGAAATCAACCATTCTTCATGGAATATGTAGAATCTAGAGTGTTGGTAGAAAATATGTGGCATAGCACCTCCTTGCTAGGCGATTAGCCATTGGTTAATATCACCAAACATATCCATGTTAGTATAAAAACATGAGTAAAGTTTTTTTATTAGGTGGATCTGTGAAAGAGAGGAAGTGCCTAGGGCTTGAGGGGAAAGGACTTGGCATGCATGTCATGTATAGAAATAGAAAATAAAAAGGAATAAAAGGAGGGAGTGATGATGATTTATCTCGGCGTATGTTTGGTTTGCCAAACACTTCAAGTATAATTGTAATTTCATGTATGTAAAGCAAAAAACACACCGTGAAAAACGCTTCTAAGGTGACACGTTTTCATGTATCAAGCTATCCACGGAACTTGATGCACCTTTCACCTTTTTTGGGACAAACCTCACATGATAGTTTTGTCCACAACTAAATAGGGCATCACGGACATGTTACTGATTTTAATAGAAAATGTAATCGAAACATGACATAAGATTTGTACTATTTTAAAATGCCAAGTCAAGGGTCTTGGTAGGCATATTAAATGTCCAAATAGTTCAGCTTGAGCCACGTTGACAGACTTACAAAACTCTTCTACGCGGATTTGATGAGTCAGCCGGGACGCGGAATAGACGATGTGTGCTTTGATAACAGTGGAAAACAAGAAACGACAACATTCATGATTCTGTCAATGTAGAAGCGTGTGGTGCACCAGCAAGAAAAGGAAACCGAGAAAAAGAAGGAAAATGCCCTTGCAAAACACAGAAAGAGGGAACACCACATGCGCGTACGTATTATGAAGGAAAATGATGGATTGTCTGAACTGGCGTGCGAGGATAGCGTTACCTACCTCTTGGAAACTCATCATGTTATTGATAACAAACGGTGGAGGCATGCGTCCAAGGCTTCCAGAAAAGAATCGCTCATGGAAGGCTGGATCCAATTCATGATAAACTGATAAGGAATGTAGCCAGAGCATGGAAGGTTGGGTTACCTTAAAGTTGGCTAAGGGGACGAATGATGGACCCAGCGGGAGTCGACATTTCTGCTGTATCTCCGTTGATCCCTAAATTGACATTGTTTTAAATCTGTTGTCCCGGATTTGTTATCCTAATTGTCTCCCATTAAATTTTTGTCGTACACATACTTTATTATTATTTTCTATGAATGATTTTTGAGTAGATGTATGGCAATGATTTTGTAGAACGGAAACAGCAACTCCGAGACAGCAAATTTGAAGACAAATGACATACGAGTGTGCTATCCCTTGTTTATCACACGTTACATTTTTACAAAGTTATAAATAAATTAATATGGTCCGTGTCATTATTCTCAGCCACCACGCGGCTAACAGGAAGTGGTTAAAATACATATGAGTGGTCATTCTTGGGGTGGACTAAGGGCCGATTTGGTTGGACACAGCCATATGACAAATTATAAAATTTTAACGTATTTTTTGCAATAAATTTTAACCTACTAAATCTGCCCTAAATAACTAAAGAAACAAAAACATTGTGTGGATCTGAAAGGAATATTTGTTCCGACCTTGATCGCGACCCACATCTTCGTAATTTTCTTCCCACTTTCACACACGAGAATTGGACGTTGAACCTCACAAAATTCTAATACTCATCTGCAATCGAAGACTCAAAGATTATTCAAGAATTCACATCACGTTTCAGATAAACGAATATCACACGAAGAAAAGTGTATATATAGGATAGCAAACTAGAATTATACTAAATGAGCTATGATAGTGTCTCCACTAAGTGAGAAAACTCCAACCTAGATTTTTCTCCTAGTTGCTAGTTGAGAGAATTTTGGAATTTTACCCTAACAACTAGCCCAAAACTACCTTGTCAAGTGGGCTGAATCTCCAAAGATGGCAATGTAGATTGTTTTCTAATAATTAAATCTCATATAAAGGCATACATATTATATTGTATACATTCTGAATGTGATAGCCTTCTAGGATGCATTCCTCACTATAGGTACTCCTTCTTTAGCCATCCTTATTATTAGTTGTATTAATATATAATGTAGACATGCATGATATCCTTAATAATATGAGTCCTTGTATTGTTAATATGTGGATTGACATAGAACCCAAGGCTCCACACAAGAAGAAAATGTATACAATTAGTAGAGGGCCGTGAACTCAATGTATGGATCATTGTGCGTAGATTAGCACTACCACCATATGTAATTAAAATCAAGGTCACCCTTAAGAATTTTACCATTTTGTCAAGGTCATTTGGTGATAATGAGGGTACAATGAGGCTCATACTCATGAAAAGGGAATAACATTCTTAGGAAAAAAACACAATATACAGTTATACACAAGTCATCATTTATCTTATTTGACATATATATGACATTGATTCTAGGTGACATCAAGAGGATAGCATATATGTAGGAAAAATTGTGGTGAATATAACTCTTGACATTCTCATGATATCATGTAAATCTTATGTGCAAAGTAACTTATAAAATACTAAAGTTTGCATGGTCAACTTTATCTGGTAGTCCCTTGGCACCTCCGATATGAACCCAAAACATGTTAAATCAGGGTAAATTTCTTTTAAGATATCAAAAATGCATTATTACCACAACATATTATCAATGATCACATAATATGATATGGGTTTGGAGTTCATTTAAAGTTTGCATACAAAATAAAAAGGGGAATGAGGGTGAAGGGGATGGGGACTCAGTCTTACTTGCATGATCTTTTCATTTTCCATTTAAAGATCCACTTCTTTTCTCAATAATGCATATACTATACCTATGAGAAATGATTGGATTGATTCATAACTGTACTATTATCAAATAAATATTTATGCATGTAGAACATACTATATATCTTCTTATTCATGTGAAGAGATAAAACATACTAAAGGAGAGTAGGAATGTTCTTCCTAACACTAAAAATTGTGATATCATAGAGCCACACCCTACCCCAAAAAAAGAAAAAAGAAAAAGAGATCATGGACAAACTCTACCATTTTTGGCAGTGAAACATTGCATAAAGAAATAAAAATGATTTTTGATCACCACCACATTTTGTATGAAAAAAGGAAAAAGATAGAAAGTTGACACCACAATGTCAATTTGAGCGATATCCATGCTAGATTAAGAGAAAATAGAAATTAAAGAATAAATCTAGAGAGTAGATTTGGTGGTCTAGATATGAATGGGGAATGATTAACATCCCCATCCCTCCCGATGATTCAACATCAAGATGCTATTTATTGTGGATGAAAGAGAGATTAAGGATGATTTAAAGAAATTGAAGAACACAAAAATAATTTTTATTGGTGGGCGGGCTTTCAGGAATGGAAATGGCCATGTACTTTCCCATCATACCCTGAAAACCCTAATTTTTAGGTAGATTCCACTCCTAACCACCTAATGACCTCCCACTGTGGGATCCATCACGGGTGATTAAGACTGATGCATAGGATTAAAGGTGAAGTAGAAGTAAGCTATGAAGATACAATATGATTATTTAGATATTGTAACAAAAAGAAATTATAATAGTGATAGAGAAGTTATAGTAGATTTAGCAGATCAGATGCATCAATAAGACAAATTAGATGCAACGATTATAGATCAG
Organism: Alisma plantago-aquatica; assembly: GCA_963693085.1. NCBI lineage: Eukaryota > Viridiplantae > Streptophyta > Magnoliopsida > Alismatales > Alismataceae > Alisma > Alisma plantago-aquatica. The sequence goes on from OY856409.1 coordinate 1,545,443,272, forward strand.
GTGTAGCAATTAGTAGAACAAATAGTTAGTTGTAGTAGTTAGAGTAGTTTACCATTCTATGAGAGCTAACTGAGCAGGAGGCTTCAGAGGAAGGAACCTCAAATCAAGAAAAAAAGTAAAAAGAGAGGTATTTGTTTCTCTAGCTATACAAGAGATGAAACATCCCTGGAATATGGTGGGTGTAGGGGGATATTTTTTTAGTATGTATTTAGGGTTTTGGGGTTCTAGATATGAAGTTCTTCAAAGATGATAGTTTGTGCAGATCCCTTGATTGTCTTGGTAGATAGGTGACGCCAATCCACCACATGTCAAATGCTAGATGGATAGGATCCTCCTGGGAAGCCGAATCGAGTTGGACATGGCCTGGGAGTCACCTCTCTCGTGTCAGAAAGCAACAGGCTATCGTGTCGTGCGAGAATGAGCTCTCGGCTCACGTATCGGGCGACAGGCTCAAGTATCGTGCGATAGGTTTGGTTTGGAGTTTCGTGCGGCAGGATGTGCCCGATAGAATATTGTTTATTAGAGCTCTCGTTTCGGCAGGCCAAACAACCGACTCCAGTGGACTCGTGATCGAGCTCTCGTGTCGGACAGCAGCAGGCTATCGTGTCGTACGAGAATGAGCTCTCGGCTCACGTATTCGGCAGTTTAGCACATTCTGTGTATTGGGCAAGCAGCTGGGTAGGAGAGGTTGTGCTCTCGTATCGTGCTTGGTTGTTGCATGGAGTCTCGTGCGATAGGCTTTTGCCGATAAAGCATTGTCCTTACGTTGGGTTGGCCTATCGGGGGGAGGCGATCGGGAGGAGATCAGTTCTGATTCCTAGGGCGATCGTGCTTTTGGCGGCGCCGCTGCCATACGCTCCGGCTTGGCACCCCGCCAGCCGGGGGCTGCCATCCCATTATCGGTACGTTCCGGTCGAAGATGTTTTTGTCGCCTCTCATACGCAGAGTAACCCGAGAGAGCATGCGCAGAGCCAACGCACAGCAGGCTGTTGTGGAAAGGAGGTCAAACTTGGTGGCGTCTAACGTACCAACGGAGGAGATATTATCGGATATTAGGGCTGTTTTGGATAACGGCGAGGAGGAACACCCTAACCCGTCGCCTAGGGTTTATGAGGAGGAAGACCAGAACGGTGGGAATCTTGATGGTTCTGGATCAGCGAGGGTGGAAAACCCTGTGACGATAGACGCGAACCAGCATGCAGGCGGCCCGACGACACCGCCGACTATGGGAGATCGCACGTCGCAGACGGTGACAGAGAAGAACACGGAGATGATGGGAGACACGAGGCCTTCGCCTAGAACTGGTCCGCAGTACGCGCCAAGAAGAATTCCTCTGTATGGCATACCACATGATACATGCTTGAGGTGCATGGGGCGGGGCCATTGGCAATCGCAGTGCACAAGGAGAAAAGTTTGTTATAAGTGTAGAAGACCGGGACACCTTGCCGCGAGGTGCAATCAGCAAGCAGTTGGGCATCCCAGACCGCCAGATGTATTCTCTAGAACTTCTTTCCCTCCGCTACCGATGAGCATCCCAGCGAGGAGTGCTCCATTACATACCCCAAAGAGAATCTCAGTTGATGTTGGTCCAGATGATGAGATGAGAAGAAGCAAGATATCTGCCCTAGGGAGGGCAGTAGAGATATCTTGGCCATACAGAGTAGGTTGGAAGGAGATTGGTCCATTCTTGCGTCATATCTGGCCATGCGCAGCAGACTTATACAGATTTGCGGATAGAAAAGCTATCGCCTTCTTTTCATGTGAACAGGAGGACAAAGAGATGGTGGTGAAGGGTATACCGGAGTTCTGTGGGCGCAAAATGGAGCTGAGACATATGGTAGAAGGTGAACGACACCATAGCAAGGAGGCCTTTTGGTTTTGGATAGCTGATTTACCTCTTACATGCAGGGATGATGACACACTATCAAAGACAGTTTCGACATTTGGAAAGCTTGTGCATATTTCTGACTGGCAGAAGGAGAAAGATGATCTGTCTGGTCTAGTTATCATGGTGGAGGCGTTCAGTGAAAACATCCCACAGTTCGTCTCGCTGACATACGGGAAAAGAAGAACATCAATCCATTTCAGGATGCTGGCTAGAGGTCCGGTGGGTGCAAGTAATCCTCATCTCACTGAAAACGGCGTTGAATCTGGAATTCCCATGGAAGTGCTCAAGCTACCGGAATCTAGACCAGAGACGTCTGCCATGGTGCCTGTGAATACGGGACCATCTATACCTGAGGATAGACCATAGCAAAGAAGTCCTTCTCCAGTGCGACATCGATCCAGACCACATGGCAGAATGGTGATTGATAGAGAGGGGAGTAGAAGGTACCTATCTAATAGACGCCTGGAGGACTTTATATTCTTGGAGGAAGATAGATACAATGAGAGCAGAAGAAGAGAAGGGAGGAGCCGATCGAGATATGGGAGATATACAGCTGAGCCCCGTTTCCACAGAAGGGGTGCCTCAAGAAGAAGACAACCAGATTGGGACAGGGATAATTATGACTTTTGCTGGTCAGAACAAGAAGGAGGATACAGTCATTGATACGGCTGGACTAGTGAGGATTTATTCTGCCTTTCTTTATGATTATGGACTGTTCGTCTTTGTTCTGGAATATTAGAGGTGCTTCCAATAATCCCACGAGGAGGGTTCTTAGTAGAATCTGTAGCAGATACAAACCAGGTGTGGTATGTTTATTTGAACCGTTTCTTCATGCTGAACAAGCGATAGAACTGTTGGACATTGTGAGACTCGATTGGGCAGCCGATAACCAAGGAGATGAAGGGAAAATATGGTTCTATGCTGACAAAAGTATGAATCCTAGCCGGTTCAGAAGTCATAAGTAACATTTTAAGGTGAGCCTGGAAGCAAATGATGGGTCCAAAGTATTTGTTACGGCAATCTATGCCAGCTGCGACATTACAAAAACAAGAGCATTATGGAATGAACTCTTGATGTTGGCTGATCGTATAAGGGATGAAGGATGGTTAATAGCTGGGGATTTCAATGTGGTGAGACATCCTAGGGAACGAAGAGGGGGAAACCAACCTGGTTTTCAGGACATGTTGGACTTTAATTCTTGGATATCAGATGCAGCTCTTGATGAAGTTCCTTTTGAGGGGAGTCAATTTACTTGGGTGAACAAACAAATTCTCACTCCAACAATGTGGCAGAGGATTGATAGGGTTCTTGTCAATGGTGCATGGATGAGGAAGAGGCCAGCGTCGAGATCTATTCATTTGACCCGAGCGAGAGTATCTGATCACTGCCCCATTGTGTCGATCCCCGGTGCTATGACAATGGATAAAAAGCAGGATCACTTCTCGTTTATGAAGACATGGCTCGAACATGAGGAATGCATGAAGATAATTGAACAAGCATGGCATGAACCAGTGACCAGTCACCCTTCAGTAGTTTTCTGCCTTAAACTTAAAAGGGTTCGTGTGGCTCTTCGTAGGTGGAGAAAGGTAACTTTTGGTGCCAACAGACAACGCATCCTTGACTTGGAAGATGTGGTCTTTACGACGCAAGCTGCGTTTGATGAAAATCCGACTTCTGTCAATGAGCTCAACCTACGAGAGGCAGAAGGTGAGTTACAATTCTTGTTGGACCAGGAGGAAATGGTATGGAAGGAGAAAGCTCGTATAGATTGGCTTCAAGATGGGGAGAGAAACACCAAGTTTTACCATGCTATTGTTAAATCTAAAAGAAAGTGGAGAAGGATTAATAAAATGGTTTTGCAGGATGGCACTACAATTACGGACCCTAAACAAATGGCGAAGATGGCAGCTGATCATTACTAAAACTTTTACAATGAAGCAACAGATACAGATGAAAATGAGCTGTTGGAATTCATGGACGCGATCCCGGAGATGGTTTCTCTTGATGAAAATTTCACTTTGGTGGCACCTTCGAAGGAAGAAGAGATTCAAAAGGTGATGATGATGATGGATTCAGCGGCAGCCCCGGGACCGGACGGTTTTACTCTTGCTTTTTTCATAGCTGCATGGCCTATTATTAAAAGTGACTTCATGGATTTGACGAAGGGTTTCTTCAGCGGTCAAACTTGTTTCAAGGGTCTTTTCTGTTGTAGAATCCTGCTTATTCCAAAGAATGATAATCCCAGTAGAATACCAGATGATTTTAGGCCCATATCCATAGAGAATGTCACCCTGCACATACTTGCAAGAGTGCTCAGTTAGAGATTTACTCCTATTATGCCGCGCCTGATATCCAAGAACCAAGGGGCTTTTGTTAAAGGCACAGATATATCTCACCACATTCGACTAGCTAAGGAGCTTATGCATGACATTAACAGAGGGCGAGAAAATCCTAATGTGATTCTAAAGTATGATATGTCAAGGGCTTACGACAGGGTGGTATGGTCTATATTGAGAAGACTTCTGGAGAAATTTAGTTTTACAGAAGAAGTGATAAACTTATGCCTGAGCTTCTTCTCAAACTCATGGGCAACGGTGACGCTAGGGGAGGAAATGGCTGGTTTCTTTCCGATGAGTAGAGGCTTGAAGCAGGGAAGTGCAATTTCTCCATTTCTTTTCATTCTATTTGAGGAGATGCTATGTAGAAGATTCTTAAAACTCTATGAGGAAGGGGCCATTTCCAGGTTTCAGGTGAAAGGGGTGGATGTCCCCCCGATCATTCTTCTATATGAGGATGATATTGTAGTCTTCTTCTCCGCTGACCAGAGATCAATGGACAAGGTCTGCAACACCTTTGATGCATACGAAAAGGCAACCGGGCAGAGAATAAATAAGCTCAAGTCCACATGCGTGGTAGGAGGCATGGATCTGGTTTTAGCTCAAGATATAGCCGCATCCATGGGGGTGGTTTCTGCCATGAACTCAATGACGTATCTTGGCATACCGATCAAGAAAGGAGTGATGAGGCTCACTGATTTTGAGTTCCTGATGGGCAAAATAAATAAAAGTTTGCTACGTGGAAATCCAAACTACTATCTTTTACAGGGAGACGATTGCTGATTGCACACGTCTTGATTTCTATCCCAGTGTATACGGCGGCTGCGGTGGGAATCCCTGCTGGGATCATGACGCGAATTGAGAACAAGCTATCCAAATTGCTGTGGAGGGATAGGGAGGATAACCACAGGAAGGTGTGGGTTGCATGGCACAGAGTTGCTAGGCCTTTTTCACTTGGAGGTCTAGGGTTTCCCTCTTTACAGACGGTCAATGAAGCCTTTGTTGCAGAAACATGTTGGGAGGTGCTGACGAAGGACTCCATTTGGGCTTCTTTCTGCAGGGCTAAGTATGCAAACTTGGTTGGTGGTCGAGACAACATGTATCCTGGTACCTTGCGAAGAGGTTTATTACCTTCACCTTTCTGGAAAAGAATGTGGGATATGTTCCCTCGTATTTTTCCGTTATGTCTATGGGTGGTTGGGGATGGAGATTTGTCCTTCTGGGATTCTTGGTGGTGTGAATCTCGCATTGCGGATCACGCGTTAGTCCCCAGCGATAGAAGACACACGTTTAAGGTCAGGGACTTTTGGTTGGATGGACACGGTTGGGACTGGGATTCTCTCAGGGTGGTCGTGGATGATGAAGGTATGAAGATGATATGTGATGCTGGTGTTTGGATAGCCAACGTAGACAACAGGCTGGTATGGAGTCCTGAGAGGAGTGGCAGATTTTCTATGAGTTATGTGAAAAGGGTGCTGATGCAGGGTGGTAGGGAAGGCCCAGATGGGCTAGGGATGGTATGGCAGGCTGGATATCCCAAGGAGGCGGCATTTATCTGGAAATTAGCCAGACGAGCTACACCCACTGATGATAACATTAAATTTAGATGTGGTATATCCCTTGCTTCTATATGCTATTGCTGCGATAACCCCCAGGAGGAAGATATAGATCACATGCTGTTTAAAGGCCAGACCGCTGCTTTCTTCTGGCAGAAGTTTAAAGATCTGCTTGAAATGGAGCCGCCTGATGATATGAGATCCCTTCTGAACATGTGCAAGATGACAAAGGCGAAAGGTTTATCTGAATGGCTGACAGGTAATATGGCAATTTTAATCCCCCACAGTATATGGCGCATTAGATGTGGACCTAAGTATGGTGGTACGAGGAAGCCGTTCAACCATGAATGGGACCATATCCTTAGAATCCTTAATCATCAGTTGAAGAGAACAGCGTTCCCTATCACTATAAACAGCGATATATATGACAAAATGAAGATGGTGGGCTTGAACGAACCAAAGTCAATGATGAACCAGCTGATTTTGTTTCGATGGGAGAAGCCGGATATACATAATCTCAAGCTGAACATCACGGTTGGTAGGGATAGGGACTCCCACGGCACACATAGAAGGTGGGAAGCTAGTATCATATGTAACCAAAGTGCCAATATTTGTCTTGTATTCAGAGCCTGGATAAGGAGCTCGGATTACCTTCTTGCATACATGCAAGCATGCACCATAGGTCTGAAGCTAGCGGGTGACCATGCCTTGAACATCTCGTGTATAGAAGTAGATGATTTTCTTACACATGAGATTCTTTGGAATGGTGGTAAAGAGCCATGGCAGATAACTTCTTTTGTTAGAGAGCTGCGAGATGAGTTAACATCCTCTATGATTTCGGGAGCCCTAGTTCACAAGGCTATCAACTCGATTCCTCGTGAGTTAGGTAGGTGGGGATGCCGATTGAATGAGATGGTAGTTTCGTCAGATGTATCCAATATGCCGATGAGGATTAGAGGCATGGCGTTGTTGGAAAAAAGAGATACTCCCTATGTGATACTCAAGAGAACAGAAGTTGGAGAGGAAAACACTTGATTTTGGAGTCCCTTGTTTTGGTTGTCTTTGTTTTTATTTTTCAAGATGTAAGGGTTGTCCTTGAGGGATCTTGGGATGATACCTGAGTTATAAGTGCGGGAGATGTAATTTTTCTGTGATTTAGCCCACAAGAGGGGTGTGGGATGAATAAAAGCGACCCCTGGCTTAATTTAAAAAAAAAGGATCCTCCTGGTGATGGGGGTACAGTCCATTCCATTTCTAATTTTCCCAATTGTTTCTAAAATGTTTCAGAGAAAAATAAAAAAGACATATTTTTAGTAAAACCATGAGAGAGAAATAATTCATGATTTCCCTCAAAAAAAGGAAATTGAATCTATGTGCAATAAAGCCATTTTATTCTAGAAAACTCAAATGAAAAATTTCTAGAAAATAGTGTATTTAAAGAAAAATGGAAGAATAAATCCAATTGTGGCATGATAAGAAAGTTTCTTTAGAAAAAGCCCTGAACTATGTGAAAATAGGTGTAAATGGGTGGATTAGTTATATGGAAAAATATTGAAAAAATGTGGATAAAGATGGTGACCGGGTGGAATGTGGAATGAATTCCATCATTATCTAATGACTTTGCATTGCTCATGAACTTTTAAAAGAGAAAAAAATGGGGTGTCAATAGTTTGCCCCTCTCAAGGCATGGTTCAAGATATGTCTGGGAACCACATGCTTGAGGCAAGTCTGACCCCTATTTCTTATCATGAATGGCCACAAAGGTTGGACTCTCCAAGGACGCATCAAAAAACCTTGTGGATGGTAGAGAGCGAATGTGATGACTTTGCATTCTGAGGATGAATTAGTGAGATATATATTGGGAATAAATGATTTCTCTAGAAAAAGGGTAGCTTCAACTTAGAACATTTCCTATATTTGACCAATCATTCATTCCCTAGAGTTCTGATGAGTCTCAAGAGGTTTATCAACTGTAAAAGTGACTCTAATTATCGCTTCAGTTCTTAAACCAATGCATGTATGATTCTTCGACTAACTCATGCCTTAGTGAGAAAAAGGTGAATGTGAAAAAGAAAATGCAAGTTGTGGTTTGTCAAGAAGACATTAAGATTAGGATTCTAAGATCATTATAAAATAGTGGCAACATCTCTACATGAAAATAGATCTTGTTAAAAAAAGAGTAATCATCCCTCTTCTTACACATCTTTAGTTATATTTTCTTAGTAGACAAATTCATATTCAGGACTAGAAATCTGAAAAGGCACAATATGAGGATTTTTCCTATGGAGATAGGGCTTGGACCATCAGGATAAGTAATTTATTTATTCATACAAGATATTAGATTAAGGTGAACTTTTATTCAGTGACTATGTTGATTAGCCATCTTTCATATTAGGATGTATGAGATTGAGCACTTAAGCCATCATATAGTAAAAGGTAGTCATTGCGACATGTTCCTTCATTGGTTCTTCTAGAGTGTTGATGAGAGATTATCTTTGACTCTCAAGTACTCAAATTCGGATATGGAGATTGGAGCCATAACTCAAGGTCATGAAGAGGAAAGTTTGGCAATTCATTTCATTTTTAGGTCATGTAATGAGTTTGTAAAAGGGTATGCTTATGAAAGCATAGTTGATAACCATGGATATGATCTTATATTGAAAAAAAGGTTTGGACTGAGAAGAAATCTTGATACTAATTGAAGATCATGAGAGTAAAGAACCAGAACTTAGAATCTTATCGTATTCTATGAATTAGCAAGGTTATCAACTATGCTTTCACAACTCAGAGGAAATCTTGATACTGATTGAAGATCATGAGTGCACAAATCTTAGATTTCACGAAATAAGGTTAAGTATTAGCACACATGTATGTAATAATTTTACTATGTGCCAATATGTAAATAAAATCATGAAACAAATTCCATCTATTTTCTTTACTTGCATAAGGATAAATAAAAATTAATATTTTTTTTGGAGTACCAATTGGTAATTTCATGTCCCTAAATATTAATTTTGTCATATAATTTGAATAAGGAATTAATGGTGATAATGTATAAAATGAATTAAGTGTAGAATTTCATCCATAAAAATAATATTTAACACTTTTAAAAATGTATTGATGATAACAAGACCCAATTGAGTGAATATTTATAATAAGGGTATAATGTTTTGATAATATAATGTATTGATGATAATGCATCAAAATTCCTAGTGGTGCCATTACTCATAAAAAGAAATCTTAAAATATAGTGAAAACGTGTTCCTTGGGTGCCTTTCTCCTTGGGTGCCAAGTTTCATATTATTTGCATAATAATAACTATTTTAATCCTTTTTGGAAAATAAAATAGGATAAGAGACAAAAGTATTAAATACATTAAATAAATTCTTGAAAACTGAATTAAACCTCATATTCAAAATCTACACACAATAATTAGCGTTTTTTGAATTTTCATCGTATTTGTACTAGCTTGCTTGTCCTAATGTAGTTTAGGAGAGTGAATGTACATTTGAGCCCAAAATATTAAATGACATATAAAATAACCCCAAGAGGTAAATTAATGGTAAAATAGTATATTACATGTTTTAATTTTCTGATGGGTTAAGTTTTACATGTTTTAGGAGTTTCAAGATGCCTCAAATTCATTAAAGAAAGAGAATGTATGAGATAATATAAAAAATTAAATAAAATACTAAACGTTCCCAAAAGAAAAAACTAATTCCAAATTGGAATCCACATGTCTTAATTAGCATAGGTTTAGCTTAAATTATACAATGCTTGCATCCTCAATTTGAGAAAGAAAGAAAGGGAAATAATTAATGCATCACTTTACTTTAATTCGATTTGGGTAAGGTTTCAATTTTCTCTGTCATTTTGTCATTTAAATGCATTCCTTTTCTTTTTGTGGGTGGGTTCACACAGTACATGGATGGGATGCATCCCTAGACGTGCACCTAATTGATCGATGTCACCAGACTCATCTTCAACCCTGAAGTGGTCGCATGGTCTGAACATGGACTGGTGCTTTTCTGATTGACTATTTCTCTCTCACCTGTTGATGATTTTACTAGATTTCTTCAACAACAACTCTATTTTCTATTCTGCATCCAATGATGGTTGGTTCATGAGCTGAGTTACTTAATCTTTGACTTGCCAAATTCTTGCTCCAAGGCTCTTGAAACCTCCATGTATAGAAACCCTAAATCAACACCCAATATATATCTAACCCTACCTTTGCCTCCACCTCACCTTGAGGAAGATCTTCCTTGTGCCAATTTTGATCGGTATTGCTCACCTCGCTGTCGACAACTACGCCTTTGGTCTTAGATTTTCAACTCCAGTAACCACCTCTTAACTCCGCTGTGAACCAATTGTCCCCAGGGTAAGATCTTTTAGCCCCCTATCTTTGTTGTTTACCGGTCGAAATCGTTAGTCTTCATCTAATTGAAAATCCCCCCATTTGGGTCTCACCTGCAGCATGTTGCCCTTGCTACCATGGCATGTGAGCAGAAAGGGGAAGATGTGCCCCATACAAACTACCTAAATGCCCTTCATTTCCCTTTCTTTTCATTTTTCTTTTGAGGGAAAATTTGTCTTTTTGCATGTGTTTTTTCTTGTTTGGGCAACAACCTTGTTGGATGTTGATGAGGCAAGTTAGTTGCTGAAGATTGGGTCACCTCAAAGAACAATCACACTTGTGTGGATTTTTAAATTTGCCTACATGGATTAATGTAATCTTTCGATTGGTCCAAGCTTCTAAATTTCATTATTTAGCCTCTGGTAATCCAAAAATTACACAAAAATACTCATTGGATTCGGAAAAATATTCTCTATTTTTTGGAATGGATTTCATTTCCAGATTTCAAAGGTTTAAAACATGATTTTTAGTGTTTAATAATCCATGTTCACTTAATAATAATTTAAGAAAGAATTTAATGGGTAAAAATTGGATCTTGTATTAAATCCATAGTTCGTAACCTTATACTCACTTTCTAGACTAAAACTATGATTTAATCTAGGGTTTTGCTGATGGTTTAGATTTTTAGGTTTCACTGAATATAAATGATTAAACCCTAATTGATGGATCAAATATAATATGTAGGTTTGAGTTTACTCTAGACTTGGAAGATTAGGACTTGATCTCTGACTTAACACTCAATTTAAGGTATGTTTGCATCTCATATAATCCTCTTTGAGCAAGAAACCTAGTTTCTAACTCTCTTGACATACTAGCCTTTAGAATCTCTTTCCTTTGAGGATTTATTTTATGAGAAACAATCTACTTGGTTATGATCTAATGATCACCCTATTTTTTGAACTTTCTTTTGGACTCTAACTTGTACTTTAATTATGGTTGAAACCCTAATTTTGCCCACTTATGTGGTTATTATTTGTTTTGTCCATTTTTGGTGATGGAAACTTTATTTATTCTATTAAAGTCTACACTTTATACTTTCCTCCATATTTATTGTATGTTATGTGACTGAGTAGCCCTAGAGTAGTGTAATTACATTGGTATATTGGTTGTGTGCCCTTCTTATATTTTTAGGATGGAGGTTGTGTTCCCCATACTTGGGTTTTGTTCCCACTTTTACATATACTAGGAAGATAGTTGTGTGCCATACTCTATTTGATTTTAGGGTTGTGAGCCTTGCCCGCTATTGTTATTTATATTGTTCAAGTGCTATGTTTATATCAAATGCATGTATGTTTATATTATGTTGATGGTTTTTATGCCCAAAATTTTATATGTGTTGGTGTAGCATAACCTTTATTTTATTTTCTATGAAGTGTTCTGCTTGTTATCAGTTTTTGTGATTCGTATTCTTTTATGCCCATTTGGGTAATACTTTCATTCTTGTTTGGGAATACTTTCTTATTTGACATCCTATATTTCATAACATTACTCAATACTCAATTTAGTATGCACATACCAACGTTTTGTTGATGTATCTATCTTTCTCCTTATGCTGAAGTACACTTCCAACAAGGTGTAGGTCAATGAGAAGTTAACCAAGTTGGACAAGGTGCTCATCAAGTACAACTAAAATCTTCTAGGAGACTTTCTCAAGGTGGTTAGGTGACCCTCAATTGATCCTTTAGTTTAGTTAGTTTACATATGTATCACTCTGTGTGGTGAAGTTTTGAGACAATATCAAATTCTGTAATAGTTTGATATTTTCTTCCGCTGCTAAATTTGGTTACTTGAATTATGCTTTTGAATAAAATAGATTACCATCCCTTTGAGAAAATTTATAGTGGTGTTTGATATATGGGATTTTTCCTTTTTATTTTTACTATAGATTGGATCCCTTCTCGTGTCCTACTCCTTACAATATGGTATCAAAGCCAGTGGCTATCAATTATCCACTATTTCAATCTTGTCTCCCTAGGATGTTTAACTTTTTTATAGGTTTCTTATACCTAGTACCCTTGCCTTATGCAGGAAAACCTAATGGAGGGAGATAACTCATATGTTGCCAACCTAGCTGGTTATGAGACACCCCAAAACCCTAAGTACAAAATTCAAGGATGGATCCTCCATTTACCCTACCAGTTTCCCAAGTTACCACTCCAATAGGAAGCCAGCCACTGGTAGGTCAGGATACCATGACCTCTATAGCTGATAATGCCAGTATAGTCATCTCTCATGAGTAAGAGTTAGCTTTCTTGTGACAGTTCCTTACCAAAACTATGATAGGGAAGATGAACACTCCTCCTCTATCTAAAAAGACCAAGGTGTACTCATTAACTGACTTCATGAAGATGAAACCACCCTACTTCAAGGGTGAAGGATAACTGAAGATGGTCAATAAGGATGATGATTAGTTTTTATCCATGGAGTGGACTTTTGATGGTATGTTATGTCCTTCACATCAGAAGGATAGGTTTGCATCTTATGTGCTAGATGGATCAACATGTGTCTAGTGGAATCGTATCGAAAGGACTCATGACATCTCTACTATTACTTGGGAACAATTTTCGGTGCTTTTCCCTGTGAAGTACATCTGTACTACTACCCTAAAGAAGAAGGAAGCAAAATTCTACAGTCTAAAGTAAGGTTCCCGATATGTTTCCTCTTATGTGTAAAGGTTCCTATTGCTTCAAAATTACGCTTCTAGTTTGAGTGAGGATAGCAGGGCTGACCTATTCTTACAAGGACTCAATTACAACGTGGGCCATTATCTTATCCCACAATTTCCCCTGACTTTTCAATAAATGGTTGACAAAGCTTTAGCTGTTGAGTCTTATCTAGGATATCAAACTAAGGTACATGACAAGAAAAGGAAGTTCTATGGTGATTATCAGAAGAGGGACAAGTGTGCTAAGTATAACATCCTCCCGAGAAGTATTCTCATCATGGAAATCATGATAGACCTCGACCTAGATCTCAAATTATATTTCATCATTGCAATAATCCTGGTCGTACTCAACCTAGATGTCCCCAATTTCATGAAGGACATGCACCATCTCAACGACAACAACCTTATGCACCTCCTCAGAATCATGGTAATAATAATGGAGGAAGACCTATTGAGAGATGTGCTAGTTAAGTCTTTGCTTTGGATGGCCAATAGGTTAATGAAGAAGATCATGTTGAAGGTAACCACAATTTCTTGCTTAGACTTTAAAGTTATATTCTCTATTTTTCATAGTACCTTGAAGATGAAAGTGATGAAGCATGAGTTTTGGAAAGAACTTTATTTGAACCTATTATATTGGTTGACTTAGTTGGCAAAACATTTCAAAGGGGTGGAGTATAGGTGATTGTTTACATTGGGATGTTTAGATTTCGAGGACTAAATCATTTAAAGGGGTGGAGTGTTGCAACAAACTAGAACTTAAAATCTTATCCTATTCCATGTAGAAATCTAGTGAGGCTAGTTCCTTCTTTTTGACCAAACATGGTTAAATATGACCACACATCTACATAATAATTCAATTATGTCCAACATATAATAAAATAATTAAATATATTACATATATTATATTTACTTACATAATGGATAAATAAAAATGAATAATTTGATTTGGAGTAACAATTGGTAATTTTATGTCTCTAAATACTAAATATGTCATATAATTTAAATAAGTAAGGAATTTATGGAAATAATGTATAAAATGAGTAAAGTGTTGAATTTCCTGCATAAAAATAATATATAACACTTCAAAAATGTATTGAAGATCATAAGACCCAATTGAGTGAATGTTTATAGTAAAGGTGTAATGTTTTGATAAATATAATGATAATGTGTCAAAATTCCCAGTGGTTGCATAACTCATAAAAGTAAATCACAAATTAAAAAATATTTATGAAAATGTGTTCCTTGGGTACCTTTTTCCTTGGCAGCCAAGTTTCACATTATTTACATAATAATAACTATTTTAATTCTTTTTTGGAAAAATAGGATAAGAGCCAAAATTATTAAATAAATTACTAAAAGTCTCTGAAAGTGAAATTAAACCACAAATTCTAAATCTACACACAAATATTATCCTATGTGTGAATTTTGATCCTATTTGGACAAACTTGCCTATCCTAGAGTAGTTTAGGAGAGAGAATGTACATTTATGCCCAAAATATTAAATAGCATGGTAAATAACCCCAAAAGGGAAAATGAATCTTATATTAAATCTTATATTTTTCTAATGGGTCAAGTTTCTTATCTTAAAGGAGTTTCAAGATCCCTCAAATTTATTAAGGAAAGAAAATTTATGAGATAATATAAAATAATTCAATAAAATACTAAAAGTCACCAAAAAACTAGTTCTAAAATTGGAATCCATGTCTTAATTAACCTAGTTGAAAATTTGGCTTTAATTAGACAATGTTTGCCCCCTCAATTTGAGAAAGAAAGAAAGGGAATTAATTAATCTATCACTATACTTTGATTTGATTTCGGTAAGGTTTTGATTTTATGTGGCACGCTGTCATTTAAATGCATTCCTTTTCATTTCATGGATGGGTCCACACAATGTATGGTTGGGATGCTTCCCTAGACCTATACCCAGCCAATTAACGACAATAGACTCATCCTAAACCCCTAACTAGTCGTGTGGTCTGAACATGGACCGGTGTTTTTTTCATTGATGATTTCTCTCTCACCCGTTGATGATTTGATGAGATTTCTTTGCCCAAAGGTTCTATGCCAGATTCCTCATCCAAAAATATTTGGATCACAAGTTGAGTTTCCTTACTTGGGATTTTCCTAATTCTTGCTCCAAGGCTTTGGAAACCTCCACACAGAGAAACCCTAAATAAACACCATATATATCTAACCCTACCTTTGACTCCACCACACCTTGAGGAAGATCTTCCTTGCGCCAATTTTGATCGGTATTCACACCTCGTTGCTGACAACTGTGCCATTGGTCATGGACTTCCAGCTACAACAACCACCTTTTCCCTCCGCCTTAGACCAATTGTCCCCAGGGTAAGATCATTAAGCCCCCGATCTTTGTTGTTTGCCGGTCCAAATTGTCAATTTTCAACTAATAAAAAATCCCCCAATTTAGGTCTCACCTACAGAAAGGGGAAGATGACCCCCCAAAGAAACTACATGAATGCCCTTTACTTCCTTTTTGTTTTGTTTTTCTTTTGAGGGAAAATTCATATTTTCACACATTTTTGCTTCTCTGGATAAGAGCCTCACTGGCCACTAATGAGGCGAGTTGGCGGCCAAAGATTGAGCCACTCCTATGTGTAGTGATACTCTGGATTTTTGAATTTTTCTATGCTGATTAATGTAATTTTCTGATTGGTATTAACTTCTAAAATTCATGACTGAACCTATGGTTATTCTAAAATTACACAAAAATACTCATTGGATTTAGAAAAACATTCTCTATCTTCTGACATCAGCTTGCACTCCATATTTCAAAATTTCAAATACATGATTTTTAGGGTTTAACAATCCATATTCACTTAATAATAATTGAAGAAATATTTTATTGGGAAAAATTATATCTTGGATCAAATCCATAATTAGTAACCTTATACCCACTTTCTTGACTAAAATCATGATTTAATCTAGGGTTTTTCCAAATGTTTGGATGTTTAGGGTTTTACTAATATAAATAATTAAACCCTAATTGATGGACCAAATATCATATGTAGGTTTGAGTTGACTCTAGACATGGAAGATTATGACTTGATCTCTGACTTAACGCTCAAGTCAAGATATGTTTGCATCTCATATTATTCTCTTTGAGAAACAAAACCTAGTTTCTCACTCTCTTGACATACTATTCTACACAATCTCTTTCTTTTGAGAATTTATTCTATGTGAAACATTCTACTTGGTTATGATCTAATGATCACACTAGTTTGTTGGACATTCTTTTGAACTCTAATTTGTACTTTAATTATGGTTGAAACCCTAATTTTGCCCACTTATATGGTTGTTATTCTTTTTGTCCAACTTTGGTGATGAAAACATTATTTATTCTATAAATGACTACACTTTATACTTGCCTCCACATTTATTGCATGTTGTGTGACTCGGTAACCCTAGAGTAGTGTAATTATTTTTTGGGTTGTGTGCCCTTACTATATTTTTGATATGGAGGTTGTGTGTCCCATACCCGGGTTTTGTGCCCACTTTTATATACTAGGGAAATGGTTGTGTGCCATACTCTATCAAGTTTTAAGGTTGTGAGCCTTGGCCTCCATTGTTATTTATATTGTTCTAGTTCTATGTATATCTCACATGCATGTAGGTTGATATTATGTTGATGGGTTTTGTGTCCTAAAATTTATATGTGCTGGTGTAGCACAACCTTTATGGCAAGTGTTCTCCTTGTTATCAATTTTTGAATTCATATTCTTTTTTGCCTAGTTGGGTAGCCTTTTCCTTTTCCTTTGGGAATCCTTTCTTGTTTTATGTCCTTTATTTCATAACATTTCTCAATACTCGATTTAGTATGCACATACCAACATTTCGGTGATGTATATACCTTTTTATTTTTTTCTGGGGTACGCCTTCCAACCCTAGGTGTAGGTCAAGGAGAAGTTAACCAATTTGGGCCAGGACCTCATCAAGTATAACTGGAACCTTATGGGGACTTTCTCAAGGTGTGTAGGTGATCCTGAGTTGATCCTTTAGTTTAGTTAGTTTTCATATGTATCACCCTATGTTGTCATGTTTTGAGAGAATATCAAGTTTTTTAATATTTTGATATTATGTTTCGGATGCTACAATTGGTTACTTGAATCCTACTTTTGAATAAAATGGATTACCACCCCTTTGCAAACATTTGTGGTGGTGTTTGATATTTGGGATGCGTCCTTTTTATTTTTAGTAGGGAGTGGATCCCCTCTCGGGTCCCACTCCTTATAGTGTGTAGGGACCCCATAAAATCTAGGAAATGAATCCTTGAGCAGGTTCAACTTTAGGTCATGATTGGGGACCCAAAATGATAGGAACAAGTAGTATGTCATTGGTATGATTTTTGGTCATACTCCAGGACCCCAAAAAGTTAGAAAGTAGTTGAACATGATTGGACTAATTTTAAGTAATGACCCATGACCCAAATTTTTTTGAAGATAAGATTGTGGATTTGGTTCAGTTCCAAGCCATGATATAGGACCCTAATAATATAGAAAGAAGTGATGTGGGGTTGGTCCAGTTATAGGTCATGGCCCGTGACCCTTTTGAGATTTAATAATTATTGTTCTTTCAAAATTGTGGAGTTTCAACATTTTGAGTTTTTCATATTTTTGTGAATTTGTGTGCTTTTTTATTATTTTGGAGATTTCTTTGTGATTTTGTAAGAATCTGGAAATTTTGCTAAAAATCTAAGGAACTATTTATAATTTTTGCATAATCTTTTAGTTTTTAAATGAGGGGAAGTGGAGTAGGGACATGTATCCTTCCCATTTCTTCCTCATGCAAAGCAATTGGGGCTGTTATTTGCTTGAGAGGTGTTTGGATGGTGGCAACAATGACGAGAGAGGGAAAGAACTGATAAATTGAGAGGATCCACTAGCTTTGCGCTGGTGGATCCCTAGAATCCACCATCACTCCCCGATTTGGTTGTGGGTGGTGGAACTATGGCAACAAAGGAGCTTTGGGTCATCCATTTTGATGGTGCTTTTGTGTGGATTTTAGGTAGATCCATCTCAGTGAAGGTACAACTCTCATTTTTGTACTTTAGTTTGGCCCTTTTGGACCTTGATGGTGAAATCCAATTTCTATCTTCCTGGTGTTCTTCATGGTATGGAGGTTGAAGACAACCTAGATGCACATTTGAATTTGTGATTTGGCTGATTTTTTCATTTTGTCATTTTCTCAGTCGTTTGTTATCTGATCAAGCTAATTTCAAATGATGTAGAAAGTGTGTGGTGTTTTCATCCTTCTTGTGTAGATGGAAGCATGTGACTAGCATTAGGAGGATTCCATTGAATATGAGAATGATGCATGTGATGATGCAGAAACAAAGGTGTACGCATTATATGTATGATAATACCCTTGATTAAGTTTATATTCGATTCATGTATAAATTGATGGAAGGTTTCCTTGATCACTAGTCATAGTGGTGCTACCAAGATTGTTGGAGAGCTGCTCCCAACTAAGAGATTCATCTATTATTCAGTTGTGTTGTGGATGAATTTACATCATCGATGTTGTTAAGTGGGAAATAAGGTATAACCCAGAAACTATTGCTCCATATTGTTTTCTTTCTTCTTTGTCGAGCTTGAATCGGGATTTTCATCATGTATTGACAAGTTTGACTTTGTATTCCTCCTCTTTCCCTTTTTGGGTCTCGTACTATCCAATATATACTGGCAGACTTGTTTGAACTAGATGGGACTATTTATAGTAGTCTGCTTGCAAGGAGGCAGAATTTGTTGAGGAGATTTGTTTGGTAGCATTTGTCGATGTGGGATCATAGATAAACCTTACCTCATTCCTTTAATAGAGCAATTTTATTTGGATACTATTACTTTTCATTTTTCTTTTGACAAGTTAGACACTACCCCAATTGAGTTTGTCTGAATTACTGGGTTACAGTTTGGTGGGATCCCTATTAGTTCTTTGCTTGACTGATAGAAGTGGTTTAGTTACTATCTGGATGGGATTCTTGGAGTGGATCTCGAAGATATTGTGATGGACTCTCAGTATGAGGTCAGTTTTACTTGGTTGAGAGCCATCTTCTTTCATGAGGGTGAAAGGCGGGGTGTCAATGATGCTTTGTACTCAACCTTCATGGTCAGGGTGTTTGTGAAGACCCGATCTTTAGATCAAATATTAACAAAATCATAATTAGAAAATATAAATAAATCTTTTTACAATCATTCTTTACATTTAGATTCATGGAAGCCTATACACATTGACTACAACTAAAAACATACTATCTACTCTTCAAGATAGTACTACTTGTGCACTTCTCTTCAAGAACTTCCATCTATCACCTGTGCATGAATTCATAGAGGGACTGAAAGCACACATGAACCCCAAGAAGGGAAACATGGGTCAACAAAGATGGTACAAAATCCAATTATTGAGCTATTTAGAAAAATAGATTCAAAATATTATTTAGGTATAAGATCAATTATTAGAGGGGACTATTTGGTGGACTTAGTTTAGAAAAATAAGGATCCCAAGTGTCAATGTTTGCTATGTCCACAATTCAGGATGGTATTTTCACAATATTGTGTAGCTATCAACTATGCAAGATTTTGAATGCTCAGAATAAAAAAATATGCAATATTATTTACAACAAAATAGGAAACTATAAATATTAATATTAAGCATTGTCAGTATCATTTATTTATCAATGACTATAATTCCCTGTGTTCAATCATCTACAAAAAAATAACATGGTATCCTGCTATTTCAACCACTATACTGGGGAACCACTAATCCATTACCACATGTGCATAGGGCAGGGGGACGTACCCAAACATTAGAAGACAAAGCTCTAACAGACCAAAGCCCAAAGGGACCAAATTCTAGTGAGTCAAAACTCCAAGATCAATTTTAGTGCTAGCATAATATTTAACAAAATCTAAAAATTACAATTGTATGGGTGGTCACCTTTGTTGGTAAGTATGCCCATAGAGTCAACTATATTATATATGTGATGGCATATCTTAAATAATAAAGGCAATCATCCAGTTTATCCTATTTCATTCAGATATGAGATAATGATGAAACATAATGAATGCCTAAAAGACACATCACTCCATGACATATGTCTTCAGGTTTATAACATGGATGATGATATCAACTGATTTCAAGAGTATGTGCATTCTTATTATGCCCCTAGTCGGATGTTATTATGGAAGGCTGAAAGACAACAATAACACATAAGACTAGAGTGTGCTTTGGTTGATGATAGAATCTCATCAGTCATGATATGTGATATCAAACCAAACAAATAGATACTTGTTAGAGAATAGTGTATCATTTAGACCCATGTTTAGAGTGAGACATGGAAACCATAATTCATAGTTGTAATCATCTGTCATAGTGATGGTGGTGATGGTGGTGATTGTGGTTATTACACCTGAAGTCACTACACTCATCACATGTCATTCAATGTATTTTGACATCATCCACCATGACCTTGAATAAGGGTTACCATAAAAGTGGCGGTTGGGTGCATTGTGACACATGGGGATGACTGTAAGTGATGTAGATGAGATTTGTGTAGGGAAATATGGTTAAAGAATAGGTAGTAGAGACAAAAAAATTTACTACCATATTCCCCATAAACTAGTAGACCATGTCAACAACAATAAGATGGAAAGGATGGTTTCAAACATATATGTGGCCCTGGAGAAAATCTAGGAACATCTCCTCATCATTGTAGTCATACATCACTCTTAGTTACAACGGAAATTGTCTCCAACTCCTCCACAGACATCAGAATTAGATGGTGTCTACAATAGCTCCTCCATTGTTGAAGGTTGTCATTGTCCTCCTAGCGATGGGAAAAGGGCACCTCACCTATATTGAAGTTTATAGGGATGCCTAGAACTCCTTCCGTTCTAGTAGAATGTATAGGAAGGATTTGTCCCTCCCGTTGGTGTACTAATCACCAACCTTCACTCCCACAATTGTTTCTCCCTTACTATCCCTCCCTTTAGCGGGTAGGACTTCCTCGGGCTCTTTATAGGAGGGGTTCGGGTTTGGGTTCCCAATCTGTGGAAGTGGAAAGGACTAGAAGACTTTGAAATTTTGCAACCTACGAGCACCAAACCAGTCAGTTCACACGTGAGTCAATCGGTTCGCCCTGTGAAGTGGTCATTTCGCATGTTTCAGGATCACAGATGAATTGGGTGATTCATTCGCAATTAATGTGTTACACCCCAATCTCACAATTACCATTTGTCATGAGATTAGGGCATAAATTGAGGATTTAACATAATACAAAGATCACCCTTAACTTTTTGTTCTTTTTTAAACTCTTTGTTTTCTCACATTGAACCAAATAAACTAACTTTACAAGGGAATCTAAACATTGATTACTCTAAAATGATCTCAACATTAATGATACACATCCATACATTCATTCTATTTCTCATACTTCCATGTACATATGACATGATAATCAGATACATTCTCTCTTATTAAGGAAACAAAGATACAAGACATTACTTACAACACTCTCACATCTATACTAGGACCTATAGTGACAGGGACCGAAGCTAAACTTACATGATTTCATCATTCCTCGGACCGCAAAACCCTAGGTCAGCATCTCCATCACTTTCTCCTCTCAAACCCTAACTCTCCCTCTCTCTCTAAGATTTCATTTCTCTGGATTGAATCACGAATTATGAGAGCTCTTTGTGTGTTAGGTTGACCATATAGAGCAATTGAGCTGCTTGGGTCAATTGCACATTGACCCCTCACTATACTTTCTCTTATTTCAGTTGAATTTTCTATCATAAAAATATTACTATAATTCATCTACTGATAAGGTCTAAACGAATCCAAAAATTATGAAATTTTTTTCATTTTGTTTATGTTTTAGTTTTATATCTCCAATTAAAATTTCATATCATATGAAGTTACCAAAAAATAATTATAAATAAAACACTATACTGTTGGAAAGCACTCTGTCAGCATTTTGGTCGAAGTATAGTTTGAACAAGAACCACTTTCAAAGAACACTCAAAAATTCTGAACATTTTCCCAAATATGCATGATTGCGTTATCAATATCATATCCAAAATTCAATTAAATACAAAATTTGTAGAAAATATGAAAAATCATTTACCACACTACTATTCTGATCAAATTCCATATTCATGTACTATCAAAACCCTAATTTTTCCGATTAGGGTTTACATTTCTCAAACCCTAATTCTTCAAACTAAAATCATAGTTAAAGTTTCTTCTTAGGTTTGAAACATCACAATTGATCTACTATCATTAATCAATTCTAAATGATGTTCAATCTAATCAAGCATGTAATCATTCAGGTAAACCCTAGTTTACCAATTAAGCACAAATGTTAGTCATTACAATTCTCACCCCCTTAAAAAGTTTCATCCCTGAAACATAAATATGCAAACAAAGTATATTAAAAGTTTATTTTAAGCTTTTGATATCTTTACATGTTATTGTATTCTTATATTTTACACTTGAATGTAGTTTTCAACGTTAAGTCCTTTATTTCTTTTCTTCTAATCATAACATGTTAAAACAGTTCTCAATGATATCCAATGAAGTATCTATGCCACAATCAATCATAGGAAAGAGAAAGAGAAGTAATCATTTCAATATTTTCATACTCTTGAGGTGTTACCTCAACATTGATAATCTGATCCAACTATCTCAATCCATTCGGCTCAATAAGTACTATTGTTTTGTACTACCTCTGAGTCACAAAAGAGAGTTCACCATGTTGTTTTGAATTTTACTATTGTGCTACTCAAATAGCAAAATTGTCTTGAGTTGGAAGACTAGATTCAACAACAATTGTACAATACTACTCATGGAATTCCCATTGCATCATGGATGCATAAGGTGAAGCATCACCGTCACATTCCATACTATTTTCAAGTATGAACCGACACATAATTCAAGGTGTAACCATCATATTATAGGATACTAAGATTTCAACAACAGTAATAGAGTACTCCATGATTTTATTAGTCATTCAAGGACTATTCATACCCAATTACCATTGCTTAGTTATATTAAAGCTAGGTATAACAAGATATACCTCATTAGAATATGGTTATCATCCCTTCTATTCATATGAGTGAATAGGTAAGGCTACCTTATTTAGGTAACCCTTCCTTTGTTACATCATCATTCAACCCATATCACCATACCACAATTGTACAATACTAAGATGGATTATTGGTATGAATGATTAAAACTATCAGACACCTAAAATTAACATATTGCTTGCACATGTGCACTAAAATCATACATAGAACTAATTTACATCCCTCATTATACCTTCAACAAATTACACTTCTAAAAACAAATTCACATATTATTGAAAGCCATTTTTTTCTCTTATCTCCTCATTCATTACTACTTACTTCTTGTTACTTATCCTTCTCATTTTGATCATATAGAATAAACATCCCTAAAATTGAAACATACAAGGTACAAATAGATCATTCATCATTCTTGCTATCACTGCAAAAATTTATCTCATATCGCACTTCACTCATATTGTATTTATCCATTTATTTAAAACACACTTGTTACATTTCAAATTTATATCTTACTCTTTACTCTGAATCATTTCCATATTGTTTATCTACCTTTCAGATTATCTATCTTTAAACCCTGGATTACTATCAGTGCTAGTTTACTTCTCATAGTGCAAATCTCATGATCTTGTATTATAGAGATGCTAGTATTCAAGGTCAAATCACTAGTGACAACCCTTGAACTACTACAACTCTAAATATTCTACGGTTTGGTCCTTATCAGTAGCATGACATTATTGTGGTGTGATTTTGCTCCCTTAATTTGAAAGTCAAACTTTAGATCTCACAAGTTTTACTAAAGTCTTCCTTATCTTATCAATTAAATTTCCTTTCTCTTACTTGGCCATTCAGATAGATTACATTCTCAATTTATCCTGCTAGGGTTTCATCATCATATTGTATGTCATTATTACATTCAGTAGATGTCTCTACCATGGTGGTCATGCATCATATATGATTCATTTTTCTTATCACTTCATTCCCACATTGCTCTCATTAAGGAAGATATGAAAGAGAAGATAATTTTGAGACTTAGAATTCTTATCTTCAAACATTCATTAATACATTTCTCATATGTAGGTTTAATTAATTATCAACAAGGATACTTGACTAACTAGCACTTGATTGAATCTCCTAACCTCTTTATTTTATAATATATATTATATATAACACCATCATGTTTCAAACCCTTCCTTACTTTCCATAATTCTCTTACCATATAGTACTCTTCCACTTATCATCTTTAACTTCAAATTTTCTCTTATGATCATGTTACTTATTCATGTGTATGTTCATGTATACCATGTTGCACATATTTATTTTTATCCTTCTACTAATGTGAAGTTGAAATTCTAAATCAATAATCCCTCTACTAGTATCACCTCATGTTTAATACATTACAAATCCTTCATTTTAAATCAAACAGATCATGCATGGGTGAACCATAGTTTCTCTTTCAATCAAGGTTTTCCTTCTTGAATATAGTCTACCTTGGTATGACTTATTCATTTATTTAGCTACACTTTTGTTCTTCTTTTAGAAACTAGTTTGTTGTTCTATAGAGATTTAGAATCCAAAGGCATTAAGGATGATTGTATTAAACTTATTAATAAAGATATACATTCCATGCTCTCAATTATATCATAACCCTCATTCCTTAATCAAGCTCATTATGTCCAACATTTCTCTTTGTTTCAACTATGTTTCTTATCCTAGTTTTATGATTTACATGCTCATCTAGTTCTCTTCACTTTAACTCTTCTGAAGACTCTTCACTTCTATGTACTTATCATATACTTAACTCTTTTCTTCTATTTTCCCTTTGCTTTGGAGTACATAAAAACATTGTACTCAATTATATAATCCATTCTTCATGATTGATTCTTACTATCTTGGCCCCTTACATACTTTTCTCATATCTTTTCTATATTTCATATTTAGAGTTCATATAATACTAATAATTAAACTTAATATGAACCTTATGTCATGTTCCTTTATTCCCAATTAAGGGTTTCTCATATGAGGCCCCAAAGTTGGATCTCAAATATCAGTTCCAACTAATTCTTAGCTATTCTACTCATTCCCATATGTTTCAACATCTTAGTGTATGTACATTCTCACTATGATGTGTGTCTAATTTATCAGAGTCTACTCTTATTATATTGTTAATAGGAGCCATTAGATCCTAGTAACGCATCTTGCCAGGCGGACCAGGCTGAATCTACAGTCCTGAAGCCAAGAGCTACTTAGGATTAATCAACTCCTATTAGTCTCAAACTTGTGGAAAGAATATACACTTAGGGAAAACTCATTTAAACATAACTTCTGGTCTACTTGATACAAATAATATAAACAATAACTGAGTCACTTCATGGTACACAAAAATAATAAAGAACCATATATATTCTACAAACTGATAATCTGAATTCATACATATAAGAGCATTTCTATTGGTATCCAATCAAACAAGCAATATAAAGCAAGAGTTGTATCACATTCTATGTTTAATCTCT
Organism: Alisma plantago-aquatica; assembly: GCA_963693085.1. Taxonomy (NCBI): domain Eukaryota; kingdom Viridiplantae; phylum Streptophyta; class Magnoliopsida; order Alismatales; family Alismataceae; genus Alisma; species Alisma plantago-aquatica. The sequence continues at coordinate 1,545,468,750 of OY856409.1, forward strand.
TACTCCTTCATTACTTTTTGATCTCCTAACCCTAAAATTTCTATGGTTTCTCTCTATCCCATCCTTTCTCTGCATACCTGGCCAGAGCATCTAGAGAAGAATAGACAGAGTAGCTTGATACTAGTCAATCTAAGTATTCAGATACCGAGCGAGGGTATATAAATACTCAGACCTCCCAAAGCTAAAGGCACATCACCACCTATCTGCCACCCTTATAACTCTGACTCTTATCCTAATGGTCCCTGACGACTCAGCCTAAGCTCTTATACCAAGTTGTTGCACCCCGATCTCACAATTACCATTTATCATGAGATTAGGACATAAATTGAGGATTTAACATAATACAAAGATCACCCTTAACTTTTTCTTCTTTTTCTAACTCTTTGTTTTCTCGCATTGAACCACATAAACTAACTTTACAAGGGAATCTAAACATTGATTACTCTAAAATGATCTCAATATTAATGATACACATCCATACATTCATTATGTTTCTCACACTTCCATGTACATATGACATGATAATCAGATACATTCTCTCTTATTAAGGAAACAAAGATACAAAACATTACTTACACCACTCTCACATCTATACTAGGACCTAGAGTAACAGGGACCGACTGAACTTAACTAATCTCATACTTAACTCATGTGGTAGATCTACTCTGATGCTTTGACCTTCTTCAAGTCCACGTGGTTTCCCTAAAAATTGTGAGTAGAGGGGTGAGCCTACTCTCTCATTGAATGAATACTTCAAAGAAACAGTCTAAAGCACTGACATTATTATATATATACTTTTGAGAAACTGATATCAATTATAATAACAGTAAGCTTTAAAGAGATTGATTATTGACAATCATAAATATGGTAGGATACTCTAGATATCACCAAGAGTAAATCAATATATGAGCATGCTTGATTAATTTCAATGAGAACTAATAATTAAGAAACATACAAAGAATAATTTTTGGGAAACTGTACTCAAATGTTTCTTAGCCTTTCTTACTTATAAGAAACTCTTTAAACCTATATGAACATATTTTAGCTTATGCCCTAATCATAAGCAGTGTACTCTACATATAAAGACTCGTAGAGAACTACGATCTCACTGTATAAAACTTAGCAGACATACTCGAGAATGCTAAGTCTGACTACTCTCTAGTCTGCAATAGGAAAATGGCTCTCTGTCCTCGGCACATCTATTATGCCGTAAAAACTAGACTCCTCCTCTAACCTGACCACACAGGCAGAGAGTCAAGCCACCTATTGGCTTTTTCTAGTGCTCTAGTGCCACCAGGATCGCCGGTTGATGTTGGACACTACATTCTATAATTTAAGGAGACTTCTACTAGGGCTTTGTCCCCTGTACCACCTGTTGGTACATTCCGACCCCCGTATACTAGATGTATTTCCAGGGTTAGGTCATTTCATCCCTAAGGCGCAAACCTATCATAGGGATTCTACGGTGTTCAGGGCTCTTAGGTCTATTATTTTATTATTCCTAGAAAGCTCTTTCTACATTGTACCTTTCTCTTACTTGTACTTGACTCTGGTATCTCTATCGTGTCACGTCTACTTATTTGAAGTTATAATACAACATGTATATCATTCTAAACTTGGCAGAACAGTATATTCAAACACTGTAATATACTGAGAAATCAAGATACTATACATGCAGGCAGACTGAAATACTTAAATAAATATAATGCATGTCCATTTGGCACTTATACTCTACAATCATGCATTTAAACATCTTAATATACTAATAAGTGCTAATTACTTGGCATATGAGTAATCATCATTTGCACCCATAAATTATTTGCACTTTCTTGGAAAACGTGCACATCAACCCAAATCCTGGGTTGTGCATCTCATACTAAGAACATGGTAATAAAAATGCTTAATTCATTGAACACCCTATCCTTAGGGTTTCATTTACCTCATTCACTTATCACATGGCTCTCATAAGGATTTAATATGTCATAAACATCCACTAAATACAGATTGCTTTAAACAACTCATATACAATCAACATATGTATGAAATCTTCGAATTGAGCTAAATTTGGGTTTTCCATGCCATTCATTGAGATATTATGAATCAAGAATAACATTGCATAAATAGAGTCTATGATTCTAAGAAAAACACTTCAAATGGATTTCACCATATTTATTCACAAATTTCCAACTTTCCACTCATATAGGGTTTCACCCTCTTTACGAAGATATCAGGAAAATACTATTCACATCACATGAAATCCAAAATAGTATCTGACATATATGTACTACACATTCAGATAAGCAATCATTCATAACCAAGGGGATCCAGATAAACAAATTTCTCTATTTAATTATACAACAATTTCAGTCACATACAAATTCCCTATATTTTAGTTTGCTCTTATAACCTTTGTGAATACTTAGGGAATTCTCATTAGGATGCATTGTATACATTTCTAATATGAATTTATCATCTGAAATTTAAACAAACAGAGGAAGAATCCATTTCATATCATTTTTTTTCAAAACGATACCTCTATTCATTAATTTCCTCTACTCCACTATTACAATGCAATCTATCAAATTCAAACATAGCCATTAGTTCAGCCGGGCATACTAACAAGCTCCTATCCCGATCAGGAATCTTAAGAAACCACTTAGCTAGCTTATCAGCAAGCTTATTGCATGTTCTTTTAATTTTCTGAATCTTGATGTTCTGACTTGTGTTTATTTTCAGCAGGGTCCCAGCCACCAAGTTCTAAACTTCGGGGGGATCTCAGCGGTTCCGTTCATGTATTCAACTTCTAACTTGGAATCTGACATGATCTCCACGCATGGCCACCTCCTCATCACACAGACATCCACAGCTTTTGCAATGGCCAACAACTCTCCTTCTAGAGGGTCAGTTCCTATATGTTTCCCTGTACCTCCCTCAATTCACTGTCCATTTTCATCCCTTACAATGAAGCTCATACTTTGTGTGGAGTCCACGATCCTTTGTGCCAGGTCCACACAGATTTGATGCACTCCCCTCCGTGGAGCTCTCCACCTGTCAGTAGTAAGGATATGCTCATTGCTGCTCATACCACAATTCCCATTCGAGGTAGTGTTAAAGACATTCATCCATGCCTGAACCACCGTGACCACTCGGGTGAAATCCCTAGTCGAATGTCTGAAGATGATCTCATTCCTTGCTTTCCACACCTGCCAAGAGGTGATGGCAAACCGCTGACGCCACCCCGCCTGCAACATATTCTCCCAGAACCAGTTGGTTCCATTCTGCGACAGGTGCATGTACTCCTGGAACCCAGGAGTGGTGTCCCAAATGTGTCTAGATTTGGGACAGAGCTGGATGGTATGCAGTAAGTCTTCCTCTTCTCCATTGCATAAATGACAGATCTTGCCATCCGACAATCCCCGCCGGTATCTTTCGGCATTAGTCAGCAAGCGATTATGTCCAGCAAGCCACAAGAAAAACTTGACTCTTGGAGGCACAGGGGTGCTCCAGATAAGATCCCACGGGTAGGACACTTCTACCTCCTGTAAGTAAGTATCTTTATAGAACATCGCCGTAGAAGGTCTCCCTCCTTGCGCCGTGTCCCAGTATATGACATCCGGATGAGGTTCCGGTAATGGTGGTCGCATACCTCTTAAGCGATTCATAGAATCAGCACTGAAATAGGACTCCACGAATTGCCAATCCCAACCTCCATCAAGGTTTATCATGGCTGCTACCTTCAGGTGTTCGAGTTCTGGCGGGATTAAAGTATCTGTCCTGGGAATTGGACACACTCCTCCTCGCAGCCACCTATCTCTCCAAACACTCGTCTTCCTTCCGTCCCCAATCGCAATAGCCATATGCTTTCTTATGTACTCTCGATTTCCAAGAATACTTCTCCACACCATAGAGCCGGACTGTCTGATACGAGGTCCCTTCGTGTATTTCGCCTGCATGAGGGACTTCCACACCGGAACCACGTCTGATTCAAAGCTCCAAGCCTGCTTCCTCATAAGTGCTATGTTAATTCTCTTAGCACATCTGATGCCCAGACCTCCAAGCTCCTTAGGCTTGAGAATGGTCTTCCAAGCTACGAGATGAGTCTTCCTCCTATTGTCTGAAGACCCCCACACAAAGTTTCTGGTTATCTGATTAAGTCTGTCTGTGATAGAGGCAGGTAGCTGCACAGCTTGCATCAAATGGGTGGCCGTATTTGTCAGGGCCGCACTCACCAACGTGACTCGCCCAGCCATAGACAGTCTCTTATTGCTCCACGCACTCACCTTGTTCTGAAACGAAGCAACCAGGTCAAGGTACAGATGTTTTGAATTTCTTTTGTGAATTACTGGAATACCAAGGTGCTTCCCTAAATCATCTGTCTGTCTAATGCCCAATCTTCTGCTGATCCCCCTTGCATTCACCGGTGTAGTATTCTTCGAGAAAAAAACCATGGATTTCTCCAGAGCCACTTCCTGTCCTGAGACTTGTCCGAATTCCTCCAAAACTCTCCGCACCACCCCTGCTTGACGAGCCTCCGCCTCCGCAAAAAGAACTAGATCATCTGCAAAACATAGGTGAGTGAATTGTACCTTGTGTCTTGTGAAACTCGCTGGTTTCCATGCTCCGAGATTGACCTCACGTTCAATTTCCTGACTCAGACGGTCCAGGCATAACACAAAGATGTAGGGCGATAACGGATCTCCCTGCTTGACGCCGCGAGATGGTTTAATAGGAGGGATAGTTTCTCCATTCCAGACAATGGTAGATTCACCTGTAGTGAGTATTTGCATAATCATTTTTCAACAACTTAGATCAAACAGACAATTCAGGGTTTGTAGTCGCATACTAAGCAATTAAAGATTATGGATGATTTAACCAATTATTATGCAATATACTGTTTAAAGGAAGTTCCCACTCACCCTAAGGTGTGAAAAAACCTTAAAAACACAGTTCATCCCTGAAAATCTCGATCTCATATCAAATCCCTAGCAATTCACTTGATTCTTCTTCCTTTCAACTCGGAAACCCTAAAAATGAGGGAGTATGAAGAAAGAGTGAGAAAAGGGGAAGTTTTAATACCATTTTGGATCAAATCATAGGAGGGATGGAATTTTGACATGTGAAAGAAGATTCACCATGAAACTATATCCGAAAAAGCTAAACTTACATGATTTTATCATTCCTCAGACCGCAAAACCCTAGGTCAGCATCTCCATCACTTTCTCCTCTCAAACCTTAACTCTTCTCTCTCTCTAGGATTTCATTTCTCTAGATTGAATCACGCATTATGAGATCTCCTTATGTGTCAGGTTGACCATATAGAGTAATTGAGCTGCTTGGGTCAATTGCACTTCGACCCCTCACTATACTTTCTCATATTTCAGCTAAATTTTCTGTCATAAAAATATTACTGTAATTCATTTACGTTGAATATCTAAACGTATCCAAAAATTATAAAAATTTTACATTTTGTTTATGATTTATTTTCAGATCTCCAGTTAAAATTTTAGATCATTTGGAGTTACCAATAAATAAATAAAAATAAAACACTACACTTCTAAAAAGCACTCTGTCAACATTTTGGTCGAAGTATAGTTTGACCGAGAACCACATTCAAAGAACACTCAAATATTGTAAAAATTTTCTCCAATATGCATGATTGAGATATCCATATCGTATCCAAAATTCAATTAAATACAAAATTTTTAGAAAAATATGAAAACTCATTACCACACTGCTATCCTGATGAAATTCCATATTCATGTACTATCAAAACCCTAATTTTTGCCGATTAGGGTTTACATTTCTCAAACCCTAATTCTTCAAACTAAAATCATAGTTGGAGTTTTGTCTTAGGTTTGAGAAATCACAATTGATCTACTATCATTAATCAAGTCGAAATTATGTTCAATCTAATCAATCATGTAATCATTCAGGTAAACCTTAGTTTACTAATTAAGCACAAATGTGGTCATTACATAATGCTAAACAACAATTCCTTGCACCAATCAAATTGAGCAAGTGAAACGATCAACTTTTCTCACGAATTCAGGAAAGTCACTATAACCTTTAGTTGGAATGATCGAGCTAATTGGTTCACTAAGTGAATCGGTCATCTCAGTCAACATGAGCCAATCGATTCACTCAATGAGCTGATTAGTTGTTGTCCTGATTCATTTAGAACTTAGCCAATTCAATATCCAATTAACCTGACACTCCAAAGACTGTTTCATCACATGAGCTGATCAGTTGGGAGTTCAGTCAGTCAATTTGTTGCCTGAATTAAGTACCCAAACACTTTAGTAATTAGTCCAATCATTATTCAAGATCAAACTCCTCATCTAGGTCAAGTCCTATGTGTGTGACCCTATAGGTCCCATATATGTTGGCAATGATGTCCATAACAACTTATGACATCACAAGCAATGAGAGGTGCCTAGTCACACATCAATGCTAACCAAGTAAATGGAAAGCTAGAGAACAACTTCAACCTAAAATATGTGTATGATGTTATAGTGTTCGTATAGTTCCTTTGCCATTGATATCCAGATTGATCTCGAGGTATGAAGTAGTCATCCTCTTTAATATTCAACCTTGTTCCTTGTACCACATCAGACTATTTGAGCTATATGTAAGTTTGATATCACATATTGACTCACATGTGCATGGCCATGCTTTTCTCGGTCTTGCTAACCAAGAGGCCTTGGACATCATACTATTGTAGGAGGGACAAATCTCTTCATCACTCACAGTCATCCCCCATGTGTCACAGTCACCCAATCATAATCTTTATTGTAACCCTTATTCATGATTACATTTGATGATGTAAAAGCATACCGAATGACATGTGATGAGTGTAGATACTTCAGGTCTAAGAACCACAATCACCACCAACACTATGGGAGATGACTATTATTACCATGGTAATGGCTTCCATGTGTCAGTCTCATGGTGGGTCTACCTGATACAATGTTCTCTAACATGTATCTTTGTGCTTGGTTTGATATCGCCATATCATGACTAATAAGACTTTGTGATAAAAAAACTCAAACTCTGATAAGATGTGTTACTAATGTCTATCTACCTTCCAAAATAACAACCAATCATGGACATAATGTGAAATTATATACTCTTAACATTTGTATTATCTCATTGTTTAAGTCACGTACTTAAAGACATACATCATTGAGTAATATCATTCTCTAGACATTTATAATGCTACATCTTTATCTTGTAACTGAATAAAATAGAATAAATTGGAAGCTTTCCTACTATTAATAATCAAATCATTTAGATATTATGCCATTACAGTCATCATATCAATCTCTCTCTAGGTAGACACACTAACAGTTTGTCCCTCCTACAAGAGTTTGATATCCAGTCCACTTGATAAGGGAGACTAAGAAAAGAATGCACATGCACATGTGAGTCATTATGTGATATTGAGGTCACATACATCTTAGACAATCTACTCTAGTTCAAGGAACATGGGTTGAATGCTGAGTGGTTCCATTCCTTGAGTTCAATTTGGATATCACAAGCAAAGGAATGAGACAACCATTGTAACATCAATCATAGATTGTAGGTTGGTGTTGTTGTCCAACTTTCCAAATTACATGGATATCAATGATGTGTCTCTAGATACCGCTCATTTCTTGTGATGTCATAAATTAGTTATGGACATTCACGACTAATGTAACTTGGAACCTATAGGGTCACACACATAGGATCCACTTAGAATAGGAGTTGATTCATGAATATAGTTAAACTTGATTACTAAATAGTTGGGTATTCAATTTAAACAAACATTGGTTGAATATTGACTGACTGGACTATGAACCAAACGACTCAAGTATTGAACAAATCATTTGATAGTGTTAGGTCAATTGAACCAATATTCGCAATTTGTTCCATGAACCGATTGGTTCAGGAAGAGAACCAGCCAATTCAGGTCCATGAACCAACTAGCTCAGGTTAGGAACCAACTGATTGGTGGATCAATTTGATAAATTCAATGATTTGTATTGAAGTCATGTTGCGCAATTAATCAAATATTAATTTCTAATACAATTGTGATTGGGAAACATGATGTAACGATTATTCAAGGGTTGAATTGATTGGTTCACCTATGAACCGACAGTTTTGTCACTCACTGGATGGAAAATTTGTGAAATCTTATCCCCTTCAAATGCCACATAGACTAAGAACCCTATCCTTAACCCTCCTGAACGTTAGACTTGGCATGTCTATAGTAAAGTTTATTCCATTTTTGTGTGAGTGTCCCAATATATAAGGTACTTGATATCTATCTGGGTGTATCCTTGAGTCACCTCATGCTTCCTTAGTATGTTTTGGTCAATTAAATGGAATGTGATAAGAGTTAGTTGGCCTCATGTGAAGAATTTTTTCATCTTCTGCTTGTCTTCTTGACCTATGACTGCAAATAGTTTGTCGATGAGAAATCTCCCGATGTTGACAGGTCACTTCTCTAACATGAACCAAATTGGGAAAAGGTCTCCTCTAGACACATATCTTGTTTTAGAACAGGCAAACACAGTGTTACCTATGATCTTCTGCAACACTCTGATGAAACAAGAGGGTGTCTATGTTTCTTTATATTTTGAAGGGTTGTTCTTGGTCCCCATGTCAACATTTCCTAGGTTTTATGACTGCTAAACCCGATTGTGTAATTATCATATGGTGCTGCCATACATGCTATGGCTTGCTATTGTGACGTAAGAAATACCCCATTCAACTTGTTCTCTGTTACAAATAATTCTTTGCCTCCCATTCATACTTGCAGCTTGTATACTCCCCTACCTCATCTTTTTCCTTGTCTTCAATGTGGACCATAATAAGGGAAGACATGAACTCGGCTGTGAGATTTGTGTAACATTGTTGGGCTACAGTGCATATCACCTACAGATTGGCAACCCTTCAGGAATTCCATGACACGACTGTAGAGTCCTATTTTCTTAAAGTCTTATCTAATTATGTATCATCTTGGGTTGAACATATTTATCCTCATGAATATTTCATAATTTTCATGGTGCTCTCGGTCTTGAGGTTAAAATGTAGGTTGTTGCTGCACCTTACCTTCATCAACTGGCATTGGTGTCTCACTTCCCACTGAGTCTGTTGCATTCTTGATGACCCTGCTCCCTTTGTTTGTGTCTTGGCTTTCATGTCTCCCCTTTTCTTCTTGGTTGTTGGGGTATCTGGACCTGATTCTGATCCCTTCTGATTTCTTCTTGTCTTTGATTCTTCTTCAGACAAGATGTATTCAAATGAGTTTGTTGCTTCAAATGTAGGCAACTCCTCATCACATGCAGGTGACCCATGCCATAGTAGGATTTCATATTTCTCCTTGTGCAACTATAATTGTACCCATTTGTCTTGGAGCATGCTGGGATGCTCGTCTAGTGCCTTGTTGATCAGTTGAATTGCTTCTTAAATGTCTGTCAATGAGGTAGTCTATCTATCCAGGGAATCTGAGGTTGGTGAAAACATTCTACATGTAGCAATTTAATTTATCAGTAGAAGGAAACTGATAAAGCTGGTAATTGGGTGAGAAGTAAACAAAGAAAAGTAGGGAACAAATTTAAACTAGTCATCAATTCTTGTTGGTCATTGAGATTTCAATAATCTTAGCGATCATTGAGAATGATGACCATCCTGGGTTACTTGGCGGTTGCTAAGATTATCAAAATCTCACTGGTTGGTAAGATTTGTAGATTATCAAAGGGTCAATGAAAGTTGCTAGATTTTGACGATCGATGAATAGTTTTGTAAAGGAGGTTGCTAAAGTTAAGAAACATGGTGGTCGCCAAGGAGTATCAGCCATGGTCCATCATCAAGAAGACTTAGTGGTTGCCAAAAACTTGGGTTCAAGTGGTAGTAGATAAATTTTCTATATGACCGCCAAGAACTCAAAATGATTGTCACGGGACTGAGTGTCACCAAAACTTAGAAGTAGTTGATTCCTATGAGGCTAGAGATAATCGACATTCGTGTGCAAAACATGTGTTCCCCTCCTCGACAGTGAACTGGGTTTGAAACCCTAAAACATGGGTACAACAAACAAAAAGGGGAAGTGGTAAATGGTAGGTTTTTCCAATTCATGGAGCATTTAGAGGTGGAGAATGATGTTGTGATAGATGATTAAGGTTAAGGGTTTACCATCTGTTAGTTGAAGAAATGGATGGAAGGATACGAGGGTTCAGTTATGGTGTCGACATTGTGGTTCCCTTAAACAACATCGACTACAGTTGTAGGTTCACTGACGGTCAGGGGTTCTTCATTTTTTAGAGGGGCGAGCACACTTTAGTAGTCCCTAAAATCATCTAGGGCTTTCCCACTTCTGATTGTTACAGGTGTGGAAAAGACACAAATCCAAGAAGTTTTTATATTCTTGAGTTAAAAGTTGTTGAGACATGTTTTCAGCGATCACTAAGATTGTGGTGTTCTGGTCACCAAGACTCTGGGTCTAGCAGTCACCAAAACTGGTGGAACCGCCATCAGTAATTGAAAGCCTTTGACGGGTGGTTGGTAGTTCACGATTGCTATGATTTCAACCATCAAAGCGGTCACTCAAAACTTAAAACTCAGTGACCGATGATTCCAAAATATGCCTCTCAGAGTTGAAGCATGTTTGTGCATTTTATTTTTCAAAATTTTTGTTCTATACACTAGGGAGTAAGTAACAAAGAGAGAGAAAATGTTGAAGACTTGAAACTAAAGTATAGAGGATAAATAACACTTAAAGAAGAAGGGAACATGCAAACAAAACTTTAATTGTGTACTAAAATTATGAAATAGACCAAAAACTAACAAAAGATAAGATGAAAGTTGAAACAAAACCAATAAGCTCTACATAACGGAAACTTGGGAAAACTAAAAGATATGTAGGAAACAATAAGAAATGCTTGGGTTGCCTCCCAAGAAGAGTTGATTTATAGTCGTTAGCTTGACATTCGAGCTTGTTACTTTAGATGTCTTCTAGTGGTGCAGGTTGGATTTCTTCCAATTGGAGTTTTGACCTTATCATGAAAGATTCATCTTCATAGTATTTCTTCACTCTATGCTCGTTCACCTTCTAAGTCCCAATATTTCTCACTAGAAAGGAACCAGACCATCTCAACTTGAGCTTCCTTAGGAAGATTTTGACTCTTGAATTAAAAGGATAACCTTATTCCCTTCAGAGACATATTTTAATTTTATGTGGACATCATACCACACCTTAGTCCTTTGTTTGTATATCCTTGCATTTTCATATACATGAACACTAAGCTCCTCTAGTTCTTGTATCTATGAAAACCTTTTCTTCCCTACTAATTTTGGGTCCATATTTAAAAACTTGATCGCCCAGAACACGTTGTGCTCCAGTTCAAGAAGTAAGCGACACACTTTTCTGCATATCAATATGTACAGAGTGGTTCCTATTAGAGTCTTGTCGGCTGTGCGATATGCCCATAGGTCATCATCTAGTTTCATGGACCTCACCATCTTTCCTAAAATTTGCTTGATTTGTATATTGGACACCTCTACTTGACGATATGTTTGTGGGTGGTAGGGGGTGGAATCCTTGTGTGTTATTCCATATTTCTTGAGAAAGATTGCAAACTATATCTTTGAGAAATGGGAATTCATGTCACTGATGATGGTGTGTGTGACTCCAAACCTTGGGAAGATGATATTTTCAAACATCTTGATTACAGGTTTCACATCACAAGATGGGATAGATATCACTGCTACCCATTTCAACACATAGTCCACAACCACTAGAATGTACTAGTTACCTCTTGAAGGTGTAAAAGTCCCAATGTAATCTATCTCCCAAATGCCAAAGATTTCTACTTCTATCCAATCTTCCTTCGACATATTGTTTCTTCTTGAAATGTTCCCGATAAGATAACACTCCTTACAAGATTTCACAAAGTCTTAGGCTACCTTATATAGGGTTGGCCAGTAAAACCAGACTATAGAATTTTTTTCTACAGTTCTGTCTCCGCCTATATGTCCTCTATATGGATAAGAGTGACATTCCGTAAGAATATGAGGCACTTCCTCTTCTGGTATGAAATGATGGCACAAACTGTTGGCACATCTCTTGAATAAGAGGGGGTCATCCCAATAATAATTTTTCAAATCTAGGAATAACTTCTTCTCATTGTATGTGACCTCAGGTGGCAGTTGGTGACAAGATAGATAGTTGCATATGTCAGCAAACCATGGTACCTTGGGTTCAACAACCTTCGCCATCATAAGTGCCTCATTAGGGTAGTTATCATTTAATTGTAAGTGGTCGTCATTTTCTACAACAATCCTTGATAGATGATCTACCACTACATTTTTAGTTCCCTTGTCTATTATTTCATGATTGGATTCTTGTAGTAATAGGGCCCACTGCAAGAGCCTAGGTTTCATGTCTTTCTTTTACATCAAATACTTGATAGCACCATGGTCTGTATAAACCTTTACCTTTGATCTATCAGATAGGATATGTCTTGTCAAAAGCAAATAATATCACTAACATTCCTTTTTTTTCACTGTATAGTTCACATGTGCTTCATCCAAGGCCTTGTTGGCGTAGTGGATCACTTGATGCTTCTTTTCTTTCTTTTGTCCCAAAAAAACTACAATCAGGAAGTCACTATCATCACACATTATTTCAAATGGAAACACCCAAACTGGGGCTTGCAAGATTAGAGAGTGGTTAGAGATTTTTTTAGGGTTTCAAAGGCCTTCAGGAAATCCTTAGAGAATTTGAAAATGGTGTCCTTCATCAGCTGGTTAGACATGGATTTAGTAATCTTGGAATACTCTTTTATAAACCTATGGTAATATGTCGAGTGTCCAAGAAAGCTCCTCATTCATGTCATTAAAAAAGGAGGTGGAAGTTTTTATATGGCCTCCACTTTGCTCACATTCACCTTGATTCCTTTCTTAGATACCTTATGTCCATGCATGATTCCTTCTTAGACCATGAAATGACACTTTTCCCTATTTAGAACAAGTTGCTTCTCCTTGAATCACTCTACTACCTTGGAAAAATTCCTCAGAATACTACCAAAATCATCTCCATATACGGAGAATTCATCCATGAACACCTTCATAATATCCTCTAGGAAGTCATAGAAGACTGAGATCATGCACCGTTGAAATGTTGCAGGTGCATTGCATAGCCCAAACGACATCCTTCTGAAAGCACAGGTTCCATAGATACAGGTGAAAGTCATTTTCTATTGGTCATTGGGATGAATAGGGACTTCATAGAATTCAAAGTATCCATCTAGAAAACAAGAATATGCACAGCGAGCTAAATGTTCCAACACTTGATCTATGAGTTGTAGGGGAAAACTATAATTGTTAGTGGAAAAATTTAGTTTTCTATAGTTGACAGACATGCACCAACCTGCCATGGTTTAAGTCATCACCTCATCTTCATTTTCTCCTTTAATGACCGTCATTCCTCCTTTCTTCATCACAACATGTATCGGGCTAACCCAATTACTATCGTTGATGGGGTATATGATTCCTATGTCATGCAACTTTATTAGATCCTTCTTAACTACCTCCTTAAGCATTTGATTCAACTTCCTTTGTGTCTAAACCAGGTGCTTAGATGTTTCTTCCAAGTTTATCCTATGCATGCAGAGAGTTGGGATTAACCCTTTGATTTCCTCAACAGAGTAACATGTTGCTTTCCTGTGGAGTATAAGTTCATTTATCAACTTCTCCTGTTGATATTTTGTTATTTAGGAGTTTATTATCATTTTATTTCTTTCATTGTCATAAAGAAACTCATATTTCAAACCTCCAATGAGTTTCTTTAGCTAAGGATTAGGCTTAGGTGCCTCCTTTTCTTCTGGTGTCTATTCTGAGATGCATATTTTGTAGTTTTGACTTTCTCTTGTTAATTGTTACTGCATTCCTCTTTTGGCTGATTTAAATAATCAATAATCTCAACAACTTTTGGGTCTTCCAGACCAGGGTATTGGTTGTTTAGAACACTCATTAGTGGATCGATGATATCTTGTTCCTCCTATACCTCTTCAAAGAATTGATAGTATTTTCCCAAGAAGTAAACCAACTCGAACATGGATGCCCCCTTCATTGATTCCTGCATGTGGAAGTCAATGTGATTGTTCCCTACTCGTAGGGTAATGATCCATGCTTCAACATTGATGAACACTCTCCCAATTGAGTGGAATGGTCTTACAAAGATCATCAGGCATGTCAAGTCTTCCATGGTGTCGATCACGATGATATCACATGGGATACATAATCATCCCGCATGGATTAAGACATCATCCATGATTCCAACTGGCCTTGTGTATGTATGATCTACCAGTTGAATTTTCATTCTAGTCTTTACCATGTCGCCCAGTCCCAGTCTCTGAGATAAAGTGAGAGGCATGAGGATGATGCTTGCACCAAGGTGTACAAGTCCTCATCTCACTTTGTCGTCACCATCATTGAAAGGATTAGTGAATGCTCCATGATCCTTCTTAGTGGGAATTTTTGTTTGTACGTGTTGGAAATTTTATGTAGTTACATTGTCTCCACTTGGTTTAATCTTCTCCTTTTCATGATTAGATCATTGAAGAAGTTAGCATATGTGGCAATTTTATTGATAGCATCTAAGAATGGAACATCTAGGTGTAGCTTCCATGAACCTCTCAAATGTTTTCTTCAAATGAGCCTTGATCAGTTTATAGGGGAAGTGTAACATCCCAAGATTTGAGGCCTCGAATAAAATGATCTTATAAGGAATGATTGAACTACCCATATCACCAAGGTGCATCTCCTTTTCCGAGAGCCCATCACTAACGAACTCCATAGTTAAGCATGCTTAGCTTGGAGTAGTACTAGGATGGGTGACTAGTTGGGAAGTTGATCCTGGATTGCGTGTGAGTGATGATAATGCATGTAGTTAAGGCTAGTGGTGGTCTGTGGGGCCAGTCATCATTCCTAAAACTCTACTAGAGCCTTGGGTAGTGAGCCCAGGTGTTACAAATGATATCAGAGCCATAATCCCTTGAGTAGGTGGGGCCCACATAGGCATGTGGTATGCCGGTCTTGAGCCATGTGGTCCAGGCATATTGGAAAGGGTTCTCCATGGTTGACGTAGCTACCCTTGCGCTGGTATTCCATGATCGGGAGCTGGGTGTCTGTGAGCCATTCTGGGTATGCACTGAAATTGGGCAATATTAAGGGGCCATATAGTTGAGCCTTGAGGAGGACGTCAAGAGTCTAAGTAGGGGAGATTTTAACGTCCCAGGATTTGAGGCCTCAAATAAAATGATCTTACAAGGAATGATTGGACTACCCATAACACCAAGGTGCATCTCCTTTTCTAGGAGCCCATCACTAAAGAACTCCATAGTTAAGTGTGGTCATCTTGGAGCAGTACTAGGCTGGGTGACCAGTCGGGAAGTTGATCCTGGCTTACGCGTGAGTGATGATAATGCATGTAGTTAAGGCTAGTGGTGGTCTGTGGGGCCAGTCGTCATTCTTGAAACTCTACTACAGCCTTGGGAAGTGGGCTCAGGTATTACAAGAATGGAATTCTTGGCAAATACGAGTCTCTATTTGTGAAATCTTCCTCAACATGGTCAAACTTCTTTACTTTTGCAATTTTTTTCCCTTGTCCTTTTCTTTAGCCTTATCCTTATTAGTAAACTCTTCCTCATCAAGTGCCTCCTTTATTATGATTGGTTCAAGTTGTGACTCAACATTTGTTCTTACTTTAGGGGCATTCTTGTCATTTTGATCTTCCAATGTCTTTCTGAAACAAAGAGTGGCCATTTTTGCACTTTTAGTGTTAGATGGGAACCATGCTTGGGGATTTTTTATGAGGTACGATAGATGTGGTAGTTAATGATCATTTGCTTCAAATGAATTTGCAAATTTGTCATCTGAGTTGTTATATTCCCCATTTGAGTTTATGTGGTGTTTAGAATCCTCATATTGGTTATTACACTTAGAGTTAATTGATTACTCATACTAACTTGCTTTTTTGTGAAATTGAAAAGTTCTGACACCATGTCCGTCTGGCTATTTCCTTTGCTTTGATTTTGTTGTGGGATAGGCCCATTGGAGTTTTTGTTCTGATTTTGGCCTTGTCCATCACCTTGATAATTGTTTTTGTTTTTCTAGTAGTTTGTAGTGCGGGTGTACACTATTTGTCCTCTTCCTCTTTTGAATCCAGGCCAAGCCTTAGGGGAACTAGTTAACTAATGGGCATTTTCAACGGTGTCGTCGTTTCCACAGTTGAAACTAGGGTGGTCGGGTCTCTTGAAGTTGACATAGGAAACATTTTCTATATCTTCTTTTTCACTTTCTTCCTCTGGCTGAGCATAGATGCAATTGTCGATGTTGTGGTTTGCTTCTCCGCATGTGACACACTTTATGACCTTTTCTATTGGTTTCTTCCTTTTACTCCCTATGTCTTTTATTTTCTTAACATCTGTTTCTATCTTCTGGATCTGGGCAGTTATGACTTCTAAGGCTTTAAATTTTGCATTTGTTCCTTCAGGTGTTGCCTTCTTGGCTTTTCCTTTATCGTAGTTCAATCTTACTTGATGTGCATCCATATAGTCTATTATGACCATCGTCTTCTTTAGAATCTTTCGTAAGAAATCATTTCCTTCTACTACATTTAGTGGGGTAATCTCAATAGGAGTAAGATGAATGTAAAAGTTAGTGTCCAGAAATCCCTTGTCATAATTGTGGTGCATGAAATCTCTTTTATATTCTTGAAAACATTCCCATGCCTCATATAGATTGTCTCTAGGCTTATGTATAAATGCATCTATCTTGTGCCTAAGCCTGAGGTTCTTTTCCAATGAGTAAACTTGGTGACAAAAGCGTTGGCCAAGGGTGCCCATCCATTAATTTTTTGTCTGGTAAAATAAGG
The DNA here is from genome assembly GCA_963693085.1 of Alisma plantago-aquatica. Classification (NCBI taxonomy): domain Eukaryota; kingdom Viridiplantae; phylum Streptophyta; class Magnoliopsida; order Alismatales; family Alismataceae; genus Alisma; species Alisma plantago-aquatica. The sequence continues at coordinate 1,545,485,668 of OY856409.1, forward strand.
TACCTTGCACTATATCACTTGTTGTGCCACCCTCTTCATCTTTATGGAATCACAAATGGTTTTTTAGCGAGTTGAGATGATGGTAGGGATTTTTATCATGGGAATTTCCTCCAAAAGATTTGTTTTGAATCATGACAATAAAAAATTCCTTCAATTCAAAATTCATAGCATTTAATCTTGAAATGATGACTGGGAAGCTCTATTCATTGGCTCAGGTGGCTGCCAATTCGTAGAGATAAGAGACCCCATCATCATCCACATCTTCATTTCTATGATTATCATTTCCGATGTTGTCTTCTTCATTTTTTCTCCCATTTCTCCTTTGTCTATGATGATGTTCTTCATCATGGTGTCATTCCTCATGCTCCCCACCATTGGGTATTGGTATGTCATGAGGTTTGTCTTGATGCACAACCTCGTCAAAGTGGTACTCCTCATGTTCATATTCAATTTTGGGTGGAGGTCAAGCTTGCTCTACTCTGGGGTTTCGCCCTCCTCCTTGATGAGCCCCTACGAGGTGGCATGTTGCTCAAAAAAGGGTTGTTGAACTCGTTATCTACTTCTCTTTAGACTACCTAAAATAGTTTGTACAACCAATTTAGAAACTAGTTGTGTTAAATGAAGTATCCAAATTAGATAGAGATAGTGGATTAAAATTTGTTTGGTCAAGTCTATCTCTAGACTTGAGTCATGGGTGTATGGTGTGTAGATTATGGTTCTTAACAATACCGATTTCCTTGTCCCTGTAAGCAACGCCAAAATGTTGACCGGCCTGAATCACACATCCAAAAAGGAGAAAATCTAGAGTAGTCGGACTTTTGAATTTACAACCCAACACTCAGGCCCCCATAACTATTATACGAGGTCCAATGTAGTAAATCAGGATCGATCCACAGGGACAACAAGTAGTAAGTTCTAAGAACATAAAACCTTGTCTCAATGACAGCAATCAAGAGAGTAGATCAAGTTTGGTGTTCCTTACAGAATGATGGTACTACAACCACTAACAGAACAAAACAATTAAAACAAAATAAGAAAAGCAAGAAGCAAATATGTAGAAACAATGAATGATGAAACAAGAATGGATGTGGACTTGGATCGAGTTTCACCAACTAATCTCTCTCACCAAAATGTGATATTCACACCCATAGTATACCCTTAGAAAGATTACAAGAAATCACCATAAATTTCTATACCCTCCTCTCTTGAACTTAGGATAGATATAGATTACAAGGTTGTATTTCTCTTGTGATGGCAAACAAACAATAACAAACATAACCTCATGACATTACGCTTAAACATTCCAACATTCTCATGCATTCATGCAACTCCATAACACTTAGATAAGATTATAACTACTCTTTTGAGGTACTAACAATCAAATATCACAAGATGGTAGCTAATCATACAAGTGAAGCAGTAAGAATAAGAGTATGGAAGTAACCCTTGCTAAGAGCATATATCTAATGGAAATAATTATTGGAATGTTGGGAGAGCCTTAGTGTCTACTCCCAACTCAAGCAAGATGTTTACCCACTCATGGTAGTGAGTAGCATTATAGATTTACATGTATAATGATACATAAGATGGAACGACAAAATAAAATGAAAATTGATGAGGTGTATGAAACAGATCTAGAGGAGAAGAAGGGGGATACACCAATTGTTGCCACAAACAACCAAGATTGGTGCATGTCTCCTTTAGATCTAGATCTGGAGTGGGCACAGGGGAGTGGCTAGTACTTATTTCAAGGGATAGGCCTATGTATTGGTGATGGTATGAGTCTTATCTCTCATCTGGACTCTCATCTTTAAAGATCAAAAATTGATGGAATGATTGGTGGATGGATCTGGAATGCAACAACACTTCATCATGTCCCAAAAGTCACAAACCCCTCTATAGATGAAGTGGGTCCCTATTTTAGGTGTTGGTAACTGACTTAAAACATCAATGGTCACTGAGGAGGTGAGTAATCATTGGTTGCCATGGTGTGTTACCTTCAGCAGTTGCCAAAGCCTAACTAGCTCAAAGGATTCTCAATTCATTTGATAGGAGTGAGTGCTGAAGAGGTGATCCTCATCGGTCTCTAAGAGGAATCATCCTTTGGTCCCAGGGACATCAAGATCATCAACCACATAGATGGTGTAGAACTCATCGATTGCCAATTGTGGGATAGTCCAGTGGTCGCTGAGAATGTTTAAGATCAATGACCATAATACTGAATGCAATTTTCATTGGTCACTGAGGAGTCAAGAACTCTGGAGACCACTTGTCCTTGGTCTTAGATACTACTAAGATATGTATCATGTGCAAGTCAGAAAAAGGGGTAAGTTTGGGTAGCAACACTAAAACTCCCCAAAACAATTCGAACTGTCTAGATAAAGCATAGTAAAGATGATAAAATGAGGGTAAAACAATCACTCAAATATCCACAAAATTGGATGTTATCAGAAGACCAAGCACAGGAGGGAAGGACTCAAAGAAGACCAAGCCCAGGAGGGAAGGTCACCATGAGCTCAGTGGAGGGACATAAAGTATAAAATGTTCATACTAAGAGATGGAGAAAATCTAGGTTAAAGAATTTCAATGTGCTTGAATATTGTTAGAGAAACCTCAAGAAAAATGTGTATGGTATAGTAAAACCTTAGGAAGGGTAGATCCCTAAGTCACCCTAAGGTCTAAAGTAGGAACTTGAACCTTAGCTTCCAAATTTTGAACCTATGACTTGATGTCCTAAACATTAACTCTAGATATTGATTTATGAAATATTGAGTTATGATATTCAACTCCTATATTAATCGTATATGGATCTTGGACACAATCTCTATATATGATTATTGACATTCATTTTTCCCAAATCGTGAAATTTTTCAAACAATGACTATGTTAATTCTCTCAATTCATGACTTAGGGTTTAGCTCTCTTATGGACTAGTGTGGGACTTTCTATTGAATTTGAACACGGAATCATGATTGAAATATGATGTTTACCTTGAATTGTTGAAATATAAAATCTTGATCATGGAAGCATAGCTCCACCTAGTCCAATGAAGAAGTTATAACCCTACATATTAGGATTTGAAGTATTATTGTACTCTTGATTCAAGAGCTCTATTTGTTTGACCTAAAATGTGATGTTTCTAAAGTTGTGATCTAGAGAATAATCTCTCCAAATTTGTGATTTATGTAATGACCTCCATAATATAATGATCAATGTGAGTTCACCTTGACCTTGATTCTCAATTTCTCAATTTTGATATAGTGACAATGCTACCAGTTTGGAATACCAAGATATTTATGGTATTAAGTATGTAATCCCAATCTTGAGTGATGGTTTGATTTAATTTTGGGAACAAAATTCCTTTTAAGGTGGAGAGGATGTGAAAACCTAAAATTTCTCTCTATTCTAATACATATAAAATTCATTTCATCCTTGCTCAAATTTCTCACTCTTGCCTTTAATTTCATGATTGAATATGCCTCCATTGTTAGTTGAATCATTTTGTGTACATTTACCTTGTGGTGAATCTCAATTTGCTTTTAAATCTAATTTTCAAATCCTTAAAATGTAACCATATTATAAACTAATTTGTAACCTAATCAAAGTAATCAAGTTACTATATAACATATGTCACATCATAGAGCTTCCAATTATCTTTCCAACAATGTAAAATCACCTTAATAGGACATCTAAAGCCCAAATTATGGAAAAATGGAGACTAGGTCAAATTACATTGATTTAATCAATTTTATGTGATTTTAACCAAATTTGGGCTCTTATATAGGGCGCACGGCCGATTTACATAATTAATTTTATGTGATTTTGACAAAATTTGGGCCCTTATATAGGGCGCACGACCGATTTACATTGTGCTTCCATTCACTCCTATCGGCTTGCTCAATCTTCCTTATTGATCATTATCCCACAGATCCACTTCCTTTTCTAATGGATGTGGCATTGTCCTCTTAACCTGATCAGGTGCTGCCACTGTAGAAACTTTACAGCTGCTTTGCGACCACAAAACCCTACCCTACACACTACCATTGGAAAAATTGAAACCCCAATTCAACTCCTCTCTTTCCCCACTTCCTTTCCCCTCAGTTTCATCATCCTTCTCGCCCTCTAGCACCCCCCCTAACCTCCTTTCTTACTCACAACCATGGTGGGCTCTTGAGAAGCTCAATAGAACTTCACCGTTGGATGATTGGTGAGGAGCCATACCTCCTGGAATGGTCGTTGTGAGGTCTTGTAGATTCATACTCCAATGGCTAGATGATCAATGTAGAGCTCTTCAGAGGATCCCTCAGTTGTAGAGCATGAGCGGAGGTCTTGATACACTCATCCAACTACATGTTCTGGCTACAAGTGATGCATAGTGGTCGCTAGCGGCTCGCAACGGTCACAAGTGTCACCACATCACCCATGAACAGAGAGGCCAGTTAGGCGCTGCCCATTCCCACGGTTGGGCATCACAGATGGGGCACTGGTGCGGCACTGTTGGATGATAGATCAAGGACCCTAGTTGACCACAAATGGGTAGCACCCCCTTTCCCTCCAAAGTTCTAAATATTTCATTTCATAATGTTTTCATGCACATGTTATAAAAATTGATAGCACATGCATCCTTTGTCCAAATATAACATATAATATATAATTTTGATCCTCTTGACAAGATCTATCCAATGGAACTAGTTTCAAAACCAAAATCTTCTTAGGTTTCTTCGCATATCCTAAAAATCATGTATTTTATGTAGTATTTGAATGTTAATTATGTATCTTGCTCTCATCTAGTATTATTGATTCCTATATCACCATTAAACTTCAAAATATGACTTTTATCCACCTTTAGCCATGAATCACAAAGTAGATAACAATTGATGTGCACTTCTACTCTTTTCACCTAAAAGTGGCCCTTTTTTCTTATGCATGATATTAATTTCTTTTTCTTAAGACTTTGACATGTATAAATCATAAAATGATCATCCAACCTCTAAGTCAGTAAATTATAGTAACTTTTTGAACCACAAGATCTACTTTTATCATGCATAGCTTAATTAATGGCTTCATGTTGTGCCATATGCTACATAGTGTGACTTCAATGGAATTTTAGCAACTATATCTTGAATCAAGTGCATGTATTAATCCATAATGATTAGAAATTTATTTGGCACCTGAAATAAGTAATATTTTTATGTTATGTGACCTAGTGTACTAATATCTCATGCTAGGTAGTCCATGTTTGACTCATGGGACCTTAACTACCTATTTTGTGTGTCAAGATGATCTAGTTGACCTAGTTTGTTTCCAAATGATGAAATGTCACTTTTATGCAATTCCATTGTTTTATCTAGTTCAAATTAGTAGATTTATCATTCTTGTAGCATTAAATATTACTTGATGTATACAATGCTCGTAATGCTACTATGACTTGGAAATGTGACCTTGTTGCATGGAATTGATGTTATATGACTCATTGTGGTCTTGCATGATTAGGTATTGCTAATAACCTACTCTCATGCTTCCTCAATTATCAAAAAAGAATTTATCTATATCTAGTATTACTCATAATGTGCATCGGTTACCTAGACGTAGGGCTTAATGTTGATACTTGTGCTATGTTGAATCAATGTATATATTTTTGGAACTTTAGAAATATGTTCATCTATATGAAACTTAGGTCTAAGAGAACATACAAATTATTAATGTGATATTTAATTTATCAAAATTATACTGATATAATACCTACTATTATGTCTTTTTACATCTTAGGTCTTCCCTTGAGTTGGGCCTTGCTTACTCAAGAATCATAACATGTACTCTACGTACCCTCTAGGTATGGCTAATCTCTTGATCCTACTATGATATTGACTTGTTTGTATATATGCATATATGAACTCCTAGATAGATAATTATTTGATTGAGGTATTATTCATAAGACTACTACATTCATGTTTGATTATACTATGTTGACAAACCTTGAACGTAATGTAAAAGGAATCTATTATATATCCTTGTGCACCTTCCTGAAGTTTTGGGGTAAGGGCACAAGGCTTGTTGAAAAATATAAAATTGCTTTGTATAAAGGAATGTTGTTAAGTGTTCTCTCTAAGTTTCTACTTCTTATTTACTATCATGTTTCTAGCCAAGAAACTTTTATATACTCTTAAACTATACTTACATGTTTTTCATAGCATACTCATGTACTAACATTGATATATTTCGTATATCAAATGGGTAGTTTCCAAATGAAGATCCGCTGACTCAAGACTCTAAGCTCTAACTTGAAACACCTATGGACACTCTTGATATAGAGATGGGTGATAAATTTAAGGGGGGGTTAATAGAGCTTTTGGTACTTTAAAATTTAATTGAAAACACAAAAACAAGTAAGGGGCAAGAAACAGGGAAGACACTTAGATGTAGAGTGGTTCCAACCTTTGAATCAAAGGTTGTCAGTCCACTACCCAATTGTCTCCTATGGGATTTTGAAAGTGATTTAATATATTTACCTCAGAAGAATGTTACAACAAAATACAATCACCTTCCTTATAGTAGCCTTCATCTAGAAGTAGCCTCAACCTCCTTGAAGAAACCTCCTTGAAGTAACTTCAAGACCTTAGAGAAGCTTTCACCTCCTTGAAGTAGCTCCACCACCTTTATATAGACTTCACCTAGAAGTATCTCCAATCTTCTTTGAAGTAGCCTTCTTGAAGTAACCTCAAGCACCCTTGGAGCAGCCTTCACCACCTTAAAGTATCTCAACCTCCTTGAGATAGCCTTCACCTAGAAGTAGCTCCAACTTCCTTTGAAGCAGTCTTCTTGAAGTAACCTCAAGAAACCTCCCTTAGACAACCTCCTACTCTTGTAGTAGTCAAAGATAACAAATACAACATACAAGAAATAGATTGGAAGAAATAAAATACTTAACCAATGAAGTACAATGCTTTGATCCTATATCAAGCAAATAGATCTCCTATCCACTTAAAATGGACATGGCTATATGTGGTGGCTAGGAGATTGTAGCTATAGGACTCAATTTTGGAGCACAAGGAAGAAGATAGCAAGTGAATATCAACTTTTTTGCTCTTTAGAATGGATTCTCAAGTGTAGCTTATGTGCTTTAGGTGTTATAACCTCGAATTTTGCTTGTATTTGAACAAATTGAAATGCATATTATTCAAGTAAAAGGGACTTGAATGAGAATTGTGTGCTTTACTTTTTAAAGAATGAGTTCCTTTAAAAATTTCCCTTGAATGTATGGTTTCGTGGTTTATACTATTTTCATAAATCCAACAATGATAAAAGGGGAAAAAGGATAATAGAAATCCATAATGAGTAAGAGGAAAAAGAAATAGAAAATAATTGTATGCATATGTGAGAATTGTGTAGAATTATCTAGAAAGTGGTATGGGTGACCACTATTGATTAGTTTCATTTCCACTTAGTTTCTAATAATAAAAGAAATCAAAATACAAAAAATAGAAGAGAAAGAAAGCGAAAAGATGAATTTTAAATGCCTAATATATGCCTTAAAACTGGATGACTTGCACATAAAGAAAAGTCTCTTTTATTTTCAATTTTTGATTCCTAACTTTGAACACAAGTAGTTTAAGTTGTTAAAGAGTTTCCATTAAAATTTGGTATTAAAAGGATGTGTGGTTTGAGAGATATGGATTTTTGAAAAATCCCTAAAGTGATAGGAATATCATTAAATGTCACGATTTTCAAATCTAATTGGAATTTCCTTTATTTCACCTTTTTCCTTACACGCGATCTAAGATCCAACAATAGAACACTCATCCCCTATCTCCGATTGAGTAAGGAAATAGAGTAGAAACCAGGTGGATTTCAAGTGCAATTTATTTGTGAGGGTGTGAACGATTAGAACTGGTAATCAAATATTTGTCTTTGGGAGCACGAAACAAACACACCTACCCTAGGTTCCACTGTGTTTTGTGGCTTCTAGAAGATTCGTACAATATCCCTCTACCATGTCTCCATGATAAAGTATAAATAGGGGCACGCATCCCCTCTACTAGCACCCCGAACAATCCCAAAGATTTCCCACAACTTCCGAGCAACTTTCTAACACCAATTGCCCAAAAAAACTTGACCTTCACCCTGGTTTGATAGGGAACTATCATCAGAGTATCCTCTATTATCCTAATGACTATGAGCATTGTTCGAGGAATTGGAGGCACCAACAGGTTCATAGGAGGCCAACAAAGGAGATTGTGCCGTCACCTTACGGTTAGGAGGACAAGATCACAGAGTCAACCCATCAGTTGACTGGCTTCTTGTGTGTGAAGAGGAACTAAGAATGAAGAAGGACCTCTACGATTTGATGCTTCTACCCTTAGCCCTTCTTTGGAATATGAAGGCCTTTTGGTCTTTTTTGCTCATTCTTTAACTCGGTCCAGCTTTGTTTCCATGCGAGTGGGTTGCCAACCTAGCGGGAACGGATAGGCCAGCCCCACAAAGTTGGTAGGGTGGGGCTGGAAGCTCTATGCCTAGGTGGTGGCACCTGATTGGATAGAATGTATTTAATTGATGAAAATTATAGTAATTGATAGGGTGATAGAATGATGACATGTCATACATGAAAAGTTATCAAAAAAATCCGTAGAATTCAATAAAATTATAATCAAAGTCTATTTTGCTTCTAGTTTTAAGAGTGCTTAAAGATGGCATATTTCATGTGTTAAATGAACTAGAACCCTAGCTTTATGAATTGATGATCTTAATATGTCCAATTGTTATTCTTGATCAAAGGTCGATCTTTTATGCATAAAAAGAGAAACTTGAAAGTTATTTGAGTTTAGCAACCCATAATTTGATAAATTAGTGTTAGCATGAAATAAAAGGTGTATTTTATAAAAGATTAGGGTTTGTAACCTAATGAGACATGAAAAGTGGAAACTAGGGTTTGGGAAGCCAAAACCCTAATAAAACCCTAATGGTAACCTAGAAACCCTAACTTAGAACCCTAGTCAGTCTAAAGGATGATTTGGATAAAATAATAATACATGGGTGAATTGCATTAACTTTTAGGGTAACTTGCTTTGTTGATTGGTTGATTGCTTGCTCTTGTTTGGACATATAGACTCCTAATCAAGGTATGTGGCTACACCTATGACTAATTGCTCTAGTTTCCCGACTATTTTTGAGGTTTTATCGATTGCTTGAAATTTAAAGCTTGGCTGAATTTTATTTCCTGCAATCTATGCCATGACTGTGACTATGACAAAGTATGCTTATTACTTGCTTGAACCCTACATGCCAACTCTGGAGGTTTGAATAGAAGGAAATGAAAAGTCTTGGCTATGAATGAAGACCAATCCCCAAATTGGGAAGGTCAGACAAGACCTCAAACTGGGAAGGTCATATGAGGTTAGACCAACCCCTAGATTGGGAAGGTCCCATGAGACCAGACTAGGCCAGATGGGGAAGGTCATCTGAGGTCAGGCCCCAGATTGGGAAGACCAACTTGGCACCCAGGCTCCAGATTGAAAAGGTGTCGTTTTTGTCCATTGTAGGGACAACACCCTGAAAGGGTATAGCAGAGGTTGAGAAGTTATCAAGAAAATGTAAATTTTGATTATGTAATAATTAATTGTTGTGTTTATGTTGTTACAAGTATATGTGAGCATTCCCCCCCACATATTAGTAAAACTTGTTATATTGAATGACATTTTATTTCTTGGCATTTTAGGATAATCTTTCGTTCTACTAATATGATGAAATTGGATATCTAGAAAGAAGGCACAAGATGAAGAGACATAATGTAAACATGGATGTTATAGTTAGATTTTATTTTATGTTGAAACTTAATGGTGTCTATAAAGAACCACAAACGGGGGCTGGAAATATTTTCCTCCACACTGCTAGTCATCTTACGAGGACTCCCAGACATGTGCTTCCTTCCTGGCCAAAGTCTAAGGAGTTAACTCAAAATATCATACCTCTATGATTTCTCATTTATATTCATCTTTACCTCCTTCACTCACAAAACCCTAGGCACCTGTAACTTCTCTGTATATCTCATTATGAGAACTAGGGTTATGAGAATTAGGGGTTAAGGCAACCTCTGCCAAATATTAAAAAGAGTGTAATCAAGATGTCATAGAAATAAAATATAATTTTGTAATACTAAAATTTAGAACTGAGTTTAATTACATTCTTATATCGAACAACATGGCCTGCACTAGGATCACAATCATCCTTGACCACCAGGGGGGAGGCCCTACTACCAGGAGAATACGTCTCTAAGAGAAACGACAAAAGACGAGACTACCAAGAAATGGAGGAGTCTAGAAGAGGTCACCACTAAGGAAGGCCTCAAGCCCTAATTCTCCACCTTTGACACCTACAACCCTAGAGATAGTTTAGACCCTACAAGGGGAGATGAGCCCAAGGATAACCCCGGTCATGCTACCAATTTTGAGCCAACAGAAAGGCCAATTACTATCTTAGATGATCTATGGCTAGGAAAATAGAAGGAACTCATAGAGATGGTCAGCATCCTTACACCCAAAGGTGTCACCGAAAATGAGGATGGAGAACCCCTACTTGTTTGCCCTTGTCATGAAGTCATCATCCTCAACTTCTTTAAGTGGAGTATGGAAAATTCTAGGCCAAAGAAAGCTTCGAGGTGGAAGCCTATCTTCATGTGGTAGAAAATGGCTTTCATATTCTCAGAGTGCCATCTAACATGAAGGTTCTCTTTGCAAATCACCTACTCGAGGGAACCACAAAGCTATTGTGGGAATATTACATCACCGACTGAGATTTGAGCACAGAACCGATGGCCTGGAAGGACTTTCTTACCATCCTCTCAGCTCACTTTTTCCAAAGAATGGAGAAGACAGTTACACCTATGCAACATCAACCCAAAAGGTATCTTGAATTCACTAAAGGTAGTGTTGGGCCAAGGAATGCTAATAGGAAATCCTAGGGTCACCAACACAACTAGGGTAGGAGTAAAGGAAAGGGAAAGATCCTCATCAAGCATTGCCCCCAAGGTGCCACTTAAGTGGGAACCATTGCAAGTGCTATTTCAAGAAGAGGGTGTGCTACCTGTGTCACCAGGAAGGGCATATCGGGTTGACTATCCTCTATCTGATCCATGAGGACCAAGTCTAGTTACAACTCAGACAACGACTACAATGCCACATAGGGCAGCCCCATTTGATAAGGAATGCCAACAAGGTCCAAGTTGGTGCCTCTGTTGATAAGGGAGCTTAGTTCGATGCAGACCAACCTCAAGAAGGTAGTCATCCTGGACAAGTAGTGGTACACCTTGTCCTAGAGAATGTACGCCACAATAAAATAACTTTGTCCTAAGCATGAGGAATGTGAAGTATCAGATCTTGTAATAAAACTTTTTCTCAAACATTGAATGATAATCCACATGGTATAAGCAGCTCACCAGAAGAAAATCCATGATAGAATGTATGCCTACCTTGGATTCATGTATGCTTTTTGTGAATATTGTTAAGTATTAGTTATATCATGTCCTAGGGGAAGGACCCTTCCAAAAGGAGTGGGTTCGTAGATTAGTTGATAATTACAGTAACATTCAATGTTACATAGAAACTTGGGAGATTAAGTGCAATAATCACAAACACACATATAATGAGTATGATTCTTTAGACCCAAGTATTACCATCTCTAAGGGATATGAAGAAAAGTCACTAAGGAAGTGACCAGTAGAATGGGGTCAGGACCAGATGGGTAGGTCACCATGATTCATATGAAGGGACATAGGGAAAACTATGAAGTGCCTTGAGATTTGAAGGAAATTCGGGTTAAAGAATTATAAAGGATATAATGTGCTAGGATATTAAAGAAAAATCATAAAAAAAATGCATGATAAAGTAAATATAAGAACCCAAACTTAATCCTAAGGGATTAGACCAACATGAATAGGAGTTGATTGTTATCTGAATGCATGAGACTGTGGGGTCGGGAGGTAACATCTATGTTTGCCTGAGGCCCATGGGTTAGGAGGTTGGCCACCTTCATGAGTTCATGGGGCCTAAAGAGTAAATATGAGAGGCACTCTCTAGATGCATAAGGATGAGATCACTCCAAAGCACTAACACCCTAGAGACCTTGGGGAAAGGACTAAGGATCTAAATAAAAGTTGTAATAGGACTCAAGGGTTAGGAGAAAATATTTTCCTACGTGTATACATAGAGAATGGTAGTATTCATGGTTTGGAGTCATGAGGAGAATGATTCAACCTAGACTTGAAAAATAAAATGGTGATGTGCGATGCATCATCTCTACCCTTAGAGAAGGATTTTCTATGTATTTTGACTACATCCAAATGCTTATTTCATCTTGTTGTGAGTATTAGAAATGGGACAGACGCAAGCCATACTAGGAATTGAAGTGATATGAGGAATAAATACTTAGATTGAAATCTTTTGTGATAAATGAGAATTGGAGAAATTACCACACCCTTAGGAAAGAGTATTGGATAAATGGTTTGGAATATGGGGTGAGATAGGTAATTATGCAATTAAAATTTCAAATGAGGATATAACTATGAAGTGGATTTTAGTAATCAAAATAACAAATGTAAGAGTTTAAGTACCAAATAATGGTAAATCAAGCGGGACATGCTGACCAAGCTTGTAACAACCTGGTTAGATGAACTAGATTTAGTTTAGATGAATGATTTATGATCATCACCGACACATGATTTATAATTATCTATGATTATGCATTCCCTAAACATCAGACAACATTGTCTTTATGGAGCCACTTTTGAAATCATCACTGATCCCAAGGGATCTTGAAGTACCTCTGACTCAGAAGGACCTAAACCTGACGATGAATGGAGTATATAAAAGGATATGATTTCACCATCACCTATTATCATGGGATAGCTAATCTAGTAGTAGATGCTCTTAATCGAAAACCACTTAGGGGTGTAGCTGTCCTATCTACCCAGCAGAGAGAGATGGAAGAGTTTTCTAGTTGGACTTTGAATCCATTAGAAGATTGGATCTATGTGGATAACATCCAGATAAAACTAGACCTGTAGACCAAGTAGGTAGCTTCCCAGTTAGCCATCCCAGAGCTTGACCTGATTGTAGGTTAATTGGAGAAACCTCTGACACATATCTCAGTGAGAGTAGATGGTAGAATCCATTATAAGAGTCGTATTTAGTTTCATAGAGATTCACTATTAAAGGGTCACATCTTGTAAGAAGCTCATGGTTCTAATTACACAGTACACCCTAGAACTAGGAACATGTTTAAGGATTTACATTGATACTTATGTTATCCTAGAGAGACATAACAACATATGTGGCCAACTGTCTCACATGCCAGATGGTGAAGCATGAACACTAGTGACCTGATGAATTACTACAGTCAATTGAGATTCCTTAGTAGAAATGAGAACAAATCACCATGGACTTTGTGATGGGTCTCCACTAAACAAAGAAAAGTCATGACACAATATGGTTTTTGGTAGATTGCCTTACCAAATTAGCACATTTTCTATCCTTAAAGATTACTACCAAGGTGACAGATCTAGCTGAACTCTACATTAGAGAAGTAGTTCGAATGCACGGTGTTCTGAATTCAATTATTTATGATCATGATCTTAAGTTCACTTCCATGTTGTAGAAGTAAGTGCATGAAGAACTCGGTACAAGATTGATGTTTAGCATAGCCTATCACCCCCATACCGATGGATAGTTAAAAAGGACGGTCCAGAATATAGATGTTCTATTGAGAGCATGTGTGATTGCTTGAGGTTGATTATGGGGGTAGTACCTACCCTTAGCTGAGTTTTCTTACAATAACAACTACCAAACCAGTATCAGGATGCCTCCATATGAAGATCTTTATGGGATTCTATATCGGTCACTGCTTCATTGGGATTATTTTGGAGAAAGAGCCATGTTGAGGCTAGAGGAACTAGAGTTGTATTATGACAAAGCCACCTGATCAAGAAAAGGCTGAAGAGAGCCCAATATCCATAGAATTCGTATGATGATGAGAAGGAGACTGACTTGCACTTCACACTGGGTGAGCATGTGTTTCTAAAAATCCGACCCCTCTGAGATATATCTAAGAATAAAGGAAAGATGAGTCCCTGATATGTGGGTATGTTTGAGATTTTAGACCGGATTGGTGAAGCTGCTTATCAGTTAGCCCTAACCCCTCAGTATTGTATGATGCATGATGTGTTCCATGTGTCCGAACCTAAAGTGCTATGTGAAGAACCAGAGCCATGTGCTGAGCATTGAGCCTATTGAACTCTAAGGGAGGATGACATACCCTGAGTCACCTGTGAGGGTACTAGATACCAAGGTGAGAGAGCTAAGGAGTAAAAAGATAGAGATAGTAATGGTTCTTTGGAGGAACCATGGAGAGGATGAAGCCACATGGGAGCTAAAGAAGGACATGGAAAAGTCTTATCCTGAATTGTTTGTTTGATTAGTTGAATTTTGAGGGAAAAATTCCTATAAGAGGGGAAGGATGTTATAACCTCAATTTTTGCTTGTATTTGAATAAATTAAAATGCAAACTAGTCAAGTAGAAGGGAATTGTATGGAAATTGTGTGCTTTAATTTTTATAAAATGGGTTCCTTTACAAATTTCTCTAGAATGCATGGTTTCATGGTTTATATTGTTTTCCTAAATCCAATAATGATAAAAGGGAAATATGTATAAAAGGTGTCCCATAATAAATAAGAGAAAAAAGAAATATAAAATAATTGTATGCATATGGGAGAATTGTATAGAATTCTCTAAAAAGTGGTATGGATGACCACTATTGATTAGTTTCATCTCTACTTGGTTTCCAATAAGAAAAGAAATCAAATAAAGAAAATAGAAGAGAAATAAAGAGAAAATATGAATTTGAAATGCCTAATATATGCCTTAAAATTGGATGACTTGCACATAAGGAAAAGTCACTTTTATTTTTGAATTTTGGTTCCAAACTTTTTTTTTGCGATTATCAGGCTAGCTGATTACAGAGGGGTGTTGTTAGAACTAAGAGTTCTTGGAGCTAATGGGAAAAGATCTAAGAACCCCACACGGTCCTCATGGTAGTTTTTTAGCAGGAAGAGTGGAAACGACTCCAAGAGACAACCATGATCAAGATGCTTCTGGAAGTTCTTGCTAATAGTTTCCAAACTTTGCACACAAATAGTTTAAGTCGGTAAAGAGTTTCCCTTAAAATTTGGGATTAACCAGATGTGCGGTTTGAGCGATATGGATTTTTGAAAATTCCCTAAAGTGATAGGAATATTATTAAATGTCACAATTTCAAATCCAATTGGAATTTCCTTTATTTAACAATTTACCTGTCACACAAGATGTGCGTCCTTGGATGTAAGATATAATTGTAGAGAGATCGTCTCCTACCTCCGGTCGAGTAAGGAAATATAGCACAGATCATGTGGATTTCAAGCATGATTTACTCATGAGAGTGTGAACAATTAGAACTGGAAATCGGACATTTGTCTTTGGGAGCAAGAAATGAACACACCAACCCTAGGTTCCACCATGTTTTGTGGATTCTAGGAGATTCTCCCAATTTCCCTCTACCCTGACACCATGATCAAGAATAAATTGGGGCATGCATCCCCTCTACAAGCACCCCAAACAATCCCAAAGACCACCCACAACTTCCTGAGCATCTTTCTGCCACCAATTACACGAAGAAACTTGACCTTCATCGTGGTTTGACTAGGACCTCTCATCAGAGTATCCCTCTTTTTCCCCGATGGCTCTGGGCACCGATCAAGGAGTTGGAAGCACCAGCAAGTTCGTTGGAGTATGACAAAGGTGATCGTGCCTTCACCTTGCGGACAGGAGGATGGGATCACAGAGTCAACCCCTAAGTTGACAGTTGCTCATGTAGAAGAGGAATTGAGGTTGAAGAAGGACCTCTGTGATTTGATGCTTCTACCGTCGACCCTTCCTTGGAATAGGTAAGGCCTTTTGGGCTCTTTGCTCACTTTTTAACCCAGTTCGGCTTTGTTGCCACACTAGCTGGTAGCCGACCTGATGAGAGTGGATAGGCCATCCTAGTCGAGTTGGCAGGGTGGGATTGGAGGATCTTTGCCTAGGTGGCAGCCTGCAATTGGCTAACATATATTTAATTGATAAGAATATATTAATTGGTAGGATGATCCAATGATGAAATGTTATATACACAAAATTATCAGAAAAAATCATAGAAGTCAGTAAAAATATAATGAAAGTCTAGTTTTTCTTCTAATTTGGAAATTTCTTATAGATGGCTTCTTTAATGTGTTAAATGAACTAGAACCCTAATTTTGAGAATTGATGGTCTTAATATGTCCACTTGTTATTGCTGATCAAAGATTGATCTTTTATGCATACAAATAGAAACTTAAATGTATTTGAGTTTAGCAACCCATAATTTGATAAATTAGGGTTTCCACGACATAAAAGTTGTATTTCATGGAAGATTAGGTTTTGTCACCTAATGAGACTTGAAAAGTGGAAACTAGGGTTTGGGAAGAAAAACCTGAATAAAATCATAATGATGACCTAGAAACCCTAACTTAGGACCCAAGTCAATCTTAAGATGATTTGGATAAAATAACAATACATGGGTATATTGCATTAACATTCAGGGTAACTTGCTTGGCTGATTGGTAGATTGCTTGCTCTAGTTTGGACATCCAGACTCCTTATCAAGGTATGTGGTTACACCTATGAATAACCGCTCTAGTTTCCTGGTGATTTCTGAGGTTTTACCGATTGCTTGAAATTAAACGCTTGGCTGAATTTCATTTCATGCACTTTATAAAGTGATTATGACTATGACAAAGTATGCTTATAACTTACTCAAACTTAACAAACCAACTCTGGCAGTTTGAATGGAAGGAAATGAAAAGTCATGTCTATGACCGAAGACTAGGCCCCAAGAATGGGAAGGTCAGACCAGGCCCCAGATAGGGAAGGTCATATGAGATCAGACTAGGCACCAGATTGGGAAGGCCCCATCAGATTAGACCGAGCTCTAGGTTGGCAAGGTCATCTAAGGTCAAGCCTAAAATTGGGATGACCAACTCATTACCTAGGCTTGAAATTGAGAAGGTGGCCTTTTTGTCCACTGCAGCGACAAGACCCTAAAAGTATATACCAGAGGTTGAGTAAAACAGTTGAGAAGTTACTAAGAAAGCGTAAATTTTGATTATATAACAAATAATTGTTGTGGTTATGTTGTTACAAGTATATGTGACCATTTTGTTTCCTTCACATACCAGTATAAATTATTATACTAACTAACATTTTTCTTATCGGTGTTTTAGGATAATTTGTCACTCTACAAATATGATGAAACTTGATATCCAGAAAGAAGGCACAATATGAAGAGACATAATGTAAACATGGAGTTTATAGTTAGATTTTATTTTATCTTGCAACATGATATATTCCCTCAGTTTTGTATTAAGCCCATTTTGTTAATTATTTCTGGTTAATTAGTAAATGTGTGGTCCTATGTTACTGATAATGGCCCTTACCCTATCAGTCCTCCTCAATAGGAGACAATAGGGGGAGGTGGTCATTACATTAGGTGTCCTAAGGTCTCTCCTATTTATAGGAATGGTTTGCAAGTGTTTATAGACATTTTAGGGAGTCTCTAGAGTGTTATTAGTGATTAATAACTGATAGGTAGAAAGTAGTTGGCTAGCAATGGCTAAATTGCTCGAGGTTGGAAGAACAATTCAGAACCCTTTCTATTTGACAAGTCTATCCACCAACCATATCTCGGTCGAGCTTTGCTTAGATCAGTCATGGGTTGAATGCAAATGTCTACCAACATATATTTCCAACTCCCAACTCCCATCTACTTGGTCCAGCAGTCATGTGCTTTCGATCGAGGTTGAGTCAGTCGACTATATGTTCAGCTGAAACATACTTTAGAGCACAAATATGTAAGCTTTTGATCAATGGTCTAAGTGCTCGACCGTGGTGGTTCTCAGTCGAGAATATCTTCAACCAAGGGTGTATCGGTTGACCAGCTTCTCGATCGAGTGTGTTACTGTATTAGGTTTTTAACCCACCTATCAAATGGGTGTTCTATTGGAAAATAATGACTCTAATTTCTAGAGGGAACCTAACTAATGGTTATGAGTGGATAGAGAACATCTAATGCTTGATTTACATAATATATAAGTACTTGTACATTATATCTTTGTATAAGTTTTTACATTGAGTTCAATCATGCAAATATAAACATTTAAGCACAATGATCTTCAATTATCCACTTAGTATGATCTCCTTATTTTCTTGAACCCTAAATTACTCAAGTAGCATGTAAGGTCCACAAGAATGAAATGTTTTTCATCATCAAAACAAAGGTCATGCTAATGTCCAATTTAGCCAACAATTTCCCCCTTTTTGAAGATGACAAACATTTCTAAAATATAAGCATATTAATTGAAATGAAATGAGTTTCATACCTGTGATATACCTAAGATGAATAGATTCTCTTATTCTGAAAAAATACCTAAAGAGT
This sequence comes from Alisma plantago-aquatica, assembly GCA_963693085.1. Lineage (NCBI taxonomy): Eukaryota > Viridiplantae > Streptophyta > Magnoliopsida > Alismatales > Alismataceae > Alisma > Alisma plantago-aquatica. The sequence continues at coordinate 1,545,504,197 of OY856409.1, forward strand.
TATGGAACACAATATCCATCTCTTAAGGTAATGTAGCACCAATTAATGTTAGCCAAGAGATCATGAAACGCATTAAAATATTTTATTTTATTTCTCCCCCTTTGTCATTTCAAAAAGTTAATCATATGTGTAAATCAATAATACCCCCCCTTAATTGATTCCCCCCATAATTATTTACTTCAAAAATAATGTAAAATTTAGCCACAATTTAAAAACCAATATTGATTTCCCAACCATTTACAAGGGATGTTAAGCTCTAAAATGATATGAGATTCCTTTAGGATCATGGTGGGATCAATAAATTTATTTCTATATTGATTAATCAACCATTTGCAAGGGATATTAAGCCCTAAAATGATATGAGATTCATTTAGGTTCATAATGAGATTAATAAAAGTGTCTCTAGACCAAACATAAGGGATGCTAAGCTTATATTAGTGTACATAATCCAACTAAGAGCAAGATGAAAAAGATATACACATTATAGACAAGAATTTTGTGAACTCCCCCTTAATTTGATAACAAGATTGAACTCAAGAACTTTAAGTATTTCAAATCATAATCAACTTTAAAATAAATCGATAAAATAAGATTGTGAATCATTTTTTATGATCTTTAAGAAACCTTGTTTCTTGCACTATTTTTATTTTGAAATTTCTCTCATGATGAGCAAATTACAGATTTGATATACTAATGTTCGGTGCAAGTGAATGATTTGATTTACAAATAATCATTTCTGTCAAGGTTATTTTTGGTCAATCATGACTTCAATTGGGGCGCCCCTCAGTCGAACTCCTTGTCGGCTGAGAAACAGTTTTGCAAAATTTTAGAATCAACATCGTAACTAGAATATTCCAAGAGATATCATTTTAATGTTAGCATTAGTAACCAATCAACTTTTTAATGCATATTTAATCTTGTTTCAAGTTATGGGTTAAGCAACATCGGTTTCTTCTTTAATGAATCTGCTAAGAAAACAATGTTTACATCCATTTGAAGAGTTTGATGTCCTTATGAGTGGCTAGAGTTAAATAACATATGAATGCCTCAAGTCTTGCCATGGATGCATAAGTCATATTAAATTCTATTTTATTTCATTATATCCTAGCTTTAATTTATTTCTTCAAGCCGATTTAGTTCCAATATTATGTTTTTCTTTTAGATCTCGAAATTGAATCTTATGCATTATTCTTGGTAAGAAATCATCCAATAATCAAATCTTTTAGCAGATATGACTAAGTCTTAGATATAATCATCTTCATTTTTCTTTGATGTAGATTTATAAATCCTAGATGCTTTTCTAGAAGTGGAACATTCTAAGATAAATCCCTTTTGTGTCGTAAGATCGAATTTATCTTTTGTTGAAAACAAGATGACATCTTTTATTGAAGATAAAATTCACATAGGACCAAATAAATTTATGTGAATGACTTCTAGTGAATAAAGTTTTAGTTTTGAAAAAAGATCTTACTTTTTCTTGCCTAAATCTCAGATTTATCACAAGAATTTAGGTAATGATTATATTCTAAGAAATTTTCTTGTATCAACAATCTTTTTATGCCATAAACAATTCATTGTTTGCAAATAGTGTCCATAGAGTTTATAGTTTTTCAATTACTTTTCCTTTATCAATAACTTTAATGTTTTAATCTGAATCATAATCATTGTCATAGCACTAATGATGTAGTTCTTTGACAAATAGCATATTTAAAATTTGTACCAACATCACCTATACCAATAGTTTTACCTTAGAAATTTTCTTGAAATGTGACCAATAATTTTACCTTTTCTCAAAGTGTATGAGAAACACATTTGTCTATACTAATATCGAGTATAGATTGTGAGGAATTGCCCTATAAGATATCATATTTTAAATGAAACATAAATTTATTCATAATATTCTTATTAATACAATATACATATGTTTTCACTAATGGCATGTAATATCAATTCACTAATTCTATTGTTTGCCCATTATATAAATGACAAATTCCAACTATAGTCGCAGTCACAACAACTCTTGTTCCGCAAAGTTCTAGCTTACTTCTTCTCAGGTCTTGAAGTGGAAATCTCTATCTCCTTCTTCTTCCTAAGATCCTCTAAAGAGGACAACTCCTTTCCAATGTCCAGACTGGTGACAATGGTGGCACTTTCTTTCCTTAATCATTTAACTAAAATGGACATATTCATTTTTCACTTACCCCTCTCCTTATCTTCAGTGTAGAGGAGTTGAATTTATCTTAGACTATGAACTCTTCTTGGCCTTTCCTTTGTCCTTTGACTCACTTCTATTGATCACCACCATAGATTTATCCTTCTTCGGTCATGCTTCAACATTATTCAACATGCCTAACAACTCACTCAGTAGTTTGGTCAAGTTACTCAAGTGATAACACTCTATAAACTAGATATATGATTCAGGAAATACTTCCATAATCATATCTATGCCCAAGTCTTGACCTAAAACAAATTACAGTATCTCCACATGCCCAATCTATTGAGCATATGGGGCTCTACTAGATCTCCCTCTAGAAATTTCCACTCAAACAATGCTTGGAGACATTATACCTTTCTTGATTTACATGATTCTTTATGATGTGCTACCATCTTGAGAATGTCTATGTTTTTTAAATGTTGCTAATGCAACTCATAGTTCATACAACATAGAATAAGATACTTAATGTCTATGACTTTATTGGCATGCCTCAAGTAAGCATCCATTTCATCCTTAGATGCACTTGGAGTAGGTTTCTCTGGCTCTGGTCTTCTAAGGACATAAAGCTTCTTCTCATTTATGAGAACATTTCTCAATGTCCTAAACCAAACATGAAAGTCAATCCCTTTTAGTTTGTGGTGGTCAAAGATTGTTCACAAGGATAACATATTTGTATTTGTCTACAAAATAAACTTGCAACTTTAGTCAAAATATTTTTAAATTGTTTGATTTGATTAGTTTGACAATATTAATTAGGCCTTTAATTAATTATCACCCCCACTATTTTTGTTCAAATTTATAACCCTTGTGTATCAATTTGGAAGACAATGACATATAATCTTCTAGTGAGCCAAGACCCAAAATAATGGAATTCTTACTTGGCCAACGCTAGTGTCCAAAACCAATTGCTTAGGGAGGCAAATTATGCCAATGCATATCATGAAATTATTGGATAGATGGTATGCACAACTCCTTACCATACTCTATCTACATGCTTCTAGGTGCTTAATCTCATCAAGGACACCCAGTTAATCCTTACCCTAAAGCCAACACGATAGAGTATGTATCCTACTTTTGCATATCTACATACCTACTATCACACTTACACGAGATATACTACGCACCATGCTTTGGCGTAACCTATGCCTGGTTGATCAAGCTTTTCATGTGTGTTGTTTATGGAAACTATCTCAGACTTAATATTATTGAGGGATGTTATATATAAGTACATAAACATATCCAATCACCACATACTTATATTATCTATCATATACATAATATAACCATAACAAAAACATGCAATTATAACCACAAGCAATGGTTATGGCCATACTATTGTAATTCCTAGTAGCGACAAGGAATTACTTCCACCTAAGGTCTACATCATATGCAACAAGCTATTGTTGGTGAAGATCTATGATTAAACCAATCTGGTTGATTAGATTAACTCTTGAACCAATCGACTCACCTTTTGTCCGCTCGGATGGTATCATGAAACGGTCGTCTGGTATCATGTTCAACCTATGTTTGGACTCCTCCATCAGATCAGTTGGGTCTCCAGTCAATCGGTTCATCCTTCTTTCATCTAGCCTCCTCCATCCCCCAATCGATCGGTTCGTCTGACAAGCCAGTCGGTTCTTCTAATGGAGAATATCTTCTCATGGTGAAATGTAAATTAGAACTACCCTATCTCTTATTAAATAATAAAAGGTAAAAATTCAAGTTCATTCAAGGGGATATATAAATAATAACATTAATTTACATTTAGAAAGGAGGAGAGAGACTCGATATAAAAACTGAGATATAAATAAGAATAATCAATTGCAACCATGCACACACAGATCTAGTGTTATTGGCCATAACAATGTTAACATATACAATAAAAACTAACTTTTAGGGCGACATGCATGAATTATATATATATATATATATATATATATATATATATATATATATATATATATATATATATATATATATATATATATATATATATATAAAAGATTGTGAAATCATATGGGGTAGTTAATCAAATATGCACATTATCCAATTTAATATTTGCATTGTACACAACAACAAAAAATTCAATTAAAATGATTTAAATCCAGGTACACTGTAAGTTGACATGGCTGAGATACCACTATTGGAAAATCGGGATGATAGAGAAGGCAGCAGAAACCAAAATTTAAATACATGTTTCCCAAAATAGCATAATCACGTCAACAACAATGTATCTAGGAAGGAAGGTTTGAAAGGTTATGCCTAGTCCCAGAGCAAGTTCAGTGATGTTACCCTTGTAGTGGCAACATGCTTCTTCTCCAAGAAACAATGAGCTTCTACTTCAGGCAACATCATGTTCCTTCTTTAGCATCACTCGAATAATTATCTGCAATGGCCTCCTAGCCTTCCACCACGAACAACGGTTGATGGTGTTCTCGTAGCAAGAGGAAACAACCTCCAACCTCTAGAGTAGTCAATGCAGACCACTAGGAACTTTGTTTTATGCTATAGGAGCCAACGGGAAGGTGTTGTCCCTTCTAACATTAATCTTCGGTAATTGATTCGCTCTCCCACAATTTTCTCTTCCTTGGTATATCTCCCTTTATCGGGTAGGACTTGTTCGGGCTCTCTATTGGTTACCACAACCAGAGAGGACAACAATTGTCAGAGCTAATCATCTTATTTGGGAATCCTCCAGTACTCCTCTATTTATAGGAGAGGCTAGGGTCTAAGTTCCCACTCTGTGTGTGAGTGGACTAATTGAATTCATGAATTGTATAGAAACTTTCGATGGCAAATTGGTCAATTTGCATGCCTAATCGGTCGGTTGGTGCATGAACCGATTAGTTTGCACCATGAACCGATCGGTTCGTAATGTTTCCTATTCTGAATCACATTGGTATTCAATGCACGATTCATGCAAACCATGATCCTTAATCCATTCAGTTAATTTTGAACCTAAATTGTTTAATTTAATACCTAAACACTTTTAGTAATCAAGTTAAACATCATTCATGAATATACTCATATTATAATTGTATCCTATGTGTGTGACGCTATAGGTCCCAAATTACATTGGCAGTGAATGTCCATAACCAACTTCTATCATCACAAGAAATGAGCGGTGTCTAGCAACACATCATTTCTACCCAAGTAGTTTAGGAAGTTGGAGAACAACTTCAGCCTACAATCCATGATCAGTGTTATCATGATCGTATTGTTACTTTGTTTCTAATATCCAGATTGAACTCTAGGTATGGAATCATCATCCTCTTCAACATTCAATTGATGTTCCTTGATCTATAGAAGATTGTCTAAGAAGCATGCGAGTTCACATATCGCATATTGAATCACATGAGTATTGCCATACATTTCTTAGTCTCACTTATCTAGAGGCTTAGATATTAATATCTTGTAGGAAGGACAAATCCCATCTAAATTAGTCACACTCAATCCTCATGTGTCACAATGCACCTATGAATCACCATTACGACAACCCTTATTGAAGGTCACATTGGATGATGTCTAAATACACCAAATAACATGTGATGAGTGTAGTGACTTCAGGTCTAAGAACCATAATCACCACTGTCACTATGAGAATTGATTGTGACTACCAGTGTTTGTGTATCACTCGCATGGTGGATCTTTCCAACATATTGTTCTCTAACATGTACCTATGTGCTTGACTTGATATCACACATGACTTATGAGACTTTGTCATCAATCAACACACACTCTAGTATTATGTATTATTGTTGTCTATTTTATTTCCGCAGTAATATCTGACTGGGGACGTAAAAATTTTTGTACTCTTATCACACATATGATCTCAGCGTTCAGGTCCTCAACCTGAAGACATATGTCATTGAGTAACATCATCCTTTAGACATCCACTATGTATATGTCATCATCTGATGCTGAGAAAACATAATAGACGGAATTACCTTTATTATATCAAATCAGGTATCTAATTTCATACCCCAATCATCATATGATTCTCTCTTTGGGCATACATACCAATAGAAACAACAACATAGTTATTACTATCAATGGAGATCTCCATCCATAAATAGTGGACCACATTACATCATCCAGTTTGGATCTACACCTCCATTCATATCCAGGTCAGATGATCAATTATATACCTAAGAACTTTGTTTATTTTCTCCAATCTAGCACAACTACAACTTCTACCTAAAGTTCATTAAGTGAATGGTCCTAGGATTACACCAAGATCTAACAAAAATATGCCAAGGCATAGTGCAATGTGTAATCATCCTGGAAAAGCATTTGTAAGGATTGAGACCTCTCCTTACTTAGTTGAGGAATAAAACAGATACTAGCCAAAAAAATACTAAAATGTATTGAGTTATTAGGTGTTTTAATTTCTCTTGAAAGCTTAATATAAAAATTCATAAGAACGTATAGTAGTGGTATTTTGAACTATCACATTATCACATGATATTTTGTTTACATTGTTCTGCAACAAAAAAGGTGAAATTATATTAAAAAAGTCACAACTAACTAAATATAAGGACCGATATTAGAATGAAATCTAACACTTTCAAACTGGACTTAAAGTTTTACCCCATATTACATATTCCACCTAAGCCATCTTCTTTTCAATACCCTATATATGGATTGTTTTGGAACAACACCCACCAAAGGGGGAAAATAAGAGAAAACTATGCTTCATTAAAATATTGGTATGTTCCATAAAAGAACTATTTGGTCAATTAGAGATTGAAGTACATAATGAGTAGTGTTTACATTCAAATGAGAGTTATAACAATTATGTATGTTCAAGAGGAAGTATCACATGCATGCCTTTACTATTATTATGGATCATGCTACTAATGATAATCTTATACAACCTTTGAAAGCTTATAAGAATCTAAATATTTATCATTTGGTTTTTGCCTATGATCTTATGATCTTCTTGGAAGCTACTGTATCACATGCTAATAATATTCTGAAGATTTTGGAGTACTTTGTCAATCTCTCTGGTCTTAAGATCAACTTGGCTAAAAGCGAAGTAAGTTTTTGTAAAGATGCCCATTATTTAGATTTGAACAAGATTCTAAACATTAGCCTTGCTAAGTTGCCTTCTAAATATTTGGGTGTCCTATTGGTTATTGGTGAAATCAATATAGCTTCATGTGCTCCCTTGCTTGATAAAGTTAAAAGAAAGATGGATTGTTGGAAATCTAGATGCCTTTCAATGACATGTAGGCTTGAACCTATTCATTCTACTCTTAGTACTCTTTATCTTCACTGGTGCTATTCTTTTCCTATTCCTAAGTCTACTATGGATGATATCAAAAAGATTTGTCGTGACTTTCTTTGGGGAAAGAATGAGAATAAGTCTCAACTTCATCTTATCAAATGGGAAAAAGTAACTAAACTCAAGAATGAAGGTGGTCTTGGAATAAGAAAGATTGAGGATGTGTCCCTTGCTTGCCTTCTTCTAACTGGTTGGGATATAGCTAGCAAGAAGGACTCTCCTTGGGTTAAATGGATTAATGAGTGTTATTTGTCTAAGTCTTCTTTTTAGTCTATCTCTATTAGTTCAAGTATGTCTTGGATGTTCTCTAAAATTCTGAATTGTAGAAATCGTCTTATGGATCATACTAGTTTCAGGCCTGGCAGTAGAAACAAAATCAAACTTTGGTTGGATCCTTGGTTTCTTGGGAAGTTCTTTCTTAAGGATAAGCTGGGTGATGATGTTGTGATTAAGATGGGTTTGGCTCTATACTACAATTTGAATTCTATTATTTTTGTAAACCATTGGAATATTCCCTCCTCCAAAAATAATAAAAAATTGTCCCAACCCTAATGTTGATGATGATATCAGTTTGTTTTGCAATCGAGAGCATCCTAACCTTACAATGATTCAAGATTCTACTAGAATGAAGCATTGATAACATCTCATTTTGTTAACATTTTGCATATGTTTTATTCCTATCCTAGCATAACATTTAGGGAATTTTCTATTCATTGGAATATCTTAATGCCAAATCTTGAATTCATAAATTTCTTACTCAATGCAGGTTCATGCTATGTAGCAACTGTGACATGGGTCATGACTACAACTACATAGTCCACTAATGTTGTGACCGTGTCGGAGCCTCTACTTTGCAACCCCATACCTCAACCACGGCCCCCTTCCAACCAAAATAAAGCACAATGATTGCATTAGGATGGGACTCTACCATGACCGTGGTAGCTACCATGCCCGTAAGAAGGAGATATTTGCAACCATGAGCACGCAATCCCTACTAAAGAATCACAGTCAAAACTAAGCCCTACTGTCGCAACCACGAAATAAGCCACAGTCGAAACCACTCTCGTGACTGAGGCGAACTCCCCAGAGCATCGTGATAGTAATGGAGGTCGCGAGCAGCCCATGTGTCACGACTGCGATCAAAAGTTAAGTCGGTGGGTAACATCTATAAATAGACCCCCACCTCCACCCATCAAATCATCAAATCATCAAATCATGAAGGACCCCGAAGTGCTGCCAAACTCCAGAGTCATCCACATTCATCCCATCGGTCTTGGACCTCCAAAGAAGAAAGTTAGAGGAGACAAAAGATTGTTCATCCTCTTCATTGAAGGAAGGAGTTTCCATCATCAGTGCCCGCTCCAAATCTAGATCTAGAGAAGTACAATTGGTGTATCGCCTTCTCCCTTCTCTATATCTATTATATCCCTCATGTTGTACCCTTCACCCCTTCATTATTCTTGATGTATCCATCCTTCTGTGATGTCGTTATGCTTCTTGTTAACATGTGTGGCTAAACATTAACTCGGGTTGGGAGTAGCCACTAAGGCTCTCCCAACATGTATATTCTTGCCTCCTTTTGAATATATATATGATGTTATAAAGATTATCTCCATACTCTTGTTCTTAACATTGTATGCTTAGATACCATCTTGTGATGTATGATTGTTGGTGACTCAAAAGAGTAGCACTATTCTTATCTAGATTTATGGAGTAGTAGGAATATATGAAAGTGTTGGAGTACTAAAGCTTATGGTCATATGGTCTGCTTTGCGGTTGTTTGACTATCATCTTGAGAGAGAGGCCACCTTATGATCTACATATATCCTAAACTCAAGAGAGGAGGGAATAGACAAAATTGATGATTGCTTGTAATCTTGATAAAGGTATACAAAGGGGTGTGAGTTTTTCATGTTGGTGAGAGATCTTAGTATGTGAAACCCAATCCAAGTTTCCTTCCATACTTTTGTTTCTTACTTCTTATTTGATTTTTATCTCTTATTTTATTTTCTTTCTTTTGCCTTTCTTTGTTTTATCTAGAGCATCATCGTTCTAGGGAATGTCACCTTTGTGTTAGGCTACACGTCCTTAGCAGTTACCAACCTTGTCCCTATGGTTTGACCCCGATTTACTACATTAGACCCGCGCATAATAGTTGCGGGGGCCTGAGTGTCAGGTTATAAATTCAAGAGTCTGAATACTCTTAATTCACATCATTTTGGATGTTCAATTTAGGCCGGTCAACTTTTTGACATCGTTGCTAGGGACAAGGAAAAATGGTCCTGTTAAGAACATGAGTCTACTCACTATGATCTCGTGCCTCAAGCTCAGCCATAAGCTTGACTGCACAAAAACTTTAAATATGCTACCCTATGATTACATAGAATAATTTGTTTTAACAAGTCTAGTTTTCTAACTTTAATGTACAATCTATTTAGGGAGCTCAGAGGGAAATAGATTTATTCAAATCATCATTTTAACTTCAAGATGTCATGCCGCCTCATGTGGAAGGCAGTCTTATTGGGGACGATTGAAATGTAAGGGTTCAATACAACTGACTGCCACATGAGACGGAAGAAGAAAGAGAAGAATGTCACTCAAATGGCCACCACCACAAGGAAGAGTGATGCGAGGAAGATCACCATCACCACCATCACCATCTCCATAAAAGGCACCATAGGAATCACCATGAACGTGAATGTGATAATGAGCGTGAACGTGATGTCTAGAACAGTGAGGGTGAAGATGATGAGGAAGAGAAAAATCATAGAGAGCTAGTTGAGACTAGAGCCAACGAGTCATGATGCCCAATTGTCATCCCGCACTTCAATGTGGATAATTTTGAGTTAAAACCTACCATAATCTTGATGATCTAGAACAAGCTCTTCTAATGGAATCTAAAGAACTAGAATCTTTAGCATCATCTTGATGCCTTCAAAAATATTTGTGATACCATCAAGATGAGGGGAGTGCCTCAAGAAGTCATATATTGCAAGGGATTCAACTTCTTTCTTGAAGATAAATTTTTGTCTTGGTACCTTACCTTACCCCACCAATCCATAGATGGGTGGAGACCCCCTGTGGATGCTTTCATCACTAAATTTTACCCCACTTAGAGAACTATTCAAAATATGCAAAAGATCACGTCTTTCATGCAAAAACCTTGGGAAAATATCCACGAAGTATGGAAGCGATTTTAAGAATACCAAAGGGATTGTCCCCACCATAACTACCGCAAGGGATTCTGGTGAGAATGTTTTATAATGGGATAACTCCCACAGAATGGACTTCTTGAATACATCCACCAGAAGCGAATTTCTTGGAAAAAATCAAGCAGAACTATGAAAATCATTGATAACATGGTTGCATTGCAAGAAGGAATGGAATAAAGCCAAGGCTCTAGAAACCATTACAACTCATATTTAGAAGTTTTCTACAGATGTCAAACACTTAAAAGACACTGGAGGCAAGGGTAAGAAACACATTGAGAGAGTCATGAAATGTATTACATGTGGTGAAGGAGGGCATGGAATTGACAACTGTGTCTATACACGATCAGAAGAGAGTGAAGAATGTGAAAGCAAAGAAGAGACCAAGAATGTCTCTTACGCCAATTTTAAATGACTACACCATCCTAGATTCAATTATGGCAACAAAGAAGCTACTGAAAACTCTCATCAACTAAGTAATTCGTCTAAACCGCCTCCAGGATTCGAGAAAAAAGGAGGTCCAACTCAATATACTAAAACTACTAGTTACCAGACGAACAAAAATATCTATGAGAGTCAAAATAAAAATATAAGCTGACAAGGTCAGGGGCAAGGCCAAGGTCAGAGTCAAACCAAAGATAGCAACCAACCAGACATGATTGATCAATTGTTCAACTTTGCAAAGAGGCAAAATTTGGTGAAGGACCAGCTATCCCAAAGTTCCATCACCAATTCAGGAGTGTTAGGTACAATGCAAACTCAGATGGTGGATATGCACACCCATCAAAGGCAAATTGATCAACAACTTGCCCAATTAGCAGAACTTGTGAGAAACCCTTTGGGAAAGATTCCATCGAATACAGAGAGGGCAAAGATGGCCATTCTATGATTAGGGAGGACGTTGGAAGATCTTGGTACTAACAACATTGAGGAAGAAAGAAGTCATAGGGAGCTCCAATCTAAGAAGGTAATTATGCCAGAAGATCTAATAGAAAATTATCAGCTGAGGATGGCAAAAAAGAAGAAAATCACAGAAAGAAGAAGGATGAAGGGGACAAGAACCCAGATCCTCCTGGAGAAGCTTTTACACAGAGAAATCCCTACCCCAAGAGTCCAATTTCCCTAAAACATGATCAAGGCACATCTAAAGAAGAGATACGAGAAGTTTATGGAAGTAGTGAAGAAGTCACACCTAGATATCCCGTTTCTTGATGCAATTGAAGAAAAGCAAATGTATACAAAGTTCTTTAAAGATTTAATTACAAAGAGAAGGAGAGGAGATCATGTTGAGACCTTGCAATTGGCAAAAATGTCAAGCACATTTGTTCAAGCTGAGATACCTACCAAAAAGAAAGATCTAGGGATGTTCAACATCCCTTTCTGTGTTGGAGACAATGTAGAGAGGAAGGGATTGGCCGATTTAGGAGCAAGAATTAGTCTTGTTCCCTTGACTCTGGTTCAAAGGCTTGGATTAATGGATATGGTGAAAATGAGCATGAGAATCAAATTAGATGACCGCACCTTTATGAGACCCGTGGGAATAGTAGAGGATGTCCTAATACGGGTTCGGTGATTCTTCGTTCCATGTGATATAGTGGTGATTGACACAGTTAAGGACCCAAAGTGTCCAATGATAAGAATAAGACCTTTCCTAACTTCCCGAAGGGCTATAATATATGTAGCGGAAGGAATTAAAACTCTTCACATTGGTAATGAGCACATCGACTTCTGAGTACAAGACTATGAAAGGACCATCTCTCTTTGAGTCAGATTACTTCATAGATAGCTACAATCAATCTTGTGAAGAAGCACAAGAAGATAATGAAATTGTCAATCCGCTTATGCAAGCCTTGAATAACCCCGACCCTTATATGTGAAGTATAATTTCTGCATATTTTCAATTTAAAATGCATTTGTGCCATGAAGGTTTACTATTTATGCAAAAGGGCATCTTCATATGAGCTGAATCACAATGATCAAAAACAATATCCATTCATGGTTTGTATATATGGATCAAAGATTATTTTAGACAAACTAATGAAACACAATGATCATGGCACAATAATTATGATAGAATAGTAGAAGTATATCCACAATACAATGATCAAGATAGAAACATATACATACGATGATTATGATCATTTAAACTAAATTTCAATACACATGGTTCCTATATAGATAGAATAAGAATTACTTAGGAAAAACCATGTGGATTATGATAAAACAGTAATTCCATGGTTCATAATTTCAGTTTTAAGCCAATTCATGTAGAAGATAAACCAAAATAATCTTTTTTATTGTTCATGGATTTTAAGACAAACCATGTAAATGAACATGCTTAACAAACTTTATTAATCAATGAAGAAAGTAATATCAGTCTTCATATAGCACTTTTTGCAATATGTTTAAGGATTTCATATTAAATCAATCATTAATAACAAATTGATAGCAAACTAGATTAATTAAAGCAGGTTCAGCAGGACTTGGTTCGGTCAAACTTTTTGTTGACCAAATTTATCTCGGTCGACGTTTTTCTCGATTGAGAATGCTACTGTTTGTACAGGTTTTATCAGATATGTTGCAAACTTCAAAATAGTAACCTTCTCGGTTGACTAATTCTCGACCGACAGTGTTCTCGGTCGAACAATTTCTCGACTGAGAATGTGTCTGTATTGTTTCAGAACTGTTTTCAGTAATTGTTTCCAAGTAAAACAAGAATATGAAAGTTAAAGCTCGATTGTGTTGAGATATGACATTTGTATATCAAGAATCAGTTTAGGTAAAATCTCAACTAGTCAAATTTAAACTTCTAAGTTTTAGGAACCCAAGATAGATCATCATTCCTTTTCTTGTATGGGCATGAAAAAGAGTAGTGTCAAAGACACAAGCAATAATGACAACTAATAGAGTCAAACTCATTTCTCTTTCTAGGAGTTGAGTTGTTCTTGGGTACATACATGGATTGATTCTCTAGAACTTGTGTCCTTCTCCAACTAGGTTTTTGGTAAGATTATCCCTTAGTCTTATAACCTAGTCCTCTCCTTCCAATTTGACGATAAGAATCATTTAAGATATTATCAAGAATATTATTGTTACTCAAGCTACTCACTTTTTGTTGTAACTTCGTAATCTCATCCATTTTCTTCTTGATGTCTATTTTTTCTTGATCTAGATTAGACAATAAAGAATCTCTTTCTTTCACAATAATATCATAATCTAGATGTGTACACAAAACAGGTTGTTTTTTAAGATCATTTACTTGAGTTTGCAAGTTTAACTTTTCTAGAGAAAGAAGATTGCAATTTGCTTCTACATGTTTTAGCTTAATATCATAATCTTCAATAGCCTTTTTGAGATTTTCATTTTCAGATGTGAGAGCAAGAAGTTTTGCATTTAACTCATTATTTACTTTATTTGATTTCTTAAATTTCTTCTTGCGCTCAATATATTTCTCATGTGTATCTTGAAGACTAGAAATTAGATCTTCTTTTGGCAGATCAAAAAGACTTACCTCCTCTTCTTCTTCTTCATTTTTTGTAGCAATAAGACATTCTACTTCTTCTTTTCCATCATCACTATCATCACTTGAATCATCACATGCAGCTTTATATGTTCTTTCTTTCTTTTTGTGAGATGATTTCTTTCCTTTCTTGAATTTTGGACAATCACCTATCATGTGTCCCTTTTTGCCACATTCAAAGCACCTGGAAGAAGAAATACTAGAAGTTTTGTTAGTTTTAAAACTTTTATATTGCTTACCATTTACAATGAGAGTTTCTTCTTCACTATCATCTTCACTTGTGTCATGATTGATCTTGGTTGATGCTTTGAATGCAATGTCCTTCTTTCTCCCTTGTTGAAGTTCACGTTCTTGTCTTTCTTCCTCTTCTAAAGTTGCCTCATGTTCTTCTAGGTTGCCAATAAGTTGTTCCATTCTTAGTCGGGTGAGATCATTTGCTTCTTCAATAGCAGTCACCTTGGGCTTGTATTTGGGAGGAACAGACCTAAGGATTTTTTATACTTGATCTTCTTTGTTGATTACTTTACCTAAAGCATTTAAACCATTCACAATAGAAGAAAAGTTTGCATACATTTCACTAATAGACTCATTTTGATCCATACGAAACTGTTCAAATTTCTGTTTAAGCATTCCGATTTTAGAATTCTTAACTTGAACAGTTCCTTCATATGTTATAGAAAGTCTATGCCATATCTCATATGTTGTTTCATAATTCGATATTCTATTAAACTCACCAACAAAAATTGAACAATAGAGTATACTTACAGCTTTTGCATTCATTTGGGTTGATTTTACCGTATTAGCATCCCAATTTGCATACTCCATTTGAGGAAGTTCATATGGAGTTGACACCATTCTCCATAAGTCCCAGCTGATTCCTTGTAAGTATAACTACATCCTCCTCTTCCAGTAGGTGTAGTTAGTGCCATCAAAAGCTGGAGGTCTAGCCACGAGTGTTCCTTCCAAGTTGAGGTTGTTGAGTACCCCGTCACCCATTCTTCAAGACTTTGTTAGAGTTCCTTGAAGCCCTACTCTGATACCAATTGAAAAACCACTAGAGGGGGGGTGAATAGGGTTTTTTGGTTATTTTAAAATAATTCAACTCAAAGCAAGCAACCACAAAAAGATTGGACAAGGGGACAAGGATTTAGAGTGGTTCCAACCTTACCAAATACTAAGGCAGTCAATCCACTACCCGGTTGCTTACCCAATCGGGATTTTGAAAGTATTTAATTTTATTACCTCGCAAGGATGTTACATAAAATTACAACACTTTCACCAAACCCTTCGGACATCCTTCACCTAGAAGTAGTCTCACCAACCTCGAAGCAGCCTTCCTTGAAGTAACTTCAAGCTCCCCCTTGAAGTAGCCTTCCTCTTGAAATATCTTCCCGTTGAGACAGCCTTCCTGAAGTAGTTGACGGTAAATTTACCGTGCGCAGAAACGCAAGTGAACGCGTCGAAGTAATATAGGCCTTTGTGAGGCCCGAGTTGAACTCAGGGATACGTGAAATTGTCGGAGACTCCTACTAACTACTCACGATCAGCTAAGTCAATTAAAAAGTTGAGAGTTGTTGTTAAAATTAAAAGAAAATAAAAATAAAACAAAACAAAGCAATCGATTAAATGTTTGGTTTAATCAATTCAAAAAGGAGATCTTTAGGATTGCGGTTTCACCGCAGGTTTTTCATTGTATTAAATTCTATAAATTCACTCAATTTTATCTCTCTACCCGGGTAGTGGCCTGGAATCAGAATTGCCCACTGTCGTGGTGCAATTCACTACCTATGTCTAGGTCGGTTCCACCGTCGTAGTAACCTATACCCTAAACTAGGTGCATAAAAAAACAATCTCTCGGTATCCACCATTAACCTTACACCACCTTATTCAAGGGATTTGTCAATTAATGTAAATTTCATCTCTTTTCAACCATTAATTCTTCTTTCAAAGCAATTAAGGGTATTAGATTATTATTATGGTGATCAAGAATAACAATATATTGGAGAAAACGAAATTATACCACGGATTTAAGAGATAAGATATGAATTACTATGATAAAATTGTCATACAATGAATTCCCGGGCTACTCTCGGTCCTAAAGACGAAGGGGATTAGCCCTGCATGTTCATCTCAGAGAAAAACGTGGAGTAGAAAAAGGAAAACATGGAGAAAACGTGATTGAGTGGGGAAACCCCTGAACGGAGAAGATCCAAGCGATCCTTGGCGTAGAATACGTGTTCTCCCGCCTTTCGGTGGTGGAAATCGTCTTCTTCAGCGTTCGGATCGGCTGGGGCATGCTTCTGGGCTCTGTTCTTTTCTCCACCTCTTCTCGGGATGTGTGCAACGGCTAATGACGTGATCCCCCCTCTTGGGCTCCGTCATTAGGTATATTTCCTGAATTAGGTCGCCAATTAATCACATCCGTCCGAGTAAGATCAATCTGAAACAAACTCATCTATGACGGTGTTGATACCATCGACGCGGGTCGATGGTATCGACCTAGCGCGATATCGGCTATTCTTCTTTTCTTTTGTCTATGTGCCTGATGTCATCTCGATACCATCGACGAGGGTCGATGGTATCGACGAACCTGTAGCGACGGTTTTGTCTTTATGTGTCGCTATAGCTCCACCAGTCGATAGTATCGACATATGGGTCGATAGTATCGACTCCCTTCTCACCAACAACCTGATGGTATCTCGATACCATCGACATCCCTGTCGATAGTATCGAATTTCTTCTGGTCCTTACGGCTGGCAACCTGTGGTCCGGTCGATGGTATCGACCACTGTCGATGGTATCGACAGTAGCATATACTTGTTTTTCCTGAAATTAACACACGAAACCACATAAGTCTACACAAAACATATTCTTTTGATAAATAATAATCAAAATGCTGAAATAGGGGAAATTTGACATAAAGAAGTAGCATAGACCAAAGTGAATGAATTATGCAACATTAACCATGAAAATGACTAATAAATGCATAAAACACATATCAAACAAGTCAATAAATGTGACTCAAAATCATCGCATCAAACCCCCCTAAGCTTGAACATTGCTCACCGTCGAGCAACTAAACCTTAGAATAGAATTGCCAGAGTCAACTAAAGAACAAAGCATCACAACAAACATCCCATATGACTCCCACCGGACATTCGCATACCGGCCCTCGCTAACCACAGAATGATAATTACCCTAAAGGCGACAGTAATCATTAATAAAAGATATCAACCTCAAAACTGATGAATACTATCACATAAGGCAGTTAACATAATAGAATTCGCCGGTCCAGACTTAGTGCATCTAGTGATCTCCTATACTACGTTGCTCGCCCTAACTACCATCTACATGGAAGCAGTTCTCCTGATATTCACAAGTGAGGAGAAGTTCACGGTGGCCTACCAGTTCAAGCAACGGGTGGATGGAATGGGTGGCTCATGGAAGAAGTAGAAGTATTATACGGTTGCACATGCATAAAACAAAAATGCCCTAAATGATGCAAATGCACATTAAAAATGCCCTAATGCATAACATTGGGTAGAATGATGCATGCACTAACATTCCGTCTCAAAACGAGATGGATATCTAATTGAGCTATGTCATGTACTTACTCATCTTAAAATGCAGGTGAGATTATGTTCCTTTCTCCTTCTTATTCTAGTTTCTTCTAAATGACTTTTTTTTCAATTTTAGATTTTTTCAGATTTTTTTTCTTTTTTTCTTCTCTAAGCCCTTATATCCATAATTGACAATGAATGCTTTATTGGGCTTATTTTTTCTGCATAACTCAATATTTGCACTCTTCAGAAGGTATGGAAAAATTTAATTCACCATTAAAGAACAAATGAGGTACATGATATACTCTATGCATAAAAGTTATGAATGCAACTAAATGACATGCACCTAAAGGTAATGTGCATGTAAACCTATTCTGTTTTTTTTCATTTTTCATGCAAAACATATGAAAATGGTTGCAATGCAAGTCCTCTCTACATGACATGCAATCAAAAAGGTTAAAACCATACTTTACTTCCAAATCTTATGGTGGATTGTGAAAAACAATGAGGTGAACAGATCACAAGACTAATTGACTGAACCTTTAAAAAAAATATTATGTGTCCCTCCTTACTGACCTGTGTAGTAGTTAAGAAGTTTCTCTCTCTTACTTTAAATTAGAGTCTCATTAGCATTTGGTCAGTTTAGGCTCAAACAACCAATTCCGTCCACTTTCATGAATCATTAGGAATGTACAGTTGTGATTTTCTATTTTAAAGTTGACAAAACCAATCATTTCCTTTAGTTAAGTGCTCAAAGTTGAACAACACTCAAGCTTGCGAACACTCAAAAATTTTTAAGTTTCCCTTAATTCCCATGTACATGCAACTGAGATGAAACAAAATTTTAAGACATCCACGATTACACTAGATAGAATGTGGATCCTACAAACAAACTAAGATTGCAAGAAACAAATGACAAGAAATAAAAGCAATAAAACTAAAAATAGAGAAAATAAAAGATAGAGTTGTTCCAACACCCCCCCTAAGCTTGAATTCGACTATGGCCTCATAGTCAAAAACAATCTTAAAGGTCGGAACAGAGATACCGATTTACTCTTCAAGTGGAGGCTGGTACTGTGGAGCCGTAGGGTCCCAAGACGGATACTCCCCCTGGAAGCTCGGATCAAACTGGGCCCTAGGTGGAGGTTGTGGATAGCCTCCAAAGTAGTTTTGGCTCCAATAGTGATCGTAAAAGGGCTTCTGTTGCATCTCCATCCTATGCAACCGGTCATGAATCTGTTGTTGGTTGTCGAGGAGAAGACGCTCGTTCTCGAAGATTGCCCGTTGATTGTCCAGTAGCTGGTTTGTCGTCTCTTAAACACCAGTGTACATCGTCATGTGATGCTGCTACGTCTTCTATATATCTTGCAGCATAGCATACATGCCCTGCATCGAGTAGGCATCCTCGCTTGGCTGCGAGGGCGGTGGTGGTGGTGGAGGCTGCGATGATGAAGATGCACGTGGATGCATGTGAGGATGCTTCCGTGGTGCCACTCGTGCCCGAAGAGGGGTGTAGGCATCCTCTTCCTCTTCAGCCTCATCAGCATGGTTGTCATCATCATCGTTGCCGCCGTCTTCATCGGAGTCAGCACTGGATATGATAGGCCATCGGAAGTGTTGTGCCCCTTCGATGTTGAAGACCGGATCGGGAAGCGAGCATTCTTGGTAAGCATGATTGATGTGGCAGTGTGCATACGCCAAGCCATCTCGAAGAAGGATGAGGTTAGAGCGGTGGAGATGTTGCAAGTTCACCTTGCTCCTGTTGGAGAGAGGAGTAAGCTGCTGGAAATTCAACCCAAGATAGAAGGCCAGCTTGGTGATAAGCCCGCCAAGTGAATTGGCGCTTTCCGTGTACTCCTCTTCACCACCAAAACCCACTATAAAAAGAAAGCGCCCCAATTTCATTCTTGGCGCTTCAGGAGTTTATACAAGAAAAATAGGTTCGTCTCCTGAAACTTGCTGAGGGCCAGATCACCCCTAACAAACAACGTAGAACTCAGCATCCGGTGAAGTATCCAGATGAAGGGGTGCTCAAAATCAGCTACCGCAGCATTATGGTAGCTCACTGACCTGCCCGGCGGTACCATCACCAACTCGGCAAAGATTGCATCGTAGTCAGTGCGGTTGTCCAGTCGCCGATAGTCGGACCGCGAATGATTCTAGTTGAAGATCTTTTTTAACTGCCAGAGCGTAATGGTGTAGTCGTTGTTGTACAGCCGGAATGACACCCAGCCCTTGATCCACTCGCGGTCGGTGACTATGACATCATTGGGTACGACGCAGACGTCAAGCGACGCCATAAACTCAGCCACCAGCTCCTTGTACGTCCACTCGCTGAAAAACGGCTGGCCATCTGCATGAAACTCTAGCTCGTCAGGCCGTCTTTCCGTGTGTCGGGCCTGTCCCTTCAGAATGTAATCGAGGTTAGCTTCGAACCCCAAGTTACAGATGGTTTCCCGTTCAACATAACGGGTCGGCTCGATCTTTCTCTTTAAGATCTCCTCGTATATCTTCTTGACCTCTGTGGATGGATGAATCAGCCGCGGGCGTGCAATCGACGCGGTAGGTGGTGGCACGAATTCCGGGATTTCTATCGGGTCGGCGCGTGATGACGATGCACCAACAACATGCACCATGATCGCGACAGAGAGAGGAATAGAAAGGGAGCTCAGTGAAGATCGGAGAAGTGAATCTCTGCTCGATGAAGAACGTGCTCGGTGTTGCTCGTCGTTGGGCTTGGATAGCTCTGGAATACACTCGGCACAAGTGGAGGAGGATTTCTCTGGAGTTGTGATGTCATCTGACGCAAATCCTTCTCATATATAGCCGTGGTTGGCGCTGCTGTATGCCCGTCGATACCATTGACGCGGGTCGATGGTATCGACATGGGTAGCACAATCCGTACCACCGCGAGTATCGACGGTTGTCGATGGCTGCATCTGTGGGACCCGGATTGCTGACGCGTCGATACTATCGACGCGAGTCGATGATATCGACTCGTCCCCCAGATCGAACTCCTGATTGCTGTGATCGCCATAGATCTTTCCTCACAGATTGTTGACATGGCACGTCGATACTATCGACGCGAGTCGATAGTATCGACTCTCTGATTAGGGCAAACTCTCGCGAGGCCCGGCCGCCGCCTTCTTTGTATGAATGTGTCGATACCATCGACCTGCCCGTCGATGGTATCGACTTTACTGAGATGATTCATTCTGAAAATCTCTAGAGATCCCGCGAGTATCGACACCCATGTCACTACCATCGACCTCTGCTTGCGATCTGCCTGTTGGTATGTCGATACCATCGACGAGGTATCGACACAGTGAGATTTCTACAGTCACCAACCTGTACCATGGTCAATACCATCGACACAAGTGTCGATGGTATCGACTCTGCCTCAGCCCTACACATGTAGCAAACGATCACGGTATCTTTTTTACACTAAAAACTAAGTTAAAACAAATCAAACTACGAATGTAAAGGAACTAAACTATAGTACCAATGGTTGGGTTGCCTCCCAACAAGCGCCCTTATTTAATGTCTTAGGCTAGACGACTTGAAGCTTGTCATGCATCCGAAAGTGAAATGAGTTTGACCTCATTCACCTTCCTCGTGTAATCTTCACCAAAATATAACTTCAACCTCTGGCCATTCAGCAAAAATGTAGTCTCGCCATCGCGCACCATGATTACGCCATGTGGTTTGACCTCTTCCACCGTAAATGGTCCACTCCATCGGGATTTTAGCTTCCCAGGATGCAACTTCAGCCTGGAATTGAATAAAAGCACATGATCTCCTTTCTTGAAGGTGCGCATCTAAATGTGGCGATCGTGGATCAACTTTGTGCGCTCCTTGTATATCCGAGAGTTGTCATATGCAGTCATTCGTAGCTCATCCAGTTCATTTAATTCAAGTAATCTCTTCTTCCCCGCTTCATCATAACTCAAGTTGAGCTTTCTCAGTGCCCAATGTGCTTTGTGCTCTAAGTCCACCGGTAAGTGACATGCCCGACCGTACGCCAACCTAAAAGGCGTGGTGCCTATAGGTGTCTTGTATGCCGTCCTGTATGCCCACAACACATCTGGTAGTAAGGCATTCCAATTCTTCCTTGTGGAAGCCACAGTACGCTCCAGGATCTTCTTAATTTCACGATTGGAGACCTCCACTTGTCCTTGAGTTTGCGGGTGATACGGGGTACCAATGTTATGTTTGACCCCGTATTTCCTCAATAGTGCCGAGAACTTTTGATTCCGGAAGTGCGTACCCCCATCACTAATGATCATTCGGG
This sequence comes from Alisma plantago-aquatica, assembly GCA_963693085.1. NCBI lineage: Eukaryota > Viridiplantae > Streptophyta > Magnoliopsida > Alismatales > Alismataceae > Alisma > Alisma plantago-aquatica. The sequence continues at coordinate 1,545,526,279 of OY856409.1, forward strand.
GCACTCCAAACCTGCAGAAGATATTTTCCTTAACGAACCTGCACACTATAGTAGAATCATTAGTCCTCGTGGGTATTGCTTCTACCCACTTCGACACATAGTCAACAGCTAAAAGGATATACAAATTCGAATTTGAGGACACAAAGGGTCCCATGAAATCTATACCCCATCAATCAAATACCTCAACCTCTTGGAAAACATTTAAGGGCATCTCTTGTCTCTTTGAAATGTTACCCGCCCTTTGGCAGGAATCACATTATCTCACGAACTCGTAAGCATCCCTAAATAAAGTAGGCCAATATAGGCCACTTTCTAGTACTTTGGCTGCCGTACAAGAGCTCCCATGGTGGCCGCCCGTCAGTAGTGTGTGGCAATGACGAAGAAAACTCTCGTATTCCACCTCAGGTACACACCTGCGTAGGACACCATCCCTGCATTGTTTCAAGAGAATAGGGTCATCCCAAAAATAATATCGTAGAGAATGGAAATATTTCTTCTTCTCTTGATATGTCCAATCATCCGGGATGATCCTGCAAGCAAGATAATTCCCGATATATGAAAACCACGGATCCTCAGAATTCACTTTCAAAAGTTGTTCATTCGGGAATGTCTCGGTAATGGGTATGTGTAAATCTTTTTCATCTACCCTCTCTAACCTAGACAAATGATCCGCTATGACATTTTCAATCCCCGCCTTGTCTTTGATTTCGATATCAAATTCTTATAAGAGAAAGATCCACCTAATCAATCTAGGTTTGGCATCTTTTTTTCCATCAAATACTTGATAGCGGCATGGCCAGTCCAAACTACGACTTTCGATCCAACTAGATATTGGTGAAATTTTTCAAAAGCGAAAACAACGGCGAGCAATTCTTTTTCAATAGTCGTGTAATTTAGTTGGGCATCGTTCAAAGTCTTAGAGGCATAAAAAATCACGGCGGGTTTATTTTCCACCCGCTGTCCCAACACAGCTCCTATAGCGAAATCAGATGCATCACACATGAGTTCAAACGACTTAGTCCAATCCGGTGTTTGAACAACCGGTGCGGAAATCAATTTCTCCTTCAGTACGTTGAACCCGTGTAAACATTTGTCATTGAAATAAAAAACAACATCCTTTTCTAGCAGCTCGGATAAAGCTTTGGCAATTTTTGAAAAATCTTTTATGAAACGACGATAGAATCCGGCGTGACCTAAGAAACTTCTTACCCCTTTTACCGAATTTGGTGGGGGCAATTTAGAAATTACTTCAATTTTTACCGGATCTACCTCCAAACCTTTGCTAGACACTTTATGTCCTAGCACTATCCCTTCACTCACCATCATATGACATTTCTCCCAGTTGAGGACCAAATGTGTGTCCTCGCATCGTTGTAACACCTTATCCAGATTATAAAGGCATTCATCAAAAGAAGCACCATAAACCGAGAAATCATCCATAAAGACCTCTAGACAGCATTCTACCATATCAGAATAAATGGCGAGCATACAACGCTGAAAGGTCGCCAGTGCATTGCATAATCCAAAGGGCATGCGGTGATACGCGAACGTTCCATAGGGACAAGTGAAGGTCGACTTCTCTTGGTCCTTAGGATCAATCGAAATCTGATTGTACCCAGAATACCCATCCAGAAAACAAAAGTGTGATCGGACGGCTAAATGCTCTAAAATTTGATCAATAAACGGAAGAGGAAAGTGATCCTTTAGCGTAGAGGCATTCAGTCATCGGTAATAAATACAAACTCGCCATCTGGTTACCAATCGAGTGGTGACAGGTTCATTTAATAGGTTATGAGTAACAGTTATTCCCCCCTTTTAAGGGACTACCTGTGTGGGACTCACCCATGTCGAGTCTGAAATTGCATAGATGATACCTGTGGAAAGAAGCTTAATCACCTCCTTCTTCACAACCTCCATCATGCTCAGATTCAGTCGACATTGCAGTTGAATCACCGGCTTGGCTCCCTCCTCGAGCCGAATCTTATGCTGGCATAAAGTAGGGGAATTCCCTGGATATCTGCAATAGACCACCCAAATGCTCCCCAGTGGTTCTTCAGCACTATCAACAACTGGTCCTCCTCTTCAGCACTCAGATAAGCAGAAATAATCACAGGCAACTTGTCTTCCTCAGCTAGAAAGGCATACTTGAGGTGCGGTGGCAGCGGCTTCAATTCCAATTCCGGCGGGCTGATTAAGGATGATTGAAGCGGAGGTGGCAGTTCGCCTAAATCTTCATAATACCTCGCATAGAAGCATGGATTTTATATAACATCATCTTCCGTAGAGGGAGGAATGTCCTCATCCTCATTGTTCGGGAACCCTATAGCCTTGCAAAGGGATACCACTTTGGTCTGCTCCATGATGTCCACAGCCAAAGTCCCTTTTTCCATCTTGGTCATTACATGGGCCATATCTAAAAATGGCTTCCCTAGACAAAGTGAGATATTGTTATCAAAATGTGTTACCATGTGGCATTGCTCCTTGGATTTAGATGAAGTGGTGCTGGAAGGCATGACCATTTCAAATCGGTCATCGGCTATACCTAAGGTCAACCGGCCTCTCCCCATCTCAAGTATCATGTCGGCTGTAGCTTGGAAAGGTTGTCCGAGTAGCAGCTCATTGCCTTGTTCATCCTGCATCTCCATGACGACAAAATCTGCTGGAAATACGAATCGATCCACTTTCACTAGCACATCTTCACAAATCCCATAAGGCTTTACCATTGAATTGTCTGCCAATTGGATTGTCATGTTGCTTAGCCGTGACTCTTTTAATCCTAGCTTCTTGAATGTAGAGAGAGGCATCAAGTTAATGCTCGCCCCTGAGTCACATAGTGCTTCACCAAACTTGACCTTCCCGATGTAACATGAGATGTTGAAACAGCCTGGATCTTGCCTCTTTGGTGGCAATGTGCCCATGATGAAGGCACTCACCTGCTCCTTAAGAACAACAACCTCTATGTCTGTGATTTTTCTCTTCTTGGTGATGATGTCTTTCAGAAATTTCTCGTAAGAAGGGATTTTCTCAATAGCTTCCAATAAAGGGATGTTGACTGAAAGCTTTCTGAAACTGTCTAAAAACTTTTTAAATTGGGCGTCTACCTTCCTTGCCTTAGCACTGTTCGGATAAGGGACCGGGACAGCCTGTGCTCTTTCATGTGGTGGCACATAGGGTGTCCTTTTCTGAGGCTCCTCCTCCTCTGCAATAGGATCTTCAGTAGCATCCACTGCTATGTCAGCGACTAGTTCTGTGACCGGTATGGGCAGCTCCTCAGTGGCCTCACCTTCAATTTATACTTGAGGTTTGCTTGGTTCATCGGCTCTGGGATTTAATAGTTTCTTGCCACTTCTTAGCAAGATGGCTTTCGCCTGCTGGTTTCCTCCTGGAACATTAGTATTACCCAGAAAACCTGGGTGCGTCGGCTTCTTCAAATTGGCTATCTCTGCTACCATTTGTGCCATGGATGTCTCTATTATCCTCATTTGAGCCCCATGGCTCTCCAGTGTCTGCCCAAATTGGTTCATAAACTCCCCTTGTTGCTTTATTTGTTGGCCGAAAGTAGTCATGAGTTCTTGATTTTTCTTTATCACTTGGTTGAGCAGCTCTGTGCTCTTATCCTCCGCTACTGGATGGGGTTTAGCATCTGAATCCTGCAAGAAGTTATTTGGATCCTTCCAGGAAAACTTCTTGTCTTTCCTCCATGAATAGTCGTTATTCCTGTAGCCTTGCTGCTACCTCATGAATTTAACTTGAGCCTCATCCTCGGACTTAGTATCCTCCTTTGCAAGCAATTTCTTAGCGAGAAGATCCATCTTCTCATTCAGCTCCTTGATTTCTTTAGATTCACCTACCACTCGAACTTGCTCCACGGCGCCTCTTTTGCCCCACGATTGTTTCTTGGCCATGTTCTTTAGGATTTCCCAACACCTGGTGTACGTGTTATTCAAGAAGAATCCTGAGCTGGCTGAATCGAGGTTGCTTCTATCATGCTTGGAGAGAGCAAAATAGAAGATCTTGACCTGTGATGCGGGCACCGCCTGAGCATAATATGAAACCTTTCCCAGGTCTCAGAGTAGGTCTCTCCTGCTTGTTGGGTGAAGTTGTGGATCTTCCTGATCATGTCATTGGTCTTCTCGGGCGGGAAGAACCGTTCAAAGAAAACCTCCACCATGTGGTCCCAAGACTCCACATATTCATCGTCCAAGTTGTGTAGCCATTCTCGTGCGTTTCCCGCTAGAGAACTTGAGAAAAGCTTCAAGTAGAGCACATCTTGTGGAAATCTGTCGATTTTTATCATATCACAATTCTCCACAAATTGACTTATATGCGCAACGGGATCTTCATTCTTGAGCCCATGAAAAGCATTTGACTTCACCAAGTTGATTAAAGCCGGATCAATCTTGTATGTCGGAATATTAACCGCTTGCTTCTTGATCGCCCCCTTGGAAGCGGATGAGGAAGAAGCCTTGATCTTCTCCCATATTGTCTGTGGCTCTTCCATCTCTTCTTGTTTGGATTCTGAATCTGTTTCTTCTAAACAGTCTTGATTGTGGCTTTCCTCGTCGCCAGGTCCCGTCAGTGGAACCTCTGGTGCCTGTTGTGTGTAGTCGGTACTACGCGTCTGCACCATGCACAGTACCTGCAAATAGAAGAGTTTAATTTCAGTACAGTGCTTGACGATTGCAAATATTTAGAAAATAGACTATGAATTTTTTTTTAATGATAAAAAAATGTGGCCTAGAGTGGCCGTTTGCAGCACTCGAAGTGCTGACAAGTTGCCGTATCCCCGGCAACGGCGCCAAAAACTTGACGGCAAATTTACCATGCGCAGAAACGCAAGTGAACGCGTCGAAGTAATATAGGCCTTTGTGAGGCCCGAGTCGAACTCAGGGATACGTGAAATTGTTGGAGACTCCTACTAACTACTCGCGATCAGCTAAGCCGATTAAAAAGTTGAGAGTTGTTGTTAAAATTAAAAGAAAATAAAAATAAAATAAAATAAAGCAATCGATTAAATGTTTGGTTTAATCAATTCAAAAAGGAGATCTTTAGGATTGCGGTTTCATCATGGGTTTTTCATTGTATTAAATTCTATGCATTCACTCAATTTTATCTCTCTATCCGGGTAGTGGTCTGGAATCAGAATTGCCCACTGTCGTGGTATAATTCACTACCTATGTCTAGGTCGGTTCCACCGTCATAGTAACCTATACCCTAAACTAGGTGCATTAAAAACGATCTCTCGTTATCCACCATTAACCTTACACCACCTTGTTCAAGGGATTTGTTAATTAATGTAAATTTCATCTCTTTTCAACCAATAATTCTTCTTTCAAAGCAATTAAGGGTATTAGATTATTATTATGGTGATCAAGCATAATAATATATTGGAGAAAATGAAATTATACCACAGATTTAAGAGATAAGATATGAATTACTATGATAAAATTGTCATACAATAAATTCCCGGGCTACTCCCAGTCCTAAAGACAAAGGGGATTAGCCCCGCATGTTCATCTCAGAGAAAAACGTGGAGTAGAAAAAGGAAAACATGGAGAAAAAGGTGATTGAGTGGTGAAACCCCTGAACGGAGAAGATCCAAGCGATCCTTGGTGTAGAATACGCGTTCTCCCACCTTTCGGTGGTGGAAATCATCTTCTTCAGTGTCCGGATTGACTGGAGCGTGCTTCTGGGCTCTGTTCTTCTCTCCACCTCTTCTCGGGATGTGTGCAGTGGCTAATGACGTGATCCCCCCCTCTTGGGCGCCGTCATTAGGTATATTTCCTGAATTAGGTCGCCAATTAATCACAGCCATCCGATTAAGATCAATCTGAAACAAACTCATATCTGACGGTGTCGATACCATCAACGCGGATCGATGGTATCGACCTAGCGCGATATCGGCTGTTCTTCTTTTCTTTTGTCTCTGCGCCTATTGTCATCTCGATACCATCGACGAGGGTCGATGGTATCGATGAACCTATAGTGATAGTTTTGTCTTTATGTGTCGTTGTAGCTCCACTAGTCGATGGTATCGACATATGGGTCGATAGTATCGACTCCCTTCTCGCCAGCAACCTGATGGTATCTCGATACCATCGACATCCCTATCGATAGTATCGACTTTCTTCTGGTCCTTGCGGCTGGAAACCTGTGGTCCGGTTGATGGTATCAACCACTTTCGATGGTATCGACAGTAGAAGATACTTGTTTTTCCTGAAATTAACACATGAAACCACATAAGTCTACACAAAACGTATTATTTTGATAAATAATAATCAAAATGCTGAAATAGGGGAAATTTGACATAAAGAAGTAGCATAGACCAAAGTGAATGAATTATGCAACATTAACCATGAAAATGACTAATAAATGCATAAAACACATATCAAACAAGTCAATAAATGCGATTCAAAATCATCGCATCAGTAGTCCAAAGTCAACCTTCTCCACCTGAGAAGTCAAACCCTCTCCAATCCGCAGCCTCCAACCCTAGGAGTAGCAAGGAGAATACAAACAATATAAAGGAACAAGAAGGTAAAATAGAAATTACAATACTGTTGTAGCACAAGGCTTGATTTCCTATATCAAGCGTTTCGATCTCCTAACCAATGTATATGGAAGTGTAAGTGCTGTGGGTAGGAGATGCTAGCCTATAGGACACGAATTTGGAGCAATGGAAATGTATAGCCAATGTTGGAGTTGCTCAATTGCTCACTAGAATGAATAGCCAATTGCAAGTATTATGCTCAAGTGTTGCACAAGTGTATTTTGGGTGTCCTATGGCTTATCCTATTTATAGGAATGGCCTATGGATGCTTTAGGACGTTCTAGACACTTTCTAGGGTGTTCTTAGTGCTTAACTAGCCGTTAGGTAACCATTAGTTGCTTTAAAAATGGCTAGTTAATTAACTCTGAAAAGTGCAGACAGAACTCTTCTCAGTCGAAGAATTGTCGACCGAGAGTCCTTCTCGGTCGAGGACTTGTCGACCGAGGGACTGTCTGGAGTAAGTGTATATAACGTTCTAATCCAACTCCCAACTACCTTGTCTGCTGTGTCTAACGGCTACCTGGGTCATTCTCGGTCGAAGAGTTTGTCGACCGAGAGTGTCTCGGTTGAGAATTTTGTCGACCGAGATTAACCCTGTTTTAATGTTTTAAACCAAGTACCAACACTAGTACATAACCAGCCTTTAGTGTCAGTTATTTAATACCTTTAGTGTCAGTTTTTAAGTGACACCTATGTGGGCGCCACTAAAAGCTCAACCGTTACATGTCGGTTCTCAAACCGACGCTACAACCCTTCGTGCGCCACCAAAAACGCACCAAAAATGCGCCAGCAGGGGGGTATAGGCGTCGATTATTAGCTTAGAAACCGACACCATATACTTTGCACCACAGAAAGGGGGCCATCTGGGGCACTATCTGCATCGGTTTATTAGTGATAACTGACGCCATCTCACTCGCTGCCACAGCCGTGCTGACCAACACAGTCGTGGTGTCTGGCCTCTAGGGAAATCGGCGTCGGTTACTAGTAGGGCAACTGACACTATTACCATATGTCGTCAGTTGTATACAAATATTTGACGCCTATTTTCCGTTGCCACGGCCGTGGTGTCTGGCCTCATTAGGGAAATCAACGTCGGTTACTAGTATGGCAACCGACACTGTAACTATATGTCGTCAGTTTTATACAAATAACTGACGCCTATTGTATGTTTTTTTTTCTGTCAGTCTGCAGATCTACTGTTGCTGGTCACAGGATGAGAAACCTGCAGTTCAGTTATGAACTGCAGGTTTTATGACATCCATTGATATCAGCCAACAACAAGCCACAAACCTGCAAAATTAATATGATGGACAATATTATATATATGTGATTCACACTGATGTATAAGAACATTTAATTCATATTAATTTTTCATCACACGCATGTAGAAACCAGTAGCAACCTGCAGTTCCATTTATTTCATCTCTTTTCACATTCAGACACATGTAGAAACATTAATGTATTGATGATTTTCACACACATATGACAATTCATAAAAATTCCTTCACATTCACACAAAATTAATTATGAGAACAAAGTTATTCTTTATTCATTGTCATCATTGTCAGAAAAATCATATTGAAAAATTCCCACTCTTTGTAGGGCTTTTTCCCAATCTTCTCTTACAACATCTAATTCATCTCTCGTATAGGAAGCATGTACATCAAAATGCTTTGTACCTGTGTTGAAGTACTCAGTTTTAAAGACCTACAAAGAGAATGACGTACATACATAATTATAATAATATATAATAAGATTCATATATTTCATATTATCTAACGAGACTATGTATAATACCTGTTGTATGTTATCGATTTCCAATACGGCATGTTTGATGATTAGGTCCATAAATCACATCACATAGTAGGCACATGCCCAGCCGTTGTCTTGTGTAGCACACTATAAATTAAAACATACAAAATATTCAAATATACAAATAAGCAAAATTCACATAAATAATATATACATTGCAGTCAGGAAATTACTTTCACATTCTCCCAAATGAGTGTCAGATTTTTTTCCTGGGGACCTTTCCTCCATCTTTTTTGTACTCTTGTAAAGCCCTATATATGTTAATGTAACACATTAAATTGCATAATTAAATAGTAATGCAGTAACAGATGTTAACAGATATAAAAACATAAAATATTTCTCACGAGAATAATGGCCTTTTAATTGCATGTCCATATAATACATCCAACTCACTCCCCGCAGGATCTAGATAATAGACGGTGAATGTCTTGGGGATAATAACTAATAACTCCCAATGCTTATAACTACAGGTAAAAAAGTAGAAAATTAATAACTCAATATCCGCAATAAAAATGTAATTTGCTTAAGTCCAAATTATAAGCAAAGTAAACTTACTCGACATTGAATGGAGCTATTATCACCGTCTTATTATTTTTACCAAAATATTCAAAAGCATCACATCAGTATGAAGTAACTGAAGAAGGGTCTGTAACTACAAGACTAATTAAAGATGGATCCAAAAATCCCACATGGGAAAACCCAAAATCTTTACATGTCTTGTATAAGTGGCTGCAAAACATGTATTACGTATGCATTAATATATAAGAAACCAGATTGTCATATATAAAACAAGGTATATGGATGTATAAACCAGATTGCCATATGCATTAATCTCACCATATCCACAACTCTATCATAGATGTGTTCAGCCATTCATAACTAAACAACTCCAAAATATCTTGTATAAATATGTTGTTTCTGAATGTTTGACCTGCATAAATATGTATCCAGAACTTCTATTACGTATGCATTAATATGTATGCTAAACTTGTATAAATAGATTATTATCGTATGATTTACCTACAACATTCTCTAAAATAGTAACATTTATAGGGAAATTTGGATTATGTTCGCCGATCCATACTGCCACACTCCTACAATTAGGACCTATCGAGGCGTGTAGGTTCCCTGGAAGCCAACTTGGTAGTCGAGGAGGTGGAGGCCGAGATGTAGCGGGTCTCATCTTTTTGACCTGTATATATAATTTCATATCAATTGACTCATATATATATATACACACTAACAAATTAAAGTAATGAAAATTTATCATACAATATCAGTATAGAGGACATCCGCTTCAGGCCACAGTATCACTCCGCCTACTGCCTCACCAAGTGTTTCAGCATCTGGGTGTGCATGAGGCAGTGCAAGATTCGTCCATGCAGAAAGTATATGTATGGGGCTCACACGTACCATGCCATCTGATACTGGACTCCCATGAAACATGCACCCATTAAGGGGTGGGTAAGTCAATGCATTTGTAATTATATATCCTTCACTTTGTAGTCGGCATGGCTTCAACCCCTACAAATTTACGTAAAGAATGCTATATGCATATATACACAAACATATCATCTTGAACAGACTAGCTATTATATATGCCATAAAAATACTTACAAAGGACGTTCTAGGTGGATCTATATGATTACTATCAAGCTCTGCAGTACGAGGAGTAGGAGAAGAGAGGTTCGCCACAGGTACTTTCTGAGTGGCAGTCTGAGACGCCTGCCACTTCTTAAATGCTTCCTGGAGTCTTTTATCAACTACTTCCTCGACTCTCCTATCAAATAAGGAATCTACCTATACATGGATAAAAGAAATGCTAGTTTCTGATTATTGAATTCCCTTTCACAATAACGTTCAAAAATAAGAATAAGTTACCTCAGCTTGTGAAAGTCCCGCTTTTAGGACAGGTTTACGCTGGGATGGCCCAAAGAACGCTTTGATGCCCACACCAGTGTCTGCACCCCTTACATGTCCAGGATGCTCTGGGTTACCCAGAGCAACTGTCAGTTCATCCCTTGTGCCATGGGGGATGAACTTGCCTTCCTTCCTCTACTCGTGCAGCTCCCGCTAAGCACCATCAACAAAAATTCGTAAGTAAACATAACAATAATCAATATCGATAGATTTCTCTAAGAGTTTGATTTTTACCATTTTTGCAGCTGCCTCAGTGGTTGCGAGCTTCGGTATCTCTCCCTTCTTGTTTTTCCTCCCAGCTATCCACATAACATGACGAGGAAGAGGTGCGGGAGCAGCAGTAGAAGACTCTGTAGTCTCCTGAGTAGCAGTAGGCTGAGTAGACTCAGCCTATAGTCTTTGGCGAACGCCTGCATATCCTCTTGGACCCATTGTGTGGTTGTGCACATTCAGTGCACGCCTTGCTCGTTGAGCATCGCTGATAGCCTAGTTAGTTAGCACATTGATTTGGTTAGTAACACTAAAGGTTAATCTTGAATAGGTGAATACATAAAAACATATATTAATTAAATTGGGAGTGGCGCTTAATACCTTGAATTCATCTATTTTTCTTTGGATAACAAACTCCTCCCATTCTTTGGGGTCCAAGTAGTTCCATTTCTATGTGGCTTCCTTCTTCCTATATTTATTTTTCAAAGAGAATACAAACAAAAATTATTAGTGTAGAGTTAGTGAAATACTAATCAATGTCTAGAATTGGAATCAATCAAGAACCTATTTTCAGCATCGTGTATGTAATCTCGGGTGAGATTGGTCCTATAGTTCCTTAGGACCCTCCCACAACGTTGCATCACACATTTATGATGCAACTTTTCATCCAGATCAAATATGCTCTACAAATTAAATAGAATTTCCATTAACTAGTATCCTAAAAATTAGTAATCTACACAAATAGAATTACAAATAATAATAACTCACGCATAGTTCCTTCCATATGTGGTCTTTCTTCCCCTTAGGAACTATATGCCATTATTCTAGGATAGGACTGCAATGGCTGCGAGTAAGAACCCCAAGATATGAAACAAATGAGTTGCGGTTCACTCCATATGGATTTCCTGCCTGATCGAAATCCACAGCCAATTTGGGTCCATTGCCCCTTTGTTGTATTAACTTGTTCATCATTGTAATGCCCCTCACTTTCTCAATTTTCTTTTGCTGCTCATCAAGTGCTGTAATTTCTTCAGCGGGTACATCACCAACCTAAATTTTGATAAAAAAACACACTTACATAATATAATTATAAATGAACATATAGATAGAAACCTCAGGGATATATTCTTAAAACTTACATTGTCAGGTGGTGCAAGCACGTCCTCACCCTCACGGTGATCATCAACATGGTCCTGATCAGCCATCTGAAAGTTCACATTCAGATTATAAATTTCACATTGTAAAGTAACACTAATTGTAAAGTTCACATTGTAAAGTACACATTCACATTGTAAAGTAATTCACATTGTAAGGTTCACATTCACATTGTAAAGTTCACATTCACATTGTAAAGTTCACATTCACATTGTAAAGTTCACATTCACATTGTAAAGTTCACATCTAGGGTTAACAGATTAGTGTTTATGCATGGTTAAAACTTTAGGCCAACAAATGCATGTGATGTCATTCTTATATATAATAAATGTGTACCACCTATCCCATTCTTGAACACCTAATCTCACTAGTAAGTGTATAATGTGTATTGGGTTTTCAATAAAATTTTCAGCAGCATTTCCATACTATTCTCTAAGTACATATGTACTTAGAGAACAAATGGGAAATGCTACTGAAATTTTCTTGAAAACCCAATACACATTATACACTTACATCCTAAGTGAGATTAGGTGTTCAAGAACAGTCCCAAACTGGGGACTATCCAAGATTTACTCCTAATGAGTAAATCTTGGACGGGTTTCTAGGCCAACAAAATCATATCATTAAGAGCATGGTTTCATGTTAGGTCATCATAGGTCATAATAATCCACTAGAATGAGCAAAAAAGGTCTCATGGTGTTAAAATAGCATAAGAGTATTAGATCTTGATTCTAGAGTGTACAAGACATAATAGTGACTACTGATTTTGTGGGGTGATATCATTTCATAGGATTTTTAGATTCAAATTTAACAAGTGTACAAGTTGCATCATTTTAATACTCTAAAGGTGACTAGTGGGTCATAGCACATAAAAGATGGCATTACAAGGAAAGTAAGCAAGCTAGATCAATTAACACTCATCTCAAGGGAACATTAGTTACTGAGGGGACCAGAAAAGAGTGTTTTTAATCACTAGGATCGTACAAGTAGCAATGTTGATTAAGTCTATGTGATTAAAGATCAAGCAGTGTAATAAAACAGGGTTTTGGGGGATGTTAATTACCTCTGTTTGAGCCCAGTTAGGCGTCAGCAGGGAGAGAAGGTGAGTCGGAGGGTAGGCGAGTAGGCAGGCAAGCAGGCAGGCGAGCAGGCGACAGGTAGGGAGATGGCGGGCAGCAGTAGATGATCAATTAATTCTTGAAACAGTACATAAAGAAATACAAACAGTAGATAAATAAATGCAGATCAATTGATAAATAAAGTAATATACAAAAGTAGCCCATAGATGATATATATACACTAGTGGTACATACTACATAGTATATGAATATATAGTAGCAGGCAGTACATGATATATGTAATACGTTATGCTTTAGAGGTACATGCTACATAGTATAGAATATGCATTATACAGTAGTAGGTAGTACATGATATGTACATTATACCGTTATATGTATTGCAAACTACAAAGTACATCTACATAGATAATACATTAGTTGAACGCATAACAATACAAGAAAAACTAAGGTATGAATGTATGTATAGGTGCAAGTATAATGTATCAGTAAATATTAGTGGTTGAGTTCATAGCAGAGCAACAATGTATGTATAAATGATAAATATGTAATGTAGGTGCAGCAGTTCATACATAAAGATGTAAATGGGTGCAACAGTACATACATAGAGAGCTTATATGAAGTAGGAACGATTTTGATGCATGTACAACTCAATTAAAAATGAGAAGAGGAGGAAGAACCAGAAAGAGGGGTAGGGGGCCAGGAGCAGGAGCAAGGAGCAAGATGGATAACCTATTGTCTAAGCAGGAAGAGGAGGAAGAAGGGTACCAGGTGCAGCGATCTGGTGGTCGGAGCTGCAAGCCGGGGAGAGGGCGGCAGTGGCGAGTAGGTGGGGATGATGAGAGGGTGACCAGGCTAGAGGCGGTGAGCAGGCGACCAGGAGCAGAGCATCGGCCGGCGAGGTGAGAGCAGTAACAGTGAGGAGAGGAGCGTCGGCGGTGAGCGGGCGACCAGGAGAGGAGCGTCGGCAGTGGCGGCACGGTGGCGGTGTGGGGGCAACGGCCGCTGGGGCAATGACGGTGGGAGCAATGGTGGCGGGGAGTGCACCAGCAATCGCCAGACCTAGCAGGTTCGCAATGAAACAGAGACAATGGGGAAAAGTTCTGTTTCGCGGGGCTATTAACTGCACAATAGGCGTCGGTTAGTCAAAATTCCGACACATAAAACTAAAGGTGTCGGTTCTACAAACACACCGACACCTATTCTCAATCATAGTCGTCGGTGTTTACTAGAAAAAAACTGACATCTATCTACATATTTCGATTAAAAAAATTATTCTCGATTTATGTCCATAATCGTCGGTTTCTTTCTAAAACCGACGCTCAAAGAGTGTGAAAAATTTCCCGAGAACAACGCGGGAAAACCCATAAGCGTCGGTTATTGTAGTAACACTAACGACCAAAATGTGCCCAATTTTTTACTCACGAATAACCTTTCGTCGTCGGTTTAGTAGTTAATAACCGACACTATATGTTAAATTTTGGAGGTAATTTTTTTTATAGGAAATTTTGGATTTGGCGGTTAATTTTAGGTGTCGGTTTATTATTAGGGAACCGAAACTGAATAAAAGCGATACCCGTGTCTTGTCACCCTTCACATATAGATGTTGGTTTTTTAATTAAACCGACGCTGTAGGTTTTAGGTGTCGGTGTATTTATATAACTGACACCTTTAAAAGTGACATTATAAGCCATTTCTGTAGTAGTGCAAGTGTGTGTATGAGTGTGCACTTGTGACACTATTTTAGGAGATGACCTATCTAAGTGTTGTGATTGGCTAGGGAATATCTAACACTTGATTTACATGATGTCTAAGTACTTGTACATTATATACTTGTACAAGTTTTTACATTTGATTACAATCATGCATTAAAGAAATTTGAGCATATAGATCTTATAAGTTGTATGCCATCCACCTAATTCCTGCAACACTCAAGTAGCACGTTAGACCCACAAGAATGAAATGTTTGTCATCATCGAAACAAAGGGATTATAATAATGTCCAATTTAGCGAACACTTAATGAGATTAAGTGTTATGACCCATAATTAAATTAACTAATAAATACCTCGAATAATGTGAAGCACCTCAATTAGTGCTAAGAACCTTGTTAAATATCATGGTTAATCGAAATAAGCTAATATGTGAATCAAGGGTTGAGATTGAATCATCTGAAGAAACTAATGACAATTGCAGTATTAATTGTTGAGTTAAGTTAAATGCCAAGGTGCAATTGGTGCTTTGACCAGTTGTGACAAGATACTAATTATGATTTTGATGCCTCCAGTTGTAGAGAATACCGTGCTTGAAAAGTTGCAAGAGAAATCATCCAAATCGGGCATCCGAGGCATTAGATATGACGTTTCCAAGTTTTTGGGTTGGTTTTTGTAAATTTCCCATTTTAATTGATCTTTATCTCCTTTAGTGTGTCGGCTATTTTTTTCCCCTTCTATTCATTCGTCTTCCCGATCAATCTAACAGGAACCAGCCGCAGAAGCGGCGCTTGATTGAGAGCTTTAGAGGGGGGCTGTGCCCAGGCGATTTGGGGCAATTTGGAGTGTAAAAGCTAGCAATCAAACTTCGTCCACCCTTTCCTTACCCTTCTTCTTCCTCCATCCTTCCTCTATCTTGCCCACCTGTAGCCCGACCTAGCTGCGATGCCAGCGACCAACAGCAGGCCGACCAGCCGAGAGAGAGTAGGGCGCGACCGATTTTTTTTTAGGGCTCTTCGCCATTGATTCAGTGGCACCACCTCGTCCACCTTCCTCCTACCTCTTTTTCCCCTCTTACCCCACCCTAGCGGCGCCCAGCAGCAGCCTGACCTGCTAGGGCGGCTGACCTATTGCAGGTGCGGTGCCCAGTAGTGATGCTCGACCAGTAGAGGAGGAAGGACGACCGTCTAGAGCTATAAAGGAAGCAACGTCCATCTCCTACCTCGCACCAGGGAGCGACGCCCAGCCTAGAAATCGCCCTACAGCCTTGGTCGGTGGCCAAGCTACAGCAGCTGCTGCTGTTCACGGAAAGGGGGTGTCGTTGGGTGCGCCTACAGTAGGGAAAGTCCATCCTTGAGCTCCGAAATTGAGAACCAAGCAAAGGTGTGTAGTTCCTAGCCACGATTCAGCCATTGATTTAGCCTGTATTCAATCAATACGTGAAGGAGTTCTCTGACATGTTGCTGGAATGTGAACAGTGCAATTAAAGCTTGAAGACAACCTAGAAATCGCCCGGAATCAGGCCTTGGACGCATCCCCAGACGATTCCAGATAGACCAAATAAAAGTGAGTAGGATTTCATTCATTTATCATTAATAAACTCAGGCGCTTGAATATTTTCTGTTTTGTGCGCGTTTTAAGCTGATAACAGTCGTTATCAGGCGTTGGGCAGCATTTGGTGTCGCCCGACTTTTATTTCATAAATTGTTTCGTTACCCTTTTATATGACTTAATTTAGCATCTGATCAGTGTGAATTGAATCAGTGAATTTATATGGTTCATCGGAACCTATATTGTTTAGTGTGAACGTTGAAATTAGAAATACACGCCTGAAAATGGTACGGGTTGGGTATAAAGTCAGACAGTATAGATTTTAGTAAATTAGCATATGCATGATATAAGGATAGGGTGTTGCCATGTGATAAGTGAATGAGGTAACTGAAACCCTAAGGATAGGGTGTACAATGAATCAAGTATTTTAATATCAAAATTCTAAATATGAGATGTGGTGATGCTTAACTGTTGAATTGTATGTTTCTTGTGCATTTAACTTTACATGCTTATTCTCTTTGAGTTGGTATATATATACTATAGGGTTTCTTATTTTCACAATACATATCTCGTGAATTGCAGGTGATGAGATATGACATGCCCTAGAAAGGGATGTTACTGAGATCATGCATATATGTATGAAATGTTAGAATGAGAATACTTGTTGGGCAGACATGATATATGTTGAATACATGAGTTATGATGTTTCTTATGATATGATATGGCAGGCTGTGTGATCCTTGTGAGAAATGTTAAATGAGTTATGATTTCTGTTTAAAATGTACCTATAATGTTAATGTTAGACTTAGGTGCCCTGAACACCGTAGAACCCCTTTGAGAGGTCTGCACCTTAGGGGTGAAACTCGTGTACAACATCAATCGGTTGAGTAATTCTGGTGGCACGAGGACAGAAGGGTTATCCAACACCAACCGGTTGAGTAATTCTGGTGGTAACCCAGTGTTGACTCCCTGCGCCTGTGTACTCAGGTTAGAGGAGGAGTCTAGAGTACACTCTTTTGAGAGTGTAGTGAGGCCCTTGTGAGCCTGAGGCCCTTGAGCGCCTGAGAGTCCTGTGCAGACCATGACGATAAGTCAGACTTAGCATTTCCCGGGTGTGTCGCTAAGTCTTGTACGGTGTGGTCGTAGTGCACTGCGAGTCTCTATGCAGAGAACACTGCATAGATCAGGGCATAAGCTAAAATATGATCATATAGGTTCACAGAGTTCCTTATAAATGAAAGAGTTAAGGAAGACTAGAGCATAGTCTTCTAGTAGTTATTCTTTGGATGCAATATTTACATTCTTTATTATTTCAACTATATTGTTTTAGAACTGCTCAGTGTAGTATTTCTTGTATATTAATCTGAATAATAAACTTAACGAGTTGTTTAGTGATAGTTAAATGAAAAACTATTCACTGAGCGAGTAGGCTCACTCCTCTACTCAAACATTTTCAGGTCAGCAACAGTTCCAGGAATCTGAAGGATCTTTCCATCGTAGTTTTTGGCAGTAGAAGGTATATGTAGTTAGTTTAGTTAGAGGTCTCTTAATCCTTTCCCCTCGGTCCTTGGTACATGGTGTGGGTGAGAGAGAGTATGTATGGCGAATGAGTAAAAGATGTAAATTAACTGTTATGTTTTACTTTCTGTTAAACAATGTTACATGTTGTAAACTCTGTTTATGTTCTCTAGCCAGTTTTATTGAAATGCTTCCGCAATAGTTTATTATGTTTTAGTTTACAATAATAATCTGAATATCATTACGAGGTTTTAAAAAGAAAAAGTTCTCAGTGATTTGTTTATGTGATAATCCCTCCGTCGCGCCCTAATCTCATGATTAGTGGTTAGTGTGAGATCGGGGTGTGACATCTTGGTATCAGAGCATAGGTTGAGTGCATGGTTATTCTAAGTCAAGGTCATGGGACGATAAGAGACCAATAGGATTAGGACTTAAGTGTCTTCCTTCTAACTGTAATTTTCTAACAGGAAGTGTTCTGTTATACTATTGCAGATGGCAAGAAGAGGGTGTGGTCACGAGAACCAAGTAAAGAACTTAGGTTGAGTCGTTAAGAATCATTAGGATTAAAAGATAAAGTTATAAGTGAGGCAAATAGGAAGTGATATGTTTTTAGCTCTGGGAGGTCTGAGTGTTTAGATACCCTGGCCAGGTGTCTGAATACTTAGATTGACCAGTATCAAGCTACTCTGTCTATTCTTCTCTGGATGCCCTGGCCAGGTATGCAGAGGAAGGATGGGCTAGAGAGAAACCCTAGAAATCTTAGGGTTAAGAAACCGGAAATTAATGTAGGAGTAAGAGATTAAACATAGAATGTGATACAACTCTTGCCTTATATTGCTTATTTGATTGGAAATCACTAGAAATGCTCTTATATGTATGAATTTAGATTTTCAGTTTGTAAAGTAAACATGATTCTTTTATGTTGTTGTGTGTTATGAAATGATTTATTTATTGTTTATATTCTTTGTATCAAGCATACTAGATGATTGTTTAAATGAAATTTCCCTAAATGGATATTCTTTTTGCATGTATGAGATTAATAGGAGTTGGTTAATCCTGAGTAGCTCTTGGCTTCGGGACTACAGGTTCGGCCTGGTCCGGCTGGCAGGATGCGTTACTGGGATCTAATGACTCCTATTAACAGTATAATAAGAATAGACTCTGGATAAATCTGACATATCATAGTAAAAATGTACATACACTAAGATGTTGAGATATAAGGGAAAGATTAGAATAGCTAAGAATCTGTTGGAACTGATATTGGAGGCTCAACGTTGGAACCTCATATTAGCAATCCTTAATTGGAAATAAAGGAATACGACGTAAGGTTCAGATTAAGTTTAATGATTATTATTATATGATTTCTAAATATGAGAATATGGAAGATATGAGAATAGTATGTAAGGGCTAAGATAGTAAAAATTAATCATGAATGGATCATGTAATAGAGTAAAATATTTTTATGTACTCCAAGGCAAAGGGAAAATAGAAGAAAATGGTTGAGTATACAAGAAGTACATAGAAATAAAGAGTCTTATGTAAATCATAAGACTAGGACGAGAAACTTAGTTGAATCAAAAGAAATGTTAGAAATGATCAGCTTGATTAAGGAATGAGGATTACATGACATAAATGAGAGTATGGAATGCACATCTTTATTATAAAGTTGAATACATTCATACATATGGCCTTTGGATTCTAAGTCTCTATAGACTAACAAACTAGTTCCTAAAATAAGGAACAAACGTGTAATTTAGAAAATGAATCACATATGATGCATAACTACCATGGTAGAGACATCTAAGTGGATGAAATAATGACACACAATATGATGATGAAACTTTAGCAGGGTAAATTGAGAATGTAACTTATCTGAATGTCCAAATAAGAGAAAGGAAAATTCCAGTGATAAAATAAGGAAGAATTTAGTAAAACTTATGAGATCCAAAGTTTGAATTTCAAACTAAGGGAGTAAAGTTACATCACAATAACTCTATGTTATTAATATGGATCAAACCCTAAAATGCTTAGAGTTGTAGTAGTTCAAGGGATGTCGCTAGTGATTTGACCTTGAATACTAGCATCTCTATAAAACAAAATCATGAGATTTGCACTATGAAAAGTAAACTAGTATTGATAGTAATCCAGGGTTTAAAGGTAGTTAATCTGATAGGTAGATAAACAATATGAAAATGACTTGGAGAAAGAGTGAGATATAAATTTGAAATATAACAAATGTGTTGTGAACAAAAGAAGAAATATAATATAAGTGAAGTGCGATATGAAATAAATTCTTGCAATAATAATAAGAATGAGGAATAATCTATTCTTACCTTGTGTGTTTCAATTTTTGGGATGTTTATTCTATATGATCAAAATGAGAAGGATAAGTAACAAGAAGCAAGTAGCATAGAATGAGGAGTACTACCCTTACATGATCTGAAGTTAGCTGATGTAATTCATGCTCTTAAGATACAACATCACTATCTTTATGGTGAGGCGTGCCAGGTGTTTATAGATGATAAGAGCTTGAAATATATCTTTACCCAGAAGGATCTGAATCTTAGACAGCGGAGATGATTAGAATTGATTAAGGATTA
This sequence comes from Alisma plantago-aquatica, assembly GCA_963693085.1. Taxonomy (NCBI): domain Eukaryota; kingdom Viridiplantae; phylum Streptophyta; class Magnoliopsida; order Alismatales; family Alismataceae; genus Alisma; species Alisma plantago-aquatica. The sequence goes on from OY856409.1 coordinate 1,545,546,381, forward strand.
TGATGTAATGATAGATTATCATCCTGGAAAAGTGAATGTGGTAGCAGATGCCCTCAGCAGGAAATCAAGTTCAACAACTGATGCATTCTCTATGGCATGTTTCAAGAGAGACCTGCTAGTACAAATGCGGAAGTTGAACATAGACTTAGGGGTGATAGAGTAGAGCGGTTTGAATGCACAGATGCAAGTCAAGCCTACTTTTTACGATCAGATTAAGGAACTACAGTAGGGTGATAGTAAGTTGCAACAGATCATGCATGACATGACAAAGGAAAAGAGACCAGAGTTTAAGTTTTTAGATGATGATGTGTTGTATCAGCATGACATGTTGTGTGTACCTCGAGACAATGATTTGAAAGAAAAGATTCTTGTGGAAGTGCATGCATCGATGTATGCTATGCATCCAGGCAACACTAAGATGTGTATGAATCTCAAGGAGTTGTATTGGTGGCTTGGTGTGGAAAGAATGTAGCTGAGTATGTGGTTAGGTGCAATGTGTGTCAGCAGGTTAAGGCTGAGCACCAGAAACCTACATATACTTTGCAATCTCTCCCTATACCCGAATGGAAGTGGGAATGTATCACAATGGATTTTGTGATAGGGTTTCCCAAGACACCTAAAGGTTGTGACTCGATATGGTGATTGTGGATAGACTGACTAAGTCTTCTCACTTTCTTCATATCAAGTCAACCTTTGATGTCTCAAAATTGGCTAAGATATACATTGATGAAATAGTTAGGTTGCCTGGTATTCCAGTTTCAATCATATCATATTGAGATACTAAGTTCACATCCAGGTTTTGGAATCAGTTGCATTATGCTTTGGACAAAAAATTAAGATTCAGTACAACGTTTTACCCACAAACGAACGGTCAGTCAGGGAGGACCATTCATACTCTTGAGGACATGCTGAGAGCAGTTGATAGTTGCACAGGACAGGCATAAGAGTTACGCTGAGAAGAGACGTAGACCTCTTGAGTTTGAGGTTGGTGATGAAGTGTATCTGAAGGTTTCACCATAGAAAGGAGTGTTGAGGTTTAGCAAGAGAGGCAAACTGACTCCTAGGTTTAAGGGCCTGTATCCTATCATTGAGAGGATTGGACCTATAGCCTATAGGTTGGAATTGCCATCTGAATTGGCTAATGTACATGATGTGTTTCATGTATCGATGCTAAAGAGATGTTATCCTGATACAGAGAAGATAGTGGACCCAGAACCTGCACAGCTCATAACAGATGTGTCCTATGTCGAAGGACCAGTACAGATAGTTGATTGACGGATCAAAAACTCAAGAATCGTGAGATACCATTAGTGGAAGTTTTGTGAGGAATCATAATCTAGAGGAAGCTACATGGGAGCTTGAGTCTGAAATGCGTAACAAGTTTCCTTTTCTCTTTTAGGAATTTCGGGACGAAATTCTTATAAGGGAGGGAGATTGTTATGACCCATAATTAAATTAACTAATAAATACCTCAAATAATGTGAAGCACCTCAATTAGTGCTAAGAACCTTGTTAAACATCATGGTTAATCGAAATAAGCTAATATGTGAATCAAGGGTTGAGATTGAATCATCTGAAGAAACTAATGACAATTGTAGTATTAATTGTTGAGTTAAGTTAAATGCCAAGGTGCAATTGGTGCTTTGACCAGTTGTGACAAGATACTAATTATGATTTTGATGCCTCCAGTTGTATAGAATACCGTGCTTGAAAAGTTGCAATAGAAATCATCCAAATCGGGCATCTGAGGCATTAGATATGACGTTTCCAAGTTTTTGGGTTGATTTTTGTAAATTTCCCATTTTAATTGATCTTTATCTCCTTTAGTGTGTCGGCTGTTTTTTTCCCCTTCTATTCATTCGTCTTCCCGATCAATCTAACAGGAACCAGCCGCAGAAGCGGCGCTTGATTGAGAGCTTTAGAGGGGGGCTGTGCCCAGGCGATTTGGGGCAATTTGGAGTGTAAAAGCTAGCAATCAAACTTCATCCACCCTTTCCTTACCCTTCTTCTTCCTCCATCCTTCCTCTATCTTGCCCACCTGTAGCCCGACCTAGCTACGATGCCTGCGACCTACAGCAGGCCGACCAGTCGAGAGAGAGTAGGGCGCGACCGATTTTTTTTAGGGCTCTTCGCCATTGATTCAGTGGCACCACCTCGTCCACCTTCCTCCTACCTCTTTTTCCCCTCTTACCCCACCCTAACGGCGCCCAGCAGCAGCCTGACCTGCTAGGGCGGCTGACCTATTGCAGGTGCGGTGCCCAGTAGTGATGCTCGACCAGTAGAGGAGGAAGGACGGCCGTCTAGAGCTATAAAGGAAGCAACGTCCATCTCCTACCTCGCACCAGGGAGCGACGCCCAGCCTAGAAATCGCCCTACAGCCTTGGTCGGTGGCCAAGCTACAGCAGCTGCTACTGTTCACGACAAGGGGGTGTCGTTGGGTGCGCCTACAGTAGGGAAAGTCCATCCTTGAGCTCCGAAATTGAGAACCAAGCAAAGGTGTGTAGTTCCTAGCCACGATTCAGCCATTGATTTAGCCTGTATTCAATCAATACGTGAAGGAGTTCTCTGACATGTTGCTGGAATGTGAACAGTGCAATTAAAGCTTGAAGACAACCTAGAAATCGCCCGGAATCAGGCCTTGGACGCATCCCCAGACGATTCCAGATAGACCAAATAAAAGTGAGTAGGATTTCATTCATTTATCATTAATAAACTCAGGCGTTTGAATATTTTCTGTTTTGTGCGCGTTTTAAGCTGATAACAGTCGTTATCAGGTGTTGGGCAGCATTTGGTGTCGCCCGACTTTTATTTCATAAATTGTTTCGTTACCCTTCTATATGACTTAATTTAGCATCTGATCAGTGTGAATTGAATCAGTGAATTTATATGGTTCATCGGAACCTATATTGTTTAGTGTGAACGTTGAAATTAGAAATACACGCCTGAAAATGGTACGGGTTGGGTATAAAGTCAGACAATATAGATTTTAGTAAATTAGCAGATGCATGATATAATGATAGGGTGTTGCCATGTGATAAGTGAATGAGGTAACTGAAACCCTAAGGATAGGGTGTACAATGAATCAAGTATTTTGATATCAAAATTATAAATATGAGATGTGGTGATGCTTAACTGTTGAATTGTATGTTTCTTGTGCATTTAACTTTACATGCTTATTCTCTTTGAGTTGGTATATATATACTACAGGGTTTCTTATTTTCACAATACATATCTCGTGAATTGCAGGTGATGAGATATGACATGCCCTAGAAAGGGATGTTACTGAGATCATGCATATATGTATGAAATGTTAGAATGAGAATACTTGTTGGGTAGACATGATATATGTTGAATACATGAGTTATGATGTTTCTTATGATATGATATGGCAGGCCGTGTGAGCCTTGTGAGAAATGTTAAATGTGTTATGATTTCTGTTTAAAATGTACCTATAATGTTAATGTTAGACTTAGGTGCCCTAAACACCGTAGAACCCCTTTGAGAGGTCTGCACCTTAGGGGTGAAACTCGTGTCCAACATCAACCGGTTGAGTAATTCTGGTGGCACGAGGACAGAAGGGTTATCCAACACCAACCGGTTGAGTAATTCTGGTGGTAATCCAGTGTTGACTCCCTGCGCCTGTGTACTCAGGTTAGAGGAGGAGTCTAGAGTACACTCTTTTGAGAGTGTAGTGAGGCCCTTGTGAGCCTGAGGCCCTTGAGCGCCTGAGAGTCCTGTGCAGACCAGGACGAGAAGTCAGACTTAGCATTTCCCGGGTGTGTCGCTAAGTCTTGTACGGTGTGGTCGTAGTGCACTGCGAGTCTCTATGCAGAGTACACTGCATAGATCAGGGCATAAGCTAAAATATGATCATATAGGTTCACGGAGTTCCTTATAAATGAAAGAGTTAAGGAAGACTAGAGCATAGTCTTCTAGTAGTTATTCTTTGGATGCAATATTTACATTCTTTGTGATTTCAACTATATTGTTTTAGAACTGCTCAGTGTAGTATTTCTTGTATATTAATCTGAATAATAAACTTAATGAGTTGTTTAGTGATAGTTAAATGAAAAACTATTCACTGAGCGAGTAGGCTCACTCCTCTACTCAAACATTTTCAGGTCAGCAACAGTTCCAGGAATCTGAAGGATCTTTCCATCCTAGGTTTTGGCAGTAGAAGGTATATGTAGTTAGTTTAGTTAGAGGTCTCATAATCCTTTCCCCTCGGTCCTTGGGACATGGTGTGGGTGAGAGAGAGTATGTATGGCGAACGAGTAAAAGATGTAAATTAACTGTTATGTTTTACTTTCTGTTAAACAATGTTACATGTTGTAAACTCTATTTATGTTCTCTAGCCAGTTTAATTGAAATGCTTCCGCAATAGTTTATTATGTTTTAGTTTACAACAATAATCCGAATATCATTACGAGGTTTTAAAAAGAAAAAGTTCTCAGTGATTTGTTTATGTGATAATCCCTCCGTCGCGCCCTAATCTCGTGATTAGTGGTTAGTGTGAGATCGGGGTGTGACATTAAGCACCTAGAAGCATGCAAATCGACTATGGCAAGGAGTTTCACAAACCATCTATCCAAGAATTGCATGAGATGCAATTGGAAAAATTTGCCTATCGTAATAATTAGTTGTGGTCGTTGGCATTGGTCGGGTAATAATTCAATTGTTTTGGGTCTTGGCTCACAAAAATATTGTACACTACAATTATCCAAATTGGTACATGACGGGTATCGGTTTGAGCAAAATATTAGGAGAGATAATTAATTAAAGGCTTAATTAATATCGATAATATTATTAAATCAAATCTTAAAAATGTCGTAAAATTTCTTTTGTAAACAAACACAAATACATTATCATTGTGATCAGCCCTTGATTTGGACAAACTAAACAAGATGTACTTCTATGTCTACTTTAGGAGTTTGAGAAATGTTCTCAATCATGAGTGAAATCTCTATGTCCTTGAAAGACCAGAGACAGAAGAACCCACTTCAAATGCACCTAATTCTGAAATGGATGCTTACATGAAACATGTCAATAGTGCCGCAGACATCAAAGACCTTACCCTATATTGTATGAATTGTGATTTACATAAACAACATGAACATTCTTGAGATGGTATACATCTTAAGAATCAAATAAACCAAGCAAGGTATAATGTCTCCAAAGCACTATTTGAGTGCAAACTGACAAAGGGAGATCCAATAAAGCCCCATGTGCTCAATATGATTGGGCATATGGAGAAACTGGGATTTCTTTTAGGTAAGGAGTTGTCCATGGATATGATTCTACAATTGTTGCCCGAATCATATAACCAGTTTATCAAATTCTATCACTTGAGTAACTTGGCCAAACTGCTGTTTGAGTTTCTTAACATGTTGGATAATGTTGAAGCATTACTGAAGAAGGACAAATCTGTGATGGTGATTAGCAGAAGTGAGTCTAAGGGCAAATCCAAGGCCAAGAAGAGTTTTGAGGCAAATTTGAAGTCCAAGTCTTCTACACTCAAGATAACGAGAGGGGTAAGTGTAAAAGGAATTTGTACTTGTCACAATCTATACTCGATACTTGTAGAGATAGATGTGTATGACACATATAGTTAATGACTTGATGACTAAAACAATGAATACCTATAGCATTGTCATCTATAGGACATAAATGAGAATTGCATTTCTAGAATCCATAATATTGGTTCTCTAGACTCCTTTTGTTATTGAACCGATAAAGACATGCAAGACTTATTTATTGGGTAATATGAAAAAAACATCTTCTCTAGATGTAGTGGGAGAGTGATCCTTCTATTAGGGCTCATACATACTAATGTATATGGACCTTTTAGAATAAATTCTAAAGGTAGTTACCGATACCTCATTATATATCTTGATGCAACTAGTAGATATGGCAATTTATATTTAATGAAATACAAGTATAGATCTCTTAAAGTATTCAAGGAGATCATGAATGAAGTATGTAACCAACTTGGTAAGAGTGTTAAGACACTTCAAGTGATCGGTGTTTCATTATTTAAAACAAAAGAATTGGAGCAACTTCTGGGAGATCATTATAGTATATCATGATGACTCCACCTAAAGCACAATGATAATGTATCAGAAAGAAGGAAACACACCTTTTAAGTCATGGTGTGATTATCAAAAATTTAGCTAATCTTCCTATTTCCTTTTCAGCACATGTTTTATACTAAAATGATGTACCGTCTAAAATGGTTCAAAAGACACCATATGTGATACGCATGGGAGGTGTCCTGATATGTATTCTATAAGTATTAGGATTGAAATCTTATCCAAGAAAATATTTTCTTGAAAATATTTGTTCACAAATAGCATAAATGTTATTTTATTGAATACTAGTTTTATATTCCAATTCAACAAGAAAAGTATTTTGTTGCCAAGATGGATATATTCTTAAAGGGATTTTCTTCCCAAAGGAATCAGTGGGAGAAAAGTAGAACTTAAAAAGTTTGAGATAAATAAGAAAACATTGAATCTAAAGAGGTATAGTAGGAACAAGAGAATCACAAATTGATGTGGAATCTCAAGTTCCTTATGTAACATAATACCTCATAGTTATAGTAGAAGATGTCTTGACTTTAAAATATAATGATATCTTATAACTCAAAAGGCAATCAGTTGGTCATAAGATGATGAGCCAACCACCTACCTAGAAGCTATTGAGGGGCCAGAGTCTTAAAAATGGCTTAAGGCCATGAGATCCAAGATGAATTCCATGTACACCAACAACGTATGACCGTGGTGGATCCACCTGAACGGGTAAAACCCATAAGGTGCAATCGGGACTTCAAAAAGAATACTAACATGGATGGTAGTGTACAAACCTATAAGAGAAGATTGGTTGCAAAGAGTTTCAAACAAGTTCAATGTGTTGAACATGATGAAATCTTTTCACTAGTTTCCATGGTAAAATCCATCACGACAATGCTTGCTGTTGCAACTTAGTGTGACTATGAGATTTCGCAAAATGGAGAATAAAACAACATTCCTTTACTGGAATGTTGTACAAGATGTGTATGTCACACAACCTAAAGGTTTAATAAATGCATATAATGTCAATAAATTCTATAAGATATAAAGGTCAATATTTAGATTGAAGCAAGCTTCTCAGAGCTGGAATTTTCAATTTGACAAGATAGTCAAAGAATTTGGATTTAGTCAGAATGAAGAAGAAACCTGTGATTAAAAAGATTTAGTCAGGGCATATTTATTGTGATGACCCCAATTTTAGGTTTTTGATACCCAATATACTATTTGAAGATATACCTAGTACAAAATGATTTGATGATGGACCTTGATGTTTGAATTTCTCAAATGATGTAAGTTGAACTTGATTGATCAAAAGTTGATAATTAATTGACATGAGTTAGAGGTTTATACAACTATTAATGAGGTTATTTGAGGAATTTAGTTAAATGACCAATTGTTGGAATTATGATACCAAGCTTGATTATAGGAGACTTTGAGTGATGAGAACCCATGTTTAAAGTCTCATGATGTTTGGAGGTTGCTACTAGAAGATATAAGTGATAGAAGATGGAACTAAATGAATTGATTAATGCGACGAGAACATGGTATTGGTTTAGACATGTGACAATGTATATCACCCGGCCTTAAGGTTTTATCCTAATCATGGACTGGGTTCAAAACTGGCTGCGGGACTTGCAATTAGATCAGTCACCAATGTGTGACTGAGTGTTGGCCCTTGGATTTGAACTTGGTTGAATCTAACGGTTGACTTCTTCTCTTCTACCTCCGTTTCTCACGGAGAGGCCAGTTCCTTTAAAACCAATCATCCTAATGCCACGTATCCAAAGTAGAGGGAGCATTATCAAGACTTGGAGCCAGCCGGCACCTCCACCAAGATCGGATCTCTCCAATGACCCAACTTTTGTGTTGTTCGGTGGAGGATTGAGATATATCGTTCCCTCTCCCTTGACGCCTCTCCACTGGGTTTCTAGGGAATTGGTCAAAGAGGAAAGGCTGCAGGAGGAGAACTAGTCGGAGTTGTGGGTTGCGAGTGTTTCACGAAGTACTGGTTGCAAGAGAGAACACAGAGATCACCTTTATCCCCCCTTTTCTTCTTCGTAGCTGTGTGGCGGGCCAGCGAGCTTGGAGATCCCACTGGCCTGAGTCTCATTGAGCATCTCTTGGTGGTCGCCACATTTCAAACAAGCACCTACTCTGATGGACGTCTTGCTTCCTGATCAGTTGATGCCATGGCTACTTGGTTTCCTCGCCAGGATTCCTCTCAGATTTTATCCCTCACGTTAGCACCAGATCTGGAGCTCAACGATCTCCAGACCCTCCTCTCCACGAGAGGCATGACACCACTGGCGATCTGAAAGGGGTTTCTCTAGACCTCTGGATGATGCTAGCTTTCCCTCGACGAGTCTGGATCTGCCTCACGATCTCACTGGAGAGGAGCACGGAAGGCATAAACCCTGTTACTGACAGGAACCTCTACTCGAGCCACGGAGCTTTCCGCATCACCCAGACTCGGGGCTCCCTTGCTCCATAGCAAACACGAATCCCCACTGAAGACCTAGCCCACCAATCTGGAATTAGAAGATGGAGCTAGCTGACTACCTGAGTTGGACCTCTCCTTGTCCCTCCACTGCAACTCACAGGTGGGGGGCGTGGTTGAGGCTCTCCAATTGTGCAGACAGAAGCAATGGGAGTATACTTTTCTGCTCGCACTTGCGTCTGATGCCTTCCCAGCTTCCGAGATCCTGCACCGTGGTTGATGAAGAGGAGGATCAGGGTGGTACTACGAGGTCTCACATCACAACTGGATCCAAAACCCAAGAGCATGAAGTCTAGGCGGATCTCCAAGAAACCTCCTCTGGACTTGAGTATGGTGAATCCCCTTTTCCCACTTTTTGGCCCTCACGGTGGCAAGAGAGCGCCAATCAGTTCTATGTGACCTGGTTCGCTTTTTTGTCTTGCTAGACCAAAAGCTTCCAACTTTCTCATTACAATGCAACCCCTGGGCGACGTCCAGTGAGAACGGACGCACGCTGACTTCAGACCCTGCGAACTCTCACGGACGCCAGAGCGTGAGATACAGGGCGACGAAACCCAGAGCCCGATGGTTTGGAGAGGGGGAAGGAGAGGGCGGACCGACCGGTCTAGATCCCAACCAACCATAGAGGGAGCCGCTCCAGGTGATGTGGCGCCCATCTGCGGCCCTGACCACATGGATCAAACAACCCTAGATTTTCCTACAAGGTAAGATGCTCTCACAATTTCCAGAACATATCATTATCATAGAAATATGACTAAAAATAGCACCCTTGACCAATAAATGCCCCACAAATACCCACAGACTCAGAAAAATGCTTCCTTTGTTGCTAGATCCTATATCAGTTTTTTGAGGCACGGATATCAATGATATTTAATTTAGATGAGAATGCTTCATTTAAATGGTATAATCAGAAAATGGTTGATATTAAATCTGAGAAAAATAAGTTTGAACCCTACTATCATCTAGAAACAAAATGTAGACTTTGTCTTACCTTTTCTTATTATTGCCTAATTAGATGTTTTAAACAACAAATTAATCATAGAAACTAGACCAAACATCAGAAAATTATGAAAATTGAACCAGACCCTCGAAATGACATTATGACCAGTATAAAAATACTAAAAACCTATTTCAGATCAGTAACACCTAGATTTGACCTAAACCCTAAATTGGACATAAATACCATTAATTATGGTGAACCTTCTATTAATGATCATTAATTGTTATTAATTAGGTGATGACCAGAGATGTAGATGGTACATAATATAAATAAGAATCTTTGAACTCAGTTACATAGATTTTATTAAGTATAAGACTAGTTTTCATGAATTCATAATGATATGATGTACTTTGGATGATTGTATTTGCATATAAGTTCTTAGATGCATATTAGTAGTATATGCTTCGCCAAACATAAAAGAACAAAAAAGAGAATATCAATGGATTGTAGATACTAAGTGTTACATTCTCCCTGTCCCTCCCTCTCTGTTACAACCCCAATTTTTTGGGTTCATCTGATGAGAAATGTCAACTCTCATATTGGACAAATAATGATATAATTTGGTTTGATTAAATGGATTTTGTTTACAATAGCCTCGATGTTTGTGTTGTGGGCTTTATTGGATATTGGGCCCGAATAACAAGAAAATCCAATTAGTAAATGAATAATTGAATATTTGAGAAAAGAAAGAGGTAGAAACCTCTAGAAGGCAAAGAGATGTAATCCAAGGATGGATTTCATGCCTATTGGGTTCCTTGGGTCCCAAGGAGTCCAAAGTTGTTAGATAATGCAAAAAGAAAAGAAAAAGATCAATTAAGTATTTCTTTATTAAGAAAGAAATTAAAAATAATGATAAAATGTGGAAAATGAGCAGAAAGAGGTGTAATTGAATTATCCTTAGTGAAATTTCTTATCCCAAGGATTCCTAATAATAAAAGGAATACCAAAGAGGAAGATAAAAGAGGAATAAAGAGAAATCCTCAAAAAGAGCTATTTTAATAAGAATTAAATAAGATAATGAAGAATAATGCATTTAGATGCATCTAAAGGATAATGAGTATCCCATAAAAAGGATTTTGAAATAATAGAGTTTTTGGGATCCAAGGAGTCCCAATGAAGAAAGAGGAAAGAGAAAATACCACTAATGCAAAATAAGAGAATAATGTGATACATTATTAATGTTTTTGGTGGCTTTGCTAAAAAGGAAATATTTTCTATTAAAAGAAACATGATTTCGTTCTTATGAAGTTAAAGTCGAGCATAAGAAAGAATAAAAGGTTTTTTGTATTCCTAATTGCCCAAGAAATAGGAAATATCAAGGAAGTACATAGGAGAGAGAAGGTTTCTTCACCTTGAAGGAATATGATTCTTTTTGAAATAGAGACTTTGTTTCTTGGTGGGAAAGCCACCATAGGGATTCGTTACCCTCCCCTATAAAAGGGGTAGAGCCCAGGGACGATTCCAAAGGAGTTTCACGTAACCCTCTCTTCTTCTCCTCCTTCTTCTTCTTCCTTACGTGAAAACCCTAACTACAAGGATTTGAGTGGCCCAGGAATGTCTGAAGGAGTTTGAAGGGATTCCTGACATCCCCTTCAAGTTCAGATGGTTGTGGAGTCGCTAACTCAAGGGAATCCTCGCCCTAGTTGTCTGGAGCTCGTGTGAAGGGGCTGAGGTTGGCAGACCCAAAACTCCAGTTCCTAGTTGTGTTGGTCATGGATGGAGGTGGATCTGAGGACAATGGGACATGGCAGAGGTCAAGGGACCTCAGAGGACGGGCGCGCGGCCATGGGAGGGGGATTAGACCCCCCGCAGAACGACCTGGACGGCGGCCTGCGCTAGGGCAACACGAGGTTGAAGAAGGCGCGACATTGGACAAGTTTGCCCTCCACGGGCTGAAGGAACCTTGACTTAAACCAGGGGCAAACCGGTCATTTCAAAATGTTTTAACGGAAGCGAGATACGTTGCATGGATGCAGTGACGTGGCACAACCTAATTGGCCCAAAGTAAGTGTTTTTGCTAATTTCATAACTAATGATCCGTAGCTCGGATGGATATGTGTAAAATATGAAAGTTGCTCATAAAAATGAGGGAAATCCATTAAAAATATAATTGAAGTCTGATTCCTTTTGCAATTCGAAAAGTAATGGAAGTTATTAGCTTTAGATGTAATAATGTTTAAAGAACCCTATTTTGATTTGATTATGTGATTAGTAGGGTTTAATTGATTGTTAAAGTTGATATTAACTTGTTAATGATAAAAAGGGGCATTGGGAACAAAAAGGATGAACTTTGCATGTAATTCGTTTAATTTAGAGTTTATGTGCATAAATAGGCTTTAATGGGCCTTGAAACCCTAATGTTGGTAATTAGGACTACTAATGGCTTTAATTATTTGATTTCATGTATAGAATTGAGTTTTCATGGTTATAAGCTATTTCGAGCATTAAAGTTCCTAATTTGTGGATAAATACCTTAAATGTAGTAATTAGGGTTTTCTCATGAACAAAAGGTGGAATTAATGGTAAATGAAGTTCATATGTGAATTAGACTATAATGAACTTTGAATTAATGATAAATGAGTATAATGATCTTGTCATGGATTAAAAGGATAAAAATAGTAGCTTTAATGAAAAGAGGTTTAAGGGGCTTAATTAATGGATAATTATGCCTTTAATTTGAAATTGAGGATTAGATGTGGAAATAATTAGGGTTGGTGATCAATTGCATTAAATTAGGGTTTAAAATAGTAAAAGATGAAGGGAAACCCTAATTGCAATAGAAACCCTAAAAGTGAATTAGAAACCCTAGGAAGCGAGCTAGGTTTAATGGATCTTGATGACATGAATAATAAAAAGGAAATTACGTGGTTATTTCAGGATCTTGTTGAAAATGCTTGCTTGCTTGGATTCTTATTTGCATGGATATTTCTGTTCAAATCGTCAGATCAGGTATGTGGTTAATTATGAATAACTGCCTTAGTTTCCCGAGGATTTTCCAGATGGTTAATCGCATTGAATGCAAATTATCAGTTTGGATGATCATACTTGCAAACTATAAAGTCACTATGATTATCACATTAATAAGAGAAGTATGGATTCTCGCACTTACATGCCACCCTGATGGATGATGCCAAAGGTCAGACCCAGATGGGTAGACCAATGGACACCTTGAGTGGTGACCCCAGGCACCAAGCTCGGGAATGAGAAGGTGGCCTATGATATTGCATCACTAGTGGGCACCATGAGTGGTGACCCCCAGGAACCAAGCTCGGGATTGAGAAGGTGGCCTTAAGTCATTTGCAAAGGAAACCCTAAGGTGGGTATGCCAGGGTTAGGGCGAAAGTGGTGGAGAATGTCATACTAAAAAGTGTAAATTGGCTTGTTAATTAACTTGGTTGTGATAATTAGATTGTTATCCTTATGTGCAAATTTTTGGTTGTTCCCACATACCAGTATATTTCGATATACTTACCGACATTTTGTTTGTCGACGTTTTAGGAACAACAATTGAAAGAACAAACAGTAAAGTGACACATTGTGGAAATAAGAAATAAAGCGCAAGGAGGATTAGATAGAATAATTCAAGCTCTGGATAGATAGATTTCCAAAGTTTTCAAAGGTAAGTAAAGTTTTAATTTTATACCAAATTCCAGTTAGTTAGTAGAATTTCATAATTATTATTGATTATTTGTCGAACCTTTGGTCCTGTTAATTGAATAACGGCTCTGACCTTCGGGTCTCCCTTAATTGGGGGTTACTGAGAGGCTGGGTCGTTACAATTGTTATCAGAGCATAGGTTCCTCACTTAATCCTTAATAATTATTAAATTTTACAAATTTTGTAGAACCCAAGGGAGTTATTAGAGGATTATCCGAAAGATAGAGGTGTCTAGAAAAGGATCACGACCGGGGGCTGGCAATATTTTCCTCCGCACCGCTAGTCGGTATACGAGGACTCCCAGATCCGTGTTACTGCTTGGCCAAAGTCTTAGGGTATGATTCAAAATAAGTTACCTTTAGGACTCTCTCATCTTGTTGATCCCTTCTCAACTCAAATTCTATTAAGGACCTTAAGGATTAGGGCTTTCTCTCTTCTCCTCACCCTCTTGAGGTATGGGTAAGGTTGATAAGGATTAAGGAATCCTCCACTAAATTAATAAAAAGTATGTAAATAAGATGTCATGGACATAAGGTTAATAGAGTAAGCGTAAAAGAATAGATACATGCTTAGGTCGTATGACATAAGTTGTCATTGCTCTCAGGAGAGACCTAAGGCTAGACCTTCTTGTCAGGAGGATGAGTAGAGAAAGTGAGTCTTGGAGGTAGAGATCTCCATTTAAGTAGAGACCTAGCACATCCTTTAAGGATGATGTTAACCCTAACCCTAAGTGGAGGTTAGAGAGAGAGATGACATGATGAGTTAGATGACATGGTTGACTGGGTGTTTGTATAGATATGCTTTTGGATTGCCATATGAGCCATGGGAGGTTGGATGACCTAGCACCTTTGGCAACCCAACCCTGGGAAGGGTCGAGCATGTTTAAGCGAAGGATAGCTCCTTCATGGATGAAGTTAGAGAAGAACCTATAGAACCCTATGAGCTTGTGCAAGTAGGGTATAGCTTGCACCCAAAGTACGTCAGTAGTGCTGATAGTGGGATGAAACCATGTACAAGGAATCATGATGGATGTCTTATGGGATAAACATAAAGAGCTAAGGTATAATCTTGAGCCAAACATGAGTTGAGCAAAGGCTTCACCCAGGTAGGGATATGCTGGTAAGCTTGATCCAACTTCATGTAGTGAGGCTGGATGTGGAGTTAGATCTAGAGAGAGAAAGCAGGACCCCAACAAGGAGGTTGGAAGCCTAAAACCCCGAAACTTGAGGAATAGTGGGGAGTTGAGGATGATGCGACCTACGTGGATGATAGTGGTTTCCTTATGCTTGATCCCTGGAGGCTGATGATATCTTGGTTTCCTTTAGAGGAACCAAACCCTAGAGAGAGGATGATGCTTCTAGTACCTATGGTATAAGTGATTACCTGCTGGATGAGATAAAGAGTGCTTTAGATCCTGAGGAGGTTTAAGTAACCAGTTGTGAGGCTTTATACCTAGTTGGTTGTCCTGGAAGAGGACTCGACCCTGATGTGTTGCTCGAGTAGAAGGATCATGGAAGTACACGACATACATTGGAAATGCTTGATTTGTGGTTAAGATATTGAGAATGCAGTCGGACACCCAAAGGTGAACCTAGGGTTCCTAGGCCTAAGAGGGGAAGTAGTGTATCTGATGCTCATGATGAGATTTGAGTCTCTATAGTTTCGAGCATGGTACTCCTCATGTGTAGAGGTAAAGGAAATCACTTACGTTAAGGGTATGTTTGATGAACCCCTCACAACTAAGTTGGTCTAATGATGAGGATGAAAACAAGTATAACCTAGCATGATTTTGTAGGTGTCTACTTGTTCCTTAGTAGCTTGCTAGGGCTAAGTATGCTCATGTGGATGTATACCCTAAACATAAGGACGTTTGTGACTGTTGTTATCAAGGTATAGTTTCCTCCCATCCTGGGAGAGGGACCCTTTTGTAGGGTGTATACCAGTTTTATTGAGGTTTTAGAGGATCTTGAGAAGCTAAGTGAAGAGTACATGGCATGAGAATGAACCTATAGACCCATAGATAACCATCTCTATGTTCATGTGAAGGTGTTACCATGGGGGTAACCGGTATGGGGCCTGACCAAGGTAGGCAGGTCGCCATGATTCTTGAGAAAGGATGAAAGGCAACCCAAGAATGCAGAGAGAGATGATGAAGGATTGGGTAAGGTTCTAAGTTGAACATGTACTATGATATAATCCTAAGTCTGTCCTAGGGTCAGGTAGGGATAAGACCGATGGAAGAAGGAGTTGCCTAATTCCCTAGTTGCACATGACCATAGGGTCGGGAGGTAACAACTATCATTGTCCGAGGGCCATGGGTTAGGAGATTGATCACCTTCATGAACTCATGGGACCCAAAGGGCAGATGAGTAGGGAACTCTCTGGATGCATAAGGGAAAAGGGATGACCCCAAAAGTGTCGGCACCCTATAGACCTAGAGGAGATGACCAAGGATTGTGTGGTGACCCAAGTAGGTTCGAGACCAGTTTTCCATGGAAGTAACTTTGATATCATGATGTTTGTGATGTAGAGACATAAGTTGCACGTTTCAACTTAGAATTGAAGGTGTACTTGCGATGTGGATGTATCATCTCTACTCTTGGAACAGGAAGAACTTTGTGTTTGGACGACCGCCAAATGCTTATTTCCTATTGTTATGAGAGGGAGAGATGGGACAATATGCATGCCATACACCAAGGATAAAAGATGATGCGAGTTGGAACGTTGCTACAAGGTATGAGTATAGAGATGATCACATACCTTGGTGGAATGAATGATACATGGACAGGAACAAACGATAAAAGTATTAAGATAATCACCTTGTAAGGATGTTCCTAGTAGAAGCTTTGTGGAATTTGCAAGTTATACAAGGTTGAGTTTGATCACCAGGTGGATGAGCTCAGAGTTTCTTGATGAAGATAAACTTAGAGTTTGAGATGAGATGATAAGAATAATA
The DNA here is from genome assembly GCA_963693085.1 of Alisma plantago-aquatica. Taxonomy (NCBI): domain Eukaryota; kingdom Viridiplantae; phylum Streptophyta; class Magnoliopsida; order Alismatales; family Alismataceae; genus Alisma; species Alisma plantago-aquatica. The sequence continues at coordinate 1,545,562,559 of OY856409.1, forward strand.
CATGGAGGTGTATGCTACCTAATACCTAAGGATAAGAAGTGGTAATGAATGCTCTGGTTGAGATATAGTGCCTAGTTTAGCTGGAAGCTAGAAGATGTCGAGGTTGTTAGGCTAACCTTAAGTTGAGAAAAGGAGATAAATTTGGATAACACACTACGAAAAATATGGTCTTTAACTACAAAAAAAATTGTAGAGAAAACCCCAAAACTTATAGCTAAAAGCTTTGGCTACATTTATCCTTACATTTAGAATATGAAGCTAGTACCGTGTAGATAATTGTTTAAGCTACATTTTTCAAAGTTGTAGTTAGTTATTCCTCTCTCTACAATTTCATATGTAACCCTAATTGTAGGTAAAAAATGTCCTTACACATAAAAATGTAGTTTCCATTGTAGCTAAACATATGACTATAATTCAATTTGTAGCTATGATGTGTAGGGAGAGATGACATTGGTTACAATGTGTATATGTACTTCATGTATAGCAAAAAATAGAACTTACTACACATGTAATTATAGCTAGTGTGTAGTGAAAGACACCATGTACTACATATACATATGTAGTAAGAAACATTATGTATCCAGTCATTCGCTTGCCAATATAGAGGAGTTTTCAAAAATATAAAAGATGAATGTTAATCAAGATCGAATTGCGCTTACAATGTCAACAAGGATACTTTTATTTACATTGGAACAATGAGTACACATGGGGAGGACATTAACCTGGCCCCTGTTTTACAATATGCATAGAAAAAAGATACATGTATACAACATCTTCATCTGACTGCCTTTATCCACTGCAGACTCTATATGCCACATGATCATGTGAATCTTCTTCTATCTTAATTTTTCTTTTGTATGAATTCCACCACTTGTATCGTTAACGAATATGATAACATTGATAAATTCATAAGAAGAGAAAGACTGCTATGGAATTGCTCTTCTTGATTGAAAATAGAGAACTTCTCCGTGCTATGCTTCTGATTGGCCATAGGAATCTCCTGTAGTTGATATTGATATTCATGGAGATTCTTGAAAGACAAATCATTCTTATCAACAACTGGCAGTTTTACCCGGTCCCCAAGTTTGAGGTTTCCATATATCTCAACACATATTTTGTGAATCTGAGACTATATATTAGATAATTCCTTTGTCCTCTCTTCCTTTTGTTGTGGTAGTTGTTCAAGTACAAGAGATATTCCAGCCAACTATAACTTAACCTGAAGTAACATAATTTGTGTTATGGGGGTGAAAGCAAACCTCTTATACATAAATTATTTTCATCTGTATTCAGAATGCTTTCAAAAAGTGATGTGCAAAAAGTATCTTCTTAAACGTCCATTATCTTTGTGGTCCAAAAAATGTATTAGCCTCGTAGACATGAGACCTCACCTGATAAAAAAACCTACCTTTGCTATTGTATATAAGTAATATAGTGGATGTGCAACATGACTATGCAAACCATTTTTTCTGGGATGCAAAATACGTGAATTTTCTGTAGATTTTTGCCCCAATTTAAGATTAACATACATTGCTAGTCTTTTATATAAAATAGATACACCTAGCTTCAACTACTAACGGAAAGCCAATTGTAAGGACTTTTTTAACTAAAGGTAGACACTTACCTCTGAAAAGATTAAATACTAACTAGAAAACACATCAAGATCTAATGCTTGACCATGTGTGGGGGTCTTTTCTCATTCAACTTCATTTCACATTACTTTTGATTAAGTTACAACTTATAAAGAGACCAAAGCCTTCTCTACTAGTTTGTCCTATGCTTTTTAACCAAGATCTGCTCAATTTATTAATCACTTCATGACTTCAGCAGGTACGACTAACAATTATGACCAGTGTATCATGAATGCACATTATATTTATGCTACTAGGTCTATGTAAATAGATAAGCTTAAATATCAGTAAGATTTGTGCATACATAAACATGAAGACTCTCTAAATCCATTTGAAGTCTTACATATAGTTCTATATTCTCAACAATGCTAAAAAATGAGTCATACTGAATAGACAATCAATCCAGTTGTTAGGAAAAATAATAGTGTTGAATCAAGAACAATCATGTAATATAATGTGGTGCTAACCAACAAATATGTAACTTAAAGAAGCATTCAATAGTTAATAGCTTGAGATTCTATAGAAAGGATGAGTGTACTAAGGATTGAAAAATAGAAGGAAGTAAAAAAGGTGTCTCTTTTAGAGTATTCTTCAAGAAAAATGTAGGCAAATTTTAGAGCAGAGTAGCCGGGATTGCAGTGATTTTGTTGCAGAGCACTCTACTCCTAAGCAAGATGACACGGAAGTGTATTCCATCTCATCACATACATCTATTTTGGAAGTTGTACTGAGCAAAGTATCATGAATGTTTAAATGCTCTCTCTCCACTCTAAATCAAAAAGCTCCATATCTAAATTGGTAGAAGGTATGAATAAACATGATACATGCTTGGATATTTCAAAAGATCATGGATCTCCTAGTACCTTACTGCCAACCAAAAGAAAAGCAGCTCCTCATCTTGATAGTTATTCTATAGATTCAACAAATCAGGACCTACTTGAAAGAGGCTCTGAACGAAATTTCTGGTAGCTCTTGAAGAGTTGGATTCATTTCTAATTAAGCTTTTGCATTCTAGAAATTGTTAATTATCTTTCAGTACAACATGCTTCCTCAAAAGCCCTTTTAAATGGAGAGAAAAGTGTCAACGTGATGATTGTATATGAGTGATAGGTTTAAGTTCTTACCTCCTATGATGTAGAGATATGGAGCAGGAATCTTTTTTCTAGGGTGAAGAGTTCAGATGTAGCAATTGCAAAAGCAGTGACCTTTGAACAAGATAATGAGCCAACAACCCGAAGGAAGGGATGATAAAATGATCTATTGCAGTAGGTACTTGCCATGTCAATAGATAATTCACATCTATTCATCCTCGAGTTGGAGATGTTAATATGTCAGAGGCTACTGTTGATGACCCGACCTAGCACTGGCTCTCGAGATGTCAGTAGAAGATGGCCCCAAGGAGGCATAAACACAAGCAGACATGAGCAGTGTTCTTGGATGTCAATACTTTATGTCAATTATTTTGGCATCACTCCCTGGTGCTGATCCAAATGACCCTTCTTTCAAGGAGTTATTGGCTTCTTTTCATGGATAGACTGAGGAAAATAAGAATGAAGACAAGTTTGGAAGCGATGCTAAAAGTGATAGCCAATTATTTATGTCCACTGCACTATGATCATAGACCTTTTCTTAAAGGTGAACTAAGTGGTTGCTGAATAGTGCTGGAATTTATCATATGGTGTAGGGAATGAATTTAATTCCTAATCCTTGTACTGACGTGGGTTTGAAACATAATTGTGGTTGTAATATATGTAGCAACATTAATTTTTGTGTTATCATTCATCACTTTCTCAGCATATCAACTTTTTATTTGTCACTAAATTCAATTGGCAAAAGTGAATAAATCTTCATATCATATCACTCAATTAGCTTGTTTTAAATGTACAACTAAATTTCTGCGACGTTGTGAAATGTGCTCTGCTTTGTAGAATCTAAGAGTCATTGGTTATAATGAAGTTATATGTATATGCTTGAATAAAAACGTTTGCTCCACAAGTAATTGACTATATGTTAACGAAGTCAGATTGAATGAAACACACCAGCTTTAACATATTTCAAGAACACATACCTACATGTCATTATGCTATCCAGATTCCAAATCAATTGTTACCCCAAATGTAGGAACCTGGCTAAACAATTACTAAACAGAAATGGCAAATGGAAGATAGAGGTGGTGGCATCATGAAGAAATTAACCTTTTGCAATGATGTAAGTGTTGAATGCTGCTTTGTTGAAATTTCCTAAATCAGTGCAGTTGATGAGTGATGAAGGTCCTATCTGCATGAGGTTTCTCTTGAATATGAATAGAATTTGCTACATTATAGTTTTCCAAAAAAAAATTCCGTGAATCTTCAATATGCAGGAAGGATAAAGTCTTCCAGAAAATTTGGAAATCTAGAAGTAAGACTAAATCCACTGCAGTTGCTTGTTCAAATATTCTTGTGAGTTATTGATAATCGTTAGTTTATTTAGAGTCAATTAAATCTTCATGAATCCACATGTCATTGATGATGATCTTTGAGTTAACATTAACATGGTTGTGAGCATAATAGTGAATAGGACACCAACACCAACATTCAAACCAAAAGAACATCTCCTCTAAACCCCACATCCCATTGCACATATGGAATCATAGAAGGCAACATACTCTAGATTTTCCTTGAGAAGAAGCTACAAATAAAATAACAAAACATAGTTTTTTTATGTGTAATACAAACAGGATAAGAAGCATACCAAAAGATATGATTAAGAGCTTGAACAGACATGTGTAGGGAATGTTGAATTAAAGGCTTTATAGATTCCATAGATCAGCTTTATAGATTCTATAGAGCAACTTCAAATCAATGTTATACAGAATAGATAGCCATCCCTTTGTATATCTTCTCTATAGTGTCATTCTTGCTCCTAGGAAACCCAAGTACTCAATACTTAGCAATCAGCCTTTGTCTTGGCATTACACATGAATAAGAGTCATGCAGGCTTCACCACCTTTTTAGAAGCTAGAGCTTATGCATCCTTTTTCCAACAACATCGTCTCCATCATTCTCCTTTGCTACAGATTCTAGTGCTTGCTTTCTAGCCCACTTCCTCTTGTCCTTCTTACTAAGAGGCTTCTATTCCTTAACATCACCAGTCTCACCTACACTCTTAGCATTGTTGGATGCCACCCACTGCAGCCTTTGTATCTTCTCTAGGAGTAAGCCTAATGCTACCTTTTTTTCATCTGCAAGAGTAAGCTATGTAGAAGCCTTTTTTTATCCTCATAAGTATTCTTTGCAGCAGCTGCTACAGCTGCAGGTGTTGGTTTATTGCCTCTTTTTCTTTAGCAGTTCTTTTTGTACCTTTTTTCCTATGCATTTTCCTTAAGCTTTGGTATAACTGGTCTTATCATCATTCCCAGCAACATATTTATTTTATTGTCTTCTTTTTTTCCTTTTTGGTCTCAAAGTATATAGCTATTGCTTTTCCTAAACAAGCATGTTTTTAAAATGAGCAAGAAGGATATCTTAGGGAAGACATTGCCCGGAGTGACATGGAACTCGTACATAATTAGTTACTATTGGATCTTACATAAAAGGTTGTGTGATGATATAAACAATTATAATTCTTCTCTATCACAACATTTTAGAATATTCAGAACAGATTACACATCACTGACTACTAAATGCAGAAAATAGGGGGAACTATCGCTTCAAAATAAGTTGCATACATATGTTATCTCCTTGTATTAACTAATCATGATCTTATAGGTAGTGGATATGGCACACTAATTGAAAATGCAACAAACATATATAGGCTGACCTGATATAATTTAAGAAGATATATAAATACATGAGGTCATCAATGAAGTAGCTATTTGTGTGACTGTGAACTTAGGCCTGACTTCTCCTGTATATGTTAAAATGATTCAGATTGATCCTTATGAACCTGATGAAGGTTGCATGATTTTGTTCCAAATTTACCGTATATTATTTGAAACTGGACATGGAAATTTAAGGGCAGCTTCCGAGGACATGAGGACATAACAGAGTATGAAACAACATCAGAGCAGGGAACACATCTACCAGGTAATTAGCAAGTGTTTGAACGAGTGAGCCATCAGGGTACAAAGATCACCTAGGTTTCCTACAGTTTCAGTAACTCCTACTAAGGGTAACTTTACAGTTTCAGTTTTTGTTCCTGATATTGACCTGCTTATATTGTTGCAAAAACAAGCATGGGTTTCTAAGCAACATTTCATCTCTTGAACTGTTTTATTATATCACTTGAGCACGCAAGATGAGAAGTACGACAAAATATCTTTTGATCTGTTCTAGATAATGTCAATAAAGCTTTGCAAAATTCCGGAAAGGAAAAAGGCCATGGATGAAGACATGTTGGCTCTCAATTCTAGAGGCACATGGAATATAGTAGATTTAACATCAAATTGCAATTAGGTTTTCTTCTCTACAGAACTTTTCTAAATGCTAATCAGGTTCTAAGTCAGTATACTCGAGTTATTTTGGTTTATCTTAATGGAGCAATGATGTTTCAGATGACTGATGTCCTGCTAAAAATTTATATAACATTTGAGTTTTTCTGTATTGTCTGACCAATGAATTGCTATCCATGAGACTTCTTTTCTTATACTGATAAGTGTTTCAAAAGTTGATCTAATCTAGTCATTTGTTATTTGAAGCTTATGTGTGAAACCCCAAACTCTGACTTATGAATTGCTGTCCAAGAGACTTCTTTTCTTATACTGATAAGTGTTTAAAATGTTGATCTAATCTAGTCATTTGTTATTTGAAGCTTATTGGCCGGCTGCAAACTAAAGCTGATGAATATGAGCTCCACGTGAGTGCAATGATGTGTCTTGCTGCCTAGTTATGCAAGGATAAGTGGTTGTTCACAACCCTCTTACTATTTTTAGAGGACTAACTACCTGAGCTACTGATTACAGAGCTAGTTATGTTATATTAAAAACTCAAAAACGTATGCCTCATGCTAGGAGATGTTGGCCGTGGTCCCCTCCTATTCATGATGCCCTGAAGATCAACACGTACGCTGCACAAAACAATAGAAACAAAGTTAAATAAGGAGCACTTTTCAGAAGCCATTCTTGTAAAGCAGTGACTATGTTAGCAAAAGCATTTTATGGTGTTTGGGATGCACACGATTGCTGAAGCATATTAATTCTCTACTCTTTGATAGCATATAAGGAAACATATAAGATAGCATTTGCATTAATAATAAGTAGTTCAGAGGGTTGCAATGCAGCTGAAAATTACTATACGAAGTGCCACTGCACATTCATCATTGTTTTGGTTCTGTATGCTCGCTTGAATTGCATTTTGACTTGTTGTTATAGGTGACAAGGGACCAACCAGGTTTCATCTACAACTGCATTCACCTAGTGCGTCCTTGCTATTGTAGTTTCACCATTTTTGCTAACTATCCTTTTAATAGTGTCTAGCGGGTTGTCTGGAGGTTTTGTCAAGTGTATTATGTTTATTTGATAATGGATTATCCAATATATTAAAAGAAATAGTCTGTTGAGCTGACCTACTATTTTAATTCACAAAATAACAACCCATTGAAATAACCACTGTTAGATACGTGCCACAATATCTACCGAAATGGACAACTACTTTTAATAGAAGTTTCACAAGCACATATCACAATGGTTAAAGAATAAACCATCCAATAGTTAATGCTCAACTATCTAGGTGTTGTTGATTAGAAGTAGCCAATTGGTGACAAAATGCTAATACTTAATCATTTAATTAGTGACACAATCTGCAACTCAGTGCATGAAACAATCAAGACAAATACCTTAATGAATAAAATTTGGATGTTTTTTGAGTAAATATTTAACCAAATTATGCTGCCCCCATGAAGTAGAGCGGCATTAGCATCAAGAAGAAGGCAACGATGGAGCATTACCTATAGAGTGGAACAAATGTGTACGAGCTCGTTAGATGAATTATTATATAGTACGGATGTAATCATGCAGAAATATGTCCGTTTTTCTTTATTTGGTCATAGACTTGTTACTAAAGAACATGTCACTATGTAAAAACTTATTATTGCGTTGTGGTGTCATTAAGTCTAAGGAAATATTGGAAGATGTCTATGAAGAACATGGTTGAGAAAGTAGAAGTTGAAATACAAAGATGTTGTCAGTTAGAAATTACATCCCTGAGCATAGAGACTATGACGAGGTGATGGAGATGAGGCCAACAGTAGGTATTTAGAACCTTCCATGCATGGTGTAGATCTGAAACGAACAGTGTTTGATTCTAAGTTATTTTTCCCAAAAACACAAATGACAAACTATATTTAGGAAAAGTAGGAACAGGGACAACAAAAAGACGAGAGCATACCTGCCGCAAAATTGAGATCGGAAGACAGCCTGACCAAATTCAACAACAACATCACATATTTCAATTTTCACACGATGTCATGATGTCGTTCCCCATATCCCTTTGACCCCAAGTTGATCCCCATCTAAGAAAAAATTGGGAATTTTTGGATAAGGCATGCGGGAAAAATACCGCGCTTCCGTTAGCCACTGAAAAAGTACTGGAAAACAAGCAATGAGATGACAATTTTTTCATAGAAGTAGTTCATACATTTGTTGTTGTTGCTATGACGAAGGCCGCCTCCGCTTAAGACCTAGAAGTCGTGGTTTCCAAAGACGCCTATGCTAAGAAGCGGTTCGTGTGTGGGTTTAGCGGGAAAGGCCAAATAGTTCCCAATTTTCAAGGTGCTGGCTAGGGGAGAAATGTGCTCAATATTCAAAGTCTAAATCACGCTACGGAAAGGAGAGATGGGTGAAAAGTAAAGCTACTTATGTATTGTGTATTGTGTAGTAATATCAGTGCCTACATTTGTTTTAGTTACATCCCTTACATATTGTACATAAAGACATATTTAACTACACATACTTCAATTATAGCGAGATAAAAAATGTAGTTAATTGGTAGTTTTCTCGTAGTGACACTCAGAGATATAACGAGATCTATTGAACAAGATTAGTGGTTGTTTGGATAGCCAGCCTAGTCCGTGATATAATGAAAGGATGGTTGTCGAACCTCAGATGTACTTCTTTGGAAAGGAAAGTGATAAAACCCTGTTGAGAGGGGTTTAGTGTTTTCGAGGAATCAACCTTGAGGAATCATGGCATACATGAGATCATGGTTTTAAGATCACCAAACACCGTGAAACTACAAAGATGGTAAGTGATAGTAGCACATTGGATGCTTAAAACAAAGTTGCATGTAGCATGTGGCCATGCAAGCTAGGAGGCGAAGGACGAACACCAGTAACCCAATACATGGATATAAAGTATAAAGAGTTCCCGAAAGGGAATGGGAGTTCTTCATTATGGATATTGTGAGTCTCCCCTAGACCAAGGAAGGTCGAGATCCAATATGGGTTATGGTAGATTGCCTTACCTAGATGACATGAGGAAGGAAGAGTTCTGTCATGGGACAGATTTGGTTGAACTACTTAAGAGAGAAAGATGGTTCAACTACACCATGATGCGAGTTCAAAAGTTCTTGGGTATGACCAAGGTTCACTTCCATGAGGTGGAGGTGGATACATGAAGAACTCGATGATAGTACAGTTTATCACCCCATACTAATGGACAATATGATCTAGACAAGAGGGTCTGATGAGAGCACGTGTGCTCATTCAGGGTGATACATAGAGACAATTCTTAAGATGTGATGTTAACCACCATAGCCTTTATCGGGATGCAAGAAGTTCTATAAGGAGGTTGTGTCGGTCACCACTTCATTATGATGATGTTGGTGAAGAAGGACTCACAAAGGTCAAAAAAGAACCTCAATGTGTGCAGATGAAGTCACTTGATCATGCAATGGCTGAGAGAGAGAGCCCAGTGGTGACATGAGTCATGAGCTGATGCAAAGCAGAATGACATGCAGTTCACTATGGGAGAATATGTGATGTGAAAATCTAATCCCTCTAAGCTACAACTGAGAAAGCTGAGTCCCTGATATATGGGTCCATTTGAGTTGGATTGGTGGAGATGGTTGTGTTTAGCCTTACCCCTCAAGATAACACGATGAATAATGTGTTGCATGAGTCCGATCTAGAGCACTATGTGGGGTACCCAAACCATGTGCTGAGCCCTGAACCTATTCATCTTTTGAGAGGCTGAAGTGTACTGAGTCACCTATGAGGGTATGTAATACCAAGGTAAGAAAGAACTCAGATGGAAGGATATGAGATGATGAAGGTTCTTGGGAAGCATCATGGGAAAGGGTAAAGCCACGTGGAAGCCCTGATGGATATGGAAAAGTCTTATCCTGAATTGTTTGTTTGCTTGATGAAATTTTGAGGGCAAAATTCTGATAAGAGGGGAAGGATGTTACAACCCCAATTTTTTGGGTTCATCTGATGAGAAATGTAAACTCTCATATTGGAAAAAATGATATAATTTGGTTTGATTAAATGGATTTTGTTTACAATAGCCTTGATGTTTGTGTTGTGGGCTTTATTGGCTATTGGGCCCGAATAACAAGAAAATCCAATTAGTAAATGAATAATTGAATATTTGAGAAAAGAAAGAAGTAGAAACCTCTAGAAGGCAAAGAGATGTAATCCAAGGATGGATTTTGTGCCTCTTGGGTTCCTTGGGTCCCAAGGAGTCCAAAGTTGTTAGATAATGCAAAAAAAAGATCAATTAAGTATTTCTTTATTAAGAACGAAATTGAAAACAATGATAAAATGTAGAAAATGAGCAGAAAGAGGTGTAATTGAATTATCCTTAGTGGAATTTCATATCCCAAGGATTCCTAATAATAAAAGGAATACCAAAGAGGAAGATAAAAGAGGAATAAAGAGAAATCCTCGAAAAGAGCTATTTTAATAAGAATTAAACAAGATAATGAAGAATAATGCATTTAGATGCATCTAGAAGGATAATGAGTATCCCATAAAAAGGATTTCGAAATAATAGAGTTTCTTGGGATCCAAGGAGTCCCAATGAAGAAAGAGGAAAGAGAAAATACCACTAATGCAAAATAAGAGAATAATGTGATACATTATTAATGTTTTTGGTGGCTTTGCTAAAACGGAAATATTTTCTATTAAAAGAAAACATGATTTCGTTCTTATGGAGTTAAAGTCGAGCATACGAAAGAATAAAAGGTTTTTCGTATTCCTAATTGCCCAAGAAATAGGAAATATCAAGGAAGTACATAGGAGAGAGAAGGTTTCTTCACCTTGAAGGAATTTGATTCTTTTTGAAAAGAGACTTCATTTCTTGGTGGGAAAGCCACCATAGGGCTTCGTTACCCTCCCCTATAAAAGGGGTAGAGCCCAGGGATGATTCCAAAGGAGTTTAACGTAACCCTCTCTTCTTCTCCTCCTTCTTCTTCCTTACGTGAAAACCCTAACTACAAGGATTTGAGTGGCCCGGGAACGTCTGAAGGAGTTCGAAGGGATTCCTGACATCCCCTTCAAGTTCAGATAGTTGTGGAGTCCCTAACTCAAGGGAATCCTCGCCCTAGTCATCTACAGCTTGTCTGAAGGGGCTGAGGTTGGCAGACCCAAAACTCCAGTTCCTAGCTGCCTTGGTCATAGCTGGAGGTGGATCTGAGGATGATGGGACATGGCAGAGGTCATGGGACCTCAGAGGATGGGCGTGCGTCCATGGGAGGGGGATTAGACCCCCCATAAAACGACCTGGACGACGGCCTGCGCTAGGGCAGCGCGAAGTTGAAGAAGGTGCAGCATTGGACAAGTTTTCCCTCCGCGGGCTGAAGGAACCTTGACTTAAGCCAGGGGCAAACCGGTCATTTTGAAATGTTTTAAAGCAAGCGAGATACGTTGCATGGATGCACTGATGTGGTGCAACCTAATTGGCCCAAAGTAAGTGTTTTTGCTAATTTCATAACTAATGATCCGTAGCTCGGATGGATACATGTAAAATATAAAAGTTTCTCAGAAAAATGAGGGGAATCCATTAAAATATAATGCAAAAGTAATGGAAGTTATTAGCTTTAGATGTAATAATGTTTAAAGAACCCTATTTTGATATGATTATGTGATTAGTAGGGTTTAATTGATGGTTAAAGTTGATATTAACCTGTTAATGATGAAAAGGGGCATTGGGAACAAAAAGGATGAACTTTGCACGTAATTCGTTTAATTTAGAGTTTATGTGCATAAATAGGCTTTAATGGGGCTTGAAACGCTAATGTTGGTAATTAGGACTACCAATGGCTTTAATTATTCGATTTCATGTATAGAATTGAGTTTTCATGGTTAAAAGCTATTTTGAGCATTAAAGTTCCTAATTTGTGGATAAATACCTTAAATGTAGTAATTAGGGTTTTCTCATGAACAAAAGGTGGAATTAATGGTAAATCAAGTTCATATGCGAATTAGACTATAATGAACTTTGAATTGATGATAAATGAGTATAATGATCTTGTAATGGATTAAAAGGATAAAAATAGTAGCTTTAATGAAAAGAGGTTTAAGGGGCTTGATTAATGGATAATTATGCCTTTAATCCGAAATTGAGGATTAGATGTGGAAATAATTAGGGTTGGTGATCAATTGCATTAAATTAGGGTTTAAAATAGTAAAAGATGAAGGGAAACCCTAATTGCAATAGAAACCCTAAAAGTGAATTAGAAACCCTAGGAATCGAGCTAGGTTTAATGGATCTTGATGACATGAATAATAAAAAGGGAATGACGTGGTTATTTCAGGATCTTGTTGAAAATGCTTGCTTGCTTGGATTCTTATTTGCATGGATATTTCTGTTCAAATCGTTAGATCAGGTATGTGGTTAATTATGAATAACTGCCTTAGTTTCCCGAGGATTTTCCGGATGGTTAATCGCATTGAATGCAAATTATCAGTTTGGATGATCATACTTGCAAACTATAAAGTCACTATGATTATCACATTAATAACAGAAGTATGGATTCTCGCACTTACATGCCACCCTGATGGATGATGCCAAAGGTCAGGCCCAGATGGGTAGACTAATGGACACCTTGAGTGGTGACCCCAGGCACCAAGCTCGGGAATGAGAAGGTGGCCTATGATATTGCATGACTAGTGGGAACCATGAGTGGTGACCCCCAAGCACCAAGCTCGGGATTGAGAAGGTGGCCTTAAGTCATTGGCTAAGGAAACCCTAAGGTGGGTATGACAGGGTTAGGGCAAAAGCGGTGGAGAATGTCATGTTGAAAAGTGTAAATTGGCTTGTTAATTAACTTGATTGTGATAATTAGATTGTTATCCTTATGTGCAAATTTTTGGTTGTTCCCACATACCAGTATATTTCGATATACTGACCGAAATTTTTTTTTCCAGCGTTTTAGGAACAACAATTGAAAGAACAAACAGTAAAGTGACACATTGTGGAAATAAGAAATAAAGCGCAAGGAGGATTAGATAGAATAATTCAAGCTCTGGATAGATAGATTTCCAAAGTTTTCAAAGTTAAGTAAAGTTTTAATTTTATACCAAATTCTAGTTAGTTAGTAGAATTTCATAATTATTATTGATTATTTGTCGAACCTTTGATCCTATTAATTGAATAACGGCTCTGACCTTCGGGTCTCCCTTAATTGGGGGTTAACGGGAGGCGGGGTCGTTACACTCTCTCTCTCTTTCTAAATATAAGGTCGGCACAACCCCATAGCCCAAGGGACAGGGATCCTCATAGCCCAAGGGGCAAGGAAAATGTGAAGTGAGACACCACTTAGTAGTACAATCACATCAAAAGACTTCTAAAGTATGTGCTTACCTGATTATCATTTTAAAATATGTTTTCTTTTTCTTTCATTCTTCAAATCTTTCATTATGCAAGTTATTATACAAGTATTTCACCCATGTACACAACTTTTGTTTATTCATTTGTTTCACATATTTTCTAGGTTCAGAGCTAGAATGGGATAACAGATGTGAGAGAGCAAGTTGTACATATTTACCTATTATGTAGATCCTAGTTAGCATACATGTTCATAGATTTTAGAATTTTTTATTCAATATATAACTATAAATCATGTTGTAATGACTCACTTTGTAATATATACATGTTGAATGTTGACAAATGTATATGGTGTATGTTATGGTTGAATATTCATATATGTGTATTATGCTTCCGCATCTCTCTCTATAACAATTAGATAACATTTTCAAATTTGTCCTCTCGGGCCTTCTAAGTCTCGAGATGGCAGAATTTCGGGACGTTAGAGTTATATTCCACATAATGATGGTAAATAACATCCTTATACTACAAATGTTAAAACCTGACTAGGGAGTATCTTCTTTGTGAAGGGCTTAGGTGAGAATCCTATATGATAGGAATTAAGATCTATATAGACAGATCAAGAAAGATTCTCGACCTAAGAAATAGCACATACATTGACAAGATGTTGAAGGGTTCAACGTGCAAGACTCAATGAGAGAAAACTTGTCCATGTTCTATGGAGTTAGTCTCTCAATAGCCCAGTGCCCCAATTCTTGTAAATAATGGGAAGACATGAGTGAGATGTTATATTTATTCACAATTGGATCTATCATATATGCAATGTTACGTACTCATCCTTTTACCTCGTATATATTGGACATGACGAAAGGATATGTACTTAGCTATTTTTCTTGTATGTATTGGGCATGATGAGTGTATATCTATTAGATCCCAGTGGAAGTCACTAGAATGCCATAAAGAAAATCCTTAAGTACTTTAGAAGTACTAAATGGATTAGTTCCTTATTATGGTAATAAGAAAGAGTTGGGTGTAAAGGGTTACACCGATATAAGCTTCCAAAATGACAAATAAAACTAATGATCACAATCTAAATTTGTGCTTAACCACAAAATGAGAAATGGAAAGGTGGAATAATTCTGAGCAAGAGGTAGTTGTAGATTCTATAATAGAAGTTGAGTACCATACTATTTTGAGAACAACAAAGGATATTGTATGGATCTAGAAGTTCATATTGACAAACTTATTGGAGGTTCCAACCATTGATGACATAATAGAGATACTGTGACAAAAATGGAGCTGCTGATATCAGATAACATACTATGGCCTTATATGAAATGATGTAGAATGAAGAGTTGTAAAACATGCAAAATATTGTAGAAGAAAAATGTTGCTAAACTACTACAAAAGTGCTTTAATAATAGAAACATGAACAACATGCCTATATCACTTAGAATAACATTCGTGGGTGATTAGCACTACGTGAAAGTGGGTGTTTGTTGGTATGTATGCCTAGAGAGACAATCATATGACAAATGGAATGTGACATTAGATACCTGATTTGATAATCACACAGGTAACTCTATCCAATATGTTTGTCTTAGTCATGATATAATGACACATACATAGTAGATGTCTAAATAATGATGTTACTCAATGAATTATGTCTTCAGGTTGATATCCTGGATGATAAGATCATATGCATGATAAGAGTACATACATTCTTGTTATGTCCCTAGTCAGATATTACTATAGAAGAAAAATAGACAATAGTTGTAACGCCCCTCCGAGCACATACATGATAGTGGAAGCAAACCCTATGTTGTCCATAACAGGGTCACTTGGCTCGGAGGAATATTACAAAACATGATATACATTGAAATAAGATAAACGAAATACCATGCATTAACTCAAAATACATTTTCATACATTGCTCTTTAACAGGGAAAAACATATACTGTCTCATCTTAATTTCAAACCTAATACATGTAGGCTAAGCAAATCTAAAGCATAAAAGGTAAAATAGACTAAAGAATCTACTGAGTGGTAGATGGCACCCCATCAAGCTAAAGTCTCCTTGATGTCAGCTACACTTGAAGGTCTCTCTTCAAATCCCTCTTGCTCCTTGATCTAGGGACATCTTGTCCCACGGCCATGCAAAACAAAGCAACAACATAAGTAAGTGGCAGTATGTATGTTATAAGAACTGAAAATAAGCATATATATATATACTTGAATTGAAAATAAACTTGACATGACTTAACATTAAGAATTACCATTACACTTTATCTTTCATTACATCAATGAATTAAGAAACATTACTATATGTGTTCACTCCATAACTGCCCACGTGGGGCACATCATGCACGAAAAGCCCATCATTGTTAGGAAGCCCATAATGACCACAAAGGTCCATCATTGCGAGAAACATATAATAAGTAACTTAATTCTCTTAAATTTATCATTAACATCATTTTTCTTATCTTGCCATCAACGTAAATTGTCCTCATCCAATAATTGCACCAAAGTGCTCATCAGGCCGGCTAAGTCTCATCTTGGTTGCACCAAAGTTTTCATCAATTCCATAAAGACAAAATAACATAAAGAGGTACAACTCATAACTTAAGTACATTATCTTAATCATCATGGGATTTCGTCCTCTAAATCTTGAAATTATCATTACATGATTTACATGAGTCTTTCTTCAATGTCTTAAACATTACATGATCATATCATTAAACTAATGAACATTAGTGATAATAATATGACTTTATGATTATAGCAACCAACAAGCAATAATAAAATATGAGGCATCATCATTATCTTAATTTTATTCACCCACTTGGAATTTAAAGCATAATCTTAAATCATACATAACATGAAATTCATCCAAAGTATATATGCACAATGGCATGACCCTCTTACCTAGAGCAAGGTAAATCCTAACTTAGTATCCCTGATATTGATCGAATCATATTTTCTAAAAATACATGGTTTCTATTTATTGTCACCTTAAATATTATTCTAAACCCTAATTTGAATCTATTAAGAAAACAAGGTTAGACATTCTGGATTTTGGGTTTGAAAACTTGAAAATCTTGTTCCTCGTTGAAGAACCTTTCCAAAACATATTTTCTCATATTTTTCTAATAAAAGGTTGATTTACTATCAATTTTTAAAATACTAACCAATAGAAAACCTTCAAAAAGCCATGTATATAAGCACATAATCCATAGAATAATTGGACCCCATTCCTAGGTGGCCCAGTCACAGCCAGACATGTGGTCAGGGCCTGCTCAAAACAAGTCATCAGGAACTTGTACGATCAAAGAGAACCCAAATATCCAAATACCAAAGATACCCTTTTGGGATAACTAAAAATCATCAACTGATCAGTGTCACTTGAGGAAACAAACAACTGTGATTCTTCTTATCGGAACAATAAGCACAACAACGGGTCTCAATTCAAAAATCCATAACAAAGTTCCTTCTTTCTTCTCATAAACAAACAACAGAGGTGAGTTCCTCAATTCGCCACGAAGAGGACAGACCACATCTTGGGTAGTTCTATGTTCTTGGGCTTGAAAACCACCTTTGGCCATGGCAATGAGGAGGTGCCGACCAAGAAACCACAAGGCATTGAATAACAGACAAAACCAAGCGTACTAGGATATTTTTCCATCAAAATTGAAGTTAGGCGCAACAAGATCTCAAGGGAAAGCCATTAGACCTGACGAGAACAAATACAACACTCAGAATTGAGGAAAAAGGGGAAACTAGTTTTGTACCTTATCAGTAAAAATTTAGGACCATGGGAGCTTCTCCGATGACCAAGGATTGACTAAGATAGCAGAGATACTCAGGGTTAGCTTAAGTGTGGTGGCGAGCTCCAGGAGACCAAGGCACAGTGACAGATTGTGCAAGAACACACTGACGTGGTTGAAAACAAGGAAAGTAGAAGTATTACAATTTTTGGGCTTTCAGGATGGTATACCTAGGTGTATTTATAGATGAGGTGCCATGACATAGCTGCAAATCCCAGAGGAGTCACTGAACAGTGGAGGAGGAGGAGGTTCCAACCGACTAGGGACTGTAGTGAAGGAAACCCTAGGAATCAAGGACCCTTGAATCGGGGACAGTGAGGAGAAAGTGAAAATAGAGAGGAAGAGTGGAGAAGAGGGTCGGGATAAGTGATCAGTCTTGTGAGAACCACGGAGGAACCAAAGTCCCAACAAGACTAGACTCCAGGCGGGAGAGACGAGACCCTCTACTCGTACTCCCGGGAGTCTGAGTCTGACCCAGAGTAAAATCCATCATGTGACAGATATATGCACAAGACTATAAACTTGGTTGGTTAATATTTTGATTAAAATCTATTAACAACTGTGTAGGAAGTTTTTCCGAATGATTTTTAAGGGCAAATGAAGTCAAATTGGTCCCAAATTTCAACCATAGGTGTATATTAGGGTTTACAACACTTTTGAATAGTTTCTCTAATTTGATGATCAAGAGATGAACTATTCCTCTAATGCTATTAGTATCACTAATGCCTATTTAATGGCTTATGACTGATGCCCAAGCGTGGTTTTCCACTAAAGGTCACTCAGGGTTTACCTTAGCTGCATTGAATCTATATGATGAACATAGGCCAATTAGGGCTCATATGGTGATGAAGCTACATTAAGGATAAAGAGAGAGAGAGTAAATTGTATTGAAACTTTGTTTTATTTGAATATCCCTCAATATTAAAGATATTCATTGACATCATCATTATAAGGTTAAGAGAGAAATTATATTACTCATCTTCTTTTTTAATATTAAAATATAAAATCATTTACTTTGTTTATTTGCATTGAGGTCTAACAAGTTTGATTTATTTAGTGCAAGATTTATTAAGGAATAATATGAAATTATTATTTTTGTGTATTGAAGTTTTGGGATGTTACAATTCTAGCCACCTTAAATAAATTTCACCCTCAAAATTTTCTCGTAGTACCCTCCTTAGGGTTTTACATATTCTATGCACACTGCTTTCTAATATCATCTTTAAATTTCATTCTCATGGTAACACTATGTAGACCTCATTATAAAAACCAACATGTGCGTAATCCATTTAACATCATCATTGACATGAAAAAGGACCTCTCTTACCTCTCTTCTAGGGGTTCTGATTCTATCAGGGATCTCACTTACTTATCTATGTCAAGTTATCCACCCTTTGTATGCACGTTCGGTCATTATTTGTATTCAATTAGCTTTAGATGACTATATGTCTCAAACTTTAATGCCAACTTTTATGTTCTTTATCACATTTCGATACATGTTGGCTGCTCATATATGCAAAGGTGACATATTTAATCACACTTATCTTAGTACCTCCCTCATGCACATGTACCATACTACATGCACTTGAAAGGACAAGACAAGAATGATTATTCATATAACATTCTCACTACAAAACCCCATGAGCCTGTGTCCCATACCACAAACACATGAGAAAAAGAAAGAGCATGCTATATATAATTCTAGAGTTAACATAAAAATCCAAAACATGTAGGCACATAACCCTAATCCTTATCTTAACTTATGTTTCCTAACTACACCTCCACTTTGATTTTTAATATCTTCAACTTAATCTTATATACCTAGGGCTTAGAACATATGAATCTTTGGCTTACTGGCCATCTACTCGTTGTTGTGATACCATATTGTAACACCCCTCCAAGAACATACATGAAAGTGGAAGCAAACCATATGTTGTCCATAACATGGGTCACTTGGCTCGGAGGAACATTACCAAACATGATATACATTGAAATATGATAAATGAAATACCATACATTAACTCAAAATATAGATTCATACATTGCTCTTTAATAGGGAAAAACATGTAGTGTCTTATCTTAATTTCAAACTTAATACATGTAGGCTAAGAAAATACAAATCATAAAAGGTAAACTAGACTAAATAATCTACTGAGTGGTAGATGGCACCCAACCAAGCTAAAGTCTCTTTGATGTCAGCTACACTTGAAGGTCTCACTTCAAATCCCTCTTGCTCCTTGATCTAGGGACATCTCATCCCACGGCCATGCGAAACAAAGAAACAATGTAAGTAAGCGATATTATGCATGTTATAAGAACTGAAAATAAGCATATATATACTTGAATTGAAAATAAACTTGACATGGCTTAGCATTATGATTACCATTACGCTTTATTTTTCATTAGATCAACAAATTAATAAACATTACTATATGTGTTCTCTCCATCACTGCCCACATGGGGCACATCATGCTTGAAAAGACCATCATTTCTAGGAAGTCCATACGACCATAAAGGTTCATCATTGTGAGAAACATATAATAAGTCACTTAATTAACATCATTGTTCTTATCTTGCCATCAATGTAAATTTTCCTCATCCAATAATTGCACCAAAGTGCTCATTAGGTCGTTCAAGGCTCATCTTAGTTGCACCAAAGTGCTCAGCAATTCCATAAAGACAAAATCACATAAAGAGGTACAATTCACATATACTTTAGTACATTATCTTAATCATCATGGGATTTCTCCCTCTAAAACTTGAAATTATCATTTCATGATTTACACAAGTCTTTCTTCAATTTCTTAATCATTACATGATCATATCATTAAACTAATGAGCATTAGTGAAAAGAATAGGACTTTATGATTATAGAAACCAACAAGCAATAATAAAATTTGAGGCATCATCATTATCTTAATTTCATTCATCCACTTGGAATTTAAAGCATAATCTTAAATCATACTTAACATGAAATTCATCCAAAGTATATATGCATAATGGCATGACCCGTTTACCTGGAGCAAGGTAAATCCTAACTTAGTATCCCTGATCTTGATTGAATTCTATGTTCCTAAAAATATATGGTTTTTATTAATTGTCACCTTAAATATCATTCTAAACCCTAATTTGGATCTGTTAAAAAACAAGGTCACACACTCTTGAATTAGGGTTTGAAAACCTGAAAATCATGTTCCTCATTGAAAAACCTTTCCAAAACATATTTTCTCATATTTTTCTAATAAAAGGTTGATTTAATATCAATTTTCAAAGTACTGACCAATAGAAAACCTCCAAAAAGCCATGTATATGAGCACATAATCCAGAGGATAATTGGACCATGTTCCTAGGTGGCCTAGTCATAGCCAGACACATGGTCTGGGCCTTCTCAAAACAAGCTGTAAGGAGCTCGTGCGATCGAAGAGAAGTCGATTATCCAAATACCAAAGATATGCTTGTGGGATAACTAAAAATCATCAACCAATCGGGGTCACTTGGGGAAACAAACAACCGTGATTCTTATTATCGAAACAACAAACACAATGAAAAAGTCTCAATTCACAAATCCAAAACAAATATCATGCTTTCTTCTCTTAAACAAACAACAAAGGCGAGTTCCTCATCGTTCCACGAAGAGGACAAGCCACATCTTGGTTAGTTCTATGTTCTGGGTCTCCACAACAACCTCTCACTACAACAGTGAGGAGGTGCCGACCAGGAAACCACAAGGCATTGAATTGTAGATAAAACTGAGTGTACTAGGAGATTTTTCCATCAAAACCGAAGTTAGGCGTAGTGCGATCGTAAGGGTAAGCCATCAGACTTGGCGGGAACAAATACAACACTTAGAACTGAGGAAAAAGGGGAAACGAGTTATGTACCTTGTCATAAAAAATTCAGACCTTGAGAGCTTCTCCGATGACCATCTGACAAACTAAGATAGCAGAGATACTCAGGGTTAGCCTAAGAGTGGCGGCGAGCTCTAGGTGACCAAGGCACAATGACAGACTATGCAAGCACACACCAACATGACTGGAAATAAAGAAAGCATTGGTATTACCATTTTTGGGCTTTTAGGATGGTATACCTGGGTGTATTTATAGATGAGGTGCCCTGACATAGCTACAAATCCCAAAGGAGTCACAGAACATGGAAGGAGGAGGAGGTTCTAGTTGACTAAGGACTCTAGCAAAGGAAACCCTAGGAATCAGGGACCCTTGAGTCTGAGATAGCGATGAGAAAGTGAAAACTAAGAGGAAGAGTGGAGAAGAGGGTCTGGACGAGTGATCTATCGCGTGAGAACCATGGCGGAACCAAAGTCCCAGTGAGACTGGACTCTGGGTGGGAGAGATGAGACCCTCTACCCGTAGACCTGGGAGTTCGAGTCTGACCCAGATTAAAAGGCATCACGTGACAGATATATGCAAAAGACTATAAACTTGGCTGGTTAATATTTTGATTAAAATCTATTAACAACTATGTAGGAAGCTTTCCTAAACTATTTTGAAGGGCAAACAAAGTTAGATTGGTCCCAAATTTCGACCAAAGGTGTATATTAGGGTTTACAACACTTTTAAATAGTTATTTTCCTATTTGATGATCAAGAGATGAACTATTCCTCTAATGCTATTAGTATCACTTATGCCTATTTAATGGCTTGTGACTGATGCCCAAGTGGTGTGATTTTCCACTAAAGGTCACTTAGGGTTTTCCTTAGTTGTATTGAATCTATATGATGAGCTTAGGATAATTAGGGCTCATATGGTGATAAATCTACATTAAGGAGAAAGAGAGAGAGCGTACATTATATTGAAACTTTGGTTTATTAGAATATCCCTCAAGATTAAAGACATTCATTGACATCATCATTATAAGGTTAAGAGAGAAATTATATTACTCATCTTTTATAATATGAAAATATACAATCATTTACTTCATTTATTTGCATTGAGGTCCAACAAGTTTGATTTATTTAGCGAAATATTTATTCAGGACTAAAATGTAATTATTATTTTTGTGCATTGAAGTTTTGGGATGTTACAATAGTAATACATAAGACTAGAGTGTGTGTTGATTGATGCTAGAGTCTCATTAGTCATGATATGTGATTTCAAGTCAAGCACACAGGTACATGTTAGAGAACATTGTATTTGACAGACCCACCTTGAGAGTGATACATGGATACCATGGAATGGTAATTAAAATCAATTTTCATAGTGATAATGGTGATTATGGTTTTTAGACCTGAATTCATTACACTCATCACATGTTGTTCAATGTATTTAGACATCATCTAACATGACCTTGAATAAGGGTTGCAATAAATGTGATGCTTAGGTGCATTGTGACACATGGGGTTTGTGTGTGAGTGATGTAGATGGGATTTGTCCCTCCTATAGGAGATTGATATCCAGCTCATTTGGTAAGTAAGAATGAGAAATGTATGGTCATACTCATTGATTCAATGTGTGATATGTGTACTGAAATGCATATCAAATAGTTTGCTCTAGTTCAAGGAACATGGATTGAATGTTTAAGAGGATGATGATTCCATGCCTCAAGTTCAATCTGGATATTAGAGACAAAGGAACTATGCATCATGGTAACACTAATCATGGATTTTAGTTTGAAGTTGTTCTCCAACTTTTTGAATTACTTGGGTGGAAATGATGTGTTTCTACACACCTCTTTTTGCTTGTGATGTCATAAGTTGATTATGGACATTCACTGCCAACGTAATTCTAGACCAATAGGGTCAGACACATAAGATGCACTTGGAATAGGAGTTTATTCATGAATGATGTTTAACTTAATTACTAAAATTGTTTAGGTATTCGTCACAAGAAGATGTTTTGCACTAGACCAACCAAGTGAACTTTAGTAGATGAGGAAATCTATTGAAGGATGGAGGAGGCAAGGTCTGATTGACTAGTGGCCCAATCGATCGGCTGGAGGAGTCCAGACATCAGTTAAACCTGAGACCAGCTGAATGTATCAAACCGAGAAGCCAGGAGGTGAGTCGATCGGTTCAAATGTTAAACCGATCAACCTAGATGGGTACGAGCATGGATCTTTACCTACAATAGGTTGCTACATATAATGCAGACCTTAAGTGGTAATAATTCCTTATGGCTCCAAGGAATTACAATTGTATGGTCATAACCATTGTTTGTGTTTAGAATTTCATGTTTTTGTTGTGGTTATAACACATATATGATACATACTATAAGTATGTGGTGGTTCGATATGTATATGTATTTATATATAAAATCCCTCAATTTAAATATTAAGTTTAATATGCTTTCCATAAGCAGCACACATGAAAAAATTGATCGTCTATCCATGGGCACGCCAAGCATGGTGCGCTGTCTATCTTATAGAAGTGTGATGGTAGTTATGTTGGCCTTCGAAGTAGGGTACAATACTATTGTGTTGGCTTTTGGGTTAGTCTTAATGAATTAAGCACTAGAAGCATGTAGATGGACTATGGTAAGGAGTTGCACATACCATCTATCCAAGAATTGTATGAGATGCAATCGGCAAAAGTTGTCTGCCTTAATATTTGGTTATGGACGCTGCCATTCGTCAGGTAATAATTTAATTTTTTCGAGTCTTGACTGACTAGAAGATTGTATGCTGCAATCTTTTGAATTGATATGTGTGGGTAATCAATTTGAACAAAATAGTGAGAGAGATAATAAATTAAAGTCATAATTAATATCAACAATATTATCAAATCAAATCAAAATATATTGACAAAGTTGCAAAATTTCTTTTGTAGATAAACACCAATACATTATCATTAATGAGTGGCTCAAGTGGTCAAGCACAATATCCCCTAACAAAGGGACCCAACTTCAAATCCCAATTGTCACCTTGATTTACCACCCTCTTGGGTGTTTGGCTTCCGCCACAAGCATAGGGAGGGGGAGAGATTGCCTCTCTCAAACCCATAAATATGTTATCATTACAACTAGTCCTTGAGTAGAACAAACTAAATAGGTTTACTACCATGTCTGGTTTAGGACTTTGAGAAATGTTCTCAATCATGAGTGATAGATCTATGTACTTGAAAGACCAGAGACAGAAGAATCCACTCTAAATGTACCTAAGGTTGAAATGGATGCTTACTTGAAAAATGTCAATGATGTTGTAGACATCAAAGACCTTATGCTATGATGTATGAGTTGGCATAAACAACATGAACATTCACGAGATGGTGACACATCTTAAGAATAAGAAAGCAAGGTATAATGTATCCAAAGAACTACTTGAGTGCAAGCTGACGGATGGAGATCCAGTAGAGTCCCATGTGCTCAATATGATTGGGCATGTGGACAAATTGAGATTTTTTTTAGTCAAGAGTTTGCCATGGATATGATTCTACAATTGTCAATTGTTTCCTGAATCATATAACCAATTTATCAAGTTCTATCACTTGAGTAACTTGTCCAAACCATTGTCTGAGTTGTTTGACATGTTAATTAATTTTGAAGCACGATTGAAGAAGGATAAATCTGTGATGGTGATCAGTGAAAGTGAGTCCAAGGGAAAAGGTAGGGCCTAGAAGAGTTCTAAGGCTAAGCTGAAGTCCAAGTCTTTGTCACCCAAGATAAGGAGAGGGGTAAGTGCACAAGTAATATCTCCTTTTCGCTTAAAAGGTTTAGGAAAGAAAGTGCCACCATTGTCACTAGCCTGGACACTAGAAAAGAAACTTTCCTCTTTATATAGAGGATCTTAGGAAAAAATGGAGATAGAGACCTGCACTTTAGGGCCTGAGAAAAACCAATCTAGAACTATGGGGCAAGAGTTGTTGTCACTACAATTGGAAGATGGCATTCATGGGCATGCAATAGAATTAGTGAATTTCTATTATGTTCCTGCCATTAATGAAAACATCATTTATCTTGTATGGATAGAAATGTTATGAATAAATTGATGAGATCTTATATGGTGTATGACAGTCTATACTCAATTTTTGTAGAGACAAATGTGTATGACACATATATTGAATGACTTGATGACTCAGACAATGACTACCTATAGAATTGTCATCTATAGTACGTAAATGAGAATTGCCTTTCTACAATGCATAATGATGGTTCTCTAGACTACTTAGGTTATTGAACCAATAGAGATAGGTAAGTCTTATTTATTGGGAAATATGACAAAATCATCTTTGAATAGATGTAGTGAGATTCTATTGGGGATCCTACATATTGATGTATATAGACCTTTTAGAATAAATGCTAAAGATAGTTACCGGTACCTCATTATATTTACTGATACTAATAGCAGATATGGCAATTTGTATTTTATGAAATACAAGTATAGATCTCTTGAAGTGTTCAAGTAGATCATGAATGAAGTATGTAAGTAACGTGGTAATAGTATTAAGACATTTAGATGTCATCAATGTTGAATTAGTTTAAACCAAGAGTTTGAGCACCTTCTCAGATATTGTGATAATGTATCATGATGACCCCACCTAAAATGCAATGATAGTGTATCATGATAGTGCATCAGAAAGAAGGAATCACACCATCTTAAGTTATGATGCGATTATGAATCAATCTCGCAAATCTTCCAATTTCCTTTTCGACACATGATTTACACTAAAATGATGTACCATCTAAAATGGTTGAAAAGACACCATATGAGATATGGCATGGGAGGTGTATTAATATGTATTTTATAAGGATTGGGATTGAAAGATTATTCTAGAAAATAGTTTCTTGAAAAGCTTTGTCCACAAATCACATAAATCTTATTTTGTTGAATACTACTTTTATATTATAATATGACAAGAAAATTGTTATGCACTCACCCCATTATCTTATTTGTATTGGACATGACAAGATGATATGTATTGGACATGATGAGTGGATATCTATCCCACTGAAAGTCATTGGAAATCCATGAAGAACATCCTTAAGGAATTGAGAGGCACTAAAAGGATCAATTCCTTGGTTATGGTAATAAGGAATACATGGTCGTAAAGGGTCACCGATGAAATCTTTCCAAATGACAAATAAAATTAATGATTGCAATCTAAATTTGTGTTTAACCTTAAAACAAGAAATGTAAAGCTAGAAAAGTTCCAAGCAAGAGGTAGTAATTTAATTCTACATTAGATGTTGAGTACCTTATTGTTTTAAGAACATTAGAGGATTATGTATGGATCTAGAAGTTCATATAGATGAACTTCTGGGAGGTTCTAAATGTTGACGACATAGTAAAGATACTATGACAACAACGACACTACTGGATAGGCAAGTAATATTAGATAACTACTACAACACTTCCATCCTATTGAAAATGTCGTATAGAGAAAAGATGTGAAACTTATAGAATACTAACTAGAAGCAAATGTGTCTAACCCACTTTAAAAGAGATTGTGCTGCAGAAACATGATTGACATGCTAAATATCACTTGGAATAAGATTTGTGGGTGATTTTCTCTAAATGTAGATGGGAGTTTGTTGGTATGTATACCTAGAGGGTTAATCATATGATGATTGTAATGTGGCATTGGATACCTGATTTGATAATCATAAAGGTAATTTAGTCCATTATGTTTGCCTCAATTATGAGAGGAAGAGACATACATAGTAGATGTCTAAAGAATGATGTTACTCGATTACATATGTGTTCAGGTTGAGATCATTTGTATGATAGGATTACATACATTCTTATTGTCCCTAGTTAGATATTAATGTGGAAGCAAATAGACAATAGTATTATATAAGACTAGATTGTGTTTTTATTGATGATAGAGTCTCCTTACTTATGATATGTGCTATCAAGTCAAGCACATAGGTGCATGTTAGAGAGCAGTGTATCAGACATACCCACCTTGAGAGTGATACATGGAATGAATGGTAGTTAGAATCAACTCTCATAGTTATAGTGGTGATTGTGGTTCTTAAACATGAAGTCACTACACTCATCACATGTTGTGCTATGTATTTAGACACCATCCAATGTGACCTTGAATAAGGGTTGCCATAAAGGTGATGCTCATGTGCATTGTGACACATTGGAATTGAGTGTGATTAGTGTAGATGGGATTTGTCCCTCCTATAAAAGATTGATATCTAGGCCACTCAATAAGTGAGACTGAGAAATGTATGGCCATAATCATGTGATTCAATATGTGATATGTGAACTTACATGCTTATCAGACAATCTTATCTAGTTCAAGGAACATGGATTGAATTTTGAAGAGGATGACGATTCCATGCCTTGAGTTTAATCTGGATATGAGAGACAAAGGAACTATAGGATCAATAACACTAATCACAAATCGTAGGTTGAAGTTGTTCTCTAATTTTTCGAATTACATGGGTAGCAATTATGCATTGCTAGACACCGCTCATTGCTTGTGATGTCATAAGTTGATTATAGGCATTCAGTGTCAACATAATTTTGGACCTATAGGGTTAAATGTATATGATGCACTTGGAATAGGAATTTATTCATGAATGATGTTTAACTTGATTACTATAAGTGTTTAGGTATTCAATTAAACAACTGAAGTTCAAAATTGACTGAATGGAATCTAAACGGATCAGTTCAAGTGTTGATCAATTGGAATGTCACTGAAATGAAATCCACGTTAGTTGAATAATGCTAGAACTAGGGCATGAAACGACTAGTTCGCATAGTGAACTGACAGGTTCATGGTCTCAACCAACTGATTGATATGATGAACTTCCTGATTTAATGGTCAATTCTATTGGATCAAGGATTGATGTTGATGTCATGATCTACATTAATCCTACATTGATTACTAATTTCATTTAGAAAAGGAAAACACATGAACTGACCAATTCATACATGAGCAGACTAGTTAGGTAGGTGAACTGATCGGTTTGCCATCTAAAGTTTCCATAAAAATCATACATTATGTTCCTTTTGACTTAAAAACAGATTGGGAACTCTAACCCTTGCCTCTCCTATAAATACAAGCATTTTGGGAGCTTCCCAGACACAATAATAAGCTCTAACAATTGTTCTCCTGTCCAATTGTGGTAACCAATAGAGAGCCCGAGCAAGTCCTGCCCATAAAGAGAGGGATTGCGAGGGAAAGACAACTATGGGGGAGTGTATTGATGCTAGTACACTGATGTTCAAAGGGACAGATCCTTCCCCTTGGCTCTAGTAGAGAAACATGGTGTTCTTAGTGGTCTTCATAGAATACTCTAGAGGCAAGGAGTTTTTCCCACTAGGAGGAAAACTTCAACATCCATCCATGGTGTTGCACGAAGAGGACGTTGGTGACAACTATTCGAGTATTACATTCTAATGAAGAAGCTCGTTGTTTCTCAGAGAAGAAGCACAGTCCTACATCAAGAGCTTTTGTTGGACTTGCTCTAGGACCCTATATAACTCTTGTTACCTTACTTCCTAAATACATTGTAGTTAACACGATCTTATTGATTAGGGAATCATCATTAAAATATTTGTGTCTGTTGCCTATCTGTTGTACAGATTTCCCAATAGAAGCTCCACCTTTTGGACTCTTCCAATCACTTCCAAATGTTGTTTTAGGGATTGGTCAAATCTAAGAAAATGTGGGGCATATGCATGTTTGGGCGCCCTAGTTTTGGAGTAATGTGGTGTGATAAAATGGTGCTATGTTGGCCACTCAGTGTTGGAAAGAGGAGGGGTGTAATTTTACTTTGTGTACTATCTCCTAGGTTTCTCATAAGATTGAATAAATTAGACAACAAACCAACTCATAGTGGGGTACCCCAAATTGGGGGTCCTGATAGGCACCCACTTAACATTCCTACAATAGTTTTGGTCAAATTTTAGTGGTCATTGAGCCTAGATATGGTCATAAATCATATATATGTGCAAGTTTGAGAATATTCCATGGGATTAGTGATAAAGAGCTTGTTCTAGGTGACTAGATACTTGTTATGAAATTGTCTTGAGTTGTGACCTCGATGACAATGTATACTGAAGGTAGTATGTAGATAACCATTCATTATTTTGATGTTTTCTCTTATTCGTAGCCTTCCCACTCATTATGAAGTTACAAAATAGAGTTTTTACAAAAATGACTTCTAATGGGAATTAATGTCTACATTTTTACAAAAATGACCCCTAATCTTGAATTTTAGGATTAGTTTGACTAGATATTCATATGATTGTCCATCTTATCAATCGTTAAATCATATTATGATTATTGATCATATATCTAGTTACAATTATTATGATTGGTTAGTTTTGTTGAGTAATGTGTTCAATCATATTTCATGTCCTTTCGTCTCGCATGATGTTACTTGCACACTAAACATTTTCATATTACTTCATCTTAGTAAAAGTTGACATGTATTGCCTCTCCTAAATTTTTGTTGGACTATATTTACAACCGTAGTTCATTGCCAAATGTATTCCATTTTCTTAGTTTCTTTTCATATCTCTGAACTTTACATTGGATCATTTTTAATTGACATTTGTCATAATCTCAATTGTTTGTCAACTAGATCAGATAGAACAAAAAGTGGATTGTCATCTAATTAGATCGTCGCGATGGTGCTTATTTCCCAAGGATAGGGAGTGATGGTTCTATAGTCATATTGCAAGACAATTTAGTCTTATTGTTTAATTTGCATGCACTGTTGTACTGTTATTTTATGTTCAAAAACACTTTACAGGAAACAATCCATTTTCTTATGATCTATTCTTGTTTGTGATGCCTCAATACTTACTAATAACTTCTCTTTATTTTCATTTCTAAAAAATATTACATGTTCTCTTACAAAGCATTGTCTTTCTTTATTATTTTTTGGGGTAATTGACCAGTCCAGAAAATACTAGCACATACTCTATTTTCTTCTCAAGTATGGTTGTTTTTATAAAAAAACACCTAATGGACAACTTGACATGTCGGGTCACACTTTATAAATTTTCTTTTGTATAATTTATCTTATGCCCTCTAGAATTGTCTGATCCATCCAACTAGTGTTTACTTTATGCTACTAATCAAGATACTATTTAACATTCCACAGTTGAGAAATTAAGAAACACATATTTTGATTGGAATATTTTTTTATTTATGAAAGTGATGAATGACATTCTCTGAGTCCCCATGAATTACATGTAAAAAAAGGAATATGTTTCTCCTAATAACATATCCAAGATGTTAGATCCCTTAGAGGAGGAAGTTTTTATCAAGGATCTAATTAAAAAAAGAGAGAGATATACATATGAAACTAGATAATCATTACAATTTTCCATGGGCTTAAAACCTTCACATTCCTATTATTTTGATGAATTCTCAATGACTATTTTTTCATTTTGAATGTATTATAGAACATGGAAAATCTAGACAGTTGGATTATTGTATATATTAGAATATGTGAAGAATTTTTGAAATACATTAACATGGATTTTAGGCCTACAATTGAAGATTTAAAAGTTGTTTGATCATAACCTAAACCTTGCATCTATCTCGCTTTACTGATAAGAGCCAAAGGCAAAAATTTTGTCAGTTGGGACATGCCTCTCATGCAACCCCTATGTAGTATTATAAAAATGTTGGATTTTTTCTTAATACCTTCCTTCTTGGTGCCAATGTTTCACTTTACTAAAATGACGGAATACATTTTTTCCATCCTCTCTCTTGTATCACTACTATGGTTGTGTTGTCTCCTCCTTCATTGATTTATTGCTCATCTCTCAATTCTTCTCTTTACATGGTGGAAACATCACCATATAACCCTTAACCACTTTTTGAATAACTATATGGTTCCTGAAAATATTGAACTTCATCTATGCATGATTCTTCCATTCCTTCTTCTATTTGGAGTAGCATGACAAATGTCAACAATAAATCTCTCAAAAATAAAAATAGATAAATCTACTCAGTATAACTCATTGCCTCTTTTTCCTCACGTGTTTGACTTGTCGAATGAAGTCCAAAATTTGAATTTTTTTACCGATAAATCACTCACTCCATCTTCTAGAATGGGCCAAAACATTCCTGATCTCTCACTAGTTAACAAATAAAATTTGTCTAGGTAAAACTAAATTATAATCTATATACCAATACACTTAGGTACATAACTTACAACATTCTAATTCAACTTGTGGATCTTGGAATCATTTTATTGACTTCTTTACCAAATTGCACTTCAATCCAACCTTAAGAAATTAAGATATACCTAATGTTGACCTAGAGGTTATACATTACCTATATATTGATAATGACTTAACCATTCCATTCATATGTATCTAATATGTGCGTTTAAGATTGTTTGCAGGCATCAGGTACATGAAAAGGATCATATATACAAAGCCCTAGAATGGGCCAAGTGCAAGCCAAAATGGCTACAAGTGTGCATTTTAGGATTTCTATGTAAACTACCTTAGAACATCAATGTAATTACTTGTAATGATGAATTGACTTGTAACTTAGAAGAGAAAAATATTTGGGACAAAATTCACCAAGTGCTAATCACTTTTATTGCAAATTAGAAAATCAATTATAGGCACTTGGTCGGTCAAGTTTCCCTAGCCTGAAACTCGACCGATCAACCTTGGTCGATTTTCTGAAGATTGCATCGGTCGAGTTGTGCACTCACAAAACTTGACCGATCGGGTAGCAGGCCATTTCCAGTTGAAATGGTCAGTCGAGTTTCCTCAGGACAAACTCGACCAATCATTTGAATATCGGTTTTCCTCTTACTTGATCGGTCGAGTTACCCCCATTAAAACTCGACCGATTGCACTGTACATAATTTGCAGAAAAAGTAATATGACCGTTGGTGAATTGTTTTGGGCAAAAATAGAGCCATTTTCTTAAACAAAAAATGATTACTTTTGCATCCAAGTGTCCCACAACTTAAAGGGCCACCCTCAACTATAAATAGAGCCCCTTGGACTTCATTCCAAGATTCTCTTCCATTGCAAACTTGGTTCTAGCTTAGTTGAGAGTGTTCCAAGCCTTGAGCCCCTTTCTCTCTCTACCTTCAAGATAAATTCGTGAGTTAAGAGTGAGTTAGGTCCCTATGTATGAGAGCTATCCCTTGTAATATGTGCAGCTCTCCTTTCTCTCTTCCTACCTCCAAATCCCTTTGAAGATTGATTGAAGCTACTTCTCCAAGTGAAAGAGGAGTTGCTGCTGTTCTTCTCTGAGTGAAGGGGAAGATGTGTTGCTGATCTTCAAGAGTGAAGATAGCTCATTGCTCCAGGTCCCTTGGTGAAGGGAAAACGTGGAGAAGCTCTCCAAGTGAAGGAGAGGTGCAAGGCAAAGCTCAAGTGAGATAGGTAAATCCTGCATGGCTGAAGACAAAGGTAAGATTGGGTAAGTCCTTTGAAGAAGGCTGAAGAATCTTGCTTTGTGGGTTAGTCCTTGGATAGGTAGAAGATCTTAGCTTGAGAAATTAAGTCCTTGGTTGTGTGGTTTATGTATCTTGTAATCTTATTGTGATATATAGGAGAACCAAGTTGCAAATCCTAGAGTCTAACCAACTCTAGGTAGTGGAATGACATTGCTCCTAAGTTTAGGACGTGGAACCACTCTAAACCACATGTCCAAGTGCTTGCTATTCATTGTCTCTTATCCTTGCTTTGTATGCTAGATTTGGACATCAAATTGTTTCTTGCTTTAGCTTTTGCACTACAATTAAATTGGTGGTCTAATTGATTTTGTGAAGTGTGTGTATCTCTATTCACCCCCCCTCTAGAGCCCATTGATCCAACAAGTGGTATCAGAGTAGGTCTTCTCCAAGCTACTTCAACAAGTAGGAGAAGATGGGTGATTCGGCTCTTGGGTCACTCAACCTTGAAGGAAGCTTCTCAATGAGACCCCCGGTCTTTGACGGCACAAACTTCCTATATTGGAAGAGGAGAATGCAATTCTACCTCTAAGGGGTGAGCTACAAAATGTGGAAGATTGTCCATCTCAAGTATGAAGATCCAAAAGGGGACATCACCACATGGACGGAAGATGAGATGAAGTGTGCTCAACTCAATGCCAAAGCCGTGAGCATCATCTACGCCGCCCTTACTCCATCTGAGTTCAACTAGATCTCTTCTTGGGACACGACGCATGAGATATGGCACAAGTTGTGTGTCAACTATGAAGGGACCGAGCAAGTCAAGGAGGCCAAAGTCTACATGCTTGGTGTTCTTATTGAGAACTTCAAGATGGGGAAGAATGAAAGAGTAGCGGACATGTACACAAGGTTAAATGTCATCTTGAATAGCCTTGCAGCTCTTGGAAGTGTCATGGATAGAGGTACAATCAATGCCAAAATCTTGAGATCTCTTCCAAAGAGATGGGACCAAAGGTCACTTCAATTTAAGAAGTTTACAAGCTAAGCGAGTTGTCAACCGAGGAGCTGGTTGGTAACCTCCAAGCCCATGAACCTAGGCTCGACAAGCAAGAAGAAGAGGAGAAAAGAGAAGAGAAGGAATCAAAGAAGATAAAGGACACAACCTTCAAAGCTCAAATTGAAGAAATGGTCCGACAACAACAACTTGCCATGAAGTCTCCCTTCCCTTCCTCAAGTGAAGATGAAGGTGTCAATGATCATGAAGCTAACTACTCAAAAGGGAAACACTTCAAGAGCAAGCCCTCCTCCTCAACTCCTAGGTGCTACGAGTGTGGTCAAAAAGGCCACTACAAGAGTGACTTCCCAAAGGACAATAAGAGCCATCATAAGAGCAGCCACAAGAAGGATGACAAGTACAAAAGAGAAGCAAAGTACAAGAGGAAAGACAAGAAGGAGAGAAGATCCAAAGATGCAGCTCATGCGGTGTGGGAGGAGTCTTCTTCAAGCTCCTCAAGCTCTGAAGATGGAGAATGCCATCTTGCCCTCATGGCCTCAACTAGTGAAGATGTAATTGAGGTAAGTGAGGTAAGAAAGGTTAGTGATGTTAATTTACTTGAGCTATCTAAGGAAACTCTCATTGATATGCTTAATGAATGCCAATCATCTTTTGCTAAATGTAAATCTAAGAGGAAAAGATTAGGCAAAATAGTTGATGATCTTTATGCAAAAATTGACATTCTTGATGAAAATGAAAAATTGCATCTTGATAGCATAGAATCCTTGCAAGGGAAATTTCTTGACCTTGAACTTCAATACAATGGAGTAGAGGTTGAGAATGGTACATATCTTAAAAATATTGAAAATCTTAATATAGAAAACCAAAAATGCCTAGATGAGCTTGATACTCTTAAAATAAAAAATGTAGAACTCAAGCTTATTGATGATGCTAGGAGAGAAGAAATCTATGCTTATCAAAGAGAAATAGTTGTTCTTAAATCTGAAAATGCAAAATTGCTTGCTCAAATTAATGATCTATCTTCTAGACCTGTTTTGCCTAGAAATGAAGTTGCTAGCTTAACTCTAGAAAAAGATTCTCTTCTTACTAAAGCCCTCTGTCTTGAAGCCGACCTTTTGCATACTAGAGAAGATCTTGCTAGTCTATATACTACTGTTGTAAATCTTAGTGATGATAATGCTAAATTAAGATCTACTTTGCAAAGGTTTCTTTTAGGAAAGAAATCCCTAAATGATGTCCTACAGCACTCTACCAAACAAGTTGGTACTAGTGGTTTAGGATATAATGGGACTGCTCCCAAAGGTAAGAAGAAGGAGGGTAAGAAAACGAGTGTGGAACCTCCAATTTTCAATGGAGAGACTTTCGGCTCTAAAAACCCTATGGTTTGTATTCATTGCAAATGTGATGACCATTATTCTACCTATTGTCCTTACAAGCCCAAGGGGACCAACCCAAGGATGAAATGGGTCCCCAAGCTAACCCCGAACCCCAAAGTTTGAGTTGGGTTCCAACATCCTCTTTTCTTGTAGATTAAAAAGAAATGGATTGTTGATAGTAGCTGCTCTAAGCATATGACTGGAGAAATCAGCCATTTCAACAAATTTGTGAAAAAGAAAGGAGGATCGGTAACCTTCGGGGACAACAAGAAGGGTAAGGTTATAGGTGAGGGTGATGTAGGCAATGAATTATGTATTAAAAATGTATTGCTTGTTGATGGCCTACATCAAAATTTAATTAGTGTTAGCCAATTATGTGACAATGGTTATCTTGTGCTATTTACTTCTTTAGAATGCTTGCTTCTAGATTCCCTCTCCTATAGTGTTATATATAAGGGAACTAGAAATGGTAATCTTTATATTATTGTTCTTGATGCTCTTAAGCCCATACTAAATAGATGCTTAGTTGTGGATAAAAATGATCTTTCTCTTTGGCATCGTCATTTGGGTCAGGTGAATTTGCATCAAATGAGGAAGTTGAACAAAAAGGACTTGGTTCAAGGACTTCCTAAATTGGATTTTGATAAGGATGAGGAATGCCAACCTTGTACACAAGGGAAACTAACCAAATCCTCCTTCAAATCCAAAGGAGTCATGAGTACCAAGAGAGTTCTTGAACTTCTTCATATTGATCTATTCAGACCAATGAGAACTCAAACGCTTCGTGGCTCCAAGTATTGTCTTGTTATTGTTGATGATTTCTCTAGATATACTTGTACTTTCTTTCTCGTTTCTAAAAGCGAAACTCTTGATGTTTTCTAGAGCTTTTGTAAACGGGTTGAAAATGAAGCTTCTTGCCATATTGTTTCTATTCGTAGTGATCATGGGGGAGAGTTTGAAAATGATCTTTTTGAGCGTTTTTGTGAAAAATCGGGTTATTCACACAATTTCTCTTCTCCTCGCACACCTCAACAAAATGAGGTTGTTGAGAGGAAGAATAGGTCGCTACAAGAGAGGGCTAGGACCATGCTTCTTGAGTATGACACTCCTAAGAAGTTTTGGGTTGAAGCTGTTAGCATGTCATGTTTTGTGCAAAACCAAGTTTTCACACATCCTTCTTTTAAGAAAACCCCCTATGAACTATGGCGTGGCAGGAAGCCGTCTATTGATTTCTTTCATGTTTTCGGATGTCCTTGTTTTGTTTTAAACACAAAGGATTCTCTCAACAAGTTTGATCCAAAATCCTATGAGGCTTTATTCCTAGGCTATATCACTACTAGCAGGGCATATAGAGTATTTAACATTGAATTGTCTAAAATTGAAGAATCTATCAATGTTAAGTTTATTGAAACTAACCCTGTTGTTGGCAAGCATATTGGTGATGATGATGTTGCAGATGAAATAATTCCTATCTTAAAAGACCTCAACATCAAAGACAAAGGCAAGCAGGTGATTGAAGAAGAAAAAGAAGAAGAAAAGAAGGATCCCACTCCCCGCTTTGCAAAGAATCACCCCAAGGAGTTGATCATTGGCAACATGTTTGAGAGAGTAAGGACACGAGCTACTCACAACAAAGTACAAGCAGATAGTGCCTTCATCTCCCAACTAGAGCCAAAGAACATCAAAGAAGCCCTTGGTGATGATGTGTGGATCCTTGCCATGCAAGAAGAGCTAGAGCAATTCGAGAAGAATCGTGTGTGGACCCTAGTGCCAAGACCAAGTGATAGAAAAATCATTGGCACCAAATGGGTCTACCACAACAAGCTAGATGAGCATGGAAAAGTGGTAAGGAACAAAGCAAGGTTAGTGGCACAAGGTTACAACCAATATGAAGGTATTGATTTTGATGAAACCTATGCTCCAGTTGCTAGATTAGAATCTATTCGTATGCTACTTGCCTTTGCTAGTTATAAAAATTTCTTGCTATATCAAATGGATGTTAAAAGTGCATTTTTGAATGGTACAATCGGTGAGGAAGTATTTGTTGCTCAACCTCCGGGCTTTGAAAATGACAAATTACCCAATCATGTTTATTTGTTGCAAAAAGCTCTCTATGGACTCAAACAAGCACCTCGAGCTTGGTATGAGAAATTAAAGAACTTTTTGTTAGATAATGGGTATGTCATGGGCAAAGTTGATTCTACCTTGTTTCTAAAACACACTTCTAACCATTTTCTTATAATTCAAATATATGTTGATGATATCATTTTTGGCGGACTGATCTTGATCTTTGCAAGGAGTTTAGTTCTCTTATGCAGAGTGAATTTGAAATGAGCATGATGGGTGAGTTGACCTTCTTCCTCGGCTTTCAAATCAAACAAACAAAGGAAGGAAACTTCATCAACCAAGGCAAATACACAACTGAACTACTCAAGCGCTTTGGGATGGAGAATATGAAGCCTACGGATACACCCATGTCAAACACTGCCAAACTTGACAAAGATGAAGAAGGTGAAAAGGTAGATGAGAATCTCTATAGAGGTATGATTGGAAGTTTACTTTATTTAACTTCCTCTAGACCTGATATTATGTTTAGTGTTGGCTTGTGTGCTCGCTTTCAATCTTGCCCTAAGAAGTCGCATCTCACTGCTGTTAAGAGAATTTTGAGGTACTTAGCCAAAACCCAAAATTTTAGTTTATGGTATCCTAAATCAAGGGATTTTACTCTTAGAGCATATAGTGATGCGGATTATGCAGGGTGTTTGATTGATAGAAAGTTCACAAGTGACACTTGCTTCCTCTTAGGACAATGCTTAGTGTCTTGGTTTTCCAAGAAACAAAGCACAGTGGCATTATCAACTACCGAAGTTGAATACATTGCAGCCGGGAGTTGTTGTGCATAGGTCCTATGGATGAAGCAAATGCTCCAAGACTTTAACATATTTTTTGATGCATCTCCTATCTTTTGTGACAATATTAGTGCAATTAATCTATCTTATAATCCTATATTGCATAGTAGAGACAAGCATATAGAGGTTCGCCATCATTTTCTTCGTGACCAAATTGCCAAGAAAGATATATATATCACACATGTGGACACGGAAAATCAATTGGCAGACAT
The DNA here is from genome assembly GCA_963693085.1 of Alisma plantago-aquatica. Lineage (NCBI taxonomy): Eukaryota > Viridiplantae > Streptophyta > Magnoliopsida > Alismatales > Alismataceae > Alisma > Alisma plantago-aquatica. Next base: position 1,545,600,565 of record OY856409.1, read on the forward strand.
TTTTACAAAACCTCTAGCTAGAGATCAATTTAATTTTATTCGATCTAAACTGCTCATTGTTGATTTGAATGATATTGCTATGTGATCTAGCTAGTTGTCTCTTCCCTATATGCTTGCTCATGTAAATCTTCACCTTATGTTGCTCATATACATGCTTGTTTGTTCTTAAATTGCCTATCAACATGCTTAGTTTTTGCTTATTTTTGGGTTTTATCGAATTTCACATTTTATCGCTAAATAGTGCCCAATGATGAGCTAAATGTGCCTAGGTATGTTAATTATGCATAATAGAATAGACAAATAAATTTAATCGACATGTATATGGCTAGAATCTAAGAATTAGACTGCTAGGTCAGGTTGACCTTCGGTCGAGTTTCCACCCTGGAAAAATCGACCGATCAGGAGCTAAGAGCTGTCTTTAGTGGACCATTCGGTCGAGTTGTACACCCTTAGAACTCGACCGATCGACGGGCAGCGCCAACTTAAAAGTTAGGATCGGCCGACTATTTTCCCTTGCAACTAGGAAATAGCCGACTGATTCCTCATCTCCTAGCCCGTGCTCTGAACCCAAGCCCTAAACCTCCCCCGTTCCAAATCCTAGGGCAACCTAGAAACCTGTTCTTGACCCTCCCGGGCGTATGTGGTGTGTCTTCTTCAGCTTTTGAGGTTTGTCTTGCTTGTTTGCACGGTTTCTCTTCTTGTTTTCATTTCCATGGATTTCCATAGGCGAAAACGTGTCGCCCCTAGCAATGCTCCAGCCTCCTCCTTGACCAACCGCTTGATTCCGTTTGATAACACCTCCTTTGTGTCTATTGAGGCGGTAAATAGGTATAAGGATCTTCTTCCACGATCTCCTTTTCCTTTTCCCCCCTTAGTTGATGCAAATCGTTTTCAAGCGTACATCACCTCTGTTTCGAGGCTTCTTGCCAAACACCACCTATCTGCCCTAGCAATCGAACGTGACTGCTTCAATAATCAGTTATCTAGCACAAAAGAAGTTCACGAGTTCTACGCAAATCTACGTTGGAACTACAATTCACTTGTTCCCTGCCAAATACCAAAATAGTTCTTACCTCGATGATCGCCGGTTGACATTTTCAAATCTCTGAGGAAACTTTCAACTACTATCTTGCCAGAGACGAAGAAAACAACACTTGGCGTAAGGACTATGGCGAGTATTTCGATCTTCTTGACCCGGAAGGTTTCTATAAACACCATGAATTGACGCTACCAGACATTCATCGATTTTTAAAGAAACTAGACGTGACCTATAAGAAGCGGTCCACCCTTCCCTCCTCCTCCCTTGACCTTCAGAGGCTCATCTTGGCCCTTGTGATTAACTGTAATATCCATCCCAAGCGTAATCAAACGGACATTGCGGAAAACACAGCGGTCCTGATGTATTGTTTGTTAAACAACATCGGTGTCAAATGGGCTCGTTACTTTCCTACACCATATGACCTGTTTTGACACCGGCAAGAACACCAAGGGCACCCACCCTCCCTACCCAGCCCTGATTTGTGGTCTTTTCTAGTTCTCCACTGATAAATCACTCTTTTCTTACTTCCATTACCCGGTTGCTAGAAAAGGAGTGTGCATTAGTGAAACCACCGTTCAGAAGGTTGTCCTTGTCTTTACCCCTGCCCCTGGTGCTTCTGCCTCCGGCTCTGCCTCTACTTCTGGTGTACCTCCCTCCTCCACCCATGCTCCACCTCTGTAGCCACATCCCCACCCTAGCCATGCGTCATTCTGTGCATCAAATGAAACCCTTCTGGGATATATGATGCATGAACAGGCGTACAACCGTCAGGTTCAGGACCACCTCCACCAGGATTTGTGTTCGATCATGTCTACCATGAACCTGTCATGTGCTTCACCCTACCCTGTCTACCAGCCATACCCGGGTAGTGCCTATGCCTCTTATGCATACGAGCATTACTTCCCTGCTCCACCACCGTTTGCTACCGAGCCTTTCGCTGCCGCTCCACCTCAATATGCTGCTGGTAGTTCCACTCCTTCTTTCCTGTCGTTACCTGCTGGCCCCCTGGCTGCTCTGCTCGCTTCCTTCGGGGACTCTGCTCCGTCCTTCCCGTAGGCCAAAGAGCTCCTTTCTCTTGGTAAGTCGTCGGCTGAGCAGAATGCCCGTTGGCCCGGTCGCTCTTTTGGTCCTGACGATGAGGAGATGTCCGACCAGGCTGAGGATGCTTCTGACAAGGATGGTGATGATGGTGTTGGATCTGCTGCTGGCACAACTGCTCCACCTTCGGATGGTGACGAGGACTACAACCCAGGTGACAACTAGGAAGAACTTGATATAGATAGCTTAGATGTCTAGGAGGTTGTCTTAGCTTATAGTCTAGCATGTCTATTATATATATCTTTCTAGACTGTTTTGTATAAGCAACATCCTGGCACATTATTCTGAGCTGTACTATTTTCTTATTCACTGTTTTCTCGCTTTATGGTTGTAATTGCTTATGAGGACATCTTTCTGAGTTGGAATATCATTGCTATGCACTTTGGCTATTTAATCTGTGTTATCTTATGCTTGGTGCTTTTTGAGATATATTTTGATTCTGACTTGGATTGTATGTTCTCCTCCATGGTTGTATGATATATGCTTTTACCTTGTTATTTACTCTTTTGCATATATGTGTGGTTGAGTCTTGGAGAAAACCTAGTTTTTTCTCTTCTACCCTACCTTTTTGATAATGTCAAAAGGGGGAGAAATATCTCTTGGTTTGAGACTCAATCATATTTATTTCTTGTGATTATACCATTTCTTTCTTGCCTAGGTGATCCTTTTCTTGTTAATTTGTTGTTGATCATGTGACATGCAAAGGATTAAACATTACACGGATATTAGTATTGCCATGTATAGAAAACCTAACATGTAGGTGAGAGGAAGCATAGTTTGAGGGGGAGCAATTCCAATTGTTCTTATCATGAATCCCCCTAATTCACAAGGCAAAGGTATAACTCTCTTATCCTTTTCAATATGTTTGAGGAATGGTTTGTCATTTTCAAAAAGGGGGAGAATGTTGACCTATAGGTTATACATTACCTATATTTTGATAATGACTTAACCATTCCATTCATATGTTTCTAATATGTGCGTTTAAGATTGTTTGCAGGCATCAGGTACATGAAAAGGATCTTATATACAAAGCCCTAGAATGGGCCAAGTGCAAGCCAAAATGGCTACAAGTGTGCATTTTAGGATTTCTATGTAAACTACCTTAGAACATCAATGTAATCACTTGTAATGATGAATTGGCTTGTAACTTAGAAGAGAAAAATGTTTGGGACAAAATTCACCAAGTGCTAATCACTTTTATTGCAAATTAGAAAATCAATTACAGGCACTTGGTCGGTCGAGTTTCCCTAGCCTGAAACTCGATCGATCAACCTTGGTCGATTTTCTGAAGATTGCATCGGTCGAGTTGTGCACTCACAGAACTCGACCGATTGGATAGCAGGCCATTTCCAGTTGAAATGGTCCGTCGAGTTTCCTCAGGACAAACTCGACCGATCATTTGAATATCAGTTTGGCTCTTACTTGATCGGTCGAGTTACCCCCATTAAAACTCGACCGATTGCACTGTACTGAATTTCCAGAAAAAGTAATATGATCGCTGGTGAATTGTTTTGGGCAAAAATAGAGTCGTTTTCTTATACAAAAAATGACTACTTTTGCATCCAAGTGTCCCACAACTTAAAGGGCCACCCTCAACTATAAATACAACCCCTTGAACTTCATTCCCAGCTGCTCTTCCATTGCAAACATGGTTCTAGCTTAATTGAGAGTGTTCCAAGACCTTGACCCCCTTCCTCTCTCTACCTTCAAGATAAATTCGTGAGTTAAGAGTGAGTTAGGTCCCTGTGTATGAGAGCTATCCCTTGTAATATGTGCAGCTCTTCTTTCTCTCTTCCTACCTCCAAATCCCTTTGAATATTGATTGAAGCTACTTCTCCAAGTGAAAGAGGAGTTGTTGTTGTTCTTTTCCGAGTGAAGGGGAAGATGTGTTGCTGATCTTCAAGAGTGAAGATAGCTCATTGCTTCAGGTCCCTTGGTGAAGGGAAAATGTGGAGAAGCTCTCCAAGTGAAGGAGAGGTGCAAGGCAAAGCTCAAGTGAGATAGGTAAATCCTGTAAGGCTGAAGACAAAGGTAAGATTGGGTAAGTCCTTTGAAGAAGGCTGAAGAATCTTGCTTTGTGGGTAAGTCCTTGTATAGGTAGAAGATCTTAGCTTGAGAAATTAAGTCCTTGGTTGTGTGGTTTATGTATCTTGTAATCTTATTGTGATATATAAGAGAACCAAGTTGCAAATCCTAGAGTCTAGCCAACTCTAGGTAGTGGACTGACATTGCTCCTAAGTTTAGGACGTGGAACCACTCTAAACCACCGGTCCAAGTGCTTGCTATTCATTGTCTCTTATCCTTGCTTTGTATGCTAGATTAGGACATCAAATTGTTGCTTGCTTTAGCTTTTGCACTACGATTAAATTGGTGGTCTAATTGATTTTGTGAAGTGTGTGTAGCTCTATTCACCCCCCCTCTAGAGCCCATTGATCCAACACCTAAAATACCACTCTTACTATATATTAAAAATAAAAATAATAAAATTCTACAAAATGAACCTCTTCATACTATATTTTAATTTTATATAGTAACTCTAAAGTTTCCTCAAATTAAGCCACTAAAATGTAATTATCTTTACTTATAAAATGATTTAATTTTATCTTGAATTCATTTCATAATTTAATTTTATTCTTTACGTTACATTTTTTGACCCTAGGATCAATAACTACAATAAAGTACTTATAGAATCCAGTTGTGGTAAATACTTTCCCGCACTTCTCCAACTTGTCAAAATGAGGAACAAATAAATGTGATTTGATTGTGGTAATTGTAATAATGAAGGATAGTTACAGTTAAAATGGATACTAATATAAGCATTAGAATGAAAATTTAAGTATTACTTGTTGATGAACATTTGATAGATTGATAGCACTAGAATGAAAATTTATGTATTACTTGTTGATGAATATTTGATAGATTGATCGTTATACTAAAAAGAAACAAAAAGGTTGTATTACACATATAATGAAAACATAAATGATAGAAGAGGGTAGACATGGATGCCCCCCCCATACAAACAGTCTGACTCTCTCCCTCCACACACACACACACACACACATACACACAGATATATATATAGTCATCTCTCTTTGTCTGTCTATCTGTCTCTCTCTCTCTCTCTCTCTCTATATATATATATATATATATATATATATATATATGGGTGTGTGTGTTTGTTTGTGTGTCTATGTTTTCATAAATATTTATTTATATATATGTATATAAGTATGGCATTTTTGAATAAAGTAACTAATTAATATCTCTCTTGACAGTATACGAACTGGGTCTATCAGCTAGATCACATAAAATTTGAATTTAGAAAGGACAATATTAGTGATAAAATAAATTATTGGTCCAACAATTGAACAAATCTAAATGGTTAGAAACCAACCAATTTGTTCCAAAATTTATATAGATAAATATAAAATCGATTTACCTTACATGTGAGTCATGTAGATGCAAACCAATTTAACCTAGAGAAATAAGCATGTATGAGATATTGTATGTTATACCATAAACTACTATGCACTAGTAGTTTTACTTTTTATGAATCCTAATACCTATGAAAATATATCGTTAAAAACAAACGACTTCCAGATTTCATGAGAAGAATTCTTCATAAAATATATTAAATAGTAAGGAATGATGCGTGAGGATTAGAAAAAATGCTAGATTGGTATTTATGCTCTGAGCGATGTGATGAAAGGTAACTATAATGACCAAAGATCAATTCAAATTTTTTTTTATATCTTTGGGAACCACATTACTTAGTGAAATTGACTATGAATCTATGATGGGACAAGTGAGGATTAAACAATTCTCCTCAAATAAAGTACACATGCAGAAAAAATTAAATGTTCCTAACTAGGATATTTTTCCTAGTTAATACAAGTGGATTTGTTTTATTGTAATAAATCCATTCAATATTGCAATATTTCTATTTTCCTAAAATTATATGAGAGTGTTGTCTTATATATACTATTTAAGACATTTTCTTAGATAGATATCAAGTCATCATTTTTGGTAAACCCCACATAATCTACTCGTGTTTGTGAATTCAACAATTTTTCAAAGGTCAATTTTATATTCTAACTAGAAAAGTCATGTGCTTTACACGTGATAGTTTGGTAATCATTGATTTGGTAAATTGATTGATAAAAGATGGTGTAAGATGATGAAAAAGGAATGAGTTGACTTTGATATCAAATTTTGAAGAATTATGACATTGTTAATGAAAAAATCTAGAATTAGCCAATGTTTTTCTATGATAAAAACGATTTAGTTGGTGTCTGTCTCATAGTTGTCTTTATTACTATAAATCTATACTCTTTGGCTTTGTAGGAGAGTTTACCCTCCTTCACTATGTTTGTAAATATGTAGTTTGTTTGGATCTTGATATCCGCTAAGATTATGCTAATATTGTACAATTCATTGAGGTTTTATTACATTTCTTGATCATGATTTTGTTAATTAATTACATTCGTAATGATTTTATAAAGTATATTAAGTAAATGCATCCTAAAACGAAACTATGGAGTAAACATGCATTTTCTTATATGACAATAAAAACAACTTATGTTAGTTATTTTTAGCAATTGATAATATAGACTCCAAACCAATTTTCAAACTCAATTTTAAAGAAAGTATGCCTCAAACATTTTCATTTTGTAACTAACACATATAGTCCACAAGGATTATAAGTATACTCTTTCATATAAAGATGAAAAATGTGTGAACATAGAAGGTGTGGAAGTTAATAGAATTTTACTAAATTCAAATATTTAAAAAGATTTTGAAATTTGTTCTAAGTTTATAAATATTCAGTTTCTTAATGGTCTTAGAAGGAGTTGCAAAGAAGTTGCAAAGAAGAAAGGAGGGACCTAGAAGAAAGGAGGGACTTGCAAAGAAGAAAGGAGGGACCTAGATGATAAATGGAGAATTAGTTGTCCTTATGTTGGAAATAACCCCAAAGTACATATACATCTTTCCCTTGCAACCAAAGGCAACGTTTCCTTTCTTCTATCACTTATCACCTTACTTGGACTGACTAAGGAAGAGATTAGGAACATAGGAGAATGGCTAACAAGAAGCTAGGTAAGTTGGACCATCTTCTTGCTCGAATTCATGAAGGAAGTTAGGTTACAAGGTTGGTTTTATGGTTTCCTTACTTAACTCTTTCTTTCTAGCCGATCTTTCCCAACCTTTCCTTGGAGAAACACCATCGGCCTACCTGTGGGGCTCAAGACGCCATTATAGGCTTGAAAGTTTGGAAGCTTGGATCTCTAGGAACGACCTTAAGGCGGGTTTTATAACTCTAAACCTTTTTCTTTCTTATGCATATCCTTGTTCTTGCAATTAGTAGTTAGTTCTTCTTCTTCCCCACTCTTCCTTGCACTTTTGCAAGCAAAACCACGAAGTAACCGACCTGATCTGAGGTTGAAGATGATGGGCGTGATTTCCTAGGTAACTTTACCAAACGACCTTGGACCATTTGGTCTAAACGGTTTGCAAGACCGTTTGATATCAAACGATCCCAAGACCATTTGTTTTCATGCGGTTTGCAAGACCGTTTAGATTCAAACAGTCTCCAAGAACGTTTGGCAAGTTTGACCAAGTGAAGACCATTTAGAGGTCTGTTGAAAACCTGTTGAATTAATCATTTACAAGGAATCATAATCTAATTGCAAACCAATCATAAGTTGAAGGCACTTCAACCCTCAAAACCCTAATCGGGTTCAACTGATGATTTCAAGGATCGATTGTGTTGAACTTTGGGTTGAGTGGACCAAACGGTCTCAAGACCATTTGGGAATCACTCAAACAGTCTCCAGACCGTTTGGTGACCACCCAAGACCGTTTGGAGGTCTAGGGTTAAGGGAATTTGATCAATTGAAGGTCCAATCACAATAGGTAGTTGAATTAATCAAAAGTGCTGATTTGTAACTTAATTAGGGTTCAACCCTTATCAAATTGACTTAGATTTTGATGTGACTTTGGGAAAATGGTATCAAGACCGTTTGGAGGGTGTCCAAATGATCCCAAGACCGTTTGGGCCAAGTTGGGGCCCAATTAAGTGTCGATTGATGTCTTCAACTTCAATTAGACTCATGTTGATCAATGTTGATGGTTAATCGATTACAAACCCTAATTGGATTGGTTTCAACCCTAATTGGATATCAATTGAGGGTCAATTGAGGGTCAATTGAGTGTCCAATTGGTTACGACTAAACCTAATTGGCTCAATTGATAATTGGTTAACATATATGAGGTCAATTGAGGGGTTCAACCTTGGAAACCCTAATCGATTATATGTGTTGATGCACTTTTTGGGTCCAATCGGTTTTGAAATGTTTGGACCGAACGGTCTCAAGACCGTTTGAATTCAAATGGTCTCAAGACCATTTGGGTTCAAATGATCTCAAGGTCGTTTAGATCCAATCGATCTCAAGGTTGTTTCAATTCATGCGATCTCAAGGTCGTTTCATTTCAAACGGTTTCCAAGTCAACTCTTTCAAACGGTCAACATGATGAAACGGTTTCAAGACCGTTTAAGAGCAAACGTTTTTGAGTGTCATGCAGTCTTGAAGTCAACCATGACCAAACAATCAACTCTTCCAAATGGTCTCAAGACCGTTTGGAGGTTGAAGTGTGAAATCGTTTGGGGACTTTTAGGGTTAAGATTTCTTAATGCCTTGAAGGCTTAGATGGTCCAATGGTTGTTTAACCTAAACCCTAATGATACCTAAAGACATTAAGGGGTTAAGTAACTAGTAGTTTGAACCATGTTATGATTAAGGGTGAACATTACCAATGTACCCTTGGGGGGGGTTCAAGTAGACAAACATCCCTTGATCAAGCAAACCCTAATGACCATTGTGGTGATGACTTGACCTATGTAAATCAAGTTGAATTGACTTAACCTAATATAGAGTGATGTAAACATCATCTAATAGTGAGAGGAGAGAGAAGGCTCCTAATATGAATAAGAATCAAGTAACATACCTTCAATATGTAAGAATGTACATGATTAGGGTATGATCCATCAAGGTGAGATCATGGAAACCCTAATTATGATGATTGGTGAATCTTAACCTAATTTGAGGGCATCAATGATGATAATTTCATACATGATGATGCTATGAACTCAATTCACTATGAAGTGAATAGTAAACCCTAATTCTAGGGTAATAACATGTAATGTGAATAGTAAACCCTAATTGAGGGTGATATGTTGAAATGTACAATAAACCCTAATTCCAGGTTATGCTTTTAAGCATGAATCTTCACGATTATAATAAGGTGAGGAATCATTATTCCTAATCATAATGAAAGGGATTGGATAACCCTAATTGATGTAAATAAGGGAACCTAACCTTAATGAAGGCATTAAGGTACAACCCTTGAATTGAAAGATTATTTCTGCTTATTAAATTGCTAATATGGAAATGAATTGTTTATTGTTGTCAATTGAATTAACCATGCAGGTTCTTATAAGAGAATGATCATAACCAAGTAAGGGTTATGATATCATATTCATTGAAAGCATGTTATAGCTTTATAAATAGTGACATACTATGTTGCCTAGTTTAAGTGGCATCATATGAGATTGATGGGCTGTAAGAGCCATGAGTAACATCAAGGTCATGCTGAGTAGATGACTTATGATGTAATGATTGAGAATTGATATCCATATAATAACTGATGAGAGTTAAGCTTAATACATTTAGTATTTTTCTTATATAGCAGTGTCTTGAATAGTTAAATGTTTGAGAACATGCTTGATGCTAAAAGAATGCTGAAATGTACCTAACTAATCAAGTATAACCATACCATGTAGATCCCTGATCATAGATCCATCATTGTCAGAAGCTAAATGATGGTGAAATAGGTTTTCCTAAGGGAACTCATGGATCACATACTTTTGAGTATGTGGGGGAATATGGATGTGAATATCCTTACATCTTAGTGTAGGAGTTGATGTAGATGTACCTTAATCTATCAATCCTTCACTATATGTTTATGTCGGGGTGATGTTTCACTATTCTCCTGAGGGAATCTTTAATACCGCATCGATGAGAGATAAACAAGAGATCTTTTGATAGCGAAGAGAGTACAAAATTCCACTGTGACTCTAATAGCGAAGTGCCAGAATACCTTGGTAAGCTATAGTAGGAGAGACACTAGATGTTCTGCATGTTGATCCTCATACTAACTGAGGAAGATGAGGTCATAAGAATCCGACTCTTTTGATGACCTAGGTATGATACCGATGCAACTTAGTAGTGATCGGTTGGAGTATGAGCAGTATACCTCATCTCCGCAGGGCATAATAATGTTTGTAAAACATAATCAACCACGTAACATAACTGCTTATGTTGAATTACGAGAAACAATGTTTGATGTTACATTGTTTACATTGGTATACATGTTCTTCATATTCCTTGATGAAGTGATTGCTTAAGTAATTGTTGTTTACTTATTATTAAACCTGTTGTTGAAATGATTTAAATTACCTTTCTTATGTTATTCCTTAATTGCTATAACAAAGCTTCTGGCAGAGAGTTATAACTCTCACTAGGACAATTATTTAAAATTGTCTCACCCCGTAGGTTTCAACTTTTTAGGTGGACGTCGAGGACGGAGAAACCAATCCGAGGGTGAGCAATATCAGCAGCAGCAACACCAGGGACAACAGTGAATCTTAGGTGGAGATACTGACTGTCAAGTCCTGTAGTTAGTTGGTCTTATGTCGTCTCTGTACTCTCAGGTCCTAGGAGTCAGTAGGTCTGAGATTTTGGTTCTTAATCTCAAGATTCTTGTATCTGGATGTATATAATCACTTTAGAGGTGATTTAACATGATATAAACTATTTATCTTGTTTCTTATAAAGAAGCTTCATGGTTTAAAGATCTTTTCTCCAAAAAGTTTTAATTTTCAATATTCTGTTGCTAATTAATCACTTCCGCTTAGTTTATCTCATGTTTTATAAGTCGGATCCTACAAGTTTAGTGGTATCAGAGCTCTAGGTTCGCTGAGTCTACAGAGACATAGGACTTAGGATGTCGAGTCTATTCTTAGTGTTTTCCAGTATATCTAATAGTGTCTTCTGCTCCTCAGGAGAAGAGGATAAGTAAGGATGTCTGGACCATACGAGGATGGCAGAAAGTAGTGTTGCTGCACCTCGAGAAGGTGCGAGGAATCCGGAGATAGAACAACCTGTACCTGAGCCACCCATGGAGCCACCTCAGTTTGACCCAACTAATATGGGAAACCCAGCTGTTCAGACTATGTTCGGACAGTTTATGACTTCCATGACACACATCACAAATAGGATGCCTATGCCTGCACCTAGGGCACCTACCCAACCTGAAGGACAAGGTATCCGTAAGACATTCGAATGACTTTGTCGTGTCAGAGCAACCGAGTACTTTGGAACAGTTGACCCTGTAGATGTCGATCTGTGGTTGACTGAGTTAGAGAAGGCTTTTAGAATCCTGAACATCCCAAAAGTAGAGAAGGTTAGACATGCTGTCTATCTTCTCAAGGGGTGTGCTGGTCATTGGTGGACCATGGAAGAGCAGAAGAGGCCTGGTGTGGAGGTTGCCTGGGAAGTCTTCCGATGGGAATTTATTAATAGATATTTCCCTAAGACATTCCTGGACGAGAAAATCTCTCAGTTTGAGAGGTTAAGACAAGGTCTGATGAACATTAGCGAGTACGAAGCTAAGTTCATGGAGTTGTTGCGGTTCTGTCCGCATATGGCTGCTACTGATGAAGAGAGGATAAGGCTGTTCGAGAAAGGGTTGAATGCTGATTTGACTACTCCCGTGTCTTCCCTAGAGAACCGGGAAAGGTTTGCTACCTTCGTTGAGTCATTCTGAAGGATAGAAAGGTCCGTAGCTGAGAAGAGGCAAACCCATAAGAGATATCCTCAATTCTAGGGATGTTCATCTAGAGATTTCAAGAAGCCTAAGTTTTCTGCACCGACACCATCACCAGCTAGACCTAGTGCTCAGACACAGTGGACACCGAGTAGAGGTAGAGGATGAAGCCTACCACTACAAGGGGCTCGCAGTTTAGCATCGATGTCAGTTACAGGACCACCAAGACCACAACAACTGGAGAGAAGTTGTTACATATGTGGAAAGGTGGGGCATCTGATGAAAGACTGGAAAGCTAGACCAGCAAGTGTAACCCAACCACATAGGCAGAGTCAGCAAGGATCCCAGAGGAGGAAGTTTCAAGGAGCAACTAGAGGACGTGGACAAGCGTCCCAGGCTGGATCGTCAGCACCGAATCAACCTCAGGCGACAACAAGGTTCTATGCAATGAACCCACCTGATGCAGTGATCAACCCTCAGGTTGTGGCATGTCAGATGGAGTTGTTATATTCTGATATGTCTACATCCTGAGTTGTATCTGTTTTGATTGACCCGGGTGCTACGCACTCCTTTATCACTCGAAGAGTGATTCGTAACTGCAATATGACCGTCAGTCATAGGGCAGATAACATGTTGCTTGAGACTCCATTGAGAGGGCTTGCTGTGTTGCAGGAGGTATGCTCTCCCTGCATCCTTTTCTTTTCTAATCATCACATTCAAGTGGATCTAATACCACTTGAGATGCAAGGATTTGACATTATCCTTGGGATGGATACCTTGGAAAGGTATAGGGTTGTTTTGGATTGTGAATCCAAGCAAGTTGTGTTTGCTGATGAAAGTGACACATGGATCTTTCAAGGAGAGAGAAAGATTTTACCCACCTATCTTGTGACAAATATGGTTGCTGAGAAGCTAATGAGGCAAGGATGTTATGCATTCTTGGCCCATGTGGTAGATACTACCATGGAGAGTCCCAACCCTGCTGAAGTTCCTATAGTCAGGGAATTCAAAGATATATTTCCTAAAGAACTTCCAGGTACACCACCACCTCGGGAAATTGATTTTTAAATCAATTTGATCCCAGATACACAACCTATACACAGACACCGTATAGGATGGTGCCTGATGAGATGGCAGAACTCAAGAAGAAACTTCAAGAGTTGCTTGAGAAGGGTTTCATCCAACCGAGTACTTCACCCTGGGGTGCTCCGATTCTTTTTGTTAAAAAGAAAGACGGTTCAATGCGTTTGTGCATTGATTACAGACAACTAAATAAAGTAACAATAAAGAATACATACCCTCTGCCGAGGATTGATGATCTCTTTGACCAGTTGCGTGGTGCAACCATCTTCTCAAAGATAGACTTGAGATCAGGATATCATCAACTTCATATTAAGGATAGTGACATATCCAAGTTTGCCTTTAGGACAAGGTATGGTCACTATGAGTTCACAGTTATGTCATTTGGACTAACTAATGCACCAGCTGCATTTATGGAACTCATGAATAGAATCTTCCAACCTTTCCTCGATCAGTGCGTTGTTGTCTTCATAGATGACATTCTGATCTATAGTAGAGATGCTCAACAGCATGAACAACATCTTCGTAAGGCTCTAACTTTGCTAAGAGAACATAAGCTATACGCTAAGTTTAGCAAGTGTTAGTTTTGGTTGCCAGAAGTATCTTTCCTTGGACATGTGGTATCTTCTTCGGGTATTCGAGTTGACCCTAAAAAGGTAGAATTTGTTCTACAATGGGAATAGCTGAAGACACCGACAGAGATCCGTAGTTTCTTAGGGTTGGCTGGCTATTACCGAAGGTTCATTAAGAACTTCATTTCCATAGCCTTACCCTTGACTAAGTTGACCCGGAAGGATGTTCCTTTTGCTTGGAGTGATAAGTGCCAGCAATCTTTCCAGCTATTAAAAGAGAGGTTGACAAGTGCACCTGTACTTGTGCTACCTGAGCAAGGCAAAGGATATGTGGTTTTCTGTGATGCCTCCAAGAATGGACTTGGATGTGTGTTGATGCAGGATAAGCAAGTGATTTCTTTTGCTTCCCAACAGCTTAAGAAACACGAGGAGAATTATCCGACACACGATCTGGAGTTAGCTGTTGTGGTTCATGCTTTAAAAATCTGGAGACATTATCTCTACGGAGAGACATTCCTTATTTTCACTGATCATAAGAACCTTAAGTATATCTTCTCTCAGCACGAACTTAACATGAGGCAGCATCGCTGGATGGAGTTAATCAAAGACTGATTGTACAATTGATTACCATCCAGGGAAGGCCAATGTAGTTGTAGATGCCTTGAGTAGGAAATCAGCAACATCAACCATGGATAGGGCACAACTAAACTCTTTAGTATGCTCTAGGAGAGATATGCTTATCTCCTTAAGGCAAGACAATGTACAGTTGAAGGTGTCATTGTTAACCGGGTGATAACCTCCCATTTTGTGACGTTATCTTATTAGTTATCCTTAATTTTCCATACTCTTTCTTAGATAAATTAGATAGAATAATTAACTTTTTACTTTATTGTGGATTTACCAATAAACTAACTTTTCTTCTTTATAATTACAGAAAACACAAAAAAAATTACAAAGACTCCACACGGTCTCAAGACCGTATGAAGACCACACGGTCCCAAGACCGTGTGAAGGTCACTCGGTCTCAAGACCGTATGAAGACCACACGGTCCCAAGACCGTGTGAAGGTCACTCGGTCTCAAGACCGTATGAAGACCACACGGTCCCAAGACCGTGTGAAGGTCACTCGGTCCCAAGACCGTATGAAGACCACACGGTCCCAAGACCGTGTGAAGGTCACTCGGTCCCAAGACCGTATGAAGACCACACGATCCCAAGACCGTGTGAAGGTCACTCGGTCCCAAGACCGTATGAAGACCACACGATCCCAAGACCGTGTGAAGGTCACTCGGTCCCAAGACCGTATGAAGACCACACGGTCCCAAGACCGTATGAAGGTCACTCGGTCCCAAAACTGTATGATGGTCACTCGGTCCCAAGACCGTATGAAGACCACACGGTCCCAAGACCGTGTGAAGGTCACTCGGTCCCAAGACCGTGTGAAGGCCATACAGTCTCAAGACCGTTTGGGCTCAACTTGAGCCTATAAATAAGACCCCAAGGGTCACTTCAAAACAGAGATCTCTCAGACGCCCAAAGGCTGCCCCTCCAGTTCCAGAGCAATTCCATCCTTCATACATTGCCCCAAGGCTGTCAGTTTGAGATCCACGTTCCATCATCAAGCTACCTTCTCTCTCTCTCAACAGCAAAGAAGGTGGGAAGAGAAGATCCTTCATCAAGGCAACCACGAAGTGCGAAGATCGTTGCTCTCTTCACCAAGGGTTCGACCTTCCCTCCTCCGTGGAGATGACGTTCTTCCTTTCTCTTCTCGCCTCCTTCCTTGTCCTTAACATGAGCGAGTAGTCTCATTCACTAGGGTGCGGGGAGTAGCCCCGCTACCCATGCTTTCATTTCATGCAATGTAATTCAATTGTTTGCAAATGAGATACTCTCCTTTTCAGTTCAACATCAATCGTTTAATGAATGCTAGTTGCTTGATCATCAACTTGTGTTACTTATTATCTTTCAGTATGAATTGTCTATGTTTGTACCCTTAGATCTGAATATCGATTGAATGTTGGTTTTAGATGTATGTAGTCACCATATGTCTGTTTCGGTATCTAGGAGTGCTTTCATGAGTGGAGTAAACTCACCCCCCATCGTTGCATTTCCATACTATGAAATGGAATCAGTTGACGTATGGAAGTGCAACCTTGGTAAGGTCGAGGAACACATTTTATGAAGGAGTAATGCAAAGCAAGTGACTATTCATTATGGAATAGCTGGCGTTGCAATACTTCACACTTCTCGTAGCTAGTTATCCGAAAGGAAGCTAGGACTACAAGATACTAACTGATTTGACTCTCTTTGCAGGTTGTTTTATTATGTTGCATGTCTTGATCCATGTGTAGTGGTGTGAAACCCGATAACATCCTAGTGGTTTTTAATCATTGTTTACAACCTTAATTTCTACTTTCTTGCTTTACTTTCCTTGCACTTAGCTTAAAACCAAATCAAACTTTCGATCTAAATATCAACTGTTAAGTAGTTAAGTACGACTAAAACGTTTTCCATCTTGATTACATCAAGACCGTTGTCCCGAGGATTCGACCCTTAACTATAATACGATAAGACTTCTGCGTGTCTTAGCATACGTGGGTGGAGATCTTACCATAGTACTAGCAAGGCTAAACTTAGGGATTCATCATCTCTAGGATTTTTAGTGGCGTTGCAAAACTCCATCAAAAATTGGCGCCGTTGCGGTCCCAAGACCGTTTGAGCATGATGGCATGCAACACCCTTTGAGCTATACGTCATCAACAACGTCGGCGCCCACCTACACATGATCTCCGGCGTCGTCATCTTCATGACCTACACCAACAATCGTGAGCACAGGACGAGTAAGCAGCAAGACCAGTAGTTGTCCACATGAATGCTCCAAACTATGAAGAACGCATGATCATTTTCATGCATGTGCAAGTTTAAGAACTCATGACCAGGGACTACGAAGAACGCATGTTAATTTGCATGCATGTGTAAGATCGTGAAGACAAGTAGAAGTCCACGTGAACCTAGCAAAATGTATGAGCAATTGATCTGAAAAGGAACGAGTACACGTGAAGGAAATATACAGCTGCTTGCTTTTGCTACAAACTGTTTGCCTGAATGGAAACCAGACCGTATGAGTGCACGTGATTGAGGGAGCTATGAGACCGCATAAAGCAAATGGAACGCAAGAATGCATGAGGAAATGTGCAGCAAGACCGTTTGCTTATTATTGGAATATGAAGACCGTGAACCAATTGCCTTGGATGAGTCAAGACCGTTTGCTAAAAACACAACATCAATCTATTTAACATTGCAAGCTGCATGAAGATCGCATGGAGTTATTAATCCAAGACCGCATGCAAGACCGCATGCAAGACCGTGATGAAAACCAATTAAAATAAGATACTCACATCAGCCACTCACGTGAAGCATGAGCCAGGCAAAACCGCATGAGTCCATGTGAGGAATGCTGCTGGGAAATAAGTTACTCACATTAACTATTCACGTGAAGAGCACTGATCATGAGGAGCAACCAGCACTACAGACCGAATGAAAAAGTAGATGAGCAAACCGTATGGACAACTGAAGCCGAATGGACCGTACGAAGCAGAAGCAGCCAAACCGATCGAATGAGCAACTGGCAATACAGACCGAATGAAAAAGTAGATGAGCAAACCGTATGAACAGCTGAAGCCGAATGGACCGTACGAAACAGAAGCAACCAAACCGAATGGAAATGAGACCGAATGAATTGGCAGCGTCAAAACCGTTTAGCGCGAGGCGGAGAAACCAAAGACAGAAACCGTGAGCACAAAGACCGAATGAGGAGAGAGTACCGAATGAGGAGAGAAGACCGTGCGGAGAAAAGCAAACCGTATGGGCTACTAGCAAAGCGAGACCGTATGAGGCAAACCGAATTCCGAGACCGTATGAGGCAAACCGAATGCCGAGACCGTATGAGCAAACCGAATGGAGAACTGCTGAAGAGATATTTTACCAAGACGGTTTAAAAGGCTGCCCTGTCCCTATAAATAGGAACCGAAGGGTTCTCGCTTGGAGGCCATCGGACGACGGCCCAAGGCTGCTGGACTGGGACCAGGCCGGAACGCTGTCAGATTGCCCGAGCACCGTTTCCGACCAAACTTCACCCACAGCCTCAGAATCCCATCCTGAGTCCAGATCCGGTGAGCAGCCAGTCTGGGCGCAGATCTAGCAGTCTGTTCCATCACCATCTCATCATTGCTCACACCATAGCTCCACCTCATCCTACTCTTGCTATTCCGGAGGTTGACCCGAAGATCGAGGTAGAGAAACGGACGACATCAACCATGACGGAGCAGTACTGGAGACTGCGACGATCTACACCGGGCTGTCACAGATCTACTCTTCTGCTCCGACGATGCTTTCTTTCTCTCTCTTCTCTTTCTTTGTTGCTCCCTCTATGAGGAGCGAGTAGTTCCATCCACTGGGGCGTGGGGACTAGCCCCGCTGCCCATGTTTTGTATCTTGTACTAAAAAGATGTTATCATTTCGTTTCAATACTAAATTGTTTCATACATGCTTGGATGTTGGCCGCGTTCTTGTATGCATCTATTGTCTTTCATTGTGGTTTGTCTACGACCGCTCTTGAGACTCGAATACCGATTTAGTTTTGGTTTCTGGTGTGTGTATCCACCGCGCATCTGTTTCGGTATCTAGGAATGCTTTCTAAGGAGTGGAGTAAACTCACCTCCATCGTTGTACTTTTGTACTATGAAATGGAATCAGTTGACGTACAAAAGTGCAACCTTGACAGGTCGAAGAACACACTCTGAGGAGAGAGTGGTGCAAAGTACTTGACCATTCGTTCGGGAATGGCTGACGTTGCAACACTCTCACGTTTCTCGTAGCTATATCCTCGAAAGAGGGATAGTCTATAAGGGTACTAATCGATTTGGTAATTATCGCTCGCTTGTTAGTTTTCCGATGCACGTTTCACGAGGTTGAGTAAGATTTTCTCTTCGGAGACTACATATCTTCATTGACACGTAGATATGTACCAAATGAGAGTTACTCAACCCGTGAAGGATGTGTGCATCGTTCTTGTCCTATAAGACATCAGTTTTGTACAACATCCGTGTATCTTTCTTACAAGTCTTGCTATGTTTGGTACAAGTACAATTCATGTGTAGTGGTGGTGAATACCCGCATCACCCCAGTGATTCATCATCATCTGCTAATCTTAGTTTTTAATTCTTAAACTAGTTTTTATTCTAGCCTTTACTTTTGCTTGTTTTAGGTTAAATAACCCAAATCAAACTTTCGGTCTTAGATGATTAACTTAGATTGATACGAAACAAGAAAAAGACACTCAGATTCTTAACGTTGTCCTTTGGGTTCGATCCTAAATCTGTAATATGATAAGGCTTCCACACTCTTGTGGGGTTGGAGCATTTATCTAGCACCAGTTGTAGGTAAACCTAAAGAGAACATCAACTCCCTAGGGTTTTTGGTGCATATTAGGACTTCCATTGGAAGAGTAATCTTTTATTGTAAGTTCTAGCTTCATCACCGGGTTATTGGCTGAGATGCATATCAAACCTACTCTAAGAGAGCAGATCAAGGAGGCACAACAAGTTGATGTTGCAGTTCAGCAAATCAGATCAGAGTATGGTGATGAGAAAAGAGATGGTTTCCATGACTCAGATGATCAAGTAGCATGTTATCATGGAAGGATGATAGTGCCAAATGTGGATAACTTGAGAAAGTTAGTCCTGGAAGAATCTCATTCTTCGATGTATGCCATGCATCCAGGGAGCACCAAGATGTATCGAAACTTGAAAGATATGTATTGGTGGCCTGGGATGGAGAAGGATGTTGCAGAGTTTGTGATGAGGTATCCTGTGTATCAGTAGGTTAAAGATGAATACCAGAAGCCTACAGGAACAATGCAACCCTTACACATACCACAGTGGAAGTGGGACCATGTAACCATGGACTTTATTGTTGGTCTACCCAGGACAAACAAGGGACATGATTCCATTTGGGTAATAGTTGATAGGTTGACAAAGACAGCTCATTTCTTACCTATTAAAACAACATATTCTATTGAGAAGTTAGCACAGTTGTATGTTGAGGAGATAGTGCGACTGCACGGAGTTCCAGTCACTATAGTTTCTGACAGAGGTCCTCAGTTTACGAGTCATTTTTGGGAACGACTGCACAAATCTTTAGGCACCCAGTTAAGGTTTAGTACAACCTTTCATCCACAGACTGATGGACAGTCGGAAAGGACTATACAGACCTTGGAAGACTTGCTGAGAGCATGTGTTCTCCAGTTTACAGGAAGTTGGGATCTACACCTAAGCTTAATAGAGTTTGCCTATAACAATAGATATCAACATAGCATTGACATGGTACCTTATGAAGCTTTGTATGGTAGACATTGTAGATCACCCTTATGTTGGTATGAGACTTGTGAACATCAGCTATTAGGTCATGATCTTGTGCAGCAGACCACAGAAAAGATTAAAATAATACAACAACAGATTAAGACTGCACAGGATAGGTAGAAATCATATGTTGATAGACGTCATAGACCCTTAGAGTTCTAGGTTGGAGACAGAGTGTACCTCAAGGTCTCACCGTGGAAGAGAGTTATGAGATTTGGAAGGAAAGGGAAGTTAGCTCCAAGGTTTATGGGGCCTTATCCAATCATTGAGCGGGTTGGAAAGGTAGCCTATAGACTAGAGTTACCACCCGAGTTACAGAGGTTACATCCTATGTTTCACATTTCCATGCTGAGGAAATGTCACACTGATACCGAATCAGTTCTACAACCTATGGAGGTAGAATTGAATGATGATATAACATATGAGGAAGGACCAGTGTCAATCCTTGATAACAAGATTAAAAAGATAAAAAAGAAAGATATAAGTCTTGTGAAAGTCCTCTGGAATCATTGTGGTGTTGAAGAAGCTACATGGGAACTAAAGGAAGAGATGAGAAAGAAATACCCTGCTCTTTTCTCTTAATAAGTTTTGTTGATTTCGGGGACAAAATCCTTGTAAGGGGTGGATAATTTGTAACATCCATGACCTGGGTTATGAACTAACCCTAGGTGTTTTTCTTAATTATGTAATTTGATACTTGTGATTATCTTGTGGCATGTAATTAAAGCTCTTGAGGAACATAAGTTTCCATTTTCTATCCTTTTTAAACAATGTTGTAGCATTGTTTTGTAATACAGGGACCTATGTGCAATTTACCCAATTAGAAGGGTTAACTTGCAAATTACACAGGTTAAGATGTTCCTTTGATGTTGAGACATCATAAGAATAAATATGATGAAGTATGATGGATTCCCCAAGCTTGGGCACTGAGATGCAGCTTGTGGGGCAATCCTTGTGCTTAAAACCCTAATTTTGGTGTAAAGTGCAATTTACAGAAAATATGGGGTGTAACTTGTAAAATACACCTTCTAGAATGTCTTTTATGACCCTTGGCATCAGTTAGAGTAATAATGATGAAGGGGGCACTTTATTTGAATAAACATATAATAAGGAACACCCTTGTAATTGAATAATTAAGTTATAAGTATAATAACCCTTTTATATGTGCACCTTAGTAGTAAGTTGACCTTCTTTGCCTTTAGTTCTTGGTCTTAGAAGGAGTTTTGCTTTAAAAAAAGGGGAAGGGACTTGCAAAGAAGAAAGGAGGGACCTAGATGATAAATGGAGAATTAGTTGTCCTTATGTTGGAAATAACCCCAAAGTACATATACATCTTTCCCTTGCAACCAAAGGCAACGTTTCCTTTCTTGTATCACTTATCACCTTGCTTGGACCAACTAAGGAAGATCTTAAGAATAGAGGAGAATGGATAAGGAGAAGCTAGGTAAGCTTGTACCATCTTCTTGCTCGAATTCATGAAGGAAGTTAGGTTACAAGGTTGGTTTTATGGTTTCCTTACTTAACTCTTTCTTTCTAGCCGATCTTTCCCAACCTTTCCTTGGAGAAACACCATTGGCCGACCTGTGGGGCTCAAGATGCCATTAAAGGCTTGAAAGAATGGAAGCTTGGAGCTCTAGGAATGACCTTAAGGCAGGTTTTATAACTCTAAACCTTTTGCTTTCTTATGCATATCCTTGTTCTTGCAATTAGTAGTTAGTTCTTCTTCTTCCCCACTCTTCCTTGCACTTTTGCAAGCAAAACCACGAAGTAACCGACCTGATCTGAGGTTGAATATGATGGGCGTGATTTCCTAGGTAACTTTACCAAACGACCTTGGACCATTTGGTCTAAATGGTTTGCAAGACCGTTTAGATTCAAACGGTCTCCAAGACCGTTTGGCAAGTTTGACCAAGTGAAGACCATTTAGAGGTCTGTTGAACACCTGTTGAATTAATCATTTACAAGGAATCACAATCTAATTGCAAACCAATCATAAGTTGAAGGCACTTCAACCCTCTAAACCCTAATTGGGTTCAATTGATGATTTCAAGGATCGATTGTGTTGAACTTTGGGTTGAGTGGACCAAATGGTCTCAAGACCATTTGGGAATCACTCAAATGGTCTCAAGACCGTTTGGTGACCACCCAAGACCGTTTGGAGGTCTAGGGTTAAGGGAATTTGATCAATTGAAGGTCCAATCACAATAGGTTGTTGAATTAATTAAAAGTGTTGATTTGTAACTTAATTAGGGTTCAACCCTTATCAAATTGACTTAGATTTTGATGTGACTTTGGGCAAACAGTCTCAAGATCGTTTGGAGGGTGTACAAATGATCCCAAGACCGTTTGGGCCAATTTGGGGCCCAATTAAGTGTCGATTGATGTCTTCAACTTCAATTAGACTCATGTTGATCAATGTTGATGGTTAACCGATTACAAACCCTATTTGGATTGGTTTCAACCCTAATTGGCTATTAATTGATGGTCAATTGAGTGTCCAATTGGTTAAGACTAACCCTAATTAACATAATTGATAAGTGGTTAACATATATGAGGTCAATTGAGGGGTTCAACTTTGGAAACCCTAATCGATTATATGTGTTGATGCACTTTTTGGGTCCAATCAGTTTTGAGATGTTTGGACCAAACGGTCTCAAGACCGTTTGAATCCAAACGGTCTCAAGACCATTTGGGTTCAAACGATCTCAAGGTCGTTTAGATCCAATCGATCTCAAGGTCGTTTCAATTCATGCGATCTCAAGGTCGTTTCATTTCAAACGGTTTCAAAGTCAACTCTTTCAAACGGTCAACATGATGAAACAGTTTCAAGACCGTTTAAGAGCAAACGGTCTTGAGTGTCATGCGGTCTTCAAGTCAACCATGACCAAACGGTCAACTCTTCCAAACGGTCTCAAGACCGTTTGGAGGTTGAAGTGTGAAATCATTTGGGGACTTTTAGGGTTAAGATTTCTTAATGCCTTGAAGGCTTAGATGGTCCAATGGTTGTTTAACCTAAACCCTAATGATACATAAAGACATTAAGGGGTTAAGTAACTAGTAGTTTGAACCATGTTATGATTAAGGGTGAACATTACTAATGTACCCTTGGGGGGGTTCAAGTAGACAAACATCCCTTGATTAAGTAAACCCTAATGACCATAGTGGTGATGACTTGACCTATGTAAATCAAGTTGAATTGACTTAACCTAATCTAGAGTGATGTAAACATCATCTAATAGTGAGAGGAGAGAGAAGGCTCCTAATATGAATAAGAATCAAGTAACATACCTTCAATATGTAGGAATGTACATGATTAGGGTATGATCCATCAAGGTGAGATCACGGAAACCCTAATTATGATGATTGGTGAATCTTGACCTAATTTGAGGGCATCAATGATGATAATTTCATACATGATGATGCTATGAACTCAATTCACTATGAAGTGAATAGTAAACCCTAATTCTAGGGTAATAACATGTAATGTAAATAGTAAACCCCAATTGAGGGTGATATGTTGAAATGTACAATAAACCTTAATTCCAGGTTATGCTTTAAGCATGAATCTTCATGATTATAAATAAGGTGAGGAATCATTATTCCTAATCATAATGAAAGGGATTGGATAACCCTAATTGATGTAAATAAGGGAACCTAACCTTAATGAAGGCATGAAGGTACAACCCTTGAATTGAAAGATTATTTCTGCTTATTAAATTGCTAATCTGGAAATGAATTGTTTATTGTTGTCAATTGAATTAACCATGTAGGTTCTTATAAGAGAATGATCATAACCAGGTAAGGGTTATGATATCATATTCATTGAAAGCATGTTATAGCTTTATGAATAGTGACATACTATGTTGCCTAGTTTAAGTGGCATCATATGAGATTGATGGGCTGTAAGAGCCATGAGTAACATCAAGGTCATGCTGAGTAGATGACTTATGATGTAATGATTGAGAAATGATATCCATATAATAACTGATGAGAGTTAAGCTTAATACATTTAGTATTTTTTTTATACAGCAGTGTCTTGAATAGTTAAATGTTTGAGAACATGCTTGATGCTAAACGAATGCTGAAATGTACCTAACTAATCAAGTATAACCATACCATGTAGAGCCCTGATCATAGATCCATCATTGTCAGAAGCTAAATGATGGTGAAATAGGTTTTCCTAAGGGAACTCCTGGATCACATACTTTTGAGTATGTGGGGGAATATGGATGTGAATATCCTTACATCTTAGTGTAGGAGTTGATGTAGATGTACCTTAATCTATCAATCCTTCACTACATGTTTATGTCGTGGTGATGTTTCACTATTCTCCCGAGGGAATCTTTAATACCGCATCGATGAGAGATAAATAAGAGATCTTTCAATAGTGAAGAGAGTACAGAATGCCACTGTGACTCTAATAGCAAAGTGCCAGAATACCCTGGTAAGCTATAGTAGCAGAGACACTAGATGTTCTGTATGTTGATCCTCATACTGACTGAGGAAGATGAGGTCATAAGAATCCGGCTCTTTTGATGACCTAGGTATGATAGCAATGCGACTTAGTAGTGATCGGTTGGAGTATGAGCGGTATACCTCATCTCCGCAGGGCATAATAATGTTTGTAAAACATAATCAACCACGTAACATAACTACTTAGGTTGAACTATGAGAAACAATGTTTGATGTTACATTGTTTACATTGGTATACATGTTCTTCATATTCCTTGATGAAGTGATTGCTTAAGTAATTGTTGTTTACTTATTATCAAACATGTTGTTGAAATGATTTAAATTACCTTGCTTATGTTATTCCTTAATTGCTATAACAAAGCTTCTGGCGGAGAGTTACAACTCTCGCTGGGACAATTATTTAAAATTGTCTCACCCCGTAGGTTTCAAATTTTTAGGTGGACGTCAAGGACAGAGAAACCAATCCGAGGGTGAGCAGTATTAGCAAGAGCAACACCAGGGACAGCCGTGAATCTCAGGTGGAGATACTGACTGTCAAGTCCTGTAGTTAGTTGGTCTTATGTCGTCTTTGTACTCTCATGTCCTAGGAGTCAGTAGGTCTGAGATTTTGCTTTTTAATCTCGAGATTCTTGTATCTGGATGTATATAATCACTCGAGAGGTGATTCAACATCATATAAACTGTTTATCTTGTTTCTTATAAAGAAGCTTCATGGTTTAAAGATCTTTTCTCCAAAAAGTTTTAATTTTCAATATTCCGCTGCTAATTAATCGCTTTCGCTTAGTTTATCTCATGTTTTATAAGTCGGATCCTACATTAAGTAAACTATTATAATAATACTTATTTACATATAAATAGAAATTTATATCTTGATGTTAATTAGGAAATAACCATGATTTATCCAAATACATTAATACATGCAAAAAAACATAACTTTGTTTTTAACGAAAACTCATTCAAGCACCTACCCTTAGTAGTCTTTGTTTGCGTTTCATGATTGATGAAAATATATTTCAAATATACAAACAAATCATTGTTTGGTACATATATACTTTAAAAAATTATCAAAGACTCCTTGTATATACTAATACATGACTATGTAGCTATACAAACTTTATTTTTTTCCTATACAGTTTTTTACCATATTAAACTACTATAAATTTTTGAGAATGCATTGTGGAGGTTTCATGGGGAATGCACAAATGAGTGTGGGCTCTTGTAAAGTGTCTTGGATTTTGAAATTTAGTTGTGGAAATACTAAGAATTACTTGAAGATGTGGAATGGTTGAGGTGGATTAGGAAATATGGACATGTTCACAATATGTATGAATAATATGTTATTGTTCGACAAACTATAGTATATAGTTGAAATTGTTTCCTTATGTATGTCTTTTCTTATTTGAATTGCACCCTTGGATATATATATATATATATATATATATATATATATATATATATATATATATATATATATATATATATATATATATATATATATATATATATATATATATATATATATATATATGGTCTTCAATACAATTGTTGTACATAGTAACTTTCTAGAAAATATAATAATAGTTTTTTACAGAACTATATTATAGCATTTTTTCAATCAGTAAGTGTCATATTTCCATTGATGTACTAAAGAAAAGTCCATGTTATTTTAAATTGTTTGTATCATTTACTGTATATAAAACATGTAATTCAAATAAACACAACCCCTAGTCAGTGCATATGTTCCAATTGTGTTTATGTTTTCTTTTTGTCCTATAAATGGCTACCACATATCTATATTTATCTCTACTTTTAACATTTTCTTGTATTCATACAAGTAAGAAAGTTGGCAACACATTTTGAGTTTGGATAATATGGGGAGAAACTTATCAATTTAAAGGAACCCATTCAATTGTACATGACTTTATACATGATTAAATAAAATTTAAATTGGAAAGTTTGTAATTCATGGATGATAAATGTTTCGCAGTCTAATAAATACAGAACAATTTACATTGAATAATGTAAGTTCAACTCCTATGAGAAGACTTATACTAAATCATGTCTCTAGTGTGGTCTTTTCTCTCTAAAGTGACTTCCTCAAATGATTACATTGTAATAAATGAGAGTGACACTGTTCATCTGTCAGGAGGATGTATGATCACATACATTATATACTTTCATATATTTTCAAACAAAGAAAGGGTTATGAGTGGGTTTCATTGATATTTAGCCTAGATGTAGTTATTAGAATGCTTTAGAATCTATAAGTAACCAATAATCTATAGTCCAACCAAAAAGATAACCTCAAAATTTTGTCATAAGTAAGTCTTCAATTTTTCTATCTACATGTACCTACAATGTAATAGAAATCAAAAGAAAATCAATTAATGTGGTTTGTATTTACAATAACACAAAAAATTCGAAGAACATCGTTACCCTTGCATTCTTTATGTTATCATTTTTGGGGATGATATAATCAGTTTTTGAGCCAACTTATTTCATGAACCTCATGAAATCTAACTATACACTACGTGCACTTGTACAAACTACATGTTCTAGAAGATTTCACTGAATTGAACTAATAGATAAAAAATCACCTTTGATATCCCAATTAGTTAGTATTATTAGTAAACCTTTTTCAAAAATCTTACGTCCTTTGTTCAGAAAAAGGTACTTCATTAAGTCGATAAAAAGTAACAATAAATATAATAAAAATCATTATTATTATTCGGAATCCTATCCTTGAATTAAAATATTATACATGTAGGAAAAAACATGTTACCTTCATTATTGAAAGGTATATATAAAAATAATAAAGACTATGTTTACTAAAATACTACGAAACTCTAATGAAATTTTAAGACAATATTCATGTTATATTATAAAATACTCTAAGTTTATGAATCTAACACAAGATATCTAATCATTTAGAAGAGTGTACATTTATTTTATCCAACTAAGGGAAAAAAATTGTAATGTTTCATTAAAAAAATTGACTTGCATATAATATTGTGTATGAAATTTAGCTTCAAATCACTATGTGCTTCCTACCCTTGAGCCTGCTCATGAAAAATCATTGTAGAATCAAAATAGGAGTGAAAATACTCCTAAGTGTCTAAGCCCTGAGTTATTTGTGCATTACTTCATTGTACTTGTTACGTAGTAGTGAAAACCTCCTCTATAATATTCTTGATACAAGCAATGTTTCACTCTTGTTGAAACCAAGCTTTAGAAGTACAAGTCAAAAGTATCAATAACAAAGGTAGTAGAAAGTATTGTTGTGATATTTCAATATCCCTTCAAGAATTGAGTGTTTGTAAATTGAAAGTAGAACCTACTTCATCAAATACAAGTAATATCTAGTGCGTATGATAATATTTTCAAAATTATATCACTCTTATACCAATCCCCATTTCGCTCATCAGTTGTGCATAGTGGGGGTTGAAACATAAGTGGTTGTAATACTGAATATCAAACAAGAAATATTGTTGACGTTATCCATGTTAGGCATATGTTACTTATTGATAATCTAGTGTCTATGTGCCTCCTTCATATTACTACTCTGCAAGCATGACATCATCATTCACATCAAATATTGATACGAACTACTTAGCACATTGCACCTTTTTACATTTGTGTTGATGCCATCCCTTGCATGATGATGAGCTATTTATATTATTTTGACAAACTTATTGTCGACATATTGTTGATATACTTTTGTCTTTGTTAATACTCAATAAATATAAGTGAAATGACTACATTAGATATCATAAGAAATGTAAGTATCAAAGAGGTGAAATAGTATGGCCATATTCGGGTGAAAGAATCACATTAAGTGACTTATTATTGCTATGTGAATTAGTATACACATTACAAAGACCAAATTGTACAATATATACAAATAACTACGAAATCAAGATATTGCAATGTTTATTTTTTAGTCCATCAACAGCTGATCTTCATAGATCAAGTTATAGTTACAGTTTTTGGTTAATATTTCACCACGAGGATAGAAAAATTACTGTTATAGATAGTTACAAAAAAATCAGTACATGTGATCACTATTTTGTAAGTTTAAAGGGTCACTACTATTATTGCTTCCCCGAACGTCATAAGTAATAATATCATTTAGTTAAAGATCAAATACCTATCTTGGAGACCAAATTTCTTTTTCCTTGAGACCAAAAACAAACATGTTCTAGAACTCAACAATTATCGTAGGCAAACACATGATGTTGCAGTTGACACTCCTGCTAAAACATCACTCGTCAGTCATCAACTCCAACCAGTATATAGTATGCAGAATACTTACCAATAAATCATAAAGACCATGAAAGAAAAACTGGCAAATCATTCTAGTAGAATAAGGAAACAAATATATTAGTGAGCATATGGTACCACTACCGCAACAAGTATGGGAAGAAGAATTCATCCCAGTCACTCTCCCAAGAAATCCACACGCTTCTTCACGCTAATTAAAATGTGTATCGGGCACAAGTATGGTGTCATCATGCCAGTCCCTATTGTGAACTTAAATTTTCTGCCTGAGATCAACTGAAATGGAATTCACGTCTGCATGGCCAATTTACCAGTAAGGAATCTGTAATCACTCATCAGAAATTAAAGCTTTCAATTATTCCAATGCTTATGGTATCGAACAAGTATGCGAGATAATGTGTCCAACAAATTTTGACCAATTTCTTCGTGGTGGGTTCTACATGCTGATGGATCAGATATGGTGGACATCGAAGTGGCACAAAAGATCGGTACCAAGATTTGGACTCAGCAAGTACGATGGTTCTTCCAGCAAATGAACGTGAGTGGACGTGGGCAATAAGAGATGATTCGGAAACGCAGACCTTTGAGTTACCAAGGAACCAGGTACAGATTGCTATGCTTAAGAGAGCATCTTTCATTATACCAAACCATATACTAAACAAAATAACGATGGCCAAAGATATTGTCTTTCATAATACCAAAGCATATACTAAAAAATGACACAAGTTTGCATCAGCTTTGTAGAGCGACTTACGTAAAATTGTGTATGTTATCAACACGCATCCAGGTAATAACGGTGGTGGAGAACTGAAGAGAATTCTGGACGGATGCATGTGGATCAATGGAAGAAACCCTATGATCATGTCGATCAATGGATGAAACCCTACGATCATGTGGATCAATAGAATAAAACTCTACGAATATCGTCAGCCAAAAGTGCAGTAGGATCAACAGGGCCGTTGCAGACATTTTTGAGGCCCTGGGGTGAAGATAAAAAATGAACCCTCTGAATATTCTTACTTAACAATTTTAAATAAACACAGGTTTTTTCATAATTGTCAAAATTGTCATATAAAAAAATAGAACATGTTCTTACAAATCAAACTAAAAAGAATGTAAAAATTAAATATATATCTCCTTATCAAGCTTCACTCATCATATAAAATGACTTCTTCGAGTCTTTCTAGATGCAAAATCTTGAATAACAGTGTCAACATCAATATTTCCCAACATATCCTTCTCAATGCATAACATTGCCAAACCGTTAAATCTTTTTTGAGACATTGATGATCTAATGTAATTTTTTAGCAACTTTAGATTAGAAAACTTCTTTCTGCAGACACTACTGCCACTGACATTGTTGACAAAATATGATAAGAAATTGAAATATGAGGGAAACAATCTGCATCTTTTACACATTCAAGAACTTCAATAGCTGACTTTTACTCTTTTGGCAAACTCACCTACAATACTTTCAACTTGGAAAAAAAGTCATCCAAGTTTATGTCTGATGAACTTTCATGAGAAAAAGTAGCATGAAACTTATTTCAACATGCTTTTAGGGTAGATTCATCCAATGATTTTAAAATCTATGAGTTATATTGGAATCCAAAAGTATCTTCACTTGCTCAAATCTCTCCTTCAAAGAAGAGATTGCCATATCCACAACCACTAGAAAGTAATTCACTCAAAAAGACTCTTTCTATGATTGAATAATATCATCATCATCATTCTCATCAAATTTTCTTTTCCTAACAATGCGACGCTTAACTTGAAAAGTTGGCTCGGCATTCATCTCAGAGGCAATCTCAGTAGTAACAACAATACTAGATGCATATCCTTCATCTCTGTATTTCTCAAGAAAAGACACAATATCTTTCAATAACTTAACAATAGCATCAATGCAAATAGATTTGGATTGCAACTTCTTACTTACTGTATTAACAATATATAAAATATCATGCCAAATAACAATACACAATAGAAACTCAAAACTCTCGATCGAGTAAACCAGATTGTTTGCTTCAATTTGTGTCTTAGCATCATCACGAGACTTGGATAATTCCAATAGAGCCAACCTGATAAATTGATCTTGAAATCAAATAGCTTTGACACTTTTAATATGACTCTCCCAACGAGTATTGGATAGTGATTTAACAGTTAAACCTGAGACATTGTCAAGTAAACACTTCCACCTTTTCGGAGAACTTGCAAATAATGCATATGTGTTGTATAATTCCAAAAAAAGAAATAGTCGGAACACGAGAATGAGCCATATCAGTAATAGTGAGATTAAGACTATGACGAGCACAAGGCATATATAAAGCTCTGGGATTTACCTCGAGTAACCGCTTTTGGACACCTTGGTGTTTTCCCTTCATATTAGAACCATTTTCATAACATTGATCTCTCACATCCTCCACATTAAGATAAAGAGACTCAAGAGCATTTACAAGTTCATTAAAAAGCCCCAATCCAGTCGTATCATCAATTTTTAGAAACTCTAAAAAGAACTCCTCTATTTTTATTTTCTGACCAGACATGTTCACGCATTGTATAATGAGACTCATTTGTTCTTGGTGGCTCACATCATGAGTACAATCAAGAATTATGGAGAAATATTTAGCCCCTATAATGATGTTCAATATAGAAATATTAATATTGTGGGCTAAAAGAGATATCAACTCATTTTGAATTGAATGTACAAGATAATGATGGTGAATCTCATGATCTTGTATGCGTCGAACATGATCTTGCAATACCAAATCAAATTCTGCAAGCATTTCAATTATCTCCAAAAAGTTTCCATTGCTATCTTGGAAAAGTTTTTCATTTGATCCTCAAAAATCCAAATTACATTTAGCAAGACACTTAACGACAAACATTATTCTTAATAAAACTTGTCTCCAACACTCTTTCTCCTTTGAAGTTTCTTTCTGCAATTCTTTATCCACAATTTTCTCATTGCTAAATCTTACTTTTAATTCATGTCAAGTGATCATATTAGTGAGATTCTCGATGCTATTCTCATGTTCTTTGAGTCCCTCACTAACATGTTTCTAGTCTTTGAACCCATTATGAGTTAGTGTAATTTTATTATTCTTAGACTTGAACAACTTACAACAAAAATAATAGATTTTATCAACATATTTTGAGTAAACTAGCCACTTCCTATCACGAGTCGATCAGGATTATCAACATCTTCAAAAGTTCGTGGGATAATGAAAATAAATTTATCAAGCCACCTTTTTGAGTAGCTAGAAATAGCTCATCTTCCTTCTTATTTCTTCTTTTCTCACTTCTGGATAGATATTTTTTCAGAGGTTGTTGAGTAAACCACACTGCCAAACATAGAAGGCAACCAAAGTAAACGATTAGTGATGAGTTTATTGTGTCATTTTAAAAATTCATGTAGTATTGTTGCAACATCATTGTTTAAAAAAGCAAACATGTGACAAGAATAGAAACTAAAATATACTTTTTTAGTTGGTTTGGATTTTTCCAAACATGAAACAGAAATACGTTGAAGTGAATATGAGAACAAAACCTTTGTTTTCTAATAGAAGCACATTCCGATTAATTAATTTCAATACACATGGAGGCAAGAGACGAACTAGTAGAATGTGATATTTAAAATCAAATTAAAACCTAGAGATCGAGTATGTTGCAATCATTAATAAATAATTTTGTATAGTGTGGATCCTATTAGTTTGTTGTAACTATAGTTTTTGAGGAAGCTATTTTTCTGGAATTGAAGTCTAGTTCCTAGAAATTTAGTTCAAACGACTGGTTTAATAATTGAAGTTTTAACATAAGTTGTTATGTCTGATTCGGTCTATGCGTTCTTATTTCTTATATATATTTCTATCATGTTTTCTAGAAGAAACAATTCAATAGAACAAACATAGAGTACTATGTTGCCTCTACATTTTCACAGTCGTGCACAAATCGATCGTTCAATGTTAGTAGATGTTCGATAACATTCATATTAATTTAATCCATCTAACAACTACTCCCCATCACTTGGATGCATATGCAATAGATTTTTAAATTGTGAAGGAGTCTTTCTCAGTTATACATTCAAAAGAAGACTGGAAAAATAATTTGTATACAATAAGAACAAGTTATGAAAGACAATAGCAATTTGTCATCGCGTAAGAACGCATGCGAGTCAGAAACAAGGGAAAGAACGAGCGAAGAGATTTTTAGTCCACTTTCAGTGAACTAATCGGGGCCTTAGCCAGCGAAGTTTGTAGTGCAAGACGCCAAGATCAAGCTAGAATTATATAGAACATCTGAACCTCCACTGCCAATTCTGGATTGTTTGGTATGGATGGTCTTTCAGGGGGAAGAGTAGGGATCGTTATCGGTTCTCGCCCTGCGCCTGTAGTTGCCGATGAAAAATTTAGTTACGACTGTACCAATGGGGCAGCAAGAGGTGTCATGGTCCTCGTGGATGTCTATGGAGCAGGAGCACCGGAGCCTGCAGACAAGGAGAACAGGAGGCGCCACACATGCATGACAGAAAGAGGCATCGTGGACTTCTGCAGAGTGTGGAGGAGCAGTGCTTTCGCTGCAACAGAGTCCTCTGAATGTGAACAAGCAGAGCAAATGGAAGCGGGGAGCGTAATTACCGAAGGGTTAGCAGAAGTCGCAAACGATACAAATTGGGATTTCATAATAGCAAGAGATGTTTTGAAAAATAAAATTATGGGGCCCCCTCTTTTTTGGGCCCCTAGCCGTCACCCACGTTGCCCCCCCAATGGGCCGGCCATGAGGATCAATAGGTGTGCATGAGATTTTAATTCATTGAAGTTGCGGAAAGGTTGACCAAATGAATACATATATGTCTGGTATTGACGAACCGAACACATTAATTTCAAGACTATATAGATATGAAGTCCTTGCCAGAACAGAAGACACGAATTCCTCCCGCAAATGGGATTTGAGAAGAAAACCGAGACGAGTTGGAAGGATAGATGAACTGAATAGGAGTCCTTGCGAGAATAGAAAATATAGAGTTGTCAAAGGAATAGACTCTGAGAAAAGGACGGAGATGAGTTGAAAGGGTCGTGGTGCTTAGTATGATGAATAGTAGATTATTCATTAATGAAACAACTAAACATGTGCATAAAGATGTAAACATAGTTGTAGCTAACTTATTTTCATCATTTTTTGTAAGTGCATGAATATTGTAGTAATACATCCAACTAAGATATATGTATCATATTTGTAACATGGTAATATAGTCAATCTCAGATAGCTGATTCAAATGGACATCAAGTAAGATTATTCTACATGTGAGCGATTAAAACTCATCTATGGTTACAAATAGGCCATCACAGAAACATTTATCTTCTCATACATCAAGTTCTAATTATTACGTCTAGTCTTCACTTAGTTTTTGTTTTAAGCTGTTTAAATGAATATATCATGTTGAAAATTACGGAAGAAAAATACTTCCACAAATAATCACTTTTTTTTCTTCACAAGTATCCTCTTTATATTCTATGCATATAATTGTTTCTTTTCAAACTTGATTTTCCTTAAAATGCTTCATATGACATGTAACAATCACATATCTTATTTTTGTATGCCAAAATTTGTATCACTTTAAACATAACATTGTCGAAGGAAAAGATTTAAAAAGCTTCTAATTATTCATAAATATGTGAACATTCTTTACTTTACATACATATATAAATAAATACTTTTCAACTACCATGGTATCATATTTGTCTACATTATTTAGACTTTGAGAATAACAAACAATTGTACTTGCAAATTTTTAGTTATGTATATATATCAAGAAGTATATTTTGAAAGGTCTCAGTTGATGTTAATGTATGGCTTGATTTGATATACTTAATTAACAATTTAATTAAGAGAAAACTTCTTTGTAATGAAAGTAGAAACAATCAAACATACATCACATACTAGACCCATTCCTACAACAAGATCTTTACTTGTACTTTTCTAAGAAGGCGTTTGCACCTATTTGGTCACATGTCTGCAATAATTGATGCTTGTTTCAGATGAAACATCGTCAAGATCCCCTTGAAGCAAAGCGTAGTGTTTGTCTCTGCCATGGATGGGAAAGGGGAGCTACGAAATGAAAGTGTGTGGGCATTAATACCAAAAAGGGGCAGCGATAGACCGAGAACATCGAGTGAGACATAAGGAATTGGACGGGGACATGATCTCACCAACCTAGACAAATATAATGCACACATCAAGTGTGCCAGAGATCCACATTCAATATCAATGAGTGGTTTGTACATGCATGTCAAATTGATTCCATTCGACATAAATGTTATTTAGGTCTGACTGGTTGATGTTCACGTCAAACTCTTTGTGGCCACCTCACCTAAAGCAACTTCAATGGTAATATCGGTGGACCTCGTTGACACAATGTTGAATAGAACATTGATAATTTAGGAAATAGAATAAGTAAAGAAGGAGAAGATTGTACGAAATATAATGAAATAGGAAATCATTGTTCAAACAATTTCTAAGAGTAAGGAGTTCTATCTGGGAAGACTGTTTTATTTCATTAGGTGAATAACTACATTTGCTACCCTCCTCACACTTGAGTCTACCTTGTTGAAACATGATGTATGACCCTTATGATGAGGATTTTCTCTCCCAAAACGACCACCATGGTTATAAGATGGTCTACGGATGAGAAAATGGGGTAGAAAATCCAAGGAAAATACCAAAGAGGAATGATAAACACTCACCAAGGTTGAAGATGACCAAGGATCACAACGAACTCCACATGTAAGGTTGAACCACATCCAAAGAACCAAGAACAACTTCTTCTTGATCCACCAAGCTTCAAGAATGAGAACAAGGGAACGGAGGAATAATATGGCAAAAAAAGATCACTTTTTGGAGAAAAAAGGGTTTATATAGCAAAGGAGGAGAGAGGTAGGGCAAGAGACGACGTGTCAAGAAGATAGGGCTCCAAAGTGACATTTGTCCATTCAAGAAAATAACATGCAACCACTTAAAGCCGACATTAGAAAGATGGTGATACACTCTAGGTTGGATCTCGACCTCCTAGACCACCCAACACCTATGTCACAGTCACGACCCCCAAGGGAACCACCCATGGTTGCAACATCACCACCAATCACCACTAGGTTGAGACACTCCACACCAAGCTATTGTTTAAACCCAATATCATCCTGGTCACGACCTTCATACCTAGGGGAGGTGTCTCGACCATGACACCCTCCCATAAAGCCCTAGATCACGACCTAGGTTGAGACAAACCAACAAGGTTCACATGGTCAAGGCACATCAACCCTAGAAACCCTAATCACCACTAAGGGTGACACCACTCAACCAAGGGTCAAACAAGGCGCCCCAAAGCACCACACTCTATCTCATGAAGCCAAGAGAGAGAAGGAATACTCTAGAGGTGCAAAATTTCAAGAATACCCCCACAAATGGGTAAGTTGCAATTTGCACCAAAACAAGCACACAAAGCACAAACAAAATCCAAACAAGCTCAAACTGGAGACTTAAGCTCTCGACTAGCTCTTAGATCATCTTAGAGGTTAGAGCAAGGTTCTAAGCACATCATCAACTCAAAGAAAATAGGGTTAACACAAAACATTGGTTAGGGTTCTAACAGTTATCCAGACTCTTTTGGTTATTGAACCAATAGAGACATGCAAGTCTTATTTATAGGGCAATATGCAAAACCATCTCAACTAGATGTAGTAGGGAAGTGACTATTCTATTAGGGTTCATACAAACAGATTTATATAAACCTTTTAGAATAAATTCTAGAGGTAGTTACTCTTACCTATATATATTTACTTATGATCTCAATAGATATGGTAATTTGATTTAATGAAATACAAATAAGAATCACTTGAAGTGTTCAAGGAGATCGTGAATGAAATACATAGCCAGCTTAGTAAAGGTATTAAGACAATTTGATATGATTGATATTGACATATTTTAAACTAAGAGTTTGAAGACCTTATGGAGAGATTGTGATTATGTATCATGATAATGTATTAAAAAGAAGTAATCACACCATGTTCAGTCATGGTGTGATTATCAATGAATCTAGCTAATCTTCCAATTTCCCTTTGGCACATGTTGTACACTAAACAAATGTGCCATCTTAAATTGGTTGAAAAGTCAAAATTTGATATACGTCATGGGATGTGTCTCGAAATGGATTTAGAGTGATTTGGGATGAATTATTAAAGAAGAGAATAGTTTTTTGAAAATCTTTGTCAACAAATCACATAAATGTTGTTTTGTTAAATACTACTTTATATTCCAATCTGACAACAAAATTGTTTGTTGCCATGATGGGTATATTCCTAAAGAGAATTTAACTACAAAGGAATTTTTGGGATAAAAGTAGAACTTGAAATGTTTTATATAAATAAGAAAACACTGAACCTAAACCGGTACAGTGTGACCAATGAGAATCACAAATTATTATGGAATCTCAAGATTCCTCATGTAACACAAAACTTCATAAATATAGTAGAGCACACCTTGACCTTGAAATATTGTGATATCTTGTGGCTCGAGAGGGTGGTAAGTTGGTCATATATGATGATTCAACAACCTACCTAGATTTTATTGAGGGACTAGAGTTTGAGAAATGGCTAGAAGCCATTAGATGGCCAACATGGAAGTTCATGTACACCACCAAGGTATGACCTTGATGGATCCACTTGAAGAGACAAAACCCATTGGTTGCATTTAGGATCATTGAGAGATGACCAACATGGAAGAATATATTGGTTACAAATGGTTTCTAACAAGTTCAAGGTGTTGAACATGATGACATCTTCTCACCAGTTGCCATGGTTACATCCATTAGGATCATGCTTGCATTGTAGCTTGCTATTACTATAAGATTTGGTATATGGATGTTAAAATGGTGTTCCTTAATGGGAATATTCACAAGAATGTGTAGGTGACATAGCCTAATGGTTTTATAAATGCAATAATGAAAAAGGTCTATAATCTACAAAGGTAAATCAATGTGATTGAAGCAAGCATCTCATAATTGGAATCTCAAGATAGTCAACGAGTTTGACTTGAGTTAGAATTTAAAAGAAATCTGTGATTATAAAATATTTAGTGGAAGAATATTTATATTCCACATCATGATGAGGAATAACATCATTATACTGACACCTAGAAAGGATCATACCTTCTCTATGAAGGTTTTAGGCAAATCATTATGTATGATAGGAATTGAGATCTATGGAGAGAGATCTACAAAGATTTTTGACCTAAGAAAGAGCAGAGACATTGGAAAATTGCTAAAGGGGTTCAACATAAAGGACTCAATGAGATAAAACTTGTCCATGTTCCATGGAGTTAGTCTCTTTGGAGCCTAGTGTCCTAGTTCTTGTGAAGAACATGAGAAAATATGAGTGAGATGCCATATGCATTCACAATTAGATCTATCATGTATGAAATGTTATGTACTCATCCTATTATCTCTTATGCATTGGACATGATGAGAGTACATGTACTTATCTAGTGATCTCATATGTATTGGACATGACAAATGGATATCTCTCAAATCCCATTGAGAGTCACTAGACCACCATAAAGAACATCCTTAATTACATGAGAAGCACTAAAAGGATTGGTTCCTTGGTTATGGAAGAGTTGGGAGTAAAGGTTTACACCGATGCAAGTTTCCAAAATGACAAATAAAATTAATGGTCACAATCTTTTTTACCTTAAAAAAGAATTGTCAAGCTGGAAAGATTCCAAGCTCAAGATAGTTGTTTAACTCTACAATAGAAGCTGAGTATCTTGGTGTTATAAGAACAACATAAGATTTTGTATTGATCTCGAAATTCATATCGGTGAACTTGTGGGAGGTTCCAAACCGTTGATGACACAATAGAAATATTGTGAAAAAATGGAGCTACCGAATAGGAAAGGAATTCAGATAGCATACTATGGAACATCCATCTCATATGAGATGTCGTACAATGAGGAGATGTGAAACTTGCAATATACCGACTTAAAGAAAATATTGCTAACCCGCTATAAAAGCTCTTATGCAATAGAAATATGATGGGCATGTTAAGATCACTTCGAGTATGATTTGTGCGTGATTGGTTGTAAGTGCAAGTGGGAGTCTATTGGTATGTATGCCCAGATATACAAATTTTATGATTATTGGAAGTGGCATTAGATACATGATTTGATAATAATAAAGGCAATCCCATCTATTATGTTTGTCTCACTCACGAGATGATGACACATACATAGTATATGTCTAAAGAATGATGTTACCTGATGACATATGTCTTCAGGTTGATGACCTGAACAATGAAATCATATGTATGATAAGAGTGCATTCATTCTTGTTATGTCGCTAGTCAAATATTACTATGGAAGTAAAATAGACAACAATAATATATAAGTCTAGAGTGTGTGTTTTATTGGTGTTAAAGTCTCATCAATCTTGATATGTGATATCAGGTCAAACACAAAAATGCATGTTAGAGAATAGTGTATCGAACAGACTCACCATGAGAGTGATACATGCATACCATGAAATGGTAGTGAAAATCAGCTCCCATTGTGATAGTGGTGATTGTGTTTCTTAGACCCGAAGTCACTACACTCATCACATGTTGTTCATTGTATTTATAAATCATCCAACATGACCTTGAATAAGGGTTGCCATAAAGGTGATGCTCAAGTGTGTTGTGTCACATGGGGATTGAGTGGGAGTGAGGTAGATGGGATTTGTTCGTCCTACATGTGAAACCTCGTCATTCTAAATGAGGTTACTCAAAACATAAAACATGATCAACTATTAACTAATCACATAGTAAAAAAAGTAGAAGAATTAAAACCAATATCAACATCATAATAAAAATCTAAAACAATTACAACAAGGTTCATCTTTTCCATAAACTCATCTATCATAAAATGTATTTACATCTATATGCGGTGGCTGAGTCCACTACCTATACACAAAAGAGATATTCCACATGTGCATGCCATATATACAAGCACTGGCATACTGTCAACAACCCGTGTCGATACAAGTATATTATCTACAAATACATCCCATACATGGACCTGAGAGCACACGGATGACACTAGGACTTTACTAGTAAGAACTACAAATGTCCAACCTTCTGTGTCTATTGATCACCAGGATGCTCCTTTTCTATAGTAGGATCTTGACCACATTGTTTGCGACCATCTAAAAAGATGTGGTGACCCACGAGGTGAGACACATGTCCCAGTGAGAGATATAACTCTCTACACAGGTTATTAATTACAACATATTATTAAACAATAACTAATCTAAGTAGGTTGAGTATTTAATAAGTATTTGAGCAGATTCTAGCATACTAAGCAAGTTTAGTAGATTAAGCAATTCCACAATTATGCATAGAAACAAGTAGGATCAACAAGATATGTAAGAGAACAAGAAAGACTTATCATTTATTCATAATTAACCTCTCTAATTTTATTATATAACATTTATTAGTGTAGAAATGTAAGGCAAGGGTTAACATCCAATATGAAGCGTATTCAACCCTAGCAGACATACAACATAGTTGTATTACATCTTTTATTATGTCCCGAGGAAATTGAGGAATACCACTCAAATCCCAATTGGCCACTACTAAGTGGAAATCAGTTCCTTACAAGATCTAGGAGAACTGAATTCCTAAGATCTTCTCCACCATCGGTCAGTACCAGTCCCCCACAATGACACGTAAGGTCAAGCTTCTAACAGCGTGGTCCTTCTTTGGTACATGTCAAGACACTAGTGAAAGGAGGTGGGTATGCAAACCCTACCTTGTGAGGTACAACAACAATTTTCCTCCATTCCCATTATATATATATATTTATATACATATATATACATATATATATATACATATATATACATATATATATACACGCACACACACATATATATATACATACATATACACACACAATATATATATATATATATAAATATATATATATATATATATATATATATATATATATATAAATATATATATATATGGGCTCATCATTAATACCCGCGCAGGTAGCTACCCGCCCCCTATTTTGGTTACTTTTTTTTCAAGTTTCTTACTTTCAACATGTACATGGTTACTTTACCTTGCAAACTGTTACTTGTCGTGCATAGATAGTTCCATTTGTAACAACAGATTTCAAAATACAATTACATATATATATTTGTTGTGTATTCTGCCCAGTTTTACTTATTTAGTCATATACTTACTTTGTTATCAACATAGTTACTTTTTGGTCCTTCCAATTACTTTGTTTGTCATATGGTTACATTCGGGACTGACGGGTAGCGAAAATCTAGGTTGTATTCAATGAACACCATATATATATATATATAGGTCATTTCTTTAATACCCGCATGGGTATCCTGGATTTCACTACCCAGCAGCCAAAAAAGTAACTATTCTGGCCAGAAAAGTAACCCTGCTATCAAAAAAAGTAACTATATTGATAAAAAAGTAACTATGCTACTAAAAAAGTAATCCCGTATAAAATACACAACAGATATATATGTACCTGTGTTTTGAAATCTGTTGTTGTAAGCGTAACTATCTATGCATGAAACTTAGCAGTTTGTAAGGTAAAGTAACCCTCTACATGTCAAAAGCAACCAACTTGAAAAAAAAGTAACCGAAATGGGGGGCGGGTAGTTACCCACGTCGGTATTAAAGATGGGCTCATATATATATATATATATATATATATATATATATATATATATATATATATATATATATATATATATATATATATATATATATATATATATATATATATATATATATATATATATATATATATATATATATATATATATATATATATATATATATATATATATATATATATATATATATATATATATATATATATATATATATATATATATATATATATATATATATATATATATATATATATATATATATATATATACATATATATATGTATATATACATATATATATATATACATATATATATATGTATATATACATATATATAGATACATATATATATGTATATATACATATATA
This sequence comes from Alisma plantago-aquatica, assembly GCA_963693085.1. NCBI lineage: Eukaryota > Viridiplantae > Streptophyta > Magnoliopsida > Alismatales > Alismataceae > Alisma > Alisma plantago-aquatica. Next base: position 1,545,642,508 of record OY856409.1, read on the forward strand.
TATGTATATATATGTATATGTATAGATATGTATACATATGTATATATCTATATATATGTATATATATGTATATATATATATATATATATATATATATATATATATATATATATATATATATATATATATATGGCCATTTTTTGATATTCATGCGGGTAGCCTGGATTTCGCTACTCAGCAACCAAAAAAGTAACTATTCTGACTAGAAAAGTAATTCTGCTATCAAAAAAGTAACTATGTTGATCAAAAAGTTATTATACTACTAAAAAAGTAATCCCATACAAAATATATAGCATATATATATGTAACCGTGTTTTGAAATCTGTTGTTATAAACGTAACTATCTATGCATGAAACTCAATAGTTTGTAAGGTAAAGTAACCCTCTACATGTCAAAAGTAACCAACTTGAAAAAAAGTAAGTGAAATGGGGGGCAGGTAGCTACCCACGCGGGTATTAAAGATGAGCTATATATATATATATATATATATATATATATATATATTCATCATGACCCGACCATAATCGTTCTCAAACTGAGGGCTAGGTATTTGCGGCAACCATATTCCCTAATCTTGAAATAAAGATGTCAAGGACACATACTCATTTGCACCTCGCATACTCAACAATATGCACTCCAAGTTTCCCTTAGAAGTACTGATTTCAACATTTGGCAAGTTGTAACACTGTGATGGATCTATGGCATAGGGCACACCATGATTAGGGTTTCACTTGATTAGTTATGCCAATTGGGTGAATTAAGGCTACATCATACAAGTGGACATACAAGCCCTAATTTATTTCTAGAAAGCATATATTTGTAGAAACTTTAGAAGATATAAAACATATGAGATATTATTCTTAATCAGAATCACCAAATAGTACTATTCATTTCCATACATGAAACCATACTTGTCATCATCTCACCCCAGCAAACAATTTCTATCACATGGTTCTAGGGTTCCAACACTTGTCACATCATGAAGAGGGTTACACCTCATTCATGGCTCATCCATGCCAAAATGTCATTAAGACCATCACATTACTTCCTGCATTTCAAACATTATGTTTCCAATCCTTAAAATAAGGCTCAACATATCATTAATACACATGTAACATATAAGATTAACATAGCAAGGAACTATGATTCACAATTAGCATCAAATTATGGTTTCAACACAAGAAGAGAATATTTCATTCTCAGATTTAATCATTCAAGAGGGACGATTACATTCGATCACCATCACTTAGTTACATTAGGGTTCAATGTAACAAGCTTTATCACATTAAAGTCACACATCTGCTTAGTATGGTGATTTTATCAAATATATTCATATGAGAGAAAAGGTAAGACTACAAGTTTAAAGGAATTGAACCATAGAATTCACATCATTAGAACCAACACATTATACTATAAACTTCATTGTAAACCATTCAATGTTGAAGCATCCAATCCCAACCATTGGATCAGGATCAACATTTCAAACCATCGGTTGATATGTAGGTTTAACCCTTGAATCATATAACCAAAGAAACCATCAGTTTAGGGCTTAATTGAAGCAAAATTTGAGAACTAGTATCACCATTATTTGTGGTAACTTGAACCACCATCAGTTGTGACACATTATGTCATGGTTGATGGGGTCACTACTATCCTAACTGAACACCATCAGATGTTGAGCTAAAATAGCCATCGGTTCATGCCATCTTTAGGGCACTAAACCATTGATCAATGAGCTTCCAAAAGAGGATAGAACTGACCTAAGGTGTGAAAATTAGTTGACACCATCAGTTGTCACCATTGGTCATCACCATCAGTTTCCACAAAGGCATCTCCATTGGTTTTAATATTAGGTCATCCATCAGTTCATGTATAAAGTTGAAAAATAGCCTAAAAGTTTAAAGTATACACCATCATTTGATAGGTGCTAAGCACCATTGGTTTCTATGTAAACTTGATCTAAGTCTTTGTCTATCTTAGTAAGATCAAGAACATAGTTTTAGATTCATCTAGAACTAGAAACTAAGCAACTAACGGTATTAAAATTGAAACCCTAGGCATGCATAGCTTTTGTAAGCTTAGATCATCATTTTAGACCAAGAACTTAAGAAAGCAAGTTTGTAGTAAGAAATAAAAGTGAATAGGGTTATAAAACACACATCTAGGAAAAAGACTAAGATATGAACAGCAAGAAAAATTGAGCAAAGAAGGTAGGAAGCCCTAGTTTAAGCTTTGAACTCGGCCAAGTAGGAACTTCCTCCTCAAAAGAAGCAAACCCTAAGCATACAGAATAAGAAAGGAAGGTTCTTTAAGATTTAGAGCAAACATTACCATGATACAACATGATTCCGTCTAGGAAGAAGGTAGGAGGAAGAAGAATAGAAAGAGAAACAAAGGAGAGAAGGAGAAACTTACTAGCTTAGGTTGAGATCACCTAAAGGAAGCTTCACATACCTTAGATAACAGTAGATCCAAACCCTAGATGCTCCAACAAGAAGATTGGTTGTGTTCTTTAACCTTATACACTTTGTTTACCACGAAGCAGGGGAAGATGAAGTTGTGAAGAAGAGGGAAGAGATTAGGAATCAAACATTTTGTTGTGAGCTAAAGGATAGGTATATAAAGCTTATGGATAAGGAAAGAGAGAAGCTTGAGGTGTCCTAGAAACTCTCCATGTGTCCATGGCCAAGAGCTTCCACGACCATGAAAATAGAAGCTCCATCAGTTGTGGGAGTCTAATAGACCTAGATGTTGACTTCCCAGGGTGTCCATCTATTTCCAGCATATGATAATCAACAGTTATTGAAACCCTAGCTTACTAGGAGATTGACCATTGTTTGATCACCTCCTTTAAGTGAACCATCCGTACAAGTGAACCCAACCTAGAAAACCATCAAACTACCACCTCTAGAGATCACCATAGATTGTAACTACATGTTCATAACCATAGAATGTCAACTAAATACGAGAACCATCACTTGATGGCATTTTAAGGTGGCTCATTCATGGAGGGCTAATCCACCATTGAAGAGAAACACCACCAAACCAAGGTACAACAAGGCACCCTTTGGACCAAAAATATAAATAATGATAAGAAAAAATATAAGGAATGTAAAGAATGTAACAAACTGAAAATAAAACTCAGATGTGGGTAATTTTCATAAAAGTCCAACATGTGAACAAAATTGCATAACTTGCACAATCACTGTCGAAACTGGACCAAACTTGAAACTTAAGCTTGTCGCATAATACCAAAACATATCACTAGGTTACATTAAGGTTTAAGGAACTCAATTAAGGTAATTAAGCATGTTCAAAACTGTAAGCATGGTCATGGTCCTTATAATTATAAATCCCTAATACAAATTTCACCCCCAAAATCCTATGTAAAGAGAGATAGGTACTTCCTACACATCTCATACTCTAACACCTATGTGTCTTTCTCTACACCATGGTGATACCACATAACCTTCACTAACACTATATCCTTCTTCTTCATCTTCTTCACCCTTCTTTCCAGGATCAACATGGGACCCTCAACATAGGAAACATCCTCATCTAACTCAACCTCCACTAGTTGGATTTTCTTGTCTCTATCTGAATGACATTTCTTCAGCATGGAGATATGGAAGACACTATGCAACATGTGTGACTCTGATAGTATCTCCAACTTGTATTCTACCTTTTAACATGAGCCAAGATGGGGTATGGTCCCATAAATGTTGGATCCAACTTACCCTTCTTCCCAAACCTCAGCACACCCTTCTACAGAGAAACCTTGACATACAATCTATGTCCCACTAGTATCCATAACGGTATGTGTCAATTATCTGCATAAGAATTTTGTCTATCCTAGGATGCCTTCAACTAATGTTGCATCACCTTAATCTTTTCTATATCTGTTGTACAAGCTCAGGACCCAAAAGTTGATATTCACCTATCTCATACCAGCAAGGTGGAGACTATAAATGTCTCCCATATAGAGCCTCATAAGGTGGCATATTGATGCTTCTCTTATAGTTTTTTTATGCAAACTCTATCAGACTCAAGTGTACATCCCAACTACCTAGAAAATGCAACCCCATGCCCTTAAAAGATAATCTAAAGTCTAAATAGTCCTTTCAGACTAGACATCAGTGTGTGCGTGAAAAGTTGTGATAATGCTCAGTTGTGTTCCCATCGCTGAATGCAGACATTATAAAAATTGATTTGCAAACTGTGGACCTCTGTCAAAAACTATAGTTACTGGAATGCCATGTAAATGGACTATCTCATCAACATATACCTATGCCAACTTTTCTTCTATAAATGCCGTCTTGACTGGAAGGAAGTGAATTGACTTAGTCATCCTATCAACAATCACCCATATGGAATCATGACCCTTGGCTATCCTAGGAAGACCCAACCACAAATTTCATGGTAGTATGATACCATTTCCACTAAGGTATCGACAAAGGTTTTAGTGTCCTTGTAGGCTTCTAGTTCTCAGCCTTAACCTACTGACAAACTAGACATCTGGCAATGAACTCTGCCACATCACATTTTAAACCTTGCCACAATATAAGTCATTCAGATTATGGTACATCTTGGTACTTCCAGGATGCATCACATATATCAAAGAGTGAGCATTCTCAAGAACCATCTTCCTCAACCCTTCAACATCACGATCTACTATCCTATTATGAAAACAAATTGTACTATCACATTCCTCATGGAAGCTATCATGTTTCTCATTACTGAATTATGATAAGATATTTTGTATCACATTATTGTTCTATTGTACATCATAGATATGTTGTATAAAAGTAGGTTTGACTTGTAACAATTCCAACAACCCAACCAGTAAAGAAACCTCTAGCTATACATTCATCTAGAAAAGAGACACTAACATGTCTCGCTTGTGGCACACTAATGAACATAACTATCCCTGGTCTACAGATGGTGACGAAGACAATTTCCTACTCAAATCTTTAGCTACCATGTTTTCCTTTCACAGATGGTAGTCAGTTGTATAATCATAATCCTTTATTAGCTCCATCCATCTCCTTTTCCATATATTCAACTCCTGCTTTGAAAAGATATGCTACAGATTCTTATGGCCAGTAAAGATCTAACAATTTTCTCCATTAAGGTAGTGTCTCTAGATCTTTAAGGCATTCACCACCACTGCAAGCCCCAAAGCATGTGTTGTGTAATTCTCCTCATGTTTCTTAAGCTCTCTTGGGGTAAAAAAATCACATTTTTGTCTTGCATCAACACTCCTCCCAACACATTTTTTGAATCATCACAAAAGATAATGTAGCCTTTCCCTTGCTCTGGAAGCACTAATACCAGTGCACTAGTCAAATTCTCTTTCAACTACTGGAACTAACGCTGACACTTGTCATCCCAAAAAAAGGAACATACTTTTTAGTTAACCAAGTTAGGGCTAATGTTGAGGAACTAAAGTTCTTTATAGACCTCCTATAGTAGCTTGCCAAACCTAGGAAACTACAACTCTCTATCGGTGTCTTGGGATGTTCCCATTCCCAAATAGACTCAACCTTCTTAGGGTCTACACAAACACCCTAAGCTGATATGACATGACCCCAAGAAAGACATCTCAAACAACTAGAACTCAAATTTGTTGAACCTAGCATATAGGTGGTGCTGCCACAATAGGGTCAACGCCTATCGAAGGTGCTGCTCATGTTGTTGGTTATCCTTAGAGTATATTGGGATGTCATCTATGAACATGAACACACACTGATCTAGATATTGTCTAAACACCATGTTCATCAGATAACATGAATGTTGTCGGTGCATTAATTAGCCAAGATGACATAACCACAAACTAATAGTGACCATACCTAGTCCTACAAGCTGACTTGGGTATGTCATCCACCTTGATTATTAATGGTGGTAACCTGATCTCTAATCTATTTTTTAAAACTTAGTGTCACCTCTCAACTAAACATAAAGGTCATCAATCCATGGTAGGGGATTCTACTCATCTCGTAGGAGATGGTTGGAGAAGATCCTTAACTATGATACCACTTGTTGGATCTAGGGATCTATGGGGGGTGGTGAATAGAGCTTCAAAATTCTCACAAGATAAGTTAGACCTTAAAATTATATCAATCAAAACCAACAACTTAAGAGAAATTTGAAGTCCTAACTAAACAAGAATAGCAAGGATGAGAGAAATTGAAACAAGCACTAGGACAAGGTGGTTTATAGGGGTTCCACGCTCCAAACTAGAAGAGAGTCAATCTACAACCTAGAGAGGTCAAAGTCTAGGACTTTGCAATCGTGTATACTTATATTCCATTCATAAGAGATACAAGGAGGCCACCATACATCCAAGGACTTACCTATTCAAGACAAGAGTCTTCCATCTACACAAGGACTTACCCACTTGATCAAGATGTCTTTAGCCTTCAACAAGGACTTATCCACACTTGCATCAAGTCTTTGGCCTTGAAGGAATTTGCCCACTCTTCTTGAATCTTGGCCTTTCTCTTCTCCTTTATTTCAAGAACATCTTCACCTCTTCTTCAACCTTGAAGAAAAACATCAACAACTTCACCTTCACTCGGAGTAGCTTGCATCACCTTTGCTTCTTTAAGAAAAGGAGTAGGGAAGATGGAATGGAATGAGATCTTTACAAGAACAAGGAAGTAGCTATCCTACAACTGGCCTAACTCACTCATAATCATGAAATTCTTTGTAAATGACAGAGAGAGAGAAAGGGGCTCAAGGAGTTTCAACACACTCAACTATAGCAAGGACTTAGAATATGGGATCCAAGTTGCAACTGAGCAAACTTGGAATGAACTCTAAGGGGTCCTATTTGTAGCTGGGTGTGTTCCTATGAATTTGGGATCACTTAAGGGTGAAATATAATCATTTTCCAAGTTATAATGGATTTATTTTCACTCAAGACAACTCACCAGCACTTAGAATCAATTTTTCTGTGTTTTTCATACAGTACATTCCACCGAGTTTCAATAAAGATATCTCGATTGATCCACTAAGTGACAAAGCCAATTTCAAAATATCGGTCGATTTTGTTATGGGAAACTCGACCAATGTTTCAAAATCAGTTTTTCTTAGTTGATCGATTGATTGAGTTCTGTGAGTGTGCAACTCAACCAATTGGTCTCTCCAGAAAATCCATCACTGGATCGGTCAAGTTTCTAACTTGACTGATAAACAACCTATGACAAATTTTCTAAATAGACATTTGAGTGATTAGACGTTGGAATTAAGGGTCCTTGACTTTTTCTCATCTTAGTTACAAGTCATATCATCAATACAAGTGATTGTAAAAATCATCTAAGGTCATTTGGAGTGATTTTCCAAATTGCACACTTGCATTGCTTTTGACTTGAACTTGACAAGCTAGGGCTTGTGTAATTTGATCCTTTTCATGTACTTGAATCTTGAAATTAATCTCGAACAAACATATTAGATACATAGGAATGGAATGGTTAAGTCATTATCAAAATATGGGCAATGTATAACTCTCAAGTCAACATTCTCCCTCTTTTTGACAATGACAAACCATTCCTCAATCATATTGAAAATGATATGTAAAGTTATACCTTTTCCTTGTGAATTGCAGGGGGGTTCATGATTTGAACAATGTGAATTTCTCCCCCTCAATCTATTCTTACTCTTCATGCATCGTTAGTCTATCTAAAAGAAGCAATATGACATATATACTATATGGTCCTATAGAAAGTCACATGATAAAGCATATAATGAACAAGAAAAGGATCACATCGGCAATAAAAGCAATATGGTTGAGCTTCAAAACATTGAACTTCTCTCCCCCTTTTGAAATTATCAAAAAGGAAGGGGGTAGAACAACACGGAAATGGATTTTATCCCAGCACAACCAAACATACATCCACAACATGCAATCTCAAAGAATACACCAAATAGAGATGAGAGAAACATATAGTCTAAGTGATAATCAAAATATGGTAAACATGGCACCAACTCATGACATATAGTAAATCAAAGAGTACATGTACAAATGATTAAGATTACAACCCAGAAAGCTTGTTCTTAGAAGCAACTCAAGCCAAAACAATGAAAACTAGATGATAAAATAGTACATCTCAGAAAATGTGTCCAGATGTTTTTTTATACAAAAGAGCCTAGAAAGATATAAATGATCAATATCTAGACTAAAAACTAGAAAATCGAAACATCTAGGTCATCTATGTCCACATCATCAACATTGTCATCAAAAGCTTGTAGCTCAAAGTCATCATCTTCATATGAAGGTGCAGTAGAGACAATAACATCACCTTCATCACCAGAAGCACTAGCAAAGCCATTGGAGCCATCATCATCCTCAGAAGCCTCCTCATCATTAGCAAGAAACTCCTCATTAGCCTGGCCTAGAATCTCCTCATCAGCAAGAGAACCAAAACTACAATTCGGCCAATGGGCATTCCACTCAGCCTAAGACATGCCAAGAGAATGAAGCCCATTGACCTGTGGGAAGGAAAGAGCAGAAGTACCAAGACTAGAAAACAAGGTTTTAAAGGGGACAGAAGTCAGCGGCAACACTCCATGGGTAGATCCACCAGCAACAGAGGGTGTAGCAGTGGAAGCAGTAGGTGGAGGGGCTGAGTAAAAGTGATAATATGCATAGGATGCATAGTCACCTTCTAAGTAGGGTTGGTAGGCAAGATAAGGATGTGCACATGATATGTTCATGTTGGACATGATGGAATAGAGGTTCTAATGCATGTGCTCCAGTACCTGAAGGTTATACACTTTTTGATGTATCATGTAGCCCATAAGGGTTTCATTGGATACATGGAATGAGGTGCAGCCAGGTCAGGTAGGCTAAGATGGTGGAGGTAGAGGTAGAGGCTGGGATAGGTACATACTTCAGAAGGGTGGTATCATTGATGCAAAATCCTTTAGTAAAGAAGGTCATGGAAAAGAGATTTTCCAGTGGCAAGTTGAAAAAGACTACAGATCAGGGTTGGGTAGGGTGGGTGGGTGCCACGGGTGTTCTTACCTGAGTCAAAGTAGGTAATATGGTGGAGAACATATCTTTCCAACTTGACTCCTATGTTCTTCAAGAGATAGTACATAATTACCACAGTGTTTTCAGCAATTTCACTATGATTTATCCTGGGATGAATATTGCACTCACTACTATAGAAATGGCTTATAAAGTCACTTTTCAAGGTGTCGGTTGTATAAATAAACTGACACCTAAACTCTATAGTGTCGGTTGATAACATAAACTGACATCCAATCTATGAAGGGTGACCAGACACGAGTACCGCTTTTATTAAGTGTCGGTTACTTAATAAAAAACCGACACCTAAAATTTACCACCAAATCCAAAATTTCCAGCGAAAAAAATTACCTCCAAACTTTGACATATGGCATCGGTTGATAATTAAAAAACCAACGACTAAAGGTTATTCGCGAGATAGAAATTGGGCACATTTTGGTCGTCAGTTTTACTACAACTACCGACGCTTATGAGTTTTCCTGCGCTGTCCGCGGGGAATTTTTCACACCCTTTAAGCGTCGGTATTAGGTAGAAACCGACGACTATGGTCATAAATCGAGAATGATTTTTTTAATCGGCATGTGAATATAGACGTCAGTTTTTTTGTAGTTAAAAACCGACGACTATAATCAAGTATTGGTGTCGGTTGTCGTGCAGAACTGACACTGTTAGTGTTAGTTTTCGGTTTTCTTGAATAACCGACACCTATGGTACAGTTAATAGCCCCGCAAACAGAACTTTTCCCCATTGTCTCTATTTCATTGCGACGTGCGCTAGGTCTGGCGATTTCCCCCGATTGCTCCCCGCCGTCGTTGCCGGTTGGCTCCCCCACGCCGCCATTCGTCTCCTCGCGCACCGCTCGCCGCCGTTGTCGTCGCCGCCGCTCGCCGCTTGTCGCCGTTGCCGCTCGCCACCGTCGCCGCAGTTCTCCTCTGATCCTCACCGCCGGCGCTGCCAGCTTCACCTCCAGCTGCTCTCCTCTGCTCCGGCACTGCCAGCTTCACCTTCAGATGCTCTCCTCTGCTCCGGCTGGGCCTTCTTCCTCTTCCCTCAAGGTACGTCGGCTTCTTCCTCTGCCTAGGCTAGGTCAAGCCCTGCAGGTGCCCTGGAGCAAAATCATCAGGTGCCCTGCCGGGCATTTTTTTATTTTTTTTTAAGTTATTTAATTATTGGTAACTTGATAAGTGTTGAAACAGTCAATAACTATACTCTGTTACATGATTTATGATTGTATATGTGTGCTAGCTAGCAACAGACCTGGTCTTGAGGATCTATAAATACATTCTTACATTCTATAAACTGTATAATCTTACATTCTATAAATACAGATATAACACAGCATTGTTGTGTGTGCTTGACAGCCCAAATTACTTCTCGTTATTCTTCTTTTAATAAGTAACTCATATCCATTGATGTTGAAGTAAGTTAGGAAGCCAGTTTATTGACAGTGATATTTGATTATCCATCTTATATTTTAATGTGATAGGGTGATCAATATGGTAGATAAAAAAATGATTATGTCTTTGTTAGAAAAACCTTGGCTATGACTCCTATGGACATTCCATACTAATGAATAGTTTAACTATGAAATTGGTAACTTGTTTCATTGTTGAGTATATTGAGAATCCTAATCACCCTTCTTGCTTAATGATGAACTGTAATGCACACATGTGACATGCTTGGAATGTAAATGATGAACTTTTCCCGAAATTGCCAATCATGCTTTTAAAGACATCAATAATCACCCTAACTTGAAGAAAAAGGATTTTAGGTATAAGAATGACAACACATTATTTGTTGGCCTAGAACCCGTCCAAGATTTACTCATTAGGAGTAAATCTTGGATAGTCCCCAGTTTGGGACTGTTCTTGAACACCTCATCTCACTTAGGATGTAAGTGTATAATGTGTATTTGGTTTTCAAGAAAATGTTGATAGCATTTCCCCATTTGTTCTCTAAGTACATATGTACTTAGAGAACAGCAGGGAAATGCTGCCGAAATTTTCTTGAAAACCCAATACACATTATACACTTATTAGTGAGATTAGGTGTTCAAGAATGGGATAGGTGGTACACATTTATTATATATAAGAATGACAACACATGTATTTGTTGGCCTAAAGTTTTAACCATGCAAAACTCTAATCTGTTAACCCTAGACCCTAATCTTGTTGTAATGTATATTTGATTTCTCTTTGATCATAGAATGGATAGATCATGGATGTCCATTCGCAATCGCTGCACCCCAGAGTTTATTTCTGGTCTTGACCAGTTTATTAGATTTGCCGAGGAACATAGGAAAAAACCTGGAGATAGGTTCTACTGTCCATGTAGGCATTGCGGTAACAACTTGAAAGTCAGCACTGGTGACGAAATCAAAAGTCATGTCATGTGCAACAGGATTATACAAGGCTATACAGAATGGCACTGGCATGGAGAGATTGCAAACCCGAAACCAGTGGATGTCGATAGCAGTGCTTGTGTGGAAGAAGAAATTGCCTACAATGACGTAGATGTGAATGAACCAGTTCCAGTAGACATCGTTGATGCGATGCTGGATAGTTGTGGGGTAGAGCACACCGATCCACCTCCAATTTTTAGAAACATTGTGCATGATGTTGAGATATCGCTATACACAGGTTGTACTAAGTTTACGAAGCTTAGCGCTGTGTTGAGATTGTATAAGTTGAAAGCTAACAATAGATGGAGTGACAAAAGCTTCACTTCATTGTTGACTTTGTTGAAAGAAATGCTTCCTGAAGGAAACGAGCTGCCAATCTCAACATACCAGGTAAAGAAATTGTTGTGCCCAATGGGAATGGATGCCAAGAAGATACACGCATACACGCATGCCCGAATGATTGTGTATTATTTCAAAAGGACTATGTGGATTTGAAAGATTGTCTAAAATGTGGTGTGTCACGGTATAAATTGACGACTTCGGGGGAGTCCAAAACTGGTTCTCCTGCCAAGGTGATGTGGTATCTACCTATAATATGACGGTTTCAACGCTTGTTAGCCAATCCAATAGATGCGCAGAATTTGAGGTGGCATGCAGATGTTAAGAAAAATAATGATGGGATCCTACGACATGCGTCTAATTCCCCACAGTGGAAGAAGATTGATCTATTGTACCCTGAATTTGGTGAAGAAGTCAGGATTCTAAGACTTGGGCTTTGTACAGATGGGATGAATCCGTTCGGGACATTGAGCAGCCAACATAGCACTTGGCCGGTCATGCTTGTTATATACAATCTTCCTCCCTGGTTGTGTATGAAAAATAAGTACGTAATGTTGTCGTTGTTGATATCGGGCCCTAAACAACCTGGAAATGACATCGATGTTTATCTTGAACCTCTGATTGATGACTTAAAGAAACTCTGGGGTGAAGATGTGATAACCTATGATGCTTCACGAAGAGAGACATTTCGTTTGCATGCTATGTTGTTTTGCACTATTAATGACTTTCCAGCATATGGGAATTTGTCTGGATATAGTGTCAAAGGAGCTAAAGCGTGTCCTATATGTGAAGAGAACACTGATTCAACAAGACTAAAACATGGCGGTAAGACTGTATATCTCAGTCATCGAAGATTTCTTACAAAATTTCATCTGTATCGTAGGAAGCGCAAAGCATTCAATGGATTGAATGAGGAACGGAGTGCACGTAAACCTATACCAGGGGAGGTTGTTTATGAAAGAGTAAAAGACTTTGTCAATGAATTTGGTAAGATATCACAATGTACTATGGCCACACGGAGTGACAAATCTTTATTCAAGAAGAAGTCAATATTTTGGGATCTTCCTTATTGGAGTTCTTTGACAGTCAGGCATTGTATCGATGTCATGCACGTTGAGAAAAATGTCTGTGATAGTGTCATTGGTACTTTGTTGAATATACCAGGTAAGACTAAAGATGGGATAAAATCCAGACTGGACCTACGTGAAATGGGAATAAGGTCAGAATTAACAGAATTTCGTGAAATGGGAAATCGGAGAACATACTTACCTCCCGCTTGTTACACATTGTCTAGAAAGGAGAAGAAATATTTTTATGAATGGTTGGTAAATGTTAAGGTGCCACAGGGTTACTCATCCAACATCCATAGATTGGTATCAATGAAAGATCTGAAGTTGATAGGTCTTAAATCTCATGATTGTCACACTCTAATGCAACAAATGTTGCCTATGACAATTAGATCTATATTGCCGAAGCATGTAAGGTTTGCAATCACCAGACTTTGTTTCTTTTTCAACAGTCTGTGCAACAAAGTTATTGACCCTGATACTCTCGATAAATTGCAAAGAGAAGTGGTTGTTACCCTATGTCAGCTTGAGATGTATTTTCCTCCATCGTTCTTTGATATCATGGTACATCTTGTTGTCCACTTGACTAGGGAAGTTAAAATGTTGGGACTAGTTTTCTTGCATTGGATGTATCCCTTTGAACAATACATGAGCATTTTTACAAGTGATGTTCGAAACCATTATCAGCCTGAAGGGAGTATTATCGAGGGTTATGTGGCGAGAGAGGTTATGGATTTTTGCAATGACTTTCTCAGTGGTAATGACACTCCTGATAATGACAAGAATATTGACGAGCAATTTGGCAAAGGAATTTTGGGATCACGTGTGAAAGTAATCAGCCGTGAGCAGTTGGAACAAGGTCACTTGTATATTTTACACAACATGGACGAAGTGAACGTTTATATCGAGGAACATACCAATTTCATCAAGAGACAATATCCTCGAGCCAGTACAATGTGGCTTGCTAGAGAGCAGAACAAGACATTTATTAAGTGGTTTGAAAATAAAGTCTTACATCAACTATCTCAAACACCAGATGATGTTACTGAAACTATCAAATGCCTCACCTTTAAACCAAAATTGACTGTTATGTCTTATGAAGGGTATGACATTAATGGATTCACATATTACACAAAGCGCCAAGATGATAAGAGTGTCGTCCAAAATAGTGGGGTCACCCTTCAAGCATCGACTATGTTTTTTGCAAGTGCAAAGGATAAGAGTCCACGTGAAGCTAAAATGTCATATTACGGTGTCATTGAAGACATATGGGAGTTTGACTACATAGATTTCAGAATTCCACTCTTCAAATGTAATTGGGTTGATAACACCAAAGGAGTTATAGTGGATGAATTGGGTTTCACTTTAGTGAACTTTGAAAAGATTGGCAAGAAGGATGAACCATTCATATTGGCATCACATGCGAAAAAAGTATTTTATATCGATGATCCTGCAAATGATAAATGGTCGGTTGTTCTTCATGGTAAAAGACAGTTCATTGAAGATCCTATAGATGAAGAACAGTACTATGATAAGTATGATGACTCCAGTCCATTCTCAGTTGGGTTGCCAACACCAGCAAATATTGAAGCTAATGATGACTTGTATGTGCGCGGAGATCACAATGAAGGATTGTTAATTGATAAAAAATCGCAATATTAGAGGCATGTTTATATTTTTTTATATGTTTTATTTTTCTGAATGTGAACTTTACAATGTGAATGTGAACTTTACAATGTGAATGTGAACTTTACAATGTGAATTACTTTATAATGTGAATGTGAACTTTACTATGTGAATTACTTTATAATGTGAATTACTTTACAATGTGAATTACTTTATAATGTGAATGTGAACTTTACAATGTGAATTACTTTATAATGTGAATTACTTTACAATGTGAATTTTTAGATGGCTGAGCATTCTCCTGATGACCGTGCTGATGATTACCGTGAGGGTGAGGACATCAATGCGCCGCCTCACAATGTAAGTTTTAAAAATATATCATATATTTATATCTATATGTCCATTTATAGTTATATCTTGTAAATGTGTTTATTTTGTCAAATTTTAGGTTGATGATGCACATGTACCATCTGAAGCACTTGAGGCACTTGATCAGCAACACCAAAAAGTTGACAGGAGAAGGGGCATCACTATGATGAAGAAGTTAATAGCACAAAAGGGAAATGGACCCAAACTTGTTGTGGATTTTGATAATGCAGGAAATGCATATGGTGTGAATCATAATTCATTTGTTTCATATCTTGGGTATGTTACTCGTAGCCATTGCGGTTGTAAGACAGATTCTTGGCATAAAGTTTCTAAGGAGAAAAAAGACGTAATATGGAAGGATTTATGCGTGAGTTATTATTAATTTGTAATTCTATTTTGTAGATTACTAATTTTTTGGATACTAGTTAATAGCAATTCTAATTTGCATAGTATATTTGAATTGGATGAAAAGCTGCATCGTAAATGCGTGATGAAATGTTGTGGGAGAGTCCTAAGGAACTATAGGACAAATCTCACCCGAGAATACATAAAAGAAGCTGACAAGAGGAAGAAGACAACCACTGAACAGTGGAACTTCCTGGACAAAGAAGAATGGGACGCGTTTGTTTCTTCAAGACAAACAGATGAATTCAAGGTATTAGGCGCCAGTCCCAATCTCATTAATATATGTTGTATTCACCTATTCAAGATTAACATTTACTGTTACTAATTAAATCATTAATGTGCATACTAACTAGGCCCTCAGTGAGGCACAAAGATCAAGGCGTGCACTGAATGTGCATGACCACACAATGGGTCCAAAGGGGTATGCAGGCATTCACCAAAGACTACAGTCTGAGGCTACTGCTCAGTCTACTGCTACTCAGGAGTCCTCCACTATAGGTAGCACACCTCTGCCTCGCCATGATATCTGGATAGCTGGGAGGTAAAATAAGAAGGGAGAAATAAGGAAGCCCGCAACTGCTGAGGCAGCTGCAAAAATGGTAAAATACAACTCTTACAGCAATCGTTTGAATATTGATTATTTATGGTGTTTACTTAATTACAAATTTTTGTTTTGGCGATTAGCGGGAGTTGCACGAGCTGAGGAAACAAGGCAAGTTCATCCCTGAGGGCACAAGGGATGAATTGATAGTTGCTCTGGGTAACCCAGAGCATCCTGGACGTGTTAGGGTTGCAGGAGCTGGTGTGGGCATCAAAGCTTTTTTTGGGCCATCCCAGCGCAAACGTGTCCCAAAAGTGGGACTTTCACAAGAAGAGGTAACATATTTTTTCCTTGTAGATGTTACTGTAAAAGAGAATTCAATAATTAGAATTTGACGTTTCTTTTATCCATGTATAGGTAGATAAGCTATTTGATAGCAAACTCGAAGAAGCAATGAAAAAGTGGCAGGCATCTCAGACTGCCACTTACCAGACAGTACCTATGGTGTCTCCTACTGCAGGCTCTACTCCTACTGTAGAGGTTGGGAGTAATCATGTAGACCCACCACCTAACAAATCCGTTGTAAGTATTTTTATGACATAGTAACTATTTTTTTAATTCAAAATGATATGTTTTCAAGATGATATGTATATATGAAATTGTAGTCATTTCAAAAAAAGATGATATGTATATATGTATATAACATTCTTTACACAAAAATTTGTAGGGGTTGAAGCCATGTTGTCTAAAAGTTAATGAATATGTCGTTGCAGAGGCGTCGGCATACCCATCCCTACCAGGGGATATGTTTCACGGGTCTCCATTACCAGCTGGTTGGATTCGTGTGAGCCCGGTACATATATTCCCCAAGTGGATGGATCTTCCATTGCCATATGCCCACCCAGATTGTGAAACACTTGGTGAGGCAGAAGGCGGAGTGATATTGTGGCTAAAAGCGGATGTCATCTTTACTGAAATTGTATGGTAAATTTACATTACGTTAAATCGTTAGTGTGTGTATATGATGTCAGTTGATATGAAATTATTATTATATATATACAGGTTAAAAAGAAGACACCCACAACATCTAGGCCTCCACTTCCACCTCCTACATTACCCAGTTGGGTTCCACAGGACCTACTTGTCCCGTTAGGTCCTAACTGTAGGGGTATGGCAATATGGTTAGGCGAACATGATATAAATTGCCCTATAACAGTTTCTATAGATTCAGATGTTGCAGGTCAATCATACGAAAGCAAACTATTTATACAAGATATTTTGGAGTTGTTTCGATATGATTGGCTAAATACATCTGTGATAGATCTATGGATAAGGTGAGATCTTCTTTATACATCCATATACCTTGTGTAGGATCTGGTGATCTGGTTTCTTATTTATTAATGCATGCGTAATTAATACATATTTTGCAGCTACTTAGCCAAGATATGTGCAGATTTTTCATTCGAACATGTAGGATTTTTACTCCATCTTTGATTAGTCTAGTAGCTAAAGACCCTCCGTCAGTTCAACAATACTGCTGTGAGGCTTTTACAATTTTTGCTCAAAATAAGAAGACGATGATAATGGCTCCATTCAATGTAGAGTAAGTTTACTTTGCTTATTATAATTTGGACTTAAGAAAATTACATTTTTATTGTGGAATTTGAGTTATTAATTTTTAACTTTTTTACCTCTAGTGGTATGCATTGGGAGTTACTGGTTATTGTCCCTGAGATGTTCACTGTCTATTATCTAGATCCTAAGGGGAGTAAATTGAATACAAAATATGGACACATAATGAAAATGGCATTATTCCGGTGAGAAATATTTCATTTTCATATTCGTTAACATATGTTATTACATTACTATTTAATTATGCAATGTACTATGTTACATTAACATGTAGGGGTTTTGATGAGTTCAAAAAGGCGGGAGGAAAGGTCCCCACGAAAAAGAACCAGCCAATAATTTGGAAGAACGTGAAAGGAAGTTCCCGACTACAATATATGTATATATTATTTATGTGAACAGTGCTTAATTAGGTGTATTTTTTAATATTTTGTATGTTTGAATTTATAGTGTGCTACACAAGACAACGGATGGGCATGTGGATACTATGTGATGCGATTTATGCACATGATTATCAAATATGCCGCAATGGACATCGATTGTATTGCTGAGGTATTATATAGTCTCATTAGATATATAATATGAAATATATCAATCTTATTTATAGCTCATTAATTTTATATATATACATCATTCTCTTTACAGGTGTTTAAAACTGACCACACTACAGGAACGGCCTTACTAGATGTACATGCTCCCTATACGACGGGATAATTAAATGAAGTAAGAGAAGAATGGAAACAACCATACAAGTAGTGGGGGATTTAAGATATAATTGGGATGTTTTTTTGGTCGGTCGAAAACTCGTGTTGCTTTTTTTGTATTTTTCTTTTTTTTGGTTTCTGTACAGTGCATTCCATCTTCAACTGAAAATGGAGAAAGAAAGAGAACAAAAGAGGAAGAAAAACTATATAGTGTGTACTAAGAAAGAGAGGAAGGAGGAGGGAAAAAACTGAGTAACAGAAACACTCCAACTCCTCCAGATAAAGAACCTTCAGCAGATCAGCATAAGAACTTCCGAGGGGCAGAGCATCACAGATCAGCATAAAGACTCAACCATCATTGCGTAAAGCAATGAGAGGGGAGAAAGACATCACCAAAAGGAAGAAGAAACGATCATAGCAAACGAACAGCACTCCCAAACCACCAGCCAGACAACCATAGCAGAAACACCAAAGAGAACAGAATAGAGACAGAAGATATCTCATCACAACTCAATCTTCAACAAATTGTCTCATGTAAAACTATCCATCAAACGAATCAACACAAGAGCAGCAAGAAATCGAACTAAGCTGATCCACCATCATGACACCAGCCAGCAAACAACCAAGCATCCAGAACCAGCCAATCTTCAACAAGAACAAGGCTAAAACTGCAGAACATAGAGCTACAACAGCTAAAAAAAAGGTCAAGATCAGAAAGACCGACCACCATGATAGGAAAGGAGGGGAGCGTCGACATCCACACAGGATGGTGACTCGACCCTCACTTCAACCATCAAACTTCAGCAAACAGTCTCATATAATACTATCCATCAAGCGAATCAACACAAGAGCAGCAAGATAAATGAACTAATCTGATCCTCCATCATGACACCAGCTAGCAAAACAACCAAAGCATCCAGAACCAGCCAACCTTCAACAAGAGCAAGGCTAAATCTGTTGAACAGAGCTATAGCAGCTTTAAAAATGGTCAAGATCAGATCATCACGCCCACCAATAGCAACACAACAGCCATAAGGCATCAAACAGTCCTCATCACATAACTGAAGAAAACCACACAAAAGATCTGCTAGAGCAACTGACAGCCACAACAGCAAACACAAAAGCAAAGAATTCTATACTTCCAAAGCACGCTGAAAAGAAACTACACAGATCAGAAACCAATATGGTCAAGAACAGACCAACCACCATGATGGAATGGGAGGGGAGCGTCGACATCCACGCAGGATGGTGACTCGACCCTCTCATCAACCATCAAGAAAACGGTGAGAGGGGAGCATCGACACCCAGTGTAGGATGGAGACTCAACCATCACCAGAAAGAGAAGAACAAACACAAGAGAACCTGCAGCCCTTCAAACAGAAATATATGCAGAAGAGCACAGCCAACAGACAAGCTACCACAGAAAAAGCTGCCAAACACCAACTCCATAAAGAAGAACGCCAACAGCTCCTTGACCCAAAAAACGAACAGATTGGAAAGTAAGGAACTCCAAAGGAGAAAACCCAAGCAGACTTCAGCAGATCACAAGGCGAAAACTCCCTAACCAGGAAAAGAACAGGTCAGCAGACCAACAACACAACCATATGAACCAAGAAACTCTGGACAACAGCCATCTTCAGAGAACCAGAGAATCAATGAAGAATTAGGAAAATATCATGCTCAATGATCTTCCAAAGGGTACTCACAACCTTGCAAATATTATCATGAACCCTTCTGTTTCGTTCAAGCCAAGCATGATATAGAATAATGGGAATAGCAACACCCACATTAGTACTCTTCATATCAACAATACTCTCCCAATTCATGGGGATAGAACTGATTAACTCTTTGTCCAGAGCAATATTCCATAACTCCTTCATGAAACTACAGCCAAAACAAATGTGAAGAGTGTCCTCATAATCATTCATGCATAGATAACAAATCAAAGTAACAGGAATCCCCCTCCTTCTAGAATAGTCAGTAGTAGGAAGCTTATTATGAATAGCTTTCCACATGTGAAACTTTGAATTCATACTGGTCGTAGTCTTCCAAAGCCAAAAAAAATATCTTTCTTCTCTCCTCTGGTTCGAGTATGGTCCCATATCACCTTTAGTCTAACCTCTCTTTGCCCTTTAAAATAATATCTATCATCTTGCTCCTTATCAATATGCACCCTATCCAGAACATCCAGCAAGTTCTTTGAGCACCTCGTATCCTTGATATTCCAACAGCCATTTTTGATAATAGAATTTAGCTTAGCACCATTAGGTAAACCAGCGCGAACAGAATAACTATGCTCAATAAAATCATGAAGGAATCTTCCATTAAGCCAAGGATCTTTCCAAATGTCAACACTATCCCCTTTGCTGATTTTAATCTCATAGAATTTCAGCAACTCATCCTTAATACGAATGAGATTATTGAACATCCACGAGAAATTAGTAGAAACATTCACACTCCAATAAGTTTCCTTCCTTAAATACTTCTCATTCACCCATTTCACCCACAACGAATCCTTTTTCCATGCCACATCCCAAGCATTCAGAATAATGCAAGCTTCAGCCACCTCTTTACTCTTCCTTAAACCAAGCCCACCTTCAGCTTTAGGTAAAGTGATACTCTCCCACTTAAGAAGGTGAAGATTGGATTTTAACTCCGAATCCCCCCAAATGAAATTGCGACAAATTCTATGAATATCATCCAAAACAGAGCTAGGCAAGGGAAAAGATAAAATCCAGTAAAGATGTAGGCTAGATAGAGTAGACTTAACCAGCTCTACCCTACCAGCCAAGGACAAGGTCTTCGATTTCCAGCCTTCCATTCTTCTATTGATTCTATCAATGAGCCTGCCATAGTAATTCTTATTGAGTTTGCCAGGAAAGATAGGAAGACCAAGATATTTAGCATCCTCTAACTTACCAATCTTTATACCCAAGATATTAGAAATATCATCCTCATCTTTGGTAGAATTCATAAGAATCATACTCTTGCTTTTATTGATACATAAGGCAGATAGAGAAGCAAAATTATCAAGCAAGGACTTCATATTCTCAGCCTTATCTTTACCAATCTTAGAGAACATCATAAGATCGTCTGCAAATATAAGATGGGAGCAGCTCATATTCTTAGACACCTGAATAGGGGCATAGTTAGAATCATTCTTAATCATCTCAGACAGACCCTGCATAGCAATGGTAAAGCGATAGGGGGCAATAGGATCGCCTTGTCTAACCCCATTCAGAGGGAAAATATTTCTTGTTACCTCTCCATTAACAAGAATTTGATATGAGGTAGTGCTGAAAATAACTTCAATCCATCTAATCCACTTACAAGCAAAGCCCATTCTTCTCAACACAGAATAAAGAAACTCCCAATTCACAGAATCATAAGCCTTCAAAATGTCAACTTGGACACACATATTCTTACCACCTTTTTTAATCACATCAGTCATGATCTCATTTGAGAGAAGAATAGCATCCTTGATGTTCCTCCCTTTAATGAAAGCACATTGATTCTTATCAATGATGGAAGAGATACAGATTTGCAATCTATTAGCTAGAATCTTAGAGATGATTTTATAGAAAACATTACACAGAGCAATAGGCCGCCAATTAGTGATTAACGATTTATCATCTCCTTTAGGCATAAGAGTAATGTAAGTTCTATTAGCTTCCTTCAGCAGTGAACCATTCACAAAAAACTCCTTCACAACTTCAAAAACATCATCTCCAATAACCTTCCAAGCATTCTTATAAAATCAGCCATTAAAGCCATCGGGGTCGGGACTTTTATCCTCACTCAGATTAGAAACGACATCATCCAGCTCCTTTCTAGTAAGCATTTTAGTAAGAAGCTCATTCTGACTTGGGTTAATCTTGGCACCATTCCAATTCCCTTTCCACAATCCTCCAGTATTTATCTTGCAGAAAATATTCTCATAATGATCAGCAATAGCATCCTTTATCTTTTGGCTATCCCTAACAGTAACACCATTAACATTGAGACTTTTGATATGATTCCTGCTCCGTCTAGTTTTCATAGAAGAATAGAAGTACTTGGAATTAAGATTTCCTTCCTTCAACCAAATTGCCCTGGACTTTTGTCTATACAAAGCTTCTTCTCTGATGGACGCAACATGAGCTTCTCTTCTCAAAACATTAGCTTGTAACCTTAGATTTTCATCTTCAGGGTTCAAATCCGATTTCTTCTAAGCTTCAAGGGCAGTAAACTTAGCTTCAGCAGCCTTGTCAAACACATTCCCAAAATTAGAAAAGTTCCAGTTTTTTAGCTTAATTTTCAGATGTTCCGATATAATTGGGATGTTGATAGCAAATAATGACTAAAGAATGATATTTTGTAAATGAATTTCTGAATTATAATATATGTGTGAATGTTTCTACATGTCTGGATGTTTCTACATGTGTCTGAGTGAAAATGAATGAAACTGTTGGTTGCTATATGAATGTTTCTATATGTGTGAATGTGAAAATGAATGGAACTACATATTGCTAGATACATGAATGTTTCTAAATGTGTGAAAATCAAATGGAACTGCAGGTTGCATTGCTAGATGTGTGAATATTTTTGTTGTTAATTTTGCAGGTTTGTGGCCTGTTGTTGGCTGATATCAATGGATGTCGTAAAACCTGCAGTTCATAACTAAACTGCAGGTTTCTCATCCTGCGACCAGCCATACAGCAGGTCTGCAGACTGACAGAAAAAAAAACAACAAATAGGCATCGGTTATTTGTATAAAATCGACGCCACATCGTTACAATGTCAGTTTCTAATAGTAACCGACGTCTATGTCCTTAACACCACGGCCGTACTGGCCAGCACGGCTGTGGCAGCAGACCATACACCACGGCCGTGCTGGCCAGCACGGCCGTGTTGGGAGTGCACACCCGTGGTAGCGGACCAGACACCACGGTTGTGCTGGCCAGCACGGACGTGTTGGGGTTTATATGACGTCGGTTCTTATTTAATAACCGACGCTGATAGTGCCCAAGATGGCACCCTTCTGTGGCGCGAAGGTATATGGTGTCGGTTTATTACCTAATAACTGACGCTAATAGTGCCCAAGATGGCGCCATTTTGTGGCGCAAAGGTATATGGCGTCAGTTTGTTATCTAATAACCGACGCTGATAGTGCCCTGCTGGCGCGTTTTCGGTGGCGCGCGAAGGGTTTTGGCGTCAGTTATTGAACCGACGCGTAACGGCTGGGCTTTTAGCATCGCCCACATAGGTGTCACTTAGAAACCGACACTAAAGGCCTTAAATAACCGACACTAAATTTTGGTTATGTACTAGTGACTTAACAACTAAGGCAAGTATGTGGTTCTTGAGGTTTAAGGTGGAGGAGGGAAGGGTACACTTCTTTCTATATGGGAATTGAGGCTTCTTCAAGAATTTATAAATATCAGGGAGAATAAGATCACACTTCTTGTAGAAGGCCTCATGCTCAACTAGGTCAAAATACTAGGGTAGTCCTTCCTCCACGTGTTAGTCACTTTAGTACCTGAAAAGAAGATGTTCAGGGTATCCTTAGAGACTTGGAATTTCTTCCCGACGACCTTGGAAGTGAGGAATACTTGAGTATTGGGTGGTGGTACGAGTGTGTCATAATTCCATTGCAAGTTTACATAGAATTCATAAACAAATTTTGTGCTAGTTATGGAATTGTTGTAGCAAAAGCAGTCAATACACAAGATGGAGAGGTGGTGACTGTAAAGAAACTCGACTACTTGATCGATGAACCTTTGGCTACAAGGGAATAGCTCAAAAAGGGCACATAAAGGAAAATGATTCCTAGGAATGAGCTCCGTGTACCAAATTAGATCCTCATTAGAGACAAAGAAGGTGTCATTAAAGGGTATCAAATGCGAGTTGGTAGGCGATGACGGTGTTGTAGCTGGGGACACCCTCTTTCTACTGTTGGACACCATGGAGACAAAGTGGAGAGGACGGAGAGATCAAATGCAAGGGAAACACCACCTAAAACTGTCCACACACCTAGGGTTGATAAGAAATAGGTAAAGGTAGGTCAATCTAGGTTGAACTAGGGCTAGGGAGAGGAAGGTCGGGGCTAGGGTTGAGAGCTTGAGGGAGCTAGAGGTTGGATCAGTCGATTTTTTTCTAGTTGAGAGGAAGAAAAGTCAGCCGAACCTAACTTATGTTTTCTCTAGCTCGGCCATTAGTCGAGATATGTGACATAGAAACTCGACCGATAGGCTCTTCAAAAAAGCTCTTGACCTCCGATCAGTCGAGTTGGCAAGTCGACCAATGGTTCAATTGAACCAACATTAGAAAAACTATTTTCCTAGCCATCTGAGTGCAAATTAAATTTATCTTTCAAGTCCATTTTGCATTTAAAACATACTTAAGCACATATCACTCATCATTGCATACTATTTTGTGATAAAACAAGCGTTTGTAAAAAAAACCAAACATAAGAGAAAAATAAGGCAAAAAGAACATGAAAAATTATTTTTAGCATTTTAGCAAGTAATGGTGATCAAAAAATAGGAAAAGCATATAGAATAGATGAAAACTAACTAGAAGGAATATCAAATTCATTCAAAGTAGTTATGAGCAGTTTAGATCTAATAAAGTTAAATTGCTCTCTAGATAGAGGTTTAGTGAAAATGTCTGCCAACTAATTTTCCGTGTCCACATGCGTGATAAAGATATCATTTTTGGGAATGTGATCACGAAGAAAATGATAGAGAACCTCTATATGCTTAGCTATACTATGCAAGATATGATTATATGACAAGTTAATTGCATTAGTATTATCACAATAGATAGGAGAAGCATCAAAATGAATGTTAAAGTCTTGGAGCATTTGCTTCATCCATAGGACCTGGGCACAACAACTCCCAGTTGTAATGTATTCAGCCTCAGTAGTTGATAACCAACTACTAAGATTGTAGGTTGCTAATGAGCTCTTTAGTTAAAGTCTTGCTTGTCAAGTCTTGTCTCATGAGCTTGGAGATTTCCAATGAGCTCTTCGGTTAGGATGTTACCAAGGCTCCTCACATCTTCAATGGAGGTCACCTTTGACTCCCATCTCTTTGGTAGAGTCATCACGATCTTGGAGTTGATTACACCTCTATTCAAAGTATTGCCTAAAGCAGCTAGGCCATTTATGATCAGATTGAGCCCACAGTACATCTCCGCAATCCCTTCTTTCTTGCCCATCTTGAAGTTCTCTAGAAGGCTGTTCAAGATGTATATCTTATTCTCCTTGACTTGCTTTGTGCCCTCGTAGGTAATTCACAATTTATCCAAAATCTCATAGGCAGTGTACCAAGATGAGATGTGGTTAAACTTTGTTGGGTTAAGGGCTTCATAAATAATGCTTATGGATTTGGCATTGAGCTGGTCTTCTTTTAGTGCAACTTCATTTCACGTTGAAAAAGCTCTGGTTGGTTCCTTGTTTGGTGTCACCATCACCTTCCACATATCAAAGTTCATTCCTTGAATGTAGAACTGCATAAGCCTCTTCCAATAGAGGAAGTTGGTGCCATCAAAGACCATAGGATGCATGAAGAAGCCTCCCTCTAGGTTGAGTGAATCAAGTAGGATGTCGCCCATCTTCTCATCTTGTGGGAGATTATTGGAGAAGATCCTTAGCTATGATACCACTTGTTGGATCTAGGGCTCTAGAGAGGGGGTGAATAGAGCTTCCAAATTCTCACAAGATAAGTTAGAACTTCAAATTATATAAATCAAAACTAATAGCTTAAGAGCTATTGGAAGTCCTAACTAAACAAGCATATTAAGGATGAGAGAAATTGAAACAAGCACTTGGACAAGGTGGTTTAGAGTGGTTCCACTCTCCAAACTAGGAGAGAGTCAATCCACTACCTAGAGAGGTAAACCTCTAGGACTTTGCAATCTGTGTATACTTATATTCCATTCATAAGAGATACAATGAGACCACCATACATCCAAGGACTTAGCTATTCAAGACAAGAGTCTTCCACCTACACAAGGACTTACCCACTTGATCACGATGTCTTCAACCTTCAACAAGGATTTACCCACACTTGAATCAAGTATTTGGCCTTGAAGGAATTTTCCCACTCTTCTTAAATCATGGCCTTGCCCTTCTCCTTCACCTGGAGAAGATCTTCACCCCTTTTTTAACCTTCAAGAAGAACAACAACAACTTCACCTTCACTTGGAGTAGCTTGCTTCACCTTTCCTTCTTTGAGAAAAGGCGTAGGGAAGATGGATTGGAATGAGAGCTTTACAAGAACAAGTATCTTTCTTACAACTAGACTAACTCACTCATAATCATGAAAGGCTTTGTAAATGAGAGAGAGAAAGGGGCTCAAGGAGTTGCATCACACTCAACTATAACAAGGACTTAGAATCGCATGAATGAGCAAACTTGAAATGAACTCCAAGGGGTCCTATTTATAGATGGAGGTGTTCCCTTGAGTGTGGAATCACTTAAGG
Source organism: Alisma plantago-aquatica (assembly GCA_963693085.1). Lineage (NCBI taxonomy): Eukaryota > Viridiplantae > Streptophyta > Magnoliopsida > Alismatales > Alismataceae > Alisma > Alisma plantago-aquatica. The sequence goes on from OY856409.1 coordinate 1,545,669,087, forward strand.
GAAAAATATAGCCAATTTCCAAGTTACAATAGATCTATTCTTGCTCAAAATAGCTCACCAATGGTTATAATCACTTTTTCTGCATTTTTCGTATAATATATTCTGTCGAGTTTCAATAAAGATAACTCAATTGATCCACTATGTAACAAAGCCAATTTTCAAACTAGCGGTCGAGTTTGTTCTGGGAAACTTGACTGATGAATCAAAATCAATTTTTCTTAGTTGATCAATCGGTTGAGTTTTGTGAGTATGCAACTCGACCTATTAGTCTCTCCAGAAAATCCATCACTGGATCATTGAGTTTCCAACTCGACTGATAAACAACTAGTGACAAATTTTCTAAATTGATAATTGAGTGATCAAACGTTGGAATTAAGTGTCCCAAATTTTTTTCATATTAGTTACAAGTCATATAATCAATACAAGTGATTATAAAAATCATCTAAGGTCATTTGGAATGATTTCCCAAAATACACACTTGCATTGCTTTTCCCTTGAACTTGAACAAGTTAGGGCTTGTGTAATTTGATCCTTTTCATGTACCTAAAGCCTGAAATAAATCTTGAACTAACATATTATATACATAGGAATGGAATGATTAAGTCATTATCAAAAAATGGGCAATGTATAACTCTCAAGTCAACAAGTTTAATCTCTAAACTCGGCCAAGTAGCACATGTCTCCACAAGAGAAGCAAGACCAAAGCATAAGGAACAAGAAAGGTAGGTTCTTTGAGCTTTAGAGAAAACTTTACCATGGAACAACATGGTTCTATCTAGGAAGAAGGTAGGAGGAAGAGAAAAAGAAAGAGAAATGAAGGAGAGAAGGAGAAACTTACTAGCTTAGGTCAAGATCACCTAATGAAAGATTCACATACCCTAGATAAGGGTAGATTCAAACCCTAGATGCACCAACCAAAAGATTGGTTGTCTTCTTCAACCTTGGGCACCCTGTTCAACACCAAGAAAGGGAAGAAGAAGTTTTGGAGAAGATTGAAGAGATAAGGAGCCAAAAGTTTCGTTTGTGAGCTAAAGGATAGGTATATAAAACTTATGGAAAAGTAACGAGAGAAGCTTGAGGTCTCTTAGCAGCTCTCCATGTGTCCATGGCCAAGAGCTTCCACGTCCATGTAGACAACATCTCCATCAGTTGTGGGAGTCTTCTAGACCACCGGATGATGACCTTCCATGGTGTCCATAAGTTTCAAACATATGATAACCATCAACTATTGAAACTCAAGCTTACTAGGTGATGAACCATCTTTTGATCACCTCCTTTACGTGAACCACCGGTCCAAGTGAACCCAACCAAGAAAATCATTGATCTACCACCTCTAGATATCACCATTGGTTGTCATCACCTGGTTATGAACATCAGATGTCAATCAAATAGGAGAACCATCGGTTCATGGCCTCTCAAGGTGGCTCATCCATGATGGCATAAACCCTAAGTAACCATTGAAGAGAAGAACCACCAAACCAAGGTACAACTAGGAACCCCATGGCCCAAAAAGCTCAAGCATGATTAGAAAAAATATAAGGAACATATAGTATGTAAAAAATTGAAAAGAAAACCTAAGATGTAGGTAATTTTCATAAAAGTCCAAAATGTGAACAAAATTGCATAACTTGAACAAACATTGTCCAAATTGAACCAAACTTGAAACTTAAGCTTGTCACATGATACCAAAACACTTCACAAAGTTGGATTAAGGTTTAAAGCACTCATGTATGGTAATTAAGCACGTTCAACACTTTAGGCATGGTCAGAGGCCTTAAACTAAAGGAGATTATATCTAGGGCCTTTTGATAAGTGAGACTGAGAAATATATCGCCATACTCATGTGATTCAATATGTGATATGTGAATTCACATGCATTTTAGAAAGTTTTCTCTAATTTAAGGAACATGGATTGAAATTTGAAGAGGATGATGATTCCACGCCTTGAATTCATCCGGATATCAGAGACAAAGGAATTATACGATCACGGTAACACTAATCATGGATTGTAGGTTGAATTTTTTTTCCAACTTTTCAAAATACTTGGGTAGAAATGATGTGTTTCTAGATACCGTTCATTTCTTGTGATGTCATAAGTTGTTTATGGACATTCACTGCAATGTGATTTGGGACCTATAGGGTCGCACACATAGGATACACTTGCAATAGGAGTTTATTTATGATGATGTTTATCTTGATTAGTGAAGGTTTTCAAGTATTCAATTAAATAACTGAGGTTCAAAATTGAATGAGTGGACTCTAAATAGACTAGTTCAAGAGTTGAACTGATTGGTTGGAGTGTTAGTTCAACTGAAAACACAATTGGCAACATATTTGCCTATTCTGTATATGTGAAACAACCATTTCACTTATGAAATGACCATTTCATGTTGCAAAACAACCATTTCATGATGTGAACCAAATGGTTCATCATCTGGGTTGTCTGAAATAATGATCAATATGATTGGATTAAGGATTAATGTTGATGTCATGATTTTTAAGTAATCAAATATTGAATGCCAATTTGATTCTGAACAGGAAACACATAAACTGACGGGTTCATGAGATGAATGCCCAGTTCATGCATGTGATGGACTAGATTTTCTTGGCTTAATTTTGAGGATGAAATTTCTCTTAAGGTGTATAGGATGTGATAGAGTGAACTTTTGATGTTCTGTACTACCCAATTGGATAATCGTGTCCATGGATTTCATATTGGAATGATTGCTTTGAAAGTATATACATGTGTATTTTGATCATAGAAAGGTGATTCCTTTAGTTTGGAAGAGTTTAGGAATTGTTCAATGTGGATATTATATTCAATGAGACTTTATGTGTATTTTTAGAATAATTAATTGATTGGTCAATTAGTGATAACTTGGCATCCAAATGTAGAAGGAATGGTTCTGGATCCATGGTAGAGGTTTCATCTTATTGGGATGATTGTAGAGAGAGATCTTGAGGTTTTAGATGATAAAATAATGTATGTAATTGAAGGGTTGATAATTAGAAGCATGGTATATATTTTTTTAAGCAAACAGATCAATATCATTACTGATAAGCCATATGGCATCTACATGACAACCATAACACACCAAAGGTACAACCAATACTCATCTTAGAGACTGACACAACACATGAGCTCAGATTGGGAGACGATGGGTAAATTTCACCAAAGATCTCTTCACAATGTGGCTGAATAAAGCATATATCAACAAGAGATACCTTCAATCTGGTAGATTCCATGAGAGAATCGAATGTGGAGTAAAACGATTTACTGAAGGTGATAACCACCACATACATGATCATAAAACACAATAAGGAAATCAAACCGTATAAAAGCACAAAAATCAGATGCCTAGTAGAGACTAGGGATCACAAAGCTCTCACAAGGTGAGAGGCAACAACCCCTACGAAAGGGGGGAATAACCTGCTTGAGGCAGGGGATGCTACAAAGGTAGAAAACAAGAACAAGTAGAACAAAAAATAGAACAAAACAAGAAAAATGGAAAATGAGCTGCAAATCTGAGAGACCAAGACCCGAGCACGACGTACGCAAGGAGGCCACCCTTACGCAGAAGAAGGCCACCTCACGGCTGCAGGCTCCGCCCAAGATCCATACTGAGGAAGGAGAGGTAGCACCACCCAGAACCTCCGCGATGGATCCAACCGTTGCCGCTACAAATGCTTGATATCCACCACCTCAGGGTGCCATCAAGAACAACTTCAACGCCCAGCCAAAGCAGACACCAACCAAACTGAGTCACCTCCTAAACTCAGACTTAGACCACAACCAGACGAAGAAGAGCCTTCCTGGAGGGTGAGGGAAGACTGAAGTGACCCAGGGGTTGAGGGGGGTGAGACCGCCCCCCTCCCCCATGTCCATTGGATGGCGGTGGCTCCTGAGTCGCAAGAAAAAATGCCTCTGCTAGTGCCATATCACAAGGATCTTAGAAACTCCTTGGGGGTAGATCATAAGGCCTAAAAATCAAAATATTTGATGGAAGATGTACGAGATATATGATGGAAAATGTGCCTAAAATATGTTCTCTTTTGTTAATGAACATCTTTGTGCAAGTATAAGATTTTTCTTATATTTCTTTATAAATGCCAAGTATTAGTTTTATCTTATTGCCGAGATATGACGAAAGGTATATAAAAGACACATAGGTGTACTCAGTACAATATTCTTGAATATTGTGCTGACGTGTACCACATGTAATCTTTTGTTTAGGTTGTGGACATATGATCTAGAAGAACCAAGATAGTGTGAGTTGTATGGCGAGCTGATGTACAGGTGAACCTGTTGTCTTAATATCCTATTGTGTAGTGGTAGTACATGTATATGTAGACGTTTGATGTTCAATATGTAATACCAAATGTTGTAAACATTCATTATGTAATCATATGTTGAATGGTGAACATGTGTTGTATGGTTTTATTATTGTTCATGTACATGTGCTACTGTTGTTTCCTTCTGACTTCCTCTTATTTTCTTTTTCTTAGCCTAGTGTGGGGTGTTTGAATTAGGATTCTCACTAAGGTGAGGGTTTCAATTTGTACGTCACACATCAGATTAAGTTTTAGAAAATCTGGGGACGTCATAGGTGGTATCAGAGCATGAACAATAGCAAAGCCTGACATTTGCTCATTATGCAACTCAAAACTAAAGAACCTTGAACTATAAAAATCTTTAGGTTTAGATTAGTTGTCTTTCAGAGACTATATCTAACCTAGCCTCTAGGTTAGCACCTATATGTCTGAGAACTATCTTTAGACTGGTGCTTGTGGTATAGTAGGTCCTTAGATGTCGTTCCTTCCTTATAGTGCAACGCTATGGGATGTTGCATTATTTGGAAATGATACACATCAAGGTAAGAGAAACCCCAGACATATGGTGCTCATTGTCTAGATTAGCTACACTAATATACACCATGTTCTCACCCTTTTCACTAGTTTTCATGGCACTATACTCTCTACTATGTGTGGGACACTCGTTTTCTGGATTTGGTTTTTTATTCCAATCGGATCGAACCTCAATAGTTTTCTCTGATGATTGTTTTATTGGAGAAAAAGTATATAATATTTTATTATATATATGTATTAAAAAAACGTGTCCCCACACATGTACGAGTAGGAGGCGATCATACAACAAAAGTGAAAGTGTATAACATCAGTCTAGAAGAGAGAGTAGTTTTGATGTCTAGAGACTTGTTCAAATATATGATAGATGGAATAGATGAAATAAGTTTTGATGATATGATGTAAGTCTTATATAGATGACATATGATTGTTATGATGATATATGTTTGCCTTTAAGGATTAAGGCTCAGTTTTGAGGATTTGAAATAAGTTTTGATGATGCAAGTATGTGTGTTTTTCTAAGTTAAGATAAGTTAAGTTAAGAAAAGGTTGTGGGTCAGCATGAGCCTCAAGCTCTTTTACAAAGGAGGACCTCTAGTGTTAGAACCATTTTTAGGGTTAACTTCAGAGAGAGTGAGACCCATTGGGAGAAGGTCAGAGAACCTAAACTCCAAGATATGAGATGATGAGAAATATGTGATATGATATATCCTAAACTAGAATACTCCTGAGTGATTGAGCTGAGTTTCTTTATGCATGATTCCTATAGTCTCGTTTAACCTAAGATGTCCTTGGGATGACCAAACCCTAGAGTCAGAGAGAGGTTGGTTATGTGTGCATATGTGAATATGAATATGAGTGTCTTCCATCTTGGTGAGGGAGAGATCTAAAGACCCTAGAGGAGGTAGCTATGTTAGTTTCTGTGAAGCCTCAGGCTAGGGTTGGTGGTTCCCCACACAGGACACTAGTGACATGTGTAAAAGATAGTGTTGAGTAAGAAAAACTCATGGGTAGAGACCTATGAAGAGTATGTCATAGCATGTTTTGGTTTGTGCTTATGTGGCTAGAGCTCGTAAAACAATCAACTAATATCAATGAGGTAATCCAAGAACCCAAGACTAAGAGAGGAAAGATAAAGTATATGCATACAAGATACTCATAGAGTTGAGTCAGCTCAAAGAGATTGATAATGGCACTACCCTCAAGATAAGGGTTGGGAGAACCTCAATTGGGATAGATAAAGTTTTGATATATGTTTCACAAGCCACTCACATAAGTTTGTTTAGCACAACCATGATATAATAATTGTAAGGATGTCATCTAATCTCAAGATATGATATATGGACATCATATAATGTAAATCTAGAGATGGTTTAATTGATATCAATGCATAAATGGTTAACCATATACATGAATAATGATGATAATGCGATATTTTTGGTTAATCTTGTGATGAAATCACTAGTAAATGTTGCAATTTATTACGAGCAATGAAATAAGATCATATGAATGAAACATGTTACATGTGGTGTTAATATTAGTGCTTAATATAGATGTTAATATAGTTTAACAATTAGCACAACATAACTATTATGACAGCTTGAAGTGATCTAGATGGATAAAGTGGATTAACTATAGTTAATTCCCTCCTAAAAGGCATATGTTAATGTTGAACATGTTCTAACAATTAGCTCAATAAATTGTAGATGATACCTTGATATAATGGGTTAACTTTAATTAACTTCTTTAGAACATGGTAATATGATGTGGGAACCCTAATGTATGGGTAAAGATAACGATGCAACCCTAACATATGAAATATGCATAACCATTGTTTTTAAACTCTAGTTTTAATCTTTTATGAAGGAGTGTTTCACCTTAGATGTTTTAAAACCTTCTAATAGTGGTTTGGATATGAGTATGAAGCTTTATTTTTGGATAGGTTGCACATAGAGTGGTGTCCTACACGTGGAGGAAGTTCCGTGAAGTAAGAGGTTGGCTTAATTTTGAGGACAAAATTTCTTCTAAGATGTATATGATGTGATGGACTGGATTTTCTTGGCTTAATTTCGAGGACAAAATTTCTCTTAAGGTGTATAGGATGTGATAGAGTGAACTTTTGATGTTCTGGAGTACACAGTTTGATAATCCTGTCCATGGATTTCATATTGGAACGATTGCTTTGAAAGTATATACATGTGTATTTTTATCATAGAAAGTTGATTCCTTTAGTTTCACTACTACAGAAAATGCTTTTTACAACAGTTCATTTTTCCATTTTACAACAGGTGTTAACTGTTGTATTAGATCGCGTGGTCTTATGGGGGGTGCTTTATACAACATGTGATCACATGTTGTAATAGATGTATTTTATACAACAATTAAAACATGTTGTCTTTTGATGAATGGCCTATTGTAATATGGGTATTTTACACAACATGTGGTGCACCCGTTGTACTATATATACTACAACAGTTAAACCACGTTGTCTTTTGCTATACACACACATTGTAATATGGGTGTTTTTTACAACATGTGGTTTATCCGTTGTAATATATATTATACAACAGTTGAAGCATGTTTTCTTTCACTAAACACACCTGTTGTAATAGGTAGGTTTATTACAACATGATGTGCACCCGTTGTAATAGGTAGGTTTATACAACAGTTGAAGTATGTTGTCTTTCCATACATTCAACTGTTGTAATAGGATTGTTTATACAACATGTTGTGTGTCTGTTGTAATATACACATTTTATACAACATGTTATGCATGTTGTAGTTCACTAGAAACACCTGTTGTAATATGTGTGTTTTTTCCAGACGCACCTGTTGTAATAGGTATGGATAACACAACATGTGTTGTTTGTTGTAGTATCATATATTTTACAACATATCATTAACTGTTGTCTTTGATTAGAGTTTGACAGGTCTTATATTGAACCAATTTTATTAAGAAAATTAACTATATTATTAATAAATTATAATAATTATGAAATAATATTTTTTTTCATTTCACAAACAAGCACATAATTGAACAAATTTTCCATCAAACCTTGAGAGAAACTCGTACTAAATTTAACAAATATTCTATCATGCATACAAAGATTGAATAATACAAAGTACTGAGTATCCACTCTAGAATCGAACTGAAAACAAACAAACGAAATTTCACATTGGTCTGTGCTAAAGAATAAATATCCCCCCCTCATGTCACATAATCTTATGTGTGCTCAAGAACACGTCGCCCACTCATTTCAGACCTCATTGATTTCTTCTTGGTTGAAGCAACTACCAATATACTTCGAATAATATTGCAATCATATGACAAATATATCAACATATTGTCTTTTTCAAATTATTTAGAAATTTGAACAAACTAACATAATATAATAATAAGTAGCTTACACATTCAGGAATATTTTTAATTCTTACATAAATGATGTCTCTCATGTACTTCAGCATATAATACCCACAATCTGTGTTGTTCGACTTCTTTGGACACTATATAAAAATATGAATTTATTATCCAAATAATTGTGAGAACTTGTAAGAAAATAAGAGGATGGAATTATAAAAAAAACTAATACAACGTATGTGTATACAAAATCAAATTAAAAAATGGCAAATTTCTAATTAAATTTAAAAAATGGCAAATTGTTGCTTGATGTTAATGCATAATTCTATATATATATATATATATATAAGAGATATAATGCTTGAGGACAAAGGGGGAAAATACAAGGAGTAACATGTTAAATCAGACAAGAGAAACAACTTTGACAAGCAGCACTATTACGAATATAATTTATTAAACATATTAACAACAATACCAAATACATCCATTAATGTTAATTGGTGAAATTTTAGTTTACACCAATTTTATAATGATTAAATAAGAAATTGATATCTATGAGTAACAAAATATTTTATGATCTATAATTAATAGTATACTTTGTGACATGTTAAATAATTTTATATAATTTATAAACAATTACTTAAATGTATTATAAATATAACAAGTACATAGTTGTATGGTTAATGAGGAAAAGTAAACCAGTATCTATAATTTTTTGTATACTTTATGGAATACCAAATACTTTATAAAGTATATATAAATAATTAAATATGTAACAAATATAGAAAGTACATAGGTAATATTAAAACAAAAAACCAATATCTATAATTAAAAATATACTCCATGGGATATCAAATAGTATTATATTATGTATAAATAACTAAATGTATAATGTATATAGCAACAACATAGTCCATAGATGTATATGTTATGTGTGTGGATTTATGTTGATTCTTTTCTATTATGAGGGTAATGTATGTTAGGAAAAATAACTTCAAATGAAATATGATAGTCTTAGTAGTACATGGTTTCACAATAAATTAATTAATAACATTTTTAATATATTTGTATTGTTTTGAATTTTTATACATCAATCAATATTTGTTAAAATAATGCAATTACATGTATATTATGATATTAATTCTTTAAATTATACTTCTATTCACAAGTTGTGCAAATATTACTCCTCTGAATTATACATTTTTTTTCATCATGAAGTCAAAGATAACATAATTTTTATACTTAAATTTCCAACGCTACATAGAAATAACAATCATAATAATCTAGTGAATAATATATTGTCACAACATTTATTGAGTTTATTAGGTAAAACTAATAAATAAGGTTTAACACCATCATAAGTATATTTATTTAAAAATAAATTACTATAGTGTTCTTTTTTTATTTTTAAATAATAATAGTAATTTTCACGTTGTATTACTTATATATTCAATTTTCTTAGCTTTATGTTACTTTTTAATTACTTGAGTTGTCAAGCTCATCAAGTAGGAAATTATTTGTTTGATTAAAATATATAAAAATCCACACAATCAATATTAAACACTAAATTGATGTGCTTTTTAAAATACCTATATTTATGAAAAAATAATTTAATAGAATAGTTGGTCTTATAAAAAAGATTAAATATTTTCAATATCAGATGTCACCATTTCAAGTTCATCTTTAATGTAAGAAAATCATAAATGTATGTAGCACATTATAATATATATATATATATATATATATATATATATATATATATATATATATACAATAATCCATATACATAGATCTAAAATTTAGTATTATGGCACCGACAATGGAGGTTAATCACCGACAATGCATTGGTGGCCTATGAGATGTTCCACATGATGAAGAAGAAAAAGAAAGGCAAGGAAGGTATTATGGCACTCAAGCTGGACATGAGCAAAGCATATGACAGAATTGAATGGGATTTTCTGGACAAGGCCATGGAGAAGATGGGCATCCCCGCCCTATGGAGGTCAAAGGTACAAGAATGCGTCTCAAGCGTCTCACACTCAATCGTCATCAACGGAACAAGGATGGGAACTATAAAGCCGACAAGAGGTCTACGCCAAGGTGATCCAATATCCCCATATCTCTTTCTTTTTTGCTCTGAAATTTTCTCTCTTTCCCTTCTCAAAGCAAACAGGGATAGACGACTACATGGAGCAAGAGCCAGCAGAAATGGACCAAGAGTATCACATCTTTTCTTTGCAGACGACAGCATCATGTTCACAAGGGCGACCCAAGAGGAGTGCTCTTTTCTAGCTGAAATTACCAGCCAATATGAAAGAGCGTCAGGACAAAAGATCAACTACGAGAAATCAGAAGTCGCCTTTAGTGCTAATGTAAAACAAGACAGAAGGGATTGCATCAAAAGGAGCTTACAGGTGAAGGAGGTAGACCGCCATGCCAAGTACTTGGGACTACCAACGGTGATGGGGAGATCCAAGAAACAAGTCTTTAGTTCAATAAAGGACAGGATATGCAAGAAATTACAAGGCTGGAAAGAAAAGCTTCTATCAAAACTGGGAAAGGAGATTCTCATAAAAGTAGTCATCGAAGCCATACCGACCTACTACATGAGTGTATTCAAAATTCCAGACGGGTTACTAGATGAGATTTGCAGGATGATTGCGAGATTCTGGTGGGGAGTCAAAGAAGGGGAACGTAAGATACACTTGATCAGCTGGGAAGCACTTTGTGAACTGAAAGGCAACGGGGGGTTGGGTTTTCGGAATCCGAGAGCCTTCAACCTTGTTTTATTAGCTAAACAAGGGTGGAGACTAGCTACAAATCCAAAGTCTCTAGCTGGACGTGTCCTAAAATCCAAGTACTTCCCAAGGAAAGAGATTCTGGATGCTGATGTGGGGTATGGACCGAGCTACACATGGCAGAGTATCCAAGGGTCCATGCAACATATAAAGGAAGGATTCATGTGGCGCATCGATAGGGGGACGAAGATCCGCACCTTCAGTGATAGATGGATTCTCGGTCATTATGGCAGGTTACATGCACGACAAACTGAGGAAGGGGAGGACCGACCTGACGACGGACACCTTGTCCAATCGTTTATCAAGCAAGCAGAAGGTTCATGGGACGACGAGCGCGTCCGCAGGCTATTGCCGCCCACACTTCATGAGAGAATCCTAAGCATTCCACTCAGTGCATTGGAGGAATAAGATCGGCTCGTATGGGAACCCGACTCAAGAGGAGAATTCACCACCCGGTCGGCTTACCAGTACATCACAAAGGGCAACGGCGGCGCACCGGTGGCAGATGGGAGCGAGTGGGACAGGCTGTGGAAAAAGCAGTGGACACCAAAGCTTATACATTTTGTGTGGAGGTTATGCAAGCAAGAACTCCCAACGATGAGTAGGCTCTATAGAAGGCAGGTTACGGAGACTAACATCTGCCAACGATGCAAACAAGTTGAGGAAGATGACCTACACGCGGTCCTTCGATGTGACTACGCAAAACGTGTGTGGGCTTGCGGCGGTGCGGAACTGAATGGCGTCACCGAGCTGGTGGCAAACACCGAGGATCTGCTACAGGTACTGGCTAACCACGCAAAGGAGGAGGTGGCGGCGGAGCTGGCGACGATGACATGGATAGCGTGGACGGCGAGGAACAAGGCCCTATTTGAAGATACACCTCTCTACGAGATGACGCTGGTTGCTAGCTTCTCCAATCTGGTCCGTGACTACCAGCACCACCAGAACAGGAAGCTGCAGGCGGCGGGACAAGGGGCCACGCTGTCAAGAGATACCCCGTGGAAGCCGCCAGGACGTGGAGTGCTTAAACTGAACGTGGACGCATGCTGGCAGCAAGGTATAGCAGCTGTTGGAGGTGTAGTCATCCGTGATGGTCAAGGGAAGATCAGGGCCACTTTTCTATTGCAGCTTGGACATGCTACCTCAGCTCTCATGGCGGAAGCAATGGCGATGAGAGGGGCACTGAAGGAAGCTCGCAGAATAGGTTTCACAGATCTGTTGGTGGAGACGGATAGCCTGAACCTGGTACGAGCCATCAAGGTCGGGCACCATGGTCGAGGATATGAGGACTGTGTCATCATGCAGATTGTTGCAGTCTCTTTAGATTTTTATGCGATAAACTTTAATCATGTGTACCGTGAGGCAAATAGAGTCAGCCATCTGTTAGCCACTAAGGCACGCATGTTAGAGTTCTCCCTTTCTCGCATAGATAACTTCGATAATGAAGTCATTGTACTAGCACAAAAATATTTGGGTTAATAAAATGACTTCGGTCCCACTTTCAAAAAAAAAGATCTAAAATTTAGTACTCCACTAAGAAATGAGTTATGTCTTCAACTTCTTTTTTTATTTGTATAAGATACATCTATTTTCTTGCCTCGATCTAAGTAAATAGGTCAATTGAGACATATTGACACTCAATATGAATTCCACATATGTACTTAACATAATTTTTATATGTGCCCACCTCCATTAGGGGACTGGCTCTGCCACTGGCAACATTAATGCTTTAAAGTTTCCTACCACTATGTGCGATTCTTCATTCTAATTTTACAAAGGTGAAAAAAATACAATAAAAGTGGGCACGTCGTTAAATGTATTTAATTGTTGGTAGGTGAGAGAAGAAAGGCATTAGAGTATGGAAATACACCCTAACCATTAAAATTAATCCAAATAATTTTCCTACACAAATGATTGATAAGTTTTGAACAAAATTTGAAATCCTCGCATAAACAAGTAATGTTTGCAATTATACTAGCAACTTGTCATGAAGACTATTTTTTATTAAATTTCTGATCTATTGGATAAAAATACTAAATAAACATGATGGAATAAAATATTAATTTTGAATACAATATGCAATTTTATAGTTTTAGTCTTGAGTTTTTTCTACTAAATTGATATAACATAAGCATAGTAGAAAAGAAAGACGTCACAAATTTAAAAAGAATAAATATAAGACTGATTAAGAAGTATTATGCCAAATTCACTTTTATAAATAAAGAAGGGAACTCGATGCTAATATTTAGACATTTTCTTAACTATAATGACATTCTAACTAGTATTACAAATGCAAGAAAATATTTATTACTAGGAACATTGTAGCTTGTTCTATGCATATAATTCCAAAGTAATCAATGAAACAAATATCAATATTTTTTCTTTATGTTCTATTACGTAGGAAAACAATTAAAAGTAGAACTTGAATAAGACTTGTTGAAGGATTGCCACTTTCACTTCTAACTTTCTCATGTCAAGGATAATAGGTCACAAACAACAAAGATTTAATCTTCACATGACATGAATTTGGCATACATATTCATTTATTAATGTGACTAATCGAGAATGAACTTGTTTGGGCTACAACTATGGTCACCAAAAATTAAATAATTTCTTATATAGTGATCTTATATCAGAAAAAATATGCTACATTTCTAATAAAAATGATGAAAAGTTGTTTCATTGGTAATGCATACCTTGTCAGTCCGATCTTCTTCCTTTAGCACAACAGGTCAAGAACGAAATAACTTTATATTTGCACTTGCACAGTCCAAAATTAAACCACCAGACAGCAAGTTCAGAAGCAAACGATTGAACAGTAAGTCCGGAAATGATGATCAGACAACAAGTCTAGACGGGAACTGCAATACGGTATTTGCAGAGCAGCAAGTAGCATGTTTTACACCAGATAATATATAACGGGAGCAATCAACAGCCCTCAGTAGAAAATGAAATAAGGGTTGAAGGAGAGATACATTCGAGAAAGAAACCTGAGAACATAATCGAACCGGAATGGCCAAAAGCTTTGGTGGCTGGAAGACGATGGCCAGCAGGAGAGCCATCCGTCCATGCTTTGTGCGGAGCAAAGAATAGGGATGATTTGTGTTAGCGGACGACCACCTGTAGCCACGGGCGTATGTGCTCGGCCTGCGGACGGTGGTTACGGCACAGCGTGCTGCAGAACCAGGGAAGTTAACGGAAGGATGGAGCGCAGAGAAGAAACCGCCGGAAGGATGGAGCGTAGAGAAGAAACCGCCGGAAGGATGGAGCACCTGCGGCCATCAGGTGTAAGAAGAAACTGGCGGAAGGATGGAGTGCCGGCGTCTGTCGCTTGAGAGAAAAAACCAGCGGAAGATGGAGCCCCCACGATCGTCGCGTGAGAGAGGGAAATCGCAAGGGGGACTTCGGGGGTGGGGGTGCAAGCAGGTGCTGGGTTGCTTAGCATACCAACTGTCATACTCTCCCCATGGTTAAACTTAAACTGGCTATTAGGTCTGGGAAAATATTAAAAAGAAAAAAAGAAATTTAGTCAAGGAGTAAAATTATAATAGTCAGGGTCCACAGTGGCGGAACCAGCCCCCTCATGGAGGGGGGTACATATAAAAATTATGTTAAATACATATGTGAAATTCATATTGAGTGTCAATATGTCTCAATCGACCTATTTACTTGGATCGAGGCAAAAAAATAGATGTATCTTACACAAATAAAAAAAGAAGTTGAAGACATAACTCATTACATAGTGGAGTACTTAATTTTAGATCTATTTATATGGATTATTGTATATGTATATTATAATATGCTACATACATTTATGATTTTCTTACATTAAAGATGAGCTTGAAATGGTGACATCTGGTATTGAAAAGATTTATTCTTTTTTATAAGACCAACTATTCTATTAAATTATTTTTTCATAAATATAGGTCGTTTAAAAAAACACATCAATTTAGTGTTCAAATTTGATTGTGTGGATTATTATATTTTTTAATCAAACAAATAATTTCCTACTTGATGAGCTTGACAACTCAAGTAATTAAAAAGTAACATAAAGCTAAGAAAATTAAATATATAAGTAGTACAATGTAAAAATTACTATTATTATTCAAAAATAAAAAAACAACATTATAGCAATTTATTTTTAAATAAAGATATTTATGATGGTGTTAAACCTATTTATTAATTTTACCTAATAAACTTAATAAATGTTGTGACAATATATTGTTCACTAGATTATTATGATTTTTATTTCTATGTAGTGTTGGAAATTTAAATATAAAAATTATGTTATCTTTGACATCATGATGAAAAAAATATGTATAATTTAGAGGAGTAATATTTGCACAACTTGAGAATAGAAGTATAATTTAAATAATTAATATCATAAGATACATGCAATTACATTATTTTAACAAATATTGATTGATGTATTAAAATTCAAAACAATACAAATATATTAAAAATGTTATTAATTAATTTATTGTGAAACCATGTACTACTAAGACTATCATATTTCATTTGAAGTTATTTTTCCTAACATACATTACACTCATAATAGAAAAGAATCAGCATAAATCCGCACACATAACATATACAACTATGGACTATGTTGTTTCTATATACATTATACATTTAGTTATTTATACATAATATAATATTATTTGATATCCCATGGAGTATATTATTAATTATAGATGTTGGTTTTTTGTTTTAATATTACCTATGTAATTGCTATATTTGTTACATACTTAATTATTTATATATACTTAATAAAGTATTTGGTATTCCATAAAGTATACAAAAAAATTATAGATATAGTTTACTTTTCCTCATTAACCATACAACTATGTACTTGTAAAATTTATAATATATTTAAGTAATTTTTTATAAATTATATAAAATTATTTAACAAGGAACAAAGTATACTATTAATTATAGATCATAAAGTATTTTGTTACTCATAGATATCAGTTTCTTATTTAATCATTATAAAATTTATGTAAACTAATAGTTCGCCAATTAACATTAATGGATGTATATTTGATATTGTTGTTAATATGTTTAATAAAAACACATTACTTGTTAATTATGTAACAATGAGATGTATTTATAAAAATAAAGAAACGTCACTTATTTTATAATGTTTACCCTAATTTAATGTGTTTATATTTCTAATTCTTATTTAAAATCATATTGATAATAATGTGATTTATAAATAACGTTTACATAATTTGAAAATAGGTTAATAAGAGTGTGAAGCAGATAAAATATAAAAGAAAATTTAACTTTGATACTATTCTACATATATAAAACATATATATGCTAAGAAAAATTAAAATTGGAAGGGAGCACTTGCCCCTTCTTGCCCCCCTCCCGCTGCCACTGGTCAGGGATTAGCCTTGGGAACCAGTCCTAGTTTGGTCAGGACATTTATTCCTGACCATGTAGCCCTGACTTATAGAGAATTTTTTTATAGTGAGAGGGTAATTATTCCATATGTATTTTAGTATGTTCATATATTGGGATTGGGTCGGTTCCAGGTCAAAATATCTACCCAGAGTGAAAAACTGTCATTCACATGACCACACAAAATAGAATTTTGTTCAACCTATTACTCAAACAAAAATCCACCTATATTGCCAGTAAGGTATAGCGTGTTGTGTGATAATAGTCTTTTACAACATGTAGCTAGTACAACAGGTGATATTATGTTGTGTAATAATGGTATATTACAATGGTTTAGTTTAAGTTGTGTAATGGCAATCTATTACAACGATTTGTTATGTGTGGATATTAAAACAGGACAACATATTATGTAATTATAATTTATAACAACAGGTTGGATTCTGTTGTCTCATGTCAGGATATAACAACGAGTTTCAATATGTTGTATTATGGTGGTCTATTACAACATGTACCAAATACAACATGTAAAAGCTCGTTGTATAATTAATACATACTACAACGGGTGAGTCTGTGTTGTGTAATGATGGTCTATTACAACATGTGACTATTACAATGGGTCAAAATATGTTGTGTAATCAACATCTTTTACAACGGGTTTGAATATGTTGTGATACTACAGCCTATTACAACACTTTAGCAGTTGTTTTAGTATCCCCCTATACTACAATGGGTTCGGTATGTTGTAAATGACTTGTGTTGTATAAAATATACAATATACAACACAAAAACATGCTTGTTGTGATAAGTATGCTAACTACAACACAATCATCAGAAATGTTGTCTATATATCTCCCGTTGTAAAAAGCATTTTCTGTAGTAGTGTTTGGAAGAGTTTAGGAATTGTTTGATGTGGATATTATATTCGATGAGACTTTATGTGTCTTTTTGGAATAATTAATTAATTGGTCAATTAGTGCTAACTTGACACTCTAATGTATAAGGAGTGGTTGTAAAACCATGGTTGAAGTTTCATCTTGTTGGGATGATCATAGAGAGAGATGTTGAGGTTTTAGATGATAAAATAATGTATGTAATTGAAGGGTTGATAATTAGAAGCATGGTATATGGTTTATGACTTTGAGACATATCTTATGAAGTCACGCTTCCAATGAGTAACGACTAGGCATCCCTTTATGAAGCCACGGATCCAAACTAGTAGAGGCTAAATCTCAACCACACATGAGGGATCAAGAGCCAGGATGTTGTATTATACCTAGTGGTTAGTGGCTTGATCGTAGGCAATGATCATTCATGATGTAGTGGCTTGGAGAACGTGGGACAAGAGTAGATGACAGATGATCAATTGGTCTTGTCTTGTCAAGATGAACACCATGACCAGTGGTCACTAAGTAACTGGTAAGGAAGAATAGACCTCCTTCCCCCCCCCCTCTCCATTATAGCAAGCAGTTGGGTACGAGAAAGAAAAGATGACGCTCCAGGGGAAGCCCAGCAGGCCGGCAGTGATGGAAAACAAAGGAGGAGATGTTTGCGGCTGCATTTATGGCATGGAGGAGACCTTGGCCTATATCTCGTCAGGGATCTACCTAGAGGACTGAGACCTATCAAGCTAATTGCACAAAGGAGACACTGAGAACTAGAAGGCGGAGAAGATGCATATGGTTGTATAGATTCATGTTGAGGAGGGAGAGATTTGTAGCAAATCATCATCGGAGACATTCCAACTCCAACGTAGGTGCTCGCTCAGACGAACACCCTATAGACTCACATAGAACATGAAGGGCGTCAGTGCAGATGATCAGGTATGAGATGGTAACCCCCTTCTTCCTAGCTCCACTTGGGCAGCAACAATGCTGGCGAGCTCCTTGAACTGTGGAGGAGGAGCACATATCCTAAGATTTCTCACTAGAAATCGAGATCACAAAGGTTCTCAAGGACACTAGGAATAGAAGGTGCAGTAGCAAGGAGGTTTGGATGAAGGTGAACTAGGAGGTGGGTCTTTTCTCTCCAGGAGAATCTGTGTGGCAGTTGAGCGTGGAGAACCAATGCTCACGCACGCTCGTGAGAACAGAAGAGGGAGTTGGCGGTTCATTCAGAACGGATGTGAACCGGCTGGCTCACCTCTAAGCTAGGGCGGGTCCCTACCAAAGACCAGCAAAGAGTCATGCCCCCTTCAGACCACGTGGTGACGGCCAATTGGCCACAGCAAGGTAATTAACTCAAAAATCCTAGTAAATGCTCAGATCTTAGATAAATTGTAAAAAATAGCCCGCTCATCAGAAAAATACAAATAAGGTACCAAATTGTTCAAAAAAATGAGTAGAACAATATGGAGTCATGATAATGGTCTTTTGAAGCTTAAATGTTAGTAATATTATGTAACATGCTATATACTTGTTTATAGCATGTTAATCAATCATGCTGTAACAGATTTGAATGATTAATAGAAGATGGACAATTTAGACCTCAAAAAAAAATGAAGATCCAAAATAATGAGAATGCATAAGAAACTACTAAATATGATTTATAATCCATATGATGTCAGTAATTATGATGTTGATGTACAAAATCATGTAATTTGCTCCATATGGCTAATTAGGGCTTTTAACCCTAAATAAAATGTAATAAATACATACATACACAATAAATGATGAAATTTATAGAGTAATCTCATATCATTATGTGGAACCTAATATTCAATTATGATATCATGATGATGTATATAATTTATGTTATATGAAGATGACCCTTAATACATGGGTTGTGACCCTAATTTGAATAATGTATATAAACTAGGGTTAATATGTGCACAAAAAGAATATGGAACCTAATGTTCAGATAATGAACTATAATTTGGAAAACGACATCAGTAAGATAATTCTAAGACAAGAATGCAAGTAATAATGATGTGAATATCATAAGAATAAGTGAAACCTTAATGAATCATAACTAGGGTTAAGATGATGTGAACCTAATGGTGACATGGTCTTGTCTAAATTAGGGTTGACTAGGGATATAGTTGACCTAAGTGATAGCTGATAATTAGGAATATCTCCTTGGAAGGTATGTCATTACCTCTTACTTGGCTTACTATACAATATTCTTGTGTTATATGTGTAGTAGAATACTTGGCATATGATATTGGATGAAATGATAGTTCTTGAATGATATGTTGCTTGTTTTTTCATATTTATGGCTATGAACACATGAAACATTAAATATATGATCCATCATTGATAACACTAAACTCTTTGGTAGTACAGTGCATTGTAATGATCACAACTCCTTGGGGGTAGATCATAAGGCCTAAAAACATTAAGCCCTTGGTGGCAGATGTACGAGATATGTAATGATCACAGACTCCTTGGGGGTAGATCATAAGGCCTAAAAACATCACTACTACAGAAATAGCCTTTGGCGTCGGTTTTTTAACCCCCTTTGGCGACGGTTTTCAAGCGACACCTATGTGGGTGCCTCTAAAGGTCAAATTCTTTGGCATCGGTTTTATAACCGATGCCTATATGATCTATAGGCGTCGGTTATATATAGTTGGCCGGCATCTATAGGGTTCGTGCCACAAAAAAAGGCACCACCTAGGACACTTTCGGCGTCGGTTAACAACTGACCAACGGACGCCATCCTCCCAAACGACACGGTCGTGCTTCGCTGCACGGCCGTGTTTAGTACTATAGGCGTCGGTTTTATACTAATATGCGACGCCTTTCCCACCACGACCGCGCTTTCCTGCACAGTTGGGTTGTTTGTCATATTAGGCATCGGTGTTTTATAAATAACCGATGTTGTATGCCTTTGATGACGGTGTTTTATAAATAACCGACGTCTATACTTTAATTTTTTTTTTCTTATCAGTTTGCAGACCTGCTGTGGCTGGTCAGCAGGATGAGAACATGCAGTTCAGTTTCCTGAACTATAGGTTTACGACATCCATTGATATCAGCCTACAAACAGGCCACAAACCTGCAAAATCAACAAATATTTTTTCACACAAGTAGATACATTCAGACATCAATTCAATTCTCACATTCACACATGTAGAAACATTCAAATACATGTATAAACATTCAGACTTGTATAAACATTCAGAAATATTCATTTACAAAATATCATTCAGCATCCCAATTATATCTTGCAATCGTCACTGCTTGTATGGCTTTTGCCCATTCTTCTTTTATTTCATTTAATGCTTCAATCGTATATGGAGCATGTACATTTTTTAAGCATTTACCTATAGTGTAGTCAATTTTAAACACTTGCAAAGAGAATGATGTATATATAAGTAATAATATAAAAATAAGATTGATATATTCCATACTAACTAATGAGACTATATATAATACCTCATGTATGGTATTAATATCCAATGCGGCATGTCAGATAATCATCTGCATAAATAGCATCACATAGTATGCGCATGCCCAGCCGTTGTCTTGTGTAGCGCACTATAAATTGAAACATACAAAATTTTAAAAAATACAACTAAGCACAGTTCACATAAATAATATATACATTGGAGTCGGGAACTTACTTTTACATTCTCCCAAATTATTGGCTGGTTCTTTCTCCTTGGGACATTTCCTCCAGCATTTTTGAATGCATCTAAATCCCTACATGTTAATGTAACACAGTAAATTGCATAATTAAATAGTAATGTAATAACATGTGTTAACGGGTATAAAAATGAAATATTTCTCACCAGAATAATGGCATTCTCAATATATGGATGTATAAACAAGATCTCACTTGTTTCTTCTTGGCTTATGTGGCATTTTGTTACAGTGGCAGGTGTTACTCTCCTCCAGTATCTCCCTCGGTCCCTCCACAGACTGGCGGTGTATCATGTTACTTTAGTATATATGTCCTGGCATGAACTCAGTTGTTCCTCACCTACCTACTACCATTCCCTCACAGACTCCTGTGCGGAGAGGGACATTCCAACTCGAGATATCATCTTCCGTTTCCTCCTCCGCAGCAATATCCTCATCTCTGAACGTTTCTTGCAGGATTCCGAACCCCTTCCTTCCCTCTACTACATCGAAGCCATGCCGCAGTTGAACCCTTTCGCCGAGCCCTACCCGGCCAAGCACGCGTCGCCTGAAGCACCACCACCGTTGTCGTCTCCACCTCCATCACAACTTGCTACGCCAGTCCAGGTAGTTTATCACCCCACATGCCTTCCTCCCCAGTTCCTATCGCTAGAGGTGCTCCCGCAGCACCCCCATCTTTTCTTCCCACACAGATCCTTGATATGTCCTACATTTTATGCCAAACCCTGTAGGATGTACCCTCCGATACCCACCGAGCAACTGAGGGTCGACAACTTGGTGGGACAAGCGAGCCCACTACTCTATCCTCCATATCAACCGGGGTCGGCCGTTGAGGTGTACGACGCCTCCATGGGCGTCCACCAACAAGTGGTCGTCTCCCGATCATCTGAATGGGGCCATTTAGATGATCGGGAGACGACCAATTGCTGGTGGACGCCCATGGAGGCGTCGTACACCTCAACGGCTGACCCCGGTTGATATGGAGGATAGAGTAGCGGGTTCGCTTGTCCTACCAAGTTGTCGACCCTCAGTTGCTCGGTGAGTATCGGAGGGTACATCCCGCAGGGTTTGCATAAAACGTAGGACATATCAAGGATCTGTGTGGGAAGAAAGGATGGGGGTGCTGCGGGAGCGCCTCTAGCGGCAGGAACTGGGGAGGAAGGCATGTGGGGTGATAAACTGCCAGGACTGGCGCAGCAGGTTGTGATGGAGGTGGAGACAATGACGGTGGTGGTGCTTCATGCGACGCCTGCTTGGCCGGGTAGGGCTCGGCGAAAGGGTTCAACTGCGGCATGGCTTCGATGTGGTAGAGGGAAGGAAGGGGTTCAGAATCCTGTGAGAAACATTCAGAGATGAGGATATTGCTGCGGAGGAGGAGGAAACGGTAGGCGATATCTTGAGTTGGAATGTCCCTCTCCGCGCATCAAGTTGCTCCAGTGCTTCAGTGGGTACATGTGCATCATCAACCTAAAATTTGACAAAAATAAACACACTGAATTAGCATTTGTATTAAAAAAAGCAAACATTTAGCTTCAATAAAAAAATATAAACATACATGTCTCTAAAATTGTGATCTTTTATCAATTAACAATCCTTCATTGTGATCTCCGCACACATATAAGTCATCATTAGCTTCAATATTTTGTGGAGTTGGCAACCCAACTGAGAATGGACTGGAGTCATCATACTTATCATAGTACTCTTCTTCATCTATAGGATCTTCAATGAACTGTCTTTTACCATGAAGAACAACCGCCCATTTATCATTTGCAGGATCATCGATATAGAATATTTGTTTCGCCTGTGATGCCAATATGTATGGTTCACCCTTCTCGCCAATCTTTTCAAAGTTCACCAAAGTGAAACCCAATTCATCCACTATAACTCATTTGGTGTTATCAACCCAATTACATTTAAAGAGCGGAATTTTGAAATCTATGTAGTCAAACTCCCATATGTCTTCAATGACACCGTAATATGACATTTTAGCTTCACGAGGACTCTTATCCTTTGCACTTGCAAAATACATAGTCGACGCTTGAAGAGTGACCCCACTATTTTGGACGACACTCTTATCATCTTGGCGCTTTGTGTAATATGTGAACCCATTAATGTCAAACCCTTCATAAGACATAACATTCGGTTTTGGTTTAAAGGTGAGGCATTTGATAGTTTTTGTAATATCATTTGGTGTTTGAGATAGTTGATGTAAGACTTTATCTTCAAACCACTTAGTAAAAGTCTTATTATGCTCTCTAGCAAGCCACATTGAACTTGCTCGAGGATGTTGTCGCTTGATGAAATTGGTATGCTCCTCGATATAAACACTCACTTCATCCATGTTGTGTAAAATATACAAGTGAGCTTGTTCCAACTGCTCACGGCTGATTACTTTCACCCGTGATCCCAAAATTCCTTTCCCTCCTCAATATTCTTGTCATTAACAGGAGTGTTATTACCACTCAGAAAGTCATTGCAAAAATCCATAACCTCTCTCGCCACATAACCTTCAATAATACTCCCTTCAGGTCGATAATGGTTTCGAACATCACCTTTAAAAACGCTCATGTATCGTTCAAAGGGATACATCCAATGCAAGAAAACTGGTCCCAACATTTTCACTTCCCTATTCAAGTGGACAACAAGATGTACCATGATATCAAAGAACGAAGGAGGGAAATACATCTCAAGCTGACATAGGGTAACAACCACTTCTCTTTGCAAATTATCGAGAGTATCAGGGTCAATAACTTTGCTACATAGACTGTTGAAAAAGAAACAAAGTCTGGTGATTGCAAACCTTACATGCTTCGGCAATATAGATTGAATTGCCACGGGCAATTTTTGTTGCATTAGAGTGTGACAATCATGAGATTTAACACCTATCAACTTCAGATCTTTCATTGATACCAATCTACGGATGTTGGATGAGTAACCATGTGGCACCTTAACATTTACCAAACATTCACAAAAAGCTTTCTTCTCCTTTCTAGACAACGTGTAACAAGCGGGAGGTAAGTATGTTCTTTTATTACCCATTTCACATAATTCTGTTAATTCAGACCTTATTCCCATTTCACGTAGGTCCAGTCTGGATTTTATCCCATCTTTAGTCTTACCTGGTATATTTAACAGAGTACCAATGATGCTATCACAGACATTTTTCTCAACGTGCATTACATCGATACAATGCATGACTGTCAAAGAACTCCAATAAGGAAGATCCCAAAATATTGACTTCTTCTTGAATGAAGAATTGTCACTCCGTGTTGCCATACTACATTGTGATTTCTTACCAAATTCATTGACAATGTCTTTTACTCTTTCATAAACAACAACCCCTGGTATAGGTTTAGGTGCACTCCGTTCATCATTCCATCCATTGAATGCTTTGCCTTCCTATGATACGAATGGAATTTTGAAAGAAACCTTCGATGACCAAGATATACAGTCTTGCCGCCATGTTTTAATCTTATTGAATCAGTGTTTTCTTCACATATAGGACATGCTTTAGCTCCTTTGACACTATATCCAGACAAATTCCCATATGCTGGAAAGTCATTAATAGTGCAAAACAACATAGCGTGCAAACGAAATGTCTCTCTTCTTGAAGCATGATAGGTCATCACACCTTCAGCCCAAAGTTTCTTTAATTAAGTCATCAATCAGAGGTTCAAGATAAACATCGATATCATTTCCGGGTTGTTTAGGGCCCGATATCAACAACGACGGCATAACATACTTATTTTTCATACACAGCCAGGGAGGAAGATTGTATATAACAAGCACGACTGGCCAAGTGCTATGTTGGCTTCTCAATGTCCCGTACGGATTCATCCCATCTGTACAAAGCCCAAGTCTTAGATTCCTATCTTCTTCACCAAATTTGGGGTACAATAGATCAATCTTCTTCCACTGTGGGGAATGAGACGCATGTCGTAGGATCCCATCATTATTTTTCTTAACATATGCATGCCACCTCAAATTCTTTGCATCTTTCAGATTTGCAAACAAGTATTGAAACCGTGATATTATAGGTAGATACCACAACACCTTGGCAGGAGAACCAGTTTTGGACTCCCCCGGAGTCGTCAATTTATACCGTGACGCACCACATTTTGGACAATCTTTCAAATCTACATAGTCCTTTTGAAATAATACACAATCATTCGGGCATGTGTGTATCTTCTTGGCCTCCATTCTAATTGGGCACAACATTTTCTTTACCTGGTATGTTGAGATTGGCAGCTCGTTTCCTTCAGGAAGCATTTCTTTCAACAAACTCAACAATGAAGTGAAGCTTTTGTCGCTCCATCTATTGTTAGCTTTCAACTTATACAATCTCAACACAGCACACTAAGTTTCGTAAACTTAGCACAGCCTGTGTATAACGGTATCTCAGCATCATGCACAATGTTTCTAAAGATAGGAGGTGGATCGGTGTGCTCTACCCTACAACTATCCAGCATCGCGTCAACGATGTCTACTGGAATTGGTTCGTTCACATCTACGTCATCAGAGGCAATTTCTTCTTCCACCCAAGCACTACTATCGACATCTACTGGTTTCGAGTTTGAAATCTCTCCATGCCAATGCCATTCTGTATAGCCTTGTACAATCCCGTTGCACATCACATGACTTTTGATTTCCTCACCAGTGTTGACTTTCAAGTTGTTACCGCAATGCCTACATGGACAGTAGAACCTATCTGTAGGTTTTTTCCTATGTTCCTCGGCAAATCTAATAAACTGATCAAGACCAGATATAAACTCTGGGGTGCAACGATTGCGAATGGACATCCATGATCTATCCATTCTATGATCAAAGAGAAAACAAGTATATATTAGGACAAGATTAGGGTATACACTTACATCCTATCCAAGATTTACTCCTATTATCTACAATGAAGTTGGACTCCATACAAACAGTATATAATTTAGTGATTGTTCATTCTAATTTATACCAATGTACAAGTAATATAAAGACCAATGATTGTTCACTTTCTAGGCCAACAAACACATGTAATGTCATTTATATATAATAAATGTGTACCACATATCCCATCCTTGAACACCTAATCTCACTAGTAAGTGTATAATGTGTATTGGGTTTTCAAGAAACTTTCGGCAGCATTTCCCCATTGTTCTCTAAGTACATATGCACTTAGAGAACAAACGAGGAAATGCTCCCGAAATTTTCTCGAAAACCCAATACACATTATACACTTACATCCTAAGTGAGATTAGGTGTTCAAGAACAGTCCCAAACCGGGGACTATCCAAGATTTACTCCTAATGAGTAAATCTTGGACGGGTTTCTAGGCCAACAAACACAATAATAGATATGTACATATTAGGGTTTCATCACAATTGATGTTAGGGTTTCATCAATGTTAGGGTTTAATCAAATCAAATTAGGATGCTAGAATGGACAAGTTTAAATCTTATTTCAACATGCATCAAAATTTACTGAATTCGGTCAAGCATTAGGATTAGAAGCACAAATATATGCAAGCAAAAGATTTATTCGTATCCTAGAATTTACATACAACATTACATATAGATTTATTCATATCCTTACCAACAGCAAACACAGCCGTGGCTGTGCTGCCCAGCACGGCCGTGGTAGGCCATTTTTCTCAATTCTCAGTGAAAGAAGTAGAACACTAACTAGTCTAATACCTGGAGAGCAAGCAGAGCAGAGCAGTGGGTGCGAAATCAAAGCAGCAAGCAGAGCAGAGCAGTGGGCGGCAAGGAAGAAGACAAGGAAGAAGGTGCTACGGCTAATACCTGGAGAGCAGAGTAGCAAGCAGCGGGCGGAGGCAAGGAAGAAGACAGCACCACAGTAGGTCGGGCGTGAGCAATGAGGAAAGGCGGCGCGGCGGCGACGCAAGGAGGAAGGCGGCGGGCGGTGGCGGCGATGCAGAGCAGCAGCAGGGATCGTCGGCGGCGAGCGAGAAGCAGCAGGCACCAGGCGGCGATTTTGGGAGAGCGGCGACGAGCAGGCACAGGAGAAACAGGAAGAAAGGGGGAAGAACCGGGTGATCGGGCCTCTATTAAGTTGGTCAACGGCGTCGGTTATCTACAACACCGATGCCTATTACGATTTAGCGTCAGTTGATAGTAAAAGACCGACGCCCAACTAGACAACCTTTGCCCTAAATTATTTGGCGGGAACCATTATCAGCGTCGGTTATCTAAGGATAACCGACACTGAAAGTGGGACTTTTCGCACAAATTTTCATTTTAAATAGGCGTCGGTGAATAGTTAAAACACTGACGCTGTAGGTGACCTAAAATGTTTTCGCTCAAAAATTGGATTTCGCAGGCGATTTTAGGCGTCGGTCTGTTATATGCAACCGACGCTGAATACAAAGCGGTACCCGTGTCTGGCTGGTCTTCGAATATAGACATCGGTTTGTATAAATAACCGACGCCTGATAGTATAGGCGTCAAATTTCCTAAATAACCGACGCCCAGAAAAGCGACACTGAACACTGTTTCTGTAGTAGTGCATCAAAGCCCTTGGTGAAATATGTACAAGATATATGATGGAAAATGTGCCTAAAATATGTGTTCTCTTTTGTTAATGAATATCTTTGTGCAAGTATAAGCTTTTTCTTATATTTCTTTATAACTATCGAGTATTAGTTTTATCTTATTGCCAAGATATGATGAGAGGTATATAAAAGACACGTAGGCGTACTCAGTACAATATTCTTGAATATTGTGTTGATGTGTACGACATGTAATCTTTTGTTTAGGTTGTGCACATATGATCTAGAAGAACCAAGATAGTGTGAGTTATATGGCAAGCTGATGTACAGGTGGACCTGTTGTCTTAAGATCCTATTGTGTAGTGGAAGTACATGTAATGTAGAAGTTTGATGTTGAATATCTAATATCAAATGTTGTAACAATTCATTATGTAATTATATGTTGAATGGTGAACATGTGTTGTATGGTTTTATTATTGTTCATGTGCATGTGCTACTATTGTTTCCTTCTGACTTCCTTTGATTTTCATTTTCTTAGCCTAGTGTGGGGTGTTCAAATTGGGATTCTCTCTGAGGTGAGGGTTTCAATTTGAACGCACACATCATATTATGTTTTAGAAAATCTAGGAATGTCACAGGTGGTATCAGAGCATGAACAATAGCAAAGCCTGACATTTGCTCATTATGCAACTCAAAACTAAAGAACCTTGTACTATGAAAATCTTTAGGGTTAGATTAGTTGTCTTTTAGAGACTAGATTTGACCTAGCCTCTAGGTTAGCACCTATATGTCTGAGAACTAGGTTTAGACCGGTGCTTATGGTATAACAAGTCCTTAGATGTCATTCTTTCCTTATAGTGCAGCGGTATGGGACGTTGCATTATTTATAAATGATGTACATCAAGGGAAGAGAAACCCTAGACATATGGCGCTCATTGTCTAGAGTAGATACATTGGTTTACACCATGTTCTCACCCTTTTCACTAGTTTTCATGGCAATATACTCTCTACTATGTGTGGGACACTCATTTTCTGGATTTGGTTTTTGATTCCAATCAGATCGAACCTCAATAGTTTTCTCTGACGCTTGTTTTATTAGAAAAAAACTATATAATATTTTATTATATATATGTATTACAAAAATGTGTCCCCACACATGTACGAGTAGGAGGTGGTCATGTAACCAAAGTGAAAGTATATGACATCAGTCTTGAAGAGAGAGTAGTTCTAGATTAGATGTCTAGAGCCTTGTTTGAATATGTGATAGATGGAATAGATGAAATAAGTTTTGATGATATTATATAAGTCCTATATATATGACATAATATGGTTATGATGATATATGTGTGCCTTTAAGGATTAAGGTTCAGTTTTGAGGATTTGAGATAACTTTTGATGATGCAAGTATGTGTTCTTTTGTAAGTTAAGATAAGTTAAGTTAAGACAAGGTTGTGAATCAACATGAGCCTCAAGAACTTTTACAAAGGAGGACCTCTAGTGTTAGGACCAATTTTAGGGTTAACTCCAGAGAGAGTGAGACACATTGGGAGAAGGTCAGAGAACCTAAAGTCTAAGATATGATATGATGAGAAATATGTGATATGATTTATCCTAAACTAGAATACTCCTGAGTGATTTCGATGAGTTGCTTTATGCATGATTCCTATAGTCTCGTTGAACCTGAGATGTCCTTGGGATGACCAAACCCTAGAGTCAGAGAGAGGCTGGTTATGTGTGCATATGTGAATACGAATATGAGTGCTTGCCATCTGGGTGAGGGAGAGAGCCCAAGACCCTGGAGGTAGCCATGTTAGTTTCTGTGAAGCCTCAAGCTCGGGTTGGTGATTCCCTACATAGGATAATAGTGACATGTGTAAAAGATAGTGTTGAGTAAGAATAACTCATGGGTAGAGACCTATGAAGAGTATGCCATAGCATGTTTTGGTTTATGCTTATATGGCTAGAGCTTGTAAAGCAATCAAGTAGTACCAATGAGGTAATCCAAGAACCCCAGACTAAGAGAGGAAAGATAAAGTATATGCATATGAGATACTCATAGAGTTGAGTTATCTCAAAGAGATTGAGCAGGGAACTACCCTTAGGATAAGGGTTGGGAGAACCTCAATTGGGCTAGATAAAGTTTTGATATATGTTTCACAAGACACTCACATAAGTTTGTTTAGCACAACCATGATATTATAATTGTAAGGATGTGATCTAATCTCGAGATGTGATATATGGACATGATATAATGTAAATCTAGAGATGGTTTAATTGATATCAATGCATAAATGGTTAGCCATATACATGAATAATGATGATAATGTTATATTGTCGGTTAATCTTGTGATGAAATCACTAGTAAATGTTGTAATTTATTACGAGCAATGAAATAAGATCATATGAATGAAACATGTTACATGTAGTGTTAATTTTAGTACTTAATAAAGATGTTAATATAGTTTAACAATTAGCACAACATAACTATTATGACACCTTGATGTGATCTAGATGGATAAAGTGGATTGACTATAGTTAATTCCCTCCTAAAAGGCATATGTTAATGTTGAACATGTTCTACCAATTAGCTCAATAAAATGTTGATGATACCTTGATATAATGGGCTAAATTTAATTAACTTCTTTAGAACATGGTAATACGATGTGGGAACCCTAATGTATGGGTAAAGATAACGATTCAACCCTAACATATGAGATATACATAACCATTGTTTCTAAACCCTAGTTTCAATCTTTTATGAAGGGGTGTTTCACCTTAGATATTTTAAAACCTCCTAATAGTGGTTTGGATATGAGTATGAGGCATTGTTTTTAGATAGGTTGCACATAGAGTAGTGTCCTACACGTGGAGGAAGTTCCTTGAAGTAAGAGGTTGGCTTAATTTTGAGGACAAAATTTCTTTTAAGATGTATATGATCTGATGAACTGGATTTTCTTGGCTTAATTTTGAGGACAAAATTTTTCTTAAGGTGTATAGGATGCGATAGAGTGAATTTTTGATGTTCTGGAGTACCCAATTGGATAATCATGTCCATTGATTTCATATTGGAATGATTGCTTTGAAAGCATATACATGTGTATTTTGATCATAGAAAGGTGATTCCTTTAGTTTGGAAGAGTTTAGGAATTGTTCGATGTGGATATTATATTCGATGAGACTTTATGTGTCTTTTTGGAATAATTAATTGATTGGTCAATTAGTGATAACTTGGCACCCAAATGTAGAAGGAATGGTTCTGAAGCCATGGTTGAAGTTTCATCTTGTTGGGATGGTCGTAGAGAGAGATGTTGAGGTTTTAGATGATAAAATAATGTATGTAATTGAAGGGTTGATAATTAGAAGCATGGTATATGGTTTATGACTTAGAGCCATATCTTAGGAAGTCACGTTTCTAATGAGTAACGACTAGGCATCCCCTTTCTGAAGCCGCAGATCTAGACTAGTAGAGGCTGAATCTCAACCACCCATGAGGGATCAAGAGCGAGGATGTTGTATTATACCTAGCAGTTAGTGGCTTGATCATAGGCAGCGATCGTTCATGATGTAGTGGCTTGGAGAACGTGGGACAAGAGTAGACGACGGACGATCAGTTGGTCTTGGCTCGTCAAGATGAGCACCACGACCGGTGGTCACTGAGTAACTGGCAAGGAAGAACAGACCTCCCTAGCAGTTGGCTACGAGAAAGAAAAGAGGAGGCTCCAACGGCAGCCTGGCTGCGACGGAAAACAAAGGAGGAGCTGTTGGCGGCTGTAGTTCTGGCGAGGAGGAGACCTTGGCCTCTATCTCGTCGGGGATCTACCCAGAGGACTGAGACCTCTCGAGCTGATCGCACGGAGGAGCCGCTGAGAGCCAGAAGGCGGAGAAGATGCATATGGCTGTAGAGATTCGTGTTGACGAGGGCGAGATCTGCAGCAAATCATCGCCGGAGACCTTCCAACTCTAGCGTAGGCGATCGCTCAGACGGACACCCTACAGAGTCACGCAGAATAGGAAGCGCGCGAGTGCAGATGATCAGGTACGAGATGGTGACCCCCTTCTTCCTAGCTCCGCTTGGGCAGCAGCAATGCTCGCGAGCTCCTTGAACTGTGGAGGAGGAGCACATGTCCTGAGATTTCTCGTTAGAGATCGAGATCACAGCGGTGCTCAAGGACGCTAAGATCAGAAGGTGCGGTAGCAAGGAGGTTTGGATGAAGGTGAACCAGGCGGTGGGTCTTTTCTCTCCGGGAGAAGCCGTGCGGTGGCTGAGCGCGGAGAACCAGCGCTCACTCACGCTGGCGAGAACGGAAGAGGGAGCTGGCGGTTCATTCAGACCGGACGCGAACCTGCCGACTCACCTCTGAGCCAGGGCGGGTCCCTGCCACAGTCCAGCAAAGAGTCACGCCCCCTTCGGGCCTCGTGGCGACAGCCAATTGGCCACGACAAGGTAATTAACTCGAAAATCCCAGTAAATGCTCAGATATTAGATAAATCGTAGAAAATAGCCCGTTCATCAGAAAAATATAATTAAGGTACCAAAATGTTCAGAAAAATAAGTAGAACAATAAGTAACATGATATCAGTCTTTTGAAGCTTAAATGTTAGTAATATTATGTAACATGTTATATACTTGTTTAATAGCTAATAAATAATAAATGAAGATACAAAATTATGAGAGTGCATAAGAAACTTCGAAATATGATATATAATCCATATGATGTTAGTAATTATGATGTGTATGTACGAAATCATGTAATTTGCTCCATACAGCTAATTAGGGCTTTTAACCCTAAATAAAATGCAATAAATACATACATACTCAATAAATGATGAAATTTAAAGAGTAATCTCATATCATTATTTGGAACCTAATATTCAATTATTATATCATTATGATGTATGTAATTCATGTTATATGAAGATGACCCTTAATACATGGGTTGTGACCCTAATTTGAATAATGTATATAAACTAGGGTTAATATGTGCACAAAAAGAATATGGAACCTAATGTTCAGATAATGAACCATAATTTGGAAAATGACATCAGTAATATAATTCTAAGACAAGAATGTAAGTAATAATGATGGGAATATCATATGACTAAGTAAAACCTTAATGAATCATAACTAGGGTTAAGATGGTGTGAACCGGATGGTGACACAATCTTGTCTTAATCAGGGTTGACTAGGGATATAGTTGACATGAGGGATATCTGATGATTAATAATATCTCTGTAACAACCCCGCCTCCCGATAACCCCCAATTAAGGGAGACCAAGAGATCAGAGCCATTATCTTAATTAACAGGATCAAAGGTTCGACAAATAATCAATAATAATTATCAAATTTTACCTACTAAACTAAAAATAGGTATAAAATAAAACCTTGCATACCTTTTTAAAACTTTGGTAAGTTACTCTATCCACAACCTGGGTTCATTCTATCTAATCCTCCTTGCACTTTATTTCTTATTTCCAAAATGTGTCACTTTACTGTTTGTTCTTTCAATTGTTGTACCTAAAACGCCGACAAACAAAACGTCAGTCAGCATATAGGAATATGTTGGTATGTGGGAACAACCAAAATTTCACAAATAGGGCTAACAATTTAATTATCACAATCAGGGTAATTAACAAATCAATTTACATTTTCAATGTGTCATTCTCCACCGCTTTTGCCCTAACACTGGAATACCCCTCTAGGGTTTCTCTTTTGCCATTGACTTAAGACCACCTTCTCAATCCTGAGCTTAGTGCCTGGGGGTCACCTCTCATGGTGCCCCATAGTCATGCAACATAGACCACCTTCTCATTCCCGAGCTTGGTGTTTGGGGTCACCTCTTATGGTGCCCATTGGTCTACCCTCTTGGGCCTGACCTTTATGGCATCTTCCATCAGGGTGGCATGTAGGTGAGAGAACACACATGTATTTATAATTGTGATAACCATTGTGACTTTATAATTGCAGTATGAACATCCAAACTGTTTAGTTTCAATCAATGCGATTAACCATCCGGGAAACCTTCAGGAAAACTAATGCGATTAATCATAATTAACCACATACCTGTTAGGCTAAATTAAGATAGAATAGTCCAATCAATCAAGACATCCAATCAAGTAAGTACAGGAGTCCTGAAATTACATCCAATTCCTTTTTATAAAAAACTACTCAAGCCATCTTGCTACTTAAGGTTTCTATTCCTTTTTAGGATTTCTACCTCTTTTAGGGTTTACTTTGCAATTAGGGTTTTTTATTCATTTTACTCTTTTAAACCCTAATTTCTCATCTATCCATCAAGAAAGTTATTAAGGTTACCTTTTAACAACATATAGCCTTAATTTCAAAAACAATACAATTAATCATCAATTAAGTCCATTAAGCTTCTTTTACATTAAAGCTACCATTTTTATCCTTTTAATCTATGGCAAAGTCATTATGCTCATTTATCATCAATTCGTAGTTCATTATGGTCTAATTCACATATGAACGTTATTTATCATTAATTCTACCTTTCTCCATTAGAAAATCCTAATTTCTACATTAAAGGTTTTTATCCACAACTAGGAACTTTTATACTTGAAAAAGCTTAAAATTATCATATCTCAACTTTAATCATGAAATTGATCAATTAAAGCCATTAACAGTCTCATTCACTAATATTAGGGTTTCAAGGCCCATTAAAGCACATTTACGCACATGAAACTCTCAATTAAAGTAATTACGTACAAAGTTCATCCTTTTTGTTCTTAATGTACCTATTTATAATTAACAGGTTAATATCAACTTTAATCATCCATTAAACCCTACTAAACATATTAATTATCTCAAAATAGGGTTTCTTAATCATTAAATCATTAAAGTTGATAACTTCCATTACTTTTCGAATTGCAATTAGAAAAAGGCTTCGACTATATTTTTATTGCATTCCTCACGTTCTGCTGAGAAAAATTCATATATTATGTGTATCCATCCGAGCTACGGTTAATTAGTTACGAATTTTGCAAGAATCTACTTACTTGAGCCAATTGGGAGTTGCCACGTCGTCTCCGTCCATGCAACGTGACCGGATTTGCAAAACATAACACAAAGACAAAACTGCCCTGGACTTAAGGATCTGTTCTTTAGCACACTGAGGGGTAGAACGGTCAAATGCCACCCGTGTCTTCTTCAACCTTCAGCAGCTCGACGACTGCTGCCCTAGCCGCTGAGTGTAGGGCTACGCAAGCCTCCTCCCTCCACTCCCAGGCCTGGAGCTCGTCGGAAACTACCATCCTGACCCCGCCATGCCTTCACGCACCTCTGGGTGCCTCTGGTTCATGGCCAAAATGGCCGGTCCACCCTTACACAACCTGCAACCGTGACCATGTTGCAACCGATCTGTAGTGTCATGCAGCTTCTATGGCTAAGGGACGATGGTTGGGCTTCTTCTCCAGGGGCCTGGGAGCATTGTGCCCCCATCAAGCTTCCATTCAAAGCTCCACATCGCTCTGGGTTGCATTAACACCCATGACTATGGTTAAAAGAAGAAACAAAGGAGAAGAGGGAGAGAGATACGTGGGGTTTCTCTTTAACTTGAGCCAGAGGCTCTACCCCTTATATAGGGGAGGGTTTTCGCACCCCAAGATGTGCATCCACAATGATGTAAGGTCTTTTCCCAATAAGAATCCAATTCCTTCATTAGGAAGCAAGCTTTCTCTCTTCTTACTATCCCTTTTGATATTTCTTAATTCTTGGATACTTAGAAATTCGAAATTCCTCTCACTTATTCTCTTTATTCTTGCTTTTTAATCCATTGGCACGAATTTCTATTTTCTTTTAATAGAAATTACTTCATTTTAAACAATACTACAAAAACCATTCATTATGCATCATATTATCTTCTTATTTGACATTATTGGTATTTTATCTTTCCTCTTTCTTCATTGGGGCTCCTTGGACCCCAAGAAACTCCAAGATTTCAAAATTCCTTTATAAGGATACTTATTATCCTTCTAGATGCAACTATATTCATTATTTCCCATTATCTTGTTTATTTCTTATTAAAATATCTCTTTTTGAGGATTTCTCTTTATCTTTCTTTTTATTTTCCTCATTGGCATTCCATTTAACATTAGGAATCCTTTGGATATGAAAATCCACCAAGGATAACTCAATTATTCCTCTTTCCACTTATTTTCCACATTTTATCATTATTTTCAATTTCTTTCTTAATAAAGAAATATTTATTTGATCTTTTCCTTTCTTTTTGTATTATCTTTGCAACTTTGGAATCCTTGGAACCCAAGGAACCCAAGAGACACGAAATCCACCTTTGGATTATATATTTCTTCCTTCTAGAGGTTTCTACATTTTTATTTTCTCCGTTTCTTATTAATAATGGAGTTCATTTGGTCTCTTCCTTGTTATTGGGCCCAATAGCCAATAAAGCCCACAAATAAATCAACAAGGCTATTTTAAATGAAATTCATGCATTCAATCAAAGTCATCATTATTTGTTCATTTATCTTTATTATGAGAAATTACATTTCTCACCAAATGATCCCAAAAATTGGGGTTGTAACATCCTTCCCCTCTTATAAGAATTTTGTCCTCAAAATTCCATCAAGCAAACAAACAATTCAGGACAAGCCTTTCTTATGTCCATCATGGCTCCCATATAGCTTCACCATTTCCATGGTGCTTCCCAAGAACCTTCATCATCTCATATTCTTCCATCTATGTTCTTTCTTACCTTGGTATATCGTACCCTCATAGGTGACTCAGGACATTTTAGCCTCTCAAAAGCTGAATAGGTTCAGGGTTCAGCACATGGCTTGGGTACCTCACATAGTGCTCTAGATCAGACTCATAGAACACATTACACATCATGTTATCCTGAGAGGTAAGGCTAAACACAACCATCTCCACCAATCCATCTCAAATGGATCGATATATCGGGGACTCAGCTTTCTCTATTGTAGCTTAGAGGGGTCGGATTTTCACATCACATACTCTCCCACAGTGAACTGCATTTCAGTCTACTTTGCATCAACTCACGACTCAATGCCGCCTCTGGCTCCCTCTCAGCCATTGCACGATCAAAGCGACTTCATCTGCACACACTGTGGTTCTTTTCTGACCTTCGTGAGGCCTCCTTCAACAACATCATCTTAATGAAGTGGTAACCAACACAACCTCCTTATAGAACTTCTTGCATACCGATAAAGGCTATGGTGGTTAACATCACATCTTAAGAACTATCTCTATGTATCACCCTGACTGAGCACACATGCTCTCATCAGACCCTCTAGTCTGGATCATACTGTCTATTAGTATGGGGTGATAAACTATACTGACATCGAGTTCTTCATGTATCTACTTCCACCTCATGGAAGTGAACCTTTAGGTCCTACTCAAGAACTTTTGAACTCACATCATGGTGTAGTTGAACCATCTCTCTCTCTTGTAAGTATTTCAACCCAATCTGTCCCTTGAAAGTACTCTTTCTTTCTCTTGTCATCTAGGTAAGGCGATCTACCATAACCCACATTGTATCTTAACCTTCCTTGGTCAAGGGGAGACTTACCACAACATCCATAGTGGTGAACTCCCATTCCATCTCAGGGACTCTTTATCCTCTATGCCAGAGCACTGGGTTACTGGTGTTCATCCTTCACCCCCGGCTTGCATGGCCACATGCCACATGCAACTTCATATCAAGCATCCAAAGTGCTACTATCACTTACTATCTTTGTAGTATCATGGTGTATGGTGATCTTAAAACCATGATCTCCTGTATGTCATGATTCCTCAAGATCGATTCCTCAGAATCCCTAAACACTCTCAACAGGGTTTTATTACCTTCCTACCCAAAGAAGTGTATCTGATTTTCTACCACCATCCTTCCATTGCATCAAAGACTAGGCTGAATAACCATTAACTTGATCAATCGGTATCGTTGCATCTGAGGGTTAGTCAAACCTATCTTCTAGTCTCTAGAAAAACTAGGTAGCTATATCTCCACCAGAGCATCCATTACCACTTTACATCCTTAGGTATTAGGTAATGTTGAAGACATACACTTCCATGTATTCCACTTATCATCTCGTCTCAAATTCTGAGTATATCTTCATCAAGAAACTCTGAGCTCATCCTCTTAGTTTTCAAACTCAACCTTGTATAATTCATATTTCATGATAAAACATCCTCATAAGGTGACTACCTTATCTCTCTATCCACATATCGTTCACTCCACCAGGGTATGTTATCATCTCTGTCCTCATACCTCATAGCAATGTTCCAACTCGCATCATCTTTATCCTTGGTGTATAGCACACATACTGTCCTATCTCTCACTCCCATAACAAGAGGAAATGAGCATTTGGCTGTAGTCCAAATACAAAGTTCTTTCTATTCCAAGAGTAGATATGGTACATCCCACCTTGCCAGTACACCTTCAAATCTAAGTTGAAACGTGCAACTTATGTCTCGATATCAAGGTTACTTCCATGGAAACTGGTTTCGAACCTAATTGGGTCACTACACAATCCTTGGTCATATCCTCTAGGTCTATAGGGTGCCGACACTTTTGGGGTCATCCATCTTCCCTTATGCATCCAGAGAGTTCCCTACTCATCCGCCCTTTGGGTCCCATGAGTTCATGAAGGTGATCAATCTCCTAACCCATGGCCCTCAGACAATGATAGTTGTTACCTTCCGACCCTATGGTCATGTGCAACTAGGGAATTAGGAAACTCCTACTTCCATCGGTCTTATCCCTACCTGACCCTAAGATAGAATTAGGATTCTATTATAGTACATGTCCAACTTAGAACCTTACCCAAGCCTTCATCATCTCTCTCTGCATTCATGGGATGTCTTTCATCATTTCATAGGGGTCATGGTGA
This sequence comes from Alisma plantago-aquatica, assembly GCA_963693085.1. NCBI lineage: Eukaryota > Viridiplantae > Streptophyta > Magnoliopsida > Alismatales > Alismataceae > Alisma > Alisma plantago-aquatica. Next base: position 1,545,707,475 of record OY856409.1, read on the forward strand.
TCTTCCTACCTTGGTTAGGCCCCATATCGGCTACCTTCATGGTAACACATCCACATGCACTTAGAGATTATTATCTATGGGTCTACAAGTTCATTCTCATACTATGTACTTTTCACTTAGCTTCTTAAAATCATATGAGACCTATTTACCCTACGAAAGGGTCCCTCTCCTAGGATGGGAGGAAACTACATCTTAATAACAAAGGTCACAAACATGCTTAGGTCTAGGGTTTACATCCACATGAGCCTTCTTAACCCTAGCAAGCTACTAAGGCACGAGCAGACCACCTACTAAACCATGCTAGGTCATACTTGTTCTCATCCTCAACATTGGATCAAGATCACACCTTTCCATGCCATCAACTTAGCTGTGAGGGGTTCATCCAACCTGCCTTGAACTTAAGGGGTCTCCCTTTCCTCTAAACATGAGGAGTTCCATGCTCGAGTTTATATAGACTCAAACCTTTGTCATGAGCATCAGGTACACCACTTCCCCTCTTAGGCCTAGGAACCCTAGGTTCACCTTTCTGATGTCCAATTGTCTTCTCAACTTTTAAACCACGAACCAAACATGTCCAAGGTATGTCATGTACTCCCATGATCCTTTTATTCAATCCGCACCTTAGAGTTTAGTCTTCCTCAAGAGCAACCAACAAGGTACAAGGCCTCACATCTTGCTACTTAAACCTCCTCAGGGTCTAAGGCACTCTTTGTCTCATTTCAGCAGGTAAACTCCTATACCATAGGCACATAGGTTCCAGAAGCATCATCCTCTCTTTAGGGTTTGGTTCCTCTAAAGGCCACCAAGATATCATCAGCCTCCAGGGATCAAGAACGAGGCAACCACTATCATCCACTTAGGTCGCATCATCCTTAACTCCCCATTGTTCCTCATGTCTCAGAGTCTAGGCTTCTAGCCTTCCTACTCAGGGTCCTGCTCTCTCTCTCTCTAGAGCTAACCCTGCAACCATCCTCACTATTAGAGGTCCTATCTTCCATGAAGGATCAAGCTCACAAGCACACCTCTACGTGGGTGAAGCATATGTTCAAACTTATGTTTGCTCGAGGTTATTCATAGCTTTCATAAGCCATCCATCATACTTACTGGCCAGGTTTCAACCTACTTCTCACACTATTGTCATATTCAGGGTGCATGCTATGCCCTACTTGCATAAGCTGGTAGGGTTTCTATAGGTTCTTCTCTAACCTCAACATTGAAGGAGCTATCCTTCACTCTAACATGCACGACCCTTCCCAAGGTTGGGTCGCCAAAGGTACTATGTCATCCAACCTCTCATGGCTCATATGGGCATCCAAAAGCATGTCCACCCTCATGCCTGGTCTATCATGACATCTAACTCATCATGTCATCTCTCTCTAACCAACACTTAGGGTTAGGGTTAACATCATCCAGAGGATGTGCCAGGTCTCTACTTTTAATGGATATCTCGACCTCCAAGACTAACTCTCTCTACTCATCCTCCTGACAAGAGGGTCTAATCTCAGGTCTCTCCTGAGGGCATGATAACTTATGTCATACGACCTAAGCATGTATCTATTCCTTAGTTTGCGCTTAATCTATTAAGCTTATGTCCATGACATCTTATTTACATGCTTTTCATTAATTTGGTGGAGGATTCCTTAAACCTTATCAACCTTACCCATACCTAAAGAGGGTGCGGAAAAGAGAGAAAACCCTAATCCTTAAGGTCCTTAATAGAATTTTAGTTGAGAAGGGATGAACAAGATGAGAGAGTCCTAAAGGTATCTTATTTTGAGTCAAATCTTGAGACTTCGGCCAGGCAGTCACACTAATCTGGGAGTCCTTGTATTCCGACTAGCGGTGTGGAGGAAAATCTTGCCAGCCCACAGACGTGATCCTTTTCTAAACACCTCAGTCTTTCGAAAAATCCTCTAATAACTCCCTTGGGTTCTACGTAGTTTGTAAAATTTAATAATTATTAAAGATTAAATGAGGAACCTATGCTCTGATACCAATTGTAATGACCCTGCCTCCCGATAACCCCCAATTAAGGGAAACCAAGAGATCATAGCCATTATCTTAATTAACAAGATCAAAGGTTCGACAAATAATCAATAAAAATTATCAAATTTTACCAACTAAACTGAAAATAGGTATAAAATAAAACCTTGCATACCTTTTTAAAACATTGGTAAGTTACTCTATCCACAACCTGGGTTCATTCTATCTAATCCTCCTTGCACTTTATTTCTTATTTCCACAATGTGTCACTTTACTGTTTGTTCTTTCAATTGTTGTACCTAAAACGCCGACAAACAAAATGTCGGTCAACATATAGGAATATGCTGGTATGTGAGAACAACCAAAATTTCACAAATATGGCTAACAATTTAATTATCGCAATCAGGGTAATTAGCAAACCAATTTACATTTTCAATGTGTCATTCTCCACCACTTTTTCCCTAACCCTGGAATACCCCTCTAGGGTTTTGCTTTTGCCATTGACTTAAGGCTACCTTCTCAGTCCCGAGCTTGGTGCCTGGGGGTCACCTCTCATGGTGCCCCATAGTAATGCAACATAGACCACCTTCTCATTCCCGAGCTTGGTGTCTGGGGTCACCTCTTATGGTGCCCATTGGTCTACCCTCTTGGGCCTGACCTTTATGGCATCTTCCATCAGGGTGGCATGTAGGTGTGAGAACACACGTATTTATAATTGTGATAACCATAGTGACTTTATAATTGTAGTATGAACATCCAAACTATTTAGTTTCAATCAACGCGATTAATCATCCGGGAAACCTTCAGGAAAACTAATGCGATTAATCGTAATTAACCACATACCTGTTAGGATGAATTGAGATAGAATAGTCCAATCAATCAAGACATCTAATCAAGAAAGTACAAGAGTCTTGCAATTACATCCAATTCCTTCTTATAAAAAACTATTCAAACCATCTTGCTACTTAAGGTTTCTATTCCTTTTTAGGATTTCTACCTCTTTTAGGGTTTACTTTGCAATTAGGGTTTTTTCTTCATTTTACTCTTTTAAACCCTAATTTCTCATCGATCCATCATGAAAGTTATTAAGGTTACCTTTCAACAACATATAACCTTAATTTCAGAAACAGTACAATTAATCATCAATTAAGTCCATTAAGCCTCTTTTACATTAAAGCTACCATTTTATCCTTTTAATCTATGGCAAAGTCATTATGCTCATTTATCATCAATTCGTAGTTCATTATGGTCTAATTCACATATGAACGTTATTTATCATTAACTCTACCTGTCTCCATTAGAAAACCCTAATTTCTACATTAAAGGTATTTATCCACAACTAGGAACTTTTATACTTGAAAAAGCTTAAAATTATCATATCTCAACTTTAATCATGAAATTGATCAATTAAAGCCATTAACAATCTCATTCACTAATATTAGGGTTACAAGGCCCATTAAAGCACATTTACGCACATGAAACTCTCAATTAAACTAATTACGTGAAAATTTCATCCTTTTTGTTCTTAATGTACCTTTTTACAATTAATAGGTTAATATCAACTTTAATCATCCATTAAACCCTACTAAACACATTAATCATCTCGAAATAGGGTTTCTTAATCATTAAATCATCAAAGTTGATAACTTCCATTACCTTTCGAATTACAATTAGAAAAAGCCTTCAATTATATTTTTATTGCATTCCTCATGTTCTGCTGAGAAAAATTCATATATTATGCGTATCCATCCGAGCTATGATTAATTAGTTATGAATTTTGCAAGAATCTACTTACTTAAGCAATCAGGAGTTGCCACGTCGTCTCCGTCCATGCAACGTGACCCGATTTGCAAAACATAATGCAAAGACAAAACTTCCCGTGACTTAAGGATCCGTTCTTTAGCACGCTGAGGGGTAGAACGGTCAAATGCCACCCGTGCCTTCTTCAACCTTCAGCAGCTCGACGGCTGCTGCCCTAGCCGCCGAGTGCAGGGCTACGCAAGCCTCCTCCCTCCACTCCCAGGCCTGGAGCTCATCGGAAACTACCATCATGACCCTGCCGTGCCTTCACGCACCTCTGGGTGCCTCTGGTTCATGGCCAGAATGACCGGTCCACCCTTACATGACCTACAACCATGACCGTGCTGCAGCCGATCTGCGACGTCGTGCAGCTGCTAGGGCTAAGGGACGATGGTTGGGCTTCTTCTCCCGGGGCCTGGGAGCATCATGCCCCCATCAAGCTTCCATCCAAAGCTCCACATCGCTCTGGGTTGCATTAACCCCCATGTCTAGGGTTAAAAGAAGAAACAAAGGAGAAGAGGGAGAGAGATACATGGGGTTTATCTTTAACTTGAGCTAGAGGCTCTACCCCTTATATGGGGGAGGGTTTTCGCACCCCAAGATGTGCATCCACAATGATGCAAGGTTTTTTCCCAATAGGAATCCAATTCCTTCATTAGGAAGCAAGCTTTCTCTCTCCTTACTATCCCTTTTGATATTTCTTAATTCTTGGATACTTAGGAATTTGAAATTCCTCTCACTTATTCTCTTTATTCTTGCTTTTTAATCCATTGGAACGAATTTCTATTTTCTTTTATTAGAAATTACTTCCTTTTAAACAATACTACAAAAATCATTCATTATGCATCATATTATCTTCTTATTTGACATTATTGGTATTTTCTCTTTCCTCTTTCTTCATTGGGGCTCCTTGGACCCCAAGAAACTCCAAGATTTCGAAATTCCTTTATAAGGATACTTATTATCCTTCTAGATGCAACTATATTCATTATTTCCCATTATCTTGTTTATTTCTTATTAAAATATCTCTTTTTGAGGATTTCTCTTTATCTTTCTTTTTATTTTCCTCATTGGTATTCCATTTAACATTACGAATCCTTTGGATACAAAAATCTACCAAGGATAACTCAATTATGCCTCTTTCCACTTATTTTCCACATTTTATCATTGTTTTCAATTTCTTTCTTAATAAAGAAACATTTATTTGATCTTTTCCTTTCTTTTTGCATTATCTTTGCAACTTTGGACTCCTTGGAACCCAAGGAACCCAAGGGGCATGAAATCCACCTTTAGATTATATATTTATGCCTTCTAGAGGTTTCTACATTTTTATTTATTCCGTTTCTTATTAATAATGGAGTTCATTTGGTCTCTTCCTTGTTATTGGTCCCAATAGCCAATAAAGCCCACAAATAAATCAACAAGGCTATTTTAAATGAAATTCATGCATTCAATCAAAAGACATCATTATTTGTTCATTTATCTTTATTATGAGAAATTACATTTCTCACCAAATGATCCCAAAAATTGGGATTGTAACAATCTCTTTGGAAGGTACGTCGTTACCTCTTACTTGGCTTGTTATATAATATGCTTGTGTTATATGTGTAGTAGAATACTTGGCATATGATATTAGATGAAATGATTGCTCTTAAATGATATGTTTCTTGATTTTCCATATTTATGGCTATGAATACATGAAACATAAAATATCTGATCCATCGTTGATAGCACTATCTGTGGTAGTACAGTGCATTGTAATGATCACAAACTCCTTGGGGGTAAATCATAAGGCCTAAAAACACCAAAGCCCTTGGTGGAAGATGTACGAGATATGTAATGATCACAGACTCCTTGGGGGTAGATCATAAGGCTTAAAAACATCATCAAAGCCCTTGGTAGCAGATTTATGAGATATATGATGGAAAATGTTCCTAAAATATGTGTTCTCTTTTATTAATGAACATCTTTGTGCAAGTATAAGCGTTTTCTTATATTTCTTTATAACTGCCAAATATTAGTTTTATCTTATTTCCAAGATATGATGAGATGTATATAAAAGACATGTAGGCGTACTCATTACAATATTCTTGAATATTGTGCTGACGCGTACCGCATGTAATCTTTTATTTATGTTGTGGACATATCATCTAGTAGAACCAAGACAGTGTGAGTTGTATGGCGAGCTGATGTACAGGTGGACATGTTGTCTTTAGATCCTATTGTGCAGTGGTAGTGTACTTATATGTAGAAGTTTGATGTTCAATATGTAATATCAAATGTTGTAACAATTCATTATGTAATTATATGTTGAATGGTGAACATGTGTTGTATGGTTTTATTATTATTCATGTGCATGTGCTACTGTTGTTTCCTTCTGACTTCCTCTTATTTTCTTTTTCTTAGCCTAGTGTGGGGTGTTCAAATTGAGATTCTCACTGAGGTGAGGGTTTCAATTTGGACGTCACACATTAGATTAGGTTTTAGAAAATCTGGGGATTGCATAATGCATGTGACAATTGGTTCATGAGAGACAATCGGTTGGCCAGGTGAATCGATCGATTCACCATCTAAAGCTTCTAGAAAAATAAAATGAACTTTGTCTCTTTGACTCCCGTACAGACTGGGAACCCTCACCCTAGCCTCTCCTAAAATAGAGGGGTACTGGGGGCTTCTCAGACATGGCAATTAGATCTAGGAATTGATGTCCTCTCTGGTTCTAGTAACCAATAGATATCCTAAGCAAGTTGGGATAGCAAGGGAGAGACAATTATAGGAGAGAGAATTAGTGCTAATACACTGACATTCGAAGAGACAATTCCTTCCCATTTCTCGGGTAGCACAACATGGAGTTCCTTATGGTCCACATGGATTACTTTATAGGTGAGTAGTTTTTTCCACTATGTGAACAATGCCATCCACTATCTGTGGTGCCCGACTAGGAGGTTGTTGTTGACAATTATTTGAGTGATGATGAAGAAGAAGCTTGTTGTAGCTTGAAGAAGAAGCACACTATTGCAAGGATAATGTTGATGGACTTGCTTCAGGACCATGTATGACCTTGAAAACCTTCTTTCTTAGATACATTGTTGTTAACACGATCTTGTTGTTTTGGGAATGGACATTAATTTTTTTTGTTTCCTCTGCGTTATCTGTTGCCTTGATTTCCCAATAATTACAACATGGCACAGAAAGAGCTATGTCTGTCGTCATGGGATCTTATGCTAATGTAAAAAGACATAAAATCATCCTATCTTCATCAGGACCCCCTACCACTTACAGATGGCAATGGGTGGTTCTTTATTAAATTGAACCAAACCGAACCGAAAACTAAACCTGCAAATCCAACTCAACCCAAACCCGAACAAACCAAACTCGAATTCAATGAAAATCATTCAACCAAAAAAACCAAACTCAAAAAGATAAACCTGAGGTAAATCTGACAACGGTACTTATGTTTATGCCTTTTTCATACTATTTACCAAGACAACCCGAACTAAAATTAGCTTGACGTAAGTGAGGTTGTGAAATGCTAACATTTGGATAATCTAAACCAAAAATATTCATAAATTTGTGAGAATTTCATCAAAAATCCAAAATATCCATTATTAAACAACTAGATTTATAGAATTTTAATACAGAAAAAATGGATCAATTTAAAAAACTCACAAAAAATGAACCAAATTAGCTAAACAACTTCATTGCTCCACAAAATGTTTAAGTTCATATTTTCATTCTTCTTCACCAATCGGGTTCCATCATCCCACAACAATATTCATAGGAATTTAATGAATACACAAAATGGAGCTATTCAAAGCTCAACAAAATAGACCAAACAAGTTAATACACTTCATTGCTCCAAAAAAGTTTAGGTTCAGATTCACATTCTTCTTCATATATCGAGTTCTTCTTCGGCAATCCATTTCTTCATCAATCCATATTTTCATTCTTCTTCATCGATCTGATTTGATACATTAAACCTAAACAATTAATTATAAAATCAATTACAAAACCAATAATATATACGAACAAGTAGACAAGAAAGCCAGATTAGCTAATATATACTAACATTATGACTAAGGATAAGAATAATGAAATGAGTTGCATGTTTTAGGAGAATACATTCTAATTGCCCCCATAATTTTATAAACACTTGGGAGCTCACATCAAATAGAAAAGATTGCGTCAAATTCATTTTCCCTACAGAAAATATCTACCGAAAATAAATTTTGATGCCCATTTTGTCATACAACTGCACAAGCTTTTGTAACACTCAAGAAGGTACAAGAATAAACACACAACCCAAACCAATATTGATCAGATCCCAGATTAAGTAGTGGTTTATCAAGTATACAAAGGTCCCTACTTTCTTGAGGGTATATAAGCTATACAACTTGAATGGAACAAGTACAACAAGTAGCACCTTGTTTCAACTAATTTTGTGGGGTTCATATAGTGAGTGTTCTATTCTCTATCACATTGACCAGATCTAATTAGAGAGCCAAAGAATCTATAAGACTAGATAATGTAAGATAACTATAATTTGTGGGGTAGGATTTGTCCCTTATTACTGCGGAAGGGAAACAATCTGCATAGTTTAATACAACAATCAAATATTGTAACATCCATGTTTGTACCTATCTGTATCCCCATAAGGGACCATCAAGGAAACCCACTAGTGATGCACCCCCAATCAAACACTCTTCTCAAGTATTCTCCTCTTCTTAGATCAAACACCATTTAATATAAAGCAAGGCACATCACATTATCTCCAAGGAAATAATCCTTGAAGAGTGGTTCCCAACAAGTTAGGCTTGATGTACATTGAAACTGGATGTATCCAAAGGCCTTTTTCTCCCACCACTCTCCCCCAATGCACAAGCAAGTTGCTTTACAATCCCTCAAACATTGAGAAGAAGTTAAATATTATAAGCACCTGGCACACAAAAATTTTAAAATAATCAAAGAAAGGAAAGGACAAGAGCCTTGGGCATATATTCAGGCTTGCATATCTTGTAGGGAAGCCAATTTGATGAGAGAGAAAGGCAAGTGTTTCTAGAACTATAGGAAAAATGCACCTTGGATGGTGAAGTTTGCTCTTTTATTGTACAACACCCATAATTCTCTCTCTACTCCACAAACCCCAACATCACTCTTGTCCAAACCATCTCTTTCTACCTCTACCCTTTTGGCTTTCAAAACTTCTCTTTCTCTCTCTTAGTAGTGGTGAAATCTTCAATGTCAAGACAACCTTGGGATTGGTGGATTTTCTTCCCCCTCCACTTTACTCTACTGCGTGGTCACCTAGACCACCCCCATGGATCAATAAGCATGTAAGAGACTATACTTTTGAAACCATGCTCCAAAAGGAAGTTTTGTTTAAGTATTACCAAGAAACCAAATTTGTATAACATTTTCCAAATCAAGTGATCAAGCATTAGTAAAGGGTTTGAGGTATAGGATAAAAGAATCTAACCTTATCTCCTTATTACAATAAATCAAACAAAGCATCAGTAGTAGTTGGTTGTGCACATGGGAGAATAGAAATAAGATCTAAAATATATTGATACATAAAAAGTGGATCAATATCAATATCCACATAAGTAACTGACTTAATGATAATATCATCATCAACACTGACATCTTCAATGGAATCTGAAATACCTTTGAACACCCTAGTAGATGTCACATACAAACACATATATAAGTGGATATTATTTAAATATTTTGAGTGATATCAAGATCTAAATAAACTTCATCATTACCCTTAGTATTTGAATGCCAATTTTGAAGACACAAAGGTGCCTCTGTGCTTGCAAGACAAAGCCAACTACAATGGGGATTAATCAATCACTTTCCATGCTAGAAGTTGATTCTAAGACCACTGTAGATGCCCCAGTAGATAAGAGTCTCTTATCATCTCTCTTAAAGTGGGGTAATTTTGCCTTGAGTGTTCCACCATGCTAGGATATTGAGATTGCCTTGTCTAGAAATGACATCCTCGACTAGACATATGTCAAACTCAGATTTGACAAAATTCATGTTTTTTTTTCTCTTGTCTAACATAAGCATCATATCTATTTATCAAACTATGATTTTCTAGCACTTGTGGGGATCAGGAAGATACCAATTGGCTAGAAAAAGTGTGGTCACGTGTATTTCTTGTTGCTAGATACCCAATTAATAAATCGTCACATGCCTTATGGACATTGTTAATATGAGCTTGAGACTTGGCCCTATACAACTCGATGTAATAAAACCTAAACAAAATCATTTTAAATCTTGATTCCAAGACAACAGAAACCCCCGTCAAGATATGAATTTTACCCCAATACTTTTTAAATTATTCATACATACAGTCTACCATTTCTTTAATTACATCACTATCTGACTTACATCATGCAATTTAGTTTAGTTTGATTTCACATATAAGGTCAAAAGATAGGCTTGAAGTAGGGTATCTTCTACCAGATAACTCCTTAGAAGTAGTTAGAAATTTTTGAGCTTATCACATATTTCATAAGCAAAATGCCACTCTTGTTCTGAACAGAGTGAATCATAACTCGATTCTATGCGGCTCAGTCTATGAAATACATTTTCAACAATAAGACAATAGTGAGCATTAGAAGATTTAAATTCCATCGTGTGGCACAATCATGAACTAGGCTTGTTGTTGTGGAGACTTTGAATTTTTTCATAGTATCTCAAAAATTTTCAATGCTTTTGGGAGTAGATGTATAGAAAGGAACACTATCAGAGATCTTTTCAATTTTATCTTTGATGACTGATAGCCCATTTTTCACTATTAGATTTAAAATATGCGCACAACAACACATATCTAATGTCTTACCAGAGAACAAAAGAGTATTGTTGCACATAGCATCCTTGAGATGCTTGAGTATGAGATCATGAGTGGAGTTGTTATCCATGGATCATTGCTAAGGTTGATATCTTACAAATCCCCGTTTCAATCCAGTAAACTTTGGAGTAAAACTACACACAACGTCTCACTAGTGTGAGGGCATGAGACCTATGCTAAGAGAGAGATTAAACTATTCACTGAATTAATTTTCAAGCTAATGCATATTATTCAGAAAATAGAGAGATTAAATTATTCACTGAATTACCAACTGATTCAGTATATATCTCACACTACACAAACTGTTCACTAAAAAAGAATAACAACAAACAATATAATTAATAGTATGTGACACACATACTGCCAAGTATTGGGTAAGGTAGGTAGAAGTGAAACTTGTAACTATTAGTACTATAAGGATATACAAAACTCCAATGGTGAAGTGCTCATGATCCATGTATGTATACAAACAAGATAGATGTTAATGTCTTAAAGTTAAAAGCACCACTACTTTAGCCCGAACGGTCGTATAGGCACTTCTCAAGCAAAATTTTCAAACGAGAGAACTCAAGCGGTGCATACTGAAAATAGACCTCAGAGCCTGCTTCACGGTATGTATACAGACTTGCGAGCTTTGCAGCCATTAACAATCAATCCACCACCTTAATTCCAACAAATCGTACTGCACAACCACTATCAATAAGTCGCCCAGCTCCTTGAATCTGATTGAACTGATCAAGAAAAATATACTGAATTGGTTAGCCGAGAGTAGGCATGGTCATATAAGAATACTACATTCCTACCTGTCATCTTTGGATCAAACAGTAGATGGAAAGAGGATATGAAACGATCTGAGACTAGGAATCCATAGAAGGAGGACCCAAGATGGTATAGGATGTAGAGAAGCCAGACATAGTAACAAGGACTAGATTTGTGCTGGAGAATGAGTGAATAGGTACCTTTCCTTTGTTATAGCTGAAAAAGAGGGCAATCGTGAACAAACCAATATATAGTCAGTTTAATTCCCTAATAAGCCGGTGCCTGTAGACCCAGGTTTGTATATGCGTAACGAAATCTTTTCCAGGTAAGAAAATCGAAGATAGAAATTAATGAACTCAATAACTCATCATTATGGCGTTCATACTTCCCGCAAGGTGTCTTTGCCATTGTTAGTGTTGAAATAGGATCAACCGGACTCCTTTTTATGAATAGTCGTGAAAAGTGGGATCGAGAGGGATAAAACAATGGTCCAATCTTTGATCAAACAGTTCACGGACCGTAGTCGTACGTAGTGGATGAAAATTAAACATGAAGGAGCATAACAGTACAACCACCGTTGCAACGAGACAGACACACAGAACTGGGGGAAGAGGAGTAAGGAAGGTATGAAATCCGGAAATGCAAAATTAAGAAGAAAGGGACCCGAGTAGACAACTGGAAAGAAAACGCAAATAAGCCAAGCTCGGGGCTCTCTGTTCATGATGTCCCCAGCTTGGGATCTTCACAAACACCAGTTGGGTCGTATGTGGGATCGTCACAGGCACCTATTTATGATGGCCCCAGATGGGGATCGTCACAGGCACCAGCTGGGGTCGTATGTGGACTAGGAGGGCCGGCAATATGTCTTGACAGCGCCCTTGGAGAGATTCTTATAGTTCGGAACATGCAGGCGCGCGCAACAGTAATGGCGAGGGGAAAAGACGGGATCTATCACGTTTGCCGAACGATGTTTGTCATCAATGCCTGAAACATGGGCATCACAGACATGAGTGCCGCACTGGCTAGGTGCCGGCTTTGCCACAAGCCGGGTCATCGCTCCTTCACTTGTCGGAATCATTTGGGTGATCAAATACGGCAGAGTTTCTGATCTAGATCAAATACGACGATTTGGAGTGCATATAATCAAGTTGAGCATCAAAATAATGATCATTATCATTAGAGTTCAAATGATACACATTTCATGGTCCAATATCATGAACTAGAGTCATTCAAAGAGCTAAGCATGATCAAGTTCAATTAAATTAATACAAGATAACATATGTAACTGATCAGGGTCATAAAAGTCAAGTTGAGTCAAGGTATGATCATGTTTGAGCATTAAACATCATTAGTCATATAAAAGGTGGGCATTTGATGCTATTTTCAATACAACAGGAGATAAGAATGGAATTATACTCTAAAACAAGCTTCATTAGATAGATCTCGTTGAAGAGATCAATTTTTATATATAATATGTCTCATTTGGAGCTACGAGTGATTTTATATGAATTTTACAAGATTTCATACATATATACATGAGAAAGAGAGAGATATATACCCATTGAGCCGCTGATGTGGCGCACACTGGTTGGGTGACGTCAGGTCACGCCTGCGCCAGTGTGTCACGGGTCCACGGTCTTCATTTGACCAGTCAACACCGAGAAAACGAGAGGGGGGGGGGAGAAACTGCCAGAGAGGGCGGGCAGGATCAGGGCCCTTCGATCTTGGACCCGCGTGTACTCCAGCCCGATCAACGACAATTGTGCACCTTCTTTGTGGCACCACTACCCCCCACGACAGACTTGCTCATGGCGGTGCACCTCACCGGAGTTGAGAAGTAGGAGGGGTGAGAGACCACAACGAGCCTAAAAAACTGGCCAGACAAGTCCCTAAAGGCCTCGTGAATCCACTTTGATGATCAAAGGCTTCAGATGGTGGCTGGGGAGGAAACCTCCGAAGCTACAACTGCGGCGGTGGCACAACCACAATAGATAGAAGGAGAAGGAGGGAGGGATCTATGGCACATGATCGAGCATGGATGGAGGGGTCAAACATGCCAAAGGGGCGTAAAAGTGGACTATGAATTCAAGGGCGGGTTTTATAGGGAGAAAAGAGGGTTGAGATACCTTGGCTCCCCCTTGCTACGAAAACAACGGCCGACAAGGCCATAAGATGTCCCATACTCCTCATCAAAGCCCAAAAGGACAAGCTAAGTGTAGGGGAGTGTCGTAGGAGCATGGTCGAGGACTTTTGTGATGACTTTGGGCGAAGATGATGTTAAAAAGCCCTCAAAATCGAGGGTTGTGGACATGACTAGAGATCCTAGCCCCTTGACTTTGGCTCAAGGTTGGGGATGACTCACCAGCCATCAGATCAAGCCTCAGTCCATGGGAAACCCAATCGAGCGGCCGAGAGAGGCTCCCTTCCTTGTTCGTGCATGGGCTTGCGAGGAGCAGGAAATGGGTCGCACCCATGTGAGAGGAGAGGGGTCGAGGCCCAACAAGGAAAGAAAGAGGGAAAGGGACAAAAAAGAAGAAGAAAAAGGCATAGAAAAAGAGAAAGAATGCAAAGGTCATATCTTTGTGCTCGATTATCATATTTGGGTGAAATCTTCACCATTAGATCATAAATTTCATCATTTTTTATGAAAAGGGATTTAGATCATGATCAATATGTTGAGTGGTCTCAACAATTGACCAATATTTGATTTTAAGCATCTAATTGATGATTTGAGAAGTCGTCGAGTCAAATAGAGTGCATTATGAGTCGAAGTGTGTGCAGAGTTGGAGAAGAGAGAAAATCCAGGTTGTTACATCCTCCCCACCTTAAAAGGAATTTTGTCCCCAAAATTAAAGCAAATCCTCTAAAGACATTGGGACTCTAAATTCCATATTCTATTCATCATAATACTCCACATAATCATCCTTCAATCATCAACATTATTCCAATATCAAGATACCAAACATCAAATTCCAAACATACCCACGCTTCCAGCGCACCACTCTGATACAAAAAATCATCAAAAGATCACAAATTTGGAGATATCACCAATTAGGTCAAATGAATAGCACTCTTTGATTAAAGAGCAAGACATGACTTTCAATCCCAAAATTTAGGGTTAGCTTCAACATCGTCCGTAGGTGGGGTTATACATCCTTGATGGAGATTTCGTATTTCAACATTTTGAGACGAACATCATATTTTGATATAGTCATTTCATTCTAAAATAAAAGGAAGGTCCCACCCTAGTCCACATGAGAACTTATCCCTAAGTCATAAATTGAGCAAAGAAACATAATCATCATTTCAACAATTTTGAGATTTGGGAATATGAAAGTCATCAATCATAAATCGAGGGTGATCTCAAGATCCAAATAGGGTGATCACAGAATTCGAATCAAAATCGATACGAGTCATCATTAGTCAATATTTTGCAAATCAATATCGAGAGTCATGATTTTGGACAACAAAAGTCATAGGTCCAAAATCTCAAAGCTAGGATCCAAGATTCCTATTAGACAATAGGTGGGATCACTGATCCATAAGCAACAATCAAGCAACATTTTAGGATATCAACATCAATCTCGTTATCATGGTATTCAAGGTTGATGGATGATTTAGACCTAGGTCTTTCTAGAAACTTTAGAAGCTATAATCAATATCATCATATTTCAAGATCATCAACAAATCAAGATTTTGTATCTAGTTTCAATATCATCATAAGATTTGACCTATTAGAGACTTAGGTCAAGAAATAAAATCGTGTGAAAGGGCTTACTTTTCCAAACTCTAAATAATCAACAAGGTGAAAATTTAGATGCAATAATAATAGGGATGTGACCTGGGTTTGAAGAGTTATGAAACAAACTTCCACCCTAAGCTAGCACATTTTTCCTCATTAGTCATGAAGTATCAATTATTTTAAATAGGAAGAGCATCATTTATCGATTTGTATTTCACAACGTCATGAGATCAAGGATCATTTATCATAATGGAGCAACCATGATTCGAGATTCCATATATTTGAGGTCATAATATTGTTCCCTTCTCTTCATAATTAAGAGAAAGGGGTATACATGAAAATAGAGAAGTCAAAACATAGACTCTTTCAACAATTTGAACATTATCAAGTATGATCAAGATATCATATTTGTCATATTATTCAAAATTGAGTTTAACAATGAGGCATTATAATCAATAGGGGATTTTACCTCTTGTATCAATTTTCTTTTCATCCTGATTTAGAGTCCAAAGTCATAGTCATTTCAAAGCATGATCGTGATACATATCAACAAATAGGGGAAAGGTTTGCTTAATCATGTTTGCGGTTTAATAAAAAATAGGGCAACATGGACTTAATCAATATGGACCTCATCAACAATGAGGTATAAATCATGAGTTCTCCTTATTTCATCATATTAAGGATCATTATCATTTACCTCAAACATAGGAAGAACATAGTTTATATTTGGTAAAATTGAGTTTACATGATCTGATATATTACACATAAATACTTAGCTTCAAGAGTACTTTCATTAATCATAATCGAGTTTTTAAATTAATGTTAGATCATGGAATCATTATCATATTAATCAAATTTTACCAATTCATTCGAATTTTAGTTTCCCCATACATAAGCTACCCATAATCGAGAGGTCATGTGATTAATTTTCATGAGAGAGATCACATGAGGAGATGAGAAACTAACTAATCATCATCTAAAGGGTGGCTTAGGGTAGTCCTTAATGAAGAGATGATATGCCAGAAGACTCTCTAAGCTTTTTAGGGAAAATCCTTAATCCAGGCTTGGATTCACTTTGTCCAGGTAGGTATACAAGGGAGACCCCAGCCACCACAGCTTGGCAGATAGGAGGTGCATCGACCCCCTTGTAGTGACCTGCCTAGACACCTCAGCTTCACCATTATGGACTTAGGTTTTCCCATGGATCATACAAGTAAGTGGGTTATTAAACACGCATAGATGAAATGTGATTGCTATGATACCATCTACCACGGAACCATTTATTACCCAAATTCTCGCTCAAAATGGCTAGAAAGTGAAAGGTCAGAGAACCTGAGAGTCCTTCTATAGGATTGATCCCATAGCATATGCATGAATAAAACCATAAACAACAACTAAGGTAGGAGACAAGAAAGCATAAAAGAAAGATAAACTAATACCTAATAAGATCTTAGGTACCATATATCAACCATGTGTATGCCATTTGTATGTCATTATATATCATCAGAGTAGGAGCAAATTATCATGAGTGCAGAAGCATTGATCATCATTAGAGATTCATAGTGTACCTGTTACCTAAAATTATACAAATGGGTACACATCAGCAATAATGTGTTGAGTACATTGGAAAACATATAAATCACATGTTTAAGAACATATATTGCTTGGAAAAAAACATAAAGTAGATAACAAGAATGAAGAAACAACATGATTCAAGACTTTCTTATTAGAATACAAGTGTGTTTTATGTTCATTTCTATTATACCAACAATATCATAAGGTCTTTGACCAGCTTCTCAAATAAGCAGTTCATGAGGGTGCTCAAGATTAGCTACCCTATTTCAACATGGGGGACTACAAGACTAAACGTCAAGAGTTAACCCTATTGGTAAGGGACCTCAAGGACATTGCCAAGAGCTAACCCTTGTATCAACATGGTCTGTCCTAACATGACAACTCAAGTAGGACTCCCAACCGTGTGCCCTTACCCTAGAATATAGGCAGGTGCACAAGGTTGTATCATGGACATATATCATTAAGTTTTCAAGTTTGTTCAACATATGTAATCAAGACCAAAACATAGTAGTCATAGGGAACAATAGCTCAAACAAGTATTATAAGCCAAGAATTTATACTACAAACATACATGCATTTCAATACCATTAGTCTGGCCAATAGGTGGATAAAGCGTACCTTGATATGAGCAAACTAGCATTATACAACATGATTAGATCTTGGCAATCGAGTCATCATAGAGATCCTGACATTAAAAGCAAGTATACTTGGATGAACATTAGAAATAATTGGTCTCACTAATCATTATCATGGGAGTTGGATGTGTCACTTAAGTTTATGTACTCATTTCCTTCAACATTGATTTCAATATCCCAAACTAGATCATGCATTATCATTATCAAGCAACATAGTACATCATGGGTGCATTTAGCTCTTAGAGTAACACATCACAACTATATCAGAGATTTAAAACCTAGAGTTTCATGATATTAATAGAGCCAACATGAGTTTCAAGCAAGATTAAGCAACATAGGTATCAACATTGTCAAACTACTCATTTTCATGCAAGATGGTCATCACTAGAGTGAAAGAGTGATCAAGATTGATTTAGTGTCATACATATCAACAAGTTACTGATGTGAAGCATCAAATATCAAGGGTGTCCATTAGGGTGAGATTTATACAAGGTTAGATTTCAAACATAGCAACATGCACATTAGGTCATATTTCATGTTATGTTTAGGTCACTTAGTCATAATAGTGAGAAAGATTGATCCATATATCATTTGGGTGATCAAATAATGTAGAGTTACTGATCTAGATAAAATATGACGACTTGGAGTGCATATAATCAAATTGAGCATCAAAATAATGATCATTATCATTAGAGTTCAAATGATACACATTTCATGGTCCATATCATGAACTAGAGTCATTCAAAGGGCTAAGCATGATCAAGTTCAATTAAAATAGTACACAATAGAATATGTAACTGATCAAGTTCATAAAAGTCAAGTTGAGTCAAGGTATGATTATGTTTGAGCATTAAATATCATTAATCATGTGAAAGGTGGGCATTTGATGCCATTTTCAATAAAATAGGAGATAAGACTGGAACTAGACTCTAAAACTAGATTCATTGGATAGATATCATCGAGAAAACCAATTTTTGTATATAATATGTCTCATTTGGAGTTATGAGTGATTTTATTTGAATTTTACAAGATTTCATACATATATACATGAGAAAAGAGAGAGATATACCCATTGAGTCGCTGATGTGGCGCGCTCTGGTTGGGCAGCGTCGAGCCACACCTGCACCAGCATGTCATGAGTCTATGGTCTTCATTTTACCAGCCAACACCGAGACAATGAGAGAGAGAGAGGGATAATCTGTGAGAGAGGGCGGGTGAGATCAGGGCCCTTCGAACTGCGTGTACTCCATCCCGGTCAACGACAACCACACACCTTCTCCGTGGCACTGCTACCCCACGTGACAAACTTGCTCGTGGCAGTGCACCTCACCAGAGTTGAGAAGTAGGAGGTGTGAGAGACCATAAAGAGCCTCAAAAATTGGTCGGACAGGTCCCTAAAGGCCTTGCGAATCCGCTTTGATGATCAAAGGCTTCAGATGGAGACTGGGGAGGAAACCCCCAAAGCCACATATGCGACGGTGGTGCAACAACAGTAGGAAGAAGGAGAAGGAGGGAGGGATCTATGGCACATGATCGAGTGTGGGTGGAGGGCCAAACATGCCAAAGGGGCGTAAAAGTGGACTGTGAATTCAAGGGCGGGTTTTATAGGGAGAAAAGAGGGCGGCGACACCTTGGCTCGCCCTTGCCATGACAACAGTGACCGATGAGGCCATAGTATGTCCCATACTCCTCATCAAAGCCCAAAATAACAAGATAAGTGTAGGGGAGGGTCGTAGGAGCATGGTTGAGGACTTTCGTAGTCACTTTGCGCAAAGACGAGGTTAAAATCCCTCAGAATTGGGGGTTTTGGACATGGGTAAAGCCCCTATCCCCTTGACTTTGTCTCAAGGTTGGGGATGACTCCCCAGCCGTCGGATCGAGCCTCGATCCATGGGGTGCCCAATCGAGCGGCCGAGGGAGGCTCCATTCCTTGTTCATGCATGGGCTTGTAAGGAGCAGGAAATGGGCCGCACCCATGTTAGAGGAGAGGATTCGAGACCCAACAAGGAAAAAAAGAGGGAAAGGGACAGAAAAAGAAGAAAAAGGCAGAAAAACAGCAAGAATACAAAGGCTATATCTTTGTGCTTGATTATCCGATTTGGGTGAAATCTTCACCATTAGATCATAAATTTCATAATCTTTCTTATGATAAGGGATTTAAATCATGATCAACATGTTTAGTGGTAACGAAAATTCAAAACATCCTCAAATTTAATTAAGCACTCAACATAGCATAATTGAGTTCCAAAATTGCAATTTACCAAGTATATCTCAACAATTGAGAAATATTCGATTCCAAACATCTAATTGATGATTTGAGAAGTCGTTGAGTCAAATAGAGTGCATTATGAGTTGAATTGTGTATAGTTGGAGGAGAGAGAAAATCCAGGTTGTTACATCCTCCCCACCTTAAAAGGAATTTTGTCCCCAAAATTAAAGCAACTCCTCAAAAGACATTGGGACTCTACATTCCATATCATATTCATCATAATACTCCACATAATCATCATTAAATCATCAACATTATTTTAATATCAAGATACCAAACATCAAAATCCAAACATAGCCACGCTTCCACTGCACCACTCTGATACAAAAGATCATTAAAAGATCACAAATTTGGAGATATCACCAATTAGGTCAAACCAATAGTACACTTTGATTAAAGAGCAAGGCATGAATTTCAATCCCAACATTTAGGGTTAGATTCAATATCATCCCTATGTGGGGTTATACATCCTTGATTGAGATTTCATATTTCAACATTTCGTCGACACAAACATCATATTTTTATATAGTGGTTTATACCAAAATAAAATGAAGGTCCCAACCTAGTCCACATGAGAGTTTATCCCTAAGTCATAAATTCAGTGAATCATTTAAACAATTTTGATATTTGGGAATATGAAATTCACCAATCATAAATTGAGGGTGATCTCAAGATCCAAATAGAGTCATCATAGAAGTCGAATCAAAATTGATTTGATTCGTCATTAGTCAAGATTTTGCAAATCAATATCGAGAGTCATGATTTTGGACAACAAAAGTCATAGGTCCAAAATCTCAAAACTAGGGTACAAGATTCATATTAGACAATAGGTGGGATCATTCATCCATAATCAACAATCGAACACCATTTTGTGATATCAACATCAATCTCATTATCATGGTATTCAAGGTTGATGAATGATCAAGACCTAGGTCTTTCTAGGAACTTAACCACAAGATATAATCAATATCATCATATTTCAAGATCATCAAGAAATCAAGATTTTGTATCGAGTTTCAATATACTCATAAGATTTGACCTATTAGAGACTTAGGTCAAGAATTCAAAATAGTGTGAAGGGGTTACCTTTCCAAACTCTAAATAATCAACAAGGTGAAAATTTAGAGACAATAATAGTAGGGATGTGATCTAGGTTAGGATATTTATGAAACAAACTTCCACCCTAATCTAGCACATTTGTCTTAATTAGTCATGAAGTATCAAGTATATCAAATAGAAAGAGCATCATTTATCGATTTGTATTTCACAAGGTCATGAGATCAAGGATCATTTATCATAATGGAGCAACCATGATTTGATATTCCATATATTTTAGGTCATAATATTGTTCCCTTTTCTTCATAATTAAGAGAAGGGGTATACATGAAAATAGAGAAGTGAAAACATAGACTCTTTTGACTATTTGAGCATTATCGAGTATGATCAAGATCTCATATTTGTCATATTATTCAAAATTGAGTTTAGCAATAAGGCATTATAATCAATAGGGGATTTTGTCTCTTGTATAATATTTTTTTTCATCCTAATTTTAAGAGTCCAACGTCATAGTCATTTCAAAGCTTGTTCATGATACATATCAACAAATAGGGGAAAGGTTTGCTTAATCATGTTTGAGGTTTAATAAAAAATAGGGCAACATGGACTTAATCAATATGGACCTCATCAACAATGAGGTATAAATCATGAGTTCTGCTTATTTTATCATATTAAGGATCATTATAATTTACCTCAAACATAGGAAGAACATAGTTCATATTTGGTAAAATTGAGTTTACATGATCTGAGAATTACACACGACTACTTATCTTCAAGAATGTTTTCATTAACTATTATTGAGTTTTCAAATTAAGGTCAGATCATGTCATCATTATCATATTAATCAAAATTTACTAATTCATTCGAATTTTAGTTTCCTCATACATAAGCTACCTATAATCGAGAGGTCATGTGATTAATTATCATGAGAGAGATCACATGAGGAGATGAGAAACTAACTAATCATCATCTAATGGGTGACTTAGGGTAGTCCTTAATGAAGAGATGAGATTTCAGAAGACTCTCTAAGCTTTTTAGGGAAAAATCCTTAATCCAGTCTTGGATTCACTTTGGCCAGGTAGGTATACAAGGGAGACCCCAACCACTATAGCTAGGCGGATAGGAGGTGCATCATCCCCCACGTAGTGACCTTCCTATACACCTCAACTTCACCATTATGGACTTAGGTTTTCCCAATGTTCATACAAGTAAGTGAGTTATTAAACACGCATAGAGGATATGTGATTTCTGTGAGACATCTATCACAGAACCGTTTGTTACCCAAATCATCGCTCCTAATGGCTAGAAAGACAAAGGCGATAGGACCCGAGTGTCCGTATGTAGGATAGATCACATAACATATGCATGAATAAAACCACAAACAACTACTAAGGTATGAGACAAGAAAGCATAACAGAAAGATAAACTAATACCTGATAAGATCTTAGGTCCCATATATCAACCATGTGTATGCCATTTGTATATCATTATATATCATCATAGTAGGAGTAGATTATCATGAGTGTGGAAGCATTGATCATCATTAGAGATTCATAGTGTAATTGTTACCTAAAATCATAAAATGGGTACACATTAGCACAACTTTGCTGAGTACATTGGCAAACATATAAAATCGCATGTTTAAGAACATATAATGCTTGGCAAAAACATAAAGTAGATAACAAGAATGAAGCAACAAAATGATTAAAGACTTTTTTATTAGCATGTAACTATGTTTTCTGTTCATTTCCATTATACCAACAATATCATGAGGCCTTTGACCAGCTTCTCAAAGGAAGGGGTCTGTGAGGGTGCTCAAGATTAGCTACCCTATTTCAAAATGGGGAACTAAAAGACTAAACGTCAAGAGTTAACCCTATTGGTAAGGGACCTCAAGGACATTAGCAAGAGCTAACCCTTGTATCAACATGGTCTGCCCTAACATGACAACTCAAGTAGGACACCCAACCTTGTGCCCTTACCCTAGAATACAGGCAGGAGCACAAGGTTGTATAATGGACATCTATCATTATGTTTTCAAGTTTTTTCAACATATGTAATCAAGACTAAAACATAGTATTCATAGGGAACTATATCTAAAAAAGTATTATAAGCCAAGAATTTATACTACAAACATACATGCATTTCAATACCACTAGTCTGGCCAATAAGAGGATAAAGCATACCTTGATACGAGCAAACTAACATTATACAACATGATTATATCTTGGGAATTGAGTCATCATAGAGATCCTGACATTACAAGCAAGTATATTTGGATCAATATCAGAAATAATTGGTCTCACAAGTAATTATCATGCGGGTTGGATGTGTCACTTAAGTATAGGTACTCATTTCCTTTAATATGGATTTTAATATCCTAAACTAGATCATGCATTATCACTATCAAGCAACATTATACATCATGGGTGCATTTAGCTCTTACAGTGACACATCACAACTATATCAGGGATTTCAAACCTAGGGTTTCATGATATTATTAGAGTGAAAATGAGTTTCGAGCAAGATTAAGAAACACATGTATCAACATTGTCAAACTAGTCATTTTCATGTAAGATGGTCATCACTAGAGTACAAGAGTGATCAAGATTGATACAGTGTCATACATATCAACAAGTTACTTATTTGAAGCATCAAATATAAAGGGTGACCATTAGGGTGAGATTTATACAAGGTTAGATCTCAAACATAGCAACATGCAAATTAGGTCACATTTCATGTCATGCTTAGGTCACTTAGTCATAATAGTGAGCACGATTGATCCATATATCATTTGGGTGATCAAATAATGTAGAGTTACTAATCTAGATCAAATATGATGATTTGGAGTGCATATAATCAAGTTGAGCACCAAAATAATGCCCTTTATCATTAGGTTTGAAATGATACACATTTCATGGTCCGTATCATGAACTAGAGTCATTAAAAGGGCTAAGCATGATCAAGTTTGATTAAAATAGTACACAATAGAATATGTAATTGATCTGGGTCATAAAAGTCAAGTTGACTCAAGGTATGATAATTTTTTAGTATTAAACATCATTAATCATGTAAAAGGTGGGCACTTGATGCCATTTTCAATACAAAAATAGATACAAATTGAATTAGTCTCTGAAACAAGATTCATTGGATATATCTCGTCAAGAAGATCAATTTTCATATATAATATGTCTCATTTGGAGTTACAAGTGATTTTATATGAAATGTTTCAAGATTTTTTTTTGGGAAGTCAGGCAATGGTTTTATTCATCTTGCTCACCTCGTGCAAGCATATTCATCTGCATGTTACATATTTTGGATATTTGTGATGAATTGAACATGGTAGTACTACTACCATTACAACTCTGTACCTGACCAGTGTCAAGTACTATTTTGGGGGGTTTATCATAGAATCGAACTCCAATGTTGTTTTCAAAGTGAAGCTTTACCAACGCATCAGCTGGGCCGTTGTACTTCCTTTCCTTGTAGAAAATAGGAGCAACATCCTTTAGTATCATTTGGGTCCCTTTAATGATATTTGCATAGTGTGGGTGGTTTCTATAATCTTCTTTTAACAACTTAGTGGCTAGCAGGCTGTCCTCACCACAGTGGCTCCTTGTATATCAACGACTCTGATGATTTAGCTGCCAGGACAATGGCCATAAGCTCAGCCTCAAGGGGATTGCCCACAGTGATCAGTTGTCCTACCCCTCCCATCCACTGATTGTTCTTGTTTTTCATTACAACTGCTATAGCTCCTCTACCTTTCTTCCAAGTAGCGCCAGTTTGCATGGTTAAGAGGCTTGTAACAGAAGTCTCATGTTGAGTCGACCAGTGTGTGAGCTTTGTAGTTTCCTTGAGTTCCCAGGTCTGCAATGACATTCTAGCTTCTGACAAAATTCTATTGACTTGTTGTGGGATGGTCATCTCTTGCTCTTCAAATAGCTCCAGGTTGCATTTTTTCCATATCGCCCAGCATGCTATGAAGAAGATGTTCCTAGTTTCTGCCTTGGATTGCAGGTTCTGTCCAAGCCATTGCTCGAAATTGTTTGTAGTCCAGAAGAGAGGGGACGTAGCTAGGATAGGTAGTTGTTGCCAAACTAGACACACCTTAGCACACTCTCTCAGGGCATGGAGGCAGGTTTCTTCAACACCATTGCATCGACTATAGGTGGAGTTAGTAGTCATCTATCGGTGCCTACATTTCCAGTTTGTGAGAAGAGCTCCATTGGCAGTGATCCACATGAAGGATTTGACTTTCACAGCTACCTGAGCACCCCAAATGAGCCTCCATTGCCCAGGTCGCTTAACTTCAGTATCTACACGCAAGGCCGTATAAGTAGACTTGGCCATGTAGCTTCCTCCCTCATTGATCTTGTACACGTACGCATATGTATTCTACCTCTGAATCGATGGGTGGGTGGGTTTTATAGACTTCCTGGGAGGCATTTGCTAGAAGCTAATGTTCAAGGAATTCTCGATCCCACTGGCCATCTAAGTTAATATGGCTACTGACTTTCAGGTCGCTAAGCTCGTCCGGGTTGGTCCTCACAACATGATCCTTCAGACGGATGCCGCTCGGTAGCCAACAACCATTCCAAGCGTTGATGCCATTTCCACTTATCAGGCTTAGATAAGTGTTTGCCTTCATGAAAGAGCTCGTTTGTAGCATATTTCTTGCTAGTCGAGACAAGCTCGATTGTTTTGTTGGATTTCTTTTTAACATCTTATCTCTCATGGCCATTCTCCATAAGGTTTTCCTTCCGCTCCAAATATCCCATCTGTGCCTAAGAAGTAAATCTTGGTTCCAATCTCGCATAGCTTTGAGCCCAAGCCCCCCATGGATTTTCTTGCTGGTGAGGCAGTCCCAAGATACTAGGTGTGTCCCTCTTCTGCTGTGTTTGCCACTCCATATGAAGCGCCTGATCTCCCCATCTATTCTATCACATAGCTGGAGGAGGAGCTTTGTCATTTGCATTACGTAAGTTGGAATAGTGGCTAGAGTGCTCTTGGCGAGGCATACTCATATGGCCATGGACATGTTCTGTGCAGTCTAGGAACTGATTCTGCTAGTCACTCTATCAAGAACTTCATTGTAAGTGTTCTTATTCACCCTCGAGTGAAGGATAGGGTGTTGGGTTTTAGGGGAGACAGAGAAGTCAATGAAAACAAAAAAAATTCTTCTCCCAAACCCAAAATAATGGAATCACGTCAACGTCTATACAATAGGAAGGATGGTTTGTAGAGGCGTACCTTGTCCTGAGGCTTGCTCGGTGACTTTACCTCATGGCTTGCATGGTCTTCACCTCCGGTCTTGGACAGTGTCTGTGCAACTCCTGGTCGCACCGAGACTGGCACCTCCTGGTCTCACTGGGACTGTCAGGATTGACAGTTGTCCTCCGAGTGACAGAAGTCTCCCTCCTCTGAAGTAGTCCACACAAACCACCTACAACTTCGATCTCCTTGTCCCACAAGGATTCAGAAGGAGTTGGACCCTCCTGTCAGCGTACTAATCACTGACACACTCTCCTACCACCAGTCACTTTCTGTAGTTGTCTTTCCCTTTCTGTGCCTCCCTTATCGGGTAGCACTTGCTCGGGCTCTCTCTCGGTTACCAAAACCAGAGAGAACGACAACTCTACAAAGCAACTGGTGCACTGTGTTGTTAACCTGATAAGCCCCCACTACCCCTATATATAGGAGGGTCATGGGATAGGGTTCTCTATCCCGGGCAATGTGGGATTAAAGCAAGAGTAGAAGGGTTAGATATTTTCCACAAAAACAACCAACTACGCCACCTGAACTGATCATTTCACACATGAAACGGTCGGTAGGGGAGTTGATCCGATCGGTTCACATCCCAACTGATCAGTTGGGGCACCTGAGCCAATCGGTTCACTTATGAGCCGATCGGTTCGTGGTCCTGATCCAACTCAAATTAACTTTCAAATTTGTTTTTGATTAATCAAATATTAATCCTTATCCAAATTGAATTTGTACAAGTGAAACAAATTGTATTTGCAAAATAGTCTTCTCACTTTCCCAACAATCTCGGTTAGACCAGTTGAACCGATCGGCTCAACACTTGAACCGGTCGTCTCAGCCTGTCTTGAGCCGATCGGTTCATCACATGAGCCGATCAGTTGGAATTGCAGACTGTGCAAAATTAGTCAATTGCAGTTTCAATCAATTTGATACTCTAATCAATCGGTCCAACACCTTGAACACTATGATATTGAGCTATCAATTACTTGAGTGTTTAATTGAACTACTAAACTCCTTTAGTAATCAATCCAAACATCATTTGTGGATAAACTCCTCTTCCAGGTTAAATCCTATGTGTGTGACCCTGCAGGTTCATTTCACGTTGGCAGTGAAAGTCCATAACACTTATGACTTCACAAGTAAAGAGCGGTGCCTAGTTGCACATCAGTGCTACCCAAGTGAAATAGAAAGTTGGAGAACAACTTTCAATCCTACAATATGTGAATGGTGTTACAATGAATGTATAATTCCTTTGTCACTGATATCCCAAATGAACTCAAGGCATGGAACAATCATCCTGTCAACATTCATTCACATTCTTGATCTCAGAGTAGATTGGAGGAGATATGTATGACATCAATATCACATACTGATTCACACATGTGTGTGCACGCCTATCTCAATCCTACTCATCAAGTGGCCATGGATATCAAACTTCCTCAGGAGGGACAAATCCCATATCTATCACTCATTCCTCAAAAGCCCCATGTGTCAAAGCCACCCAATCATCACCTTTATAACAACCCATGTTTCAAGACTGCATTTGATGATGTCAAAGTGTACCCAACGACATGTGTTGAGTGTAGTGATTTTAGGTCAAAGAATCACATTCACCACCATCACTGTGAGAACTGACTATGACTACCATGTCATGGTTCCATGTGTCAAACTCACGTTGGGTCTGCCTGGTATACTTGTTCTCTAACAAGTACCTATGTGTTTGGTTTGATATCTCCATATCATGACTAATGAGATTCTATCATCAACCAACACCACAATCTAGTATTGTGTGTCATTGTTGTCTATCTACCTTCCCCAATGCTATCCGACTATGGACATAATAAGAATGTACAAACTCTTAGCATCCATATGATCTCATCGTTCAGGTCCTGAACCTAAAGGCATACGTCATTGAGTACTGTAATTCTCTAGACATTCAATCTGTTCTATCACTATCTCAAATGACTGAACCAGAAAGAATTGGAAGCTTGCCTTTGATCTTTATCAAATCAATCTTAATGTATCCCACCAATCATCCCATGATTGTCTCTCATGGCATACATACCAACAGACTCCCACTTGCACTGTGAGCCAATCACCATTGAATCATATTCATAGTGATCTTGAAACATGTCCTACATGTTACTGTGCTCTAGTGCTAACATAGTGAGCTATGGCAAAACCTTGCCAAAGTCGATATTAAATGCATGTCTCTCATCTCTTCACTGTACGTCATACGCATGAGATGAAGTTGTCGTAATATGCGATCTAGTATTCCTTTACTAGCCTTTTAGCCACATTGCATGGTCAAGCACTCCTAACTTGTCATCAATGACCAGAATAACTATAAGTTCATCTCATGAACTTCCAGATCCATATAGTATCCACTGCTGTTAACACACGGATACTTGGCATTTCCTTTTAAAAACGACTTTAATGGAACATTTCCATTTATCAACAAACATTTCACTTTTATATATCTCATATATATATTGCGATTAATTTTCTGTCCTTGTCGGAAGTTTGCATTAGTGTAACTCTTTACAGTAAACTCTTCCTCATTTCCATATAACTAGTACTTCTCAAGTACTTATCAAGTTCTTATGGTATTCCACTAACCCTTACTGGAACTAGACAGCCATCCACTCGTCATGCCCCACATACGAGTTATCAGGATGAGCATATCATATTGTCATGTCCTACATACACGATGATAAATGTGTTTTGTTCATGCCATGTCCCACATGCAAGATAATGGGATGATTACATACATGATAGATCCATATTTATTCTTAGTGTTCCCATTCTTCATAATAATTGGACACTTGGACTTGGGATACCAACTCCATGTAACATGGATAAGTTTTCTCCCACTGAATCTGTGCACATTGAATGCTTCAGTGTAGATTGCCAATGTATGCTCTCTCTTTTCAGGTCAAGAGGTTTTTCGAGAATTATCTCTATAGATCTCTATTCCTATCTCATAGGAAATGTCTCTATCTTCCTTAAAGATAATTTCCACTTTGGATTTCCATTCTAAAAAATTTCCATTTCACATCAACATGTGGAATGTGAATACGCTCCCACTAAATCACAGATCTCTCTTTATCTTTGACATATCAGTCAAACCCTTTGACTATTTCATCAAAGTAAAGATCACAGTTCTGAGTTGCTTGTACTCAATCAAACACATTTATTAGTTCATTGTAACTTATAGACTTCATTTGCATTAATGGATTCATAAACCTTATAGGTTGTGTCACGTACACATCCTTGTTTTATTCCTCATAGGAATGTGGTTTTAGTATCCATATGCCAAATCTCTTAGTCATTAAGTTGCAATTAACAAGCATCATCCTTTTCAAAATGTTATCCATGTGTCTTAACACTTAAGAGTCATTCTCACTTATGGATTTTATCCCAATGGGTGCTACCATCAAGGTCATACCTTATGGTTTACATGGAAGTCATTTAGGATGTAATGGTCATAAACCATAACTCAAAATCCGGTTCCTCATATTCATCTAGATAGTTAACTCATCACATGACCAACTCATCACATAGATAATTGAGGTGTATCTGTCAAGGATATAAGAACTCACAACTCCTTGTGATTCTTAATGTCCTTTATTAGTGTGGGGTATTCTTTATTTTAAGAAGAACTTAGTTATTTGATAATCATCCTCTAACTCCTTAGAGTATGAATCCTTGTTGATTTAGACATCACCATGTCTTAATCATGAGTTCACTATGATACACTATCATAATCACTCACAAGGTTCTCAAATATTTGGTCTAAGTATTTCATTCATTGATCTCATCAAGAATTAACACTTTACCAAATTCGTACTTCATCTATGATATTCTTGAACACTTCAAGATATTCATATTGGTGTTTATCTAAACACCCTTTGAAGTATTTAGCATTTTCTCCAATAGGTATGTGAATACATCACATGTATTATACCTAATAGGATAATCAGTCTCCCACTATCACTGTGAAGATTGATTAAGCATGTCTAAGAGATTCATGTCTCTTACTGGTTCTCTAACCAAAAGAGTCTAGATTTATCCATCATATGGAAACTAGAAATGAATTTCTCATGATTTATGCTAAATTGATTGTTTGAGTTATCAATAACTTTTAGATATCATTTTATCCTATGCATACCAAGTACCACAAGATAAACAAGTCATTGCCATAAAGATCATATCTTTGAGACTGAAACACCAACTTTATTAATTGCTATCATTGTCATACAATATGCAAAAATAATGTGTTTCTATCCATTGGCAAATATGAAATAACAGCTCATAACTCTATTACATGCCTTTAAGGCTGAAAATAAACTAAAGTACTCCTATCTATGGCGGCAACACTTGACCCATTTATTGAGTGCTTTACATTTTATATCTTGGTATCATATACCTCAAAAATGTTACAAGTTTATTTCATGACACCTTCAGGTGGAGACGTCTTTCGCCTCTTTCTTGTTTAGTTCTTCTAGATAGAGTGGGCAATTCCTTTTCCAATGTCCTAGCTTTTGACAATGGTGGCAATTGCCTCTCTTGGTCACGCCTCCCTTGGGCTTGATAGCTGAAGATGACTTGGGCTGCTGGCTAGAATCAAAACCTTTCTTAGCTTTTCCCTTACCCTTGCGCTTGGACTTTCCTTTCTTGTCACTGATCATCATCACAGACTTAGGCGTGTCCTTCTTCATCTATATCTTGGCTGTCCTCAACATGCCCAACAACTCTGTCAATGACTTGTCAAAGTTGTTCATGTTGTAGTTCATCACAAACTGACTGTAGGATTTTGGCAACGATTGCAGTATCACATCAGTAGCCAACTCTTAGCTTAGGGGAAATCCCAGTCTCGTCTGGTTCTCCACATACCCAATCATCTTGAGCGTGTGAGGACCAACTGGATCTCCTTCTATCATGACTGTAAGGACCCTGACCTTCATTTAGGGTTTACCCTATTTGCTTTGCTTAACCTTAGTGCTTTGGTGCTTGCTAATCACCTTTAGTGGTGATTAGGGTTTAGTTATGCTTTGATGAGAGTTGGAGGTGCTACTTGCAAATAACCCAAGTCTAGGGTTTTGTAGGCAAGTTTTCCACCTTGTGAGGTGTTCCTCCCTCTGTTTGCTTCCTCTTGTGTTGAGAGGAAGGCTTGGGCTCATTGCTTGAGTTCTTTTGGGCCTGGTTGAGCTTGTTTGGGCCTTGAGGTGCCTTGTTTTGGCATGGTTGAGCTTTGTGTCGCCCAAGAGATGTTTGTGTCAGCCAACATGGATGTGTGTTGCCCATGGTGCCTTGTTGTGTCGCCCATGGTGCAAGTTGTTGTGTCGCCCATGGTGTTTGACCTAGCTTTGACCTCATTTGTGTCACCACTAGTGGACACTTGGTGCACGATGCATGCATGTGGCAATGACCTTGGACGTGTTTAGGGCTTGCTAGAGTGGTGGCATGTGCTCTAGGACAAGTGTCCTTAGGTGGACAAAACCTTGCCTTGCTCTAACTTGTTTTCTCCTCCCTTTCCTCCTATATAAGTGGTTCCTTTCCTTGCTTTGGGTCCCTTTTGGTCCCTTAGTCTCTTCTCCACCTTGGGGTGCACGACACACTCCCTTCCTACCAGCTTGGTGGCCGACACCTCTTCTCCTTGGCATCTTGGTGGACGATACCCCCTTGAAGGAGAAAGTGGTGGCCGATATCCCTTGGAGTGTCTTCCTATTCCTTGGAGCCTGCTTAAGGCGGGTTGCATAACTTCTAACCCTAGCTACACTATCTCCTTTCTTGCTTATATGTTGCTGTTAGTTTTACATCTTTCTTTTGTTCCATGTTGGCCGATCCTCTTGTGGTTTAGAGTTTCTTGGCGAGTTGGTGTTCTTGACCCTCTAGGGTTTTGAGTACCTTGTGCTTGAGGAGGAAGACGACCCTGAGTGGGTGTTGGGCGATAGGCCTTGGGTGGATGTCGGGCGACAGGCGGTTGTGACGGGCGTTATGCCCTGCCCTTATGTCGGGCGATATGCTTGTTCCTGTGACGGGCGTCACACCCTTTTTCTTGGCTTGTGTTGGCCGTTAGGCCTCGACCAGGTTGTTGCATGAGATGTGGGATAAGTTTTCTCTCTCTTGGTTGTTAGTGTTTGGTGGTGACCTGGACGAGATAGGCTCTGCCATGGGAGTTGTTGGGCAAGTCGTGACGGGCGTCACATGCCCTGGTATCGTCTGACACCCCATGTTGTGGCAGGAGTTGCCCGATAATGCTGGATTCCCGACATACCTCCTTGATGCGCGACACATCTCCCCTGACGCGCGTTGTGTGTTGCACGCTTGGTTGCTTTATGTGGCAACACAGAGCTGCTGCTTGTTTGTATACTGACCGTTTGGTTGTTGTTCTTTGGTGAGGGCAGGTGGCCGATACACCTCTTTTTGTGAGGATCTTTGGTACCTCTAGTGAGGGCTATAGCTCATATGGTGAGGGTGTCACGTTTCATAGAAGTAGGTTGTTATATATGTCCTTTCTCAATCGATAGTAACTCCTTATATAGATGATGATGCACGATATCATAAGCTTGTTCATTTATCTTAGCCTGGCTACACATATGAAAATGATTATCGGTTAATGCTAAGAATGGTAATGGTAGTAACATGACGATATGCATGTAGTGATCACCATGTTTATCTGTTAATGATAAGGAGAATAGTGGTAGTTACACTAGTGGTTTGATTAATGATGTGCTTTATGCACTTGATCACCAGATAATGTAAGATTGATAAGTATAGCATCTTGAATGCCATTTCATGATGGTAAGCATAGTCCTTATGTTGAAACTATGATTATTGGATACCCTAACCATGCAGGTGATGATTAGCCATGAAAAGGCTATGAGAAATATGTGCTGAGTAACATCACTCTGATAATTACTCTGGTTGATGAGATTGCATATGTGGTGTGTTTGTCCCATGATGACAGTGTAAGCCTTGAGAGGCAGTGGCAATACATGATGAGGGATTGAGATCCCACGGTATGTGATGATCCTTGAGATGGATCTGGACGGTTGGCAAGAGGCCAAGTGATAACATGTGATGTTGGATCCTTGAGATGGATCAGGTTGATGTGATTACAATAAAAACATAATGTTGAGTTTTATGTTGTTTATTCTGTTTGCATGTTATACAACTTGGTTGAATCTTGCAAATCCATCTAAAAGATACTAAATAATCACAGTAGAATATATCATGTAGTTGCCCTGGCCATAGATCCATCATCGTCAGGAATTTGGTGATGGTAAAATGGGTTCTCCTACGGGTTAGCCCAGAGCGCATAGTGTTGAATATGCGAGGTTGCTCCTAGCCTAAAGTGAGGAGGTAAGAGTGCAACTCCGGTGGTAGACTACAGGGTGTGGATTCAGGCCCGTAGCCCAATTGTGATGAAGAGCATGGTGAACAGGCCCATGGCTTAGGATATGTGATATGAAGAGCATGAATGCGTTCATGGCTCAGAGCACGGTGAACATGCCCGTGGCTCAGTTTCACTAGCGCCGAGACCTGTACCGAGGTGGGCTAGGCAGAGGGTAGCCTGACCCTGTGGCTAAGACCACTTCAGCATGAGACTGTGGTCCTGCTTGTGTTGTACTGGTGCACTGACCACGAGGGGTGAGGTCGTGGAGTCCGGCTCTTCCATTGACCTTGTATGGCACCGGCTTGGGTTTCACAACTAAAGGTTGGATTTGAGCGGTACGACTCACTTCCTCATGGCATAATAATACATAATCCAGCCGAATAGTATTTACTACTTAAGTCAAACACGAAACATTGGTTGAGGCCTTATTTGTGTAAGTTAATATTGCTATATCTTGTAGTTACTTATATGTTCCTCATGTTATGTGGCACTATATCTTATCTTGTTAATCATGTTTCATAAAAAGGTTGGTTATATGCCTTGAGTATATCTGGTAAGCTTGCTAAAGTATGAACAACTCTACTTTATTAACTACTCTTATTACACTTCTCATCAGCTATCTGTTTTATATACATATCTGAGGTTTTGTAGTTTCGGCGGGGAGTTATGTTTCTCACTGGGACAATGTTCAATTGTCTCACCCTGCTGGTTTACATCCTTTTTAGGTGGTCGAGCTAGGCGTGGTGGTGGTCGCGGGGTTGCGGCCGAGCAGCAAGAAGAGCAGTAGAAGGCAAGAGATGGATATGCCGCTGTTTTGGTGTTTTGTGGTAGAGTCTTAGTGTTACGACCCCATCTGAGCTTAATTGGTAAACTAGGGTTTACCTAGACAATTGCAAAGATTAGTTAGAATAATCATTCTTGAAATCTAATTAATGATGATAACACAATTAGGATGTTTTAACTATGATAAGAAGTCTAAATGTTCTTTTTTGTCTTGAGAATTAGGGTTTGAGAAGCATAAACCCTAATCGGCCCAAAATAGGGTTTCAATGACATATGAATACAGAATTTGATAAGTAGAATGCCTCACTAAATGATTTTTAGTATTTTATGTGTAACTCTGATTTACTTCAAATTTGGATATGATTTAGATATATAAAATGTGAACAACATTGGAAAATATCAGAATTTTTGAAGAATGCTCTGACCTGTTTGTCGGCCGAGTTTCAAACTCGACCGATCACAATTTCAGAATTTTACAGCAGTGTGGTAATTGAATTTTATATTTTTATTGGTATATCCAATTGATCTCAAATTTTAACAGTATTTGATAAATACAATTTTAGACACTCTGTTAAATTGGCATAATTTTTGGATGACTTTTGAATCCCTACAGTAAGGGTGTCGGTCGAGTTTGTGCAGGACAAACTCGGCCGAATATATTGCTGACTGCAATATAGCAGTGCACTGTTCGATTTTTAATTATTTATTGGTAACTCCAAATGATCTCAAATTTTAACTGAAGCTTTATAGAATAATTATAAACAAATTGATAAATTCTCATAATTTTTGGAGAAGGTTTGATCTCTGAAATAAACGAATTACAGTAACTTTTGTATAATTGAATATTCAGCCAATATAATTAAAGTTGAGTGTAGGGTCAATTTGCAATTGACCCAAGCAGATCAAATTAGCTTATATGAGCAACCACACACACACACAGCTCTCATTCTTCGTCATTTCATTCCAGAGAAACGAGCTCCTAGAGAGAGAGGGAGAATTAGGGCTTGAGTGGAGAAAGTGGGGGAATTGCTGAATTAGGGTTTTGCGATTCCAGGAAGGGTGAAATCAAGTAAGTTCGGATTCCTTGCATAGACTTTTATGGTGAATCTTCTCTCTCATGTCAAGATTCCGTCCTTGCTCTTATTTGATCCAAGCTGATGTCGAAATCCCCTCTTTTCTCACCCTTTCTTCATAATCCCTCTTTTTCAAGGTTCCCGAGTTGAATGGAAGAAGAATTGGGAGATTTGCTAGGGATTTGATGGGAATTCGAGATTCCCTGAGTTGAGCTGTAGTTGTGAGGTGTTTTCACACCTTAGGGTGAGTGGGTTCTTCCTTCAAACATTCTAATGCACGAATTTGATTATAGCATCCAAATCCCTAATTGCTTAGTATGTGATTTTAAAACCTAAAATGTCCGTTTGATTTAAGATTGTTGCAAATTGATATGATATGGATTCCTTCTCTGTTTTAAATGATTCCTAAATGGTAGATTCATATCAGAAACGTATGCAACACTTCCTAGTGAGAATGCTTTTCAGATTTATATCAAATGATGTAATTAGGGTTTAACCTAATTGAGACGTCACTAGTGTTTCAACCTTATCGAAAAGGACTAGCAATCCTATAAGTAGTTATGATGTATCTCATGGGTTATCTTAATTGAATTTTATTCTTGATACATGAT
Source organism: Alisma plantago-aquatica (assembly GCA_963693085.1). Taxonomy (NCBI): domain Eukaryota; kingdom Viridiplantae; phylum Streptophyta; class Magnoliopsida; order Alismatales; family Alismataceae; genus Alisma; species Alisma plantago-aquatica. Next base: position 1,545,743,287 of record OY856409.1, read on the forward strand.
ATCTCAGTAAATGATATGGAAAATCTAAATTTAGTTAAGTTTCCATGATTTCATATTTATATTGATTATATATGAATTGTTGGAAACAGTCTTTATTTAGTGAATGCTTATATCTTATGAGATCATGATAAGAGCCATGTGACAAGTGAATGAGGCAAAGGAAACCCTAAGAGTAGGGTGTTGGCATGTGATGAATGAATAAGGCGAATGAAACCCTAAGGATAGGGTGTTCAATGAATCATGTTATGGTGACATGAAAGGTCTCAATATGAGATGTGGTGATACTTAACTGTTGAATTATATATTTCTAGTGCATTTAACTTTATATGCTTGTTCTCTCTGAGATGATATCTATATACTGCAGGGCTCCTTATTTTCAATACATATCTCGTAAATTGCAGGTAATGAGATATGACATGCCCTAGAAAGGGATGTTACTGAGACATGGTATATGTTGAATACATGAGCTATGATATTTATATGTTAACTAATTAATAGACCTAGATGCCCTAACACCGTAGAACCCCTTAGACAGGTCTGCAACTTTGGGGTGAAACGACCTACCTAGCGTGTGTCTAGATGGTCGGTGACTCGTGTTCAACAATAATCCGTGCGTGTGTCACGGTGGCACGAGGGCAGAAAAGCAGTGTTTAACAATAATCCGTGCGTGTGTCACGGTGGCACTGGGAAAAAGAAAGAAAACTTGGTTATCTAACACAATTCGTGCAGCGTCACGAAGGTAACCCTGTGACTCTCCGCCGGTGTACTCAGGTTTAAGGAGGAGTCGAGAGCACACGTGGTTGTGCGAGGAGGCCGAGGAGCCTGTGTCCTGTGCAGACCAGGACGAGTAGTCAGACTTAGCACTTCCCGGGTGTGTCGCTAAGTCTTGTACGGTGGGGCCGTAGCATGGACTTGTTGCGGATCCTTATATGCAGAGTACACTGCATATATTTAGGGCATAATCTAAAATACGATCATATAGGTTCACAGAGTTCCTTATAAATGAAAGAGTTAAGAAAGACTAGAGCATAATTTTCTAGTAGTTATTCTTTGGATGCAATATTTATATTCTTTGCTATTTCAATTATATTGTTTTAGAACTGTTCAGTGTAGTATTTGTTGTTATTAAATTTCATATCGTTTACTCAAATTATATCTTTGATCACATTAGTGCATTAGTCTGTTTCCATGAAGTACTCATTCACTGAGCGAGTAGGTTCACCCCTCTACTCAAATATTTTAGGGTTAACCGCGTGGACTTGAAGATGGTCAGAGCATCAGTGTAGACCTGCCACAGGAGTCAAGTATGAGATTAGTTGAGTCAGTCGGTCCTTGTCACTCTAGGTCCTCAGTAAGAGATAAGAGAGAGAGTTGTAATTACGATGTGTAATATTGTTCCTCTTTGATATGTAAGCTAATTAGCTAGTTTCATATGCATAATGAGTGAGAGACATTATGAATGTTTATACATGTATCTTTTCTATTAAAGTCTGATTAGTAGAAGAAATGTTCAGATTCCTTGTTAAGATGTTATGTGGTTCAATGCGATGAAACAAGAGTTTTTAAGAAAAGCAAAAGTTAATGGTGTTCTTTGTATTACATATAAATCCCATCTTACGCCCTAATCTCATGATTTGAGGAAATTGTGAGATTGGGGTGTAACAGCTTGGTATCAGAGCTTAGGGTGAGTTGTCAAGGACCATTAAGTTAGTAAGTTAGAGTCCTAAGTGTGGCAGATAGGAGATGTTTGATGTTAGCTTTGGGGATTTGAGTATTTGGATATCCTGGCCCGATATCTGAGTACTTGGATCAGCCAGTACAAGCTACTCTGTCTATTCTCTCACGTATACCCTGGCCAGGTATACAGTGGAAGAATGGGCTAGAGAGAAACCCTAGAAATGTTAGGGTTAGAAAATGAGAAAAGAAACAAGAATTAAGAGCATAAATGTAAAAGGAGATAGAATTTACATTTCATAATGTTGTTTTTGTTGGAAATGTATAGAAATGCTCTTATATGTTTGAATTGAAATATTCAATACCTTGAAATATGGGTCTTTAATAGCTATTGTATACTATGCAATTGTAGCATTTATTGATTTCATTCTTTGTAACAAGTAGACTAGAATTGACCTTTGAATGAGCTTTTGTTTCTATGGTTTTGCCCGCTGATTCGAGTGAAATTGACATCAGCAGGTCTGTTTAGGTTTTCAGTCTGTGCGCGGTTCGGCCGAGTTCCTTGTTTAGGATTTGAAACAGTGTTTTGGTCGGCCGAGTTTGGTCTTGAATCGGCCGAGTTTCTTGTAGGTAAACAAGTAGTGTTTTGATCGGCCGAGTTCCCCAGAGGATCGGCCGAGTTTCCTGCTGATCGGCCGAAGTTGGTCGGCCGAGTTTCAGAATCTGGAAAGCGATCGTCCGAGTTCCAGAGTGATCGGCCGAGTTTCTGAGCTGTGAGTGGCAGTTCAGGAAGAATGTAATCCTTTGTAGTTCCTGGCTTCAGGATTTCAGGTTTGGCCTGGTCCGATTGGTAGGATGCGTTATTAGGATCTAATGAATCCTATCAATAGCATAATAAGAATAGAATTTGAATGATTAGACCCACATCAGAGTAAGAATGTACATACAGTAAGATGTTGAAACAGATGGGCGAGATCAGAACAACTAAGAATTAGTCGAAACTGATATCTGAGGTTAAACTTTGGGGTCTCAAATGTGAAACCCTTAATTGGGAATAATAGAACATGATAAGAAGTTCATAATCAGTTTATTGATTAATATTACATGAACTATACATATGAAATATAGAAAAGATATGTGAAATGTATGTATGGTTCAAGATAGCAAGAATCAATCATGAAGAATGAATCATAGAATAGAGTATAATGCTTTTATGAACTCTAAAGACAAGGCTAAGTAGAAGAATAGAGTTGAGCTTTCAATAGGTCCATAGAAGTAAAGAGTCTTCAAAAGAGTAAAAGTGAAGAGAATCGTATGAACATGTAATTCATAAGACTAGAACAACAAACTAGTTTCTAAGCAAAGAACATAGGTGTAGTTTAACGAATGAATAAATCATACAAAGGTAGAATGTATTCAGGAAGGAAAAACTTGATTGAAAGAGAAACTATGTTTGACCCATGCATGATCACCTTGATTTAAAAATGAAGAATATGTAATGTATTCAACATGAGGAAAAACTAATAGAAGGACTATTAATTTAGAACGTTAACTTCGCAATAGTATAAAGATAAAGGAGGAAATATGTGCAACATGGTATACATGACCATACATATGAATAAGCAACATGGTCATAAGAGAAAAATTTAGAATTAAAGATGACGGGTTAAAGAGTAGTATATGGTAAGAGGACTATGAAACGTAAGATAGGGTTTGAAATATGATGGAGAAGTTATAAAATAAAGAGGTTGTGAGATTCAATCAAGTGCTAATTAATCAAATATCTCTGTTGATAACTAAGTAAATCTACATACGAGAATGTATTAAGGGAATGCTTGAATACAAGAATTCCAAGTCTTAAAATCATCTTCTCTTTCATATATTCCTTAATGAGAGCAAGGTGAGAATGAAATGATAAGAAAATGAATCATATATGGTGCATAACTACCTTGGTAGGGTCATCTAGTGAATGTAATAGTGACATACAATATGATGAAGTGCGATAAGAAATAAGTTCTTGCGTGATAGCAAGAATGATGAATAATTTATTCCTATCTTAAATCCTTCAATGTTAATAATGTTTAGTTTATATAATCATATGAAAAGGATAGGTAGCAAAAAGTAAAGAAGTAATGAATGAGCAGAGAGATATGGGAAAACACTAGCTTTGTGTAGTATGTGAATTTGTTTTTACATGTATGAGTTGTTGAAGGCATATTAAGGTATGAAAGTTGGTTCTACATATGATTTCAGTGTATGTGTGCAAGCTATATGTTAAATTAAGGCGTATGATAGTTGTAGTAATTCATACCTGATATGCATCCTAGTATTGTGTATTTGTAATATGGGGATACGGTTTGGATGATGTTAGAACACATGGAGAGATACCCTGAACAAGGTAGTCATACATATTCACTCATATTAATAGAAAAGGATGATAATCAGATTGTTGGGACAAGTAACCCTAATGAGGTGTAGCTTGTTATACCTAGCTCTAATATAACTGAGTGATGGTAATTGAGTATGATTAATGCTTGAATGACTGATACAATTGTGGATTACCTTATTACTGTTGTTGAAACCCTAAAATGATATAATACGATGGTTACACTTTGAATTGTGTGTGGGCCCATAACCCACAGGTCCCAGGATCGAAACAGGATAGTATGAAATGAGGTGGTAATGCTTCACCTCATGCATCCATGACCCAATGGGGATGCCAAGAGTAGTATTGTGCAATTGATTGTTGAATCTAGTCTTTTAATTCAAGACTGTTTTGCTATTTGAGTAGCATGTTATTAAAGTTTAAAACAGTATGGTGAACGTGCTTTTGTCACTTAAAAGTGATACAAAACAATAGAACTCTCTGAGCAGCAAAAGTTGGGATAGTTGTATCAGAGTATCAGAGTTGCGCAGCAAAAGCGTGGTAGTTTATCTTTGCATTCTATGTTTGACTGTGGCATAAAGAATTTGCTTGATATCATTGAGAACTATTTGAAATATGTTGTGATTTAGTAAAGAATTAAAAGATCTAATGTTGAAAACTACATTCAGGTATGAAATACAAGAATATAATGACATGGAAGGCTTTAGAAGCTTAGAATAACCTTGAATGTATCTTTCTTGTAGGTTTATGTTTCGAGGACGAAACATTCTAAGGGGGGGAGAGTTGTTACGACCCCATCTGAGCTTAATTGGTAAACTAGGGTTTACCTAGACAATTGCAAAGATTAGTTAGAATAATCATTCTTGAAATCTAATTAATGATGATAACACAATTAGGATGTTTTAACTATGATAAGAAGTCTAAATGTTCTTTTTTGTCTTGAGAATTAGGGTTTGAGAAGCATAAACCCTAATCGGCCCAAAATAGGGTTTCAATGACATATGAATACAGAATTTGATAAGTAGAATGCCTCACTAAATGATTTTTAGTATTTTATGTGTAACTCTGATTTACTTCAAATTTGGATATGATTTATATATATAAAATGTGAACAACATTGGAAAATATCAGAATTTTGGAAGAATGCTCTGACCTGTTTGTCGGCCGAGTTTCAAACTCGACCGATCACAATTTCAGAATTTTACAGCAGTGTGGTAATTGAATTTTATATTTTTATTGGTATATCCAATTGATCTCAAATTTTAACAGTATTTGATAAATACAATTTTAGACACTCTGTTAAATTGGCATAATTTTTGGATGACTTTTGAATCCCTACAGTAAGGGTGTCGGTCGAGTTTGTGCAGGACAAACTCGGCCGAATATATTGCTGACTGCAATATAGCAGTGCACTGTTAGATTTTTAATTATTTATTGGTAACTCCAAATGATCTCAAATTTTAACTGAAGCTTTATAGAATAATTATAAACAAATTGATAAATTCTCATAATTTTTGGAGAAGGTTTGATCTCTGAAATAAACGAATTACAGTAACTTTTGTATAATTGAATATTCAGCCAATATAATTAAAGTTGAGTGTAGGGTCAATTTGCAATTGACCCAAGCAGATCAAATTAGCTTATATGAGCAACCACACACACACATCTCTCATTCTTCGTCATTTCATTCCAGAGAAACGAGCTCCTAGAGAGAGAGGGAGAATTAGGGCTTGAGTGGAGAAAGTGGGGGAATTGCTGAATTAGGGTTTTGCGATTCCAGGAAGGGTGAAATCAAGTAAGTTCGGATTCCTTGCATAGACTTTTATGGTGAATCTTCTCTCTCATGTCAAGATTCCGTCCTTGCTCTTATTTGATCCAAGCTGATGTCGAAATCCCCTCTTTTCTCACCCTTTCTTCATAATCCCTCTTTTTCAAGGTTCCCGAGTTGAATGGAAGAAGAATTGGGAGATTTGCTAGGGATTTGATGGGAATTCGAGATTCCCTGAGTTGAGCTGTAGTTGTGAGGTGTTTTCACACCTTAGGGTGAGTGGGTTCTTCCTTCAAACATTCTAATGCACGAATTTGATTATAGCATCCAAATCCCTAATTGCTTAGTATGTGATTTTAAAACCTAAAATGTCCGTTTGATTTAAGATTGTTGCAAATTGATATGATATGGATTCCTTCTCTATTTTAAATGATTCCTAAATGGTAGATTCATATCAGAAACGTATGCAACACTTCCTAGTGAGAATGCTTTTCAGATTTATATCAAATGATGTAATTAGGGTTTAACCTAATTGAGACGTCACTAGTGTTTCAACCTTATCGAAAAGGACTAGCAATCCTATAAGTGGTTATGATGTATCTCATGGGTTATCTTAATTGAATTTTATTCTTGATACATGATATCTCAGTAAATGATATGGAAAATCTAAATTTAGTTAAGTTTCCATGATTTCATATTTATATTGATTATATATGAATTGTTGGAAACAGTCTTTATTTAGTGAATGCTTATATCTTATGAGATCATGATAAGAGCCATGTGACAAGTGAATGAGGCAAAGGAAACCCTAAGAGTAGGGTGTTGGCATGTGATGAATGAATAAGGCGAATGAAACCCTAAGGATAGGGTGTTCAATGAATCATGTTATGGTGACATGAAAGGTCTCAATATGAGATGTGGTGATACTTAACTGTTGAATTATATATTTCTAGTGCATTTAACTTTATATGCTTGTTCTCTCTGAGATGATATCTATATACTGCAGGGCTCCTTATTTTCAATACATATCTCGTAAATTGCAGGTAATGAGATATGACATGCCCTAAAAAGGGATGTTACTGAGACATGGTATATGTTGAATACATGAGCTATGATATTTATATGTTAACTAATTAATAGACCTAGATGCCCTAACACCGTAGAACCCCTTAGACAGGTCTGCAACTTTGGGGTGAAACGACCTACCTAGCGTGTGTCTAGATGGTCGGTGACTCGTGTTCAACAATAATCCGTGCGTGTGTCACGGTGGCACGAGGGCAGAAAAGCAGTGTTTAACAATAATCCGTGCGTGTGTCACGGTGGCACTGGGAAAAAGAAAGAAAACTTGGTTATCTAACACAATTCGTGCAGCGTCACGAAGGTAACCCTGTGACTCTCCGCCGGTGTACTCAGGTTTAAGGAGGAGTCGAGAGCACACGTGGTTGTGCGAGGAGGCCGAGGAGCCTGTGTCCTGTCCAGACCAGGACGAGTAGTCAGACTTAGCACTTCCCGGGTGTGTCGCTAAGTCTTGTACGGTGGGGCCGTAGCATGGACTTGTTGCGGATCCTTATATGCAGAGTACACTGCATATATTTAGGGCATAATCTAAAATACGATCATATAGGTTCACAGAGTTCCTTATAAATGAAAGAGTTAAGAAAGACTAGAGCATAATTTTCTAGTAGTTATTCTTTGGATGCAATATTTATATTCTTTGCTATTTCAATTATATTGTTTTAGAACTGTTCAGTGTAGTATTTGTTGTTATTAAATTTCATATCGTTTACTCAAATTATATCTTTGATCACATTAGTGCATTAGTCTGTTTCCATGAAGTACTCATTCACTGAGCGAGTAGGTTCACCCCTCTACTCAAATATTTTAGGGTTAACCGCGTGGACTTGAAGATGGTCAGAGCATCAGTGTAGACCTGCCACAGGAGTCAAGTATGAGATTAGTTGAGTCAGTCGGTCCTTGTCACTCTAGGTCCTCAGTAAGAGATAAGAGAGAGAGTTGTAATTACGATGTGTAATATTGTTCCTCTTTGATATGTAAGCTAATTAGCTAGTTTCATATGCATAATGAGTGAGAGACATTATGAATGTTTATACATGTATCTTTTCTATTAAAGTCTGATTAGTAGAAGAAATGTTCAGATTCCTTGTTAAGATGTTATGTGGTTCAATGCGATGAAACAAGAGTTTTTAAGAAAAGCAAAAGTTAATGGTGTTCTTTGTATTACATATAAATCCCATCTTACGCCCTAATCTCATGATTTGAGGAAATTGTGAGATTGGGGTGTAACAGCTTGGTATCAGAGCTTAGGGTGAGTTGTCAAGGACCATTAAGTTAGTAAGTTAGAGTCCTAAGTGTGGCAGATAGGAGATGTTTGATGTTAGCTTTGGGGATTTGAGTATTTGGATATCCTGGCCCGATATCTGAGTACTTGGATCAGCCAGTACAAGCTACTCTGTCTATTCTCTCACGTATACCCTGGCCAGGTATACAGTGGAAGAATGGGCTAGAGAGAAACCCTAGAAATGTTAGGGTTAGAAAATGAGAAAAGAAACAAGAATTAAGAGCATAAATGTAAAAGGAGATAGAATTTACATTTCATAATGTTGTTTTTGTTGGAAATGTATAGAAATGCTCTTATATGTTTGAATTGAAATATTCAATACCTTGAAATATGGGTCTTTAATAGCTATTGTATACTATGTAATTGTAGCATTTATTGATTTCATTCTTTGTAACAAGTAGACTAGAATTGACCTTTGAATGAGCTTTTGTTTCTATGGTTTTGCCCGCTGATTCGAGTGAAATTGACATCAGCAGGTCTGTTTAGGTTTTCAGTCTGTGCGCGGTTCGGCCGAGTTCGTGTTTTGGTCGGCCGAGTTCCTTGTTTAGGATTTGAAACAGCATTTTGGTCGGCCGAGTTTGGTCTTGAATCGGCCGAGTTTCTTGTAGGTAAACAAGTAGTGTTTTGATCGGCCGAGTTCCCCAGAGGATCGGCCGAGTTTCCTGCTGATCGGCCGAAGTTGGTCGGCCGAGTTTCAGAATCTGGAAAGCGATCGTCCGAGTTCCAGAGTGATCGGCCGAGTTTCTGAGCTGTGAGTGGCAGTTCAGGAAGAATGTAATCCTTTGTAGTTCCTGGCTTCAGGATTTCAGGTTTGGCCTGGTCCGGTTGGTAGGATGCGTTATTAGGATCTAATGAATCCTATCAATAGCATAATAAGAATAGAATTTGAATGATTAGACCCACATCAGAGTAAGAATGTACATACAGTAAGATGTTGAAACAGATGGGCGAGATCAGAACAACTAAGAATTAGTCGAAACTGATATCTGAGGTTAAACTTTGGGGTCTCAAATGTGAAACCCTTAATTGGGAATAATAGAACATGATAAGAAGTTCATAATCAGTTTATTGATTAATATTACATGAACTATACATATGAAATATAGAAAAGATATGTGAAATGTATGTATGGTTCAAGATAGCAAGAATCAATCATGAAGAATGAATCATAGAATAGAGTATAATGCTTTTATGAACTCTAAAGACAAGGCTAAGTAGAAGAATAGAGTTGAGCTTTCAATAGGTCCATAGAAGTAAAGAGTCTTCAAAAGAGTAAAAGTGAAGAGAATCGTATGAACATGTAATTCATAAGACTAGAACAACAAACTAGTTTCTAAGCAAAGAACATAGGTGTAGTTTAACGAATGAATAAATCATACAAAGGTAGAATGTATTCAGGAAGGAAAAACTTGATTGAAAGAGAAACTATGTTTGACCCATGCATGATCACCTTGATTTAAAAATGAAGAATATGTAATGTATTCAACATGAGGAAAAACTAATAGAAGGACTATTAATTTAGAACGTTAACTTCGCAATAGTATAAAGATAAAGGAGGAAATATGTGCAACATGGTATACATGACCATACATATGAATAAGCAACATGGTCATAAGAGAAAAATTTAGAATTAAAGATGACGGGTTAAAGAGTAGTATATGGTAAGAGGACTATGAAACGTAAGATAGGGTTTGAAATATGATGGAGAAGTTATAAAATAAAGAGGTTGTGAGATTCAATCAAGTGCTAATTAATCAAATATCTCTGTTGATAACTAAGTAAATCTACATACGAGAATGTATTAAGGGAATGCTTGAATACAAGAATTCCAAGTCTTAAAATCATCTTCTCTTTCATATATTCCTTAATGAGAGCAAGGTGAGAATGAAATGATAAGAAAATGAATCATATATGGTGCATAACTACCTTGGTAGGGTCATCTAGTGAATGTAATAGTGACATACAATATGATGAAGTGCGATAAGAAATAAGTTCTTGCGTGATAGCAAGAATGATGAATAATTTATTCCTATCTTAAATCCTTCAATGTTAATAATGTTTAGTTTATATAATCATATGAAAAGGATAGGTAGCAAAAAGTAAAGAAGTAATGAATGAGCAGAGAGATATGGGAAAACACTAGCTTTGTGTAGTATGTGAATTTGTTTTTACATGTATGAGTTGTTGAAGGCATATTAAGGTATGAAAGTTGGTTCTACATATGATTTCAGTGTATGTGTGCAAGCTATATGTTAAATTAAGGCGTATGATAGTTGTAGTAATTCATACCTGATATGCATCCTAGTATTGTGTATTTGTAATATGGGGATACGGTTTGGATGATGTTAGAACACATGGAGAGATACCCTGAACAAGGTAGTCATACATATTCACTCATATTAATAGAAAAGGATGATAATCAGATTGTTGGGACAAGTAACCCTAATGAGGTGTAGCTTGTTATACCTAGCTCTAATATAACTGAGTGATGGTAATTGAGTATGATTAATGCTTGAATGACTGATACAATTGTGGATTACCTTATTACTGTTGTTGAAACCCTAAAATGATATAATACGATGGTTACACTTTGAATTGTGTGTGGGCCCATAACCCACAGGTCCCAGGATCGAAACAGGATAGTATGAAATGAGGTGGTAATGCTTCACCTCATGCATCCATGACCCAATGGGGATGCCAAGAGTAGTATTGTGCAATTGATTGTTGAATCTAGTCTTTTAATTCAAGACTGTTTTGCTATTTGAGTAGCATGTTATTAAAGTTTAAAACAGTATGGTGAACGTGCTTTTGTCACTTAAAAGTGATACAAAACAATAGAACTCTCTGAGCAGCAAAAGTTGGGATAGTTGTATCAGAGTATCAGAGTTGCGCAGCGAAAGCGTGGTAGTTTATCTTTGCATTCTATGTTTGACTGTGGCATAAAGAATTTGCTTGATATCATTGAGAACTATTTGAAATATGTTGTGATTTAGTAAAGAATTAAAAGATCTAATGTTGAAAACTACATTCAGGTATGAAATACAAGAATATAATGACATGGAAGGCTTTAGAAGCTTAGAATAACCTTGAATGTATCTTTCTTGTAGGTTTATGTTTCGAGGACGAAACATTCTAAGGGGGGGAGAGTTGTTACGACCCCATCTGAGCTTAATTGGTAAACTAGGGTTTACCTAGACAATTGCAAAGATTAGTTAGAATAATCATTCTTGAAATCTAATTAATGATGATAACACAATTAGGATGTTTTAACTATGATAAGAAGTCTAAATGTTCTTTTTTGTCTTGAGAATTAGGGTTTGAGAAGCATAAACCCTAATCGGCCCAAAATAGGGTTTCAATGACATATGAATACAGAATTTGATAAGTAGAATGCCTCACTAAATGATTTTTAGTATTTTATGTGTAACTCTGATTTACTTCAAATTTGGATATGATTTATATATATAAAATGTGAACAACATTGGAAAATATCAGAATTTTGGAAGAATGCTCTGACCTGTTTGTCGGCCGAGTTTCAAACTCGACCGATCACAATTTCAGAATTTTACAGCAGTGTGGTAATTGAATTTTATATTTTTATTTGTATATCCAATTGATCTCAAATTTTAACAGTATTGGATAAATACAATTTTAGACACTATGTTAAATTGGCATAATTTTTGGATGACTTTTGAATCCCTACAGTAAGGGTGTCGGTCGAGTTTGTGCAGGACAAACTCGGCCGAATATATTGCTGACTGCAATATAGCAGTGCACTGTTCGATTTTTAATTATTTATTGGTAACTCCAAATGATCTCAAATTTTAACTGAAGCTTTATAGAATAATTATAAACAAATTGATAAATTATCATAATTTTTGGAGAAGTTTTGGTCTCTGAAATAAACGAATTACAGTAACTTTTGTATAATTGAATATTCAGCCAATATAATTAAAGTTGAGTGTAGGGTCAATTTGCAATTGACCCAAGCAGATCAAATTAGCTTATATGAGCAACCACACACACACAGCTCTCATTCTTCGTCATTTCATTCCAGAGAAACGAGCTCCTAGAGAGAGAGGGAGAATTAGGGCTTGAGTGGAGAAAGTGGGGGAATTGCTGAATTAGGGTTTTGCGATTCCAGGAAGGGTGAAATCAAGTAAGTTCGGATTCCTTGCATAGACTTTTATGGTGAATCTTCTCTCTCATGTCAAGATTCCGTCCTTGCTCTTATTTGATCCAAGCTGATGTCGAAATCCCCTCTTTTCTCACCCTTTCTTCATAATCCCTCTTTTTCAAGGTTCCCGAGTTGAATGGAAGAAGAATTGGGAGATTTGCTAGGGATTTGATGGGAATTCGAGATTCCCTGAGTTGAGCTGTAGTTGTGAGGTGTTTTCACACCTTAGGGTGAGTGGGTTCTTCCTTCAAACATTCTAATGCACGAATTTGATTATAGCATCCAAATCCCTAATTGCTTAGTATGTGATTTTAAAACCTAAAATGTCCGTTTGATTTAAGATTGTTGCAAATTGATATGATATGGATTCCTTCTCTGTTTTAAATGATTCCTAAATGGTAGATTCATATCAGAAACGTATGCAACACTTCCTAGTGAGAATGCTTTTCAGATTTATATCAAATGATGTAATTAGGGTTTAACCTAATTGAGACGTCACTAGTGTTTCAACCTTATCGAAAAGGACTAGCAATCCTATAAGTGGTTATGATGTATCTCATGGGTTATCTTAATTGAATTTTATTCTTGATACATGATATCTCAGTAAATGATATGGAAAATCTAAATTTAGTTAAGTTTCCATGATTTCATATTTATATTGATTATATATGAATTGTTGGAAACAGTCTTTATTTAGTGAATGCTTATATCTTATGAGATCATGATAAGAGCCATGTGACAAGTGAATGAGGCAAAGGAAACCCTAAGAGTAGGGTGTTGGCATGTGATGAATGAATAAGGCGAATGAAACCCTAAGGATAGGGTGTTCAATGAATCATGTTATGGTGACATGAAAGGTCTCAATATGAGATGTGGTGATACTTAACTGTTGAATTATATATTTCTAGTGCATTTAACTTTATATGCTTGTTCTCTCTGAGATGATATCTATATACTGCAGAGCTCCTTATTTTCAATACATATCTCGTAAATTGCAGGTAATGAGATATGACATGCCCTAAAAAGGGATGTTACTGAGACATGGTATATGTTGAATACATGAGCTATGATATTTATATGTTAACTAATTAATAGACCTAGATGCCCTAACACCGTAGAACCCCTTAGACAGGTCTGCAACTTTGGGGTGAAACGACCTACCTAGCGTGTGTCTAGATGGTCGGTGACTCGTGTTCAACAATAATCCGTGCGTGTGTCACGGTGGCACTGGGAAAAAGAAAGAAAACTTGGTTATCTAACACAATTCGTGCAGCGTCACGAAGGTAACCCTGTGACTCTCCGCCGGTGTACTCAGGTTTAAGGAGGAGTCGAGAGCACACGTGGTTGTGCGAGGAGGCCGAGGAGCCTGTGTCCTGTGCAGACCAGGACGAGTAGTCAGACTTAGCACTTCCCGGGTGTGTCGCTAAGTCTTGTACGGTGGGGCCGTAGCATGGACTTGTTGCGGATCCTTATATGTAGAGTACACTGCATATATTTAGGGCATAATCTAAAATACGATCATATAGGTTCACAGAGTTCCTTATAAATGAAAGAGTTAAGAAAGACTAGAGCATAATTTTCTAGTAGTTATTCTTTGGATGCAATATTTATATTCTTTGCTATTTCAATTATATTGTTTTAGAACTGTTCAGTGTAGTATTTGTTGTTATTAAATTTCATATCGTTTACTCAAATTATATCTTTGATCACATTAGTGCATTAGTCTGTTTCCATGAAGTACTCATTCACTGAGCGAGTAGGTTCACCCATCTACTCAAATATTTTAGGGTTAACCGCGTGGACTTGAAGATGGTCAGAGCATCAGTGTAGACCTGCCACAGGAGTCAAGTATGAGATTAGTTGAGTCAGTCGGTCCTTGTCACTCTAGGTCCTCAGTAAGAGATAAGAGAGAGAGTTGTAATTACGATGTGTAATATTGTTCCTCTTTGATATGTAAGCTAATTAGCTAGTTTCATATGCATAATGAGTGAGAGACATTATGAATGTTTATACATGTATCTTTTCTATTAAAGTCTGATTAGTAGAAGAAATGTTCAGATTCCTTGTTAAGATGTTATGTGGTTCAATGCGATGAAACAAGAGTTTTTAAGAAAAGCAAAAGTTAATGGTGTTCTTTGTATTACATATAAATCCCATCTTACGCCCTAATCTCATGATTTGAGGAAATTGTGAGATTGGGGTGTAACACTTAGAGTCATCCATGTACTCTCAGGTCCTTGGCAGTGTTTTGACGTTGTTCACGATGTACAACTGTAGATGTTTTGTACACCCTGCTGCTGGCCGGATGTGGGCCTTTATGTATGTATAAATAGGAGATGAACTCATGTGATGACAAGACAGCTGTTCCTCTAAGCTGTGGACACGTATCAGATCTTGTATATGTTTACATAACATGTTTCCTTGCAGGATGAGGACCTATATGCAATAAGTTTCACAGTTTATCTGTTTTCTGCAATCGGTTTTAATTAACCCATGTTTTGGTAATCTGTGGTTATGGTGATTTCCGCACGTTTTCGTGTAACACCTCATTGTCTGTGTGATAGTGGGATGTGTTGCCACAAGTTTGGTATCAGAGCCTTAGGTTCGCTGAGTCTACAGGGATTTAGGACTAGGTCATCTGTTCTTGTGTGTTGTCCAGATTTTCTTACAATCATCTTCTTCCCTCAGCGGAAGAAAAGTCAATATGTCTAGAAACCATGAAGAACACTTAGCTGAGTACAGCGATGCTGCTTCAGCTGAAGGACAGGCACATGGAGATCGGGTGCCTGAGGTCCACCAACCTGACCCAACCATTCTTGAGCACCCTGCCTATCAACAGCTTATGGGGCAGCTGATGGCTACGATGAATCTCATGGTTGAGCGATTGCCAGTGCCTCCTCCACGAGCACAGGTTCCCCATGGAGAAGCATCAGGTATCGGGAAGACCTTTGAGCGGCTTCGCCGAGTCAGAGCTTCAGAGTATGCTGGAACGGTTGATCCAGCGAATGCAGATCTGTGGATGACAAGTCTTGAGAAGGCTTTCTGGATCCTCGACATCCCCGAAGCAGACAAAGTAAAGCACATTGTCTACCTTCTGAAGGGTAGTGTTGGTCACTGGTGGACCATCGAGGAGGAGAAGCAGCCTGGTGAGGTGATCTGTTGGGAAATTTTCCGGCACGAGTTCATCACCAGATACTTACCGAAGACGTATTTGGATGAGAAGATCAGTCAGTTTGAGAGCCTGTGACAAGGAACGATGAATATCACCGAGTATGAGGCCAAGTTCATGGATCTGTTGAGGTTTTGTCCTCACATGGAATCCACGGATGAGGAGCGGATCAGGCATTTCGAGAAAGGTTTAAGTTCTGAGCTGACAACACCTATTTCTGCGTTAGAGAATCGAGAGTGGTTTGCTACATTTTTGGAATCTGTCAGGAGGATCGAACGATTAGTAAGGGAGAAAAGAGAGTCTATGGCTAAGAAGAGACCTGCTCAGTTTTAGGGACAGAGGTTTGGTGGCTTCAAGAAGCCCAGGTTTTCATTGTCATCAGTGATGAGAGGTTCTGGTGTATCGTCGTAGTGGTCTCTGAGTAAGGGAAGAGGTTATGTTTCTTCTCCGTCTAAGGCACATAGTACAGCTTCGGTGGCAGTGACAGGGCCATCGAGGCCATGGTTTGAAGACAGGGCATGCTATCTTTATGGACAGACTGGGCATCTTAAGTCACATTGTCCGAATAGAGATGTTGAAGTGACACAGCAGCCGAGGCAGAAACAACAAGAATCAAAGAGACTGCAGCCCAGTGGCAGCAGAGGGTGAGGACACAGTCAAGCGTCGCAAGTTGGATCATCTGCTCAAGGAAGTAGGGGACGTGGACAACAAGCAACGGCTCGATTCTACGCTATGAATCAACCGGAGGGGATAGTCAACCTGCAAGTGGTGATAGGTCAGATGGAGTTATTTTATTCTGATATGTCTTCTTCTTGCTTTATATCTGTTCTGGTTGACCCGGGTGCTACGCACTCTTTTATCGCCTATAGTATGCTTGAAAAATGTCGTTTACCTATTAGTTGTAAGAAGGATAGCTTGTTGTTAGAATCCCCTCTTGATGGTTCCTCGTTGCTTCAAGAGGAGTGTCCATCTTGTGTCTTGTCCTTTTCAGGACACATCATACAAGTGGATCTTATACCACTGGATATGCATGGTTTCGACGTTATCCTTGGGATGGATACCTTAGAAAAGTATAAGGTTGTTCTGGACTACGGTTCGAAGCAGGCTGTGTTTGATGATGCAGGAGAGAAGTGGATCTTCCAAGGAGATAGGAAGATTCTTCCGACATGTCTGGTATCAGCTATGGTGGCAGATAAGCTGTTACGACAAGGATGTGAGGCGTTCTTAGCTCATGTGGTGGATACCGTCGTGGCTACAAAGGAGAAAGGACCTAGCCTTGAAGAGGTGCCAGTTGTCCGGAAGTTTGCAGATATGTTTCCTGAGGAGTTTCCTGGTGTTCCCCCACCCCGAGAGATTGATTTCGAGATCAATCTGGTCCCAGGGATGCAGCCAGTTGCACAGGCACCGTACAGGATGGATCCAGTGGAGATGGCTGAGCTGAAGAAGCAGATGCAAGAGTTGTTGGAGAAAGGTTTTATCCGACCGAGTACGCCGCCTTGGGGTGCTCCAGTATTGTTTGTTAAGAAGAAGGATGGATCGATGCGGTTGTGTATAGATTACGAGTAGTTGAACAAGGTCACGACCAAGAACAAGTACCCGTTGCCGAGGATAGATGATCTGCTCGATCAGTTGGGTGGTGCTACAGTGTTCTCGAAGATCGATCTACGGTCTGGATATCATCAGTTGAGGATTAAGGCGGATGACATACCAAAGTCTGCTTTTAGGATGAGGTATGGTCACTTCGAGTTTGTGGTTATGTCGTTTGGGTTAACCAATGCACCTGCTACTTTCATGGATCTGATGAACAGAGTGTTCCGTCCGTTCTTAGATCAGTTTTTTGTCATCTTTATAGATGACATTTTGATCTATAGTTGGGACAGGTAAGAGCATGAGCAACATCTTCGTCTAGCATTGACTCTTCTTCACCAACATCAGTTGTATGCCAAGTTCAGTAAGTGTGAGTTCTGGTTGGAAGAAGTGACTTTCTTGGGTCATGTAATATCCGTTGAAGGAGTCAAAGTAGATCCGAAGAAGGTGGAATACATTGCAGATTGGGAGCAGCCGAAGACGCCGACAAAAGTTCGCAGTTTTCAGGGTTTAGCAGGATACTACCGGAGGTTTATCAAGGACTTCAGTGCGATTGCTTTGCCGATGACAAAGTTGACGAGAAAGGATGTGTCTTTTGTCTGGGATGATCAATGCCAGAAAGCTTTCCAGAGTTTGAAGGAGAAGCTGATCAGTGCTCCAGTGTTGATCCTGCCAGAACCTAGAAAGGGCTATGTTGTTTTCTGTGATGCTTCCAAGAAAGGCTTAGGATGTGTGCTGATGCAGGACAATCATGTAGTTTCTTTTGCTTTGCGACAGCTTAAGAAACATGAGGAGAACTATCCGACTCATGACTTGGAGATGGCGGCAGTGGTTCATGCGTTAAAGATTTAGAGACACTATCTTTATGGGGAAGTATGTCAGATCTTTACGGATCATAAGAACCTGAAGTACATCTTTTCGCAACACGAGTTGAACATGCGACAACGTCGATGGATGGAGTTGATCAATGATTACGACTGCACTATCGAGTATCATCCTAGTAAGGCGAATGTGGTAGCTGATGTGCTTAGCCGAAAGTTTTCTTCTCTTTCTTCAAAGAAGGCATAGTTGAGTTCTCTGGTATGCTGGAGGCGGGATATGTTTGTTTCTCTACGACAGATGAATGTGCAGATGGAAGTTTCCTCGTTGTCTGGAATTTTAGCACAGATGCAAGTCAAGCCTACGCTGAGACAACAAATCAAAGATGCACAGCAGGCAGATGATGCGGTACAGTTGATCAGATCAGAGTTCGGCAGTGAAAAGCGTGATGGGTTCCATGAGTCTGAGGATGGACTAGTCTTCTTTCATGATAGGATGGTGGTTCCAGGTGTTGATGATTTGAGGAAGTTAGTACTCGAGGAAGCACACACATCGATGTATGCTATGCATCCAGGTGTCACCAAGATGTATCATAGTATGAAGGACTTGTATTGGTGGCCCGGCTTGAAGAAGGATGTAGTTGAGTTCGTGGTAAGATGTGCGGTTTGTCAGCAAGTCAAGGCTGAGCATCAGAAACCGGCAGGTACGTTGCAACCTTTGCCAATACCGCAGTGGAAATGGGATCATATAACCATGGATTTTGTAGTTGGTCTACCCAGGACAACTAGGAATCATGATTCCATTTGGGTAATAGTGGACAGATTGACGAGGTCTGCCTATTTCCTACCTGTAAAGACGATGTATACAGTTGAGAAGCTCGCTCGAGTATATGTTGATGAGATAGTACGTTTGCATGGTGTGCCAGCGACGATAGTTTCTGACAGAGGTCCTCAGTTTACGAGTTGTTTCTGGGAACAATTGCACAGGGCGTTGGGAATGCAGTTCAAGTTCAATATCACTTTTCACCCATAGACAGATGGACAGTCTGAGAGGACTATTCAGATCTTAGAGGATCTTCTCCGTGCTTGTGCTTTGCAGTTTCTAGGAAACTGGGATGTACATCTTAGTTTGATAGAGTTTTCCTACAACAATAGTTATCAACGGAGCATTGATATGGCTCCTTATGAGGCTTTGTATGGGAGGAAGTACAGATCTCCTTTGTGTTGGTACGAGTCTGGTGAGTATCAGCTTTTGGGTCCTAAGATAGTACAACAAACAACAGAAAAGATCAAGGTGATACATCAACAGTTGAAAGTGGCACAGGACAGGAAGAAGTCTTATGCACACAACCACCGACGACCTCTGGAGTTCCAGGTAGGAGACAAAGTATATCTTCAAATCTCACCATGGAAAGGTGTGCTGAGGTTTGTCCAGAAAGGTAAGTTGGCACCCAAGTATATGGGGCCTTACCCAATCACAGCACGAGTTGGAAAGGTAGCAAATGAGATAGAGTTTCCTCCAAAGTTTCACATGTTACATCCAGTGTTCCATGTCAGTATGCTGAAGAAAAGCCATCCAGATTCAAGAACAGTGATACAGCCAGTTGAAGTTGAGCTTGATGAAGATGTGACCTATGAGGAAGATCCTGTGGCAATCCTTGAAAGAAGGGTTAAGAAGCTGAAGAGGAAGGACCTGGTTCTTGTGAAGGTTCTTTGGCATCGTCATGGCGTTGAGGAAGCCATGTGGGAGCTTGAGGAAGAGATGAGGAGGAAGTATCCCTCACTTTTCTCTTCGGATTTCGGGGACGAAATCCCTTAAGGGGGTTAGCTTGTAAGGACCCTGACCTTCGTTTAGGGTTTACCCTGTTTGCTTTGCTTAACCCTAGTACTTTGGTGCTTGCTAATCACCTTTAGTGGTGATTAGGGTTTAGTTATGCTTTGTTGAGAGTTGGAGGTGCTACTTGCAAATAACCCAAGTCTAGGGTTTTGTAGGCAAGTTTTCCACCTTGTGAGGTGTTCCTCCCTCTCTTTGCTTCCTCTTGTGTTGAGAGGAAGGCTTGGGCTCGTTTCTTGAGTTCATTTGGGCCTGGTTGAGCTTGTTTGGGCCTTGAGGTGCCTTGTTTTGGCATGGTTGAGCTTTGTGTTTCCCAAGAGATGTTTGTGTCAGCCAACATGGATGTGTGTCGCCCATGGTGCCTTGTTGTGTCGCCCATGGTGCAAGTTGTTGTGTCACCCATGGTGTTTGACCTAGCTTTGACCTCATTTGTATCACCACTAGTGGACACTTGGTGCACGATGCATGCATGTGGCAATGACCTTGGACATGTGTTTAGGGCTTGCTAGAGTGGTGGCATGTGCTCTAGGACAAGTGTCCTTAGGTGGACGACACCTTTCCTTGCTCTACCTTGTTTTCTCCTCCCTTTCCTACTATATAAGTGGTTCCTTTCCTTGCTTTGGGTCCCTTTTGGTCCCTTAGTCTCTTCTCCACCTTGGAGTGCACGACACACTCCCTTCCTAGTAGCTTGGTGGCCGACACCTCGTCTCCTTGGCAGCTTGGTGGACGATACCCCCTTGAAGGAGAAAGTGGTGGCCGATATCCCTTGGAGTGTCTTCCTCTTCCTTGGATCTTGCTTAAGGTGGGTTTCATAACTTCTAACCCTAGCTACACTATCTCATTTCTTGCTTATATGTTGTTGTTAGTTTTACATCTTACTTTAGTTCCTTTTTGGCCGATCCTCTTGTGGTTTAGAGTTTCTTGGCGAGTTGGTGTTCTTGACCCTCTAGGGTTTTGAGTACCTTGTACTTGAGGAGGAAGACGCCCCTGAGTGGGTGTTGGGCGATAGGCCTTGGGTGGATGTCGGGCGACAGGAAGTTGTGACGGGCGTTATGCCCTGCCCTTGTATCGGGCGATATGCTTGTTCCTGTGACGGGCGTCAAGCCCTTTTTCTTGGCTTGTGTCGGCCGTTAGGCCTCGACCAGGTTGTTGCATGAGATGTGGGATAAGTTTTCTCTCTCTTGGTTGTTAGTGTTTGGTGGTGACCTGGCCGAGATAGGCTCTGCCATAGGCATTGCTGGGCAAGTCGTGACGGGCTTCACATGCCCTGGTATCGGCCGACACCCCATGCTGTGGCGGGTGTTGCCCGATAATGCTGGATGCCCGACATACCTCCTTGATGCGCGACACATCTCCCCTGACGCGCGTTGTGCGTTGCACGCTTGGTTGCTTTATGTGGCAAAGCAACGCTACTGCTTGTTTGTATATTGACCATTTGGTTGTTGTTCTTTGGTGAGGGGAGGTGGCCGATACACCTCTTTTTGTGAGGATCTTTGGTACCTCTAGTGAGGGATGTAGCGCATATGGTGAGGGTGTCACATTTCATAGAAGTAGGCTGTTATATATGTCCTTGCTCAAATGATAGTAACTCCTTATATAGATGATGATGCACGATATCATAAGCTTGTTCATTTATCTTTGCCTGGCTACACATATGAAAATGATTATTGGGTAATGCTAAGAATGGTAATGGTAGTAACATGATGATATGAATGTAGTGATCACCATGTTTATCTATTAATGATAAGGAGAATAGTGGTAGTTACACTAGTGGTTTGATTAATGATGTGATTTATGCACTTCATCACCAGATATTGTAAGATTGATAAGTATAGCATCTTGAATGCCATTTCATGATGGTAAGCATAGTCCTTATGTTGAAACTATGATTATTGGATACCCTAACCATGCAGGTGATGATTAGCCATGAAAAGGCTATGAGAAATATGTGCTGAGTAACGTCACTCTAATAATTACTCTGGTTGATGAGATTGCATATGTGGTGTGTTTGTCCCATGATGACAATGTAAGCCTTGAGAGGCAGTGGCAATACATGATGAGGGATTGAGATCCGATGGTATGTGATGATCCTTGAGATGGATCTAGATGGTTGGCAAGAGGCCAAGTGATAACATGTGATGTTGGATCCTTGAGATGGATCAAGTTGATGTGATTACAATAAAAACATAATGTTGAGTTTTATGTTGTTTATTCTGTTTGCATGTTATACAACTTGGTTGAATCTTGCAAATCCATCTAAAAGATACTAAATAATCATAGTAGAATATATCATGTAGTTGCCCTGGCCATAGATCCATCATCGTCAGGAATTTGGTGATGGTAAAACGGGTTCTCCTACGGGTTAGCCCAGATCGCATATTGTTGAATATGTGAGGTTGCTCCTAGCCTAAAGTGAGGAGGTAAGAGTGCAACTCTGGTTGTAGACTCTAGGGTGCGGATTCAGGCCCGTAGCCCAATTGTGATGAAGAGAATGGTGAATAGGCCCATGGCTCAGGATATGTGATATGAAGAGTATGAATGCGTTCATGGCTCAGAGCACGGTGAATAGGCCCGTGGCTCAGTTTCACTAGTGCTGAGACCTATACCGAGGTGGGCTAGGCAGAGGGTAGCCTGACCCTATGGCTAAGACCACTTTAGCATGAGACTGCTGTCCTGCTTGTGTTGTACTCGTGCACTGACCACGAGGGGTGAGGTCGTGGAGTCCGGCTCTTCCATTGACCTTGTATGGCACCGGCTTGGGTTTCGCAACCGAAGGTTGGATTTGAGCGGTACGACTCACTTCCTCAGGGCATAATAATACGTAATCCATCTGTATAGTATTTACTTCTTAAGTCAAACACGAAACATTGGTTGAGGCCTTGTTTGTGTAAGTTAATATTGCTATATCTTGCAGTTACTTATATGTTCCTCATGTTATGTGGCACTATATCTTATCTTGTTAATCATGTTTCATAAAAAGGTTGGTTATATGCCTTGAGTATATCTGGTAAGCTTGCTAAAGTATGAACAACTCTACTTTATTAACTACTCTTGTTACACTTCTCATCAGCTATCTATTTTATATACATATCTGAGGTTTTGTAGTTTTGGCGGGGAGTTATGTTTCTCGCTGGGACAATGTTCAATTGTCTCACCCCGCTGGTTTACACCCTTTTTAGGTGGTCGAGCTAGGTGTGGTGGTGGTTGTGGGGTTGTGGCCGAGCAGCAAGAAGATAAGTAGAAGGCAAGAGATGGATATGCCGCTGTTTTGGTGTTTTTTGGTAGAGTCTTAGAGTCATCCCTGTACTCTCAGGTCCTTGGCGGTGTTTTGACATTGTTTCACGATGTACAGCTATAGATGTTTTGTACACCCTGCTGCTGGCCAGATGTGGGCCTTTATGTATGTATAAACAGGAGATGAACTCATGTGATGACAAGACAACTGTTCCTCTAAGCTGTGGACACGTATCAGATCTTGTATATGTTTACATAACATGTTTCCTTACAGGATGAGGACCTATATGCAATAAGTTTCACAGTTTATCTATTTTCCACAATCAGTTTTAATTAACCCGTGTTTTGGTAATCTGTGGTTATGGTGATTTCCGCACGTTTTCGCGTAACACCTCACTGTCTGTGTGATAGTGGGATGTCTTGCCACAATGACACACTTGAACAACGCCCTGGAGACATCATATCTTTCTTGTAGTGCTTGATCTTGATACATGTTCTTGAGATGCTGAATCATCTCAATGACACCCATGTTCTCATGTTGTCTCTGTAACTCGTTGTTCTTGAAGCACAACATCAAGCACTTTGCATCAATGGCATCATCATAATGCTTCTTATAAGTATCCCTTTCTGCCTTTGGTGTGGTAGGAGCAGGTTCCTCTGGAACTGGAGTATCCAGGACATAGAGCTTTCACTCTTGAGTGAGAACAATTCTCAATGTCCTAAACTAGTCGTGGGGGTTAGTCCCATTCAGATTGTCCTGCTGAAGGACCGATCGCAATGAAAAGTGATTGTTGTTGGTTGTCATTTGTACTACAAAAGGAAATATATGTAATTTAGTCCAAAACTCAATTTTGACTTATTTGATTGATTTGAAAAGTTGATGATATAATTAGGACTTTAATTAACTATCGCTCCCACTTTTTTTTTCAAATTGATAGCCCTCACTATCAATTCAGAAGATTGCAGCGTACAATCTTCTAGTGGGTCAACATCCTGAAATCCTTTGAGTCATGGACCAGCTAGGGTTGTCACCCACAACTTAGATCTTCCAGGTAGGCAACTTTTTCCAATTGCATCATATGCAACTCTTGAAAGATGTCATATGCAACTCCTTGCCATGATCACCTCCATGCCTCAAGGTGCTAGATCCTATCTAGGTCACCTTGTTAAGTCTGACCCAAAGCCAACACGATGAATACGCACCTTGCTAGGGCAGACCCACATATCCATCCTTCACGCTTCCACGAGATAGACGGTGTGCCACGCTAGGGTGTGCCCACACTTGGCCGATCAAGCTTTTCACGCGTGTTGCATTTGGAAGGCATCTAAAGCTTTAATATTTAATGAGGGATTTGGTTTTTATAGGTACATATACATATCCAATCACCACAGTATATAATATGTATCATATACATGCTATATCCCACAGAAAACATGCGAAATGATAAAAGAGATGATTATAGCCATCCTAAAGTGATACCTCGAGCCAAGAGGAATCACAGTCATCTAGGTCTACATCACATGCAACCTGTACAAGATGAAGTGCTATAGCTGTCCGAGTTGATCAACTCATCACATGAATGATCTATCTTGCCTTGGTCGGTCGTCTGGGTGCCACCAGCCGATCGGTTGGCTCCTCCAACTGATCAGTTCACCTGGTCATCATGCATCTCTTCATGGCCACCACCCGATCATCTCTCTCCTTGAACCGGTCGTCCGGATCACCAACCGATCAGTTCACGCCTTGAATCAATCGTCTTAGTTGCGTCAGGTTTTCTGTCGTTCTTTGACATAACAGGAAATAAAAGATCTATCCTATTTGACATTTGAATTGGGAAACCCCGAGTTACATTCGGGGGGAGCAAAGGTAGGAAATAAATCTCGAGTTATCTCGAGTTACATCAGGAATAGGAGATAGGAAATTGGTGCGCAGGCTGAGATGCAAGCAACCATATACAACCAAGCACACATACATAGGGTTTATTGGCCATAACCACGCTATACATCCACCACAAAACTCGTTTAAGGGCGACGCATATCGAGTGCAGTAATATTACATATCAAATATGTATATTGGGATTTGTGGATTTAGGATTAGACATACATAAAACCAATTTTATTCGTATCGTATGCAATAAATAAAGGTGACAAACCAAAATCGATCATATCGATAATCCTAAAGTATAGAGCAGTTGACGTGGCTCTGATACCACTGTTGGGTTTTAGGGGAGACAGAGAAGGCAGTGGAAACAAAAAAAATTCTTCTCCCAAATCCAAAATAAAGAAATCGCGTCAACGTCTATAAAATAGGAAGGATGGTTTGTAGAGGCGTACCTTGTCCCGAGGCTTGCTCGGTGACTTTACCTCACGGCTTGTGCGGTCTTCACCTCCGGTCATGGATGGTGTCTATGCAGCTCCTGGTCGCACCGTGACTAGCACATCCTGGTCTCACCAGGACTATCAAGATTGACAACTGTCCTCCAAGTGATAGAAGTCTCCCGCCTCTGAAATAATCCACACGGACCACCTGGAATTCCGATCTCCTTGTCACACTAGGAATCAGAAGGAGTCACACCCTCCTGTCGGCGTACTAGTCACCGACACACTCTCCTATCACCAGTCACTTTCTATAGTTGTCTTTCCCTTGTTGTGCCTCCCGTATCAGGTAGCACTTGCTCGGGCTCTCTCTCGGTTACCAAAACTAGAGAGAACGACAACTTTACAGAGCAACAGGTGCACTGAGTTGTTGTCCTGAGAAGCCCCCACTACCCCTATATATATAGGAGGGTCATGGGACATGGTTCTCTATCCCAGGCAATGTGGGATTAAAGCAGGAGTAGAAGGGTTCGAGATTTTCCACAAAAACAACCAATTGCGCCACCTGAACCGATCGTTTCACACACGAAATGGTCAGTTGAGGAGTTGAGCCGATCGGTTCACATCCCAACCGATCGGTTAGGGCACCTGAGCCGATCAGATCACTTTTGAGCCGATCGGTTCGTGGTCCTGATCCCACTCAAATTGACTTTCAAATTTGTTTCTGATTAATCATATATTAATCCTTATCCAAATCGAATTTTTACAAGTGAAACAAATTTTATTTGCAAAATAGTCTTCTCACTTTCCCAACGATCTCGGTTAGACTAGTTGAGCTGATCAGTTCATCTCTTGAACCGGTCGTCTTAGCCTATCTTGAGCCGATCAGTTCATCACATGAGCTGATCGGTTGGAAGTGCAGACTGTGTAAAATCAGTCAATTGTAGTTTCAATCAATCTGATACTCTAATCAATTGGTCCAACACCTTGAACACCATGATATTGAGCTATTAATTAATTGAGTGTTCAATTCAACTACTAAAATCCTTTAGTAATCAATACAAACATCATTTGTGGATAAACTCCTCTTCCAGGTTAAATCCTATGTGTGTGACCATGTAGGTTCATTTCACGTTAGCAGTGAAAGTCCATAACACTTATGACTTCACAAGCAAAGAGAGGTGCCTAGTCGCACATCAGTGCTACCCAAGTGAAATAGAAAGTTGGAGAACAACTTTCAATCCTACAATTTGTGAATGGTGTTACAGTGAATGTATAATTTCTTTGTCACTGATATCCCGAATGAACTCAAGGCATGGAACAATCATCCTATCAACGTTGATTCACTTTCTTGATCTCAAAGTAGATTGGAGGAGATATGTATGACATAAATATCACATACTGATTCATACATGCATGCACACACCTATCTCAATCCTATTCATCAAGTGTCCATGGATATCAAACTCCCTCAGGAGGGACAAATCCCATATCTATCACTCACTCCTCAAAAGCCCCATGTGTCAAAGCCACCCAATCATCACCTTTATAATAACCCATGTTTCAGGACTACGTTTGATGATGTCAAAGTGTACCCAATGACATGTGTTGAGTGTAGTGATTTCAGGTCAAAGAATCACATTCACCACCATCACTATGAGAAATGACTGTGACTACCATATCATGGATCCATGTGTCAAACTCACGGTGGGTCTATCCGGTATACTTGTTCTCTAACAAGTACCTATGTGTTTGGTTTGATATCTCCATATCATGACTAATGAGATTTTGTCATCAACCAACACCACAGTCTAGTCTTGTGTGTCATTGTTGTCTATCTACCTTCCACAATGACATCCGACTAGGGACATAATAAGAATGTACAAACTCTTAGCATCCGTATGATCTCATCGTTCAGGTCATGAACCTGAAGGCATACGTCATTGAGTACTGTCATTCTCTAGACATTCAATTTGTTCTATCACTATCTCATATGACTGCACCAGAAAGAATTGGAAGCTTGCCTTTGATCTTTCTCAAATCAATCTTAATGTATCCCACCAATCATCCCATGATTGGCTCTCAGGGCATACATACCAACATAGGGACCCCTAGGTCATGTGTTCTTTGAAGCCCACTTCTAGTGCAAATTTGATCAACCTCCCGAGCTGAGATGCTCTAGGAAAAGAAGATTCAAGTTTTATCAATCGAAATAGCTTGACCAGAGGTGATTTCAAACTCCCTGAAGCATTGCATAATGGTGTCCATATTAATTGTGTTTGCTTTGTCAAATAAGAGTATGTCATAAACAAAACAAAGATGAGCAATCAGCGACCCCCTCCTTTCCAGCTGTGTGGATTGCCATCTTCTTGCTCTAGTACAATCTTCAATCATTTGGCTCAGGCATTCAATGCATAGCACAAAGATGTATGGGCTCAAAGGATCGCCCTATATAAGACCTCTGGTGGGTCTGAAGCTAGTCAAACTCATACCATTCCATACTATTATAGAACTGACCCGAGAGATAGAGTTCATAATGTAATATGTCATACTGGTGGGAATGTTAACTCGCTTTAAGGCATCTTCAATGAAGTTCCATGCATTTTATCATATGCCTTTGTAAGATCGATCTTAATGGCCATTATATTCTTCAAATTCTTCCTCTTCATACTATGTATGATCTCTCGGGCAGCAGTTATATTGTCAAAGATATTCCTTCTAGGAACGAACGCACTTTGTGCAGGGTTAATCCATCCTGGAAGCCACTTCTTGAGTCTTTTGAACACAACCTTGGAGCATAACTTGAGAATGGTGTTGTTGAGTGATATAGGGCAAAATTGGCTATTAAACTCAGGTCTGGGCACTTTAGGAATGAGAACCATAGTAGCAACACACAGATGTTCGTCAAGGTTCTTGGAGCTAAGGGCCTCCTGGATCATTTTACAGACAGACTCCTGGATAGATGGCCAATTAGACAGAAGGAAATGAGTTGTTGTGCCATCCGGACCAGCCACTTTGTAGGGGTCCATGGTTTTCAGGATTCCATAGGTTTATAACGGTTGAACTTGCTTGGCTAAACATCATCACTCGTCATCAGATAAAGGAGTGAATCAGGAAGGTATCTTGTTTATGACTCATTGGTCTGTGTTGCTGGGAGTAGTGAAGAGGTCAATGAAGAAATCTGTGACCATCTTGAAAATGTCATCTTCATCAATAATCCAAACTCCAGTTGGGCCTTTAATAGTATTACACTTATTGGATCTTTTCCTTTGATTGACAAACGCATGGTAGAATCAAGTGTTTGAATCCCTCTCCTTGAGCCAATTGATATGGATCTTCTTCTTCCATTCCTCCTCCTTGTGCTTGAGGATAAGGTTAAGTTCACCCTGCATTTGAAGATATAAGCTATTTATTATATAGTCATACCTGTTGGCCAGGTTCATCTGGAGGATGTTGATGTTTCACAGTAGGCGCTCCTTGGTGGATCTCTTTTGTTTATGCTTCTTAGAATCCTAGGCACAAATATGAGGATTTTCCAAAGCTAGGTCCTCTTGAAAGTTTAGGTCTTTGTGCCAGCTTCATTTGACCCAATGGGTGAAGGAGGGGTCAGTTGCCCAGGAAGCCTTGGTGACGAATCTCCTTTGGCTCCTTGGGCCTTTCTCTATCTGGATTAGTAAGGGGTAGTGGTCAGACTCAGCCTTCTCTAAGTGGGTCACAGATACCTCCAGGAAGGAGTTTATAAACTCATTGTTTGTCATGCTTCGATCCAATCTGCTTTGCTTGAGGCCGTGTCAGAAAGTAAATCTTTGCCCAGAGAAGCCAAGGTCGGTGAGGCCCGCTTCAAGCATGGTAGAGGAGAAGTGTTGGGCCTCTCGATGATTATACGCCTGGTAGCCCGACGTCTCGGCGGGGGAAGTGGTGGTGTTGAAGTCGCCTGTGATGATCCAAGGCTCAGAGAGTCATTTACCCATGTCACAAATGTGTTTCTAGAGTAGGGTGCGAACCTGAAGGTGTGGGATGGCATAAACAAAAGTAGCAAGGTATGAGTTATTAACTCTGTAGGTGACAAATTGGAAATGCATCTTGAGGATCTACCCTTCGCATATATCTGAGTTCCAATAGAGCCAGATCCCTCTCGAGAAGACACGTGCTTCAGATCTGTGGGAGTTCGAGAAGCCCAGTGTTATGACCGTATCTGAGCTTAATTGGTAAACTAGGGTTTACTTGGATGATTATATTCTTAATTGGATTGATCATTTCTTAAATCTAATTAATGATGATAATTCAATTATGATGTTTTAAACCTAATAATAATGTTAAGTGTTTGATTGTTTGAGAAATTAGGGTTTGAGAAATATAAACCCTAGTTGGCTGAAATTAGGGTTTTGATAGTATATG
Source organism: Alisma plantago-aquatica (assembly GCA_963693085.1). Lineage (NCBI taxonomy): Eukaryota > Viridiplantae > Streptophyta > Magnoliopsida > Alismatales > Alismataceae > Alisma > Alisma plantago-aquatica. The sequence continues at coordinate 1,545,773,007 of OY856409.1, forward strand.
AATATGGAATTTGATCAGGATAGCAGTGTGGTAAATGATTTTTCATATTTTTTAAAAATTTTGTATTTAATTGAATTTGGGATATGATATGTATAACTCAATCATGCATATTGGAGAAAAATTTCATAATTTTTGAGTGTTCTTTGAATGTGGTTCTCAGTCAAACTATACTTCAACCAAAATGTTGACAGAGTGCTTTTCAACAGTGTAGTGTTTTATTTTTATTTATTTATTGGTAACTCCAAATGATATTAATTTTTAAATGAAGATCTAAATCTCAGTCATAAACAAATATAAAATTTTCATAATTTTTTTATGCGTTTAGACCTTATCAGTAGATGAATTACAATAACTAACATTTCTATAGAATTCTGGATAGCAATGCACTTTTCTATTTTTAATTATTTAATGGAAGCTTGGAATGATCAAAAATTTTAACTGAAGCTTTGTAAGTCAATTATACACAACATGATAAATTCTCATAATTTTAGAGAAGGTTTGATCTCTGAAATACACGAATTCACAGAAACCTTTTTATGACAGAAAAATCTACTGAAATAAGAAAAAGTATAGTGAGGGGTCAATGTGCAATTAACCCAAGCAGCTCAATTGCTCTATATGGTCAACCTAACACACAAGGATCTCTCATAATTCATGATTCAATCCAGATAAATGAAATCCTAGAGAGAGAGAGTTAGGGTTTGAGAGGAGAAATTGATGAAGATGCTGACCTAGGGTTTTACGATATGAGGAATGATGAAATCATATAAGTTTAGCTGCTTTGGATATAGTTTCATGGTGAATCTTCTCTCACATGTAAAAATTCCTTCCTCCTATGATTTGATCCAAAATGGTATTAAAACTTCCCCTTTTCTCACTATTTCTTCATAATCCCTCATTTTTAGGGTTTCCGAGTTGAAAGGAAGAAGAATTGGGTGAATTGCTTGGGATTTGATATGGATTCGAGATTTTTAGATATGGGATATGTTTTTAAGGGTTTTTCACACCTTATGGTGAGTGGTAACTTCCTTTAAACAATATATTGCATGAAAATTTGTTAAATCAACCATAATCTTTAATTGCTTAGTATGCGACTACAAACCCTGAATTGTCTATTTGTTCTAAGTTGTTGCAAAATGATATGAAATTGACTCTTCCTTTGTTTGAATGAATTTCAAATGATAAAATCATATTTGAAATGTATACAATGCATTATAATGAGAATTCCCTAAGTATTCGAAGAGGTTATAAGAGTAAACTAAAATATAGGGAATTTATCTATGACTGAAATTTGCTGTATAAGTAAACAAAGAAAGTTGCTTATCTAGATCCCCTTGGTTTGGAATGATTGATTATCTAAGTTCATAGTACATATATGTCAGATACTATCTTGGATTTCATTTAAAGTGAGTACTGTTTGTTTGGTATCTCAGTGAAGAGGGTGAAACCCTAGATGCGAGGAAAGTTGGATATTTGTGAATAGATATCGTGAAATCCATTTGACAGGATTTTCTTGACATGATAGACTTTATTTATTCAATGTTATTATAAATGCATGATATTCCAGTGAATGGCATGGAAACCCAAATTCAGCTCAGTTCCAAGGTTTTATACATATATTGATTTTATATGATTTGTTGATAGTAGTATTTATTCAGTGAATGTTTATGTCGCATGAAATCCTAATGAGAGGCATGCGATAAGTGAATGAGGTAAATGAAACCCTGAGGATATGGTGTTCAATGAATCAAGTATTTTGATATAAATGTTCTCAGTATGAGATGTGGTGATGCACAACTCAAGATTTGGGTTGATGTGTACGTTTTCCAAGAAAGTGCAAATAATTTATGGGTGCAAATGACGATTACTCGTATGCCAAGTAATTAGCTCTTATCAGTATATTAAGATGTTTAATTGCATGAGTATAGTGTATAACTGCTCGATGGACATACGTCATGTTTATTTAAGTATTTTAGTCTGCCTGCATGTATAGTATGTTGATTTCTCAGTATATTACAGTGTTTTTTAATATATTGCTCTGCCAAGTTTAGAATGATATACATGTTGTGTTATAAACTTCAATTAAGTAGACATGGTACCATAGAGATAACAAAGTCAAGTATAAGTAAGAGAAAGGTACAATGTAGAAAGGGCTTTCCAAGAATAATAAAATAATAGACATAGGTGCCCTGAACACTGTAGATTCCCTATGGATGTCTGCACTGTAGGGAGGAAACGATCCACCCTGGCAGCGACTAGTATACGGGGATTGGATTGCACCCATAGAGTGTGCAGGGAGATGAAGCCCTTGAGGAAGTATCCTAAGAGAAGATAGGTTACCCAACATGAACCGGAGATCCCGGTGGTAACCTAGAGGTACCCACATAGCGTACCAAGATGAGGCCCACAGAGCATCTTAGACCCTCTGCCTGTGTACTCAGCCTAGAAGGAGAGGTCCAGTTAAAGGGTATCTATTTAGCTGCCTTAGTTAGACGTGACGGTTCGAGTCAAGCAGACCCAAATTCAGTTCTAGGCTTAGCTTCTCGGGTTTTAAGCTAAGTCTTGTACGGTGAGATCGTAGTTCACTATGAGTCTTCATATGTAGAGTACACTGCATATGATCAGGGCATAATCAAATGAATGAGCGGTCAAATAGGTGTGTACAGTTATTCAATTATTCTTTGTATGTTTTTGAATTATTAGTTCTCTTTATGATCAATCAAGCATTTCATATATTGATTCACTCTTATAGATATTTACAGTATCCTGCCATATTTATGATTGTCAATTATTACACTCTTTAAAGCTTACTGTTGTTATAATTGATATCAATTGCTCAAAAGTATATATGTAATTATATCAATGCTTTAGATTGTTTCTTTGAAGTACTCATTCACTGAGCGAGTAGACTCACCCCTCTACTCACAATTTTTAGGGAAATCACATGGACTTGAAGAAGATATCATTGCATTAGAGTAGATCTGCCACAAGAGTTAAGTCTGTGTATAGTTAAGTTCAGTCGGTCCTTGTCACTCTAGGTCCTTGTAAAGAAATAAGAGAGAGTTGTAAATGATGATGTATAACATTATTCCTCTTTTAGAAATATGTGCCAATCATCAAGTCTTATGTGCTTAAAAGTATGAGGAACATAATGAATGTTCATACATGCATTTTTACTGTTGAAATTAGATTAGAGAAATCAATGTTTAGATTCCCTTATAAAGTTGGTTTATGTGGTTCAATGTGAGAAAACAAAGAGTTTTGAAAGAGAAGAAAACGTTAAGGGTGATCTTTGTATTATGTTAAATCCTCAATTTATGCCCTAATCTCATGATTAATGGAAATTGTGAGATCAGGGTGTAACAACTTGGTATTAGAGCTTAGGCTGAGTTGTCAGGGACCATTAAGTTAGTACGTTAGAGTCATAAGTGTGGCAGATAGGAGATAATTATGATGTTAGCTCTGGGGATTTGAGTATTTGGATATCCTGGCCTGGTATCTGAGTACTTGGATCAACCACTATCAAGCTACTCTGTCTATTCTTTCATGTATATCCTAGCCAAGTATACAGTGGAAGGATGGGCTAGAGAGGAACCCTAGAAATATTAGGGTTAGAAACAAGTAAAATGAGATAGAACTTTCCTTTCATATTGTTGTTTTATTGGAGATGAATAGAAATGCTCTTATATGTTTGAATTTAGAAATTTCGTATTTTGAAATATATATGGGTCTTTAAGATTTGTTGTACACTATGCAGTTGTAGCATTTATTGATTACATTCTTTGTATCAAGTAGACTAGAAATGATCTTTGAATGAACTTTCCTAAGTGGATATTCTTTCCACATGTTTGAGATTAATAGGAGTTGGTTAATCTTAAGTAGCTCTTGGCTTCAGGACTGTAGGCTCGGCCTGGTCCAGATGGCAGGATGCATTACATGGATCTAATGACTCCTATTAATAATATGATAAGAGCCGATTCTGGATAAATTAGACCCACATCATAGTGAGAATGTACATACACTGAGATGTTGAAACATATGGGAAAGATTAGAATAGCTAAGAATCAGTTGGAACTGATATCTGAGACCCAACTTTGATGCCTCATATGAGAAACCCTTAATTGGGAATAAAGGAACACGATGTAAGGTTTAGATTAAGTTTAATGATTAATATTATATTAACTCTAAATATGAAATATGGAAAAGATATGAGAAAAGTATGTAAGGGCCAAGGTAGTAAGAATCAATCATGAGGAATGGATTATATAACCAAGTATAATGTTTTATGTAATCCAAAGAAAAGGGAAAATAGAAGAAAAGAGTTAAGTATTCAATAAGTAAATATAAGTGAAGAGTCTTCAGAAGAGTTAAAGTAAAGAGAGTTAGATAAATATGTAAATCATAAGACTAGGATAAGAAACCAAGTTAAAACAAAGATAAATGTTGGAAATGATGAGCTTGATTAAGGAATGAGGGTTATGATATAATTGAGAGCATGAAATGTATACCTTTATTAATAAGTTTAATACATTCATCCTTACTGCCTTTGGATTCTAAGTCTTAAAAGAAGAACAAAAGTGTAGCTAAATAAATGAATAAGTCATACAAAGGTAGACTATATTCAAGAAAGAAAAACTTGATTGAAAGAGAAACTATGTTCCACCCATGCATGAGCCGTTTGATTTAAAATGAAGGATATGTAATGTATTAAACATAAGGTAATACTAGTAGAGAGATTATTGATTTAGAATTTCAACTTCACATTAGTAGAAGGATAAAAGGAAATATATGCAACATGGTATACATGATCATACACCTAAAAGAAGAAACATGATCATAAGAGAAAACTAGATGTTAAAGATGACGTGGAATAGCAGTATATGGTAAGGGAATTATGGAAAGTAAAGAAGGGTTTGAAACATAATGGAGTAATATAGATTATAAAAGAAAGAGGTTGCGATATTCAAGAAAGTGCTAATTAGTCAAGCATCCTTGTTGATAATTAATTAAACCTACATATGAGAAATGTATTATTGAATGTTTGAAGATAAGAATTCTAAGTCTCAAAATAATCTTCTCTTTCATATCTTCCTTAATGAGAGCAATGTGGGAATGAAGTGATAAGAAAATGAATCATATCTGATGCATAACCACCATGGTATAGGCATCTAGTGAATGTAATAATGCACAAAATATGATGATGAAACCCTAGAAGGGTAAATTGAGAATGTAATCTATCTGAATGGCCAATTAAGATGAAGGAAATTCAATTGATAAGATAAGGAAGACTTTAGTAAAAACTTGTGAGATCCAAAGTTTGAATTTCAAATTAAGGGAGCAAAGTCACACCACAATAATGTCATGCTACTGATAAGGCCAAACCCTAGAATGTTTAGAGTTGTAGTAGTTCAAGGGTTGTCACTAGTGATTTGACCTTGAATACTAGCATCTCTATAAAACAAGATCATGAGATTTGCACTATGAGAAGTAAACTAGCACTGATAGTAATCCATGGTTTAAAGATAGCTAATCTAAAAGGTAGATAAACAATATGGAAATGATTCGAAGCAAAGAGTAAGATATAAATTTTAAATGTAACAAGTGTGTCTGAAACAAAAGGAGAAATACAATATGAGTGAAGTGCGATATGAGATAAATTCTGGCATTGATAGCAAGAATGATGAATAATCTATTTGTGCCTTGTATGTTTCAATTTTAGGAATGTTTAATCTACATGATTAAAGAGAGAAGGATAAGTAGCAAAAAGGAAGTAGTAGTGAATGAGGAGAGAGATAAGAGATAAAAATGGCTTTTAGTAATATGTGAATTTGTTTTTATAAGTATAATTTGTTGAAGGTATATTAAGGGATGTAAATTGGTTCTACGTATGATTTCAGTGTACATGTGCAAGCAATATGTTAATTAAAGGGGTCTGATAGTTTAAGTCATTCATATCAGTAATCCATCTTAGTACTGTATAATTGTGGTATGGTGATATGGGTTGAATGATGATGGAACAAATGGAGGGTTACCCTAAATAAGGTAGTCTTACCTATTCATTCATATGAATAGAAGGGATAATAACCATATTGTATTGATATGTAATCCTAATGAGGTGTATCTTGTTATACCTAGATTTAATATAACTAAGTGTTGGTAATTGGGTATGAATAGTCCTTGAATGACTAATACAATCATGGAGTACTCTGTTACTGTTGTTGAAACCCTAGTATGCTATAACCTGATGGTTACACCTTGAATTATGTGTGGGTTCATACTTGAGAATAGTATGGAATGTGATGGTAATGCTTCACCTTATGCATCCATGATCCAATGGGGATGTCGTGAGTAGTAATGTACAATTGTTGTTGAATCTTGTCTTTTAACTCAAGACTGTTTTGCTATTTGAGTAGCACAATAGTAAAATTCAAAAGAACATGGTGAACTCTCTTTTGTGATTTAGAGGTAATACATAACAATAGTACATATTTAGCAATTTGAATTGAGATAGTTGGATCAAATTATCGATGTTGAGGTAACACCTCAAGAGTATGAAAATATTGAAATGTTTATTTCTCTCTCTATCCTATGGTTGATTGTGGAATAGAGAATTTATTTGTTATCATTGAGAACAATTTCAAACATGTTGTGATTTAGTAAAGGAATAAAGGACTTAATGTCGAAAACTACATTCAAATATGTAATACAAGAATATAATGACATGTAAGATTTCAAAAGCTTAAAATAAACCTTGAATGTACTTTTCTTGCGTGTTTATGTTTCGAGGATGAAACCTTTTAAGGGGGGGGAGAATTGTTGTGACCGTATCCGAGCTTAATTGGTAAATTAGGGTTTACCTGGATGATTATATGCTTAATTAGATTGATCATTTTTTAAATCTAATTAATGATGATAATTCAATTATGATGTTTTAAACCTAATAAGAACGTTAAGTGTTCTATTGTTTGAGAAATTAGGGTTTCAGAAGTATAAACCCTAGTTGGCTAAAATTAGAGTTTTGATAGTACATGAATATGGAATTTGATCATGATAGTAGTGTGGCAAATGATTTTTCATATTTTCTAATTTTTTTTATTTTATTGAATTTTTGATATGATATGGATAAATCAATCATGCATATTGGAGAAACATTTAAGAATTTTTTAGTATTCTTTGAATGTGGTTCTCGATCGAACTATACTTTGACCAAAATGCTGACAGAGTGCTTTTTTGTAGTGTAGTGATTTATTTTTATTTATTTATTGGTAACACCAAATGATCTAAAAGTTTCACTGGAGATCTGAAACTCAATCATAAACAACATGTAAAATGTTCATAATTTTTGGATGCATTTAGACTTTATTAGTCGATGAATTACAATAATTGACATTTCTGTAGAATTCTAGATAGTAGTGCACTATTGTATTTTAATTATTTAATGGAGGCTTGGAATGATCATAAAATTTAACCAAAGATTTGTATCTAACATATACAAAATATGATAAATTTTCATAATTTTTGGAGAAGGTTTGATCTCTGAAATACATGAATTCACATAAACCTTTTTATGATAGAAAAATCTACTGAAATAAGAAAAAGTTTAGTGAGGGGTCAATGTGCAATTAACCCAAGCAGCTCAATTGCTCTATATGGTCAACCTAACACACAAGAAGCTCTCATAATTCGTGATTCAATCCAAAGAAACAAAATCCTAGAGAGAGAGAGTTAGGGTTTGAGAGAAGAAATTGATGGAGATGCTGACCTAGGGTTTTGCGGTCTGAGGAATGATGGAATCATGTAAGTTTAGCTTCTTTGGATATAGTTTCATGGTGAATCTTCTATCACATGTCAAAATTCCATCCCTCCTCTGATTTGATCCAAAATGGTATCAAAACTTCCCCTTTTCTCACTCTTTCTTCATAATCCCTCATTTTTAGGGTTTCCGAGTTGAAAGGAAGAAGAATTGGGTGAATTGCTAGGGATTTGATATGGATTCCAGATTTTCAGATATGGGATACATTTTTAAGGTGTTTTCACACCTTAGGGTGAGTGGGAACTTCCTTTAAATAGTATATTGCACAAAAATTGGTTAAATCAACCATAATCTTTAATTGCTTAGTATGCGACTACAAACCCTGAATCGTCTATTTGTTCTAAGTTGTTGCAAAATGATATGAAATGGATTCTTCCTTTGTTTGAATGAATTTCAGATGATAAAATAATATTATAAATGTATACAATGCATTATAATGAGAATTCCCTAAGTATTCACAGAGGTTATAAGAGTAAACTGAAATATAGGGAATTTGTCCATGACTGATATTTATTGTATAATTAAATAGAGAAAGTTTCTTATCTAGATCCCCTTTGTTTTGAATGACTGTTTATCTAAATTCATAGTACATATATGTCAGATACTATTTTGGATTTATTTTAAAGTGAGTAGTGTTTGTTTGGTATCTCAGTGAATAGGGTGAAACCCTAAATGCGAGGAAAGTTGGATATTTGCGAATAGATATCGTGAAATCCATTTGAAGGGATTTTCTTGACATGATAGACTTTATTTATTCAATATTATTATTGATGCATGATATCCCAGTAAATGGCATGGAAACCCAAATTCATCTCAGTTCCAAGGTTTTATACATATATTGATTTTCTATGATTTGTTGATACTAGTCTTTATTCAGTGAATGTTTATGTCGCATGAAATCCTTATAAGAGCCATGCGATAAGTGAATGAGGTAAATGAAACCCTAAGGATAGGATGTTCAATGAATCAAGTATTTTGATATAAATGTTCTCAGTATGAGATGTGGTGATGCACAACTCAAGATTTGGGTCAATGTGCACATTTTCCAAGAAAGTGCAAATAATTTCTGGGTGCAAATGACGATTACTCATATGCCAAGTAATTAGCTCTTATCAGTATATTAAGATGTTTAATTGCATGATTCTAGTGTATAGTTCCAGATGGACATGCATCATGTTTATTTAAGTATTTCAGTCTGCCTGCATGTAAAGTATGTTGATTTCTCAGTATATTACATTGTTTTAAATATACTGCTCTGCCAAGTTTAGAAAGATATACATGTTCTATTATAAACTTCAATTAAACAGACGCGGTACCATAGAGATACCAAAGTCAAGTATAAGTAAGAGAAAGGTACAATGTAGAAAGAGCTTTCCAAGAATTATTAAATAATAGACATAGGTGCCCTAAACACTGTAGATTCCCGTAGGATGTCTACACTGTAGGGAGGAAACAATCCACCCTGGAAGCGACCAGTATAAGGGGATCAGATTGCACCCACAGAGCATGCAGGGAGACAAAGTCCTTGATGAAGTCTCCTAAGAGAAGATAGGTTACCCAACATGAACCAGAGATCCTAGTGGTAACCCAGAGGTACCCACAGAGCATACCAAGATGAGGCCCATAGAGCGTCTCAGACCCTCAGCCTGTGTACTCATCCTAGAAGGAGAGGTCCAGTTAAAGGCCAGCTGTTTAGCCGCCTTAGTCAGACGTGACAGTTTGAGTCAAGAAGACTCAGATTCAGTTCTAGGCTTAGCTTCCTGGGTTTTAAGCTAAGTCTCGTACGGTGAGATCGTAGTTCACTATGAGTCTTCATATGTAGAGTACACTACATATGATCATGGCATAATAAAATGAATGAGAGGTCAAACAAGTGTGGACAGTTATTCAATTATTCTTTGTATGTTTCTAAATTATTAGTTCTCTTTATGATCAATCAAGCATTTCATATATTGATTCACTCTTATAGATATTAGAGTATCCTGCCATATTTATGATTGTCAATTATTAGACTCTTTAAAGCTTACTGCAGTTATAATTGATATCAATTTCTCAAAAGTATATATGTAATTATATTAGTGCTTTAGACTATTTCTTTGAAGTACTCATTCACTGAGCAAGTAGGCTCCCCCCTCTACTCACAATTTTTAGGGAAATCACATGGACTTGAAGAAGATATCATTGAATCAGAGTAGATATACCACAAGAGTTAAGTCTGAGTATAGTTAAGTTCATTCGGTCCTTGTCACTCTAGGTCCTTGTAAAGAAATAAGAGAGAGTTGTAAATGATGATGTATAACATTATTCCTCTTTTAGCAATATGTGGGAATCAGCAAGTCTTATGTGCTTAAAAGTATGAGGAACATAATGAATGTTCATACATGCATTTTTACTATTGAAATTAGATTAGAGAAATCAATGTTTAGATTCCCTTGTAAAGTTGGTTTATGTGGTCCAATGCGAGAAAACAAAGAGTTTTGAAAGAGAAGAAAAAGTGAAGGGTGATCTTTGTATTACGTTAAATCCTCAATTTATGCCCTAATCTCATGATTAGTGGAAATTGTGAGATCGGGGTGTAACACCCAGCTTCTTAATGGTTTGGATTGCTTTAGCAGTGCTAATCCTAGGCGCAAGAATGGTGGTGATGGTAGGTTTATGGATTAAGACAAGTTCCTTCAACACTCTACTAGTATCGTCATTTCCAATACCACGGATATTCCAACACATAAGTTTAGACATCAAAGAAGTGGCTGTGAGGATTGAGACTAGGCAATCGAGTTAAGATTGAGCCTCAGTGTTCTCCTTGTTGGCAACGACATTCAGTGCTTCTAGTATCACCTCCAAATTTTGAGTTCCTCTTAGCCTTGCGCTCTTTCTCACGCCTTCAATAGATGCTTTCATTGTGTCTGAACACTTCATCTTCATTGCACTTCCTTTAAACATATTCCTACTAGTTGAATTTCTAGGGGTGGTGTTATCTTCTACTGATGGGCCAGCTTCCTGTTTCTTCCTTCCACTTCGGATGGTTTGCCTTGTGGCAATGGGATGACCTCAATTACCTCATCTATCTTCGGGTGAACCATTGTATGGATCTGAGGTATGGTTGGCTCGCTTGTTTGTCATCTATCCATCTCAGGATTGGTTGATCTGATTTGAGATATCCCTGAGAATTTCTGCCTTCTGCTGAACGGTCTCGGTTGTGCTAACAGTCTTCTTCTTCCTCCAAATCCTAGGGTTCTTGTGTCCTATTGAGTGTTCTGTGGCCTACTTGTCTTTTTGGCTTGTGTTCATGGTTGCTTCAATTGCTTCATCTTCTTCAATTAGATCATTGAACATGTTTCTCATTTTCATGGATGTATCAGATAGTATACCAGGTACTTACTCTTTTCCTTGGTGGCCTCGTCTGCGTCGCTGAGTTTTCCAAGGATTTTTAGCCTCAGTGTGGACTATTTCCATGGCTGAGGGTGTTTCATTCCTGTTCGTTTTCAGGTGATCAACTTTTGCGGTGCACTGGAACGACGTGTGGCTCTCCTTGCCGCAAGCTCCACACTAAAATGGGAAGCCTTCGTATTCTATTTCATGTTCTATACCATTGATAACAATATAGGGTACCAGTTCTGATGTTGTGTCCAGCTCGATGGCAATCCTAGCAAACTTGCTCCTTGTCCATTGGATAGTATGTTCGCCTACCTTTATCAGTCGGCCTAAAGCCTTACCGATGTAGTCAAAGATGGTTTCGATGTATAGGTGTAGCAGAAGGTTGAGGATACGAACCCAATAGACAATTTTCCTCAAAAGGTCGGGTGAGGGAATAAAGGAGGGATACCAGTCCCAGACGATCAGGTTGTAGCCAAAGATTTTCCAAGGTCCTCATGCCATGGCCATCTCGTAGTCACGTCAACACGAGAGTTGAATGACAAAGTGATTAAGATCTAGTTCATAAATGTTGTATTTTCCCACTAAACTCCACATGGCTCACAGACGGTCCCTTAAGGTTATGTATCTGAGTTGAGTACCCATGGCTTTCATGACCACAACATATTGCCAATGTCTGACTAGGAATTCTTTGTACATCAGATCTATAGTTATTTCTGGATGTTTTTCAGATATATATAGATTCAACGCCTCCAGATCCAAGTGTTCTTCGAAAAGCTTGTTGAGGAATAGATAAGATGCTTTGTTCGCCTCCGATTTGGAGTTGGAATTGGAATTATTAGGACCCCAAATGTTCTCAGTATTAGGCATTGAAATCTCCTATGAACCTTGGTTGTTTCCTGAGAGCGGCGGGAATGGCTCTGATGGGGATGTTGCTCCTCCTACCCCGGGATCATATGCATTACTGGTGCCAATCATTTCCTTTTGTGTGTATGTGCTCTGGTTCTTTGTTTGCAACGATCCTCTCATGCCGATATAATGGAACTCCAATCCCATGTTCAGGATGCAGATCTTCTCGAAACTCGTGGATTCAATGCTTTTCTATGCTTCCATGCGACCATAGTTCTCTGTTCTTGGGCTCCTAGAACGTCTCTTGTGGATCTACTCATGCTGAAGGCTCCTAACCTCCTTATTCCTGCCTTCTGATGATCTCTCAGTCACCGTGGGGACTGTACCATCCATTTCCCCTGGATCGCCCACTGCCACAGCCCCCCACTCCTCTTTTGTACCCTAATTTGGATCTATTTGTTACAAGATTTCATACATATATACATGAGAAAGAGAGAGAGATATACCCATTGAGTCACTAATGTGGCACGCTCTATTTGGGCGGCATCGGGCCACGCCTGTGCCTGTGCATCACGGGTCTACGGTCTTCATTTGACCAGTAACACCAAGAACACAAGAGAGAAAGAGGCAGAGGCTGTGAGAGAGGGTGAGTGAGATTAGGGACATTCGATCTTGGACCTGCGTGTACTTCAGCCTGATCAACGACAACTGTGCACCTACATTGTGGAACCACTACCCCACATGACAGACTTACTTGTGGCGGTGCACCTAACCAGAGTTGAGAAGTAGGACGGGTGAGAGACCACAGAGAGCCTCAAAAACTAGCCGGACAGGTCCCTAAGGGCCTCGTGAATCCACTTTGATGATCAAATGCGTTGGATGGTGACTAGGGAGGAAACCCCTAAAGCCACATCTGTGGTGGTGGCACAACCACAACAGGAAGAAGGAGAAGGAGGGAGGGATCTATGGCGCTTGATCGAGCATGGATGGAGGGGCCAAACATGACAAAGGGGCATAAAAGTGGACTGCAAATTCAAGGGAAGGTTTTATAGTGAGAAAAGAGGGCCAAGACACCTTGGCTCGCCCTTACCGCAGAAACAACGACCGACGAGTCTATAAGTTGTCCCATACTCCTCATCAAAGCCCAAAAAGACAAGATAAGTGTAGGGTAGGGTTGTAGGAGCATGGTCGAGGACTTTCATGGTTACTTTGAGTGAAGATGAGGTCAAAAATCCCTTAAAATCGAGGGTTGTGGACATTGCTAGAGCTCCTAGCCCCTTGACTTTTGCTCAAGGTTGGGGATGACTCCCCAACCGTCAGATCGAGCCTCGCTCCATGGGCAACCCAATCGAGCGGATGAAGGTGGCTCCCTTCCTTGTTTGTGCATGGTCTTGTGAGAAGAAGTAAATGGGCCGCGCCCATGTGAGAGGAGAGGGGTCGAGTCCCAACAAGGAAAAAAATAGGGAAAGGGACCAAAAAAGAAGAAGAAAAAGGCATAGAAAAGGAGCAAGAATGCAAAGACCATATCTTTGTGCTCGATTATCCGATTTGGGTGAAATCTTCACCATAAGATCATCAATTTCATCATATTGCTTATGATAAGGGATTTAGATGATGATCATCATGTTTATGGTCTCAAAAATTGAAAACATCCTCAAAGCTAATTAAGCACTGAACATAGCATAATTGAGTTCCAAAATTGTAATTTACCAACTATATCTCAACAATTGAGCAATATTTGATTCCAAACATCTAATTTATGATTTGAGAAGTCTTTCAGTCTAATAGGGTGCATTATGAGTCAAAGTGTGCATAATTGGAGGAGAGAGAAAATCTAGGTTGTTACATGTCTCTTACAAATACAGGTATGAGACATTATCACGTTTAAGAAGCCCTGAGACCCTTATCTAAATGTATAATATAGCTCACCATCAGTTATACATAAATCACTAAAAGAAGATGGTCCATGCACAAAATTGAAAATCATTCTTGATAATATATTTCATCTTCATATTGATTTCAACACTAAGATGACCAACTTCCTTGAAAATTTGCAAACTATCCAATATAAAGATAATTCATTCTCGATAAAGAGCTCAAGAAATTCTTGATGTATGCATCTTTTAGATTCAACATTATTAGAACTAAATGTCACAAATTTAGTCAACATTGAGTTTCCTAAATGTCCTTATTATAGAACATGACATAAAATTTTTATTTGGCAAAATGAAACAATAAACTTGTTTGGTAAATGAACATGTAGAGGGATGTCATAACGACATATTTCATTTAGGTTGAATTGAAATATTATCCATACAACCTCATGTGTGAAACCCATATTTTATCTTGAATGTTTTTTATTCTTCTGGGTGTAGATACACATTTACTCTAGCATGTCCTTTGTAATTGTGTTTATGCAAATACTTAATAATTTCTATTCAAGAATGTACCTAGTATTTATGTGACAATTATAACATTTAAGTGGATAAGAATTATGTGGTACAAACCAATAATAAGTTATTCATTTTTTCACTATTTTCGTTACACCATTGTTCCTTCACCTATATATCAGAATAGAAGTTATTCATTCCATTGAATGTGGATAATAAGGCTTTCTATAGTGTTATTTACAAGAATTGTTGATCATGCAAGGGGAGTATTTTCTTAATGTCCCGCATGAACAATGAATCATATCCTTCAAAAACATTTCAAGTACTATAGTATCATTTTTCTTATTTGGGATTATAATGCAAACAAAGTGATCATAGCTATCAGAACCGACTATTTTATCTTTTTGGTTCAAGATAATTTGACAACAACATGAGATAATTATCTTTTCTGAAATCCTATCACATGAACATGAGTTACTACATTTCCAAATACTTTTCCTCAAATATTTTACTTTCTAAATATTTAATCTTTGCATAGAAATTATATGCAATTATGTTTGATCCATTACATGCATGTTCCCATGAAGTTATCTGACTCCATTTTTTATTATATGTTATTGTAGGAAAAGATCAAGTTTTTCACGTTTATGTACTAAATCCATTGCATTCAGATACATCATTGTCATATCACTTAGACCTCTTATAAAATATGTTGGTAAAATACTCTTTCTACCAAATTTTGATGCCCTAGTCTCACCATATGCACTATTCAAAAATACCTTTGCATAAATTATCCCTAATACCATTTTGATATTTGTAGAAGAAATCTAGTGGTGTAGTTTCAATCTTTATAAACAAATATAAAAAAAGAGTTAAACCAACCTTCAAATATCCAATAATGATGTCGTTATAGAGTCACAAATTGGAAATAAATAGCAAGACTATTCTTGAAGTGACACATAGACTTTTACATTGTTTCCAGAATCTATAAAAATAGATCAACAACATTCCAATTAAGACTAGTTTAAATAACATTATATTAACAACTGTAAAATGGTATACATAGTTAATGGTTTCATAGAGTGGTTACAAATATGAATGTTTCACTCAAAATAATTATCAATAGTATTCATGGGTAGAAATTTCATCTTTATTTTCATTTTTAAAATTTTGTGTAAGCTTATCAATATTAATACAACTTAGAACAACAATACATTCATGCTCATGTTCATTTTTAAAATATTAAAGTCAAATGCTCAACAATAGAGTAAGTAGAAATAATATACAAAAAAACCTTTTAGTTACAAGACATATAAATGTTAATCTTGAAATAATAGAAAAAATGTTGATGAGATGTAAAAGTTTGTAACATTTTCAAAATATAAATATAAAATAACAAACATTATAATAACTCCTATATATGAGAAAACATATACATAGAGATAATATTTACCCTAGAAAAGTAGAGAAAGTACTTCTTAATCATTTCCATAACAAAAGGAATATCAACTACATATAACAAAATTATGAATTCAAAATACAATCAACTACATGATCATTTACATGAAGGGACACCCAATGTTTAGACCCTTGGTTTGTTACTAAGAGGTCTCAGATATAAGCCCCATCGATGGCCTAGATAAAATTGCCAATTTAAAATATTACATAAATAAATTGATTTTCAAGATTTATAATGTGTTCAAGGTTTTAATGAATAAAAAAAGTACACACTTATAAAACATGCATGTAATTTTCTATAAATTTACAATATCTAGAAAAAATTTGGGAACTGTGAAATTAGTAACCAAACAAAAATACAAACAAAAATTTTCAAGAAGATAGGTAGAAGTTTAAAACCATTTTTAAGTAAGAAAAAACCAATTTGTTGACATACCTAGTTATCCTTTGTTCAAGATATGTTCAAAATCATTATAGCTTGATGTCAAATTTGCATAGCATGGTCAGTTGGCGAGAGACCAATTTTCCTCATAGTATTTCTTTGTGCCTCCCAAATTTACCTCAATGAAAGAATAATGGGTATTCTAATGAACCACTACGCTAGTGTTCTACTGAATCTATACCAAACGAGCTAGATGGTATGGTGGTGAATATCCATCTGAACCTGGAGGGAAAGTGGAACATACCATTTTTGATTGATTGGTTTCATGCGAACATACTCAAAATCATCACGAGAGTAAAGAAACATGTATCAAGTTCCTAGTCTGATTTGAGAGATTGGAATTGTTCATCAAATGGATGCTATTCTACCAAATTTGCCTACTCCAAGATAAAGGAAAATAAGGAACTTTGAGTGGATGGGAATTGGAAGTTCATCTACACGGAAAATGTTTCGAAAAAAGTTAAAACCTTTGGATGGATACAAAGTCACAATGCTCTTATCACCAACCATAGGAGGCTAAGCATGCATATGACACAGGACAAGATATGTAATAGATGCAAAGGGGAGGTGGAAAGTGCTCTTCATGATCCAAGAGACTGCATTCATGTCAAAGACATCTTGAAATATCTTATTCAAAGAAATGAACTACACAATTTCTATGATGGAAAAAATCTGGGAACATGCATTAGGTGGAATCTCAAATCAAATTTGAAACAAGAACTAGGTTCCTCATAGACTGTTGGTATATATGTTGATGTAGGAAAAAGTGGTTATTTAGGGAGTTAAACTTCCAAAATCACACCACATAAATTATATTTGCAAAGCAGTGCAACTCTGTGAGTGTTTATTTGACAAAGAAGATGTAATAGGAAGAAGTAGTGATGAGGGACGAGCAAGGTAAATCTTGATGATAAAGATAAATCTTGATGATGCTTTCAATAACCAAGCTTTATGAATTAGATGACATGATGAGGGACGAGCAAGGAATCTGGCAAGGTGGTTTTGCAAAAAGGATCACTCCTAAAAACTCTACCCAAGTTGAATTGCAAGCCATTTAGATGTCTTTGGAAATCATGGAGGAAGGCGGGCTGGAGACATTCTTCTCAGTTCTGATTGTAGAGTTTCTACCTAGATGATAACTAAGGACCTGAAAAAGAAAAAAAATTATGCAATCCATATTTGAAGGATCTAGTTGAAGATGAATGTAACACCCCCTTCAAGAATACATGCATATGAGGAAGAAAATATCCAATTTTCCATAACCTGAAGGACTTTAGCTCAACGGGATGTCACAATTATAATAAACATTGCAAATAAATTAAATAATAATAATCATGCATGCATATTCAAATTGATTCATACATGGTTCAAAGACATTCTAGTATAGTTGAGTTGTTGAATAAATCATCTAACTTCTAAACATGACTTGTAACTTGAAAGTAACTCGAATATAAATGATTGAATCTTCTAGGTAAATGGCACCTCACCAAGATAAACCCTAAGAATCCTTGACATATTCCTTAGGCGGATCTATATGGCTCTATCCTTGAAGTTTCTCTTAGTCCTACAGGAATCATGGCCCTAACCATGCATGTAATAAAAATCATGCTAGAGCAAGCAGTAAGGAAAAACATGAATCTAATTAAACACTAGTTTTTTATTCACATAAATTAATCTTGGTGGTTGACTATAGTTTCATTGATACGTATACAACAATTGTTCCCATAAGGGATGTAAGCTTAACTAATGTTCCAATTGAACTCATAAGGCCAGAAGGGTCAACATTAATATGATGAGGACAATATAATGCAACTCATTACATAATTAATCATTAACTTGAATTTTCAATAACATTACATGAATTCTTGAAAATAAATATTGAAAGAAAAATAAGAATTAAATAACATCGATCGAGGTAATATTATAATTATTGTACATAGATATGCATATAATTTAACTTGATCATCATGATGCAATAAATATAATGCGATTAGAAATGCATAGTAAATACTCAAAGTGCACAGACCATAGTTGGTCTTCATAGTTTGATGAACTCCTAATTGTTTCTTTGGTTTGATTGAAACTATAATTACCCTATGTAGGGAAATATGGCTATAAAGATGGTCGTGGACAAAAAAAATTCTTGCCATATTCCCCTTGACCAGTAGATTGTGTCTACAACTATAGATTGGGAAGGAAGATTGCAAGGCATATACCTGGTCCTGGAGAAAGTTCAATGACTATCCTTGCAATAGAGTGCTTCTTTTTGAAGAAGAACTTGGACAATTTTTGGCGTCGGCTTTGTGGAATAGAACCAAAAACAACAGTTCACAATGTCCTCCTAACAGGTTGCAATGACCTCCATGCTTCTACATAGTCTACACGGACCACCGAGAACTCATGTCATTCTTTTCAAACTAAATAAAAGGAGTTACATCGTGCCTGCATTGATTCCTCTCCCTTGTTGTCTATCCCTTGCTATCTCTCCCTTTTACGGGTAAGACTTGCTCAAGTTTTCAAGCTACCACAATTGTGAGAAGACAACAATTCTCATAGATTATTGTTGTGTCATTTGAAATCCTAGACTAACCCTCTATTTATAGCTGGGCCAGGGTAAGGGCTTCTAGATCAACTCAAAGTTCAAGAAATGGGATTTCCATAATTTTCTTGAAGCTCTGAACCATGAACCAGTCAGTTGACATGTGAAATGATCGGTTCAACACTTGAATCAGTCAGTTTAATATATTTCCTATTTGCAATCATATTGGCTTTATATATTTGATTAATGCACAACATGATTCCTACATAAATCATTGATCTAGTCTTAGCGGTCTCCCAATCGGTTGGTTCACAACATAAACTTGTCGGTTCATATTTCGAAAGCGGTCAGTTCTCACTCTGAACTGATCATTTCAGATTTTTGTCAGCCAATGTTGTTTAAATTGAATACCTAAACACTTTAGTAATCAAGTAAAATCGTATTCATGAGTAAACTCTTTTTCTAGTTTTATCCTATGTGTATGAACCTATAGGTCCCAAGTTACATTGGCAATGAATGTCTGTAACTAATTTATGACATCACAAACAATGAGTGGTATCTAGAAACACATCATTTCTACCCAAGTAATTGGGAAGTTAGAGAACAAATTCAACCTACAATCTATTAATAGTATTAGAGTGATCATATAGTTCCTTTTTCTATGATATCCATATTGAAATGAAGGCATGGAATTGTTATTCTCTCAATGTTCAATCCATATTATTTGAACTAGAGAATACTATCTGAGATGGATGTGAGCTCACATATAATATATTAGTTCACATGAGGTTGGTCATACATTCCTTAGTCTCTCGTATAAAGTGGTAGGGTTATCAACTCTAGTAGGAGGGACAAATCCCATCTACATTGCTTACAGTCATTCCCTATGTGTCACAACATATCCAAACATGACCACTAGTGGTAACCCATATTCAAGGTCGCATTAGATGATGTCAAAGTACATTAAATGACATGTAATTAGTGTAGTGATTTCAGGTCTAAGAACCACACTCACTATGAAAGATGCTTATGC
The DNA here is from genome assembly GCA_963693085.1 of Alisma plantago-aquatica. Lineage (NCBI taxonomy): Eukaryota > Viridiplantae > Streptophyta > Magnoliopsida > Alismatales > Alismataceae > Alisma > Alisma plantago-aquatica. Next base: position 1,545,792,906 of record OY856409.1, read on the forward strand.
CTACCATTCATTAGTTTCCATGTATCACTTGTAAGGTGGGTTTGTCTGATAAATTGTTCTCTAACAAGTACCTATGTGTTTGGTTTGATATCACATATCACGACTAATGGGATTCTGTTATCAACCAAGACACACTCTAGTCTTAAATGTTATCGTTGTCTATCAGCTTCCAAAATAACATCGAACTAGGGAAATAATAAGAATGTATGTACTCTTATCATTTGTATGATCTTACTATTTACATCCTCAAAATAAAGACATACTCATCGATTAACATCATCCTTTAGACCTCTATCATGTTATACCATTATCTCATAATTGAATAAACAAATAAATGAAGCTTTCCTTTATTATTGATCTAATCATTTACAAGATATGCCGTTACAATCATCATATGATTGTCGCTCTAGGCACACCTACCAACACCATGTTCATTCAATAATCACCCATTAACAATTATGTTCATATTAAATTCTAGGGTTTTTGTTCTTGGCTAAAATAGGGAAAATCTGGTCATATAACGTTCTGAATCCTAATCCATCATCTAGATCTCAAAAAAATGATCGAAAACCATATAGGATTGGACCCCAGTAGTGTTACTAATTAATTGTTATCGATTTTAAAAACCCAGCCAATCAAACGGTGATATAAATCCACATGTGACACATTATACAAAACTAGATAGTAATGCCCAACTAGGCTAGCCGCATGAAACTATGTTGGTCAAAGGCCATGGTCAAGTTCAACATGTTGGTCAACAAGATAGAATTACAAAAGTCCTGCTGTACCCAAGGGCACATGAAAAAAGGTAAACAAATGTGAAGGGTAAACCGATGCTCTTTCTACTCCTCATCTTCCTCAAACTAGTCGATAAATCAACATCCAAAACTTGTGTCTAATCCTTGATTGTGGGTCTTTAATCCAAACATTGACGAGATAAACTGAAATTGCAGTTAATATCCTAGAGTCGTCTTGGTCATAGAGACCCTTCACTCTTGGTCCCTTGTACCCGAGCCAAAAAGATGTTATTATTATCATTACTGCTAAGATGGTAAAGGTTGGAGATTACATAAAAAGCAGGTTCAAGGAAAGCTAAAAACTTGGGAGTGTCTGAAACATGTTGACAAAGGTGAAAAGAAGGAGAACAAGACCTGAAGAAGTCTAGGGAGGCAAATTGCTCAAACAAGCCATAAAATCATAAATAAGAGGAAAATTGGATTGATACCTTCTCAATGGAAATTAAAGGGTCTATGGGCTTCTTGGAGGGTCTCAGAATCTTCCCACAACCTTCACATGATGTGGAGTACTGCAGTCACCCACCTAACTTGTAAATAGGAAAAGGAGGTAGGTGCTCTTTGTCAGATATGATTGAGGATGATTCATGCGAAGTTGGTGTTCCAGAAGTGTTGAATAATACTTTAGGCACGTTTTGGAGTCAAATTATATATAGTTGGTTGTCTAGGGTTGTGATGAGATTTTGTGAAGGTTGGAATAGGGAATAGAATAGAGGAGTCCCAATGTATGTGGTCTCTAATGCATGAAACTCCAAAGAGTCTGAGTTCAATCAACTCGGGACGATAAGGAGAAATAATGATGGGTTCTATTGGTAATGGTTTGTAGATGAAAACATGATAATGTGGGAAGGATTTTTGTTGATTCATAGGAGTCTCACATGGACCGGGAATCTAATGAGTGGACCGTACCTCATGTTTGCGGGATCTAGAGTCTGACCCGAAAATAGACTGCATCTGTGTGATAGATGATTTGTTCAAAAAATAGCTAATAAGGATGTGTTATACATGAAATCATGGCTTGATTTACAAAATCATTCTAATTAATTCATATGGTATGTTATTTAAGGTTTAAACTATATAGAAACTTTCAAAATCCACTACAGGGGGTTATAAAAGGTCGTATTGGTCCTAAATTTCGACCACAAGTGCATTGTAGGAGATAGAATATTCTTATGTAGGTATTTTATGAATTGGTGAGGTGGAAATTATTGCATGATGAATTGACTAGGAATGTAAATCCTAGAGTTTACCAAAACTAATGTGCAATAATGACAGCTGCAAGTAGATGGATCTTATCACAGTACAATTTAGGATCAAAACCCAAGGAAAACTTGTTAAAGAATTATATGATCAAAGTAACATATAAATAACTAGTATTTAGACCAAAGTTTGAGTTGGGTTTTTTAACTATGTTTGAAAGAAGGAAGAGAGCTATATTAAAGTTCTAGTTATCAAAAGATGGACACACTAGGGTAGAACTGGGTTTTAGATCCACTACTCGAATATGTGCATTCATTCAAATTCAAACATGTATGAAGATGTAAATAGATCTATGAAGGTTTCCCCTTTCGTTGTTAGAAACGTGCATTATTAAATATCCTTATAAGATCAATGGCTTGTTACCTACAGATCCTATATCCAATACTCTGGAGACTTCTTGTCAGAATTTCTCATCAGGGCATGAAATAAAGCTAATCGATATTTAAATATTAAATGTTGAAGTTCTCACACAATAAGATTGTATTAAATCACACAATTAGTAATGAACTAAATGATTTCATGCAAGAATTGGAACATTAAAGAAATTGAATGAACGATGATGGGGCTAATCCCCATTACTCCCATGACATGGTAAGATTTATATCACTAGAAGATAAAGAGGATGTGATCATGGTCACGATGGTAGTAGAAGTATATCAACGCAATGTGCTACAATAGAATCCTTCCTTCTCTATCTTCTATTTACTAACCATGGCTTGCAGCTGAAGTAGGCAGATGGAAAACAACTCAGTGAAGAGATTGATCATCAAGAGAGGGAGGTTGATGGCCTTGAATTTGGTCAAGTTGATATGGAGGTCGACACACTAGAGGTGGATTGTAAGGACCCCTCCCCCTGTTATCCCCTATTCAGGTGGACCAAGAGGGCATGGGCCATTATCACTAATGTAGGATCGCATGTTTAGTAATTTATCAAAAATAATTAACAAAAAGGAATTTGATATAAAATCGATGGAATAACTAAAGTTGCAACATAAGCAAAATCTACTTAACTATAACCTCCATGATTACATTATGTTTCATCATCATGTGCCTTCTTTCTGGATATCTAGTTTCATCATATTTGCAGTAAAACATATTCTCTAAAAACATCAACAAACAAAATGGAAATCAATATAACAAATTCTACTGGTATGTGGGGGAAAAATATCTGCATATACTTGTAACAACATTAACACATAAATTATTTTTTATAGAATCAAAGTACACATTTTCTTCACAACTTCCTAACCATTTTTACCCAACCTCAGGTATTCTCTCTCTTAGGGTTTTGTCTTGAGAAGAGACTTTTAGGCTACTTCTCAATCTAGAGCTAGGTATCTCATTGACCACCTGTCAATCTGGATCTAGGTTCCATTAGGTCTTCCCAATCTAGGGCATGACCTCTTATGACCTTCCCAATTCAGGGCCTCATTTGAACTTCCCAAACTAGAGCTTTGTCTTTTAGTCATCACCATGACATTACTTTTATTTTCATTCACAATTTTTGGAGTTGGTATGTGGGTTCGATAAAGTTATAAGATTACTATTGTGATAGCCATTTTCGCTTTCTAGATTGTAGGAAATAAAATTCATCCAAGCATTTATAATCAAGCAATCTGGTAAAACCTAAAAAATCATCAAGAAGCTAGAGCGATTAGTCATAAGTGTAACCACATACCTGGATCGGAATCTAGATGTCCAAGCAAGAGCAAGCAATCAATCAACCAAGTAAAGTTACCCTAAAAGTTAATGTAATACACCCATGTATTATTATTTTATCCAAATCATCATTAAGACTGACTTGAGCCCCAAGTTAAGGTTCTAGGTCAACATTAGGGTTTTTTTAGGGTTTTGGCTTCCCAAACCCTAGATTCCACTTTTTATCCACATTGGGCTTACAAACCCTAATTTATAATTAAATACACCTTTTATTTTGAGGAAACCCTAATTAATCAAATTATAGGTTGCTAACTTCATATAACTTTCAAGTTACTCTTTTTATTCATAAAAGATCAATCTTTGATCATCAATATCAATTGAACATATTAAGATAATCAATTCTTAGAAATTAGAGTTCTAGTTCTTTTAACACATTAAAGATTCTATCTTTAAGCACTTTTTGAAGCATAATCATATTTAGGTGATGATAAATTTTTTATTGAATTTCATGGATTTTTTGAGAGAAAACTATATATTACTTGTTCCCATTTGATAATCCCATAATTAGTTATGATTTTTCAAAATATATTATTTTTAGACCAATGGTAGACTGCCAACTAAGCAAAGGGCCCTGAGAGCAGCCTTGCCATTGCAGTTGGGATGAGCCAATTGAGTCTAGTGAACTCTACTTATTTTCCCATGTGGTAACAAGGATGGACCAACTTAGAGAATGATCATAAAGACCAAAAGGCCTTACCTATTTCGAAGGGGAGGCGAGGGCAATCTAGTTAAATTACCGAGGTCCTTCTTCAATCTCCCGGTGATCAAAAGCTCCCTAGGGTGATTCAACTCAGGTGTTGATTCCACGCTTCAATGGACCAGAGTGCAAAGTGAGAGTGCCTTCTCCTTGATCCTACTCTGCCGAACTCAGAGCACTCCTCAATTGATCGGGTGCTGCTAGGAGCAGATAGGGCGAGGTGAGATACCTCCAGAAAGACAACAGTCTGGGCAAGGGTGAAGATCGGGGATAAAGGGGAAATCAAGACCACATAATTGTTCACGAAACTTGGTCGAAGGTTTGGGAACTATTTATGCCTTCGCAGATGGTCTAAAGACCCTATTTATAGTGTGGGTCAAACATGGGGGTTGTAGATTAGGAAATTCTTCTAGATACCTCAAGCGTAGGTCAAATTTAGGGTAGGTTGGTTCAATTTGATCTCTCGAAATCATTGGGATGCTTTCTCGATCTACTTGTGCATTAAGTTGTGAGGAAATAACCCTCAAAATCCACCTATTTCAAGTTCTTATTTCCTTACTTGATTGAAGGTAGAGGATGAGCACTACACCATTAGATCTCAGATCCAACAACCCACAACTCACATGAAAAGATAAAAGGCTTAAATAAAAGAATTCTAATTTGATTTGAGATTTTGACATTTAATGATATTCCAATCACATTAGATATTTTCCAAAAATACATATCGCACAAACCATGCAATCTTTTAATCCCAAATTTTAAGGTAAAATCTTTAACGACTTAAACTACTCGTTTGGAATGTTTGGAACCAAAAATAAAAAATAAAATAGACTTTTCGTCATATGCAAGTCATCCACTTATATGGCATATATTATGTATGAAAATCACCTTTTTCTCTTTCTTCATATATTATGCATTAAAATTCACCTTTTTCTCTTTCTTTCTTTTCTATTTTCTTTATTTTGATTTCTTATCTTATTAGAAACCATGTGGAATTGAAAACTAATCAATAGTGGTTATCCATGTCGCTTTCTAAAGAATTCTACACAATTCTCACAAATGTGCCCAATTATCTTCTATATTTTTTTCCTTTTTACTTAATATTGGATTTCTTTTATATTTTTTCCCTTTTATCCATCATTGGATTATCAAAATAGTGTAAACCATGAAATCATGCATCTAAGGGAAATTTGTAAAGGAACCCATTCTATAAACACAAAGCATACACATTTTCATTTAAGTCTCTTTCACTTGAATAATTGCATTTCAATTTATTAAAATACAAGAAAAAATGGAGGTAACAGTGATGGCCTGGAGTTGTGGAAGTCGATGAGAGTCCCCAATTCCATAGGTTGATGACTCATCTAGGTCAATGGAACTAGCATGGTCGATGGATCTACACTTCATCTCTAATCTCAATGTCAGTCTTTACACATCTTCTGTCTCCAAAATCTAAGGTGTCTTATACTGATGCCTAGGGGGTTATTTATAGGGTTATGGTTGTTGAATACTTGTGTTCACCCTTGAACTTCCATCCATTGACTAGGGAGGTCAAAGGGTAGATGACAAATCATCTAGGTCGATGATCTTGATTTCTCGATGGATGGTCATTGATAGATGGTTGTTCCAATAGCTTTTCTTAAGGTGTAGGTCTCATCAAGTTGATCAATTCGATAGATAATTTAGCCCATTTTGGTCATCAGATGAGTGAGTTATGCATTTTAGAAGGCCTTATAGAAAATAGATGGAATCAACCTTAGGTGTTACCTTGATGCCCATCAAGCGATTGCATCCCTTGATCCTTAATCCAATGTCTTGCACCAAACAACAGACCCAGTGCTTCCTGGCCATTGGCATGGTTGATTCACCACAACTGGTTTTTAGTCTATCTTGTTGATATAGACATCTAATTTTGTTCCAGATATTGTCATTAATAGGTGATTGTTATTGGAAAAAAATGCATTGTCCATTATTGATTTCCATAATGAGTTATATGCTTAAGCTTAAGAATGCACCTAACCAATTTTTGTTAGTCCATCTTGTTAATATAGACATCTAATTTTTTTGCATATATTGTTATTGACAGGGGATAGAGAATATATTGCTTTCCATAGTAAAACTTGGCCCTAATCGCATGATTGTTATTGTTAAAAATGCATTGTCCATTATTGATTTCCATAATGAGTTTGATGTTTAAGCTTAAGAATGCACCTAATAAGTTTTTGTTAGTCCGTTTTGTTAGTATAGACATCAATTTTTTTGCATATGTTGTCATTGATGGGGGATAAAGAATATTTTTCTTTCCAGAGTAAAAAATGGTCCTAATCTTATAGAGTTTAATAAAGGATCTTGGATGGAATCACTTAAATAAAAAAGTGAATAATTTTATATCAACAACAAAAGAATCCAAGCATCAATTCTAATGAAATTCTATTGGTTGGTTGTTTTATTGAGTTTGTCATACATGGTAGGCTTTCTACTAATCCATGATTCCCTTGCACTCTCTCTCTCTTTCTCTCTCAAATAAACTTTTTCTCAAGCATATAAATGGGCTCCTCTCTTACTAAGTAAAATGAAATACTCTAGCTTTAGGAATTAGTCAAATAAGACCTAGGAGATTCGCAATTTTGATATGTGTAAGATGAGTGTAACATACAAAAAACCTAGAACTACCAATTCTAGTTATCATAAATTTTATTCCATGTGAATGCCACCCTAGCAAGTGTTACCGTATTTCATTATTTATAATTTGTGTTCTTATTATGCATAATTATTTTTTTTTGTCCCATGTACAAGGTTTCACCGAAACAAGTGAAACTATAGGAGGATTGGGTCTTTTGATATAAAATTTCAAGTGGTCATTTCCATTTTGGTTTTATCATCTCATTTAAACTCATATTTTTGGAATTCCGACAAAGGCGAAGTTAGGTGATTGAAAGTTGTTTTTATTAACTGTCTACTTCAAAAAGCTTTTCAAGTTAATCAAAATACAAGAATACATAATTGAAAACTTTATGGTTTGGTGTCATTTTGGAAATATTAAAATCTATTCATAGGTATAGGTGAATCCTTTATATATCTATGAATAAAGATAAATAAGATTTTTAAATACAATAAGTATAAATTCATTTACAAAAAAACAATCAAACTCAAATTGAAATAGAAAACAAAACCAAATGGTAAGGCATATCATAAGAATACCTTTCATCTCTTTATGAAGATGGACAATTGTCGGTGAAAGACGTAACCCTAGGCGAGATGGAGGAGAATATGGAATTGAGAATCATGCCCGAGGCAAAGCAGAATCTATTGAAACCTTGGAGGTAAGATGTGGTGTCCCATTTGATCAGTGCAAATGTGGGTTATCTTACTTTAAGGAATAGACTATAATTGGTATAAGATTGCATGAAGGTTTAACATGTATGAGTTGAACATGGGGAATTTCGTCGTTCAATTCTCATGCCCTAGGGATTTTTAAACTACACACACTGGAGGCCCCTAGAAGCTGTTTGGATGCAGTTTGGCCATGTAGAATGGTATCCATCATTTGTTCCTTCAAAGAACTACCCCAAACTGCTAGTTTTATGGGTTCAAATCATCAACCTACCACTGCATTTGTGTGTTCCAATAATGTTCAAATATATTGATTTGACTCTGGGGAGACTTGTCAAAGTGGATGCTAATACTACTAGCTGAACGAGAAGCAAGTTTGCAAGGGTGGACTTTGATCTCGATACAACTCATTCCCTTATCCCCTAAATCTTGATTAATGGTGTCAAATATGAGGTTGAATATGAAGGACTACCTTGGGCTTATGTTGTGTGTGACAGAGAGGGTCACATTTCAAAGAACTATCTAGAAAAAGATGAGGGTGCAAAAGAGACAGACTTCCCATGAGGTGAAAGTTATATAGAGGAACACTCCCAGTGGAAGATGAAGAAGCTTAGAGGAGGTAGAAGAAGAAGAGGTAATACCCATAAAAAGAAGGAATCCATTGAGAAGGAGTCCCACACAACAACAAGTTTTAGAGTCTACTCCAGGAGGATAACGAGGAAATTTTTTTTTGCATGTGGTAGGAAAGGATAATATCTCTCAGCAAGGAAGTGAGGGAAACAATAGGAGGTCTACAAAAATCTGGAAGAAGAAAAGTGCTTAATTCAGCACAACTCAGGAGGCAGCAGCGATTAGGGTTATGAAGGATGTTAAGAATATTATTAGCAACTCAATCAATGTAAGACCCCTGACTTGGGATTTTGGCTAACCCTATATGATTAGCTTTATTAAGTTCTTAGAACCTTAATATAATCCTTTCGGATGATTATAGAGCTTGTGGAGAGCTTAAGTTTCTAGTTTGAGCTAGTTTGGATGATGTTTGTGCTTTAAGTGCTTTTGGACCAAATTGCAATTTACCTAAGATGAGGGGTTATCTTGCATTTTTTCACATGTAGTATGTGCCCTTAGTTCTTTGTCATCATGATAGAGAGTATGATTCATAAGGGTGCCTCGTTTGGACCTTGTTTGATGAGGTGGCATCATTGGTGATGCCAGGGTTGAATTAGGGTTTGTTTGGTGTTGACCTACGACCTTGTGAAGGCATGATTCTTAGTGAGAAGTGTTATTTTCTAGTGACATGATAAGGGATTTTGAATCACTAATTTTATGATAATGATACTTAGCCTTGCGTAAGGCAGTGAGACAGTAATGGCCTGAGGGGATGTGACAGGTTAACACATTATACATTTTATATCTTCTGAAATTGCAATACAGTCATGCTTTCTATATTGAATTAGGGTTTTGTATGTCCACTTCTATGAAGATGTATTAATTCACCCAATTAATATAACTAATATAGTGAAACCCTAATCATGTAGTTTCCTTGTGCCATAGATCCTTTCTAGTGCCAGTTCTAATTGCTGGATCGGTGAAATGAGTATGGGTCGGAGAGCATATTTTTTAATATGTGGGGGTGCAAGTTGAGTAAATCCATGCGTTCACAATTACATGTTGTATGAGACAACCATACATGAGACATTCTCCTTGTGATATGGATGGCCATGCATGAGCCACTCCTTCTTTTAATAAGGGCCATGCATGTGCCTATTATTTTAGCGTCGTTACCTTACAAAGGTGGGCTAGGTGCTTAGATATGGAAGGACATGTGTGAGTCAATCCTTTTGTGGACTATATGTCACCTTTTGTAATTGACTGATATGTATCTATGGTATTTTCTCTTATGCTGACCAAGAGGTATTGAGAGGTCATGGATTCTATCTCTTCCATTGACCTTGTATAGCACCGATTTTGAATTGGTAGTGGTCAGTTGGATTTGGGTGGTACAACTCAAATCCTGGGGGAAATAACAAAATATATAACACAACCGTGTAGCATATTTGCAATTGGTCAAATACGAATAACATTGGTTGACCCCTTTGCCTTATCTTTTTACTAATTTCTTGAATTATAAGATGGTAAGAGAAGTCAATTTTTATACTTCTTCTTCATATTTCTTTTTAGAATATGAATTGATCTACTGCTTAGTGGTAGATGCCTAGTCATGCTTAATCTGCTTTATCTATTGATTACATATCATTTAGTTAAACCTGCACAACCTGCTTAGTATGTTATTTACCTTCTTAACTTATTTGTACTTTTAATAGACATTGGAGTAGAGTTATATCTCTCGTTACATTTGGTCTCACCCTCTGGGATTCCACAACTTTTAGGTGGGCGTGCATGCTGAGATAGAGATCATGTTGTTGAGAGAGGTATCTTGAAGAGTTTTAGTTGTTGGGTCATCAGTATTAACTTAGTGTCTAGTAATAGATTCCTATGTGTCATCCATGTAAACACAAGTCCTTAGGGGTGTTTTATAGACATTGTACATCAGTTTGAGTTTTTGGATATATACGATGATGGTACATAGATGGTTTGTATACGTGAACAAGTTACCACATGTGATAAGTTGTGGCTAGTTAGCTAGTGAACAATGATATGTAACTTCTTTTGATAAGAATGAAATACAAGTGGCTCCATCTTATGGCTTCATATCTGTTGTTTTCATCTTGATGTGTAGTTACAAAATCGGTTTTAATTTACCCTATTTTATGGTAATGTGGTCATTAGTGTTAATTGTGTGATTTGTTTTGAGTAATATCATGTGGTGTGCCAAGGGTATCAGATTTAGTGGTGCAGGTTTGCTGAGTCTACAAGGACACTAGGACTAGGATTAGAATGATGTCTAAGATAAGGAGATGACCTAAAATATGGTGCATACTACCTAGTCTCATTACTTGAGTACCATGGCCAGGTATTCAGATATTGAAGAAAAGGTGAGTATGGAACTCTTAGGTTACTTTCTTCCTGATTACTCTGATCAATTTGTCATTTTTAAACAACCAAAAGAGCATAACCAAACATGAATCATGGTAATAATACCTTCATTTTTCACTAAAGAAGAAAAGAACTACATCATAGCCTACTGAAACCTTAGATTTGTGGTAATTAAAGGAGAGAGATACAACACCATGGAATCTAAACTTGAACACATATAGGCTATAAGAGGTTCCAAAATTTGTAATTTTAAGAAGTTTCTAAAGTAAAAGATTGATAAATATGTGCTAAAATAACTAGAAACGAATTACCTTAATAACTCCTATGATGATAGAAAGGAAGCCGGGGTGAAAAGGGTAAACTGACACATATGAAGTTGTAAATATATATAATAAGAAAAGAGAGTTGGTAATCCTTCTCCTTTGTGGCAATCCCTGGGTGGTGCTATGATGTCAAGAGAAGTGTATTCCCTTTTTTGTTCCTTTGTGACATTCAAGTGAGCCTTATACCACTTGATGTGCATAGTTTCGATGTGATCTTGCTGGTGGATACCTTGAGAAGTATCAGATGACCATGGAATGTAGTTACAAGATGGTGATGTTTGTGGATGACAATGTTTTGTAAATCTTCTAAGATGACAAGAAGACTTTTATGACATGTTTGGGTCAGAAGGGACATATGATAGGGTTGATAGGATAGGGATGTGTTGTGTTTTGACACACGTGATGGATACCAAAGTGTGGAGTCCTAGTATCCAGGATGTATAGGGTGTTCATGAGTTAAGGATCTCAAAGTTCCTAAGCGTTTTGACTTTTAGAAGGATTGACTTTTGAGCACAATCTAGTTAGTGGTGTCCAACCTAGAGTACAAACATCGTATGTTAGGGGTTTATACATTGTATAGGATGGCATTAGAAGAAATGGCAGAGTTGAAGATATAGTTACAAGATCTACTTGTGAAGATTTCATCAGTTTGAATACATCTCCTAAAGGTGTTTTTGTATGGTTCATGAAGAGAATAAGGGATCTATGTGACTGTGCTCTGATTATAGATAATGCTAAGGATGAGTCATCTGATCAGAGTCACGCAACGGAAGTGTGATGGTTTCCTTAAGTCTGAGGATCTAGTAGTTAAAGAGAAAGATCATGGTGTTGGTGAATGGTTCTATGACATCACATATAGAGGAAGACATGTGAGATCTTGAGTAAGATATATGTAGGATGTACCCATCTCTTTTCACTTAGGATTCTGGGGGTGAAATCCCTATTAGGGGTTTGTGCTTGTAAGGCTCCTGACTTGGGATTTGGGCTAACTCTATTTTTTATCTTGAATAAGTTCTTAGAACCTTAATCTAATCCTTTGGGATGCTTATAGAGCTTGTAGAGAGCTTAAGTTTCTAGTTTGAGCATGTATGATGATGTTTGTGCTTTATGTGATTATTTTGGACCAAATTGCAATTTACCCAAGTTGAGAAATTATCTTGCAATTTCTCATATGTAGGATGTGCCCTTAGTGGTTTTGCATCATGAGAGAGAATATGATGCATAAGGGTTCCTTGTTTGGACCTTGGTTGATGTGGTGGCATCATGAGTGATGCCAAGGTTGAATTAGGGTTTGTTTGGTGTTGACCTGGATGCACATGCTTGAGTGTCACAACCCATGTCTCAACCATCTTGGTATTTTTTGTATATGCCTCGATGGAGACACTTTCTTAGGGTGTGGAGATCACGTCCATATAGTCTTGGTTGTGTTTGGGTCGAGACAGTTTGTCCTTTTGAGGAATGTCTCGACCTAGTGTGCATGGTGACCTTTTGTCTCGACCAGGGTGATGTTTTGTGCTTGTCTCAACCAACCTTAGAATGTATCAACCATGACCTATGTGTTGGGGACCCTAAGTGTATAAGATCCAACATAGGTTATATCAACACCTCATGCATGCAAGGTTTAAGCAGTTGAATGTTAGTTTCTTGGGTGGACAAGTGTCTCTTTGGTGCCTTTAGGTGTTGACACCTCATCTCCACCCTATCTCCCTCCTCCTTTGGTATATAAACCCTATTCTCTACTAGAAAAGGAACCTATCGGTCCTCCTTCTTCCTCCCTCCCTTTTTCTCATCCTTGGAGCTTGGTGGAGCATAGAAGGGCTTATCTTAGAGCTTTAATGACCAGATCCCTTGCATGTGGTGATCCTTTTTCATCTTCAACCTTGGTAAGTGTTTACCTTTCTTTTATGTTGTTTCCTTGGATATTCTACCCTATCTTCTTCTCTTTTCTCAACCTTATACCATGGATCCCCCATGATGGTCATTTTGGAGAGGAACCCCTCATCACAATGGTCATGGGCCATGTTTTGACAAGGTGGACCCAAGTGTGAGGAAGTTTTCTTTTCTCTTTTCTCCTTCTTCCTTTCATTCGGCCTATGGATCTTTTTCCCCTTTTCTTGAACAACCTTTGACCTTGGTAATTTCTTCTTTGTGAGGTGATCTTGTAGCTGAAATTGGAGCTGGTGGGGCTTCATGATCCTTGGTAATCGTGTGTTTGGAGCTAGAGATCCTTGGAGTTGATCCTCTTCATGGCATGTTTATAACTCTCTACCCTCCTCCATTATTAGCACTCTTAATCTTACTTTCATGTTGTTTTTTATTTCTCTAAAACGTTCCCTTAATATGCTAGTGGATGATATCATGATCTAGAGCTTAAGTGGTGTGCTTATAATCCAAAACTCTAACGTTAAGTACCCGATTTTTGGAGATGGATGTGTTATAGTGATTTACCTCCTATGTCTTGATCTTGGTTTTTAGTCACATACATAAATTTCATGTACCATGATGTAATATGGAGTTTAGGTTTTGTTTGGGATGTGTTAAACTAGGATTTATCTTTGTTGATTGAGGTTCTTTCATGATGGTTTCATGGCACATGTCTTAGGTTTTTTGGTGTTCGATCTTGTGTGAGGTTTTCCTCCTTGGACACAATGGGTTTCTACTGGTGATATTTTCTATTTTAGCCTGTAAATATGATATTAATGAGTTATATGATGTTATCATGAATTTAGGGTTCAAGTTCTTGAAGTATTCATGTGGAGATTACTCTTTTTCTTAAACCCTAAATTCATGTATTCGATTTGTTATGTGTTGATTGAGGAGATCTTAATACAAGCAACATAAGCTTTGGTTTTATCACCATGATTTAAGTTTGATCCTTATGTTCTTTTTGGTGTTTTGAATGTTTTCATTCATGTGTTGAGGTTCGGATTTTCTCTCTCTCCTAGGTGTCTTTTCTAGATGATATTCGTGACATTGGTTTTAGGATTTAATGTTTTTGGATCCATGAGCTTTGATCTTGATGACGTTGGGTGTTTTTGGGTCTTGTTTTGGTCAAGACTATGGGTTCTATAGTTGTTTTTGGTTGAGAAGGATGTGCACCCATGTGTATAATGAGTTCGAGATAGTTGTGTTGTTTTGGTTGTGATTGTTGACCTTGTTTTAGTCGTGATGGTCCATTTTGTTTTTGTTTGAAACAACTTGTTTGATCTGATCGTGACACTATGTTTTTCGCAGACGCAACATTGCTCTCTATCACATGAATGACTTTTCCTTCTTCTAAATCGTGATGCCTTGTTCTAGCACGGGCATGGCTCCATGATAGTTGGTGCTCGCAATTCACCATGTTGTTGTGTGGTCGAGATGCCTTAAATGGTGATCGAAACGTTGCTTTGGTGTTACCATGTTTGTTGGTCGAGATGAGTGCACTAATGTGTTGTAGTCACGACACCAAGAGGATGTAGTGGTTGTGACACCCCCTTTTTTTCCTATCACGGAGCCATAGGGTTGAGTGTTTGCAACACCCTATTTCTATCATGGTCACAATGATGTGATGGTGCATTGCAGTTGCGACTAGGTTATGATGCATTGCGGTTGTGTCCACGTGTAGGCGTGACACCTGTTCTAGTGTAGTGGTAACACACATGTGACAGATGGTTGACATATATGTGTGATGCTAGGTTATTATCAATGTGCAATATGGTGGGTTGGTTCATACATGAATATATTTGAATGATGTTAACACCTAGAGATGTTGATCAAAAACCTAATCATGAAAAAATAATGATGATCAACTCCAATCTATTCCAAGAATGATAGAAGGTAGTATAATTAGGGTTTAGTGATATAATCAATGATGAAAACCCTAACCGTCTAGGTGTGTATACCCTAACCCTAACTCTAGGGTCATGTGTTATACTTGTTGAATGTGTAGGATTAGTAACATGAGATTATGTGTTCTCTCTCTCTTCTACTTGTGTGCATATAAACATGCAGGTGAAACTGATATCATAGCTATGTGAATGCTATAGTGATATGTATATGCATTGTAGGTGATGCATGTATACCTTTTGAGACATGATGACACAGTGATGAGATATATACACGATGTGAAGGGTCCTATGACCTTGTGAAGGAATGATGCCTAGTGAGAGTTGTTATCCTTCAATGACGTGATAAGGGGTTTTGAATGCCCAATGTTGTGATAATGATACTTAGCCTTGTGTAAGGAAGTGATATTGTAATGCCTTAAGGGGATGTGACAAGTTAACTCTTTATATTTTTTATATCTTCTAAAGGTCCAATATAGTTATGCTAGCTAGATTGAATTAGGGGTTTCTATCCAATTGTATGATGATGCCTTAATTCAACCAGTTGGAATAACTAATACAGTGAAACCCTAATAATGTAGTTGCCCTGTGCCATAGATCCTTTCTAGTGCCAGTTTTGATTGCTAGATTGGTGAAATGAATATAACTCAGAGTGCATATTTTTGAATATGTGGGGGTGCAAGTTGAGTATTTCTTTGCATTCACAATTACAGGTTGTGTGAGACATCCATGCGTGAGTCGATATCCTTGTGATATGGATGGCCATGCGTGAGCCACTCCTTCATTTAAGAATGGTCATGCATGAGCCTATTCTTCTAGCATCGTTACTTGTGCCAAGGTGGGCTAGGTGTTTATATATGGACGTCCATGCATGAGCTGATCCTTTTGTTAACTATATGTCACCATTTGCAGTGACTGATATGTCTCGATGGTGTTTCCTCATGCTGACCAAGAGGTGTGGAGAGGTCGTGGATTCTAGATATTCCATTGACCTTGTATGGCACCGATTTTGACTTAGCAATGGTCAGTTGGATTTGGGTGGTACGGCTCAAATCCTCTTGGCAATAATAAAAGAAGTAATACATATGTGTAGCATATTTACAAAGGGTTAAACACAAAAAACATTGGTTGACCCCTTTGTGTTATCTTTTTATTGATTTCTTGAATTATAATTTGGTAAGAGAAGTCAACTGTTTTACATGTTCTTCATATTCCTTTTTAAAATATTAATTGAGCTATTGCTCAGTGGTAGTTGCCTAGTATTTCTTAATCTGCTTTATCTGTTGATTACCTATCATTTAGTTGAACCTGCACAACCTACTTAGTATGTTACCTACCTTCTTAGCTTATCTATGTTTTTAATAGACTTTGGCAGAGAGTTATATATGTCATGCTCAGACATTTGGTCTTACATTGTGGGTTTCCACATCTTTTAGGTGGATGTGCATGCTAATATAGAAATCATGTTGCTGAGATAGATATCCTAATCAGTTGTAGTTGTTGGATCATGGATATGTAGCTACTGTCTAGTAATAGAGTCCTATGTGTCGTCCTTGTACTCTAAGGTCCTTGGGAGTGTTTTATAGACATTGTACATCAGTTTGAGTTTATGTATCTATATATTGATTGTAGAGGGATGCTTGTAATCATGAACATGTTACAACATGTAATAGGTTGTGACTTGTTAGATAGTGAACAACTATATATGATTTCTTTTGATAAGAATGAAATTGAACTAGATACAGCTTATGGCTTCATATACGTTGTGTTCAGCTTGATGCGTTGTTGTATAATAAGTTTTAATTTACCCTATTTTTTGTAATATGGTCATTAGTTTTAATTCCACACTTTGTTTTGAGTAATCTCGTGTTGTGTGCCAAAGGTGTCACAAGGAATATGAGGACTAAGGAGGACAGTGTAAGTGACGAGGCGAATAAAGACCATAGTGCAGTTAATCCTGGAGTCGATGAAGTGATTGAGGTCATCTCAGTGACTGAAGAGGTGGTGATAAACAAAACTTAATCTTGAGGGTTACGTCCTGACGACACAGATGTTTCTTACCTCAATGTCCTCACAACTGGGGATGAGAAGCAAGAAGAGTGGGACAAAGATGAAGTTCATGTGGAAAGAAAAACCCCCCACCTCCTATAGAAGCAAGGAGACATAACCGAAGGAGGTAGTTAGCTAGAGAAGTTGCAGCCATTGTCAGAGGTCTCAATGAGAGTGGGAAGGTAACTACTGATCAGTAGGAGAGTATGAAGAAGCGGGGGGCAGAAATGACATGTCTAAGGGAGCTCCTCAGTAAGAACCCCCTTATCTTGTATGGGTCATTTTACATGATTGACATCCTGTGTTGGAACAATCAAGGTATTAACAATGATAATACATGTAACACCTTGAAGGAGTTCATGACAATTAGAAGATTGATGGTCACCACAATCTTGGAAACTCACATCAGTGGAAATCAAGAAATCAGTACCATCAAAAAGTTGGGGTTTAGAAAATCACACAGAGTTCAGGGGATGGGCATTGCAGGTGGTATTTGGTTTGGATGTGATCCATATATGTGCAAGGTGGATGTTATAAATAGTCATAGATAATTTGTCACTTGTGGTATAAACAACTCTTGGATGGCCACTTTCATTTCTTCCAGCCCCCATCCCCATGTTAGAAAGTATCTATGGAAGCATTTGATCAACATGTGGAAAAAAATCAATAAACCATGGACAATGATGGGAGATTTTAATACTATGCTACATCCCAGTGAGAAATTTGGCAGCATTCATTTCTACAATAATGATGCCTAGGAGTTCAATGATACTATTATGGAAGAAGGAGTTTCGGACTTGGGTTTTTTTGGTATGCGCTATACTTATAAGAAAGATAGCCTTTGAGAATCATTAGATAGAGCAGTGGACAATAACTTATTCATTCAGAGTGTTTGGATATGATTCTTGAGCATCTTCCTCGAATAAACATTGATCATTATTGCATCTTGATCAAATTTAAGAATCTTTTTGGTGAAAAGAGTATATTTATCACCTTCTCTTCATGGCATGCGGAGAAGGATCTCTATAGGATATTACAATCATCATTGAACATATATCTTCCCTTTGATGTGGTGCTACATGTTGCAAAGCAATGCATTGTGGGCTACAATTGAAAATATTATGAAGGATAGGAGACATGATAAGGATCATCACAATTTCTCTTTCCAATATGATGAGATTACTAATAAGCTGTGTACTTAGATGCAAATGGAACTGAATGTTATTCTGAAAAAGGAGGAGGATTGGAAACAAAAAGCTCATATAAATTGTCTTAAGGATGGTGATAATAATTCCAAGTCCTACCATGTGTTGGTGAACCAGCGAAGCAGAGGAAACATGATAGCTGCATTAAAAAACTTAGATGGAATGAGAGTTATTGCACATGGTTGTCAATCATTTTCAAAAGGTTCTATGGCACCCCGGTCTAGATAGAAGTAGTTTCTTCAATCTAATTGCGGGCATGTTTAGCTATTTAAGTTTCGATCAAAGAAGGGTGATCGATGCAGCATCAACTATAGATGAAGTGCTACACATCATTGAAGAACATGAACCGTCATAAGTTGGTGGGTCCTAATGGAGTAAGTACGATGTTTATTTAAAAAAGATGGTCTAGTGTGGGGAGTCGATATACAATATTGTGATAACTCATTGGCAGGGGTGCCTTTGGAACCTGACCTTTGCAATGGAGTAGTTGTTCTTATTCCAAAAGTTTTGAATGTGAAGAAATGTGAACAATTGAGACCAATTTACTTGAACCATATTGTGTTCGAAATCATATCCAAAGTCATGGTGGACCTCCTAAAACCTTTTATGCCAAACTAGATTTCCCAAGAATAGAGCATATTAGTCCCAAGAAGGAGGATCACTGAGTCATTGAAATTCAAGAGCTTATTCACTGTATAAAGAGTAAGGCGAGTGCTAAAACCATGGCCATTAAGGTAGATCTAACCAAGGAGTATGATATCATGTCATGGGCATTTGTGGAAGACACTATTACTAAATTAAACCCAGCAGAGAATATTTGTAGATGTACCATATGCACTCTATTATGGGAGAGGCCATATTTGTATCTTGAAATGAGAGAAACTCTCATGAATTCAAAGCGAGTAGTGATCTTTGACTGGAAGATCTGTTGTGCCTTTTTTGTTATTCTTATGTCCAGAATGTCTGTTTTTGGTGTAAATAGGGTAGGGTGCCTCTTTAACTAGATGAAGAACGTTATATACAAGGTGTAGCCACAAAGAGAAAGGAAAAAAAGGTTGTAAAGAACAACCCCAAAGAAAAAGAAAGATAACATGTACAAGATACATCAGCTATCTATTTATACATAAGGATCTATGTAAGAACTATGTAAAAGGAAACTATCTTTATCACATCTAGACCAAAACTTGTCCACCTCCTTGCATGCACCAATGAAGACATGTATGTTCCTATCCAACCACAACATATAGACCACACATGCATCTTGAACTTTTGCCTCTTTACTCAAGCCCAAGAGGTTAGTCAAAATGTCAACTCTTACATGATACTTCGAATAGAACCTATCCCAAACTCTTTTCACAAAGCAACAATAAAAAAAAATGATTCAGTAGTTTCTTCATCTTCCTCACAGAGACAACATCTGGATACAAAATGAAACCAACCTTTTTCAGATAGTCTATAGTGGGTAATTTTCCAAGAAACATCTTCCACAAGAAAACAGACCATCTTCTTGGAAAGTTCGTAGACCAAACCCACTTAGCCCAGCAAATAGGCTATGATTTATCACTCAAAAAGTTCCAACCATCTTTTAACAAGAAATCTTTACCTCCTCTAAAAAGAATGACAATGATATCATCAAGGGAAATCACTTGTTTCCTCAAAATCTCCAACAGATTATTTGCACCCCTAATACTTGGGATTGACCATTCGCCATCAACAACACAGCTAGAGACTTTGCAGAGTTTTCCTTTACCCAATCTAAAAACTAACTGGTGATCCACAAGGTCAACCAGTCTATCACCATCATTTACCCATGGGTCCAACTAAAATAGAAAGGAATAACCATTCCCCAAACAAAAATTAATATGATTCAGCATAGTGGCTCTTTGATCAAGCATCTTCTTCCAAACCCAAGAAGCATTAGATTTGGCTTCAATAGTCCAAACAGATTCAGTTCTAATATACTTTTCATGGACCCACTTAATCCAAAGCCCATCCTTCTTTGAAGCAATACACCAGAGATTTTTAAGTAACCCTCCATTAGACCAGTCCACAATGGATCTAATACCAAGACCCCCCTCATCTTTTGGTTTACAAATTAGCTTCCAAGAGACAGTATGAATATTCGTCTTATCCTTCGAATTATTCCAAATGAAGTCCTTGAACAACTTTTCAATATCATAAATTACTGACTTTGGAAGAGGAAATGCAACAGTCCAGAAGATGCTATATGTAGAGAGAGTAGATACAACCAACTCAATCCTCCCTGCTTGAGAAAGAAGGTGAGATTTCTAAGAGTCAAGCTTAAGTTTGATTTTGTCCACAATAGGACTACATAAGGACTTGGTTAGTCTCCCTATGAAAAGAGGAAGGCCCACATATCTAACAGGCAAAGAACAAATCTTGATGTCCAAGATACTAGAGATATTACCTTGATCCACCATTTTGCTAAGGAAAACCTGACTTTTCTCATTGTTCAACTTAAGGCCAGAAACCCTACCAAAAGTTTCCAAGATAGGTTTCAAACATAGAGCATCATTATCATCCACTTTAGAGAATATAAAAAGGTCATCTACAAAAATAATATGAGATATGGCTGTAGTACCCAATTCACCCACAGGCCTAAATCTTCCTTTACAAAGCTCAGCTTTAATAATAGAAGAGAGACCCTGCATGGCGATGAAAAATAGAAAAGGGGATAGAGGATCCCCCTAAAGAACCCCATTAGAAGCAGTAAATTGATCAGTAGGTGAACCATTTACCAAAACTTTAAATGAAGCAGTGGAAAAGGTTTCATTAATCCAATTGAGCCATCAGGAATGGAAACCCATTCTATCCAGCAAGAAAAGGATGTAGTCTCTATGGACAGTGACATAGGCCTTATCTAGATCATCTTTAATGCACATAACCCTGCGGGTATTTGTGAAAGAACTTAAAATATCATTCGCCAAAAGAATAGCATCTCCATTCTTTCTGCCATGGACAAAGGTGAATTGATTATCATCAACAATAGTCAGCAAGATGAACTTAACCCTATTCGCCATGATCTTTGTGATCACTTTATAAATGACATTACGTAGAGATATAGGCCTAAAATCCTTCAAGTCAGTAGCTCCCGATTTCTTGGGGATGAGGGTGATCATAGTGCTATTACATTCCTTGAGGAGTTTCCCAGAACTAAAAAAACGTTGCACTGCTCTAATAATATCATCACCAATAATGTCCCATACTGACTTAAAGAATACAACATTATAGCCATCTGGACGAGGTGCTTTCTCATCTTTCATCATTTTCATGACATTTTCAATCTCCGCTCTAGTAACAATCTTTGTCAAATCATCAAACTGAGCAGTATTGATCTTAGGTAGCTGCCAATCATCATTCCACATAACCAGGTCCTTGGACGTACCATTAAACAGATCATCGTAGAAGCTTCTGATGGTCTCTTTAATTATAGTGGCATCATAGATGAAATTTCCGTTCAAATCATTCAAGACAGTAATATTATTCCTCATCCTGCGAGCTTTTATAGATGCTTAGAAAAAAGAAGAGTTTCTATCTCTGAGTTTAAGCCATTGTACCCAAATTTTTTGTTTGAGGAGGCTTTCTTCATCACTCATAGCATTCAAAGATTTATCTCTAATAACAGCTAAGCATTTGTGTTTTTCTTCATTTGCAGGATCTTCATCCACAATAGCCTGCAACTCATTCATCCTGAACTTCAAGCTCCTTATCTATAGAGAGATAGTTACCCACACAATTTCTATTCTAATTCCTCAGAGCACTTTTCACTACATAAAGCTTTTTATATACTCTAAACATGGGCGTACCAGTATAGAGAGTATTATTCCATGCATTTTTAACCACCTCTCTATAGGAGGGGTTATTAGTTCAGGAATTGATAAAGCGAAAGGGAGTAGACCCATGTTTTCCTCTGTCAAACCTCAAAGCAATGATCATGTGATCACTTACTACAGAAGATATAACTTCACCCCAACAGAAGGGAAAGCTAGAAAGAAAATTTTCATTATAGAAATGTGATCAATCTTGGATAAGGTGTTCTTACCTTTCTTACTATGGCTATCCCAAGTAAAGAACTGACCTTTGGGAGAGATCTCCATCAAACTAGCCACTCTAATAGCCTCATTGAACTCAAGCATACTTCTACTAGAATGGGGGTGATCTCCCAACCTTTCATGGCTCAGCTTTTCTGTGTTAAAGTCACCCATAACACACCAGTTATCAAGATTCAAAGCAGAAATAGAACCAAGAGAGCTCCAAAGCCTGGCCCTGTCCCCATCATCATTAAGCCCGTAAACACCAGAGAGTTCAAAGGATTGGTTTTGCTTATTGACAACACAGTGAAGCACATGTTCATTAGTTAACCTTTTATCCATAACAATATCAGGATCCCTCCACATAATGATGATTCTAGTATACGAATGGAACTCAGAATTATCCAAATAACTAGCTCGATTCCAGATCATATTAACAAACCCTTTTACTCCTTTTTAATAATATGAGATTCAAGAATAATGTAGATATCTTCTTTACTCTCCCTAATCTCCTTCTGAATGTGAGGGATCTTATTAGCCCTTCCCCTCACATTCCAAGACATTATCATGAAGGGACTAACCATTTGGAGGTAGATTGATCGAATCATCCTTCTCTTCAAAATTTGATAGAAGAGAAAACTTATTTAGTGAAGGAGAAAAATTAGCCTTCCCCTCACATTCCAAGACTTTATCGTGAAGGGACTAACCATTTGGAGGTAGATTGACCAAATCATCATTCTCTTCGAAATATGATAGAAGAGAAAACTTATTCAGTGAAGGAGGAATACTCTTGTTCACAAATGGCTTTGGGACAATTCTCGGGGGGATTTGGATTTTCTGCCTCTTGTTTCCCAACCCACTTTAGGAGATGTATTGGGAGTAAAAGAGTCTGAAGTCAATGATTTATCCTTCTCCCCTCCAGTAATAGCATCTTCAACTTGTATCAAATCATTTTCTTGGAATGTACTCACTTGAATGGTGTTGACTGGCCCAATAGCAGGAACATGGATGGTACTCGGCATTTCCATAATCACGTCTTGAATAGTCTCGACTGCATCTACGAATACCTCTCCCTCATCTCGTTTACTAGACTCTGATGCTTTAGGTACCCAAATCTTCTTCTTAGTAGATCTGTAAACCACTTTCCTTCCAGTATTTCCCTCCTCCAGAATAGAGCCACAAAGAGATGATTCGTGGCCAAAGAGACCACAGATCAAACACCTGCTAGGCTCCCATTCATACTCGAATGAGATGGTATCCAATTACCCATCGTCACTAACTATCTACAAATCCTTGGGAAAAGAGAAGTCCATAGGGATTAGAACTTGCAATCTTGCATACTCCAGCCTCAAAAATTCATTGTGAACCTATCCAGCTGTAGAGGAACCAAATGAACCAATCTTGTTGAACATCTCAGTATCCCAGAGCTCCAACGCGAGGTTGAAGATCTTCAGCCAGATCAGTACTTTAGTTAGCTTCATTTTCTCAAGCGACTCTCCTCTTTCCCATCTCTTGATAATTAATGGTCTCCCAGCAACGAACCAGGGACCTCCATCAATAGCTGTCATCATTGGAGAACAACACTATGAAGTATCCATGCCCTCTCGACCGAATTTTGATAAAATCTTTTGCTTGCTAGATTTGGGCCAGGTGATGAGCCAGCACTGGCCAATGTGGTTTTAAGCCTACTACATAACCCACAATAGTTCTCTTCCATCTATTAAGGTTCCTCTCTGCAATGTCCTTCAGGTAAAGCAGCGTGCCATCCGTCACCTAGAAGTTTGTCTTCTTCAAGCTTACTGGTCCATTGTTCTTCTTCTCCTTGAACAGATCCGACCATGACTTGGCTTCATTTGTGACAGAGATGCTACCAGCAAGGATTCATGTCTTAGAGGCTCTTGGATCTGGAGGGTTTGACGATGAAGCCCACGCTCTCGCAATCACCCCCACCATCACCTCCGCAGGCACCACAGACATCAAGTCCTTCCCACTTGAGAGTAGTTGTCCAGAATGTCTAAGTCAACTTATTCATCTCATTGCACAAGAGAAGAAATGAAAACCAATAAAGATTGGGGAACCTATTCTGACAATTACTCATGTATGTTTTGCTGATAACTTAATTCTATTTGCAGAAGCCAGTGTCGAGCAAATGAGAAATATTTTGGACTGATTCAACAAATTTGAGCTATCTTCAGGATAATCTATTTCTATGAGTAATACCAAAATATTCTTTTCTGGAGGCATTGCATGATATGTTAAAAGAAGGATAGCCCAAGTGACTGGTTTCCAAGTCACTAAAGATCTTAGTAAATAGCGGGGATACCTATTATTCACTCGAGAGTCACCAAGAATACATATTCCAATGTTTCAAATAAAATGGAAGAAAAAGTGAATGATTGGTATGCCTATTTGTTATCTATAGTTGAGAGGGTGTGTCTTGCAAAGATTACTCTATCTATCCTTACTACTATGTCATGAAAACTATTGTGCTTTTGGTATGCTTGTGTGACATGATTGATGGTCTGATTTATTATTTCATGTAGACGAGTGACTATAAGGAACATCCCATGTCTTCAGTGGCTTGGGAAAAAGTAAGGAGGCTGAAAGATAAAGGTCGCCTTGAAATTAAGACAATTAGAGAATGGAACATGGAATTTCTCATGAGAAAAACTAGAGATTTGATGTATAGCAAACAATCCATATGGTGTAGGAGTCTAAATAAGGGATTTGATTTCTTCACTATAACAAAGGTACTTGCAGTTTTGAGATTGAAAAAAGAAAACTTTGAATGGAAAGTGTTTATTATGCATAATGTGAGCATCCAACGCTAGAGTGGGCATCATACTTTTGATGATAGGTGTTGCATATGTACTCACCATGAAGAAATGGCATTGCATGTATTGTGTGATTGTTACTATGTCAAGCCAATTCAGGATGAAATGTTGGGGATAGATGAAGTGAATGAATTTTATATCGTCTCTGATGTTGATACTTGGTTATAAATCTACACAAAGGAACAAGATAGTGTATATATATGTTTTTGAACCACCTATTAGAACATTTGGAAAGATAGGAATCGTCATGTAATGGAGAACAATTCATGTCCTATTACCCAAAAAATTGCATGCATCAATTAGAAAGTTCAGCTAACATTGATGGTCGAATCCACTGAAACTATGTAAAAGAAAATAGTCTGAGAAGGGCATTGGATCAGGCCTCCACAGTGTTACATCAAAAATCAATTATGACGCACATGCTAGGATGGGTACGACCATTTTGGTTTTCAATGCAAGGGATTGGGAAGGCGACTAGGTGTGCGACTGAGTTACCATTATTGCAACCTCAAGTTCTTCAGAAGCCAAGTTGGCTGGTCTGCTACTAGCTATGTAGTTTGTTGGTACAAACCATATAGGGAGAGATGGTTTTGATATGTATTGTACTAGTTTTGTGGAAGCAATTGGGAACAGGTGGACATGCATCTGAGGTATGCCCAATGGATGATAAAGATTGACAAGATGATGAAAGATGATTGGAATATAAGTTGTGTTAATTGGGAAATCAATATTTTTGTGGATAAGTTCGTGAACCTTAAAGACAAATATTTTTACTTTAATTATGTGGTTCCTCCACCTAATTTAGTCATTATTATCAATAATGAAGAATTTAATGGTGGTAATACTACCAGATTTAATTCTACAAATATGAATAGGAATTTTAGTAATTATTTGAATTCGCTTGCACAAGGAAGGCAAGTTCAATATGAGAGCTTCTTGTCTTCTACCAAAAAAAGCGTCATATCCAAATGTTTTATGAATTTCTTTGCAAAACTATGTGTTAACCAATATATCTTTAGATATTATTTTGTATGTTGATAGAGAATGATTGTCATAATAGCTTGAGTCTTCTAATTTTTCAAATAATTTAAGTGACTTCTTTTTTTAAACTGAGAGGTGAGGTACTTCCCAATAACAAATATCCACGATCTTTTAGTCATCCATTGTTATCCATTAGTTATGTTGCACTTCAAATGAAGAGGCATGTCATGAATCATAATAGAAAGACCAACTCTTACAATATATGTTTTGTTTTAGCCATCTAGGATGGAACCAATTGTTCGTCATATATTACTCACAAACTATAACTTTGTTTTCTTCTTTTCTTAGTTTGAATCACTTGTATTCATTAAAAAAAATATACTAATAATTGCATGGGCTCAAAATATGTTACTTTCATTTCATGATAGTCTATCTAAAATAGAGGGAGGTAATCAAATTTTTTTATGAATGTGACATTATATATGAATCAAAACATTTATTGTTTATCACGTAGGAAACAAGAACCCTTAGTTTTTATAAATCTTTTCTCATTTATTTTCTTAAACACTCCACCTTTCCTTGAGGTTCCTTCTTATAAGTGTTTCTTAATAATTTTTTTTTACTGGCAAGGAAATAAAAATTTCCCTTTTTCCAAAGGTCTCCGGTAATGTGGTTCTTATGAATGTTGACATCCTTTTTTTTATAAACGTTATGCTAGAATTGATGATGATATCCATGACTAACGACGACCATAACATTTTCTTTTCCAATGTACGTACTGGAATTGTCGACAACCAACTTATAATAATATTAGTTCTTGTTTTGAAAAGGAATAATAAAATAAAGTTATATATTTATGCATATAGTACCAACTAAAATTTTTCAATGATTGCAGCAAATAATGCCTTATATTCATGTTTTGTCTAATCATGATGTGGTAACATTGAATCTACTTTGATATATCCAAAACATTCATATATTTTTATCCACCTTAATTGAAATATAATACTAACCCATATAGAAGTTTTAAATATTACTTGCTAACTATGATATATACAAATATTGTAAAAGTTTCTAGGTAATAAGATTTCAATTTTTACTTGTTAACTTTCCTTTAATCATTACGTAATTTGATATCATTATTTTTTTACATTTATAAAATCAAAATCAAAATGGATGGGTAACAAATATGTGCAAAATATACATTATTACTCACGGAAAAATATTTTTGTGCATCATTATGATGGTGTGATATGTTTTGGAAATACATATTATTGAAATAATTTCACTTCATTGTCTCTAATACCATGCTGCAGAAATAAAATAGTAATGTTTTGTCCCTTGTCAGTTATACATAATCATATCCACACTTATTAAATCCTATTCAGAAATAAGAGTAAACATCATTGTAAAAATAATTAATATCTACATGATAGATATATATTTACATCATAATATTTTTTAGCTTCATTACCATAATATGTGAGAAATGAATGTCGATGACCATAACCCTTATAATATGGAGCTCATATACCTATTAGGGAAGGTTAAAGTTTAACAACTACCACTACATTATATAGTTTTTCATATCCATTTAGTCAATGTTTGAAAATACGTTTAGAAGGAGTACATATCCTAAGTTGACATCATATGTGAAAAATAACTTTTGAAAGTGCTATGTATATTTGACCTAAGGAAATTCAATGCAAAAGTACAAAATGTTGAACTAGTAAAATATATTTAAAGATTATAATTAGAATAAACACTTTATTAATCATTTTTCATCATTTGTTGAATAAATGTCAAGATTATTTTAAATTTCTTTAGATGTATCCTCAATTAATATAAACTATTTTACCATGTATTCAGAAGTATCAACTTAATTTTTTGGCAAACATAGTATTGTATAATAATGTTGTTTGTTATATGAGTGTACATAATGTATGCATATATTATGTAATCATTGTTATAATACAATTTTCATGTATTGAGACTTTATAAGGTAAAGGTTGGATACATTTCGATACATTGCAAATACGAACTCAAAATTTCAATGTCATGAAAGAATAAATTGTGTTATATTACAATTCTAGGATTTATTATCCATATCAATGGAATTTTGTTAGTTGATAACACTTGAAATATACATAATGAGAATTATTGAATGGTAAATCACTACATGTTCCATGACATAAAAATCACTACATGTTCCATGACAAATTCTCTTATAATGCACCTTTTTGACTCCTTTATGTATAGTTTCCTCCACATACCCAATATGAAATGTATTCTTGCCTCATCCCTATTCCTCCTATTAAAGTTCATTGAAAGAGTCGTCAATGTCATGTGATTTCCTGCATATGGTGATCATTTCTCAATCACCGTTGTTTCAAATCTCTAGGGTTTGGACCTTAACAAGTTGACTCACATCTAGCGGTATGATTAATCATCATTTCCATATTGAGAGCCATTAGGGGTCAGTTAATCTAATTATTTCTATCTTATCTCCCTTAGGATATTTACCCTAGTAAGATATGGCATGTGCAAAAAATTCTTAGTGGACCTACCCTACTTACCCCTCTAATATATGGGAACTGGTACTAGGTGAATCTTTAGCTTTGAGATGTGAAGCTTATGGACCTAAAATTAAACCCTAGTTGTACATGACATGTTAGTTGGATACATGAACAACATGAAAAGTGTTTTGAATTAAAAGATGCATAAGTAACTGTGATATTTATAAGAGTTGTCTTCTTAGGTTAAACCTTTTAAAGGTTGGAGAGTAGTTGTAACATCCTCCATTTCATAGCTAATGTAAGCCTTTAATGTGGGGTTTTCTAGTAAGTGTATGCCAAGGGACCTAATGAACCTAACATGGCTAGGTATGTAATTAAGTTTACAAATTTGTAATACAATTCATATGGTCAACCAATACACACATAATGGTTTAAATGTGTATGATTGTAGTCAAGTGTAGATGGATATAAATGAATTATTCATGTAAATAGTAATGTGACAAATACATAATTTGATGACTTCAGTTACTGTTTTGAGCTATGGACCAACTTAGGTCTCATTATTAAGGAAGTAAAGTAAGGTTGACCTAATGTATCATATGAAAGATTTCGTAGAGGGAATATTGATTCATGCTTTAGTTCCATAATCGATAATAGATAATGAACCTTTTGAAAGACCAAGAAATGGTCTGGAGGCCCTAGAACCTTATTCAATCCTGATTGGACCAATGATGATTCACATATGGGTCCTTGGAGTATAAATGTGAGAATTTAGCATTTTGTGTTCATAATAAATACTCAATCTAATTTAGATAGATGGATAATTGATATATAAGATCAAGGGAGAAAATTTAGATGTTTTTGATTTATCTAGTATACTAGGTGATTATATTAGTAATTAACTAGTCTTTATTTAAAAGATAGTTTAGGAATGTCTATCCAGTTAGCTTCTATCTAGAATTTTGTTCTTGTAAATATGATGATAATATAGTGTTTGTGGAAAAATTTGGAATCATATGGATCTATGAGCTAGGATGTAGAAATATATCTTTTATTTGGACTGTTATGCAAAAGAATAAAAAATAAAAAGAATAAGAATCGAGTTTGCCATCTGTGTGCCCCGACGCACGAACTGATTCTGCGCCCAGGAAATAGGGTTCTTTGAGGGAGGATCTGACATGGCCATACATGGGAGTGAGACCATGAAAACCTCATAGATCCTGAGCATAGGAACTCACACACCTAGATCTAGGGTTTGACACAAATCTGTGTGAGAGAGAAGGAGATCGAGGAGGAAAATGATAGGCTAACTGTAGGCGGCGGCTTGAAGTTCTTCAGACCTTTACTTTCAATCACGGCCTCTCCATAAGCATCTATGACGCCGCCCATCCAGGTAGGCCAGGCCATAGAAAATGAGGGGGTTACCTCATAGAAGATGGTACACTGGCCGTCGTCGAGGTTGACAATGTTGGTGCTCTGTTTCGGGTGTGGAACAGGGGAGATGCCTCCCCTTTGTGCTGGTCCGTGAAAGGGGAAAAGAAGGAAGATGGATCGACCAGTTTTTCATGGTCCAGGTGAGGAGCATGGCTGATAGAGACTATCCTTTCTACGAGATGATTAGGCCTGAAGCATGTGTGGACAAAGCCGCCGCAAGAAACTTCTCGAGGTACTTTGTTTACAGAGGAAGCAGAGGAGCGTAGCCTCCATACGTGACGCGGAGACAAAGGGGGACCGGGTCAAGCTGATCTTGCCTTATGCGGATCCCGCCCCTCCCATTTAATGCTTCCCAAGGTAACACATGTTTTAATTCAATCAAATAATGGTCCAATCTTGTATAAATCATAGAAATTAGTCCATGTATTAGAAAAATGCAAACCATATATGGATTTTGATCAGCATTTCGGGAGCTAGCTAATGGTATACATTTTTTAGCTTAGTTTGACTCCTAAGCTCCTTGTTTTAGATAAGAACCCTAAAACCCTAGAAACCAAGGTGACTATAATTATTAATGAATGATCATTGACTGAACAGGGTAAATAGGTTTCATCAACCTAAGAACATGATTAGGGACTTCTCAGTCTATGAATAGCAACTAGGTTTTCTTCGTAAGAGGTAAGTGGTTCATGCCCATGAGTACTCATATTTTAAATATTAGTATGTTTACATGTCTCTTAGATAAGACTTTCGTGAATTATGTAGTTCAATGTTCTAAGATTTTAATGTTAAAGTATACAAGCAAGATTCTCCCCCATGATTATGTAAGTTCATATGCACAAATAGAGATATGTTGTGTAGATAGTTGTTATTCATGGACCAGGTCCATGAGAAAGTTAAAGAATCATGTTCCCATAAGATTTTCCAGAAATGATGAAAATAAATGGACAAGATTGCAAAATAAGATATGCATGTAATGTAGTCATACTTAATTGATGATTTGGAATAACTTTGTATTTAGATTTTATTATAAGTATGTTATTAGGCTTCCTTAGATCTAGAGATGTAACCCTGTATTAAGATTGTAAGTAGGAACATATTATCAAAATTCCTTATATATGTAGAGGTCCAAGAACTAAGATATTAATTTAAATCCCTAGAATGATTAATGTGTAAAAGTCAAGTACAATGTGAGAATATAAGTTTTTTGACATATCAAGACATGGTTCAATTTTTAAGATAAAGGTACTTTTGGCATTAGAATAGATTGTAAATTATAAGATTATGACACATTAAGCATGATTAAGTTGCAAGTTAAGATTTTCCAAGATTCCTATTCTAGGATAAAATTTTAAGATTTAAGTTCATTAAGATCAAATTTAATGAGATGTTAATAGAGATTAAGTTATTTTTCCAAAAATCATATATCATACTTAAGTTACTTTCATATACTTCACTTAAGCTACCTTTTTTATCCTTAGTATTTATATATTTAGATCAGATGCTCCTTCCCAAGCCTTGACACTCATTTGTTGTATTTAGTATTAACAAAGTCATAGTATCAAATCAAAGATTCAAAATATGGTCTACCCAGATAATAAGAACATTAGATTTAGATTCAGACTTAGACTACTCATTGTGTGAGTAGCCAGATACTAAGCAAAGATACTTGATAAAGGTTTTAGACCCAATCTCAACTATGAAGTAATTGAGATCCATATTCACATTCTATAAAAGATTTAGTTCATAATTTAAGAAGAGAGATTTAGATTCATAATTCAATATATGTTTAGTACTCAGTTTCATAGAAGTCTAGATTTAGAATTTAGTAAGACCAGACTTAAGATAATTAATTCAAAACCTTCACATAATACATTATATGATAAGTCCTCACTAGAGAGTCCCGGGATGATTCAGAGGGCGAATTGCGTCGGACACTACGGGAGTTACAGAGGGCATTTATGCCACCATAGGATGCACTACACCATAGAGGACACTTCGGTGTCAACAGAGGGCACGTTGTGCCAACAGAGGGTGCACTGCACCATAGAGGACACTTTAGTGTCAACAGAGGGCACATTGTGCCAACAGAGGGTGTGCTGCATCATAGAGGGCACTTCAGTGTGAAAAGAGGAGGACTTATTGTATAATGGTGGCCATAGTCAGATAAAAATCGTAAGTGAAAGATACTTCATATTAGAGCATGTCGATAATCTCATCCATAAGTATGATGAGAGGGAATTAGATAAGATAAGTATGACCCATGCACTGTGGTGTAGGTCTTGAGATCCATGTACCAGGGTACATGTCTCTAGACAAAGATAAGGTAGAAAGAGAAGAATTCAGATTAAGTAATAAGAGAGAATATGTTATAGATTTTTTTACTCAGAGTTTGATGTTAGTTTCATGTTTATAAAATCCAATTTGAGTTCTTTAGCAATGTATATTTTAGAATACACATGACACTTAGTCTAATGACTATTTTTTTTCTTATGCATGGTTGGGGACGTGATGTCCATAGGTTTTGAAGCAGCTAAGGATCAAAAGAACAAGTAAAGCTCCTGGCTAGCATCAGAACCTTTCTTAGCTTTTCCCTTGCCCTTACGCTTGGACTTGCCTTTCTTGATCGTGATCACCATCAAAGACTTAGGCTTGTCCTTCTTCATCTGTATCTCGACTGTCCTCAACATGACCAACAACTCTGAAAGTGGCCTATCAAAGTTGTTCATGTTGTAGTTCATCACAAACTGACTATATGATTCTGGAAACAATTGCAGTATCACGTCAATAGCCAACTCTTAGCTCAGTGGAAATCCCAGTCTTATCAGGTTCTCCACATACCCAATCAACTTGAGTGTGTGAGGACCAACTGGATCTCCTTCTGTCATGACGCACTTGAACAGTGCCCTTGAGACATTGTATCTCTCTTGCCATGCTTGATCCTCATACATGTTCCTAAGATGTTGAATCATCTCAATGACACCCATGTTCTCATGCTGTCTCTGCAACTCGTGGTTCATAGAGCACAACATCAAGCACTGTGCATCAATGGCATCATCAGAATGCTTCTTGTAAGCATCCCTTTCTGCCTTTGGTGCATTAGGAGCAGGTTCCTCTGGAATTGGAGTATCCAGGACATAGAGCTTTCGCTCTTGAGTGAGAACAATTCACAATGTCCTATACCAGTCGTGGAAGTTTGTCCCATTTAACTTGTCCTTTTCAAGGACCGATCGCAAAGAAAAGTGATTGTTGTTTGTTTTCATTTGTACTACAAAAGGAAAATATGCAATTTTAGTCCAAAACTCATTTTGACTTATTTGATTGATTTGAAAAGTTGACGATATAATTAGGCCTTTAATTAATTATCGCTCCCACTATTTTAGTTCAAATTGATAGCCCTCACCATCAATTTGGAAGATTGCAGCGTACAACCTTCTAGCGGACAAGATCCTGAAATCCTCTAAGTCATGGACCAGCTTGGGCTGTCACCCACAACTCAGATCTCTCAGGTAGGCAACTCTTGCCAATTGCATCATATGCAACTCTTGATGAATGAACATGCGCAACACCTTGCCATGAACATTCCTTGCCTCTGGGCTTAGACGCTCTAAGAATCACCAGTTAAGTCTAACCCAAAAGCTGACACGGTAAACATGCACCCTACTTTGGTAGAACATACATGTCTACCCTTCACGCTTCCACAAGATAGACGGCGCACCACGCTTTGGCATAACCTACACTTGGTCGATCGAGTTTTTCATGTGTGCCGCTAATGGAAGGCATATAAGACTTAATATTTAATGAGGGATTTGGTTTTATATATATATACATATCCAATCACCACAATACATAGTATGTATCATATACATGCTATATCCCACAGAAAACATGTAAAATGATAAAAGTGATGATTATGGCCATCCTAATGTGATTCCTCAAGCCAAGAGGAATCACGGTCATCTAGGTCTACATCACATGCAACCTGTACAAGATGAACTCTGTGCTTTGCCTTTCTGGGTTTGATCAACTCATCACATGAATGATCGGCTCACCATCAGACTGGTCGACTGGGTGCCACCAGCCGATCAGTTGGCTCCTCCAACCGATTGGTTCGCCTGGTTGTCGTGCATCTCTCCATGGCCGCCACCCACTCATCTCACTCCTCGAACTGGTCATCAACCGATCAGCTCACTCCTTGAACCGATCATATGGAACATCAACTGATCGGTTCACACCTTGAACTGATCGTCTCAGCTGTCGTCAGGATGTCCTCCATTCTTTGACATAACAGGAAATAAAAATCTATCCTATTTTACATTGTAAAAATAGAAACCTCGAGTTACATTCGAGGGGAGCAAAGGTAGGAAAGAAATCTCAAATTATTTCGAGTTACATCAAGAATAGGAGAAGGTAGATCAGTGTGTAGACCGAGATGCAAGCAACCACATACAACCATACACATATAGGGTTTATTGGCCATAACCACGCTATACATCCACCACAAAACTCATTTAAGGGCGACGCGTATCGAGTGCATTAATAATACATATCATACGTGTAAATTGGGATTTGTGGATTTAGGATTGGACATGCATAAAAACAATATTATTCACATCGTATGCAATAAATAAAGGTGACAAACCAAAATCGATCATATCGATAATCCCTAAAGTATAGAGCAATTGACGTGGCTCTGATACCACTGTTGGGATTTATGGGAGGTAGAGAAGGCAGCGGAAACAAAAATTTTCTCCCCCAAACCCAGAACAAGGAAACACGTCAATGTCTATACAATAGGAAAAGATGGTTTGTGGAATCATACCTTGTCCCAAGGCTTGCTCGACGACAATACCCCACGGCTTGCACGGTCTTCACCTCCTGTCTTGGACGGTGTCTGTGCAGCTATTGGTCACACTGGGACTGACGAATCCTAGTCTCACCGAGACTGTCAGGATTGACAACTGTCCTTCGAGTGGCAGAAACCTCCCGCCTCTGAAGTAGTCCACACAGACCACCTAGAACTCCAATCTCCTTGTCACATAAGGAATTGGAAGGAGTTGCACCCTCCTGTCAGCGTACTAGTCGCCAACACACTCTCCTACCACCAGTCGCAACTGCAGTTGTCTTTCCCTTGTTGTGCCTCCCTTATCGGGTAGCACTTGCTCGGGCTCTCTCTCGGTTAGCAAAACTAGAGAGAATGACAACTTCACAGAGCAACTAGTTGCACTGAGTTGTACTTTGAGAAGCCCCCAATACCCCTATATATAGGAGGGTCATGGGATAGGGTTCTCCATCTCGGACAATGCGGGACTAAAAGCAGGAATAGAAGGGTTCGAGATTTTCAACAAAAACAACCAACTCGCAACCTGAACCGATCGTTTCATTTCTGAAATGGTCAGTTGGGGACCTGAGCCAGTCGGTTGACACCTCAATTGGTCGGTTCATTTCTGAACCGGTCGGTTCGTGGTCCTGATCAGTTCCCGATTGACTTTCCATCTTTTGTTTCTAATTGGTATCAAATACCAATCCTTGTTCCAATCAAATTGGGCAAGTGAAACGAAAGGAAATTTCTCACTAATCCTACTTTCCCAACTTGCTCGGTTGCATCAGTTGAACCGATCGTTTCAACACCTGAAGCAATCGTTTCACCCTGACCATGAGCTGATCGACTCACAACCTAAGCCGATCGGTTCATCAAGCAGAGACCATCGGTTCATCACATGAGCCGATTGGTTGGGAGTGCAGATTGTGTAGAAACAGTCAATTGTAGTTTCAATCAATCTGATACTCTAATCAATCTGTCCAACACCTTGAACACTATGATTTTGAGCTATCAATTAATTGAGTGTTTAATTGAACTACTAAACACCTTTAGTAATCAATCTAAACATTGTTTGTGGATAAAACTCCTCTTCCAGGTTAAATCCTATGTGTGTGACCCTGCAGGTCCTTTTCACGTTGGCAGTGAAAGTCCATAACACTTATGACTTCCCAAGCAAAAAGCGGTGCCTAGTCACACATCAGTGCTACCCAAGTGAAATAGAAAGTTGGAGAACAACTTTCAATCCTACAATCCGTGAATGGTGTTATAGTAAATGTATAATTCCTTTGTCACTGATATCCCGAATGAACTCGAGGCATGGAACAGTCATCCTGTCAATGTTCATTCACTTTCTTGATCTCAGAGCAGATTGGAAGAGATATGTATGACATCAATATCACATATTGATTCACACATGCGTGCGCACGCCTATTTCAATCCTACTCATCAAGTGACCTTGGATATCAAACTCCCTCAGGAGGGACAAATCCCATATCTATCACTCACCCCTCAAAAGCCCCATGTATGAAAGCCACCCAATCATCACCTTTATAACAACCCATGTTTCAGGACTGCGTTTGATGATGTCAAAGTGCTCCCAACGACATGTGTTGAGTGTAGTGATTTTAGGTCAAAGAATCACACTCACCACCATCACTGTGAGTATTGACTGTGACTACCATGTCATGGTTCCATGTGTCAAACTCACGGTGGGTCTGTCTAGTACACTTGTTCCCTAACAAGTACCTATGTGTTTGGTTTGATATCTCTATATCATGACTAATGAGATTCTTTCATCAACCAACACCACAATCTAGTCTTGTGTGTCATTGCTGTCTTTCAACCTTCCACAATGACATCCGACTAGGGACATAACAAGAATGTACAAACTCTTAGCATCTGTATGATCTCATCGTTCAGGTCCTCAACCTGAAAGCATACGTCATTGAGTACTGTCATTCTCTAGACATTCAATATGTTCTATCACTATCTCATATGACTGAACCAGAAAGAATTGGAAGCTTGCCTTTGATGTTTATCAAATCAATGTTAATGTATCCCTTCAATCATACCATGATTGGCTCTCAGGGCATACATACCAACAGACTCCCATTTGCACTGTGAGCCAATCACTCTTGAATCATATTCATAGTGATCTTCAAACATGTCCCACATGTTACTGTGCTCTAGTGCGAACATGGTGAGTTATGGAAACACCTTGCCAAAGTCAGTGTAAATTGCATATCTCACATCTCTTCGCTGTACGTCACACGTATGAGATGGATTTGTCGTAATATGCGATCTAGTATTCCTTTGCTAACCTTTAGCCACATTGTATGATCAAGGATTCCATACTTGTCATCAATGACCGGAATATCTATAAGTTCATCTCATAAACTTCTAGATGCATACAGTATCCACTGTTGTTCTCTAACGCATAGATACTCAACATTTCCTTTTAAATGGTTTCCTTGGAACACTTCCAATTATCAACAAACTTTCACTTTTATATATCCTATATATATTTTGCGATTCAATTTCTGTCCTTTTCGGAAGTTCGCATCAATGTAACTCTTTACATCGAACTCTTCCTTATCTCCATAGAACTAGTACTTTTCAAGTACTTATCAAGTTCTTATGGTTTCCAGTAACCCTTACTGGAAGTAGACAGACATCCACTCGTCATGTCCCACATACGAGTTATCAGGATGAGCACATCATATTGTCATGTCCTACATACAAGATGATGAATGCATTTTATTCTTGCCATGAAAGATAATGGGATGATTATATGATAGATCCATATCTATTCTTAGTGTTCCCATTCTTCATAAGAATTGGACACTTGGCCTTGGGATACTAACTCCATGTAACATGGACAAGTTTTCTCCCACTGAATCTGTGCATACTGAACCCTTCAGTACAGATTGCCAATGTATGCTTTCTCTCTTCAGGTCAAGAGGTTTTTCGAGAACTATCTCTATAGATCTCTATTCCTATCATATAGGAAACATCTCTATCTTCCTTAAAGATAATTTTCCTTTTTGGATTTCCATTCTAGAACATTTCCATTTCACATCAACATGTGGAATGTGAATATGCTCCCACTAAATCACAGATCCCTTCTTTATCTTTGACATATCAGTCAAACCCTTTGACTATATCATCAAAGTAAAGATCCAATTCTGAGTTGCTTGTACTCAATCAATCACATTGATTAGTCCATTGTAACTTATAGACTTCATTTGCATTAGTGGATTCATAAACCTTATAGTTTGTGTCACGTACACATCCTTGTTTTATTCCTCATAGGAATTTGGTTTTAGTATCCATATGCCAAATGTCTTAGTCATTAAGTTGCAATCAACAAGCATCATCCTTCTCAAAATTTTATCCATGTGTCTTAACACTTAAGACTTATTCGCACTTATGGATTTCATCCCAATGAGTGATACCATCAAGGTCATACCTTATGGTTTACATGGAAGTCATTTAGGATGTAATGGTCATCTACCATAACTCAAAATTCGGTTCCTCTCATTCATCTAGATAGTTGACTCATCACATGACCAACTCATCATATAGATGATTGAGGTGTGTCTGTTAAGGATATAAGAACTCACAACCTTTGTGATTCTTAATGTCCTTTATTAGTGTGGGGTATTCTTTATTAAAAAGAATTCAGTTATTTGATCATCATTCTCTAACTCCTTAGAGTATGATTCCTTCTTGATTTAGACATCACCATGCCTTAATCATGAGTTCACTATGATACACTATCATAATCACTCAAAAGGATCTCAAACATTTGGTCCAAGTATTTCATTCATTGATCTCATCAAGAATTAACACTTTACCAAATTTGCACTTCATCTATGATAATCTTGAACACTTCAAGATATTCATATTGGTATTTCTCTAAACACCATTCGAAGTATTAGCATTTGTTCCAATAGGTATGTAAATACATCACATGTATTATACCTAATAGGATAATCATTCTCCCACTACTATTAGTGAAGATTGATTAATCATGTTCAAGATATTCATGTCTCTAACTGGTTCTCTAACCAAAAGAGTCTAGATTTATCCATTACATGGAAACTAGATATGAATTTCTCATGATTTATGCTAATTTGATTGTTTGAGTTATCTATAACTTTTAGGTATCATTTTATCTTATGCGTATCAAATACCACAAGATAAACAAGGCATTTCCACAAAGTTCATATCTTTCAGAAATTGAAACATCTCTTTATTGATTGACATCATTGTCATACAATATGTAAAATAAAGTGTTTCTATCTATTGGCAAATATGAAATAGCAGTTCATAACTGTATTACATGCCTTTTAGGCTGAAAATAAACTAAATTACTCCTATCTATGGCGACAACACTTGCCCCAATTATGAGTTCTTTACACTTTTCATCTTGGTATCATATACCTCAAAAGTGTTACAATTTTACTTTCAGGACACCTTTAAGTAGAGACGTCTGTCGCCTCCTTCTTCTTTTGTTCTTCCAGATAGAGAGGATAATTCCTTTTCCAATGTCCTGGCTTTTGACAATGGTGGCAATTTCCTTTCTTGGTCACGCCTCCCTTGGCCTTGAGAGCTGAAGATGACTTGGGCTCCTGGCTAGCATCAGAACCTTTCTTAGCTTTTCCCTTGCCCTTGCGCTTGGACTTGCCTTTCTTGCTCGTGATCACCATCACAGACTTAGGCTTGTCCTTCTTCATCTGTATCTCGACTGTCCTCAACATGCCCAACAACTCTGAAAGTGGCCTATCGAAGTTGTTCATGTTGTAGTTCATCACAAACTGACTGTAGGATTCTGGCAACAATTGCAGTATCACGTCAGTAGCCAACTCTTGGCTCAGTGGAAATCCCAGTCTTGTCAGGTTCTCCACATACCCAATCATCTTGAGTGTGTGAGGACCAACTGGATCTCCTTCTGTCATGACGCACTTGAACAGTTCCCTTGAGACATTATATCTCTCTTGTCGTGCTTGATCTTCATACATGTTCCTGAGATGCTGAATCATCTCAATGACACCCATGTCCTCATATTGACTCTGCAACATGTGGTTCATAGAGCACAACATCAAGTACTTTGCATCAATGGCATCGTCATAATGCTTCTTGTAAGCATCCCTTTCTGCCTTTGGTGCATTAGGAGCAGGTTCCTCTAGAATTGGAGTATCCAGGACATAGAGCTTTTTCTCTTAAGTGAGAACAATTCTCAATGTCCTATACCAGTCGTGGAAGTTTGTCCCATTTAGCTTGTCCTTTTCAAGGACCGATAGCAAAGAAAAGTGATTGTTGTTTGTTGTCATTTGTACTACAAAAGGTAAATATGCAATTTTAGTCCAAAACTCATTTTGACTTATTTGATTGATTTGAAAAGTAGACGATATAATTAGGCCTTTAATTAATTATCGCTCCCACTATTTTAGTTCAAATTGATAGCCCTCACCATCAATTCAGAAGATTGCAGCGTACAACCTTCTAACGGGCAAGATCCTGAAATCCTCTAAGTCATGGACCAGCTTGGGCTGTCACCCACAACTCAGATCTCTCAGGTAGGCAACTCTTGCCAATTACATCATATGCAACTCTTGATGAATGAACATGCGCAACACCTAGCCATGATCATTCCTTGCCTCTGGGCTTAGACGCTCTAAGAATCACCTGTTAAGTCTAACCCAAAAGCCGACATGGTAAACATGCACCCTACTTTGGCAGAACCTACATTTCTACCCTTCACACTTCCTCAAGATAGATGGCGCACTACGCTTTGGCGTAACCTACTCTTGGTTGATCGATTTTTTCATGTGTACCGCTAATGGAAGGCTTATAAGACTTAATATTTAATGATGCATTTGGTTTTATATACATATACATATCCAATCACCATAATACATAGTACGTATCATATACATGCTATATCCCACAGAAAACATGCAAAATGATAAAAGCGATGATTACGGCCATCCTAATGTGATTCCTCGAGCCAAGAGGAATCACAGTCATCTAGGTCTACATTACATGCAACCTGTACAAGATGAACTATGTGCTTTTCCTTTCTGTGTTTGATCAACTCATCACATGAATGATCGGCTCGCCATCAGACTGGTCGGCTGGGTGCCACCAGTCGATCGGTTGTCTCCTCCAACTGATAGGTTCGCCAGGTCATCGTGCATCTCTTCATGGCCGCCACCCGCTCGTCTCGCTCCTCGAACCGGTCATCAACCGATCGGCTCACTCCTTGAACCGATCGTCTGGAACGTCAACCGATCAGTTCACGCCTTGAACTGATCGTCTCAGCTGTCATCAGGATGTCCTCCGTTCTTTGACATAACAGGAAATAAAAATCTATCCAATTTTACATTGTAAAAAGTGAAACCTCGAGTTACATTCGAGGGGAGCAAAGGTAGGAAAGAAATATCGAATTATTTCGAGTTACATCGGGAATAGGAGAATGAAGATCGGTGCGCAGACCGAGATGCAAGAAACCAAATACAACCATACACAGATAGGGTTTATTGGACATAACCACGCTATACATCCACTACAAAACTTGTTTAAGGGCGACGCGTATCGAGTGCATTAATAATACATATCATACATGTAAATTGGGATTTGTGGATTTAGAATTGGACATGCATAAAGCCCATATTATTCGCATCGTATGCAATAAATAAAGAAGACAAATAAAAATAGATCATATCGATAATCCCTAAAGTATAGAGCAGTTGACGTGGCTCTGATACCACTGTTGGGTTTTAGGGGAGGCAGAGAAGGCAGCGGAAACAAAAATTTTCTCCCCCAAACCTAGAACAAGGAAACGCGTCAACGTCTATACAATAGGAAAGGATAGTTTGTGGAATCATACCTTATCCTGAGGCTTGCTCAGTGACAATACCTCATGGCTTGTGTGGCCTTCACCTCCTATCTTGGACGGTGTCTGTGCAGCTCCTAGTCACACCGGGACTGACGACTCCTGGTCTCACCGGGACTGTCGGGATTGACATCTATCCTTCGAGTGGCAGAAACCTCCCGCCTCTGAAGTAGTCCACACGGACCACCTGGAACTCCAATCTCCTTGTCCCATAAGGAATTGGAAGGAGTTGCACCCTCCTGTCAGCGTACTAGTCGCCAACACACTCTCCTGCCACCAGTCATAACTGCAGTTGTCTATCCCTTGTTGTTCCTCCCTTATCGGGTAGCACTTGCTCGGGCTCTCTCTCGGTTACCAAAACCAGAGAGAATGACAACTTCACAGAGAAACTGGTTGCACTGAGTTGTACTTTGAGAAGCCCCCAATACCCCTTTATATAGGAGGGTCATGAGACAGGGTTCTCCATCCCGGGCAATGCAGGACTAAAAGCAGGAGTAGAAGGGTTCGAGATTTTCCACAAAAACAACCAACACGCAACCTGAACCGATCGTTTCATTTCTGAAATGGTCGGTTGGGGACCTGAGCTGGTCGATTGACACCTCAACCGATCGGTTGGAACACCTCAACCGGTCGGTTCATTTCTGAACTGGTCGGTTCGTGGTCCTGATCAGTTCCCGGTTGACTTTCCATCTTTTGTTTCTAATTGGTATCAAATACCAATCCTTGTTCCAATCAAATTGGGCAAGTGAAATGAAAGGAAATTTCTCACCAATCCTACTTTCCCAACTTGCTCGGTTGCATCAGTTGAACCGATCGTTTCAACACTTGAAGCAATCATTTCACCCTAACCATGAGCCGATCAACTCACAACCTGAGCCGATCGGTTCACCAAGCTGAGCCGATCGGTTCATCACATGAGCCGATCGGTTGGGAGTGCAGATTGTGCAGAAATAGTCAATTGCAGTTTCAATCAATCTGATACTCTAATCAATCGGTAAAACACCTTGAACACTATGATTTTGAGCTATCAATTAATTGAGTGTTTAATTGAACTACTAAACACCTTTAGTAATCAATCTAAACATTGTTTGTGGACAAAACTCCTCTTCCAGGTTAAATCCTATGTGTGTGACCCTGCAGGTCCTTTTCATGTTGGTAGTGAAAGTCCATAACACTTATGACTTCACAAGCAAAGAGCAGTGCCTAGTCACACATCAGTGCTACCCAAGTGAAATAGAAAGTTGGAGAACAACTTTCAATCCTACAATCCGTGAATGGTGTTACAATGAATGTATAATTCCTTTGTCACTGATATCCCGAATGAACTCGAGGCATGGAGCAGTCATCCTGTCAACGTTCATTCACTTTCTTGATCTCAGAGCAGATTGGAAGAGATATGTATGAAATCAATATCACATACTTATTCACACATGCGTGCGCACGCCTATTTCAATCCTAATCATCAAGTGGCCTTGGATATCAAACTCCCTCAGGAGGTACAAATCTCATATCTATCACTCACCCCTTAAAAGCCCCATGTGTCAAAGCCACCCAATCATCACCTTTATAACAACCCATGTTTCAGGACTGCGTTTGATGATGTCAAAGTGCGCCCAACGACATGTGTTGGGTGTAGTCATTTTAGGTCAAAGAATCACACTCACCACCATCACTGTGAGTATTGACTGTGACTACCATGTCATGGTTCCATGTGTCAAACTCACGATGGGTCTGTCCGGTACACTTGTTCCCTAACAAGTACCTATGTGTTTGGTTTGATATCTCTATATCATGACTAATGAGATTCTATCATCAACTAACACCACAATCTAGTCTTGTGTGTCATTGTTGTCTATCAACCTTCCACAATGACATCTGACTAGGGACATAACAAGAATGTACAAACTCTTAGCATCTGTATGATCTCATCGTTCAACCTGAAAGCATACGTCATTGAGTACTGTCATTCTCTAGACATTCAATCTATTCTATCACTATCTCATATGACTGAACCAGAAAGAATTGGAAGCTTTCCTTTGATGTTTATCAAATCAATCTTAATGTATGCCTTCAATCATACCATGATTGGCTCTTAGGGCATACATACCAACAATTGTAACATACTAAAATCTAGCATCTTGCCTTATTCCATGATTAGGAGGATACTATGTTTGGCTCCTTAGATTTGACCATACAAAGATAACGTTATGCCTTAATAAATATTGCTAATGCACATAGCATTAATAACTCAATAGTAACCCATAACATGTTTAGGCTTGAAAAAAAGAATAACATATTAAGTGACATTATATTCTATAATGAATACAAAATACAAAAACTTAATCAGATTTACATAATAACTTATGTGCTAAGATGTAAGTAAATTTATTAAGCATGTCACATATGTTTCTCTTTCTTACTAATATGAAAATAATGGCTAAAATATATTTAATAATAATTATGATGTGCTTCAAAAAAAATGGTGTTTCCATGTCTATAAATATGAACAATATACCATTTTCTAAATAAATATTGAATTAATAGACTTAATATATTAAATTAGTAAAATATGAAAATATGTGCATAACAATATAAGAAAACATTTTGGTAACAATATAAAGATAATGGGACTCTAAATAATGAATATTGATGGTAGTGATGTAATCTTGTAATAATATGATGGTGCAGA
This sequence comes from Alisma plantago-aquatica, assembly GCA_963693085.1. Classification (NCBI taxonomy): domain Eukaryota; kingdom Viridiplantae; phylum Streptophyta; class Magnoliopsida; order Alismatales; family Alismataceae; genus Alisma; species Alisma plantago-aquatica. Next base: position 1,545,837,339 of record OY856409.1, read on the forward strand.
TCCCAAATCTCTAATTGCATTAAAACTCACAAAATGAATCTTCAAAACCCAAATATGATGGTATTTTTGTGTTCCTTGGGTTCCAATTACCTAGGGTGCCAAGTTGCACCTTATTTCAACAATCATAACTATACTAATATCATTATGAAAAGAAAATGTAAGATAGAGAAAAAAAATTAAATTACTTATTAAAAAGAAGCTAATATACTTGAATGTCGTACATGTATGTGATTTTGGTAAAGTTATAATGAATAAAATTATGGTATACCATTTAGAGAAACAATATTTTACATGCCTTGTAGATCTATAGAAAATTTATCATGGTAGAAAGTCTTGAAATGGATTTACTTTCCACATATAAATGAGCTATAAAAATATTAACTGAGGTAATTGCAACAATTTGGAAGACCCAAGATATTTTAATAAAGTAGAACATACTTTAAAGAATGGTTTCCCTCTTCTTAAATTTGAAAAGCAATAATTAAATGAAAACAATCATGTTAACATATCATAAAGGAAAAAAATATGTTAACTCAATTATATATTTGATGGGATCAAATAAACTTTCCCAAATTAAAAAAAAAACAATTACTTAACCAATATAAAAAATAATAATAATTAGGACTAAATGATTTTCTTAGTAATCCTCTCTATTACCTCTTAAATTTTTTACCTAAAAGGTATAAAAGGAAAATGGTTTGATAAATAATATGTTCACCCTTTCAGTTTGAAATTCATATATTTATAATTATTAGTTTTGGATATACAAATTTACTATCTCCCATCTCCTATGTAAATATTAAAAGAAAAATGTATTAGCAATATATATCATTGCCTCAAATCTAGAAATTTGGATCAAACTTAATATCGATTAAATATATTACTTTTATTGAAATAAAATTGTTATACATGTTTTCAATAACTCAAAAGTGAGAAGAGTGACGAAGTTATTCCATAATGGGATGAATAAGTATATATATGAGGATGATAAATGGAATAGCAGAAAAGTAAGTCAACAAGTATAACCTACACAATTGTACATTTAATAATTATACAACTTCACATTGAGTAAACTATTACAAAACAAGATGTTTAGGAAAGTTTATCCGATGCAATTGTATATTAAATTATTATGGACATAAATATTGAGAAAATAATCAAATTAAGGGAAACTTTGAAGTTTCTTTATTATAAATGCAGTAGTTAGTATTTCTTTGGCCATATTGTTGGAAAAAAGGAAAATAAACTGAAAAACATAGACATAAAGAAAGGGAAGGGGAATGACATTTCTTCTATATTTATTCTTTCATGTTATTTGTTAATGATTACATAATTATCTCCTCTACAATATAAATTACATACCTTCCTAGTAAAAAAATGGATAATTTTTTTGACAACCAAGCCTAATTGTTCTACATATAGACCCCTTTCCATGGACTTCATACTGTTGCACCCTCCTTAAGAACAAACATGCACATAGCGGAAGAAACACTCATTTATCCATAACTCGTGCACTCAAGGGGGCATAACATAAAATTGGCATTCATAACAATAATATAATTAATCACAAAAATTGAAAATAAGAAACATTCTCATAATTGTTCTTACAAAAGGAACATAAATTCTATCACATGAGAAACTGATATTACATCCTGAGACAAAGTCTCTATTCTAAAGTTCTAAACATCTAAACATATATCTGAACATATAAACATGAGGATCATCTTATAGTTGGCACCCCACCAGATCTTAACATGCTCTATCCTTGTGCTCTGACTCTCTGAGATCTACTTTGCCCCTTCTCATCACCTGCGGACATCTCGTCCCCAGCCATGCATTGGAAAAATAGTTGTTAGCGTAAGTGGCATGAGTATTCTAATATACATATTACTGAAGAGATAAAATGATACAAAATATCTTTGAATATTATAAACATGAAACTAGCATTAAACATTATATAAGATCTGAAACATAAATATATCTTCTTTCTTTAGCTTATCTCTTATCCTTTTTACTTTATCTTTCTTTGGAGACTAGTATTCTGGTGCATGGGTCTCATGACTTGCACTGAAGTACATGGGTCACATAACCTGCACTTAGGGCCTGGGTTATGTCTCGGAATTGGCCTACACTCTAGTGCATGGTCCATATGACTTGAACACAGAGCTTGAGTCATGTCTCTCTTATCTTAATCTCTTTCATTATACTTATAAATGAAAATATTCTCTAAACTAAGGCATCTTTTTTTTATGATTTTTATCTGACCATGGCCACCATTATACAATAAGTCCTCCTCTGTTGACATTGAAGTGTCTTCTATGGTGCAACACACCCTTTGTTGGCACTACATACCCTCTGTTGACACTGAAATGTCCTCTATGGTGCAACACACCCTTTGTTGGCACTATGTGCCCTCTTTTGGAACAATATGCCCTCTGAAATGGAGTAAACACTCATCTGAATTGGCAACAGATGCCTCTGAATCGTCCCAGGACTCTCTGAATGAGGACTTATCATATAATGTATTATGTGAATGTTCTGAATTAATTATCATAAGTCTAAGCATACTAAATTATGAATCTAGACTTATGTGACACTGAATACTTGAGTATATTCAACTTGTACTGAACTCTAAATTTGAAACCACATCTGAATATGAATAATCTCAATTACAAGATCGAGATTGGATCTGAAACCCTTATCATGTATCTTAATCATATATCTGGCTACCCACATATTGAGTAATCTAAATCTGAATCATAATTTGATATTCTTATTGTTTGGATAAATCTTAATTTAAAACCTTCTTTGATAGAATGACTTAATAATTTTGATATCAGATTTATGACATGTAAGTCTAAAGGCTTAGGAAAAATAATCTAAAAAGAATATGGGAATTCTAAGTATATAAAAGTAACTTAAGTAGTAAATATGTAAAATATGATTTTTGACATGATAACTCAACCTCTTGAAATTCTCATGCAGTCTTATCTTAACATGAATCATAATGCATTCAAGTGAGCTTAACTTTTAAATCTTAAAACATGCATCTTATAAAACCTTATTTTACAAACTTAGCCATAACTTAATACATTCTACTCTTATAATCTTATCATACACTTAATTCTTAGATCTTACTCATTCTAAAAGAATATAAATAACACTTAGTTCTTAGATATTAATCTATCTAAGAAATCTTAGTCGCATATTTCTACTTGAAATTTAAAATAGAACATTTTCCGACATGAATTATTACTAAGAAATCTTATATGACTATTACTTTCATATCTCATCTTGTAGTCTTAGTGATTAACATGAATTATTACTAAGAAATCTTATAGAAATATGATCCTTTAATTTTTCTCATGAACATCTGGTTCATGGATCCTAATCATTCTGAGGTATCTTGAAAACATCCTAATCATTCTGAGGTATCTTGAAAACATATCTCTACTTGAGATCTAGGGTATGTATCATGACACAATCATGAAGGTATGGAAACTTTACTTGCATATCTTACTTAAAATCTTAGAAAATTAGAACACATAAATCATAATATCTTATAAGAGAAACATGTAAAGTATTGGTCTTAGTAAACATGAATACTCATGGGAATGAACCACTTAGCTCTATTGTAGCAACATAAATTTAAGGTCTTGAATCTTTGAGGCAAATCCTAGTTCCAGAAAAAGTCATGAACATTTCATGAATATCCAATAAACCCAAAACATATACCTCCTTGGTCAAATTAGGGCTCATGTTTCATTTGTTTGCCTAATCGTATGGTGATGTAGGACATTTTCTTATGACCACGTCCTTTTATCAACTTAGATTAGGGTCACCATCCCTGATTAGGTGGTCTAGCATACACTATGATGTATTGCACTATGAATCATGATCATATATATAATGTCAATGCTAGACATCATCAGGGGTCTAATAAGAACTTTTATAATTATCCTCCAATAAATTACATTAATAGTGGTCGATCTACAAATAGTGACATGTATTGCTTCTTATATGATGACTCATCCATTATAAGCTTTATATCTCAGATATAATATTTTTGTAGAATTCTATACTTAAGTAGCTTCACACATGTATCTTACACATTCGAAACGGACTTATGGATCAGAACATATGATTTAAACAAGTAATTAACTTTTCCATGTAATCACAACCGTCCATCATCCCTCTAGCGGTCAAGAGGGAGTATTATCCTTCAACAAAGGAGTCGGACACTCCGTGGAATGGTTCCATTTAATCCGCACGAGTAGTCCTCGACTTGCTGGCGTCGCGGAGGCCTCTGTTTCCTCTGTGAAACAGAGGAACGCCTCCGGAACCCTTCATCCGGAGTGGAGCATCGATTCTGGGATCTCAGCCTCACGGAACGGCCGCCACTGAATTGGAAATACCATTGTGTTACCTGTACGGCCATACCAAGAATCCCTTGGAGGCCCCCCTCCTCTATCCTTCTTCTTCCCTCAACCCAGCTCCGCGCACATCCAGATGGCGCCATGGGACGAGCTTCACACGACAACCTTGTTGATTCGTCGGGAGATCAAACCAAAATCAGAGCCAAGTTCAAGACTAGGGTTATGTTCAAGGTGGTCAGTAGAAGGTTTGATGGTCGGGAATCGATCAGATGTGGCATAGGCGCTGAGAACGATGGTACTGGTAAGTGGCGCAATGGTTGGTTTTTGGGCGTTCTTCGTAGAGGGCAAACTAGGGTTCACGACCTAGGTTTAAATAGCTCAGATTGGTATGAAATTTTACGTTGGGGATCTCAGATCCTAATGAGTCTGGCTCGATCTCGAGAAAAGTGGAAGTGAATAGAGTTCCAACTACCGGGGTTTTGTTTCCCCTAGACATCTGACCCTCACGATGAAGAAGAGGAGGGATTAGCCCTCAAATCCCAATCCAACGGGGCTAGAAAGGATCCGTGTAAATTAACCCACACTAAATGCTTGTGATAGGCTGAGCTCATTATCAAAGACTGACTTAGGCGGCCAAGATAAAGTAGGTAAATGGAATATTGAACTATAGCCCACTCGCATTAGGATTTGAAATATCAAGATTATCTTCTTTAGCTAAATTGAGATAAGAAACATTATCCAAATAGGTTGAAACTCGGTACCGATGCTAATTGGACCATGTAGATCACAATTTTGGAGTTGAAATGAACTTATGAGATGTTCATGTATGAGTTTTACTACAATTAGGTTTTGACTCACATATTTTGATATTAATCCCAATACTTCACATTAATTATTAGTATCGGAGATTTAAAAATCCAATTTTTAACATCTTACTTCTAGGAAAGTTATAAGACATTACCACACACAAATTATGACATTGTAATGTCATATACTAATAAGACCAATTAATCTCTTAGAGATACTCATAAATTATATTGTATGGAACATTTACATAAATGACCCTCAAGTTTTGTAAATTGCACATGAGTACATACTTTAACCTTATTCTAAATTGGGTCTTTTTCATGAAGTTTGGGATGTTACAATTCTACCCACCTTAAATAAATTTCATCCTTGAAACTCAATTAGTCTACCCACCTTAGGGTTTTACATGTTATTCATACAATTATCTCTAATATTTTCTAACTGGCTCATTAGCATGCTCATGGTGTAAATTTCTCATGGTTGTCAATATCAAGCGTACATGTGCATGTACTACTAATGAATCTTGACATCTAAACTATACATTCACCATATATCATGGCAATGACTCTAGATTGCCTCTTCATTGTGGCTAGATTAGGGTTCCATTTCACTTGAAACTAACTCACTAATCTATGCCAAAATATCTACCATTCATATACATGCTCAGTCTGACTATGTGTATGATTAGGTTTAGGAGACTTTATGTCTTAAACATTTAATGCTGACACTTTTTTTCTTTGTCGCCTTTGGATACATGTCGGCCAGTCATATATTCAGAGGTGACATGTCAGATCACATTTATCATGGCACTTCTTTGCGCACATATCCCATACCACATGTACTTGAAAGGACAAGACAAGTATGATTATGCACATAACATTCTCTCTGCAAAACCCCATAAGCATGTGTCTCGTACCATAAACATGTGGGAAAAAGAGAGAGAATGCTATATACAACTATAATGTTAACATAAAACTGTAAAACATCTAGACACATAACCCTAATCATTATCTAAGCTTTTGTCTCCTATTTAAAGCTCTACATAGATTTCTAATATCTTTCACTTACCTCTTCTACACACAGGGCTACTAGTTATCTTTCTAAATTGGTACTCTACTCTAACTTAAGTTCTTATAGGGTGATCTTAAGTAAGAACATGAGAACTCATCTGGTGGCCAACTATAATGTTGCTCTGATACCATATTATAACACCCTCCCTAAGAATACACATGCGCATAGCAGAAGCAACACTGAGTTGTCCATAACTCGTGCACTCAAATGGGCATTACATAAAATTGGCATTCATAACAATAATATAATTAATCACACAAATTGAAAATAAGAAACATTCTCATAATTGTTCTTACAAAACGAACGTCAATGCTATCACATGAGAAACATATTTTACATCTTGAGACAAAGTCTCTATTCTAAAGTTCTAAACATGTAAATAGATAGCCAAATATATAAACTTGAGGATCATCTTATAATTGGCACCCCACCAGATCTTAACATGCTCTATCCTTGTGCTCTGAGTCTCTGCGATCTACTCTACCCCTGCTCATCACCTGCAGACCTCTCATCCCTAGCCATGTATTGGAAAAATACTTCTTAGCATAAGTGGCATGAGTACTCTAATATACATATCACTGAAGAGATAAAATGCTACAAAATTCTTAGAACATTATAAACATGAAACTAATATTGAACTTTATATAAGATCTAAAACATAAATATATCTTCTTTCTTTAGCTTCTCTTATCCTTTTTACTTTATCTTTCTCTGGAGACATGTACTCTGGTACCTACGTCTCATGACCTGCACTAAAGTGCATGGGTCACATAACCTGCACTTTGGGCCTAGGTTATGTCTCTGAATTGACCTGCACTCTGGGCCTGGGTTATGTCTCTGAATTGACCTGCACTATGGTGCATGGTCCACATGACTTACACAAAGGGCTTGAGTCATGTATCTCTTATCTTAATCTCTTTCATTATACTTACAAATGAGTTTATGTACATTCTCTAAACTAAGGCATATTTTATTTATGATTTTTATCTGACTGTGGCCACCATTATACAATAAGTCCTCCTCTATTGAAACTAAAGTGTCCTCTATGGTGCAACTCACCCTCTATTGGCACTATGATCCCTCTGTTGACACTGAAGTATCCTCTACGGTGCAATGCACCCTCTGCTGGCACTATGTGCCCTCTGTTGGCACAATGTGCCCTCTGAAATGGAGTAAACACTCCTATGAATTGGCAAAAGATGCCTCTGAATCGTCCCGAGACTCTCTGAATGAGGACTTATCATATAATGTATTATTTGAATGTTATGAATTAATTATCTTTAGTCTAAGCTTACTAAATTCAGAATCCGCACCTATGTGACACTGAATACTGAGTATTGAACATGTACTGAACTCTAAATTTGAAACCACATCTAAATATGAATAATCTCAATTACAAAACTGAGATTGGGTATGAAACCCTTATCATGTATCTTAAACATATACCTGGCAACCCACATATTGAGTAATTTAAATCTGAATCGTAATTTGATATTCTTATTGTTTGGATAAATTTGAATTTGAAACTCTTCTTTGATCAAATGACTTAATAATTTTGATATCAAATTTATGATATGTAAGTCTAAAGGCTTAGGAAAAATAATCTAAACTCAATATGGGAATTCTAAGTATATAAAAGTAACTTAAGTAGTAAATACCTAAAATATGATTTTTGACATGATAACTCAACCTGTTGAAATTCTCATGAAGTCTTATCTTAACATGAATCATAATGCATTCATGTGAGCTTAACTTTTAAATCTTAAAAACATGCATCTTATAAAATCTTATCTTACAAACTTAGTCATAACTTAATGCATTCTACTCTTATAATCTTATCATACACTTAATTCATAGATCTTACTCATTCTAAAAGAATATAAGTAACACTTAGTTCTTAGATAATAATCTATATAAGAAATATTAGTAGCATATTTCTCCTTGAAATTTTAAATATAACATTTTTCCTCATTATCAAGTATGACTATTACCTTCATATATCATCTTTTAGTCTTAGTGATTAACATGAATTATTACTAAGAAATCTTATAGCAATATGATCCTTATTTTTCTCATGAACACCTGGTTCATGGATCCTAATCATTCTGAGGTATCTTGAAAACATATCTCTACATGAGATCTAGGGTATGTATCATGACACAATCATGAAGGTATGGAAGCTTTACTTGCATATCTTACTTAAAATCTTAGAAAATTAGAACACATACATCATAATATCTTATAAGAGAAACATGTAAAGTATTGGTCTTAGTAAATATGAATACTCATGGGCATGAACCACTTACCTCTATTGTAGCAACATAAATTTAAGGTCTTGAATCTTTGAGGCAAATCCTAATTCCAAAAAAAGTCATGAACATTTCATTAATATCCAATAAACCCAAAACATATACCTCCTAGGTCAAATTAGGGCTCATTTTTCATTTGTTTGTCTAATTGTATCGTGATGTAGGACATTTTCTTATGACCATGTCCTTTTATCAACTTAGATTAGGGTCACCATCCCTGATTAGGTGGTCTAGCATACTATGATGTATTGCACCATGAATCATGATCAGATATATAATTTAAATGCTAGATATCATCATGGGTCTAATAAGAACTTTTATAATTATCATCCAATAAATTATATTGATAGTGGTCAATCTAAAAATAGTGACATGTATTGCTTCTAATATGATGACTCATCCATTATAAGCTTTAAATCTTATATATAATATTTTTGTAGAATTCTATACTTAAGTATCTTCAAACATGTATCTTACACATTCAAAGCGGACTTATAGGTCAGAAGATATGATTTAAACAAGTAATTACTTTTTCCATGCAATCACAACCATCCATCATCCTTCTAGTGATCAAGAGGGTGTATGATCCTTCAACAAAGGAGTCAGACATTATGTGGACTAGGATACATTTAACCCGCACGAGTATTCCTCAACTTGTTGGCATCGTGGCAGCCTCTGTTTCCTCTGTGAAATAGAGGAACACCTCCAGAACCCTTCATCTGGAGTGGAGCATCGATTCTGGGATCTCAACCTCACGGAATGGCCGCCACTGAATTCGGAATACCATCATGTTACCTGAACGGCCATACCAAGAATCCCCTTGAGGCCCCCCTCCTTTATCCTTCTTTTACCCTCAACCCAGCTCCACACACATCGAGATGGCACCATGAGACGAGCTTCACACGACAGCCTCATTGGTTTGTCGAGAGATCAAACCAAAATCACAGCTAAGTTCAAGACTAGGGTTATGTTCATGGTGGTTAGTAGAAGGTTTAATGGTCAGGAATCAATCAGATGTGGCATAGCTGCTGAGAACGATGGTACTGGTAAGCGACACAATGGTGGGTTTTTGGGCATTCTTCGTAGAGGATAAACTAGGGTTCACAACCTGAGTTTAAATAGCTCAAATTGGTATCAAATTTTTCATTGGTCATCTCAGATCCTAATGAGTCTAGCTCGATCTCGAGAAAAGTGGAAGAGAATAGAGTTCCAACTATCAGGGTTTTGTTTCCCCTAGACATCTGACCCTCATGATGAATAAGAGGAGGGAGAAGCCCTCAAATCCCAATCCAACAGGGCTAGAAAGGATTCACGTAAATTAACCCACACTAAATCCTTATGATAGGATGATATCATTATCAAAGGCCGACTTAGGCATCGAAGATGAAGTAGGTAAATGGAATATTGAACTATAGTCCACTCGCATTAGGATTTGAAATATCAAAATTATCTTCTTAAGGTAAATTGAGATAAGAAACCTTATCTAAATAGGTTGAAACTCAGTACTGATGCTAATTGGACCATGTAGATCATGATTTTGGAGTTGAAATGAACTTATTAGATGTTCATGTATGAATTTTACTACAATTAGGTTTTGACTCACATATTTTGATATTAATCCCTATACTTCACATTAGTTATTAGTATCAGGGATTTAAAAATCCAATTTTTAACATCTTACTTCTAGCAAAGTTATAAGGCATTACCACACAAAAATTATGACATTGTAATGTCATATACTAGTAAGACCAAATAATCTCTTAGATATATTCATAAATTATATTGTATGGAACATTTACATCAATGACCCTCGAATTTTGTAAATTGCACATGAGTACATACTTTAACCTTATTCTAAATTGGGTCTTTTTCATAAAGTTTGGGATGTTACAATTCTACCCACCTTGAATAAATTTCATCCTCAAAACTCAATTAGTCTACCCACCTTAGGGTTTTACATGTTATTCATACAATTATCTCTAATATTTTCTAACTGGCTCATTAGCATGCTCATGGTGTAAATTTCTAATGGTTATCATTATCAAGCGTACATGTACTGCTAATGAATCTTGATATCTAAACTATACATTCACCATCTATCATGGCAATGACTCTAGAGTGCTTCTTCTTTGTGGCTAGATTAGGGTTCCATTTCACTTAAAACTAACTCACTTATCTATGCCAAAATATCTACTGTTAATATACATGCTCACTCTTACTATGTGTATGATTAGGTTTAGGTGACTATATGTCTTAAAATTTTAATGATGATACTTTTTTCTTTGTCGCCTTTGAATACATGTCGGCCGGTCATATATTTAGAGGTGACATGTCAGATCACACTTATCTGGGCACTTCTTTGCACACATTTCCCATACCACATGCACTTGAAAGGACAAGATAGGTATAATTATGCACATAACATTCTCTCTGCCAAACCCCATAGGCCTATGTTCCATACCATAAACATGTGGGAAAAAGAGAGACAATGGTATATACAACTATAGTGTTAACATAAAAAGTGTAAAACATCTATGCACAGAACCCTAATCCATATCTAAGCTTTTGTCTTATATTTAAAGCTCTACTTAGATTTCTAATATCTTCACTTACCTCTTCTTTACACGGGGCTACTAGTTATCTTTCTAAATTGGTACTCTACTCTAACTTATGTTCTTATAGGGTGATCTTAAGTAAGAACATGAGAACACATCTGGTGGCCAACTATAATGTTGCTCTGATATAATATTGTAACACCCTCCCTAAGAATACACATTCACATAGCAGAAGCAACACTGAGTTATCCATAACTCACGCACTCAAGGGGGCATTACATAAAATTGGCATTCATAACAATAATATAATTAATCACACAAATTGAAAATAAGAAACATTCTCATAATTGTTCTTATAAAAGGAACGTCAGTGCTATCACATGAGAAACTTATATTACATCTTGAGACACAGTCTCTATTCTAAAGTTCTAAACATGTAAATAGATAGCCAAATCTATAAACCTGAGAATCATCTTATAGTTGACACCCCACCAGATCTTGACATGCTCTATCCTTGCGCTCTAAGTCTCTGAGATCTACTCTGCCCCTGGTCATCACCTGTGGATATCTCGTCCCCAGCCATGCATTAGAAAAATACTTCTTAGCGTAAGTGGCCTGAGTATTCTAATATACATATTACTGAAGAGATAAAATGCTACAAAATATCTTTGAACATTATAAACATGAAACTAACATTAAACTTTATATAAGATCTGAAACATAAATATATCTTCTTTCTATATCTTATCTCTTATCCTTTTTACTTTATCTTTCTTTGGAGACATGTACTCTGGTACCTGGGTCTCATGACCTGTACTAAAGTGCATGTGTCACATAACCTGTACTCTGGACCTGGGTTATGTCTCTAAATTGGCATGCACTCTGGTGCATGGGCCACATGACTTACACAAAGGGCTTGAGTCATTTCTCTCTTATCTTAATCTCTTTCATTATACTTATAAATGAGATTACGTACATTCTCTAAACTAAGGCATCTTTTATTTACAATTTTTATCTAAAGTGGCCACCATTATACAATAAGTCCTCCTATATTGACACTGAAGTGTACTCTATGGTGCAACACACCCTCTGTTGGCACTATGTTCCCTCTTTTGACATCGAAGTGTCCTCTACGGTGCGACACACCCTCTGCTGGCACTATGTGTCCTCTGTTGCACAATGTGCCCTCTAAAATGGAGCAAACACTCCTCTGAATTGGCAAAAGATGCCTCTAAGTCGTCCCGAGACTCTCGGAATGAGGACTTATCATATAATGTATTATTTGAATGTTATGAATTAATTATCTTAAGTCTAAGCATACTAAATTCTGAATCTGCACTTATGTGACACTGAATGCTGAGTATTGAACATGTATAGAACTCTAAATTTGAAACCACATCTAAATATGAATAATCTCAATTACAAAATCGGGATTGGGTATGAAACCCTTATCATGTATCTTAAACATGTATCATGCAACACACATATCGAGTAATCTAAATCTGAATCATAATTTAATATTCTTATTGTTTGGATAAATCTTAATTTGAAACTCTTCTTTGATCAAATGACTTAATAATTTTGATATTAGATTTATGACATGTAAGTCTAAAGGCTTAGGAAAAACAATCTGAACTGAATATGGGAATGTTAAGTATATAAAAGTAACTTAAGTAGTAAATACCTAAAATATGATTTTTGACAAGATAACTCAACCTCTTGAAATTCTCATGAAGTCTTATCTTAACATGAATCATAATGCATTCATGTGAGCTTAACTTTTAAATCTTAAAACATGCATCTTACAAAATCTTATCTTACAAACTTAGTCATAACTTAATACATTCTACTCTTATAATCTTATCATATACTTAATTCTTAGATCTTACTCATTCTAAAAGAATATAAATAACACTTAGTTCTTAGATATTAATCTATCTAAGAAATCTTAGTAGCATATTTCTACTTGAAATTTTAAATAGAACATTTTCCACATTATCAAGTATGACTATTACCTTCATATCTCATCTTGTAGTCTTAGTGATTAACATGAATTATTACTAAGAAATCTTTTAGGAATATGATCCTTTATTTTTTCTCATGAATACCTGGTTCACGGATCCTAATCATTCTGAGGTATCTTGAAAACATATCTCTACTTGCAATATAGGGTATGTATCATGACACAATCATGAAGGTATGTAAACTTTACTTGCATATCTTACTTAAAATCTTAGAAAATTAGAACACATAAATCATAATATTTTATAAGAGAAACATGTAAAGTATTGGTCTTAGTAAATATGAATACTCACGGGCATGAACCACTTACCTCTATTGTAGCAACATAGATTTAAGGTTTAGAATCTTTGAGGCAAAATCCTAGTTCTTGAAAAAGTGATGAATGTTTCATGAATATCCAATAAACCCAAAACATATACCTCCTAGGTCAAGTTAGGGCTCACGTTTCATTTGTTTGCCTAATCGTATGGTGATGTAGGACGTTTGCTTATGACCATGTCATTTTATCAACTTAGATTAGGGTCACCATCCCTAATTAGGTGGTCTAGCATACACTATCATGTATTCCACCATGAATCATGATCAGATATATAATGTCAATGCTAGACATCATCAGGGGTGTAATAAGAACTTTTATAATTATCCTCTAATAAATTATATTAATAGTGGTTGATCTACAAATAGTGACATGTATTGCTTCTAATACTATGACTCATCAATTATAAGCTTTAAATCTCAGATATAATATTTTTGTAGAATTCTATACTTCAGTAGCTTCACACATGTATCTTACACATTCAAAACTGACTTATGCATAAGAAGATATGATTTAAACAAGTAATTACCTTTTCCAGCAATCACAACTGTCCATCATCCCTCTAGTGGTCAAGAGGGAGTATGATCCTTCAACAAAAGAGTTAGACACTCCCTAGACTGGGATTTGTTTAACACACACGAGTAGTCCTCGACTTGTTGGCGTCGCAGAGGCCTCTGTTTCCTTTGTGAAATAGAGGAACACCTATGGAACCCTTCAGCCGGAGTGGACTATTAATTCTGGGATCTCAGCCTCACCGAATGACTACCACTAAATTGGGAATACCTCCATGTTTCCTGAACGTCCATACCAAGAATCCCCTCGAGGCCTCCCTCCTCTATCCTTCTTACCTCAACCCAGCTCTGAGCACATCTAGATGGTGCCATGAGACGAGCTTCACATAACAACCTCTTTGGTTTGTTGGGAGATCAAAGAAAAATTGGAGCCAAGTTTGAGACTAGGGTTATGTTCAAGGTGGTCAGTAGAAGGTTTGATGGCCGTGAATCGATCATATGTGGCATAGGCGCTGAGAATGATGGTACTAGTAAGTGGCACAATGGTGGGTTTTTGGGCGTTCTTCGTAGAGGGCAAAATAGGGTTCACAACCTAGGTTCCAATTTTTTTGTTGGGCATCTCAGATCCTATTGAGTCTAGCACTATCATGAGAAATATGGAAGGCAATAGAGTCCCAACTGTTGGGGTTTTGTTTTCCCTAAACATTTGACCCTCATGATGAAGAACAGGAGGGTGAAACCCTCAAATCCCAAGCCGACGGGGCTAGAAAGGATATGTGTAAATTAACACACACTAAATCCTTGTGATAGGCTGAGCTCATTATCAAAGGTTGACTTAGGCGGCCCAGATAAAGTAGGTAAATGGAATATTGAACTATAGTCCACTTGCATTAGGATTTGAAATATCAAGATTATCTTCTTTAGCTAAATTGAGATAGGAAACCTTATCCAAATAGGTTGAAACTCTGTACCGATGCTAGTTGGACCATGTAAATCACAATTTTGGAGTTGAAATGAACTTATGAGATGTTCATGTATGAGTCTTTCTATAATTAGGTTTTGACTCACATATTTTGATATTAATCCCTAGACTTCACATTAATTATTAGTATCGGGGATTTAAAAACCCAATTTTTAACATCTTACTTCTACCAAAGTTATAAGGCATTACCATACACAAATTATGACATTGTAATAACATATAATAATAAGACCAATTAATCTCTTATATATACTCATAAATTCTATTGTACGAAACATTTTCATAAATGACCCTAGAGTTTTGTAAATTGCACATGAGTATATACTTTAACCTTATTCTAAATTGGGTCTTTTTCATAAAGTTCGGGATGTTACACATTCACATAGAAATCACTACATGTTTCATGACTAGTTCTCTTATTGTGCAACTTTGTGACTCCTTTATGCATAGTTTCCACTACATACCCATTATGACATGTCGTCTAGACTCATCCCTTATCCTCTTATTCAAGTTTCTTAAAAGAGATGTGAAAGTCTTGTAATCCCATTCACATGGTGAACTTTACTCAACCACTAGTGTTTCAAACCTTGAAGCCCTAATTTGGATACATGTTTTGGATGTTAACTAGTTCAAAAACATCTAAAAGTATGATGCATCTCCAATCCCATATTGAGCAATTAAAATACTATTTATCTCTCTCTTGAGACTCTTTAAGGTATTTTGTTAATGGATATTTACTTTCTTGAGTTTATGACTTATCTTGGCCTATTTATAATGAATTTGAATCTCTGGTACTCTTGAACTAGATATATTAAATTTTGGACTCTAAAATTGTATTATGCTTCTTGATGAAAACCTAATTTTGGAATTGAATCAATAGTTCCTGAGTGTGAGATGGAACCGTAAATTGTCCACTTTTGAGGTAAATGTTTCTTTCTATCCATCTATGTAATGGAAACCTCATTAATTCTATATATATGATTAAACTTTCACTTGCATCTACATTTTTCATGCAATGTCATTCATTAGCCCTTCATACATATAAGTGCTTTCATTTTATGGGGTTATGTACCCTTTATGTTTGGAACAAAGGTTATGTGCCCCAAACCCTGGTTATGTTAGCACGTTATTTTGGGATGGAGGTTATGTTCTCCATACCCACATTTTGTACCCACTTTGTATACTGGGAGATTGGTTATTCTATCACGTTATGGGTTATGTTCCCTAACTAATATATTTCTCTAGTACCATGCTTATCTCACATGCATGTAGGTTAATTATTATTGTGATGGGTTTTGTGACATTAACTGTTTATGTGTGATTTTTTGGCACATATTATTTTTTATTAATGCAAGTGTTATTCTTGATTATCATATTTACAAAATTCATATCCATTTATTCCTTTCAATCAACCTAGATAGTACTTTTCTCTTCTATGTGAATCCTTGTTATATTGAATGTCCTTTTTTCTAATATTGCTCAATCCCTAATTAATAAGCTCATATTGGTTTTAATGCTGATAATTTCCATCTTTGTCTTCTCTTGTGGTGTATGCTTGAAATCTCTTAGGTTTAGAGAAAGGAGGAGTGAACCAAGCTTGACCAGACAACTCCAGGTGTAGTTGTTCCTTCGTGGGAGATAGATTTGAGGTGGTTAAATATCCCTTTTGTTGATCCTATTCTATAGTTTAATTTCTTTTTTATATCACCCTACATGGTGAGTGATGATGATATAAATAAGCATTCTAATAGTTATATCTTTCATATTATGATGTTGTACTTTGGTCTTGTGTACCATATTTGAGAAATGAAAAAACACCTATTCCAACATACCTTTTTAGTTTATTTTAGACGGGGTTTTTTCCTTAAAATTAAGTAGGGAGTGGATTACCTCTCAGGTCACATTCCTTATAAGATGGTATTAGATCCATTAGCGGTCGATTAATCTAACTATTTCATTCTCATCTCCCTGACATGTACAAAACTAGATTATTGGACCTATGTTGCTTACCCTTATAACATGTGGGAAGTGGTATTTGGGGAATCTTCAACATTGATATGTTAACCATAGGGACCTAAAAATTTAACCCTAGGTGTATGTGACATGTTGGTTGAATGAATGAACAACATACAAGATGTCCTGAATTAAAAGATGAATAAGTAATCCTAATACTTGTAAGAGTTGTCCTTTTAGGTTAAACCTTTTAATGAGGGGAGAGTAGTTGGATGGTAATATATCAATCTTTAGATTTTGAGGATGATATTCTTTTAAGGGGTGGAGTGTTGTAACATACCCAAAACTAGAATATTACCTTATTCCATGATTAGGAGGATAGTATGCTTGGTTCTTAGATTTGACCAAATAAGGATCAGGTTATTCCTCAATGTATATTTTTAATGCACATAACATTAATAACTCAATAGTGACCATCACATGTTTATGATTGAGAATGAATATAACATATTCAGTGACATTAGGTTCTATAATTAACACCAAATATCAAAATACAATTAGATTAACATAACAACTTAAGTATGTGATAACATGTAAGTAAATTCATTAAGCACGCCAAATTTGTTTTTTTCTGATTTATATGCATATAATGGCTAGAATAAGGTTAATAAGAGGTATAATGTGGTTTACAATAATAACTGGTGTTTTAATGTCAATAAACATGAATGATGCACCAATATTTAAATAAATATTGAATTCAGGGACTTAATAGATCAAATAAGTGAAATGTGGAAATTTCTACGTAATAATATATGGAAACTCTTTTGGCAACAATGTGAAGATAATGGGACTCTAATTAATAAATAATTATGGTAGTGATGTAATGTCATAATAAGATGATGGTGAAGATCTCAAATCTCTAATTGAATTAAAACTCATAAAAGGAATCTTTAAAAGACAAATATAATGGTAAAAACACGTTCCTTGGATTTTAATTGCCTTGGATGATAAGTGTCACCTTATTTGAACAATCACAACTATCCTAATTGTATTAAGAAAAAAAATGTGATGTAAATACCAAAAGTATCAAATTAATATTAAAAAAAACTAATATCTTAAATAAATTCAACAAACCACCTTGTATGTCTTATACCTATATAATCTAAGTAAAGTTGTAAAAGATAAAATTTTGGTATAACATAAAGGGAAAGAATGCTTTACATGCATGATAAAACTATAGAAAGTTTATTGTGGTGGAAGAACATAATATGGATTTACTTTTAAATACAATACAAGATATAGAAATATAAACCAAGGTAATTGCAAAGGAATACATTGGTATGTTTATAAGTTAGGGAAAACTCAAAAGAACTAATTTTCTCTCCTTAAGATTTTGAATAAATAAACTCATGAAATCAATCATGTTATTATATATCATAAAGGAAACAAATATTTTAACTCGATGATATATTTCTTAGGAAATAAATAAACATTAAAAATTTTAAATAATCAATTACCTAACCCAAAAAGGAAATAACAATAATATTGACAAAATGATTTCCTTCGTAAACCTCTATAATACCTCAAAAAGTTGTCAACAACAAGGAAGTAAATGAAAATGGTACGAAAAATAATGTTTTCACCCTCTTGATTTGAAGTTCATGTATCTATCATAATTAATTATGGATATATAAATTTATTAGCACCTATCTCCTCAGTAAATAATAAATGCAAAATGTATTAGGAATATGTATGGTTGCCTCAACTCAAGAAATTTGGATCCACATAATTTTATATAAATATATTTTTATTGAAATTAAATTGTTATACATGTTTTCACTGTCGGACCCAAGACGCCGACAGGCTTCCTGAACACAAGTTTGGTCCACGTACATCCACACCATTGCCACTTCACCTGCTGCGAGCAAGGAGGTCAAGAAAAGAAAGAAGCTGGAGAAGAAGGTCTTCCCGGTCTGCCTTGGTGGTTCTTCCTCCTCGTCCAGATCTTCTCTGACACGACGTAGACGACCGCATCATCTTCACTGAGCTACAACTTCTTTCTGTATCATGCTCATGGCGGAACCATCCCTCTCTCTTATTCTTCTTATTTCTTGCATCATGAGCGAGTAGTTCCTTTCCACTGGGGTGTGGGGACTAGTCCCGTTGCCCATGCAAACATGTTCGCTTGTTAAACATTCCATGGAAATGTATATAATTTTTCATTTTGTTGTTAATCATTAATGTTTGTGGATTGATTACCTGCTTGCTTTTATCTTATTCTTCCCTATGTTGCAAGACCTTCTATATGTAGGGTAGAATGTCGATTAACGAGGTTGACTCCCAAACCAGAAATAGAATGGGATTCCTTGAGGTCGTAAGTGTATGATCCGTGAGGGGACGAGTCATCTAGCCTACGGTGACGCTTCTGTGGCCTAAACATCCCTTAGGGAGGGCCACAACTTCAGTTGGATTCTGTATCTTCATTAGTGATCGTCGATTTTTGCTTGTAGATTAATCGCCTACTCACTTGTCGATTAGCACGGTTGACTCCCTGACTAGAAATAGAAAGGGATTCCTTGAGGTCGTAAGTGTATGATCTATGAGGGGATGAGTCATCTAGCCTACATTGATGCTTCTGTGTGCCTAAACATCCCTCAGGGAGGGCCACAACTTGAGTTAGATATCTATATCTTTGGAACCATAAGTGCATGATCCAGATGGTGACAAGACATCTGATACCTAAAGAAGATGTCTCATCTCCATCCAGATTATGCACTTACGGTTCCAAAGATACATCTATCCAACTAAAGCTGTGGATTTCCCTAAGGGATGTTTAGGCACACAGAAGCGTCACCGTGGGCTAGATGGCTCGTCCCCTCATGGATCCTACACTTACAACCTCAAGGAATCCCTTTCTATTTCTAGTCAGGGAGTCAACCGTGCTAATCTACAAGCGAGCAGGCGATTAATCTACAAGAAAAAATCAACAGTCAACAACGAAGATACAAATATCCAACTGAAGTTGTGGCCCTCCCTGAGGGATGTTTAGGCCACAAAAGCGTCACCGTAGGCTAGATGGCTCATCCCCTCATGGGTCATACACTTACAACCCCAAGGAATCCCATTCTATTTCAAGTTTGGGAGTCAACCTCATTAATCGAAATTCTACCCTACATATAGAAGTTCTCGCAACATAGGGAAGAACAAGATAAAAGAAAGCAGGTAATCAATCCACAAACATTAATGATTAACAACAAAATGAAAAGTTATATACATTGCTATGGAATGTTTAATAGGAGAACATGTTTGCATGGGCAGCGGGGCTAGTCCCCACACCGCAGTGGAAAGGAACTACTCGCTCATGATGCGAGAAATAAGAAGAACAAGAGAGAGGGAAGGTTCCTCTATGAGCATGATGTAGAAGGTATTCGTAGCTCGGTGTAGATGATGCGGTATTCGATGTCATGTCAGAGCAGATCTAGACAAGGAGGAAGAACCACGAAGGTAGACCGAGTAGATCTTCTTCGCCACCTTCTTTATCATCTTGACCTCCTTTCTCATAGCAGGAGCAGCAGGTGAAGTGGCAATGGCATGGATGTACGTGGACCGAACCTGTGTTCAGGCAGCCTGTCGGCGTCCTGGGTTCGACAGGCTGCCTGAACACATGTTCGGTCCACATACATCCACGTCATTGCCACTTCACCTGCTGCTCCTGTTGCGAGCAAGGAGGACAAGATGAGAAATAAGGTCGAGAAGAAGATCTGCTCGGTCTGCCTTGGTGGTTCTTCCTCCACTTCCAGATCTGCTCTGAAATGACATAGAATACCACATCATCTTCACCAAGCTGCGACTACCTTCTACATCATGCTCATGGCAGAACCTTCCCTCTCTTTTGTTCTTCTTATTTCTTGCATCATGAGCGAGTAGGTCCTTTCTGCTGGGGTGTGGTAACTAGCCCCGCTACCCATGCAAACATGTTCTCTTGTTAAACATTCCAGGCAAAAGTATATAACTTTTCATTTCGTTGTTAATCGTTAATGTTTGTGGATTGATTACCTTCTTGCTTTTATCTTGTTCTTCCCTATGTTGTGAGAACTTCCATATGTAGGGTAGAATGTTGACTAATGAGGTTGACTCCCAAACTAGAAATAGAATGGGATTCCTTGAGGTTGTAAGTGTATGATCCATGAGGGGACGAGCCATCTAGCCTACGGTGAAGCTTCTGTGGCCTAAACATCCCTTAGGGAGGGCCACCACTTCAGTTGGATATATGTATCTTCGTTGTTGATCGTCGATTTTTGCTTGTAGATTAATCGCCTGCTTTCTTTTTGATTAGCACGGTTGACTCCCTGACTAGAAATAGAAAGGGATTCCTTGAGGTCGTAAGTGTATGATCCATGAGGGGACAAGCCATCTAGCCCACGGTGATGCTTCTGTGTACCTAAACATCTTGGTTTCACCCACTCTCATAGGGTGGAAGTATTGGGGTTCTTAAGAGGAATTTGGGTCCTCTAGAAACCAAAGATCAACGTTGAAGTCCTCTTTTCCCATAAACAGTTCATACACTGCAGTATCAACCACCGTATCTACACCTTTGTATACACAAGCACAATCAGAAGTGGGCAGAAGCTACTATGGAGCCAGCTGGAGTGTCTCACAACTACAATTTCTAGTCCTTGGGTAGTAGTTGGCAACTTCAATGTGGTCATGTACCCATCCAAAAAGTTCGATAGTGCCACTTTTGATAGTGCTAACAGTAGGTATTTTATCGAGGCAGTGAAAGAATGTTCACTCATTGACCTCGAAGCCAGCGCCCCCCACACTACTTTCCAACGTGGTTTACTCCATGAAAGGTTCGACAGAGCCTTAGGGAATCAGTCTTGGATGGACCAAGCTATTTCCAACTCTATACAAGTCCTAGAAAGGAATCACTTGGACCATGCTTCGATCCTCATCACTGAAAAGGGAACCTACATTCGTAGAATATCACACCCTCGCACCTCGGTGAGATGGGAGTGCATTCCAAACTTTAGACCTTTCCTCCAAGAAGAGTGGAACATAGACGTACCGCTTCATCTCAGTAGCAAAATCTTTCTTGAAGAAGCTCACTCCTGGGACATATCACATAAAAAGGATGAACGCAGAGAGAAGGATAGGATCTCTAATCCAATCAAGGGGAATCAATTCAATCTAGCTCTCAAATTTGACCAAGATCTCACCTGACGCACCATTGACATTAAGTCTAGACAGGGTGTCATCCTCTATAGAGAAGAGGCTGAGTGGCAGCAAAAATCGCACTGTGACTGGATCAGATTGAGGGATGGCAACATCTGGTACTTCCACTCCATTATCAAAGCCCGATGTTGGAAGAATAAGGTAACCAAGCTCAAGGATGTGGATGGAAGCTGGCATGAAAATGAACAGAGCATTAAATCTTTAATTCTAACCTTTTTTCAAATGTTTATCAGGAAGCGGACTCACACGCCTGACTCACATCAAGTCATACCTTTATCGAAGCCTTCCCATAACTACAACCATCCCTTGTAGCAGTGATGAAGGAACCTCCAACGCCTGATGAGATCTGCCAAACCCTCACCATAATGTCCCCTCTCAAATTGCTGGGACCGGAGGGGGTCGACGCTGTGTTCTACCAGTACAATTGGGAAACTGTCACAAACTAGCTCTGCACCTTTGTAATAGCGCCTTTCTATGGCTCCCCACTACTGACTGAAGCAATCAATTCACTACTGGTACTCATCCCTAAAATCCTCTTATCGGAAAGCTGCTCACAGTTAAGGCCGATCTCCCTTAATAACATGTGCACCAAGCTTATCTCCAAAGTCATAGCCTCCAGAATTAAACCATATTTAAGCAAGTGGAATTCTCTTTATTAGTTGAGCTTCATTCCGGGAAGATGCATCAGAGAAAACACAATGCTAGTTCAAGAAATCATTCATACCATGGAGTCCAAGTAGAGCAAGAAGCACCACATCGTGCTCAAACTTGACCTAGTCAAGGCTTTTGATAAGATTAGTTGGCATTTCATAGAGGATACACTTCATAGAACGTCCATTCTAGGCGAATTGATCTCCATTATCATGAATATTATCAGAACTGGGGAATCATCCATTCTTTGGAATGGGGAACTAATAGGATCCTTCCACCCTTCCTACGGGGTGAAGCAAGGCAATCCCCTTTCATCTTACTTGTTTGTGCTGTGCCTAGACTGCTTCAGTCAACTCATAGAAGAGGAGGTTACCCAACAAAGGTGGAAGCCCATACTCATCTCCAAGCAAAAACTCTCGTTCACTCATGTAAGTATCACAGACGAAATTATTCTCTTTGGAGAAGCCACTACTATGCAAGCGACCACCATCAAACGCAACCTCCAAAGCTTCAGCGCAACCCCCAGCCTATTCCTGTCAAACGACAAAGCCTCCATCTTCTTCTCCCACAATACGCCCAGATCGATCAGAGGCCTCATCTGTAGGAAGTTGGTAGTGGTCGAAACTACAAACCTAGGCCGACACCTTGGTATTCCAATTATTCACAGAAGAAAGAGCAAAGAACACTATAGATTCCTTCTAGAAAAATTCCACATGCATATCAAACAATGGAACAACAAACTCCTTTCTCTGGTGGGAAGGATTACCCTTGACAAATCGGTTCTTCTTTGTCAATCAGGGTACATGATGCAAGCCACCCTCCTTCCAATGTCCATCTATGATATAATTGATCAAACAGTGAGGAACCTCATATGGAAAGGAGGCTCCAACTATTAGGGATTACACCTCATCTCCTAGAAGAATATTACGCAACCAAAAAAAAATGGGGGACTTGGCATAAAAAGGGCTAATGATCAAAACTCAACACTAATGATGAAGCTGGCTTGGGCATTTCTATGTAAACATCAAGCGCCTTCGGTTGCTCTAATGAGGGAAAAATATACTAACCAGGATGTTATGAAGGCAAATAGATCCCATATATGGTGTAGCATCATGAAATTCATCCCCATCCTGAGGAGCAACTCCCGACGTATTGCTATTTCAGGTGAAGACACTTCTGTTTGGGAGGATGAGTGGGCGAGTGAAGGTTATGCTCCTACAAGACATCCAGGCCTACCTATTCCAAAGGAGATAGCTGATCTCAAAGTTTCAAGTCTTATCCTTGAAAATGGTGACTGGGACACAAGATTCCTTTTTGATTGGTTCACAGAAGATACGATACAATCATCATCAACACGTCTACCCCTGACTGACGGCTTGGCCCATATGTCTGCATATGGAAGCAGACCTTGGACGATAGGTTCACTACAAGTTCAACATACCGTCTACTTACTACTATTGGTGTCCCTATCCAACCCCATCCTGAAGCAATTTGGGAACTTCAAGTGCCCAAGAGGAAAGCTATCCACTTATGGCTTCTCTTCCATAATTGTCTTCCCACAAACAATATTCGTCTACAGAAACACCTCACTGACGACCCGCTATGCCCTTGATGCAAAAGGACCGAGGAGGACTTCCTACACATCCTGCAAAATTGCCCTAAAGCACAAGTCGTTTGGTCAAAGTTGATTCCACACGAAGCAACACTTTTCTACGACTCTTCCCTACCTAGAAAATGGATCATTTATAACATCAAAGATCGGAGGCACATATAAGTCTGGAGAACGGTCTTCTCCATCGCCTACTAGTTCATATGGAAGGATAGGAATTCCTTTGCATTTGAGAACATGTTCCTGCCTCCCACAGTTCTTGTCGTTCTGTGCAAAGATGAAGCAACAACGATCATTCAAGCCCACATGAAGAGTATGCTTAACTGAAATTACATCACCACTGCAAGTAAGGAAGTTCACTCTCTTCACCATCTATCTACCATCATCACTGTCGACACTGCTATAGAACGCGCCTGCAACCTGAAGGCAGTCTGCGCGGTTGCTAGAAGCATCAAAGGTGAATGGATTATAGGCACAGCCTCACAAATCCCAGGAATGGATCCTATGGAAGGGGAGCTACAAACAATTTGGGAAGCTATCTCCATGGTTCTCTCAAGGGAATTACCCAGGGCTATAATTCTCACTGACTCCAGAATGCAGCTGATTGGATTCACTCTCGTAATGCAGCCCCAGACAAATACCACTTGTGGACCTCAAAGATTAGCATGTCGCTAGACCACAACCAGATCCATGGATTACGCTATCAACAAAGGAATCAGAATAAGCTCACTGACTTACTCACAAAGAGTTTTCTTAAGCAACTAGACACAACTCTGGTGTGGACGGTCTACCCACCGCAAGCTACCTCACAGTACCTAGAGGATCTTTCTCTCTTTCATTCTCTTTTTGCACCCTTAGAAACTTTATGTAACCATTTTTGGTATTTCCAGAAAAAAAACTCTAAAGAGGGGAGAGATATACAAAAAAGTTATTTCCATAATGGGACAAATAAGTATATATAAGAGGTTGATAAATGGACTCACAGAAAAGCAAGTAAATAAATATATCCTACACAGTTTTACATTTAATAATTATACAACTTTACATTGAGTAAACAGTTGCACAATGACATATATAATTCTTTATCATACATAATTGTATATTAAATTATTATCATTTTATATTATGTAAAGAATTGAATAAAGAGAAATTTAGAAGTCTCTTCATTATAAATGTAGTATCTAATATTTCTTTGTACATATTTTCAGAAAAAGGGGAATATATAGAAAAATATAGACATAAAGAAAGGGAAGGGGAATGTCATTTTTTCTATATTTAGTCTTTCATGTTATGTGTTAATGACTACTTAACTACTCTCCTCTACAATGTACATTATATATTTTCCATAGTAACAAATATAGATAAGTTTATTGCTACCCAAGCCTAATAGTTTTTTATATATAGACACTTCTCCATGTGCTTCACACACATACAAGTCACTACATATTCCATGACAAGTTCTCTTGTTGTGCACCTATGTGACTCCTTTATGAATAGTTTCCTCAACATACCCAATATGACATGTCTTCTAGCCTCATCCCCATTTGCAAAAATATAGACCACAAATGCTCTAAGAGAAAGCAATGTGGGACTATATACTCTTCCTATTAGCATAAGAGATAAAACTACATTTTTAGCATAAAACTTGCATTTTATAACTATAAATATTTAAAAACCTCAATGATCATGAAAGGTATGTTATGAGTGACATGGAATACAAATTTTATGATTTGGAATTTCATAATTTTAAGTGGTTTTTTAGCAACAACAAGAGATTAATTAGTATTCATAATGTACACAAACACAAGCCAAAAGAAACTCATTTTAATGTCTATGCATAAGATAAAACTAGATGACTTGTGAGAATTATAAAAGCATTGAGCTAAGGAAGAAAAAGTGTTTTGTAATTGTGTCTTCCACATAGTTCAACTCACATGGGATGCATAGTAGTATGTGGATTTTGGCATGAGCCATGGAGTTTTCTACATAAGGGTTGGAGTAGTGAAACAAGAGTAGAATCGTTGGCAAGGGTGCTGATTGCACATGCTGCATTAAACATAATAATCATGTTGCAACAACCCTTACTCTTGCAAATGGATCTAAATTGGAAAATGGAATGAATTTATTCTTTAAGAGTTGAGTAACTAATGAGAGCGAGACCAAGAACCATGACATGGTGACCTTTAGTAGTCACTATGTGTATACCCAGGATATCCTTCTTTGACTAGTGGTGGCAAGCCTCATCCATGAAGACATAGAAGTCTGATGTCACAGACCACTGGAGTCTATGATGCACCTTGGTTTTAGTAATGCTACTACATGTATCGATAATAATGATGACGATATAATTTATTTTTTGAAGGAACACCACCCTAGAGTCAAGATGCAAGCTCTTTCTAGAATGAACCAGATCGTTCAGTGTTTGCTAGATGCTCCAGCAAGCAACGAACAAGAGGCATGCTAATGTGGAGCTTGGTGAAGAATTGATAATCCTTGATATCCACTGGTCTTCATTGAGAGTGAAGATGTCATCACAAGTAACTAGTCTAATCAAGATTGTCTTAAAGGTGGATTAGTCCTACAAACTGTGAAGAAAGGAGTCTGGGGTGTTGGAGCATGATGGACAAGTGATGTTTACATAAATGTGTTTTTTAGTTTTTCTACATTGTCTAGCAATTTCTTATGATGCAAGATCTAGGAAAAGATGCATACCGTTTAGGACTTTCAGATTCAAAATTTTGTTCTAGTACCTATCGACTATGATATATTTATTTAGACATAGCCATGCATGGGCAGAGCTAGCTGTTAGTTCATCACTTTGTTCATGTGGTCATGCCCATGAACCCGGGCTAGAGACTAGATCTGCACAAACCATTGTTTTAAATGTGAGATCGTCCAAGTCATGTAAGGTGATGAAGGAGGGAACAAAATATTTGACCTCCTGACCAAAAATCACTTGTCATGCTAAAACTTCGTCGAAGTTACAGACTACACAACTTTGTAGCCTGTGTCCATGATAGGTTGCTAGTTCTTCTTTAGAAAAGACCAGATAGGTGAGCAAGGTTTATTGCTTATATTTCCTACTCTCATGTATTTCTCCTTCATGATACACACCAAGAGGATGCATGTTTTATTCAAAAAACACTAAACATTTTTCAGCATAAGTGCTTAATTCTAATCTTGAGCGTCCTTGATTCCAAGTCCATCCACTTCTTTAGAGGAGGTAATTTTTTTCCTTGAGACTAGAGAGAGATTTTTGTTATCCCTCCCAGTAGACCAGATAAAGTTTTTAACATTCATGTTAATGGAGTCACACAAACTAGAAGATTCAAACTATCTACATAGCATATGCTGGAATCTCTTATAAGGTGCACTATGTAAGGGTTATATGCTCATCTAGAAAAACTTTCTGAGAGGCCCAACTATTCATTTAATCCTATAGGGAAGTAACAATCTCTAAGTGAGTTTTCTAATTGAGGTGGTGATGGAGGATTGGAACTCATAGGTAACTTCCTAGGTTAGTATTTAAAATCACAATTTTATTGTAGAGCAAAGCTTGCACCTTCGAAGTGATCTTAAAAAAAATAGCAAGATTTTCTCTTGGAATAACCTTCCCAGATACAACAAAAAAGTTTTGGGAAATAGTCATTCTTTTTTTGGTTGAAGCTTCGATCATATGCATTATATCATTAGCAAAGAAGACATGTCATAGAGGAGTGCACCTCTTGAAAATATGGGTTGGTTTCCAGTTGTTAGTTGATACTTCATGAATAATTGTTTAGCTCGAGCTCTTCATACAAAGGAAAAAGACATAGTGGCTAGTGGGATCCCCTTGTTGTACTCCTTGGTTGGATTTGAAGTGTGGTAAGAGTGAACCTTCACAGAGCATGGAGGTGATTTCACTAGAAATGATTTCCAAAATTAGTGAGATGGCATTGTTTGGCATGCCCACCTTTTACACAATATCATATATAAATGGTCAATGCATTCTGTCGAAGTCTTTGGATAAGTCCAATTTGATAGTGAACCCATGCTCATTAGAGATTTTTCTTTTCATAGAGTGGATAACTTCTTGAACAATAAGAATGTTATCGCTGATATGTCATCATGCTATAAAACTAGATAGAGTTTCAGATATCTAGATGTTGATGTATTGCTTTAGTCTCTCTAATATAAAGACAGAGATGACATTGAAGTAGGAGTTGTTGAGTGAGATCGCACGTATCTAGATGCAACATTATGGTTGTCAAACCTTTATATTGAGCACCATATACGTCACTGAGAGTTTGTAGTAGATTTTCCCAGTGTAAGGAGTGGGATCCCATAGTGATCCACTCCCTACTAAACATAAAGAGGGAAACATCCACCAACAAAACATTTTCTCAAAAGGGGATGAAACCAAATTCATTTAACATGATTATATCATAACACAAAGTTGCAATGAAATTGAAAGATATATCTAACCATTACAAGGCTTCTCATCATATAAACTTTCACCACACAGGGTGACATAAAGAAAAACTAACTACATATATAGGAATAGTTGGGGATCACCTAACAACTTCAAGCAAAGTCTCCCACGAAGTCAGCTACACTTTTTGAGGTCCAGGTCCTCCTAGATCTCCTTCTCCTTGTCCAGCACCTGGGGTTGGAAGTGTACCCCAAAAAAGGAAAAGAAAAGTGGATATTAGCAAGAAGCTGGTATTAGCATGCTAAAAAGGAATTGAGCATTATATATTTTAAGAAAGAGGTATGCCCAATATTGAAGGGTTCCCAAACAAACAGGTAAGAACTACCTAAATGGTCATAAAAGGAAAGAATCACAGACATATGATAAAAGGGATACTTTTTTTTTGGGTCAGTCAAAAAAGCGTGTTACTAAAACCAAAACTTGAGGTACAAAAAAGTGCCCCTAAAAATTAACTACCCCTTGATACTCAAGACAGCAAGGTATCAAGGTACAAAATCTGTCACTCATGGGCACATACAAAGAAAACCCTCTGAACATCCCATACACCCAGATACAAAATGAAAGAGAGGCCAAGTCCCCAAATCCACTAAGCACACCCACAACGGAGGGGACCCCAACCCACCAAAACCTTGAATCCAAAGGAATAGAAAGCACAGAAAAGGAGATCCCTGCATACACCCATGATAACAAACCACTGCCAGAAAAAACAATTCCAGCAGACCGAAAACAGAACACAAGAAACCCGAAGGCAAACCAAACTAGATCTAACCCGCCACTGATCAGCCAGGAAAGAAGATGGAGGACAAGCAAGCCCCCTTCACTGCAAAAAAGAGCACCCACAAACATGGAAGAAAGACTAACTCCCTTCTCCATCAGCCTCCCTGTCTCAAGCAGCAAGAAAGAAAGGTTGTAGCAATAGGGCAGCTCTACCACCGCCGACCCACTAGGAAGAGTCTCCCACTTCTCCTCCCTTTGCCTTAGACTTCTTCCAAATCTTCTTATGCCTTGGACTGCCATTAACCTTGAAGTCAACCACGGGGTCCGGTTCAAGATCACAGGAACAACAAGACTCCTCATCAATATCCTTATTCAGTGTCCTAGAAACAGAACAGAAGAAACCCAAAGGCAAACCAAACTAGATCTAACCCGCCACTGATCAGCCAGGAAAGAAGATGGAGGACAAGCAAGCCCCCTTCACTGCAATAAAGAGCACCCACAAACATGGAAGAAAGACTAACTCCCTTCTCCATCAGCCTCCCTGTCTCAAGCAACAAGAAAGAAAGGTTGTAGCAATAGGGCAGCTCTGCCACCACCGACCCACTAGGAAGAGTCTCCCACTTCTCCTCCCTTTGCCTTAGACTTCTTCCAAATATTCTTATGCCTTGGACTGCCATTAACCTTGAAGTCAACCACGGGGTCCGGTTCAAGATCACAGGAACAACAAGACTCCTCATCAGTATCCTTATTCACTGTCCTAGAATAATCCAGGAGGATCCCTGATGCAAGCATCAGATTCTTGGCTCCTTGCGAGGAAAGATTCATGTTGGCCAGGGACAACTCCCAGTCTAGATTCAGACCTTCCAACGTCTCCAAGTGATGAGAGGATACCATCTCCGGTTCTTGGAAGCATGGACGATCTTACTAGCTGCAACATCTCTCTGAACCTGTGCAATTGTCTCCTTTACGACGCTAGGGAGAGACCCCAAGACTGAGTTCTTCTCCTTAGCCATATGTCAAGCACCTTGAGTGTTGCTGCCTTTCCCAGTATGCAGCTGCAGTTCTTTGAAGTCAGGTCTGCGCCCAACTAACAACGGACAAGAAGACTGCCTGTGCCCGAAGTAGTGACACCTGGAACACAGGGTCGGCCTCGAGATGAACTCGAGTTTGAGCTTCCTGGGAGATCCCTCCATCTCCACTGTGACGTCCTGGGGAAAGCCAACTTCTGCTGGTAGATCCACACAGACCAGTGCCTCCTTGAGGCAGTTGACAGTGAGTGTTGAATCATCAAAATCAACAGGCCTCCCAACCAAGCTTGCAATCCCATTCAGGTTGCTCAACATCCATGGAAGGTTGGGATTCTCAACCTTGACCCAGACCGGGAGCTTGTAGAAAGACAGGGGCTCGAGGACGATACCCAACTCCCAGGGATGGACGATGACAAGAGCACCATCAACCATCCAAGGTGCTTCATCCAGAACCCTCTCCCTCTCCTTAGCCGTCAGGAGCTTAATGATGAAGCCTTCCGACTCCTCTGCCGCAATTTGGACCTCGCCACTCAGCCTCCACTGCCGCTTGATCCACCCAAGGATCTGGCTCTTGAAGGGGTTCCGTGCCATGAAGTGAATCGACATGTACTCGCTCTAAGACGGCATGACTGTGTCCTTGCTCGAGATCACAAAGAGCTTCGACCCATTTCTGATGGTCGGCTCTACGAATTCCATGATGTCAGGGGAGAAACTCGCTCGTCCAGGGCGACTAGCGTGCACCCAGTCACTCTCCGACGGTGAAGCCTCCACTCCTCTGTCCTTGGACGGCGTTGGGGAAGGGGCCCTAGGGTTCGAGGTTGAGGGAGACGCAGAGACGATCGGAGATCCGCCATTCTGCAAGCTTTGGGGGTTCTCCTCTCCTCCGACCACTCGTGAGCCCGTCGGAGGGGTCGATGCAGTCTACGCCCCTTGAGAATCAACACCATCGCCTGCTCCATCGGAACCCCTGGAAAATCGCCCGCCGCTGTGCCCTTTCCCTTGCCCTCCACCTCGCCCACGAGCCATTCTCAGTATAAAAGGGATACTTGCCATTAAAATAATAATAAAAGTGGTTCCACAAAAGCACACATAATGTTTCTAGGGAACAAAACCCATAACAACCTACATGTAGGTGAGATAAACATAGCTCTAGAACAACATAAGTAACAAAGGTGGCCAAGCCACATAAACTTGAACCTGATAGAGATTGTCACACAACCAAACTCCCAATATATATAAAGTTGGGCCAAACCTCATAAATTTGAAACTCGGGTATGGGAACATAACCACCATCCCAAAATAAACAATAAGGGAACACAATCCAAAACCAATGCAAATTATATTACTCTATGGCTACTGAGTCATACAACATGCTTAATAGTGAGGCAAGTAAAAGTATAGCCGTATTCACAAGTTAATCACCACATAAGTGATCATCATTATCAACCACCTCAAAGTGGGCATATAACGACTATTTGAGTTCCATAATGAACAAGGCATAGTAAAGATTCCAAAAGAAAGTTGTGAAGATACTATGATCACAAGATTAGTAACAAGTAAGGTACTTCACATGAAGGACAATATTCAAGAGGAAAAGATATGGTTTTTAGGCTATTGTCAATAGGACCAAGATAAAGACAATTTAGGTTATTTCTTAATAAAGAAAAATAGGAGATGCAAACATACCTCTCACAAAGTCTTAACAAGACAATATTACTTCTAGATCCAAATCTAGGTTTCCAAAGCACTTAATAACATATATGTGAGAATTAGGGTTAGAAGTGCATTGATTATTCAAAACTCTAAAAATAGCCATTTTATTATATGTGAATTAGGTTACAAAAACACATCATATTTTAGATTATATTTTTCTGAGTTCAAAACATATTTTATTATACTTTTCTGACTTATAAATATTTAGGTATGAATTGTACAAGTTATTATCTTATTTAATTAGATCCATTAAAATCACTTCTTTAACACATCAAATTCAGGCGACAAAACCAACACCATTAGAACTTATATTTTTTTGAATTCAAAGACTATTTTTCCACATTTCAATGATTAGTAAATAAATTATTATGAATTTTGTAAACTCCAGCAAATTGAAAAATTCCAGGTGGCATAAACTTGGGAAAAGGAAAAGAGAGGGAAAGAGTAGGCCACGACTCTGAGTTGGCCCAATCAGATTTGACCAACTCAGTTGGCCACTCACCCACCTCAGTTGCACCTGGCATATAGAAAGGAGAAGATGACCACATGAAATTACCAAAAAGCCCATAGACGAAAAACAAAGGACAATATAAAAGAGAGAGGGTAGGAGAGGAAAACCACATGGGGTTTTGTTCCCCCCTGCGAAGCCATGGGACAGGGAGGAGAACTCTAAGATCCAGACTGGGATCCAATGGAAATTGGGTAGAGAAATCTAAAGGAACAATGTTCCCAAGAGGACGAAGGTCCCAAAAAGCCCAGACACAACCAAAACGGCCAGCCACAACTTTAACTAGTTCCTCCGCTAAAATAGAAGAAAATTGAGAACCATTGTCAGGGAGAATGGGCCAATGAGGACCCAAACCAAAGGTGGATGAGGTATTCTGCAATGAGACCAAATCTCAAGGTCAAAGAAACCCGTGTGAAAGTTAACTAAAAGCTGCCTATTTCATTGAAGATCAAAAGTTGATAAAAAGGGGCGAATTCACTATACCTTCAAACTGAGCAATCAGAGGACTCCTGAAGATTGCCCATGCCACCAGGAGTAGAACCCCACTTCAAAATGCCACTGCTAAGGCTAGTAGTCCACTATCAAGGTCACCACCAGCTCAACTTGGGTACTCAGGCGGTGAGTCAAAGCCCTCAGGATTAAAGTGCATCAGTGGACCTACTGGCCACTGATTACTACAACATGTAGCACAGGTTCCACCAGCATTCCCAGTTAGTGTTGGGTACCATACAACTATAAGGGGTTTTCCCTACTGGTACGCTCCAACTTACCTCGATCTGGACCATCTCTAGTTGGGAAATTGTTTTCCCCACGGTGCAGGCCTCATCTTGTGAGGATTCTACAGTGTACATGGTATCTAATATCTAGTGATGATTAGTTAATATAACAAGCATCATCATCGTAGCTAATGATTATCCTATTTCTAACAATTAACTGTCTTGCATTTAAATAATAAATTACTAAACAGTTTTCACATATTTCACAACCATAATCCTACTCTTAAAACATGAACTAGGGTACCCAGTCTTTCTGGTGCCTCAATTTACACATTCATCACATGTCAAATCACGACAATTCACAAGACAACTTTCAACATGGTAATACATCACTACTAATATGATTAATAAAGCATTTCAACTGCTAGTTTTCACCACATATGTTTATTCAAGCATCACAAATATCATATAACAAGAATCAAACACTAGATACTATTATTTGAATTGATATGCTTTAAATCAAGGTTAAGAGATGATTATCTACTCACAAAATTCGTCTAAGATCACTGATCTTATCCCTTTCACCAACTAATCTCAGATCTTAGCTCAGACAAGACAAGATCAAGCTTTAAACCTCAAGATTTCATTCAAAACAACCCCTTTAATTTGTTTCTAGGCCCTAAAGAGGATGTGTTATAGGTATAAGATAAGATCGGAGGTTAATCCAAACATTAAAACTGTTATATTAGGGATCTTGAGCAAGGAAAACTGAAAGAAGGAAGAATCAAGGATTAACACTACTTACCAAGTTGGATTTATACCAACCCCTTTTGATTTTTGTTATTCTTAACATTCTTTCCCAAATATCACCCTAGAAATTTCCCTAAAGGTTATTCTCTCATAGGTAAAGTTGTCTGGGATGATATAGGATCGAATTGTGATTCCAACACACTTTGTTTCGTTGAAAACGGATAAGTATTGCTTGAGATATGATCATTTTATGATTGGCTATTCTGGGCTGCGTCGATCGCGGTCGTGATGTCGACGCAGGGTCGCGGGTCGCGGTCGACGCAGTGTCGTGGGTTGCGGTCGATGCAGCGTCGCAGGTTGCGGTGTATACCGCGGTCACGGTGCTCAGTATATGTTTACTAAAAATGGCATAACTCACTCATTTTAACTCCGATTTGGTTCATTCTTTTTTTTTGGATTTGTAATTAAATTATCTACAATCCTACCATATTATTTTGATAATATCATGAAATGAAAAATAATTTATTAATTATTTCCAACAATGTCATTAACTCACTTCTTACATACATGTATGGGTCAATGCTATGTTAACCCCAACTCGGATCTTTATAGTATGCTTAAGTCATGATTATGAGTTTCCCAAACAAGTATTTAAGGTCACTGAGGTTAATATAAAGCACAACATAGAATATTACTAATAAAAACATGACAATCATTAAGATTATCTTAAATCTCTTGTATTACCAGCAAAGTTAGGAACGGGTTGTAACAATTCTACCCCTCTAATAAAAATTTCATCTCAAAATTTCTAAAAGAGAAAAGGATAGTTGTTAAACATCTCTGTCTCCACTTCCCAGGTAGCTTCTTCTACACCATGATTCCTCCAAATAACTTTTACTAGAGGTATCTCTCTCTTTTTAAGCTTTCGAATTCTACGGTCTAGAATTTGAATTGGTCCTTCAATATAAGAGATATCCTCTCTCAACTATATAGGATCTGGATCTACAATCCTTTCTGTACTAGGATGGCACTTCTTCAACATCGATACATGAAACACATTGTGTAAATTGGCTAACTCCAATGGAAACTCCAATTTATATGCAACTAATCCAATTCTTTGAATGATTGGATAGGGACCCATGTATCTAGGAGTTAGTTTGCCTCGCTTTCCAAATCTTAGCACACCTTTCCATGGTGAAACTTTCAAATAAACCTCATACCCAACCTCAAATTGAAGTGGCCTAAGCCTTTTATCTACATAGCTTTTCTGTCTATCCTGAGATGCCTTCAATTATTGTCTGATCACATATATCGTTTATGTGGTTTCTTCCATCAACTCTAGGCCTAAAATTTGCTTTTCTCCAACTTCATACCAACAAATTGGAGATCTACATTTTCTTCCATACAAGGCTTCATAAGGGGCCATGCCTAAGCTAGAATGGTCACTATTGTTATAGGAGAACTCCATTAGACTGAGATGATCATCCCAACTACCGTTGAACTGCAAAACACATGCTCTTAGCATATCCTCTAGGGTCTGAGTTGTCCTCTCTGACTGTCTATTTGTTTGAGGATGAAAGGCTATGCTAAATTTCAACTTTGTTCCCAAGGACCGTTGCAATTGATTCCAAAGCCTAGATGTAAATTTAGGATCTCTATCCGATATTATAGAAATAGGTATTCCATGCAATCTGACTACCTCATCTATATAGACCTTGGATAACTTTGGTGTATCCCGTGTTTTCTTAATTGGTAGTAAGTGAGAAGACATTGTTAGCCTATCTACTATTACCCAAACCGATTCGAAACCACATGGTGTCCTAGGTAATCCAACCACAAAATCCATGGTGATATGCTCCCACTTCCATTCAGGGATAGGAAGTGATTGCAGAGTAACTTCCAGATTTTGATGTCCAACCTTAACTTGTTGTCATACATCACACTTAGCCACACACTGAGCCACCTCCCTCTTCATACCTGACCACCAATACAACTCCTTCATGTTTCTATACATCTTTATATTACCTGGATGCATTGCATACATAAAAGAATGAGCTTCCTCAAGTATCTGCTTCTTTAGCTCAGTGTCATCTAGCACACACAATCTGTCATGTAGATACAACAACCCATCATTTGTAAATCTAAACTCTGATCTCTTTCCTTTCATCATATCATGCATGATCTGTTGAAATTCTCTATCACTATGTTGAAGCTCCTGGATCTGATCATAAAATGTAGATCTAACATGCATCTGTGCAATCAGTCCTCCATGATCAGATACATTTAGATCCAAATTCATCTCTCTCCTCTTAACTAATATGTCTCTTTTTACACATGCTACTAAAAAATTTTCCACAGACGATGTTGACTTTCTACTCAGAGCATCTTCTACTACATTGTCCTTTCCAAGATGACAATCAATAGTGACATCATAATCCTTTATAAGCTCCAACCATCTGTGTTGTCTCAGATTGAGATCCCTTTGTGTGAAAATATACTTCAGACTCTTATGATCAGTAAAGACCTGACATGATTCACCATATAGATAATGATGCCATGTCTTTAGAGCATGCATTACTGCTGCTAACTCAAGATCATGTGTTGGATAGTTCTCTTCATTCTTTCTAAGTTGTCTAGAAGCATATGCCACCACTTTCCCTTCTTGCATAAGAACACATCCCAAACCTCTCCTGGACGCATCACAGAAAACCACATATCCCTTATCTCCCTCTGGTAATATCAAGACTGGTGTTGTATTTAACTTCTTCTTTAAAATTTGGAAACTTTTCTCACATGAATCAGACCAAACAAAAGGTACATCCTTCCTTGTTAAGTGTGTAAGAGATGTTTCTATTACATTGAAGTTTTTTATAAACCTCCTATAATACCCTACTAACCCTAGGAAACTTCTTATCTCAGTAGGGGTTGTAGGTTGCTCCCACTGAAGAACATATTATACCTTCTTAGGGTCAACTCTAACTCCTTCTCCTGATATAACATGTCCAAGAAAAGATACTTCTGCCAACCAAAACTCACATTTGCTAAACATAGCACAAAGCTGATGTTGCCTTAACAACTATAGGGCTATCCTTAGATGTTTCTCATGTTGTATCACATCTTTGGAATATATAAGGATGTTGTCTATAAACACTAGTATGAATTGATCTAAGTATGGTCTGAAAACCCTATTCATCATGTCCATAAAGGTTGCAGGGGCATTTGTTAATCCAAACGACATAACTACAAACTCATAGTGCCCATACCTAGTTCTCAATGCTGACTTAGGTACATTAGATGCCTTTATCCTTAGCTAGTGATAACCTGACATGAGATCTATCTTTGAAAAGATCGTTGCCTCACAAATTTGATCAAATATGTCTTCAATCCTAGGAAAAGGATATTTATTCTTAATTATTATCTTATTCAATTGTTTGTAGTCTATACATAACCACATAGTTTCATCCTTCTTTTTCACACACAGTACTGGAGCTCCCCAAGGTGATGTATTGGTTTGAATAAATCCTTTATTCAACAACTCCTGTAATTGGGTTTTCAATTCCTTTAACTCACCAGGTGCCATTCTATAGGTAGGTAATGCTACAAGATGGTTATCAGGTAAAGTCTGTATCTCAAAGTCAATATCTCTTTCAGGTGGTAAACCTGGTAACTCATCAGGGAAGACATCTGAAAACTCACATACTACTGGAATATCTACTAGACTGACTACTCTTTTCTCTACCCTAGAATCCATCACATGTGCTAAAAAGGCCTCACACCCCGTTCTCATCATCTTATCAGCTACAATAGCTGATACTATACATGTGGGCAAGACTTTTCTATCTCCGGTAAAGACACATGAAAAACCACCTTGTTGAAAGATAGTTTTTTTTTACAACAATCTAACTGGACATGATATGTCTCAAGGTAGTCCATACCCAAAATGATTTGAAAAGAATTAATATCTAAGGGTATGAGATTAACTGCTATTGTATACCCACTAAAACTTAACAGACATCCAAGACATACTTCTATCAAAACTAAGGATCACCTAGTGGAACTTTTAACAACAACTCATAAGATAAATCTTGGGTTTGAAGATTTAGTCCACTAACTATATATCGATCTTTGAATGAAAGAATGTGTTGCATCAAGATCTATTAATACTATAATAGAAATGTTGTTAAAGAGAAGCATCTCACCTATCACCACTCTGGGTGAAACTACACCTTCAGATGGTGTCATTGAGAAGAAGCATCTAGTAGCTCTCCCTCTGCCATGTTGTCCTCTCTGTCCACTACTGGTACTAGGTGCTCCCCCTCTGCAACCTGAAGCCACTGAAGAACTTGCCCCTTTAACTGGAGCCTGCCTCTGTGGAGTCTGAAACATATTGAAGTTTTGGGAAGTCCCTTTTTATATGTCCCATCTGTTCACAATGAAAACATATTTGAGCATTAGTTCCCCAACATTAACCAGAATGTGCCCTACCACAATTATCACATATGGATGCATCATGTCTCTGCGGTCCCATCCTTGACTCTAAAGATCTTGAAGACCTAGTAGCAGGTGTCCATGTAGACTGTGTATTCCATCTACCAGAATTGGGCCTTCCTCCACATGGTGAAAACCTAGATCCTTGTCTCCCAAAATAGCCAAGTCCTTGTCCTATCTTACAAAAGAAACCACCACCTCCTATGTATCCACCACTTCTTTTTCCCCCTCTAATAAAGTCTCCAGATCTTTTCTTACTCTCAGACTACTTATCAACATTAACTGACTCTTCTACATGTCTCAGTGCTTCCACAAATTCCCCAAAGTTTTCTCTATCTCTTCGACCAATGGCTGACATGGTGTGCCTAATCTCTGATCTTAATCCTTGTTGAAATCGTCTGCACTTTTCTACATCATCATGCACAAGTTGCAGATTGAAATTTGCCAACCTTGTGAAATATGCCTCATATTCACCAATTGTTTGATATTCTCCAACTATTTAATCTTGTCACTTAGGAAGGTAGGAGGAAAATACTTAAGTTGAATCTCATCCACAAAGTCCTTCCTGGTCATCTCTGCATTTCACCTTTTATCTTCCACTCCTCACCACCACAGATAAGCATCTCACTTGAGTAAATAGACTGCATGATTGATTTTCTTATCTATTGATAACCCCATTAGGTAAAAGACCTTTTCCAATTGTCGAAGCCACACCTCTGCCACAACTGGATCTGTTGTTCCAGAAAATTCAATTCCACCAATCTTCTTCACCAACTCATAGGATCTCATCAGATCCTTACTAGAAGATGAAGACTTCCTGTCCATCTTGTATTTTTCTTGTCTCCAAAAAAATATGATACATCCTTGTTTCCTCATTATCCTCTTCACCTTGAGCCATTGCTCGAGGGTCAGGGTCGTAATGGGCCTCAAATTGTTCCTCACCATGTCCACGTCCTCTTCCTTCCATCTGCATATCCATAACAGAACACATATATTAGAAAATTGTAGTTCAAAGAGGAAAACATCCTAATCCTATTGGTCTCTTATCACCCCTGTGCCAAACCTAAATTCATTTTAGGTTCAACCTATTCTCTGATACCAAAGCTGTCACACTCACATCCCACGATTACCACTAATCATGAGATTGGGGCATAAATTATCTGAAATATCTACCCTATTTTTTCTTCTAAATATATTATAATAACACTTACTGAACGATAAGTCTTGATTAAACATAACAACAAGATACAACACAACTTATTTTATTACAAAGAAGTAAGAGTTTCACACTTAATATACATCATGTACATTACATTTCAAACTTCTCTCTTATCTCACTCTATCTATCCCAAGATTCAGGGGAAGGATAAGAGACCCTCTAACTATTCTAACTACTCTACTTTTAAGACCTATGAGATAATCTTGATAAAAGTTGGCTTCCGACTCCTCAGGAAGAGATAATCCTTCACCTGAAAAATTGTTCAATAGGTTGGTGAGTTACTGGCTTAGTGAGTAGAGAATCAACAGGTAACCAAGACATTTATGATGTTTACAAGTAATAGAACTTAAATACAATCATGTAAGCATGGCAATTTAGAATTGTAATTCATTTAGCATGGCAGTTTAAAACTGTAATTCACTCATCATGGCAGTTTAAAACTATAATTCACTCAGCATGGCAGTAGTACAAATATTGAATGTAATAAAAGGATAACCTAACTATTTATGTTATTTCAAATCCAGTTATTATGCCTTTGGACCCACATGAGGTGTACCACAACATGTGGAAGTATCACAGCAACCTACGATCTCATTGTACAAGACTTAGAAGCATGCCCGGGTTCCTAAGTCTTTAATTTCAATACCATGTATGCAGCTAGCATCGACACGTCTGCCTCTCAGTGGAAAATGGGAGCGGTTAGATATCTCAAACTCTACGTCTCAACCTAGGTACTCAGGCGGTGAGTCAAAGCCCTCAGGCTTAAAGTGCATCAGCGAACCTACCAACCACTAATTACTACAACATGTGGCACAGGTACCACTGGCATTCCCAGTTGGTGTTGGGTACCACACAACTGTAAGGAGTTTTCCCTACTGGTCAAACCCCCGCACCCTATTGGTATGCTCTGACTTACCTCGATATGGACTATCTCCAGTCGGGAAACCATTTCCTCCCCACAGTGCAGGCCTCATCCTGTGAGGATTCTACAGTGTCCATGGCATCTAATGTGTAGTAATGATTAGTTAATATAACATGCATCATCATCGTAGCTAATGATTATCCTATTTCTAACAATTAACTTTCTTGCATTTAAATAATAAATTACTAAATAGTTTTCATATATTTCACAACCATACTCCAACTCTTAAAACATGAACTAGGGCACCCTATCTTTCCGGTGCCTCAATTTACACATTCATCACCTGTCGATTCATGACAATTCACAAGACAACTTCAATATGGTAATACATCACTATTAGTATGATTAATAAAGCATTTCAACTGCTGATATTCACCACATACGTTTATTCAAGCATCACAAATATTATACAACAAGAATCAAACACTAGATACTATTATTTGAATTGATATGATTTAAATCAAGGTTAAGAGATGATTATCTACTCACAAAATTCATCCAAGATAACTGATCTTAGCCCTTTCAGCAACTAATCTTAGATCGTAGCTCACACAAGACAAGATCAAGCTTTAAACCTCAAGATCTCGTTCAAAACAACCCCTTTAATGTGTTTCTGGGCCCTAAAGAGGATCTGCTATAGGTAGAAGATAAGATCAGAGGTTAATCCAAACCTAAAAACTGTTGGATTAGGGATCTCGAGAAAGGGAAATCGAAAGAAGGAAGAATTAAGGATTAAAACTACTTACCAAGTCATATTTATACCACCCCTTTTGATTTCTATTGTTCTTAACATTCTTCCCCGAACATTGCCCCAGGAATTGCCATCTAGGTCAATCTCTCATAGGGAAAGTGGTGTTGGATGATAGAGCATCAAATCACATTTCTAACACACTTTGTTTTGTTGAAAACAGATAAGTATTGCTCGAGATATGATCGTTTTACGATTGGTTATTTTTGGCGGTGCCAATCACGATCGCGGTGTCGATGAAGCGTCGCGGGTCACGGTGTCAATGTAGTGTCGTGGGTCACGGTCAATGCAGCGTCGCCAGTGGCGGTGTACACCGCGGTCGCGGTGTCGACGCAGCGTCGGTCGCGGTGCTTAGTATATGTTTACTAAAAACAACATAACTCACTCCTTTTAACTCCAATTTGGTTCATTCTTTTTTTTTGGATTTGTAATTGAATTCTCTACAATCCTACAATATTATTTTGACAATATCATCAAAATAAAAATAATTTATTAATTATTTCCTCCAATATCATTAACTCTCTTCTTACACACATGTATGGATCAATGTTATGTTAACCCCAAATCGGATCTTTATAGTATGCTTAAGTCATGATTATGAGTTTCCCAAACAAGTATTTAGTTTCACTAAGGTTAATATAAAACACAACATAGAATATT
Organism: Alisma plantago-aquatica; assembly: GCA_963693085.1. Classification (NCBI taxonomy): domain Eukaryota; kingdom Viridiplantae; phylum Streptophyta; class Magnoliopsida; order Alismatales; family Alismataceae; genus Alisma; species Alisma plantago-aquatica. Next base: position 1,545,879,677 of record OY856409.1, read on the forward strand.
ACTAGCAAAAACATGACAAGCATTAAGATTATCTTAAATCTCTAAGATTATCAACAAAGTTAGGAACGAGTTATAACATCAACTTCTGCTAATTCGGGAGTAGTTATGACTCCAGATCACGAGTTGGCCATGTTTTGACAACTCTTTGCTTCTTCCATGGTGGGAAATATGAAATGCCTTTCTGTACCTGAGAAGCCTAAGGAGTTGTCAATCATGGAGTTCATGAAGATGCAACCACCTTCCTCTAAGGGTGAAGGTGAGATAGAGACGATTTGCAAAGTTGATGATTGGGTGTTAGCCATTAGGAGGACTTTTGATGGTATAACTTGGCCTCCGCACCGAAACCTTAGGTTTGCCTCATATGTTTTAGATGGACCTACAAGAGTTTGGTGGAATGGGATTGTAAGGACTAGAGACATATCAACCATGTCTTGGGTGGAGTTTTTTGCTCTCTTTTTTGGGAAGTATATCTGAACTGCTACCCTAAAGAAGAAAGAAGCAGAGTTCTGTAGATTGAAGCAAGGTTCCTTATCTGTTTCTACTTTTGTGCTAAAGTTTCTGCTGTTGGAACGCTATGCAGTTGGTTTGGGTGAGGAACGTAGGGCTGACCTATTCCTTCAAGGACTCAACTACAATGTGGGACATGCTCTTATCCCACAACTGCCCTTAACCTTTCAGCAGATGGTCGATAAATCTTTGGCCGTGGAGTCGTACCCAAGGTGTCAACCTAGGGAGTTTGATAATAAGAGGAAACCTTCAGGAGATTAGCAGAGAAGAGACAAGTGTGCTAAGTGCAATGGTTACCATCCTCTAGGGAAGTGCTCTCAAGATAAGAACCAAGCAAAGTATCAACTTGACTATCGGGTTGTGTACCATAATTGTTATGAACCTGGACATATTTGCCCTAGATGCCCTCAGCTTCATAATAGACATGTACTGGCTCAACAACAACAACCTCAAGTGCCTCATCTTTACAATGGTAACAACAATGGTAATAGACCTATGGAAATGTGAGATGGAAGAGTTTTTTCTTTTGATGGTCAAGAAGTCCATGATGATGATCAAGTTGAAGGTAACCCTTAGTCCTATAGTAGACTTTCTAGTTATGTTTCCTTTTGCATGATGCCTTGTGGATATATAAATAAGTTACCTTTGTACCTATAGTTTTGTTTGGCTTATTAGGATGAATCTTTTTTGGGGTGGTAGATAGTTTCTTAGATTTTGAGGACAAAATCACTTCAAGGGGTGATATGTTGTAACATATCGAAACCTAGGACTTAATGTTATTCCAGGGTTAAGAAATTAGAACCCTTAGTCTTTAAGGTTTAGCCCAGAAAGGATTAGAATATGCTCTTTAATGACCTTAAATATGTTAATGTGTGAATAAATCACCCTAAAATATAAATTAAATTTACCTAATATCTTCAAATTAATTAATATATGCCACATGATGTACTAATGTGCATACAATGTTCATAATTGAGAATAATGAGCACTAATTCCAAAAAATACGAAATAAATAAACTTATATGAGATAATGATGGTGTAGATTCATTCTAGATCATTCATTTTCCTTATGGTGCAAGGAAGAGAAAAAGGAATAAAAAATAATGCTTAAAACATGATTAATGAGATATTGGGTTATTAATGAAAGAAAAAAAATAGAAATAATGGATAATATGTTAAAAGGAAAATTTATTGGATAAGAATTAACTCATATTCATTTTCTTGGTATATGCTTTGGTTTGGAGGCCAAGTTTCACCAATTTAAGATAGTAACAACTATATCTCTTTTATTTAGAAAAGAAAAGGTGTTTTTCCTTAAAAATATTAAATAAAATATTTAATGAATCCAAAGTGTAAAATAATCTTAGATTCGTAATCTACATATTAAAATATGCCTTTGGGTGTAATTTTACTCAATTTGGAGAAAGTTTGATTAAAAGATGAAATCAGGAGAGAGTGTGTGTAGAACCTTCAAAATAATAAATAATTACACAAAATAACTCCAACATGTAAAATTAATAGAAATTCGTATTCAACACCTTAAATATGACTTGTGGGTGAAGTTTCATAAAATTTGGGTAATCCTGTCACCATTAATGACGGAGGAAAGAGAAAATAGTAATTGATTTATTTATCCCATTAAAAGTTCTCAAAAGGCAAAACTAATTTTATATTCAGAATCTACATATCAAAATTAGCCTATATGCAATTTTTTTTCCAAATTGGAGTTTGTTTACACCTTCAATTTAATTTGGAAAGAAAGAATGTAATTAATTACATTTCACTTTATTACCAATCTGATTTTGTTTAAAGTTTCCAATTCAGTTTATGTGAGCTATGTGGACCGTCAAATCTTGGATCGAACGGTGCTTGTATCATCTCCTGCCTTGAGTAGGATACCCGCCATGGATAAACTGTACGGGAGGTAATTTCTCATGGGATTCTCTCTCATTTCTCGATTATTTTTTTAGATTTTTTGATCAACAGATTCGCCAGCGAAATCTGCACCTCCCCATCCTAATATTGTGAGGGTTTTGTTTGTTGGAGTTTTGGGTTGGCTAGGAGTTTTCTCCTCTTCCCATGTTTCTGGTTTTATGAGTTGTTGCGTTGAACCCAGGGAAAACTCCTATAAATATCCCCCTCCTACATGATACCCACACACCTAGCAATGGCCCACGATAGTTCCTTTGGCCATGTTCGCCATGATACTCTCTTTCCTATCTCCGACCTCCTAATTCACTGGAGGTGACCTTGGTAGTGGAGTCCTAGCCTCGGTAGTGGAATTTTGTAGTGGGGTTCTACTCTTGGTGGCGTGGGCGATTTTGGGAGCACTCTGATTGCTCAGCTTGAAGGTATAGTGAATTCACCCCTTTGGTCAACTTTTGATCTTTGCTAAAATAGGCGGCCTTTAGTTCACTTTCACACTGGTTTCTTTGACCTTTACCTTCAATATCTTTGCAGGATACCTCATATGCCTTCGGTTTGGGTCCTCTTTGGCTCATTCTCCCCGTCTATGGTTCTCGGTTTTCTTCTATTTTGGCAGAGGTACTAGTTAGAGTTGAGGCTGTCCGTTTTGGTTGTGCCTAGGCTTTTTATGACCATCGTCCTCTTGGGAACATTGTTCCTTTAGATTTCTCTACCTGGTTTCCACTAGATCTCGGTTTGGAGCTCTCCTCCCTATCCTATGGCTTCATGAGGTCTTCACTGGGAGAACAAAACCTCATGTGGTTTTCCTCTCCTATTCTCTCTCTTTTCTACTATTCTTTGTTTTCCGTCTATGGGCTTTTTGGTAATTTCATGCGGTCATCATCTCTTTGCTATACGCCAGGTTTGGCTGATATGGGTGAGTGGCCGACCGAGTTGGCCAGATCTGATTGGGTCAACTCAGAGCCATGGCCCACTCTTTCCCTCTCTTTTCCTTTTCCTAAGTTTATGCCACCTGGAATTTTCCGATTTGCTGGAGTTTACAAAATTCATAATAAATTATTTATTGATCATAAAAATATGGAAAAATAGTCATTGGATTCAGAAAAATATGAGTTATTCAATGGTGTTGGTTTTATCACCTGAATTTGATGTGTTAAAGAAGTTATTTTAATGGATCTAATTAAATAAGCGAATAACTGGTATAATTCAAAACTAAATATTTATAAGTCAGAAAGTATAATAAAATATGTTTCGAACTCAAAAAAATATAATCTAAAATATGATGTGGTTTTGGTAACTTTATTCACATATAATAAAAATGTGATTTTTAAGGTTTTGAATAATCAATGCACTTCTAACCCTAATACTCACATATATGTTACTAGGTGCTTTGGAAACCTATATTTGGATCTAGAAGTAATCTTGTCTTGTTAAGACTCTATGAGAGGTTTGTTTCCATCTCCTATTTTTCTTTATTGAGCAATAACCTAAATTGTCTTTCTCTTGGTCCTATGCACAATAGCCTAAAAACCATATCTTTTCCTCTTGAATATTATGCTTCATGTGTAGTACATTACTTGTTACTGATCTTGTGATCATAATATCTTCACGACTTTCTTTTGGGGTCTTTACTATGCCTTGTTCATTATGGAACTCAAATTGTTGTTATATGCCCACTTTGAGGAGGTTGATAATGATGATCACTTATGTGGTGATTAACTTGTGAATCTGACTATACTTTTACTTGCCTCACTATTAAGCATGTTGTGTGACTCAATAGCCCTAGAGTAATGTAATTTGCATTGGTTTTGGGTTATGTGCCCTTATTGTTTATTTTGGGATGGTGGTTATGTGCCCCATACCTGGGTTTCAAATTTATGAGGTTTGGCCCAACTTTATATATATTGGGAGTTTGGTTATGTGCCAATCTCTATCATGTTCAAGTTTATGTGACTTGGATGCCTTTTCTAGTTATGTTGTTCTAGTACTATGTTTATCTCACCTACATGCAGGTTGTTATGGGTTTTGTGCCCTACAAACATTATGTGTGCTTTTGTGGAACCACTTTTATTATTGTTTTAATGGCAAGTATCCCTTTTATCATATGTCTATGATTCTTTCCTTTTATGCCCGTTTGGGTAGTTCTTACCTCTTTGTATGGGAAGCCTTCAATACTTGATGTACCTTTTTCTTAAAATATATGATGCTCAATTGCTTTTTAGCATGCTCATACTAGCTTTTTGCTGATATCCTCTTTTCTTTTCCTTTTCTGGGATACGCTTCCAACCCCAGGTGTTGGATAAGGAGAAGGGGATCTAGGAGGACCTGGACCTCAACAAGTATAGCTGACTTCATGGGAGACTTTTCTTGAAGTTGTTTGGTGATCCCCAACTAATCCTATATATGTAGTTGGTATTCCTTTATGTCACCGTGTGTGGTGAATGTTTAGTATGATAAGAAGCCTTGTAATGGTTATATATATCTTTCCATTCCATTGCTACTTTGTGTTATGATATAGTCATGTTAAATAAATTTGGTTTCATCCCCTTTTGAGAAAATGTTTTTGTTGGTGGATGTTGCCCTCTTTATTTTTAGTAGGGAGTGGATCCCTATGGGATCCCATTCCTTACAACATGGTATCAGAGCATGCAGTTGTCGGTTATCTAACTATTTCAAACATGTCTCCCTTAGGATGTTTACCTTTATCTTAGGTTGTGTATATCTAGTTCCTTGCCTTGTGCAGGAAAAACCCTAATGGCGGGAGATAACTCGACTGTTGACAATAAGTACGGTTATGGGACACCCCAAAACCTTAGGTTTGGTCATGGGACCTTAGCATCTACTAATTCAGGAGTAGTTATGACTCCAGAGCAAGAATCGGCAATGTTTCGACAACTCTTTACTTCTTCCATGGTAGGAAAGATGAAAGACTCATCTGTACCTGAGAAGCCTAAGGAGTTGTCAATCATGGAGTTCATTAAGATGCAACCACCTTCCTTCAATGGTGGAGGCGAGATAGAGATGGTTAACAAAGCTGATGATTAGGTGTTAGACATTGAGAGGACTTTTGATGGTATGACTTGTCCTCCGCACCAGAAGGTTAGGTTTGCCTCATTTGTTTTATATGGACCTGTAAGAGTTTGGTAGAATGGGATTGCAAGGACAAGAGGCATCTCAAACATGTCTTGGGTGGAGTTTTTGGCTCTCTTTCATAAGAAGTATATCTGCATTGCTTCCCTAAAGAAGAAAGAAGCAGAGTTCTACATCTTGTAGCAATGTTCCTTATCTGTTTCTGCTTTTATGCAAAAGTTTCTACTATTGGAACGTTATGAAGTTGGTTTGGGTGAGGAACGTAGGGCTAACCTATTCCTTCAGGGACTCAACTACAATGTGGGACATGCTCTTATCACACAACTGCCCTTAACCTTTCAGTAGAAGGTCGATAAAGCTTTGTTCGTGGTGTCATACCCAGGGTTTCAACCTAGGGAGTTTTATAAAAAGAGGAAACCTTTAGGAGATAAGTAAAGAATAGACCAGTGTGCTAAGTGCAATGGTTACCATCCTCCAGGGAAGTGCTCTGAAGATAAGAACCAAGCAAAGTATCAACCTAACTATAGAGTTGTGTGCCATCATTGCAATGAACCTGGACATATTCACCCTAGGTGCCCTCGACTTTGTAATGGACATGTACTGGCTCAACAACAACAACCTCAAGTGTCTCATCAGAACAATGGTAACAACAATGGTAAAATACCTATGGAAAGGGGAGCAGCATGAGTTTTTTCTTTGGATGGTCAAGAAGTCCATGATGATGATCAAGTTGAAGGTAACCCATAGTTCTATAGTAAACTTTCCAGTTATGTTTCCTTTTGCATGATGCCTTGTGGACATAGAAAGAAGTTACCTTTGTACCTATAGTTTTGTTTGGCTTATTAGAATAAATCTTTTATGGGGTGGTAGATAGTTTCTTAGATTTCGAGGATGAAATCTCTTTAAGGGGTGGTATGCTGTAACATACCGAAACATATGACTTAGTCTTATTCTAGGGTTAAGAACTTAGAACCCCTAGCATTTGAGGTTTAGACAAACAAGGATTAGAATATTCTCTTTAATGACCTTAAATATGTTAATGTGTGAATAAATCACCCTAAATATAAATTAAAATTACCTAATATCTTCAAATTAATCAATATATGCCACATGATGTAATAATGTGCATACAATGTTCATAATTGAGAATAATGAGATCTAATTCCACAAATTACAAAATAAATACACTTATATGAGATAATGATGGTGTAGATTCATTCTAGATCATTCCTTTGCCTTATGTTGCAAGGAAGAGAAAAAGGAATAAAAAATAATGCTTAAAACATGGTTAATGAGATATTGGGTTATTAATGAAAGAAATAATAGAAATAATGGATAATGTGTTAAAAGGAAAACTTATTGTAGAAGAATAAACTAATATTCATTTTCTTGGTATATGCTTTGGTTTGGAGGCCGAGTTTCACCAATTTAGGATAATAACAACTATACCTCTTTTATTTAGAAAAGAAAAGGTGTTTTCCTTAAAAATATTAAATAAAATGTTTAATGACTCCAAAAGTGGAAAATAATCTTAGATTCGTAATCTAGATATTAAAATATGCCTTTGGGTGAAATTTCACTCAATTTGAAGAAAGTTTGATTAAAAGATGAAATTAGGAGAGAGAAAGTGTGACACCTTCAAAATATTAAATATTTATACAAATAACTCCAACATATATGATCAATGGCAAATTTGTATTCAACACCTTAAATATGACTTGTGGATGAGTTTCATAAAATTTGGGTAATCTTATCATTATTTAATGAAGGAGGAAAGGGAAAATATTAATTGATTTATTTAACCCATTAAAAGTTCTCAAAAGGCAAAAATAATTTCATATTCAGAATCTATATATCAAAATTAGCCTATGTACATAGTTTTATACAAATTGGAGTTTGTTTACACCTTCAATTTAATTTGGAAAGAAATAATGTAATTAATTACATTTCACTTTATTACCAATTTGATTTTTTTAAGTTTCCAATTCAGTTTATGTGAGCGATGCAGACCGTCATATCTTGGATCTAATGGTGCACACATCATCTCCTACCTTGAGTAAGAGACCTACAATGGATAAATAGTGCGGGAGGTGGTTTCTCGAGTCTGAGATATCCGGCCGCTCCCATTAGCTGCTAAGAGGCAGACGTGTCGATGCCAGCTGCAGATATGGTATTTAAATTAAAGAATTAGGAACCCGTGTATGCTTATAAGTCTTGTATAGTGAGATCGTAGCTTGCTGCAATACTTCCACATGTCGTGATACACCTCATGTGGGTCCAAAGGCATAATAACTAGATTTGAAATAACATAATTAGTTAGGTTATCTTTTTATTACATTCAATATTTGTACTACTGCCATGCTGAGTGAATTAGAGTTTTAAACTACCATGATGAGTGAATTACAGTTTTAAACTGCATGCTGAATGAATTACAGTTTTAAACTGCCATGCTTACATGATTGCATTTAAGTTCTATTACTTGTAAACATCATAAATATCTTGGTTAACTGTTGATTCTCTACTCACTAAGCCAGTAGCTCACAAACCTACTGAACAATTTTTTAGGTAAAGGATTAGCTCTTACTGAGGAGTCGGAAGCCAACATTCATCAAGATTAGCTCAGAGGTCTTGAAAGTAGAGTAGTTAGAATAGTTTGAGGGTCTCTTATCCTTCCCCTGGATCCTGGGATAGAAAGAGTGAGATAAGAGAGAAGTTTGAAATGTAATGCACATGATGTATATTAAGTGTGAAACTCTTACTTCTATGTAATAATACATGTTATTTTCTATCTTGTTGTTATGTTTAATCAAGACTTATCGTTCAGTAAGTGTTATTATAATATATTTAGAAGAAAAAAAATATGGCGGATATTTCAACTAGTTTATGCCCTAATCTCATGATTAGTTGTAATTGTGGGATGCAGGTGTGACAGCCGAGGTCCCCTAACTAAACCTAAGGTTTTGGGGTGTCTCGTAACCGTACTGATTGTCAACAGTCGAGTTATTTACCACCATTAGGGTTTTTCCTGCACAAGTCAAGGTATTAGGTATAAGCAACCTAAGATAAACATCCTAAGGGAGACATGGTTGAAATAGTTAGATAACCAACAACTATAGGCTCTGATACCATGTTGTAAGGAGTGGGATCCCATAGGGATCCCCTCCCTATTAAAAATAAAGAGGGCAACATCCGCCAACAATTGTTTTTGTCAAAAGGGGATGAAACCAAATTTATTTAACATGATTATATCAGAACACGAAGTAGCAGCGGGATGGAAATATATATCTAACCATTACAACGCTTATTATCATAGTAAACTTTCCCCACACATGGTGACATAAATCAAAATTAACAACATATATAGGACTCGCTGGGGATCACCTAACAACTTCAAGCAAAGTCTCTCACGAAGTCAGCTACACTTGTTGAGGTCCAGGTCCTCCTAGATCTACTTCTCCTTATCCAACACATGGGGTTAGAAGCGTACCCCACAAAAGGAAAAGAAAAGAGGATATCAGCAAAAAGCTGGTATGAGCATGTTAAAAAGGAATTGAGCATTATATATTTTAATAAAAAGGTACATCAAGTATTGAAGACTTTCCATACAAAGAGGTAAGAACTACCCAAACGGGCATAAAAGGAAAGAATCATTGACATATGATAAAAGATATACTTGCTATTAAAACAATAATAAAATTGGTGGCACAAAAGCACACATAATGTTTCTAGGGCACAAAACCCATAACAACCTACATGTAGGTGAGATAAACATAGCAATAGAACAACATAATTAACAAAGGCAGCCAAGCGACATAAACTTGAACTTGATAGAGATTGGCACATAATCAAACTCCTAATATATATAAAGTTGGGCCAAACCTCATAAATTTGAAACCCGGGTATGGGGCACATAACCACCATCCCAAAATAAACAATAAGGTCATATAACCCAAAACAAATGCAAATTATATTACTCTAGGGATACTAAGTCACTCAACATGCTTAATAGTGAGACAAGTAAAAGTATAGTCAGATTCACAAGCTAATCACCACATAAGTGACCATCATTATCAACCACCTCAAAGTGGGCATATTACAACAATTTGAGTTCCATAATGAACAAGGCATAGTAAAGATTCCAAAAGAAAGTCATGAAGATATTATGATCACATGATCAGTAACAAGTAAGGTACTTCACAGGAAGCATAATATTCAAGAGGAAAAGATATCATTTTTAGGCCATTGTCCATAGGACCAAGAGAAAGACAATTTAGGCTATTGTTCAATAACGAAAAACAGGAGATGCAAACATGCCTCTCATAGAGTCTTAACAAGACAAGATTACTTCTAGATCCAAATCTAGGTTTCCAAAGCACCTAATAACATATATGTGAGTATTAGGGTTAGAAGTGCATTGATTATTCAAAACTCTAAAAATTGCCATTTTATTATATGTGAATTAGGTTACAAAAACCACATCTTATTTTAGATTATATTTTTCTGAGTTCAAAACATATTTTATTATACTTTTTTGACTTATAAATATTTAGTTATGAATTATACAAGTTATTATCTTATTTAATTAGATCCGTTAAAATCACTTCTTTAACACGTCAAATCTAGGGGACAAAACCAACACCATTAGAAAACTTATATTTTTCTGAATCCAACAACTATTTTTTCATATTTTTATGATAATTAAATAATTTATTATGAATTTTGTAAACTCCAGCAAATCAAAAAATTCCAGGTAGCGTAAACTTGGGAAAAGGAAAAGAGAGGGAAAGAGTGGGCCGCGGCTCAGAGTTGGTCCAATCAGATCGGGACAACTCCGTCAGCCAATCACCCACCTCAGTCAAACCTGGTGTATAGAAAAGAGAAGATGACCTCATAAAATTACCAAAAAGCCCATAAGCAGAATACAAAGGACAGTAGAAAAGAGAGAGGGTAGGAGAGGAAAACCACATGTGGTTTTGTTCCCCCCATGAAGCCATGGGATAGGAAGGAGAACTCTGAAATATACATCGAGATCCCGTGGAAACTGGGCAAAGAAATCTAAAGGAACAATGTTCCCTAGAGAACAACGGTACCAAAAAGCCTAGGCACAACCAAAATGGCCAACCACAACTCTAACTAGTAGCTCCGCCAAAATAGAAGAAAATCGAGAGCCATAGTCGGGGAGAATGGGCCAAAGAGGACCCAAACCGAAGGCAGAGGAGGTATCCCATAATGAGACTGAAGTTGAAGGTCAAAGAAACCAGTGTAAAAGTGAACTAAAGGCCACCTATTTCAACGAAGATCAAAAGTTGATAAAAAGGGGCAAATTCACTATACCTTCAAATTGAGCAATCATAGGGCTCCAGAAGATCGCTCACGCCACCAGGAGTAGAACCCCATTTCAAAACACCACTACTGAGGCTAGGAATCCACTACCAAGGTCACCTCCAGTGAATCAGGAAGTCAGAGATAGGGAAGAGAGTAGTAGGGAGAACGGGGCCAAAGGAACTATCGTGGGTGACTAGTAGGTGCGTGGGGATCATGTAGGAGGGGGATATTTATAGGAGTTTTCCATGGGTTCAATGCAACAACTGATAAAACTGGAAATAGGGGGAGAGGATAAAACTCCAAGCTGACTGAAACTCCAACGAACAAAACCCTCACAATACTAGGATGTGGAGTTGCGGATTTCACTTGTGAATCAGTTGGTCAAAAAATATCGAAAAATAATCGAGAAACGAGAGAGAATCCCACGAGAAATCACTTCATGTACTATTTATCCATAGTGCGTCTCCTACTCAAGGTTGGATATGATGCACACACCATTGGATCCAAGATCTGATGGTATGCATCACTCGCATAAACTAAATTGGAAACATTAAACAAAATCAGATTGGTAATAAAGTGAAATGTAATTAATTACATTTGTTCTTTCCAAATTAAATTGAAGTTGTAAACAAACTCGAATTTGGATAAAAATTTTCACATAGGCTAATTTTAATATATAGATTCTGAATATAAAATTATTTTTTCCTTTTGAGAACTTTTAATGGGTTAAATAAATCAATTACTATTTTCTCTTTCCTCCTTCATTAATGGTGATAGGATTATCCAAATATTATGAAACTTCACCCACAAGTCATATTTGAGGCATTAAATAAAAAAATTTCCATTAATTTTACAAGTTGGAGTTATTTGTGTAATTATTTAATATTTTGAAGGTTCTACACATGTTCTCTCTCCTGATTTCATCTTTTAACCAAACGTTCTCCAAATTGAGTGGAAATTCACCCAAAGGCATATTTTAATATGTAGATTATGAATCTAAGATTATTTTTCACTTTTGGAGTCATTAAATATTTTATTTAATATTTTTAAGGAAAAACACCTTTTCTTTTCTAAATAAAAGAGATACAGTTGTTATTATCCTAAATTGGTGAAACTTGGCCTCCAAACCAAAGCATATACCAAGAAAATGAATATGGGTTTGTTGTTGTCCATTAAGTTTTCCTTTTAACACATTATCCATTATTTGTATTATTTCTTTCATTAATAACCTAATATCTCATTAATCTTGTTTTAAGCATTATTTTTTATTCCTTTTTCTCTTCCTTGCACCATAAGGAAAAGGAATGATTTAGAACGAATCTACACCATCATTATCTCACATAAGTTTATTTATTTTGTATTTTGTGGAATTTGAGCTCATTGTTCTCAATTATGAACATTGTATGCACATTATTACATCATGTGGCATATATTGATTAATTTGAAGATATTAGGTAATATTAATTTATATTTTAGGGTGATTTATTCACACATTAACATATTTATGGCCATTAAAGAGCATATTCTAATCCTTTGTTGGCTAAACCTCAATGACTAAGGGTTCTATGTTCTTAACCTTGGAATAAGATTAAGTGCTAGGTTTCGGTATGTTACACCCAGTATTAAAGTAAGTCTGGACATACGAGATTGTCGAGTTACCCACCTATATCCAATGAGATTGAAGAAACTCATTTAAAATGTTGTCTGGGCTTAGAGCCTTCTTGGGGGCCATCTTGAAGATTACACCCCTCACTTCAGTTGGACCAGGCATGCGAGTGAGGAAGTTTCATGCTTAGGGTTGATTCCTCATAACACATCCAAGTACACAAAAATGGTGTAAGGATGAATGGGTGGGACCCTGTTGATGGTCATGAACTGCATGAAGTAATATTATTGATAAATGCTTGAGTAGATCACTTGTTAGTCACCCTCTCACCATCATTGTCTCTGATTCTAGTGATTTTGTTCACATGGTGTCTAGCTTTGACATATGTTTGGAAAAAGTTGTGTTGCAATTGCCATTCAAAAGACAATTGATGTTAGCTTTTTGTTAGCCATCCACCTCCTCTTGCAAAAAGATTTGATGGGCATACTCTTGGATATCAACAACAAACAACTCATTAGTTGGAGAGGGGTTAAGATTAGCTTGTAGTTGAGAATGATCCAGGTGTATTTAGATTTGCAATATGTCTTCCCCCTTAGAGTCCCACATGATAAATTCTAGTTGAAATGAGTTGAGTACTTCTAGAATTGGTTTCAGCTATTCTAGAGTGGGATGAGCTAGTCCTTGAGCTCTAAAATAAGGCTCAAACTAGACTTGGTGTGGAAGACAGTATGAGACCTTCGAGCATGAGGATTGTCGGTGATGAGGATAGGATTGTGATCCGAATAGAGGTGGGGAAGAACTGGAACTTGGAACTCCCCATCCATCATTAACCAATGGTCATTGTGAATGACCCTATCAAGCTTCTCATAGAGTAGGAGTCTTTCAAATGTAAAGAAATGCCCTTTTCCCTTGATTTCAATAAGGCCAGTATGTAGTAGTGTGTCTTGGAACATGTTACTTGCACTCTTATCAAAGTATCGGCTACCAGGTTTCTATGTTGGGTCAAACATTATGTTGAAATCTCCCACCACAACCCACACCACCATTTGCAAAAGAGGTGTCTCTTATTAGGATTAGGACTGACATAGAAAAAGGTGGAAAACAAACTCCTATTTATATGGTAATGGATGAATTGATGATGGTTAACAAGGATCTCATTGTCACAATATATTAGGTCCCAAAGGAGCCGGATACCACTAGAGAAACCAAGTTCTTCAACTCGGTGTGAGTAAGGGTAGTCAAGTTATTTAATAACTTTCAGAGCAATGTTGCCACTACATCTAGTTTCCACCAGAGCAAGCAGGTGAATCTTATGCAAAACTCTATATTTTTTAAGGAGACAAATCTTGTCCTTGGATTTTGCACCTTGAACATTCTAGCATAAGAGGTTGACCATCAAAAAAATCTAACAAAGGAGAAGAAAGGCGGGGGATTACTGGATGGCAACACATAGCCCCATACCCCCATAGCCTGATCAATGTTAGTTGGGGCTATATCCTCCATCTATTGTCTTTTATCTACAAATTGTTGTATTCTTTGTGCTTCCTGCATGGTGGTGGAATTACCAACAATTGGGCGAGATTTCCTTTTATACTTTCTCTACCTATCTGACTTCCACTGACTGATAGATAAACTTCTGACTTCTTAGAATAACTCCACCACTACTAGGTTGTTACCCCTCCTTAGAACTTGAAGGGGGACTCGTCACCATCTCTCATGTATGGTAGTTATAAAACACAAATGCCATTTCAGATGCACGTCCCTCGCTTGTCGTGTCACCCATGATTATGATCAAGGTGTCATGAGCAGGAGGTGGTTCCGGTTGGGTGTTGTCCTTGACTAGAGGTTCCCTTGTGTTTCTTGGAGGGACAAGCATTTTTTTGCACCTTTTTTCTTCTACAGAAGATCATGGACTATCTCACAATCTCTCTTCTTTGTTTCTTATTCTTTTCCTTTGTTTGTAGAGTCCTCCTGATTTGGTAGAATAGCATGTGATGATGTGGGAGTGATTCCTAGTCGGGTTATTAGATTTTTGACCTTGTTTAGGATCCAGGATTCTCTTAAGTTTCTTGGCATGGATGGAAGGGGAATATGGATATTGAGAGATGAGAGAAGGGGTGGTGGAAGTGGATGGGTTTGGGATAGTAAAGGTAGGAATGTATGCACATTCTTTATCTACATGAGCAAACCTACCACACTTCATGTAGAACGATGGGATACTCTCATATTCGATTCTATATTTGGCATCATTCAGAAGGATGGCATGTAGGAGTGACTTGAAGTATCTACTTCAACAGTGATTCTTGCAAAATTTTCATGACTACAAATAGAGGTAGTGATATCAATTTGGACCGAATGACCCACTAAAATCAATGATGCTTTTAAGGAGTTCAGTCTGGTAAATAAAGACAAGCGTTTTGGGGATCCTAATCCACACCACTAGTTAGCTAGGTATAGGATCTGAGGGATGTAAGTTTGGGGACCAAGACTAAATGGAAAAGTAATTTTTGAAAATGGTTAAGGGGCTCCTATCATGACGGTCGCAGGGTCATCTGACTTGCTAGTTGAATAATATAGTACCCCACCCTAATATCTATGGCATGTAAGGAGTCTGTGGCTGACCAGAGGATATGGAGTCTATTGACTATGGCTTAGAATCTATGTTGTTACCGATGGTCTTGACCACAACAAAAAATTTCCATGGTTGAAGAATGGGTTGTATGGTACATGGGTTCACATTGATGGATGGGAGTGTTCTACTTCTATCAATGGCTATATCATTGGCTTTCAAGGTATCTGGCGAGATCATTTTGATCACATTGAGAGTTCTAGGACTAGTTTTATCTATGACCTCCACATACGAAGGCATGGGTTTACTAATATGCATGTTTTTTTTCAGTGGTTCACTTGGTTAGATCCCTATTGCTCCACTACTTTCAGGGTTTGTCGATGATCATTTGGTTGCTCATCACCCTTAGAAGAGACCACAGTGGGCTGCGTTGAATATCGATCATGGTGGAGGAGGCCCCTGCCACTATCATGACTGCTGCGGCCGCGACCGCCACCATCCCTTCACAAATCCACAACCATGGTTTAGGGTTTCTCCACAAAATTACTTTTCTCTATGTACTAGATGTACTACAATGGGCTTAACCCATGTAGATAAATGACTAACATCCATTATATCTAATAAAGTGGACTTCAAGGTGCCAGATACCTGATAAATTTCTGAAACAAATGCAACTTATCGTGGCAAAGTGTCAATGGAAACATCAAATGAATGAAGGAAAATACCACGCCAACAAGCGACTTAGGTACGAGGACAATGTTTTTCTTTATCCAATTGGGTTTTGACCCACCCAAGTGCTAATGTATATATATCCTTGTTTGGTAAATTATAAAATCACAGTTAATAACCAATTATTTCAAAATTTGTGTCATTTCTCCACAAATCCTATGTAGATGTTGCATGTGCATGGATGTCTTAGAAGGAGCACTAGTACAGAACTGACCTTTAGTGTCAGTTATTTAAGACCTTTGGCGTCAGTTTCAAAGCAACACCCAAGTAGGCGTCGCTAAAAGTCGAAACTTTCAACGTCAATTTTGATAACGAGGCCATAACCCTTCCCACTACCAAAAACGCGCCAGAAAGGGCTCTATAGGCATTGTCTATTCAATTAAACCGACACTATATCCAGGTCAAAGACGTCGACATTTCACAAAAAATGACACTATATAACTCTTCCCGCCACCAATAAAATGTGCCAGTAAGGGCACCATCGACGTCTATTTTTATATATAACCGACACCCATAGCCACATAGACGTCGGTTTTTTGCTAAAAACTGACGTTGTATGTCTTTGTTGTCGATTTTTATATATAACCGACACCCATAGACACATAGACGTCGATTTTTTTGCTAATAAGCGACGTTGTATGTCTTTGTTGTCGGTTTTATACTAATAACTGACGCCTATTTTATGATTTTTTTTCTTATCAGTTTGCAGGCCTACTGTATGGTTGGTCAGCAGGATGTAAAACCTACAGTTCGGTTCTGAACTGCAAGTTTACAACATCCATTGATATCAGCAAACAACAAGCCACAAACCTGCAAAATTAACAAGATGGACAATAATTTATGATCACACACATGTATAAGCACATTTAATTCATATTATTTTTCATCACACATGTAGAAACCAGTAGTTCCATTTCAAATTTTCTCCATTTTCACACACATTTAGCAACCTGCAGTTCCATTCATTTCATCTCTTTTCACATTCAGACACATGTAGAAACATTCATGTATTGATCATCTTCACATTCACACATATGACAATTCAGAAAAATTCATTCACATTCACACAAAAATAATTATGAGAACTAAGTTTAGAAATATCATTCTTTATTCATCATCGTCATTATCGCCATCACTATACCAATCATATTTAAAAATTCCCACTACTTGTGGGGCTTTTGCCCATTCTTCCCTTACATGATCTAATTCTTCCCTCGTATAGGGAGTATGTACATCTAATAACTTTTCACCTGTAGTCAAGTTAGTTTTAAACACCTGCAAAGAGAATGACGTATATATAATTAATAATATATAATAAGATTGATATATTTCATATTATCTAAAGAGACTATATATAATACCTTATGTATGGTATCGATTTCCATTGCGGCATGTTTGATGATTAGGTCCATAAATCACATCACATAGTATGCACATGCCCAGCTGTTGTCTTGTGTAGCACACTATAAATTGAAACATATAAAATATTCAAAAATGCAAATAAGCACAGTTCACATAAATAATAGATACATTGGAGTCGGGAAATTACTTTCACATTCTCCCAAATTAGTGGCTGATTCTTTTTCTTGGGGACCTATCCTCCAGCTCTTTTGAACTCATGTAAAGCCCTACATGTTAATGTAACACATTAAATTGCATGATTAAATAGTAATGTAATAACATATGTTAACGAATATAAAACTATGAAATATTTCTCACGAGAATAATGGTTTTTCATTGTGTGTCCATATAATGTATTCAATTCATTCCATGCAGGATCTAGATAATAGTCAGTGAACATCTTGGGGACAATAACTAGTAAATCCCAATGCCTACCACTACAGGTAAGAAAGTTAAAAATTAATAACTCAAAATCCACAATAAAAATGTAATTTTC
Organism: Alisma plantago-aquatica; assembly: GCA_963693085.1. Lineage (NCBI taxonomy): Eukaryota > Viridiplantae > Streptophyta > Magnoliopsida > Alismatales > Alismataceae > Alisma > Alisma plantago-aquatica. The sequence continues at coordinate 1,545,897,326 of OY856409.1, forward strand.
TTAAGTCCAAATTACAAGCAAAGTAAACTTACTCGACATTGAATGGAGCTAATATCACCGCCTTCTTTTGTTTACCAAAATATTTAAAAGCAGCAAAGAAGTATGAAGTAGCTAAAGAAGGGTCTTTATCTACAAGACTAATCAAAGATGGAATCAAAAATCTCACATGGGAAAATGAAAAATATGTACATATCATGTGTAAGTGGGTGCAAAACATATATTACGTATGCATTAATATATAAGAAACTAGATCATCGTATATAAAACAAGGTATATGGATGTATAAACAAGATCTCACTATATCCATAGCTCTATCATAGATGTATTCAGCCAATCATAACGAAACAACTCCAAAATATCTTGTATAAATAGCTTGTTATCATATGATTGACCAGCAGCATCCTCCGGGGTAGAAATATTTATAGGGCAATTTGGATCATGTTCACCTATCCATACGGCCATACCCCTACAATTAGGACCTAACGAGGCGTGTAGGTCCCTTAGAAGCCAACTTGGTACTTCAGGAGGTGGAGGTAGAGGCCGATATGTAGCGGATGTCTTCCTTTTGACATGTATATATAATTTCGGATCAATTGACTCATATATACACACTAAAAAATTAACGTAATGTAAATTTACCATACAATATTAGTATAGACGACATCCTCTTTGGGCCACATTATCACTCTGCCTTCTTCCTCACTAAACATTTCAGAATCTGGGTGGGCATATGGCAATGGAAGATACCTCAAATTGGGGAGTACATGTATCGGGCTCACACGAACCGCACCAGTTGGTACTGGAGTCCCATGAAACATGTCCCCTGGAAGGGTTGGGTAAGCTTGTGCCTCTGCAATGATATATTCTTGTCTTTTTAGACGACATGGCTTCAACCCCTACAAATTTACGTAAAAAATGTTATATACATATATGCATAAACATATCATCTTGAAAATACTAGCTACTATTTATGTCATAAAAATACTTATAGCGGACGTCCTAGGTGGTGGGTCTACAGGATTATTCCCAAGAACCTCTATAGTAGGAGAAGAACGGGACACTACAGGTACTGTCTGAGTGGCAGGCTGAGACGCCTACCACTTTCTAATTGCTTCATTGAGTCTCTTATCAAGTTCTTCCTCGACTCTCCTATCAAGTGCTTCCTTGACTCTCCTATGAATTAACTCATCTACCTATACATGGACAAAATAAACACTAACTTTTGATTATTGATTTCCCTTTCACAATAACATTCTAAAAAAAAATAGGTTACCTCAACATTTGATAGTCCCGCTTTTGGGACAGATTTGCACTGTGATGGCCCAAAGAACAATTTTATGCTGACACCAGCGCTTGCACCCCTAACACATTCAGGATGCTTAGGGTTACCAAGAGAAATTGTCAATTCATCCCTTGTGCCCTCAGGGATGAACTTGCCTTCCGTCCTCTGCTTGTGAAGCTCACAATAATTGCCATTAACAGAAATTTCTAAGTAAACATAACAATAATCAATATTGATTTCTCTAAGTGTTGAATTTTACCATTTTTGCAGCCTCCTCAGTAGTTTCGGGCTTTGTTATATCTCCCTTCTTGTTTTTACTCCCAGTTATCTACATAGCATGGCGAGGCAGAGGTGCATGACCAATAGTAGAGGACTCTGCAGTCTCCTGAGTAGCAGCATACTAAGTAGTAGACTCAGCCTGTAGTCTTTGGCAAACGCCTGCATAGCCTCTTAGACTCATTGTGTGGTCATGCACATTCAGTGCATGCCTTGCTCTTTGAGCATCATTGATAGCCTTGTTAGTAAGCACATTGATTTGGTTAGTAACACTAAATGTTAATCTTGAATAGGTGAATACATAAGAACATATATTAATTAAATTGGGAGTGGCACTTAATACCTTGTATTCATCTATTTTTATTTGGGTAACAAACTCCTCCCAGTCTTTGGGGTCCAGGTAGTTCCATTGCTCAGTGGATTCCTTCTTCCAAAATTTATTTTTTAAAGAGAATACAAACAAAAATTATTAGTGTATAGTTAGTTAAAAAGTGATCAATGTCTAGAATTGGAAATCAATCAAGAACCTCTTCTCAACATCGCGTATGTAATCTCAGGTGAGATTTGTCCTATAGTTCCTTAGGACCCACCCACATCGGTGCATCACGCATTTACGATGAATCTTTTCATCTAGATCAAATATACTCTGCAAAATAGAATTGCTATTAACTAGTATCCTAAAAATTAATAATCTACAAAAATAGAATTGCAAATAATAATAACTCACACATAGTTCCTTCCATACTAAGTCTTTATTCCCCTTAGGAACTTTATGCCAGGATTCTATGTTAGGACTACAATGGATGTGAGTAAGAACCCCATGATATGAAATAAATGAGTTGCAGTTCACTCCAACTGGATTTCCTACATGATCGAAATCCACATCCAGTTGGGGTCCATTGCCCCTTTGTTGTAGTAACTTATTCATCATTGTGATGCCCCTCACTTTCTCAAAAAAAAATTTGCTTCTCATCAAGTGCCCCAATTTCTTCAGGGGGTACATCACCAACCTAAAATTTGACAAAAAAACACACTTACATGATATAACTATAAGTGAACATATAGATAGAAACCTCAGGGATATATTTTTAAAACTTACATTGTGAGGAAGCACATTGACATTCTCACCATCACGGTAATCATCAACACAGTCATCATATGAATGCTCAGCCATCTGAAAGTTCACATTTACATTGTAAAGTTCACATTGTAAAGTTCACAATCATAAAAATAAAACATATAAAAAAATATAAACATACATGCCTCTAATATGGTGATCTTTCATCAATTAACAATCCTTCGTTGTGATCTCCGTGCACATACAAGTCATCATTAGCTTCAATATTTGGTGGTGTTGGAAACCCAACTGAGAATGGACTGGAGTCATCATACTTATCATAGTACTCTTCTTCATCTATATGATCTTCAATGAATTGTCTTTTTCCATGAAGAACAACCGACCATTTATCATTTGTAGGATGATCGATATAAAATACTTGTTTTTCCTGTGATGCCAATATGAATGGTTCACCCTTCTCGCCAATCTTTACAAAGTTCACTAATGTGAAACCCAATTCATCCACTATAACTCCTTTGGTATTATCAACCCAATTACATTTAAAGAGCATAATTCTAAAATCTACATAGTCAAACTCCCATATGTCTTCAATGACACTGTAATATGACATTTTAGCTTCACGTGGACTCTTATCCTTTGCACTTGCAAAAACCAATGAAGACGCTTGAAGGGTGACCCCACTGTTTTGGACGACACTCTTATCATCTTGACGCTTTGTGTAATATGATAATCCATTCATGTCAAACCCTTCATAAGCTATAAAATTCAATTTTGGTTTAAAAGCGAGGAATTTGATAGTTTCAGTAAGATTATTTGATGTTTGAGATAGTTGATATAAGACTTTATCTTCAAACCATTTAATAAATTTCTTGTTATGCTCTCTAGCAAGCCACATTGAATTGACTTGAGGATAACGGTATCTCAGCATCATGCATAATGTTTCTAAACATGGGAAGTGGATCAATGTGCTCTACCCCACAACTATCTAGAATTTCATCAACAATTTCTACTGGACTGGTTCGTTCACATCTATGTCATTGGAGGCAATTTCTTCTTCCATCCAAACACTGCTATCGACATCCACTGAATTCAGGTTTGAAATCTCTCCATGCCAGTGCCATTCTGTATAACCTTGTACAATCCCGTTGCACATGACATGACTTTTGATTTCATCACCAGTGTTGACTTTCAAGTTGTTACCACAATGCCTACATGGATAGCAGAACCTATCTTCAGTTGTTTCCTATGTTCCTCGGCAAATCTAATAAACAGATCAAGACCAGAAATAAACTCTGGGGTGCAGCGATTTGGAATGGACATCCATGATCTATCCATTCTATGATCAAAGAGAAAACAAGTATATATTAGGGTTTAGGGTTAAAAGATTAGGGTTTATGGTTAAATGTTTAGAGTTTAAGATCTTATATATAATAAATGTGTACCACCTATCCCATTCTTGAACACCTAATCTCACTAGTTAGTGTATAATGTGTATTGGGTTTTCAAGAAAATTTTGGCAGCATTTCCCTGCTGTTCTCCAAGTACATATGTACTTAGAGAACAAACGGGAAAATGCTACTGAAATTTTCTTGAAAAACCACACTACTACAAAAATGGCTTATAATGCCACTTTTAAAGGCGTCGGTTGTATAAATACACTAACACCTCAAACATAAAGTGTTGGTTAAATAAAAAACCGACATCTATCTGTGAAGGGTGACCAGACACATGTATCGCTTTTATTTAGTGTCAGTTCTTAATAAGAAACTGACGCCTAAAATTAACCACCAAATCCAAATTTTCCAGTGAAAAAAATTCCTCCAAAATTTAACATACAACGTCGGTTGTTAAAAAAGATATCGACGACTAAAGGTTTTCCGCGAGACAGAAATTTGACCAATTTTTATCGTCGGTTGTCTTACAATAATCGACGTCGTTGTATTTTCACGCGCTTAATTGCGAAAATTTTCACCTCCCTTTAGCGTCGGTGTTTATACGAAATTGACGACTATGGTCTTAATTCGAGAAAATTTATTTTTTTCAGCATATAAAGATAGACATCAATTTTTCTAGTTGGAACTAACGACTATAAATGAACAATAGTGTTGGTTTTTTGTTGATAACCGAAGCCTATAGTTTTTAGGGTCGGTTGTTTTTAATAACTGACACCTGTTGTTAACTTAACAATACCCGCGTGAGCCAGACTCTTCCCCTTCTGTTTCGTTCATTCTGTGATTGAGGGTTTCGACGATTCCTCTGCGCCGCTCGCTGCTCCTCTACCTCTGCCTCCGCCGCTATTTGTTGGTGCTCTGGTCGCCGTCGCCACCACCACTCTTCGCTCGCCGTGCGCCTCTACCGCCACTTCTTGTTATGGTTCTCCGGCCGCTGCTCTCCAAGTCGGCCACGACTCTCCTAGGCCTTCTCACCACGCGCTCTGTTCCCTGCTCTCCAGGTCACTACTCTGACCACAGCTCTTGCACGCTCTGCTCCCTACTTTCTAGGTCAATGCCACCACGAAGGCACCCTGCTCCTTCTCTTCTTCCTCCTCTTCTTCCTCTGCCCGCAAGCAGGTACCCTGCTCCTGCTCGACCACCATTATTGGCTGGTCAGATTCACATTAATATTGTCAATAATGTAGGAAATGAATGCTAGCTCCAATTATAGACATATTGTATATGGTTTTGATTAGAAAAATGTGTAGATTGTGAATAAAATATACTTAAAGCTCTATAATTCTTCTTGTTACAAAGGTATAGTTAGTACACGAATATTAGATGATATTCAAGAAAACCCTAGTTTGATGAGCATGTTGTTAATCATGTTAATTATGATTCTTTTATATATTCTGATGTCAGTATATAATTATGTGATCCCAACATCTTAAATTGAATTAGAATGATTTCAATGAATTATAGGGTTTTAAAGTTGATAATCATGTACATGCAGAAATAGGGTTATTAAACCAATGGTTATAACATAGTATGATCTTAATCTGATCTGGATGTTCATAATAACGTAGTATGTTAAATATGATGATTAGGGCTACATATAATGTCTAGTAAAGATTCCTAGCCCTTTTGTCATTAGGGTAATTTTTCTACATGTTTGAGTAAATTAGGGTTCCAATCTACCCATTGTCCTATATTTGATGCTAATTGTGCATATATGTTGAGTTTGGGACTTTGGTGATGGACTTTTTCCTAAGTTGTTATTTTTTATCTAATATAAACTCTAGTCTCATATATCCTATCTTGGAAATCAGTAGTACATTGATGTAATATTAACTATGGGCCTAAGGTCAGCCCCACCCTCCCCCCCTTTTTATATTATCAATGAGCTTCATCTTACTCTTACCTAAGAAATTTTTTTCTTAATCTCTTATACATCACTATATTTAAGGTTAGTCTGTCTACTAGAGTGTGGGGATTAACCATGTTGCCTGTAGTTTATAACATTGCATTGTGAATTATTGCATGTTTGAAACTATTGATTTCTTGATTTATTATTTAATAATTCTCTATAGATTAGGATTAACCATGTTGCCTATAGTTTATACACATTTATTATATATAAGAATGACAGCACATGTATTTGTTGGCCTAGAAACCCGTCCAAGATTTACTCATTAGGAGTAAATCTTGGATAATCCCCGGTTTGGGACTGTTCTTGAACACCTAATCTCACTTAGGATGTAAGTGTATAATGTGTATTGGGTTTTCAAGAAAATTTCAGTAGCATTTCCCCATTTTTTCTCTAAGTACATATGTACTTAGAGAATAGTGGGGAAATGTTGCCGAAATTTTCTTGAAAACCCAATACACATTATACACTTACTAGTGAGATTAGGTGTTCAAGAATGGGATAGGTGGTACACATTTATTATATATAAGAATGACAACACATGTATTTGTTGGCCTAGAAACCCGTCCAAGATTTACTCATTAGGATTAAATCTTAGATAGTCCCTGGTTTGGGACTGTTCTTGAACAACTAATCTCACTTAGGATGTTTTAACCATTAATTATATATAAGACTTTAAACCCTAAAGTTTTAACCATAAACTCTAATCTTTTAACCCTAGACCCTAATCTTGTTCTAATATATACTTGTTTTCTCTTTGATCATAGAATGGATAGATCATGGATATCCATTCCAAATCACTGCACCCCCGAGTTTATTTTTGGTCTTGACCAATTTATTAGATTTGCCGAGGAACATAGGAAACAACCTGGAGATATGTTCTACTGTCCATGTAGGCATTGCGGTAACAACTTGAAAGTCAACACTGGTGACAAAATCAAAAGTCATGTCAAGTGAAATGGGATTGTACAAGGCTATACAGAATGGCACTAGCATGGAGAGATTTCAAACCTGAAATTAGTGGATGTCGATAGCAGTGCTTGTATGGAAGAAGAAATTTCCTTCGATGACGTAGATGTGAACGAACCAGTTCCAATAGACATCGTTGATGTGATGTTGGATAGTTGTGGTGTAGAGAACACCGATCCACCTCCCATGTTTAGAAACATTATGCATGATGCTGAGATATCGTTATACACAGATTGTAAGTTTACAAAGCTTAGCACTGTGTTGAGATTGTATAAATTAAAAGCTAACAATCGATAGAGTGACAAAAGCTTCACGTCATTGTTGTCTTTGTTGAAAGAAATTCTTCCTGAAGGAAACGAGTTGCCAATCTCAACATACCGGTTAAAGAAATTGTTGGGCCCAATGGGAATAGAGGCCAAGAAGATACACACATTCCCAAATGATTGTGTATTATTTAAAAAGGACTATGTGGATTTGAAAGATTGTCCGAAATGTGGTGCGTCAAGGTATAAATTGACGACTTCGGGGGAGTCCAAAACTGGTTCTCCTACCAAGGCGATGTGGTATCTACCTATAATACCATGATTTCAACGCTTGTTTGCCAATCCTATAGATGCGAAGAATTTGAGGTGGCATGCAGATGTTAAGAAAAATAATTATGGGATTCTACGACATGCGTGTGATTCCCCACAGTGGAAGAAGATTGATTTATTGTACCCTGAATTTGGTGAAGAAGACAGGAATCTAAGACTTGGGCTTTGTACCGATGGGATGAATTTGTACGGGACATTGAGCAGCCAACATAGCACTTGGCCAGTTATGCTTTTTATATACGATCTTCCTCCCTGGTTGTGTATGAAAAATAAGTACGTTATGCTGTCGTCTTTGATATCGGTCCCTAAACAACCTGGAAATGATGTTGACATTTATCTTGAACCTATGATTGATGACTTGAAGAAGCTCTGGGGTGAAGGTGTGATGACCTATGATGCTTCACAAAGAGAGACATTTTGTTTGCACGCTATGTTGTTTTGAACAATGAATGACTTTCAGTGTATGGGAATTTGTCTGGATATAGTGTCAAAGGATCTAAAGCGTGTCCTATATGTGAAGAGAACACTGATTCAATACGACTAAAACACGTTGGCAAGACTGTATATCTTAGTCATCGAAGGTTTCTTCAAAAATGTCATTCGTATCGTAGGTTGTGCAAAGCATTCAATGGATGGAATGAAGAACAGAGTGCACCTAAACCTATATCAGGGGAGGATGTTTATGAAAGAGTAAAAGACATCTCCAATGAATTTGGTATGAGACCACAATGTACGATGGCCACACGGAGTGGCAAGTCTTTGTTCAAGAAGAAGTCAATATTTTGGGAGCTTCCTTATTGAGGTTCTTTGACAGTCAGGCATTGTATCGATGTCATGCACGTTGAGAAAAATGTATGCGATAGCATCATCAGTACTCTGTTGAATATACCAGGTAAGACTAAAGATGGGATAAAATCAAGAATGGACCTATGTGAAATGGGAATAAGGACAAAATTAATAGAAGTAGTTAGTAGCGATCGGAGAACATACTTACCTCTCGCTTGTTACACATTGTCTAGAAAGGAGAAGAAAGCTTTTTGTGAATGCTTGGTAAATGTTAAGGTGCCACAGGGTTACTCATCCAACATCCGTACATTGGTATCAATGAAAGATCTGAAGTTGATAGGTCTTAAATCTCATGATTGTCACACTCTAATGCAACTAATATTGTCTGTAGAAATTCGATCTATATTGCTGAAGCATGTACAGTTTGCAATCACCAGACTTTGTTTCTTTTTCAACAATCTATGTAGAAAAGTTATTAACCCTGATACTCTCGATAAATTGCAAAGAGAAGTGGTTGTTATCCTATGTCAGCTTGAGATGTATTTTCCCCCTTTGTTTTTTGATATCATGGTACATCTTTTTGTCCACTTGACTAGGGAAGTGAAAATGTTGGGAGCAGTTTTCTTGCATTGGATGTATCCCTTTGAATGATATATGAGCGTTTTTAAAGGTGATGTTTGAAACCGTTATCGGCCTGAAGGGAGTATTATTGAGGGTTATGTGGCGAGAGAGGTTATGAATGTTTGCAATGACTTTCTGAGTGCTAATGACACTCCTGTGAATGACAAGAATATTGAGGAGCATTTTGGCAAAGGAATTTTGGGATCACGGGTGAAAGTAATCAGCCGTGAGCAGTTGGAGCAAGGTCACTTGTATATTTTACACAACATCGACAAAGTGAGTGTTTATATCGAGGAACATACCAATTTCATCAAGAGACAATATCCTCGATCCAATTCAATGTGGCTTGCTAGAAAGCATAAAAAGACATTTATTAAATGGTTTGGAGATAAAGTCTTACATCAAATATCTCAAACACCAAATAATCTTACTGAAACCATCAAATGCCTCGCCTTTAAACCAAAATTGAATGTTATGTCTTATAAAGGATTTGACATAAATGGATTCTCGTATTACACAAAGCGTCAAGATGATAAGAGTGTCATCCAAAACAGTGGGGTCACCCTGCAAGCGTGTTCATTGTTTTTTGCAAGTGCAAAGGATAAGAGTCCACGTGAAGCTAAAATGTCATATTACTGTGTCATTGAAGACATATGGGAGTTTGACTATGTAGATTTCAGAATTCCACTCTTTAATTGTAATTGGGTTGACAACAACAATGGATTTATAGTGGATGAATTGGGTTTCACATTAGTGAACTTTTAAAAGATTGGCAAGAAGGATGAACCATTCATATTGGCATCACGGGAAAAACAAGTATTTTATATTGATGATCCTGCAAATGATAAATGGACGGTTGTTCTTCATAGTAAAAGACAGTTCATTGAAGATCCTATAGATGAAGAAGAGTACTATGATAAGTATGATGACTCCAGTCCATTCTTAGTTTGGTTGCCAACACTACCAAACATTGAAGATGGGGATCACAATGACTTGTATGTTCATGGGGATCACAATGAAGGATTGTTAATTGATAAAAGATCACAATATTAGAGGCATGATTGTTTATATTTTTTATATGTTTTATTTTTTTGAATGTGAACTTTACAATGTAAACTTTACAATGTGAATGTGAACTTTACTATGCGAATTGCTTTACAATGTGAATGTGAACTTTACAATGTGAATTACTTTACAATATGAATGTGAACTTTGCAATGTGAATGTGAACTTTACAATGTGAATTACTTTACAATGTGAATGTGTACTTTACAATGTGAACTTTACAATTAGTGTTACTTTACAATGTGAAATTTATAATTTGAATGTGAACTTTCAGATGGCTGAGCATTCCCATGATGATCGTGCTGATGATCATCGTGAGGGTGAGGACGTGCTTGTGCCACCTGACAATGTAAGTTTTAAGAATATATCCCTGAGGTTTCTCTCTATATGTTCATTTATAATTATATCATGCAAGTGTGTTTTTTATCAAATTTTAGGTTGCTGATGTACCCCCTGAAGAAATTACAACACTTGATGAGCAACAAAAGAAAATTGAGAAAGTAAGGGGCATCACAATGATGAACAAGTTAATACAGCAAAGGGGCAATGGACCCAAATTGGCTGTGGATTTCGATCATGCAGGAAATCCATATGGAGTGAACCGCAACTCATTTGTTTCATATCTTGGGGTTCTTACTTGCAGCCATTGCATTCCTATCCTAGAGTCCTGGCATAAAGTTCCTAAGGGGAAGAAAGACCACATATGGAAGGAACTATGTGTGAGTTATTATTATTTGTAATTCTATTTGTGTAGATTACTAATTTTTAGGATACTAGTAATAGCAATTCTATTTAATTTGCAGAGCATATTTGACCTGGATGAAAAGTTGCATTGTAAATGTGTGATGAAATGTTGTGGGAGAGTCCTAAGGAACTATAGGACCAATCTCAATCGAGATTACATACGCAATGCTGATAAGAGGTTCTTGATTGATTTGCAATTCTAGACATTGATCACTATTTCACTAACTCTACACTAATAATTTTTGTTTGTATTCTATTTAAAAAAATAAATTCAGGTAGAAGGAAGTCACAAAGCAAAGGAACTACCTGGACCCTAAAGACTAGGAGGCATTTGTTACCCAAGTAAATAGATGAATTCAAGGTATTAAGCGCCACTCCCAATCCCAATTTAATTAAATACATTTTTATGTATTCACTTATTCAAGATTAACCTTTAGTGTTACTAACCAAATCAATGTGCTAACTAACTAGGATCTCAGTGAGGTGCAAAGAGAAAGGTGTGCATTGAATGTGCACGACCACACAATGGGTCCAAGAGGATATGTAGGCATTCACCAAAGACTACAGGCTGAGTCTGCTCAGCCTACTTCTACATAGGAGACTATAGAGTCCTCTACTAGTGCTCTCGCACCTCTGCCTCGCCATGCTATGTGGATAGATGGGAGGCAAAATAAGAAGGGAGACATACCAAAGTCCGCAACTGCTAAGGCGACTGCAAAAATGGTAAAAATCAACTCTTAGAGCAATCGATCGATATTGATTATTGTTATGTTTACTTACTAATTTTTGTTGATGGTGATTAGCGGGAGCTGCACGAGCAGAGGAAGGAAGGCAAGTTCATCCCTCATGGCACAATGGATGAACTGACAATTGCTCTGGGTAACCCAGAGCTTCCTGGATGTGTTCGGGGTGCAGACGCTGGTGTGGGCATCAAAGCGTTCTTTGAGTCATTCCAGCGCAAACCTGTCCCAAAAGAGGGACTTTCACAAGCTGAGGTAACCTATTCTTATTTTAGCATGTTATTGAAAAAAGGAATTCAATAATCAGAAGCTAGCATTTCTTTTATCCAAGTATAGGTAGATTCATTAATTGAGAAGAGAATCCAAGAAGCAATGGTGAAGTGACAGGCGTCTCAGCTTGCCACTCAGACGATACCTGTGGCGGGCCGCTCTTCTCCTACTATAGAAGTGGTTGGGAGTAATCCTATAGACCCACCACCTAGCATGTGCTCTGTAAGTATTTTTATGACATAATAGCTAGTCTGTTCAAGATGATATGTTTGTGTATATATGCATATAACATTCTTTATGTAAATTTGTAGGGGTTGAAGCTATGCCGACTAAAAAGTCAAGAATATATCATTGCAGAGGCGTCATCTTACCCACCCCTTAATGGGTGCATGTTTCATGGGTATCCAGTACCAGATGGTGTGGTACGTGTGAGTCTGATACATGTATTCCCCGACTGGACAGATCTTGCACTGCCTCATGCACACCCAGATGCTGAAAGGCTTGGTGAGGCAGTAGGCGGAGTGTTACTATGGCCCGAAGCAGATGCCCTCTATACTGATATTGTATGATAAATTTCCATTACTTTAATTTGTTAGTGTGTATATATGAGTCAGTTGATCTGAAATTATATATACAGGTCAAAAAGATGAGACCCGCTACATCTCGGCCTCCACCTCCTTGACTACCAAGTTGGCTTTCAAGGGACCTACACGCCTCGATAGGTCCTAATTGTAGGGGTGTGGCAGTACGGATCGACGAACATGATATAAATTGCCCTATAATTGTTACTATTCTGGAGGAAGCTGCAGGTAAATCATATGATAACAATCTATTTATACAAGTTTAGCATACATATTAATGCATACATAATACAAGTTCTGCATACGTACATATTAATGCATAGGTATTAATGCAGATCAATCATATGAAAACAAGATATTTATACAAGATATTGTGGAGTTGTTTAGTTATCAATGGTTGAACACATCTATGATAGAGCCGTGGATATGTTAAGATCTTATTTATACATCCATATACCTTGTTTTATATATGGTGATCTGGTTTCTTATATATTAATGCATACGTAATACATGTTTTGCAGCCACTTACACAAGATATGTAGAGATTTTGGGTTTTCCCATGTGGGATTTTTCGTTCCATCTTTGATTAGTCTTTTAGATACAGACCCTTCTTCAGTTACTTCATACTGTTGTGATGCTTTTGAATATTTTGGTAAAAATAAGAAGACGGTGATAATAGCTCCATTCAATGTCGAGTAAGTTTACTTTGCTTATAATTTGGACTTAAGAAAATTACATTTTTATTGTAGATTTTGAGTTATTAATTTTTAACTTTCTTACCTATAGTGGTAGGCATTGGGAGTTACTAGTTATTGTCCCCACGACGTTCACTATCTATTATCTAGATCCTGCAGGGAATGAGTTGGAATTATATAGACATGTAATTAAAAGGCCATTATTCTCGTGAGAAATATTTCATATTTTTATATCTGTTAACATCTGTTACTACATTACTATTTAATTATGCAATTTAATGTGTTACATTAACATATGTAGGGCTTTACAAAAGTATAAAAAAGCTGGAGGAAAGGTCCCCAAGAAAAAGGATCTGTCACTAATTTGGGAGAATGTGAAAGTAATTTCCTGACTCCAATGTGTATATTATTTATGTGAACTGTGGTTATTTGTATTTTTGAATATTTTGTATGTTTCAATTTATAATGTGCTACACAAGACAACGGCTGGGCATGTGCCTACTATGTGATGCTATTTATGGAGCTAATCATCAAACATGCCGTAATGGAAATCGATAAGATACAACATGTATTATACATAGTCTCATTAGATAATATGAAATATATCAATCTTATTATATATTATTAATTATATATATACGTCATTCTCTTTGTAGGTCATTAAAACTACTGACTTCCGCACAGGTGGAAAGCGTTTTGATGTACATGCTCCCTATATGAGAGATGAATTAGATGTTGTAAGAGAAGAATGGGCAAAAACCCTACAAAGAGTGGGAATTTTTAGATTTAACTTTATTGACAATGATGACAATGATGAATAAAGAATAACTTTGTTCTCATAATTATTTTTGTGTGAATGTGAATGAATTTTTATTAATTGTCATATGTGTGTGAAGATGATCAATACATAAATATTTCTACATGTGTCTGAATGTGAAAAGAGATGAAATGAATGGAATTGCAGGTTACTACTGGTTTCTACATGTGTGTGATGAAAAAATAATATGAATTAAATGTGCTTATACATGTGTGTGAATCACATATATAGAATATTATCCATCTTGTTAATTTTGCAGGTTTGTGGCTTGTTGTTGGCTGATATCAATGGATGTCGTAAACCTACAGTTCAGAACTGAATTGCAGGTTCTCATCCTGCTGACTAGCCATACAGCAGGCCTGCAAACTGATTAAAAAAATCTTAACATATGTGTCGGTTATTTGATCAAAACCGACACCACAAACATACGGTGACAGTTTTTGATAAAAATCCGACGTCTTTGTGGCCAGGAACCACGGCCGTGCTGGGAAGCACGGCCGTGGTGGCAGGTAGGGGATATGGTGAAGGTTATTAGCACAAATCGACGTTGGTTCAGCTGATATGTCCAGGAAACATGGCCGTGCTGGGAAGCACGACCATGGTGGCATGGGAGATGGCGTCGGTTATCTTACAAAACCGATGCTTATAGGCCCTTTGCTGGCGTGTTTTCGGTGGCGGGAAGCATTGTGACGTCGGTTCTTTTAATAACCGACGTCTGTAACAATTCTATAGTGTCGGTGTTCTTAAAAAACCGACGCCTATAGTCTCATTGCTGGCGCGTTTTCGGTGGTGGGAAGTTTTTTGGCGTCGGTTGGGAACCGACGCTGAAGGAGTCTATCTTTAGCGGCGCCCACTTGGGTGTCGTTTGGAAACCGACACTAAAGCCCTTAATTAACCGACGCTAAAGGCTTGTTCTGTATTAGTACCAATACACATTATACACTTATATCCTAAGTGAGATCAAGTGTTCAAGAATAGTCCCAAACCGGGGACTATCCAAGATTTACTCCTAATGAGTAAATCTTAGATGGGTTTCTAGGCCAACAATTTCATGTATGTTGTCATTCTTATACCTACAATCCTAGTTTCATCATTCATATCCTAGTTCTTCAAGTTAGGGTGATTATTGATGTCTTTAGAAGTATGATTGGCAATCTAGGGCAAAGTTCATCATTTGCATTCCAAGCATATCACATGAGTGCATTAGAGTTCATTATTAAGCAAGAAGGGTGATTAGGATTCTCAATATACTCAACAAGGAAACAAGTTACCAATTTCATAGTTAGGAGGGTAGAGATACCCTAAGATCTAGATCTAATGGTTCATAATGCGCCTATGATAAAATATTGATCTTGACACACCACCTAAGGATGGAAAGTCCAATATGATTTAGATACATCATCATCTATTTAGGTTTATTTGTCTATGCTTATTCACTCTTTTCCGTGCTATTATTACATATAGCTAGGGTTAATTACCTGATTAACTTCAAATTTGGTAGATTTGCTAATTGGACTATGAAGAACCCAAAATTATATTTAGATTCTAGGTTTGAGCCAGGGGATTATGTGATTCATAATATTAGATACCTAGGGTAATTAATGAATTAATAATTATTCGAGAGGAGTTAGATTACCAAATTGTATAGGAGACTATAATATATCACTACATATTCATATACCAAGTAATGGAGAATAGATGAACATATATGGAGTAAATTGATATTTAGCCCTCTTGTACATTATTGCATAATCATGGCTGTGTACATAATTAAGTTAATATGTAGTATGATATATGTTAAAATCAAACAAACACATTATTAATAAGCAAACCAATCATCAATTCTATTAAATAAACATTTCTGTTGGAGGCTTTACCTCTAGCCGTGGCAATGACAACGACATTGGTGAGAAATAGTACAAGACCACGAGTAGTAGTAGGCGACGACAATGGTGATCTCTGGTTCCTGGCTGCTGCTGTTGGCACTGGCTACTGGTGTTGGCTTGTGGTTGGAGGAGATGACCAACGAGAGGAGGACCAGCTGGAGGAGAGGACCCGCGGCGGCAGAGAAGAGGACCCACGGCGGAGAAGAGGATATGTGGTGACGCTCTGGCTGGAGGAGAAAAGGAACCGCGGCGGCGCTCTGGCTCGAGGAGAACATGACCCGCGGAGAGGAGGACTGATGGCGGAGAAGAACAACAACGTCAAAGAAGAGCAGCGGTGGAGAGGAGGACCGACGACGGAGAAGACCAACAGCGGAGAAGAGCAGCAACGGCGGAGAAGAGTAGCAGTGGAGAGGAATCACCAGACCTAGTGAAATCAGGAATGAAACAGCAAAAATGGAAGAGTCTAGTTCGCGTGGGTGCTATTAAATCAATTATTGACGTCAGTTATTATAAAAATCTGACACTTAACACCATTAGGCGTCGGTCACCACAATAAAATTGACACCTATATTAAATCATAGTCGTCAGTTTCAACTAGAAAAATCGACGCCTATCTACATATGCCGACAAAAATAAATATTCTCAAATTTCGACCATAGTCGTCGGTTGCCATTGAAAACCGACGCCGATTGGGTAATTTTGGGGGTAAAAATTTTTACCGGGACAGCGCGCGAACTCACATTGACGTCGGTTATTGAATGAAAATTGACGACAAAAATGGACCCGATTTCTGTCTCGCAAAAAACCTTTATTCGTCAGTTTCTTGGTCAACAACCGACGCCGTATGTGAAATTTTAGAGGTATTTTTTTTGCACTAGAAAAATTGGATTTGATGTTTGATTTTAGGCGTCGGTTTTTTCTTATTGCGCAACCGACGCTAAATAAAAACCGATACCCATGTCTGACCGGTCCTCACATATAGATGTCTGTGTATTCAGCCGACGTTGTAGGGTTTAGAGATCGATTTCTTGGATACAACAGACGTCCGTAAATGTGACTTTATAAACCATTTTTTTACTAGTGGAGGTGAAGCTCTTATTATAGAAGGTCAGCAACCAGTTCAACGAGATCGGCCTTAATGCCCATAAGGCAACCATATTATAGTTTTGCTAGCAGATTGAAGTCTGTGCTGATTTCAGCAAACGGGCACCGAAGAGCGGCGTGCAACTTCAAAATTTATGATCTGGAAGACATTATTTGCAGATCCTACAAAGCGCAACGGTCCACGTGTTGCTTCGTGAAATCAAAGATGGCTAAGATGGACTTTCAAACAGCCGAGGTGGCTACCTTCTTCTGAGGAGCATTGGTGCCGGTGCACCTGGTGGCTTATTGCTGACAACAAGGATTCAGTGTGGTGGCTTGCTTAGTTATGGGATTCATCAAGTTTTTGTGTGGATCGAGGAAGATAATAAATATTTGTACTTATTTGGGGACGGCACAGCTTCGACCACCGATTGTGTCTTTTCTCCACTGCTTTTTTCCAGTCCTCGGGTGCTTCGTGCAGATTGGTATATGCCACCGCTGATGATCAGTTCGCTTGTATATGTTGCAGTAGAAGAGCTTCCATTGCCATCACGGATCTCGAACAAGATTGGAGCGGAATCGGAATCATTCATAGAGTAAGTTAACATATCTAAGAGAGGATACATATAGAGCAAGGGAGCAACATGCGTTGACGATTAGAAATGTTTCATACGCTAATGGATGGTTCCACGGAATTAGGACGGAAATGAGGCATTTAGCATTTGATAAATCCCATACTAGCTATCAGTTGTACCCAAGGTGGATGAAAACAAAATATTCAGCAATGAGTCCAGCTGTTGTGTATGCAAGTAAAAGCAACAATTTTTTATGCCAACAAAGAGTCAGATTGTTCCATGCAAATGCAAAGATTTTTTATACGGTAACAATGAGACGGATTGTTTCAGGCAATTAAGAGGTAGGAACTGATGTTTAGTAGAGTATAATAGCAAATTATTACTTTGGTAGTGGTGTATCGTGAGTGCTCCAATCATTCATGTTGCCACCCAACAAAATACTAATAATGAAAGAAGTTGCCTATTAATGTCTATTTCCAGACGGTGCGTTCTCCACTCTATCATAGTTGCATTCGTCTTATTTACCGCTAGACAAGTTTCTCTAGTTTTAAAATAGTAAATTTGCTAAATATAGAGTGCTGTACACTCCTGAAATAATGATTACTCCTGTAGCCTATTAGAAGGTAATGGGGTTGATATACTACAGATGTTCAAGGTACATATTGATGTAGCCAAAGTGGCATTGGTTCGTTCTTATTAAAGCTGAATATGTCGACCCATTGGTGCTATATTTTTTGAATGTAAATCCATGTCAATAGATACACTCATTTGTGGTGTACGGATGCAAACATATCTTTTGTTTGTTAGGCCTTCTACTGTAGCGCATTAACAACTTTGGGTACAAATAGTCCATTTTCATTCCAGAAAACAATTATCCAGCCATATATGTCATATGGGCCACCCTATTTATTCCAATTTCCTTTTTGGTTCGCTTATTTTTTTTTATTGGTGATGCCTTTTATGGAGTAGTGATACAAATTCATTTGTGTTACACATGGGCCTTATTCCAAGCCTCACCTGCTCTACCTTTCACCCCCTAAAAGGCTAAAATACCTCTATTAGTCCATCTCAGCTTCATTAAATCCTGGATAATTAATAATCAAACAAACACTTCTTGTGGAAACTGTAGAACGCACAAGAAAGATCTATAATTGTTTCTCACATAATGATGTTCTCATTTCAGATAACATGTACCTATACCCTTAGTTTTATCACACAACCTTAACTTTTATGTTGTGTCAATAATATCTTATCTACAATTTTATGACTAGAAGTTATATTATATATAGGGATGGATTCGATCGTGTGATATAATGCTTACATCTTGTGTAGGGTGAAAAAATGGTTCAGTCAAGAAAGACAAGAGGCTATGTATTCTCCTATGACAAAAACATTTTATAACTAAGTAAGTTATTCCAGATGCAAATATCTTCGTTGACATGTTTGTATGGGATCTGCATATCGACAAGATTTCAGAAAATATAATCTAAGGAAAATTTCAAACCCCATTTGTGTAGTTATATTAATGATTATTAGTGTTATGTGGAAGGTTGAATGAAGCTTCTACCAATGGATATGATCATCATTTGCATTTATAGGCAATATTGTCTTGGATGATATATTATGTCTGACAGTTCCCTATTAGGCTATAAGTGGGACAATCACACATACAGTTTAATTAACTTATTGAACGATCTTTCGTGTCACTACATTGGTCTATATGGTGATCCTGGCCACAACAAAGAATGCTTTATAACTGAACTACACCAACTAGCCTATTCCTATGACAAACATCCTTGATTGGTCGGTGGTGATTTCAATTTCAACAAAAATTCTCTAGAGAGATATGCATCAAACCCTAATCTTGCTTATTTTCATCTTCGGAATGACAAATAGTTTGAAACTTTTATACAAGTACACCTATGCATAGACCATTCACCTAATAATGTAAATTTTATGTGGAACTGAGGTCATATCTAGGGTAGATTAGATCGATTTGTTTGTTCGCAATCTTAGGAGACCGTATACCCCCTCTCATAGGGTCTTGCACATCATATACCCATATTTGATTGTTTCCCTACATCCCCCAACACTATGCTCCTTACATGGGGGTATAAAACATTTTTATTTTGAGCATTTGTTGACCAAGAATCCTTCATACACTGACTAGACTAAGAATCTATGGAACATTCACCTCTGATGACAACTCTCCTAGCTTTGAACTACATCTTAACCTCAAAACTATCAGATGCCATCTGAGCTAGTGGAACAAAACAAACTTTAGAAGCATAGACAAGAAGATTGTAGAGATACAAGATCAACTCATTTCTATAGAAAGAGAGCCCTCGACTAACCCAACCCGCCTACAAGAATTGAGGGATGAGTGGAAATCCTTAGACTCTATAAATGCCATGATGTGAAAACAATGTGCAAAGATCAAATGGACAAATGATGGGAAGAAAAAAGTTTTTCCACTCTATCTACAACCAACATAAGAGTCATTCTCTCATTCATAGACTTTTGATAGATGGGGTACACACAACCAACAAAAACCTCATTATCCAAGATTTTGAGTCCTTTTTCTTGAATCCTTTAAGTCATGGAGAGAAAGTTTTCGACCGTGTGCATTTAGAATGGAATATTCTCTACCTAAATAAAATTAGAAATGATATAACACCAATTGATCCCTTCACATAATTTGAGTATAAACTTTCTATGTCAACTCTTCAAGATCATAAATCCCCAAGGCCTGGAGATATCAATAAAGAATTCTACCATCACATTTGGGATCACGTCAAACCATCCTTCTGTCAGGTTTTCCATTATATACACTCACACAATGATATCACCTCACAAATTAGGCCCCTTAACCAAACCTACACTGCTCTAATAAAAAAGGTCGAACAACATACTCTTCTCTACCAATGCAGACTTGTCAGCTTGATCAACATGTCTTACAAGATTGTCATCAAATCTCTCAGTTCTCATATGAAACATATCCTCACGGATATCATCGTGTTGTAGTGATGCACATTCATTTGTGGTAGGACCATTAAAGATTCTTACATAATGGTCAGTGAAACCATACATACCTACAAAACTAGAAAGGTGCCTTTACTCACCTAAAAACTAGACTTTCAACAAGCTTTTGACAACATCAATTCAAGGTTTACCCTTCATTGAATGAATGGGTAATGTTGCTCAACAGATGGAGATAGTAGATCAAATCTTGTATTAGCTCATGTCATTTCTCAACTCTAATAAAAAATTCAACTTTTGGTTACTTCACCAGCTCGAACAGGCTTAGACAAGGAGACCCTCTATCACCCTACCTCTCCATCATCATTATCTCTATTCTAGCCCGTATGATTTCCATAGCACCTATGAATAACCTCATTGAATATACTTTATTTGCGATTCAACAAAATATACAATATGTCATTGACACCATAATTTTCATGAAACCTAATGACACACAGATCATCAACATCATCTATATACTTTGCACCTTATCACATATATCAGGACTAAAGATCAATCTCCAAAAAACTTCTATTACTTATATATGCATGAGAAACAAGTTGTTAGATAAATACACACATTTCTCTGATACCAAAAGGAGATCTTCCCCATAAAAAATCTAGGTTTACCTCTTTCCCCTAATCCCTTGCCTTCACCTTGTTGGAACGAGAATATCACAAGCATGGAGAGAAAGCTTAGTCACTAAAAACACAACATATTAGTTGTTTTGGTTGTCTAACTTTTCTCAATACCTCTCTCTTGACTTGCCACATATCATCTTATTTGCATTCATTTACCCTTTAAGGTCCTTAAATAGGAAATGATATCTTTAGGGAGGCACTACTGAACAACATAAATCGCATATTTTTGGCTAAAAATTCATTTGTAAACCTACAGAACTCAAAGGATGGGATATCATAAATTTGAAACTTCATGCTCTCAGACTGGTACACAAAATTACAACTCAACCTATGTGATCAAATATATTTTTTGGAGCAAACATGTCAATGAAAAATACTACGCACGACAAAATCCTTGGCAAAATATCACTAGACACAAACTCTCTCCACTCTAGACACATATCCACAATATGTTATACATCATTTAAAACAATATCAAAACCCCTCCCTTGTGTGCACCCTGAATATCCTTTGATTTGACCCTTGGAACAAAAGTTGCATGATACATAACATGAGACTGTACTGAATATTAAAAAAAAAACCATGTATATAACTTCAGAACATGCTTTGATCTTTCCCCACTCACAAATAAGTAATATCTTCTATAGATTTATTACAAATAGTTTTTCTCAAAAAGAGATAAAGTTTATCAATTATTCACCAAAACATGATACCAGAACAAGGTAACCTAGAAATGGGAAAATATATATACACTAAAACTATATATACATTCTTGAATCACACTAGAGCCAACAATCCATACAAGTTTACATGTAAATTTAAATGCCCCATATAATACATAATAATCATCTAGATTATATGACATAAAAAATCCTCACTGGAGAACAATGGTGCAATAGGGTTTTTTACAAACATATAATGTGTATATTTATGTAGGGAAGATATAAAAAAAAAGTGAACATATCTTTTTAGGTGCAAATATATTAGGAAAATATGGTAAATTATATACACATCCCACAACCCACAAATGATATGACATGGGCGCCATCAGATGGAACATCGAATAAGTACCCATTTCCTTCCATACCACAAACACATAAGTATTAACAACTACCATTATGTGGATTATATAGAGAGAAAGGAACTATATAACTTTAGAAAAATAAATATCACAATTTATCCTCTATCAATGATCATAGCATAGGTACTTAACATAAAATTATATTATCAGATATCTAAAGCAGAGATCAAGATTATAATTGAGAAAACCAAAGCCACACACCTACTAAGCTTCAAAGATGTGAACTTCATCTATGGTAACTAAACTAAGGAAAACTTCTTGAATGAACAACATTCATAATTAAATTGAGAGTACTTCTATGGGTAGTTAACTAGATTGACATATTATATATTTATGTTTGAGGCTTTTTAAGGGGTGCCTCCCCCTAGTTTATGCAAACTAGTTTATTACCTTTCCTTTTCCAACTCTACGTTCCATATTTGTTCTGTTATCATTATCTTTGGTAACTCAGTAACACACAATATGTATCTATCTTGTATGCAACTAATTTGACATATGTGATCTTAGTTTTTATATATATATATAAATAATATATAAAAAAACGTTCTCCTAACAAGTTAAAAGTATTGGGTAACTTGTTTTCTTGTAGTATATATGAATTCACAATTTTTAAATGGGTTTGATTGCTACTCTTTTTGAGAGTTTGCTTGTATGATGCTAGTTGATTATTGTTTTCACAATCTTTATATCTTGTTTTAGGTAATTACTATGTCATCTATGAAGAAAGGAAAGGGGCCATGTCTTACCCTATGGAAAAATGAATATTTAACCAATTGAGTTTCTCAATTGTGAATATATAATTTGGGTTGGTTGCATGGCTATGTATGCTAGTCAAATTTATACATGTATAATCAAAAAGATTTGTTAGGAAACATTTATATTGTTTTAACCATGATTCATTATGATATGTAGTGAGTTGAGGGAATCTTCCGACTAATGGGTATAACCATCAATATTTCACATGATATTATTCTCTAGATGATATATTGTGTGTGATGGTCCCTTCGAGGGTGATAAGTATGAAAACTATAGGAATGGTTTCCTGACAGATTAAACCATCTCAAGTAAATTTTATTCTAGTAGTAATGCATATGTCTCATATCCGACAATCATTTCAAAATGGCAAATTGACACACAATATGCATGGAATCTTCATTTATGATGTTAGTCTACTATTACTTTTGGGAATAGTTCTTTCTACATTTTTAGAAGTTATATAAAGTATGAACTGAATGGGTGCATGACTTTGTAATTGTTTTGCAATAGATGAAAGTACTGGTGGAAAGATTGATTCAAAGAGTTTTTGCCTAGAGGAGTTGATCATTGCAATGTCATGTAATGGAGGCAACGTTATATTTATTTTGAAACTATTTTAGAAACACTCCATCATCAACAAAAACTAGTGGGATTAAAGTGTAGGACAAGTAAATTAGTAAAATAAAGAAACAAAGACAAACATAAATCTTGCTTGGTGTCCCACCTTTACCTTTTTCGTTTGGTATTAGATTATAATACTCATATGTATAGCTTCTAACCATATATCTATTTTGAAGTATCAATATTTATATGGATAAACCAAATGAGGAACATGAGATTATCATAGTGGTGGATAATGCACAATGATAGTGATATATATGGGATTTATCCGTTGAGGTTTAGTTACTTTTATATCCCAAAAAGTAACTATTTGGTCAAAAAACTGAGTATATGGTCCAAAAAGTAATTTTTTCTAAAAATGAAAATATGAAAAATACACGACTAAAATTGTCGAATCAATGGAAAAAAGAGGTAAATGTACATCTATAACAATTTAATGTCATGCATGTAGTGTCACTTTTTGTAACATAATGTAACCCTCTCAATGTGCACTATATATAACTATAGAAAATTAGTTATTTTTTATAGCGGGTACCTACGTGTGCAGGTATTAACATGATTACAAATATACATAGCTATATATATATATATATATATATATATATATATATATATATATATATATATATATATATATATATGAATGTTTATTAAACACACGCACTAGTATCACTATTTCTCTACTTGTTCCTCACAACGTTTAATTTTCAACCTATTTACTACTTCATGCCACCGACATATTCTTCTCCATCATGTCCCACTGCATCACCGGATTGAACTACCGAAGTGCGAAAGAGAGTAGAGAATTAGTGGAGAAAAAGAAGATATGGACGATAAGACTGAGTGGATTTACCTGTTGAAACTCATGTATTTCCTCTTCCTCTTTTTCTCTAATTCCACCAATGATTCTTGATTAAGGCATTTGTAATGTGCATTGATTATAAAGTAGAAGTGTCTATCTACATAGGATTTTGTATTTAGAGAACCTTGAATATAGGAATTGAAATCATTTCGACAACTTCTAGAAGTGGAAACACTAGTTAAGAAATCCCTTCCTACATTAATATATTGATGTCCTCTCTGTCTGTACATCTTTGTTTGAATAGTCAATAGTTTTAAACGGTCTCTTTTCATTATGTTTTTCATGAAAAGGGAAAGTGGCTTGACATCCTACTATTCATGTTTCTAGTTTTTTCGTTAGTTATAGAAAAGTTTGGGTGTGGGTGGGATGGGTTGAGTTTGTTTTCATTAGTAAATTAAATGCAACCCCTCAAATGAAATTTAGATGAGAAATATGCATCTCATTTTGGCTCACTTTATAGAAATTCATGATTAATGTCAATTCTCTAACTAATTGTGGAATCTGTTCCACATAATATCCAATTTACACTTTTTCCACCTTTTTAAAATATTCTTTTTGTCCACTTTCACCCATCTTGGGCTCTTCTGCAAAGGAACCTTCTTTCAGATTGAAAGTACAATTTTTCTTAAAATATGCCTTAAATAGGCTATTTTTCATAAATTGCCTAGTTGTTTTATATTCCCTTTCCAATTTTCTTTACTATAAAATCCAAAGGATAACCCCAATGACTCTTTTCGTTCAAGCTTTCTTCAATTTTTGCCAAAAAATTCCTAAAATTACTTGAAAAATGAGAAATTTCTTTTTTGTTGACCTGTGACACTGGATAGATTAAAGCCATCCGTCGGTGCCACATGGGCAGATTGCCTCGATCCACATGCCATGCATGGCACATTAGCGTGGTCCTCTGTCTCTTCCTACAGGTTTTTCCCATAATCTTGAACCCAAATGTAGGTATATAAATAGAGCTCATACCCAATGTTTTCTAGGCCCCTCACATATCTCCTAAATCCAGAGAAATGACTACCTCTCTCTTTATTTTTTGTATTTATTATGATTGGAGGATCCTTCCTCAGACATCACCTTATTTACTTGATTTGTAGAATGATAAACTTTTCTAACCATTGAATCTACTATCTATTTCTATACGATCATAAGTGTTGTACTTGACCTGATCTATTGTTGCATCAAATCTATTATTTTCTATAACTACTTTATCGCATTTAAAGTTGTCACTTTTTTACAAATTTTGAAAAACTCATATCTAGTTCTAAAAACACATGTCTTCTAGTCATTCTCTAACGTATTATGCATCAATCTCAATAAGCAAAGATGGATCCCTACCGTGGAAGGTCCTTAGGTTAAGGGATTACAATATAAATAAATAATAGGACTTTCATGGCAATGAAAGGAAAGGCACAAACATATCTACCCATAAATGTTTTCCCAAAATAAAATTAATCGCTTTTTTAATGGCCCATCCTGTTCAGAGATGCACATGCCTAGGAAACGTCATGCAAAAAGTGCCAGCATGCTGGAAAGATATGAAGGAGAAATGAGACACCTCTCTCTAATTGGATTGAGGTGGAAATATTTGATGTCAAGGGAACTTACTACAAGGGGCCTTTACCATCATCATGAGACAATCCATATATCTTGATTGTTGTTGGTTATGTATCCAAGTGGGTGGAGGAGGTATCTACCCCTACTAATGATTCAAAATCTATGATAAGGTTATCTGAGAAGGTAATCTTCCCAATGTATGGGGTCCTGCACATTGTCCTTAGTGACAGGGGATCTCATTTTGGGAAAAGACAATTTGAATATCTTTTGTGTAGGTACGGAGTAAAACACACATTTGTCACCCCATATCACCCATAGACATATGGTCAAGTTGAAGTATCAAATTGGCAAATCAAACAAATCTTAGAAAAGATGGTTGGGTGTACCAGAAAAGATTGGTATATAAAGCTAGATGATGCCCTCTGGGCATATCGTAAAACCTATATGACCCATATAGGGACTACTTCCTACAGATTGATATATGGAAATGTGTGCCACTTGCATGTTGAGCTAGAAATCAGAGCTTTTTAGGCAATCAAGTTACTCATTATGGATCTATAATTAGAAGGAAAGAATAAATTCTTGCAATTTCAATAAATGGAGGATCGTAGGTTGCATGCCTATGAGAATGCCATAATTTACAAGAGGATGAAGGTGTGGCATGATGCCCACCTAAAAAGAAAATATATTTTTGAAGGATACAAAAATGTGGGTGGCAACCCAAGTTTTTTCCTAATTGTGTATTTAGAGAATCTTGTTTAATTAATTTCTCAATCAGTAGGTTTCTGCTCATTCTAAAAGTTAGGTTTGTGCTTTTTTTTCATATTTTTTGTGTACATAGAATAAGGCTAATGAAGGATCTAAAATTTATACATCTATTGAAGGTACTTTATTTTGTTGAGTCATCAGCTCAACCACTAGCTAATCACAACTAAGGGAAACATTAAAATGCCTTTCAATGGAACCATTAATTTCCACACTCAAAAGTCCAAGAACTGACTTCCCTCTCATGTAGTAGACATACCATTGGAAGCCATATGTATCGATAATGAATTAGCAATCTAGACTAGCCATTAGAAAGCATAGAAAAATCACCAAGTTACAAACTGTCTAACAAAGGGTAGGTAAAGATATTGATCTACCATCGAAAGGCAACAAGTCAGTCAGGACATCGTATCATGATGATATCAATGAAACCATTGGAAGCTAGGAAATTAGTTCACCATCAGAAGGTGAAACTCAGACCAGACCATCGAAAGTTGACAAACATCTACCGAAGGTAGTGTGGGCCCCACCTCTGCATAAAGTGGGCACTATAAAAATAGTCAGGGTCTGATACTTGTACGCCACTATTGTATGTGTGGAGTTAAATCTAATGTGAAAAAGTGAATCCTAGCTGGCGTAACTCTATCAGATAACTACCCTCGGTCCCAGTGACATCATCTTCTAGCCGCACCATCAAAATATGAAGACACTATAGTGGATCCTTCCCACATCGACTTTGTGCCAACCAATGGACAATAATGATGCTACTAGTGAAGGCCGAGCATGGAAGATCCCTAAGTGAGGTAGAAACTTGGTATAGGAATTGGAGCACTGGGTAGAGGCTCTCACCATTGATGAACAATAGAGTTAATAACTTCTTCTATGACTGGTAACCCCTCCTCCTCTTCTTTCTTTTTCTATTTAAACCTAGCATAAACTAGCCCACTTTTTTTGCAAAGATGGAGACTGCTATGTGAAGGTGGTAATCTAGATCTCCTTATTTCATTTGTTTTCATTTCCTTCCCTTTTCCACCCCCTCTTCTCTCTTTAACCCCTTCCTTTTGGTTCTAATTCCGCGGTCACCTCGCTCTTCAGTGCACATCAACAATTGACTTCCAAAGGGAGGCGCCTTGCATCTTTGACCTTCTCAACCAGTAGGCTTTACATAAATCACTCATTTAATGACCATCGATTTCCAAAGAGGGAACCCTCCATTGGAAGGCACCTAAACTTTGGAAGGTCCCTCTCACCTTTATCAGCTTTCCACCATCAATTCTCATGAATTGTCATTCTCACAAACCATTAGTAGGCATACCCTTTGACTTCTGGAACCTTCACTTCCTCAATCCATCGGTAGACCAACCTTTGATTTATAGATGTTCTACCATCAATTTGCAAGTCTACCTCTTAGGACTTACTATAGGTAGAGTTCTCATACCATAATTGAATTTTAGCCCAGAACTTCCCAATTATCTATTGGCCTAATCCAATTTGAATGAGATATTTCAATATCTACATTGTAATACAGTTAAATGGAAGGAAACATAGGAAAAACTAGGGAAAAAGTGAACCAAGAGGATATAATTAAAATGGAAGGACTTGAAAGATGAGGCAGAAACATATGTTAAGATTCATGGGGATCACAACCTAGAGAGTATAAGCACAAGGCTGGATTGAAATATATCTATCAGCCAATCCAAGAGGAATTATCTATGTCTCTGGAATCAAAAGTAATCTAAACTTATGAATACGCCACTTCAATAATGGAGGTTTGAAACCCAAATAAGAGGAAGATGTTGCAACCCTTCCCAAAGGGAAATACAATCAAGAAAATTAAAGCAGTTGAAAAGGAATGCATTGAATATAGGACAACAAGTAATACATGGGAAATCACTCCTACATCCATGATCATAGCCCAACTGACAATTGTCATTCCCATAACCCAGACAGATAATCATTTCGTCCCAAGGGATAAAGAGCATGAAAAGGTATGGGGGATGATGTTTAATAGAAAATCCTATAGGGAAACGAGGTTTGCAGATGTAGACACCCTAAATAACCTTGGAATTTACCAAAGGGTGAAAGTACATTTTGACAATATTGGACTACAAGATTTTCTTTAGTAACCATAACTCCTATGACAACCTAACACATGAATTTATTTCATATCTGAAGAAATTACTAGTACAAATGGATGAAGTAGAATAATGTGGTGGAAGCTTTAAATTAGCATCACAATAATCAAGGAAGATTATATCTTAACAAAGAGATGGTTGAATTCAATTTTCACCATTTCAGATGAGGAAGATGAACTAGCCAATTAAGCTAGGGGAGATGGAAATTTTAGGATTTTTTAACGTAAAAGATATGAGAAAGGCTATCAAACAAGTTCCAGTTCAACTGTGGGCAATCAAAAGCTACTGAAATGCATTCTGGAATAATGTGCATTATGCACAATAATTTTGCCAACGCCCGATTCTTCAGATCCAATACTAGAAATGTTACACAAATGGATCTTCATATCCAATGTAGTATCCTAAAAAAAGTCATTCAACATCAGGCGAATTCCAATCTACATGTTAGCAACATCAGCTGGATCAGAAGGCTCCATGTACTTCTACATTGGGGACTAATAACATAAATTTATCATTGACTAGGCTACCCCAAGGAAATGAAGAATTTCACAATATCTAGGGGGGAAAGGCTAGTGGATGCCAAATATTTGACATCCACAAACATCTTAACCATGACAAAAGAAAAGTACTTTTATAGATTCAAAAGATCAATAGACTTCATTACCCTACCTAAAATGAGAAACTATGACAATTATAGGCTTGTGTTCCAAGAAGAAGATATACTGAATATGAAATTAGGATCCAAGCCTCTTCCACAGGTAAGTAAAAAAAATGTATGTTAAAAAACAAATCAAACATATAGAAGACAATCATGCCCAACCAGAAAACAAGAAGCTTATAGTTAGGTTACAAAAGAAGATTGTCACCAAACCAGAGTGGGAGAAGTCCCTCATACAACATTAGAAGAAGAAAAACATATGCAAACTACCCTAGTATCTACAAACCCATACAAAGAGATAGAAATATCATTTGGTGTCCAACCAGACTAAGAAGAGACAAAATCCCCCTTCATTGAGAAAAGTGTGACATCACACCAAGCCAACTCAAGGAAAAATAGAATTAGTATTCCCATAGGGACACTGCCAGTCTCAGAGGCATCAATAAAGACAACAAACCCTTCAATAAAGGCCCTACCATGTCACCAAAAGAGACCAAACAAAGCATTCTCAGAAATGAAACACACAATGTCTCCACCCAACCAAAATGAGCTTCCGTCGTACGGAAATTCATGGGAGTCAGACAAGAAATTGACAACCTTTGTGAGATTTTTTTCTAATTCCACTCTTCATATTTATAAATTAACTTTCAATATGTTGGCACTAATTTTTTAGGTTGATAAAATTACAAATAATATACAACCATTAATGAGCCTTCCATAGAAAATGTTGCTCCTTGTTGTGAACCAATTGCAGATCATGGAGTCTATCTCCGACATGAAGATAGAAGCAGTCCTTCTACGACAAGAGCAGGATAAGTTAAAGAAAGAGAACGAGCGATTGCATGACTTCCTTGAAGAAAGGGAGCAAAAACAAGGTACGAAAACATCACCATCTCGTGAAGAGTCATTGTACAAAAGATAGAAGGTCACCAATGAGGAGGCATCTTTCTCACCTTACATTGAAATGAATGTACAACTAAAGGTAGATATGGTGCTATAAAATCTACACATCATACATGTTTCACCATATCTAGTACAATCACAAAAAAACTGCCTATTAAATAAGTAAAAGAGGATTCTATAAAGTGTTCAGAGGTTCCCGTTGGGGATTCCCCTACCTCAGAAAATCATTCCAAAAACCCGCTAGTGATATAGGAACCCAACAACAAAGCATACTAGGGTTTTCCAACAAAACTAGAGCGGACGGCTCCACCTGATTATGTGAATGCAATATGAAAAAAGGATGTCGCTTATGAACTATCAACACTAAGGGAGGAGGAAATAGAAACAACTAAGAATTTAATACATAGGTTGATCCCCTCTTTTAATATAATTCTCCACCCCTGCCACATACTATGGATATTTGGTCAATGATTTTTTGCTAGATGAACCAATAGAGAGTTGGGTGCATCCTAATCCTTTTCACATGGAGATATAGGAGCAAATATCTGAGTAGGAAGAGGGGATCATGAACTAGATGTTCAATAAAGCTCCAAGGAAATCTGAAAATCATCTTTTACCTGAGCCACCACCACCTGACATGACACATTTGGAAGCACCCCCACTGCTGCCATGCAAAATGAAAGATATAGATATGACGTCAGTGTCAGGGATTGCAACTTTGTGATATCCACATGTTGGAAGATATACTAGGCAAAGAGAAGATAGAGGAAGATGTCATCTAGAATAATGGAAAATACTTTATGACAAGAAATGATTAGAGATCAGCCTTTAGGCATATGGAATCTATCAGAAGATTGTTTTCTATGTTTCTCTATGGTACAATTATTGAAGAATATATGTACAGAGACAAAGAGGGGCCATGTTTTAATGCCACATCAAAATCTGATTGCCCAATTATATGTAGAAAATTATAAGGGCCCCTCAGTTGAAGATCTACAAAACATGATGTACCTTACAAGGAAACTTTAGTTCACAACAATCCTCTTTAATGCCTTCAACCATTGGTTTCTGACCGTGGTGGATCTCTTCACTTGGAGGGTGACACTTAAAAACTACAATGGTAAAGATATGTCGGTGGAGGGATGGTCTCCAAAAATGAAGAATGAAGGGTGATGCAAACTATCCCAACCCGCCTTAATTGTCAAATACATGGGGCGTATGGTTGGTACCGCTCAAACGAAAAGAATTCCACACCGAGTGCAGTGGACCCCAACAACAACCTGATTCAGGGGATAGTGTGTTCATTGTGCTCAGGACTATACAAGAATTTGATAAGGGGTCCCCCTTGAGCAAATTGCTAATGAGGACTTCCATGCCTTGATAGGAAAATGTGTCATGCAAATCATCTATGAACGGTGATTTTTCTATGATCAACACATGGAAGACATCTATTAGAGGATTTATTCACTCCTTACCCTTCCACAAAGGACACCTTGGAGGGACAAATGGAAAATCCATGTAAGGAATAAAAAGTCCTTGCTCCACAAGGCTGTGAAACTATTCAATCAATCCTCCCCTCCAATAAAATCTCCCAACATCTTCTTCGCATCCTTCAATCACAAACAAACCCCCACCCACCCAAATATTGCAAGAAGTAGAAACCGAATAGATGAGTGTTGATTCAAAAGTTGAACAAGAGAAGGGTACCCATTCTGAGGACCATATTACACCTACACCTACACCTACAACTTCTCTAGAGACTGAAGAAGAATGTTCCCCTCCTCGCAACAAAAAAGTTACAAATGATACCATGGAATTAGACATAGAGAAGGAAATGGCCACCAATGAAGAGCTCCACCATGATTAAGTAGCAATGGATGAACTAACACCTACTGATCTGTTTACTCCCAAGCTTAAAAAGAATTGATAGGGACACATGCTACAAACTTTCTTTGGAAGACCTCAATTTCATCATGGAAGAAATAAGGCCACAAGAAGTAGAAATTATCACTATTTTTGAAAGAACTAATGTCCAGTTGGTGAGGCCTGACCTATGAGAAATACTAACTGTAAGAGGCTACATGACAGTAAAATTCATGACAGTCTGTCAACTACTTCTAGCAGATAGGCTCAGTGATGTATCTATGGCCTACTATGAAATTGTAGGAGATATATTATTGAAGAATGAATCAATAGAATTAGAACAACCCATTCAACAACTTAAATCATACCTTCAACATTTTATTTTTGTGCCCATCCTCCATGATGGCCACTAGACATTAATGTCAATAATACAAAGGCGAAGATGACCATCATGTACAATAGCTCAGATCCTATGTTTAGCACCAAAAGAATTACATTTCACAAGACATCTAATAGTGTCACAGAACAAAAAAATCTCAAGTTGCAACCCTTATAGTCAAGATGATATTGCAATATGGAAAGCGAAACCTATATGAAAATGGAAAATTAAGAAAAAAACACAATTTTGTCACAAGAGTCCACAACAAGATCTTGGTTCTGGTGATTTTGGTTTCTTTGTACTCTTTTTGATGTTGATTCTTACGATGAAAGATACAAAGGTAGAGTCTTACCAAGATGATTATTACCACCATCTTAGAGGAACCTATGCCATTGAGATCCTAAAATTAGAATGGGCACTGTCAAGCTCAATATAATAACTCACCTCTTCTCACTAAACTTCATTTTTGATGCTCTAAGGATAGAGTATATGATAAGTTTGGGGGTGCGGACAAACGAGCTAGGTACGTTACGCATCTCAAACCTACATATGATATCCTCTCTTCCCTTATCTACTACCAATTTTTATTGGATCTAGGGCTCTAGATGAATGGGTGAATAGAGCTTCGAAAATCTCACAAGAATAGTTAGACCTTCAAATTATATCAATTGAAACAAAATTCTTAAGATCAATATGAAGTCCTATATAATCAAGAATAGCAAGGATGAGAGAAATTAAAAAATGCACTTGGACAAGGTAGTTAGAGTGGTTCCTATCTCCAAACTAGGAGATAGTTAATCCACTACCTAGAGAGGTCAACCTCTAAGACTTTGCAATCAATGTATACCTATATTCCATCATAAGAGATACAAGGAGACAACCATATATCCAAGGACTTACCTATTCAATACAAGAGTCATTTACCTACACAACAACTTACCCACTTGATCAAGATTTCTTTAGCCTTCAACAAGGACTTATCCACACTTTCACCAAGTCTTTGGCCTTGAAGGAATTACCCACTCTTCTTTAATCTTGGCATTTCCCTTCTCCCTCACATGGAGAACATCTTCGCCTCTTCTTCAACCTTGAATAAGACCAACAATAGCTTCACATTCACTCGGAGTAGCTTGCTTCAACCTTTGCTCTTTGAGAAAGGGGATTGGGAATATGGAAGGAATGAGAGTTTTACAAGCATATGACGGTATCTCTCTTACAACATACCTAACTCACTCATAATCATGAAATACTTTGTAAATGAGAGAGAGAGAAAGGGGCTCAAAGGGTTGTAACACTCTCTACTATAGTAGGGACTTAGGATAACATGAATGAGCAAACTTGGAAGGAAGTCCAAGGGGTCCTATTTATAATTGGGGGTGTTCCTTTGAGTGTGGGATCACTTTAAAAAATAGCCATTTTACAACTTGTGACGGATCTATTTTTTCTCACAACAACTCTCCAATGGTTGGAATAACGTTTTCTACATTTTTTGTACAGTACATTCGGTTAAGTTCCAATAAAGGTAACTCGACCGATCCACTAAAGGACAAAACTAATTTTCATACTATCGATTGAGTTTGTTCTGGGAAACTCGACTGATGAGTCAAAATATATTTTTCTTAGTTGATTGATCAGTCGAGTTCTATGAGTGTGCAACTCGACCGATTGGTCATTTTAGAAAACCCATCACTAGATTGGTTGAGTTTCCAACTCGATCGATAATAGCCTATGACAAATTTTCCAATTTAACTTTTGAGTGACCAAACCTTTGAATTTAGTGT
This sequence comes from Alisma plantago-aquatica, assembly GCA_963693085.1. Lineage (NCBI taxonomy): Eukaryota > Viridiplantae > Streptophyta > Magnoliopsida > Alismatales > Alismataceae > Alisma > Alisma plantago-aquatica. Next base: position 1,545,931,773 of record OY856409.1, read on the forward strand.
CCCTATTTTTTTCTCATCTTAGTTACAAGTCATATCATCAATCCAAGTGATTAAAAAAATAATCTAAGGTGATTTGGAGTGATTTCCCAAAATGCACACTTGCATTGCTTTTGACTTGAACTTGGACAAGCTAGGGCTTGTATAATTTGATCCTTTTCATGTACCTAAATCCTATAATCATTCTTGAACAAACATATTTACATAAGAATGGAATGTTTAAGTCATTATCAAAATATGGACAATGTATAACTCTCAAGTCAACATTCTCCCCCTTTTTGACAACATGACAAACCATTCCTCAATCATATTGAAAATGATATGTAAAGTTATACCTTAGCCTTGTGAATTGCAAGGGGATTCATGATTTTAACAATGTGAATTGCTCCCCCTCAATCTATGTTTAATCTTACCTTCATAGTTAGTCTTTCTACACAAAGTAATATAACATATATATACTATATGGTCCTTTTAGAAAGTCACATGATAAAGCATGTAATGAATAAGAAAAGGATCACATAGACAATAAAAGTAATATGGTTGAGCTTAAAAACATTAAACTTCTCTACCCCTTTGACATTATCAAAAAGGAAGGGGGGTAGAAGAGCATAAAAATTGATTTTCTCCAAGCACAACCAAAACATACATACACAAGAGATAAAACATGCAACCTCATAGCACACAACAAACAGAGATGAGAGAGACAAACAATCTAAGTCATAATTAAAATATGGCAAATATGGAACCAACTCATGAGATATAGTAAATCAAAAAGTAAGTGTGCATATAATTAAGATTACAACACAGAGAGCATGTCCTCAAAATCAACTACAAACCATAACAATGAAGCCAACATGATTATAAAATAGTACATCTAAGATAATGTGCCCAAATGTTTTTAGTAAAAAGTAATCTAGAAAGATATATATGATCAACATATACAGAATACAAACTAAAACATCAAAATGTCTAGGCTATCTAATTACATAGGGTCATCATCATCATCATTTGCATCAACATCATCATCAAATGCTCCAGGCTCGTAGGTCTCATTGAAGGTGCAGCAGAGGCAACAACACCACCTTCATCACCAGAGTCACCAGCAAAGCCATCAGAACCATCAAAACCATCCTTGCCATCATCCTAAGATGCCTCCTCATCATCAGCAGTAGCTTCCTCATCAGCATGATCATGCATCTCCTCATCGATAGAAGGACCAAACCATAATCGGGCCACATGGCATTCTGCTCAGCCCAAGACATGCCAAGGTCGTTTAACTCTTAGGCTTGATGAAAGGTAGGATAAAAAGTGCCAAGTCCTACAAGCATGGTATCTATAGGACCAACAGGGAGAGGTAGCACAACAAGGGTAGATCCACTAGTAGTAGTGGAAGCAGTAGGTGGATGGGCAGGGTAAAAGTGATCATATGCATAGGATGTATAATAACCTCCCGAGTAGGACTAGTAGGTAGGATAAGGATGTGGACAGGAAAGGTTCATGTTGAACATGATAGCATAGAGATCCTGATGCATGTTCTCTTGAACCTAAATGTTATACGCCCATTGATGCATCATGTAGCCCATGAGGGTTTCATTTGATACATGGAACGAGGCAAGGGCATGTCGGGATGGCTGAGGTGGAGGAGGTGCACGGGTGGAGGTAGAGGCTCTATGTTTGGAAGAGAAAGGGGTAGCCACACTCTTCTAAAGTTTGGTTTCACTGATGCAAACTCCTTTTCAGGAAGGTTTGTAGTGAAGGTCATAAAAAGAGATTTTCCATTGGCAACCTGAAAAAGACCACAAATCAGGGTTGGGTAGGGTGGATGGGTGCCATGGGTGTTCTTACCAAAGTCAAAACTGGTTGTGTGATGTAGGACATATCTGGCCCATTTGACTCTGATGTTCTTCAAGATACAGAACATAATCACCACAACATTCTCTGCAATTTTGATTTGGTTTTTCTTCTAGTGAATATTACAGTTGACTACTAAGGCGAGTATGCGGTTCTTAAGGTCTAAGACTGAGGAGGGAAGGGTATACTTCTTCCTATAGGGAAACTGAGGATTCTTTAAGAATTTAGGAATATCAGCAAGAGTGATATCATATTTCTTGTGGAAGACCTTAGGGTCAAGAAGGTCAAAATACTCAGCGTAATCCTTCCTCCAAGTGTCGACCACCTCAATACTCGAGAAAAAGATATTCAAGGTATCCTCAGAGATTTTGAATTTCTTCCCAGCTAGCAAGTAAGTAAGGACTACTTGAGCATTAGGCGGGGGTATGAGAGTGTAGTAATTCCATTGTAAATTTGCATATAATTCATGAACGGATTTGGTTCTTGTGATGGAATTGTGGTAGCACACACGTTCAACACTCAAGGTGGAGAGGTGGTGGTTGTACAACAACTCGGTTACTTGATCGATAACCTTTTGTCTACGTGGTCTATGCTAAAAAAGGGCATGAAAAGGAAAGGGGTTCATAGAAAGGAGCTCCTTGTACCTATTTATAGCATCTGTGGAGACAAAGAAGGTATCGTCAAAGGGTATAAGGTGCGAGTTGGAGGAGGAGGATGGTTCTCTAGATGCGACGACTCTCTTTCTCCTATTTGATGTCATGGAGATTAAATGAGAAGGATTGAGAGTAAAAAATTGAGGGAAACACCACCATAAACCGTCCACACACCTAGGGTTAACAAACTATAAGTCAAGGGAGGTCGAGCAAGGTCGAACTAGGTCTAGGGAGAGGAAGGTCTGGGCTAGGGTTGAGAGCTTGAAGGAGATAAAGGTTAGATCGACTAATTTTTCTCTAGTTGAGAGGGAGAAAGTCAGATGAAACTAACTTAATTTTGCTCCAATCCGACCATCGGTCAAGTTTTGTTAATGACGAACTCGATCGAATGGCTCTTGCAAAATCCCTCAGCCACGGATCGGTCAATTTGGCAACTCGACCGATGGTCATCTTGAACCAACTTTAGAAATTCTAGTTTCTAGCCATTAGAGTGCTAATTGAATTTGTTTTTCAAGTTTATTTTGCATTTAAAACATACTTAGGAACATATCACTTTTCATTGGGTACTATTTTGTGATAAAATAAGTGTTTGTCAAGAATACCCAAAACAAGCAAAAAATAAGGCAAATGAATATGAAAAACTTAGCATTTTAGCACTTAGCAAGCAAGGGTGATCAAGACATAAGCAAAGCATATATGATAGATAACAACTAGCTAGAAGACATAACAAATTCATCCAAAGTAGTTATGAGCAGTTTAGATCTAATAAAATTACATTGCTCTCTAGCTAGAGGTTTAGTGAAAATGTTCGCCAACTAATTTTCCATGTCCACATGCATGATCTAGATGTCCTTTTTGGCAATGTAATCATAAAGAAAATGATGACGAACCTCTATATGTTTATCCCTACTATGCAATATAGGATTTTAAGATAAATTGATTGCACTAGTATTATCACAATAGGTAGGAGAAGCATCAAAATGAATGTTAAAGTCTTAGCGCATTTGCTTCATCCATAGAACTTGGGGACAACAACTCCTGACTGTAATGTATTCAGCCTCGGTAGTTGATAATGCCACTTTGCTTTGTTTCTTGGAGAACCAAGATACCAAGCATGGGCCTAGCAGAAAGCAAGAGCCAGTTGTACACTTTCTATCAATCAAGTATCATGCGTAATCTGCATCACTATAAGACGTAAGAGTAAAGTCCCTTGACTTAAGATACCATAGTCTAAAATTTGGAGTTTGGCTAAGTACCTTAAAATCCTCTTAGCATCTATAAAATATCATTTCTTGGGATTTGATTGAAAGCGAGCACATAAGACAACACTAAACATTCACGTCTAGAGGCAGTTAAATTAAGTAAACTTCCAATCATACATCTATAGAGCTTATCATGTATCTTCTCACCTTCTTCATCTTTATCAAGTTTTGTGGTGTTTGACATGGGTGTGTCCATCTGCTTGGTGTTATGCATCTAAAAGCACTTAAGTAGCTCACTTGTGTAATTTCCTTAGTTGATGAAATTCCCATCTCTAGGTTGCTTAATTTGAAAGCCAAGGAAAAATATAAGCTCACCCATCATGGTCGTCTCAAACTTACTCTGCATAAGATCACTAAACTCCTTGTAAATATCAAGATTAGTTCTGCCAAAGATGATATCATCAACATATATTTGAATGATAAGAAAATTGTTAGAAGTGTGTTTGAGAAACAACCCATGATATACCCATTATCTAACAAAAAGTTTTTTAATTTCACATACCAAGCTCTAGGTGCTTGTTTGAGCCCATAGAGAGCTCTTTTCAATAAATAAACATGATTTGGTAGACTATCATGTTCAAAGCTTGGGGGTTGTACAACATACACTTTCTTCTCAATTGCACCATTCAAAAACACACTTTTAACATCGATTTGAAAAAGAAGAAAGTTCTTATAACTGACTAAAGCAACATATGAATGGACTCAAGTCTAGCTACAGATGCATATGTTTCATCAAAATTTATACCTTCCTATTGATTGTAGCCTTGATCCACAAACCTTGCTTTGTTCCCTACCACTTTGTTGCTTTCATCAAACTTGTTGTTGTAGACCCACTAGCTGCCAATGATCTTTCCATCACTTGGTCTTGGCACTAGAGTCCAAACTATTTTCTTCTCAAATTCTCCAATTCTTCTTACATGGCTAGGATCCATTCATCATCCCCAAGAGCTTCTGACGTTCTTTGGATTGAGTTGTGAGATGAAGGCGTTGTTGGCTAGTTCTTTGTTGAAGGCAACCCACATCTTCACTCTTTCAAAAGGATCACCTAAGATCATCTTTTTTGGATGATTCTTTGCAAAGCAGGGAGTTGGATCCTTCTTCTCTTCATCTTTGTCTTCTTCTTGAGTGGCCACCTCTTTTCCCTTTTGGGTGATGTTGAGTTCTTTTAGAATAAGAATTACTTCACCTACAACATCATCATTTGAAACAATATCTTTGGGAATTGAGGAGTTAGTCTCAATAAACTTAACATTTATGGATTCTTCTACTTTAGCAAGATCAATATTTAACACTCTATAAGCCTTGCTAGTAGTGTTGTAGCCAAGAAAGAAAATCTTGTAAGATTCCATATCAAACATGTCAAGAGAATCTTTTGTATTAAAAAAAAATAAAAACATCCAAAAACATAGAAATACTCGATAGAAGGATTCCTTCCACGCCATAGCTCATAGGGGGTTTCTTCAAAGAAGGGTGTGTAAAAACCTAGTTTTGCACAAAACATGAGGTACTAACGGCTTTGGCCCAAAAATTCTTTGGAGTGTGATACTCTGAAAGCATGGTCATAGTCATCTCTTATAGTGACCTACTCATCCTCTCTACAATCCCATTTTGTTGAGGTGTTTAAGGTGAAGAGACGTTATGTGCATATCCCTATTCTTCACAAAAGTGTTCAACAAGATCATTTGTAAATTCTCCCCCATTATCACTATGGATGGAAATGATCCAGCAAGAAGCTTCGTTCTCAACTCATTTGCAGAAACTAGAGAAAACATCAAGCGTATTGCTCTTCGAAATGAGAGTGGAGGTCCAAGTATATCGAGAGAAATCATCAACAATAACAAGACAATACTTAGAACAACAAAGTGATTGAGTTCTCATTGGTCCAAATAGATCAATATGAAGAAGTTCACGAGATTTCTTGGTACTAAGAACTCCTTTGGATTTGAAGGAGGACTTGGTTTTCTTTCCTTAGATACAAGGTTGGCATTCCTTATCCTTTTCAAAATCAAATTTGGGAAGTCCCTTGACCAATTCTTTTTTGCTCAACTTCTTCAACTAATGCATATTTACATGACCAAGCCGACGATGCCAAAGAAAAATATCATTTGAATTGACTACTAGGCATCTACTAAAAATAGGTTTAATAGAGTCAAGTACGATTACATAAATATTACCACTTCTAGTTCCCTTATATATAACTTGATAAGTGAGGGAATCTAGAATAAAGCATTCAAAAGAAGTAAATAACACAAGGTAACCATTATCACATAATTGACTTACACTTATTAAATTGTGATGTAGGTCATCGACAAAGAGAACATTCATGATACACAAGGATTTTCCTACATCACCCTCACCTTTTACCTTACCTTTCTTGTTGTCCCCAAAGGTAACCGAACCTCCTTTCTTCTTGGTGAAGTTGTTAAAATGACTTATATCACTTGTCATGTGCTTAGTGCAGCCACTATCAACAATCCATCTATCTTTTTCCTGTAATAAAGGAGAGTGTCAGTTCCCAACTCAAACATTGGGATCCAGAGTTAGCTTGGGGACCCATTTCATCTTTGGGTTGGTCCCCTTAGTCTTATATGGACAATAAGTAGAATAATGATCATCACATTTGCAATGAGAACAAATCACAGGGTTCTTAGTGTTAGAATACTCTCCAACAAAAAAGGAGGTTTCCTTACTCTTTTTCTTACCTTTGGCATTGTTCTTTCCCATATATAGGTGCTCCCCCTACAAATCCAAATCCACTAGTACCACTTTGTTTGATAGTATGGTCAAGGATTTGATTTAGGGAGTATTTCCCTTTGAGAAATTTATGTAGAGAGGCTCTAAGTATATGATTGTCATCATTTGGAGATATGATAGTAGAAGACAAACTAGTAAGATCATGTCCAACATGAACAAGGTCAGCGTTTAAACATAGGGCTTTAGTCATATAAGAATCTTTTTCAAGAGAGATAGAAGCAACATCATTATTAGACAAAATAGGTCTAGAAGATAAATCAATAAATTGACCAAGCAACCTAGAATTTTCATATTTAAGAACTTGAATTTATTTGAGATAAACATCCCTTTCATCTCTATGAGCATCAACAATAAACATGAATTCAACATTTTAAGTTTTAATAGTTTCAAGCTCATTTAGGAACTTTTGGTTATCTTCCTCAAGAGTTTCAATGTTCTTCAGGTAAACACCATTCTCTACCTCAACTCCATTGTATTGGAGCTCAAGATCAAGAAATTGACCTTGCAAGTTATCAATGCTCTCAAGATGAATTTTCTCATTTTGCTCAAGAATCTCAAGTTTAGCATATAAATCATCAATAATTTTTCCTAACCTCTTTCTTTTAGATTTACATTTAGCAAAAGAAGAACATGAAGAAAGAAGCATATCAACAAGATTTTCGTTAGCCAACTCATGCAAGATTACCTCACTTGCCTTAGTTACCTCATCAATTTCTTTACTTGTAGAGGCCATGAGTGCATCTTCTTGTGTGCTTGAGCTACTTGAGTATGAAGCTTCCCAAGCTGCATGAGCTACATTCTTGTGTCTTCTCTCCTTCTTTCCTTCCTCTTATACTTTCTCTCCTTCTTGTGCTCTTCCTCCTTCTTGGAGCTACTCCGGTGGTGTGACTTTCTATACTTTGGACGTTCACTCTTGTAGTGCCCCTTTTGTCCACACTTGTAGCACCCTGGAGTAGAAGAAGAAGATTGATTTCCCTTGAAGTGCTTCCCTTGTTGAAGTTGGCTTCATGCCCACTGGGGCCACTACCTTCACTAGAGGAGGAAGGAAAAGTTTGGCAAGCAAGTTGTTGTTGAAGGATGACAACCTCCACTTGAGCTTTGAAGGCACTATCTTTGATCTTTCTAGCTTCCTTCTCTTCTTTCTCGACTTCTTTTTGTTGCTTCTCATGCCTTGGCTCATGAGCTTGTAGATTGCCAATGAGCTCTTTGGTTGGGATGACTCCAAGGCTTCTCATTTCTTCAATGGAGGCTACCTTAGACTCCCATCTCTTTGGTAGAGTTCTCAAGATCTTGGAGTTTATTTCTCCTCTATCCAAAGTGATCCCCACCTAGCTAGGCCATTAATGATGATGTTGAGTCTAGATTATATCTCAACAATTCCTTTTTTCTTGTCCATCTTGAAGTTCTCTAGAAGGTTGTTCAACATGTAGATATTGGCCTCCTTAACTTTCTTTGTTCCCTCATAGGTATGCACAACTTATCCCAAATCTCATCGGCTGTATCCCATGAGGAGATGTAGTTGAATTTTATTGGTGTAAGAGTTGCATGGAGGATGCTTATAGCTTTGGCTTTGAGTTGGGCTTATTTTAGAGCATCTTTATTTCATGTTGAAAAAAGATATGGTTGGCTCCTTGAATGGTGTGACCATCACCTTCCACATATCAAAGTTCATCCCTTGAATGTAGAACTGCATACACCTCTTCCAATAGAGGAAGTTGATGTCGTCGAAGACTAGAGGACACATGGAGAAGCCTCCCTCTAGGTTGAGTGAACCAAGTAGGTTGTCGCCCATCATCGCATCTCATGGGAGATTATTGGAGAGGATCCTTAGATTTGATACCACTTGTTGGATCAAGGGCTCTAGAGGTAGGTGAATAGTGATTCAAAAATCTCACAAGAATAGTTACACCTTCAAATTATATCAATTGAAATCAAATGGTTAAGATCAATTTGAAGTCTTGTCTAAGAAAGGATGAGAGAAATAGAAACATGCAATTAAACAAGGTGGTTAAAGTGGTTCCAATTTCCAAACTAGGAGATAGTCAATCCACTACCTAGAGAGGTCAACCTCTAGGACTGTTCAATCACTATATACTTATATTCCATCATAAGAGATATATAGAGACCACCATACATCCAAAGACTTATCTATTCAAGACATGAGTCTTTTATCTACACAAGGACTTATCCACTTGATCAAGATGTCTTCAACCTTGAATAAGGACTTACCCACACTTGCATCAAGTCTTTGGCCTTGAAGGAATTACCCACTCTTCTTGAATCTTGGCCTTCCACTTCTCCTTCACCTAGGGAAGATCTTCACCTCTTCTTTAACCTTGAAGAAGACCAGCAACAACTTCACCTTCACTCAGAGTAGCTTGCTTCAACCTTTTCTCTTTGAGAAAGGGGATTAAGAAGATGGAAGGAAATAGAGCTCTATAAGAACATGAAGGTAGATCTCTTACAACATACCTAACTCACTCATAATCATGAAATGCTTTGTAAATGAGAGAGATAAAAAAGATTAAAGGGTTGCAACACTCTCAACTATAGCAAGGACATAGGATAGCATGAATGAGAAAACTTATAATGAATTCAAAGAGGTTCTATTTATAGATGGGGGTGTTCCTTTGAGTGTGAGATCACTTAAGAATAAAAAATATCCATTTTACAACTTGCAATAGATCTATTTTCTCTCACAACAACTCGTCAACAATTGGAATCACTTTTTTTGTGCTTTCTAAATAGTACATTAGGTCGAGTTTCAATAAAGGAAACTCGACCGATCCACTAAAGGATAAAACCAATTTTCAAACTAACAACCAAGTTTGTTCTGGGAAACTTGACCGATGAGTCAAAATTAGTTTTTCTTAGTTGATCGATCGGTCAAGATCTGTGAGTGTTCAACTCGACCGATTGGTCATTTTAGAAAATCCATCACTAGATCGGTCCAGTTTCCAACTCGAACGATAAACAACCTGTGATAAATTCTCCAAATTGACTTTTGAGTGACCAAACCTTGAAATTTAGTGTCCCTAGTTTTTCTCATCTTAGTTACAAGTCATATAATCAATAAATGTGATTACAAAAATAATCTAAGGTGTTTGGAGTGATTTTCCAAAACACACACTTGGATTGCTTTTGACTTGAACCTTGACAAGCTAGGACTTATGTAATTTGACCCTTTTCATGTACCTAAAGCTTGAAATCAATCTTGAACAAACACATTAGATACATAGGATTGGAATGTTTAAGTCATTATCAAAATGTGGACAATGTATAACTGTCAAGTCAACAATTTTAACTAAACTTCTATAAATTTTGACAAACTAAATAAGATTATTTTGTCAATTGTACATATCTAATCTTGATATATATTACCACAAAGGAATAATTTTGATATTTAGGAAAAATATTTACTCCAATTTTCTAGGATATTTTAATCACACCCATCTTAGAACTTTTTGTCTTCGTACATCTTAGCTCAATAATTTCAATAATGATATTTTGGACTATTAATTCACCTAGAAAAAATCTATGAAATCATGTCTCTACATCATTTTTATCTCAAGACACTACAAGAAGCAGAAAAATGCTACTATCCCAAGAGATTTCTCTTTTTAAGGAGAACTTAATCTGCTACACTCCTAATTGATTACCTTAGCATGCTAGTATGGGTTGAAAAGTGCACACATCTTGTGAAAGAGAAACAACTACCCCTTCTAGTGACAATTACCTTCTAGGGATCAAAAAGGCTTGGAGGCCCACTTCCCCTGAAAATCCTATCACCTAAGCTTGTGAGTAATGATAAAAGATGAGGGTGAATAAAATATTGAGAGTTGCGAGCAACAAAACAAAAGAATCTACCAAGTGGGTGTATGACCACACTCACAAATATAGAAATGTTGTGCACGGTAGTAGGGCCTAGAGGCCAAGAATATCACCCACCTATCTTCTTAGGGGAAACTAGCATAACCCCTTGAAATTACATCGGTGCTAACAATTGAGTAACACATTTATTACAACAATACTCATGTTGAGTGATCTTAGGAGGACATGATACACCACAACCTCAACCTACCCCCAATAGATATAGCTATAACTCCCACAAAAATCAAATATGGGTGTGAAAGCTACTCGTACAAAAACAATTATACAAGTACGGCTAGGAGATGAGGCTTGAGGTGAATCATGAAGGATAAAACCCTTCCTAAGAATAGTCATAACATATGAAAAAAATTGTACAACTCTAGATCTAAATAAATGAAACATTAGAATACAATATGCATACTAGGAATCCACATATATATCTTGAGCTAAGGATGGTGTAAAGATATGGTCGACACTAAGAAACACTAAACAAATGAAGCCCTTAATAATTGATTGATGTTGTGAGTCTATTTTTTAGCTTGAGGATAAGCTAGATTCTAAATTTGTGGGAGATTATTACATTAAATTTTTTGGATGTTTCTTTCCTAATTTTTCCCTTAATTTCCTTCTTTAGTACAAAGTTGCTTTAACTTTCTCACATTTTGTTCAAAGCAATTTGTGCCTTGATTCAAGATTAATTACTCCATTTTATGAAATAAATTCATGGAAAGATGGTCCTAACCTAGAAGACAACTTTAGATAGGATCGAGATCAATTTCCATAACAATGGTTTCTCATAATCATCCTTCAACATGCCATTTGAACCATCAACTTATAAATCTACCGGTCTGACCCTCTGTAGGCTCTCATAACCGATGGCCTTGCCCATCCTTCCAGAAAGAATGCCAATTGATCTTCCACCGAAAGTGAGCTGCTTTTCCTTACCATCATAAGGAAAGTGAACAAACAATCATCGGTCCCCATTGTTTGAAGATCACTCTCCAGTGGTCTTGAGATGGTAAGTAAGGACACACACATACCAAATGAAGGGATAAAGTTCATTTCCAGATGACTTGTATAACCACCATCTTTCAATAGATTCCTTGGGAGCGCCAACCAAAGATCAATAAAATAGAATGTATCAACTGATGGTTTGCCACTGCCATTACCTCCCAATGGAAACACTATACACATCACTCACCTTATTCATTAGGCACATACCTTGAGGCACGTGCTCAGAATACCTGGAGTGCAAGAGAAGCTCCCTACAAGCACCTTGAGTCCTGAAACGAACTCTATAAATGGCACAGCCCATTCCCTGAAAGATGGATCACATCTTTGCGGGTTGAAGATAGAGTGTTGTTGCAATGCCAGCTTTCCATCAACTTGCATCCTCTCCAATCAGTTTGTTGCTTCCAAAGACGAAAGTCTGAGGCTTTGATACACCCCCACTGCCCACAAGCAGCACATGAAGCCTTATTTGAAAGTAGGAGGATGACAGATGCAAGCCACTCCCCACATTTTGTCACTGGATCCATAAAAGGAAAAGGTTTCCATTGACCTTGATTCGAATTTGTTTCCCAATCGGTGTATCATCCTCCTTCTTCCCTATTCCATCTACTTTCGTCCATCCTCCATCTCCATGTCTTGTTCCTATTGCAAATCCACTATGTTACTCACCACCATGTGTGGCTAGTCCATTTAACTTTGGTTGTGAGTAAACGCTAAAGCTCTCCTGATATGTAAATACTAATATCCATTAAATATATGTCCTTAACAATGTTTATTTCTATGTTCTTGTTCTTAAAGCTTCAATTATTTGATTAGCCATCATTTTTTTTGTTTTATTGTTAATACTTTGAGAGAGTAATATTAACCTACATCTTGCAAGAATATATGAGAATGTTAAATTGTTTAAACAAAGTATTATATTTTTATTTTATAATTATTTGTTTACTATTTCAAGAAAAAAACATGCTTATAATCTAGATATATCCTAAGATCAAGAGAGGAGAGAATACATTTATTATGATTATTTATAAAGATACTAATGGTGTATAATGGGTGTGATTATTACCTATTAGTTAGAAAGCATAGATACTAGGATCGACCTCAAGTTTCCTTCCATCTTTACTTTCAAATATTTTAACATCAAGACTTATTATTATCATTACAAGTACCTAAATATACTATAAATTTTGAAGTCCATTTACTCTAAATCAGCTCCTTATTTATAAAATCATTTTTATCTATATGTTTTATCCATATAAGACCAATTGTATATAAAAAATATATTTTCTTGATTGGATTGAAAATATGAAATTCAAACATAATGGGATGCCTAAACCTTCTCCATGTGTAACTTGACACTTATCCTAATCATTGGACACCCTCTAATGCTTTATCCCCCTGAAAGTAACAAAGTTACAATTGATCTTCCTTACATTCCATTACATAAGATTTACATGGGATGCACTCTTTGTAAGGTATACTTTGTGTTTAATTTATGTGACTTAGTCTCATAATTAAATGTACAATTTTGAACTTCAGAAGTTGTTGAAGTCACACAGAATAAATTTTAAATAATATTATTCAAGTTAAGTAAATATTTATTAGTTTGTATATGTTTTGGAAATAATTGTATTTTTGTACAAATATTTAATTTATAAGTTTGACAATAGATAAATGAAATAATTTTGTTTACGGCTACACCCATTGTATCTATGTCAAGAGGACCTGTATACTTCACAAATAAAGGTTAATTTGGTATTGATATACCATGGCAATCAAGCCTATTAATGTTCCAAGAAAACTAGAAAGTAATATATATATATATATATATATATATATAGAGAGAGAGAGAGAGAGTCAAATTGGAATACACTTGAGCTGAGCAAAGACTGTCATTTTCCATCATACACCACTAATTTTAAAAATCAAAATCATTGACGTTCTTAAGTACCTTATGAACATATTGTACACAAAATTTGAGTTCATTTGACACTTATAGGTCATGCATATGAAGGCAATAAAAATGATACAATTCAAATTAAATTTGTGGATCAATTTTGTTGACCATATGAATATCAATGGTTTAGATTGTAAAAAAACTTACATATAAAATAACCACTTGAGTGTAGTGTGCGATATGTACAATCGAGTGTATTCTAGCCTGACTGCCTCTCTCTCTATCCATATATATATATATATATATATATATATATATATATATATTTATAGAGAGAGAGAGAGGGAGAGGGAGAGAGAGAGAGTCAGGCTAGAATACACTCGAGTGTACAAATCGCATGAATACACTCAAGTTTTTTTGCATATCAAGACTATATTTTGCAAAATGTAAAAAATTGATCTTCGCTGTCATACTATAACTAGGATACATACAAATTTTGAGCTCATTTGGATGAGTCTAAGTCACTCATCCAAGGGCAACAAAATCGATGCGTGAAACTAATTTGAAATGCATAATTTTCGCGGTCTTTATAACATGACCTATAAATGTCCAAATGTGCTCAAATTTTGAGTATAAGCTATTCACAATATGTTTAAGAAGATCAACAGATTAGATTTAAGAAAAAAAAATATTGCATCATGAAAAACTACTTGAGTGTATTCTTCTTCGAATACCCTCGACTGTATATATATATATATATATATATATATATATATATATATGATCATCTTTTTTGCTTGCATGGGTACATGGGATTCTTCGACCCGTCTCAAAGACACGGTGGCACAATCCAGTAAATACCGGATATTCACGACAAAAAGAGCGGCACACGGAAAACGGAAAGAAAAACCCCAATTCTAAAGTTCAAACCCTCAGCTCTATGCGGCTACTCTGCTTTATCTCAATCCCACTGTCGTCCTCCTCTGCAATTGCTCCGTTGAGTTGCTCCTCCGAGATTCGTGCCTGCATTTGCTCCGCTGCATTTGCTAGGTTGATTTTTGGCCTCTGCTTCTCCAACCTGTATTCAACCATTTAGGTCTTCCATGGCCTCTCTCTTCTCCCGTGCAGGTCTTCAGCTCTTCAGACATGGTGAGGACAAAGAAATCGTCAAGGAATACCAGTGTAATGCCGCCATGGAGAAGGTTCGTTAAAATTGTAAGTGACGATGAAAAAGACTTGGTGGTGAGGCACTACGAAGCCGTTTAGCCGCAGGCCAACCAATCGGTTGAAGCGGTAGAAGCACCTGCTCCGAAGGGCATAGAAAAGGAAACTTTGACTACTTCAAGAAGAACGCCTTCAAAGAAGAAAGGAAAAAGTAGTAACGTGACTGCTGCTGGTGTGCAAGGCAGTGAAGGTAAAGCGGATGAGGAACAGCCACGTGCTAAAGCAGAGCATGAAGCACCTACTCTGAAGGGGAAAGAAAAAGAAACTCCAACTCCTCTGAGGAGAACACCTTCAAGGAAGAAAGGAAAAAGTAGAAAGGCGAATGCTGCTACTATGCAAGTAATTGAAGGTACTGGGGATGAGGAACGACCGTGTGATGAAGCGGAGCATAAAGGAAGACAAGGTAAAATCTATTTGCATGTACATTACAAGAACAAAAGTAAATATTTTCGAGTAAAAAGTAACAATGTCTACTAAACTAGCAACTGTTAGAATAATAGAGTAACTACAAAAACATTGAAATAACTATGTCACAATAAAAAGTATCTCGTACACTATAAATATAGCAATTAAAATGAAAAGTAGTTTTTTTTTAAACTGAGAAGTAAAATTTTCGAGTAGCAATGAATCTTAGTATGTAGATGAGGATAGGCAAGGATCTGATGACCAGACAAAAGAAAATATGGAAGGGAATGAGGAAGAAAAAGATGTTGGGGAGAAAGGAGAAGAGGAAAAAAGAAAAAGGAAAGAAAAGGGTAAGGGAAAGGCTAACGAAGGTAAGGTTATATGTATTTATAATTTAGTAAACTTGTTGTTAATTTCAGAGGACAGTTAATAGCACGTATAGTTTAGTAAGTTGCTTTTATAGTTGGAGTTAAATTTTAATGTGATCAACCTATTATGTAAAGTAAATTGTAGAAATGTAATAGTAACTGAACTGATTGAAAAGTAATAAAGAAACAAACCTAAGAGTTACATTTTGATATATTTGTAGGTGGAATTAAAAAGGTATACCAAAGATGCTATATAAAAATCTACAACAACATCAACAACAACATGGTGTTTATTAAGAATCAAATTAAAATGATGAGGTCCACGACATTTGCAAACATGATCAAGATGCCTAATCTTATAGTAGATGTAGGAATTTTGGAAGATTTGATAGACAGATATGTGGGAGATGATAGGTTCTTGTTGGCCCATGGGGTAGAACGTAGAATGACAGTGGAGGATGTGGGGGTCATTCTAGGTCTCCCTATCAAAGGTATAGATATCATACCAAGAAAGAAATCTGAAATAGTGAGCTCCATATGGTGAAAGCTTGCTAGGGCAACAAGGAGAGATGGAAATGAGGGTGAGACCTCAAAGATGTTAAAGGAGAAGGATGTCCTGAACAAGGACAACTTGGCAAAGCTTTGGCAAGAATATGCCAATAGAGACAACCCCGCCGACTACCAAAACATGTACCATGTATGGATGTTGTACTTACTGGAAACATTCCTACTCCTCGATACCAACTACGGTGCCCCGATTTACATAATGCACTACTTGGATGATGTAACTACCATAGGGCAGTTAAATTGGGCAAAGTTGGTGAATGGGAGTATCTTGAAGAAGATGAAGGTGTTGAGGGAAAATGTTCATATGATGAGAGAAAATGTTCATATGAGGAGAAGAGGAGAGAAAGGAAAAACCACACTCTACACAACAGGGTGTGTCATTTGCCTTTGTGTAAGTAAATAATTTCATATTTTATTTTTGTATGGATTGTTACAATGCTACATAGGGACAATTACATATGAATTATATTTTTCTCTATTAAATGTAGGTTTGGGAATATGAGATGACAAGAATGGAAAAACCAACATTCCCTAATGCCAAGCCAAGGATAAAGAAGTGGGTTGCGCCTGTGAAGAAATTGATGGATATAGGGTGTGTGGACCCTAAAGATGTAAGAATATTTGTGCTTTGTTACAAAATTAATATGCAACATGATCATATATGTAGCTTTGCCACACATTGTTTAATTTTTTTGATAGGTTTGTAAACAGATGAAGCTGGACCTGGGCGATGATTGGCAAGATGCAAAGGCAGTAAAGGACTTGCCCAATTACCTTGTGGAAAATAGGGCAAAGAGCAAGCCAATGGCAGAGAAGGTGGCAACAAAGCCAATCAATGCCAAGGAAGTATCTGCTGGGAATACCAGTATAGAAAGAAGAATCCACCACCTTGAGGAGGAGTTGAAGATGCAGAAGAAAATCTGCATGCGGATAGTGGTGGAAGCATTTAATGACCTCCAACAGGAGAAGAAGAGGCTAGAGAGAAGAATACCCAAATTGGAGGAGGACAATAGAATTCTGAGGAGAAAAGAGGGAGATCAATGTGAAAAAGCACAGTCGCCTGCAAGTGGGTTCACACACTTTACTGAGGGGTTTCCCTCAGTAAATGTTGATGAAAAGAATGACAGGACTGAGGTGCTGCACAAGAAGGTTATGTCAATGGAAGATGAAGAAAAGAAAAAAGGTGTGGAGAAGGGAGAAATACCAAGGACACCAGGAAAGTTGTGCCTGAAGAGAAAATGTGTTGAAGAGCAAGGAGCAGAGGAAGAAACGCCTGAGAAAGAAACTGTTGCTACATAGAAACAGGACAAAGAAGAAGGTGTTGATGGTTCTGGTCAAGAAAAATCTACACAAGATGAAGAAGAAAGAGGGCAGGAAAAAAGGGAATAATCAAACAAAACAAGCAAAGAAGGAGGAAAAGAAGAAGAGACAAACAAAAAGATGACAAAACGAAAGCAGAGGACATAGCATGTAATGGGCAGCATAGAAAAAAACATAAAGAAAAGAAGGGAGGAAAAGGTAAGGTCGCATTTACTTTTAAGTATAGCAGTCCTTAAAGTATTTGTGTGAACATATTATTAGAATAGTAAAGTAACTACAAGAATATAAAAGTAACTACGTGGATGATAGAGTAATTTCATAAAATGAAAAATTATTGTTGTGCTTAACAAACTAACTGTAGGACATAAAAGTATTGTGTAACTTGTTAATGAAGATGGATTCTAAGATGAATTGCACTTTGTTGACAGCACAAGCTCTCCAATTTCATAGGTTTTGAACATTTCAAAAAAAAGGACACCAAGGAAATTGTCAATCACTTCATGGACAACATAGAAGAGCTGTAAGAATTGGTTATTTTAATACTCCATTTGTCAAGTGTACAAATACACATTACTTATTCAATATTTAACTCATATGTATCACATCTATACTGATTGGCAGGTCAAACAGAGAGTGGAGATTCATCAAGGATACTTGGTACACAAGGAAGGACCTCGCTGCCCTCCTATACACAGATGATGCAATCACCTATAAGAAACCAATGTAGTGTAATAGTATGAAATAATAATTTGGTTTGCTAACATAAGCTTGTGGATTTTTTCAGGTTCTGGACTGCTTTGTGAAAATGCTCAAGGAGAGCACAAGCAAGATAATGAAGAAGGGGTTTTCGTGGCACTTCTTGAGCATTTATGCTCTGGTAAGATAAGAAAACTTGTGATACAAAATTATAGCAAATTACTAAAGATACAAACACTGAAACTTAGAGATGTGCATTTTTAAATTCTGTATTTGTAGCAGTAGCTGACAATTGATGTGGAGAACATCACCCTAAAGGAGATTGACATGCTTTCTCCACTCTTCAACGTTCCCTTGAAAGAGTGGGACACAATGGACTCTGTGTTCATGATACTAAACAATGAAAACCACTGGCACTTGCATGAAGCAAGCTTCAGGAATGGCACTCACAACTCATATAACTCAATGAGTGGAAGTGGAAAATCAAAGAAAGAATTCATTAGATGGGTAAGCAATGAAAAAAGTAACTCTGTTAATAATGGGTTGAAAGAAATAATGTTGGTTGATTGATAATTAATAAAAGTTATGTTTTTTTTGTAGGTGGGTATTGCCCACAAATTCTTCAGGGGGGCACCAGACAAGGGAAGCCAAATGTCACATTGGGAATGGGAGTACCCACAATGCCCATAGTAGGAAGAAGGCTCTATTGACTGTGGGGTCTTTGTGATGAAGTATCTTGACTGCCTAGTCAATGAAAAAAAGATGTACTTCACTTCCAAAGACATGCCAACAATAAGGGATGATATTTTTCAAAGAATGCTGAGATGTGGAAAGCTGCAGCCAGTCCAGGAAGATGAAAAAAATGCCAGTGATGATGTCAAAGAATGTCCAAGGGAACAACATAAGGAAGAGGCAGATCAGGAACAGAACAAGTAAGAAGAAGGGCAGAAACAAACACAATATGAAGATGTGCAAGAACAAAAAGACAAGTATGAAGAAGTTGTTTCAAGCCTGGATCGATGGTTGAAGTCTAACTGAATACTCTTTTATTAAGTGAAATGTAATGAAAACATTTTGGTGCTGGAATTATGATATGTAAATGCTATAAGATACATTTACTCTAAATCAGTTTCTGGAAGTCTGATATATGTAACTGATGTGCTGGAATTATGATATATGTAACTGATGTACTGGAAGTCTGAAATTACATTTACTCTAAATCAGTTTATAAGAGTAATATTTCTAGGTTTAAAGGATAATGTTTTATACTTTATATGTGGTATTCTTGCATGAATAGATGATGTGTGCTTGTATGAAGATATAGACTTGCTGTTAGCTTTGAATCAAGAAAGAAACATGTTGGAATCACATCACAGTTGGTTTGATGTGAGGGGGATGTCATTGAAAATTTAGATGATAGATTATGCACTTTAATGGAGAAATTATTGTTATATAGTTCAACATGTAATAAAAAAGAATGTCAAATAAACTCACTGAAAAGGATGAGTGATCACGTAATCAATAAAGTAATTATCTGAAAACTAAAGTAACTATGACAACAGAAAAGTAATCCTAGAAACCAAAAAGTAACTTTTGTACGTTATAAAGTAACTCTAGAATAGGAAGGTGAATTAAAAATACAAAACCAATATATATGAATCATAGAGTGACAATGGACATTTTACAAGTAACTGTACAAACATGAAGGTAACTGTTCTAATCCAAAAGGTAACTATTTCAGAAGAAAAGTATCCATTGGATACAAAGAGAAATGATATTGTTCAAAGAGTAACATTTTATCATAAATAATACTTTATAACATATTCAATTTCTACATATAGCTGCTAGAGCTCAAGGGATAACATGTATAGATTCAAACACAAGTGTTTTTACAAGGATGATTACAATTACTTTCAAAAGACTACACACGAACATCCATTACAATTACTTCAATTTTGGATATGCCTCACTCACACACTAATAAACTACAACTTCAACTAAAACATGTAAACAAAACAAAGGACAACCATCCATCAAGAGAAATAGCAGTAGCAGCAGCTCCAACTGCATGATATCACAAAAAAACAACAACACAAGTAGCAGCACCAAGAAGCTCCAACCAAACAGCAGCAGTAGAAGAAACAACTCCAAGAACAGAAGTAGCACCAGCAAGTTAGGATCATGAAGAGACTGTTGGCTAAATGGACATCTATAAATCTCTTTGTTTTTATTATGACAAACATTTCATTCTTATTGATCTAACGAGCTACTTGAGTGTGCAGGAACAAGGTGGATGACAAAGCAACTAGGGAATCCATATGCTTACATGTTTATGTTTTTCATGCAATGTAATCGCTTTGTAAAAACTTGTACAAATATATAATGTACAAGTACTTAGATTGCATGTAAATCAAGCGTTAGATCTTCCCTAGCTAAACACCACATTTAGATAAGTCATCCCCTTCAAATAGGATCACATATGCACACTCATACATACAATTAGTGCCTAAATTGAAGCATTGAAACAGGATCAATCTCGGTCGACAAACTCCTCGACCGAGACACTCTCGGTCGACAATCTTCTCGACCGAGAAAGATCCAGAGTAGCCGTTAGACACAACTGACAAGGTAGTTGGCAGTTGGAGATAGACTTTGCAAATCACTTGTTCCAGAGAGCCTGTCGGTCGAAAATTGTTTGACCGAGTAGGTGTCTCGGTCGACCATTCCTCGACCAAGATGGTCTCTGATAGCAACTGCAGAATTAATTAATTAGCCATTGTTAAAGCAACAAACTTGTACCTAACGGCTAGTTAAGCACTTAGAAACCCCTAGAAGTTGTCTAGAACGTCCTTAAGCATCCTTAGGCCATTCCTATAAATAGGACAGGCCATAGGACACTAAAACTCACTTGTTACACTTGAGAATTCTTTGAGCATACTTTGAGCATTCTGTTTGTGAGAAAATTGAGCATTGTGAACATTGGCTACTTCCTTCCTTAGCTCATAATTCGTGTCCTATAGTCTAGTATCTCCTACCCACTGCAATCACAAGTTCACACATTTGGTTAGGAGATCTATACGCTTGATCTAGGTAGATCAAGCCTTGGGCTACAAAGGATAAGTTGTAATTTCCTTTTTCTTTCTTGTTCTCTATTACCGTTTGTACTCTCCTTGCTACTCCTAGGTTGGAGGCTGCTGATTGGAGAGGGTGAAGATCTTCTTGGTGAAGAAGGTGACTTTGAGCTACTTCAGAAGGCTGGTGCAACGGGAGGTTACTTCTAGAGAGGAAGGCTACTTCAAGGGGGAGCTTGGAGTTACTTCAAGAAGGCTACCTCAAAGTTGGTGCACCTACTTCAAGTGAAGGTTGTTCAAAGGGTGTAAAGGAAAGTATTGTGTTTTGTATAAATCCTTGGGAAGGTAATAAAATAAATACTTTCAAAATCCAGGTTGGGTAAGCAACCGGGTAGTGGACTGACAACTTTAGTAGTTGCTAAAGTTGGAACCACTCTAAACACATGTCTCCTTCTTCCAATTTTCAATTGTGGTTGTTTGAGTTCAATAAATTGTTAAAATTAAATAAAACTCTATTCACCCCCCCTCTAGTGTTTTTCATTTGATATCAGAGCAAGGCTTCAAGGAACCCTAACAAGGTCTTGAAGAAATGGGTGATGGAGTGCTCAACAACCTTAACCTCGAAGGGACACTTGTTGCTAGGCCTCCAGCGTTCGATGGAACAAACTACCAATATTGGAAGAGAAGGATGCAGTTCTACTTCCAAGGCATCAACTGGGACTTATGGAGAATGGTGTCAACCCCATATGAGCTCCCTCAAAATCAATTTGCAGAATGGGATGCAAATACGGTAAAGCTAGCTCAAATGAATGCAAAAGCTGTAAGCATTTTATATTGTTCTATATCAGTAGGAGAATTTAATAGAATATCTAATTGTGACACAGCCTATGATATTTGGCATAGACTATCCATAACCTATGAAGGAATAGTCCAAGTCAAAAATTCCAAAATTAGCATATTTAAACAAAAGTTTGAACACTTTCGTATGGATCCTGATGAATCAATTAGTGAAATATTTGCAAAATTTTCTACTATTGTTAATGGTTTAAGTGCCCTAGGAAAACCTGTCCTTGAAGAAGATCAGGTATCAAAGATCCTTCGTTCACTTCCTCCAAAATATAAGCCAAAGGTGACAGCCATTGAAGAAGCAAACGACCTCACTCGACTAAAAATGGAGCAACTTATTGGCAACTTAGAAGCTCATGAAGCAACTCTAGAAGAAGAAGAAAGAAGAGCACGTGAACTTCAGCAAGGAAAAAATAAGGATGTGGCTCTAAAAGCTTCAAAGGTCGTCACACAAGAAAGTGAGGAGTCAAGTGAAGAAGAAGGAGAAGAAGCCTTGATAGTCAATGGTAAGAAATACAAAAGATTTAAATCTAACGAAATTTCCAGTTCTTCTTCTACCCCTCCTAGGTGCTTTGAATGTGGGAAGAAAGGGCATTTCAAAAATGAATGTCCTAAAGCAAAGAAAGGAAAGAAAATCTCACACAAGAAGAAGGGAGAAAAAGCCTATAAAGCTACATGGGATGAGTCAAGTGATAGTGAAAGCGGAGAAGAAACGATGGATTGTCTAATGGCAAGAGAAGATGATGGAGACTCTCAAGAGGTAAGCCTACTTGATCTTCCTAAAGAAGAGTTAGTTACTAGTCTACAAGAAATTCATGATAAGTATGTTGATGTCAAGAAGAAACTAAAGAAGATTATCAAATCAAATGATGAGCTAATTGCTAAATTAGATAATCTTTCTTCTGAAAAGAATAACATTGATCTTGAGAATTTATCTTTAAAAACATCTCTAGATGATTGCACTAGAAAGCTACTCACTTTAGAAACAAATGTTGATCTTCTTTCTAAAGAAAAGACTGACTTGTTAGCTAAACTAAAAGATTTTCAACCTATTTTGTGTAACCATCTAGACTATGATAATGTTATAAAAGAAAGAGATTCATTGTCATCTGATTTAGATCAAGCAAGAAATGATCTACACAAGAAAATGAATGATATTGCTCAGCTGCAAAGAGAAATTTATGAGTTAAGAAGAAAAGATATACTTGATAACATTCTAAGCATTGGTACTGTTTTCAACGGACGAAAAGGTTTGGGATATGCTCCAAAGAAAAATTAACCCAAAAGAACTCAAACTATGTTTGTACCCAAGAACACAATGGCTAGAAAGAGAAATGAAGTTGATTCTATTACTTGCCATTTTTGTTTACGTCTTGGACACTATTCCTTTTCATGCCCTTATAAAACTAAGGATTCCGAATTAGTTTGGGTCCCCAAACCTCAAACTCAGTAGAGTCAAATGGAATTTAGTTGAGATATGACCAAACGCTCCATCTTGCTATTTATATTGTCTTATCTCAACTAAACAAAAGATTTCATGCATAATGTTAATTTTCTGCATTATTGTACTGAAACAGAAACTTAGTCGGTCGAAGTGTTGTCGACCGAGCCATTAATCGGTCGAAGTATTGTCGACCGACCGAATGTCTGTGACACATCAAAATTTACAGCAATTATTCAATCGAAAATTGGTCAACCGAGCTAAATTTCTGTGTTTTCTTTGTTTGTAATACAGTAATCTTCTCGATCGACAATTTCTCGACCGAGATAGATGTCGGTCGAATAATTGTCGACCGACTGGATTTCTGATTCAGAACTCTTATACAAATATGTACTTAAATGATTCTAACCATATCGGACCATCACATGGGTACCAAAATCTACATTTTAATGCAGGAATGGGTGGTTGACAGTGGATGTTCCAAACATATGACCGGGAACAAGGATGCATTTCAAACCTTTGAAGAAAAGAAAAGTGGAACAATCACTTTTGGAGACAATGGTAAGGGAAAAATCGTTGGAATAGGTAATGTTGGTACAAACCTCGAAATAAAGAATGTTCTACTCGTTGATGGTTTGCACCACAATTTGATAAGTGTTAGTCAATTATGTGATAGTGGTTATGATGTGTTATTTAACAAAACTTGCTGCAAGTTATTGATAGAAAACACTACAAATGTTGTTTATGAAGGAAATAGAGTTGGAAATCTTTATATCCTTAAACCTAACTCTATGAAATCAGTAGTGGGAAAATACTTGCTTGCAAATGAAAATACCTTACAACTATGGCATAAAAAGCTAGGACATGCTAGTTCACATGTTATTAAAAAGTTAGTAAAATATGATCTTGTTCGTGGATTGCCTACTTTATCTTTTGATCAAGTTGAAAACTGTGAACCATGCACAATGGGAAAGCAAACCAAAACCTCTTTTAAACCAAAACATGTACTTAGCACCAGTAGGTCCTTAGAATTAATTCATATGGATTTATTTGGACCCATGAGGACACAATCTATTGGTGGTAAAAGATACTGTTTTGTTATTGTTGATGATTATAGTAGATACACATGGGTACACTTTATTGCAACTAAAGATGATACTATTCATGTTTTTATACAATTTTGTTCCAAGATTGAAAATCTATTACAAAGAAAAATATGTACCATTAGAAGTGATCATGGTGGAGAATTTGAAAATCATACATTTGAAGAATTTTGTACATCTCAAGGGTACACTCATAACTTTTCTGCTCCACGCACCCCACAACAAAATGGTATAGTTGAAAGGAAAAATCGATCACTACAAGAAATGGGTAGAACTATGATGCTTGAACACAACACACCCAAAACCTTTTGGGCTGAAGCTGTAAACACTGCATGCTATGTGTTAAATAGAGTAACTGTTCACTCTCATTTAAAGAAAACTCCATATGAAATAATACATTCTAAGAAACCTAGAGTTGACTATTTTCATACTTTTGGCTCCACATGCTATATTTTAAATACCAAAGATGATAGAGATAAGTTGGACTCAAAATCACACAAAGCATTCTTTTTGGGATATTCCACTTCTAGCAAAGCTTTTAGAGTATATAACACTATATCTAGAAAAGTTGAGGAATCTATTCATATTTCTTTTCATGAAGAATCCAAATCTGAAAATCTAGAAATCATAGATCTCACTAATCAATTCGAAAAGTTAAACATACCAAATGATAGTGAGAAAGGTACTACAAATAATCACCAAGCTGAATCACAACCTACACCTAGGCTTATTAAAGATCATCCTCAAGAACTAATTATTGGAGATCCTAATGATAAAGTCAAAACTCGGTCTTCCTTCAAATATGTTGCAAACATGGCTTTTGTTTCTATCATTGAACCTAAAAAGATATCTGAAGCTCTTAAAGATGATTATTGGATAATAGCCATGCAAGAAGAATTGAATCAATTCACTAAAAATGATGTATGGGATTTAGTTCCTAAACCACAAGATAAAACCATAATAGGAACTAAATGGGTTTTTAGGAACAAGCTAAATGAGGCAGGAGAAGTAATAAGGAATAAAGCTCGGTTAGTAGCACAAGGATATAATCAACAAGAAGGAATAGATTTTGATGAAACGTATGCACCGGTAGCTAGACTTGAAGCTATTAGAATGTTACTAGCTATTGCTGCACATAAAAACATCAAACTCTACCAAATGGATGTAAAAAGTGCATTTCTAAATGGCATCATTCAAGAAGAAGTATATGTTGCCCAACCACCTGGGTTTGAAATATCGGAAAAAGGTGACTATGTTTATAAACTTAAGAAAGCACTTTATGGTTTAAAACAAGCACCTCGAAATTGGTATGAAAGGCTCAAGACATATCTTTTTGATAATGGCTTTTCTTTTGGAAATTCAGATTCTACTTTATTTTTCTAAACATATACATCTGATTTCCTAGTTGTGCAAATATATGTTGATGACATTATTTTTGGAGCTTCTAATGATTCATTGTGCACACAATTCAGTGACATTATGCAAAAAGAATTTGAAATGAGCCTCATGGGTGAACTAACTTTCTTTCTTGGTTTTCAAATTAAGCAAACACCTGCTGTAATATTCATAAGCCAAGAAAAATATACTAAAGAACTCTTAAAACGTTTTGGGATGGATCAGTGCAAACATGCTACTACTCCTATGGCTACTTCTATTAAAATTGATAAGGATGAAAATGGGGAACCTATTGATGATTCCTTATATAGAGCCATGATTGGTAGTTTGCTTTACTTAACTGCTTCTAGACCGGACATTATGTTTCCCGTTGGTCTTTGTGCTCGATTTCAATCACAACCTATGCACTCTCATTTTCTAGCAGTTAAACGAATTCTTCGTTACCTAGCCGACACTACTTGCTTTGGTTTATGGTATCCAAAAGGACAATCCTTAGATTTTAAAGCTTATACTGATGCAGATTATGCTGGTTGTCGCCTTGATCGCAAGAGTACTAGTGGTGGCTGTTTCTTGTTAGGAAGAGCTTTAGTATCTTGGTTTAGCAAGAAACAAAATACGGTTGCCCTATCTACAACTGAAGCTGAATATATGGCAGCTGGGTCTTGTTGTGCTCAAGTGCTTTATATGCAACAAGTGTTAAACGATTATGGTTTTACTTTTTCTTCTACGCCTATTTTTTGTGACAACACGAGCACTATAAACTTAGCACACAATCCTATTTTACACAGCCGAGCTAAACATATTGAAATCCGTCATCATTTTTTAAGGGATCATATATCCAAGAATCATGTTTCCCTTCATCATGTTGATACGGAAGATCAATTGGCTGACATTTTTACAAAACCGCTTCCACTAGATCAATTTAACAAAATTAGGAAGCAACTGCTTATCACTCCTTTGGAAGATGTTTTCTTTGATATTTGTGCTACTTAAACAAAAACTCTTACTTGCATCGTGATAGTTTGGCTTTTAAATGGACATATTTATCATTTGATGGGACATCTAATTAAGGGGGAGTTTTTATTTCTAACGGATATCTTTTTGAAATGACAAAGGGGGAGAAATAAATATAAAACTAAAACTTAGTAATTATAAAAAACTCAATAAATGAGTTTCATAAATAAACTCTTGGCTTTACATTGAAAGTTGCTATATTCCCTAGTGAATTGGATTTCATGTTCCATAATTCAAGGGGAATAATAAGCACACATTTTATAAACAAGAGGAAAAGCTACAAAAGGTAATCTAAAGGTATGAAATCATATGTTTTATATTTCCTTCATTTATATTTTGGAAATGTTTGTCATCTTCAAAAAGGGGGAGATTGTTGGCTAAATGGACATCTATAAATCTCTTTGTTTTGATTATGACAAACATTTCATTCTTATTGATATAACAAGCTACTTGAGTGTGCAGGAACAAGGTGGATGACAAAGCAACTAGGGAATCCATATGCTTACATGTTTATGTTTTTCATGCAATGTAATCGCTTTGTAAAAACTTGTACAAATATATAATGTACAAGTACTTAGATTGCATGTAAATCAAGCGTTAGATCTTCCCTAGCTAAACACCACATTTAGATAAGTCATCCCCTTCAAATAGGATCACATATGCACACTCATACATACAATTAGTGCCTAAATTGAAACATTGAAACAGGATCAATCTCGGTCGACAAACTCCTCGACCGAGACACTCTCGGTCGACAATCTTCTCGACCGAGAAAGATCCAGAGTAGCCGTTAGACACAACTGACAAGGTAGTTGGCAGTTGGAGATAGACTTTGCAAATCACTTGTTCCAGAGAGCCTGTCGGTCGAAAATTGTTTGACCGAGTAGGTGTCTCGGTCGACCATTCCTCGACCGAGATGGTCTCTGACAGCAACTGCAGAATTAATTAATTAGTCGTTGTTAAAGAAACAAACTTGTACCTAACGGCTAGTTAAGCACTTAGAAACCCCTAGAAGTTGTCTAGAACGTCCTTAAGCATCCTTAGGCCATTCCTATAAATAGGACAAGCCATAGGACACTAAAACTCACTTGTTACACTTGAAAATTCTTTGAGCATACTTTGAGCATTCTGTTTGTGAGAAAATTGAGCATTGTGAATATTGGCTACTTCCTTCCTTAGCTCATAATTCGTGTCCTATAGGCTAGTATCTCCTACCCACTGCAATCACAAGTTCACACATTTGGTTAGGAGATCTATATGCTTGATCTAGGCAAATCAAGCCTTGGGCTACAAAGGATAAGTTGTAATTTCCTTTTTCTTTCTTGTTCTCTATTACCGTTTGTACTCTCCTTGCTACTCCTAGGTTGGAGGTTGCTGATTGGAGAGGGTGAAGATCTTCTTGGTGAAGAAGGTGACTTTGAGCTACTTCAGAAGGCTGGTGCAACGGGAGGTTACTTCTAGAGAGGAAGGCTACTTCAAGGGGGAGCTTGGAGTTACTTCAAGAAGGCTACCTCAAAGTTGGTGCACCTACTTCAAGTGAAGGTTGTTCAAAGGGTGTAAAGGAAAGTATTGTATTTTGTATAAATCTTTGGGAAGGTAATAAAATAAATACTTTCAAAATCCCGGTTGGGTAAGCAACCGGGTAGTGGACTGACAACTTTAGTAGTTGCTAAAGTTGGAACCACTCTAAACACCTGTCTCCTTCTTCCAATTTTCAATTGTGGTTGTTTGAGTTCAATAAATTGTTAAAATTAATTAAAAACTCTATTCACCCCCCCCCCTCTAGTATTTTTCAGAGACAAGTCCAACATCAACAGAAACATGAGTAGTTACAAACATAATCGTTGAGCAGTAGGAAGCATGATTACATATCAGAAACAACACAAGTAGCATATAAATCAGCAACAACACAAGTCCAGAAAAAGTATCTATGAAGAATGAACTACTTCTTCAAAGGGAAGTTTCTACTATCATGATTGACTCCCAACTCTAAGCAATTCTTGCACTTCTCTTTCTTTTAGACTGAACAATTTCAAATCTAGATTTAAACCTCACATCAGTCTAACTAGGTCTCCCTTTAGTTTTGCAAATACTAGAGATATTGACCTTGACAACAGAAGAAGAAGTTGTGTTAGAAGTGATTACACCAACATCAACATCATCATGACCTAATTCTAAAAGCTCCTTTTGAAAAGATAAGAGTTTTTCATGACAAAGATCTATAACGTTATTCCTACACGCTATGTTGACAATTGAATTGCAAGTAGAAACAAACTAAAGTGTCCTCCCAGTGGATGGATGTGTAACTGATGCTTTGCCAAAAATCAAATGGTGTTCTCTATATCCTTTAGTCCACCTCTTTAATATGTATGGCTCGAGAAGAGTGCAAAAGTCACAGCTCTTCAGATAAGAGAGAATGTGCCTACACGGAATACCTTTGAATTCCAACATGAAGCAATTGCATGAAACAATATCAATAGATGAGTCTTTCTTCAAGATACGAGGAGATCCATGACCACCAAGATGATATACCTCAAAGACACCTTCGTCGGATGTTTCTTTTACATTGTACACCATGCTTTGATGAACCTCATACTGAAAGATCTTAAAAATGGACTTGGTGTATATACCTCTCATTTGCTCCTCTATAGACCACAATGATGACAAGGAAAGATTGATGTACTCCTCATCAAAATCTTTGAAATTTTCAATCTCCCGCACGTGAGAGTAAGCAATCTCTAAGCAACATACAAGTTCAAACAAAGTCTTCCTACTGTTGACGTGGCTTCAAATGAATGCATCCATGCTCTCACTTCTTTGAGTTGTCCTCATGCCAGCAAAGAAAGAAGACTGCATATAACACGGAACTAAATCTCAACGCATTGTATACATATCAGAAAGCCAACTAATGGAAAATAGATCATTCTCTTCAACTACAGAGTTCCATCTCTCTTCAAAAATGTCCACATCATCTACATTCTACACACAATCATTCAAAGAGCTTATGATCTGATCCTTGTTACGAACGCCACCAAGCTTAGATGGAAGCTTCTGTAGGATGTGCCAGTTGTAGAAACGATACTTACAATTTGGAAAAAAAATAATGATAGCAGCATTCATAGCCGGGTCTTGATCGGTTATGATGGAAACCAGCTCTTTGCGAAAACAGAGTAAGTATTTCTTGAAAATCCAAACAAAAGAGTCATATTTCTCATCCGCCAGTAGAGCTGAGGCAAATAACACTATCTTACGAAAGTGATCCACACCACCAAACATTCCAATAACCATGAAATACTTGTTGGTACGGTAACTGGTGTCAAACACAATCACATTTCCAAACAACTCGCAATCTTCGATAGAGACAGGATCAGACCAAAACAAATGTGTCAAGCAACAATCGACATCATTTTGATAAATATAAAAGAATTTTGAATCCAAAACCTTCAACCTAACAAAATGATCCAACACCATGTCAACGTCGTATTTAGCTGACTCTTTCCTCTTGCTACTGAGGTGTCCATGAGCTTGTCTGCTTGTAAATGTCAAATTTTCATAACTGCCAGACTCGATTGCTATCAATGCAATTTATCTCGAGACAGGTATGTTTGCTTGACTCATGGAAGAAAACATCTCTTTTTGAGTTTCATTAAGAGATGAGTTACACTTCAAGTAACATAGGTGAGCATCATCAACAAGATCGTAGTTGTGTTCCTCAACAAAAGCAGTCACAACCCACATGGATGAGGACTTATCTAGTGTGAACCGGATCATGGCTCTACACTCACACCTCTTCACAGAATGCATATACTTCTTGGACAAACTATCCTGTAAATTACCCACTTCATCACAAACGGGGCTCAAAAGTCCTTTGGACCTCTTAGAACGATTGATGTTACCCTACTTGTCACAAACCAAATCTTTAGCAACCAGATTCTTAGTTCCTCGTTCATACCTATTCTCGTCTTTCCTGAGATTAAACCCAATCAAGCCAGCGTAACTAGAATAAAAGTAGATACCTTCATCTAAACTTCCAAATTTAAGTCCAATTCTAGGAACTTCTGTTGGGGACAAAGTGTCAGCATCAATAGAAGGAGAAGAATGAGGATTATCATCATCGCAGTCGACATTGACATTACCATCATCTGTATCAAGACTAGAATCCATGACATCTGTGCGAGAGTAACTCTACAGACAAAAATATAACCCTGAAACACAAAATAGTAACTCTGCAGACATAAACGTAATCCTGAAACACAAAATAGTAACTCTGTGAATCATCAAGTAAACATGTATCACAAAACGTAACTACATAAAACATAGAGCACGTATGATAGTTGCTGCTTCAAAAAAAATCCAAACACACGTTGGATTTTTCACACAAAAACGTATGTGACTGCACAATGGGATGAAAAGGAAATATCAGGGAGAATTGATGGAAGGGACGAAAAGTAATGATATTTACCTATCTATAACTTGGACAACTGCTGCTCCTAATGCAGTAAGATCAGAAAATGATCCCCCTACGGCATGAGTTTCAGTCTGATATCTGGAGCGTACTTATGGAAGAAGAGGAACGCAAATACTTTCATGTGATTTGGTAAGGATCAATACATGCTATTGATACTCTGACAAACATTAAATGAGATCCAAACTTGGTCCATTCACCTTCGTCCTCCTCCAAACAACTGCAATGTTCCTACTGTTTGGATCTGAAATAGCAGATCAAGAGATTTAGATGGTAGACTGCAAATGTAGATCGAACAGTACACACGGAGAAAGGATGGCCATAGTTCAGTACGCTCCAACGGACCCGTCGGGGTGCGGCTAGCCTGACCAGAGGTGAGGTAGGCCCGCAGCTGGAAGAAAGATATGACCGAACGACGTCGGGGAAGATATGGTCGAACGGATAACCTTCGATGTTGGGAAGCAGACAGGGCGCCGATCTGTGAAAGGTCAGATTGGGAGAAGAATGACAACCGCCAGTTGTTGATGGGGATCTGACCCACGAACAGAAAACC
The DNA here is from genome assembly GCA_963693085.1 of Alisma plantago-aquatica. NCBI lineage: Eukaryota > Viridiplantae > Streptophyta > Magnoliopsida > Alismatales > Alismataceae > Alisma > Alisma plantago-aquatica. Next base: position 1,545,963,536 of record OY856409.1, read on the forward strand.
TTCCACGGAGTCGAACGACGTTGGAGACGATAATATCAACCTCTCCTGGTCACAGGTGAACTCAGTGTTGTTTGCATAGATGAGTCAGACCCAACAATACCCGTCGGTGTGCAGGATCAAGGACGATCCGGCCACGGGTGCATCCTAACAGATCGCGGAATGGAGCAGGTCCACAGCGGAAGGCGAAATCCGCTGTTTTTGGGTTTCTTTTCAACTATTATTGAGTTCCAAATATTTACAAAATGTGCTATTGCGCCACTTTGGGTGGGTAGCTATTTTACGGTACCCGTGTGAACATTGAATATATATATATATATATATATATATATATATATATATATATATAGATAGAGAGAGAGAGAGAGAGAGAGAGAGAGAGAGAGAGTAACACTTTGAGTGTATTGATCACTCGTATACCTCAGTGGTTGAAACTCATTTTCACTTCATAAGTAATTATAGCATAATATTTGTTATTTACTTATAAAACTAGATTTAGTTATAAGTTACTCAAATTAGCAAAAAATAACTAATTTGATTTTTCACACGTGTGCTTACTAATGTAATTGAAAATGACGAACGCCACAAGTAAATTCTATCGTACTTGCCTCGATTCGGACTTATGAATTGTCATTGTAATAAACCTCAACTTGTTAATTAATGTTACAAATACGTTTTCAGAAAGACTCCAGCTATTCATGTGTCCTGTTATATCGCCGTAGCGGCCCTAAATTTATCAATTCGTGGAATCCGTGGAAATTGCACATTAGGTTATCCATCGGGACCACGTGTCATACATCTACTTCCTCCGAAGGACAAAGGCGACAAAAGCTACTTGCGAGCCAGGTTTCCCCATCATAAAAACGCAAGAAGACGACAACATTATGAAGATGATTCATGTCAAAGCATACAGTCAGATGAAGAATTCATGTTAACAGCTGACTAATTACTGCTAGCAACCTATTAAAACTAGCTGACTAGACTGTGGTGTCCGCTAAACACGCCCACCTTACCTATAAAATCAGGGCTCATACAGTAAGCTGAAGAACTGATTTGATGTTAACAACTAACTAACTACTACAAGCAACCTATTAAAATTAGCTGAACTAGACTCTGGTGCTCGCAAAAGACGCCCACCTTACCTATAAAATCAGGGCTACGTATCTGGTGCGCCCTTTGCTCGCGGCAACAACACCTGCACCATCTGCTGCTTGGGTCGTCCAAGAGAGTCAACCTCCTGCCGATGCGTCACATGATATCCAGACTCTGTCAATGACTCGAAACCGACCTTCTCCCCACCTCCAACGCGGATAGGACTCACCGTTCTCTCTCCCCCAACCATCCTAGTAAGCCATGCGAATGAAGCGATTCCCGCAAGGAACATGGCTGCAGCACTGCCTAACGCTGCGAGAACCGTGGCCAGGATGAACCCAGCTGGGACGACCAGAGGGCTAAAGAGGAGCAGCAGCGGGGAGGAGACAACAAGAAGGACTGCGGAACCCAACAGGCAAAGACCTGAGAGTGCCAGAAGTGGGAAGACGAAAAGAGGGGCGCAAGCCAAGATGGCTATAGGGGTCAAGCACGAGGAGACCGTGCTGCCACCAGGTGGTCCGCCGCGGTACTTCCATGGGGCTCCTGGGATGTGCTTTTCCGGCGCTCCGGCTATCAGGTCGTGATCTATTGCCGCCATACCGCGTTTCAGCTGTTGAGCAAAGCGCCGATTATCACCTCCTAGCGGATGTCGCTGCGGCCGATGCCGATGCTAAGTCACTCGAACTTTAAAGTGCAGTTGAACTTTGCTTGAACCGCTGGTAGTGACAGCTGTAGCTGGGACGTGGCGGTTTCATCGTTGTGGATTAATGTTTAGTTTCCAGGCTTCGACGTGGCGGCCGCCGCTGAAGCCTCATTACTTCAGTTGTTAAATCTCACTTCTTTATTGTCGTGTCATAAGCAATACATATAAATATAAATCAAATAATAAAAGAGAAAAGTACCAATTTCATAATTTGATTTTAATTTTTGTTATATTTTAATGTGATATATTGCAAATCTTCGTGTTTTTTGTATTTTGTGGTAGACTAACAATTCCTTGCATTGTCAACACGCATTTAAGGTCCATAATAAGAAACTAGTAAGGAGCTGGATTAAGGGAAATAAGCAGTAATCAAAACTATGATTTTATATTACAAATTCAACCGGTTATAAACTAATGGTTTAATTACAACCCACAACCAATCCCAATAGTAATAATTTTGTTGTATATTTTTGCCACATTGTAAATTGCATATTCTACATCTATCATATTTTGTGTATTTCTTTAGCTTGTATTTTGTCATTTTGCATATATTTTGGGTGTTTGAGTGGGTGTACAATGAGTATTGTGTAGCATTTTTTTAACTAAATGATTCACCTTAGGCAGAAAAAACTAAATAATGAAATGTTTAGCTCTGAATAATGAATACCAACGATCTTAACACAACCTATATAATTCATTTCTAGTACTTATTCAACTGTTGTTATTAAGATAGTTGAGTGTGAAACTCGTCTCTATCATTAGCTATAAAAAGATTAGTGTTGAAGGAATCTTCTCTTAGGACGTGCTAATGAGATATGGCCTTTAAATCACTTTTTGGAAAAGTGTAGATTGATCATGGAGGCTAGATGGGAAAGAGTTAATATTTGGCGCTAGAAACACTGACCCTGCAATGCATGAATCACTATAAACTAGCAATTAAACGGTAGCCTAAACAAAAAAAACTAAATCAATAAGGAAATAGGGGACATATACATCAAGTCTTCAACTTGAGAGTTAATACATTTTGACAACTATTGTTATTACTTTTTTATTTTTTAGATGGAATTTTTCTAGACTCCACAGAAGAATTGCAATTAAGGTTCACATGCTTAATAGACCATCCACTATTAGCCTTCAATTTGCCTTGTATCTTATGGATCCAGTTTGCATATTCTGGGTTGCATCTCGGGTGCTATTTTACAATATGAGATTGAACTATTAGTTTATAATGATTTTATATTATAAGTTCAACCGTTATAAACTAATGGTTCAATTACAATCTTAGATGCCACTACATATGATCATAGTGGAAGTTGTTTTACAATCCATCTCCAGAGCTCAAAACGGTCTATGGATATTGCTTGGGCTCTTTGTAGTGCTCCGTCAATAGCCATCAGTTCCTCCTGCCATGGTGAGACTACTTTGTATTTCCAAGCGTACCCTTCTACCCAATCACCATTCACATCTTTGAGAATCATAGAGGTGAAGCTATTTCCTTATCTAGAGTAGCGTCTGTGTTTATTTTCAATGTGTCAGTTGCGGGAGACTACCAATGAGTAGCTACTGAATGACTGGTGAATGGCTCATATGTAGACTCTTCCTTTTGCCATACCTTCTCTGAGATGTTTGATAACATCAAATTTTGAGAGTTTTTGTGTGCCTATTTTATCTTCATAATGTCATCTCTTTTATGATTTAATTTAGTCAACTCTAATTATTTTTAGCAAGATTTGATATCACTACCTAAGCTCATCCTTCCTCTACTTTACACAGAATATACAACTCATTGGTCGCTATAATGAAAGGTAGCCTAGCGGTCGATGAAGAAAATTTTGAGTCCATGCTGCGATCGCTAAGCATCCAATGCTCCTTGCAATAGAAGAAGATGGATCCCCCCTTTTTGACAGATGGACCAGTGAGGTTATCTCTCAGCAGTCGCTACAAGCCACCATCCCCTGCGAGTGAAGGACCACAACCTTTGCGATCGCTATGCGATCAATATTGTCAGTCAGCGTAGCGACCAAAGCACAAGTCAGCGCAGTGACTGAGGTGATTCTTAAGTCGATTACAGACACCTATAAATAGGTACCCTATTCAATCATGAAGGGGGTCATGATATCTTGAGGACGACCAAGTGTTGCTGCGTTTGTGAGCCATCCAACGTTCATTCCATTAATCTTTGATTTCTGAAGATGAGAGTTGAAGGAGAGAGAAAATTTGCACTGGCATCATCATCTCCATCCTTTCCTTTGAAAGAAGGACTGGCCACTCGTCATTGTTCATCCAAGATCTTGATCTAAAGAAGAAGTGTTGTGGTCGAGGTCGTTTGTGATTTTAGTTGGTGTATCCCCCTTCTTCCCTTCTAGATCTTTTCATCTATGTGCATCTACTTTGTCGTGGTCTATCATGTCTTGCCACATTTGTAAATTTGTAATGCTACTAATGAATATGAGTGGCTAAACTCATAGATTGGGTTGGGAGTAGCCACTAAGGCTCTCCAAACATGTATATACTTTCATCCATTTGAATATATATACTCTTTGCAATGGTTATCTCCATACACTTGTGTTTAATGCTTAACCTGCATGATTAGCTGCCATCTTGTGATGGTTGATTGTTGGTGCCTTGAAAGAGTAGTTCTAACTCTATCTAAGTGTTATGGAGTTACATGGATGAATGAGAATTTTGGAATGCCTAAGATAATGGTGATATGGTTATGTTTGTGATTGTTTGTTTTCCATCTCGAGAGAGTGACAACCTTATAATCTAGATCTATCCTAAGCTCAAGAGAGGAGGGAATGAACATATATGATGATTAATTTTATACTTTCTAAGGGTATACAAAGCATGTGAGTATTGCATTTTGGTGAGAGACCTTAGATGGTGAAACCCAATCCAAGTTTCCATCCATTTTTGTTACATCACCTTTTTCTTTTATTCTCATTCCTTGTTTCTGCTTTCCTATTTCCTTTGCTTCTTTTATTTAACTTGTGGCTTTGAGTAACATCGTTCCACAAGGAACAACAAGTTTGATATACCCTTTTTTCTTGATGTATCTGAGCTATGGTTTTATGTTCTTAACACTTATCATTACTTGTCCTTGTGGTTCGACCCCGATCTAGTACATCAGATCCCATATAATAGTTGTGGAGGCCTAAGTTTTAGGTTATAGATTTAAGAGTTTGACCACTCTATATCCGCTCCTTTTTAGACGTTGGATTTAGGACGGTCAACTTTTTGGCACTATTAACGGGGAAAAGGCAAAAAAAAATATTAAGAACCCAAACCTGCTCACTGTACACCAATGCCTAAGGTCTAGTAATAGACTTGACTGCACTAGTTCTAATTTGCTATATCTTACCTCCTCAAATACTTTGTTTTACACATCCAATTTTCTAACTTGACTATGTCAACTATTCAGGTAGCTTAGATAGAATCAAGTTCTGAACTTCACCTTACCTTCTACTTCCACCAACATGCCACCTCACAGAGGAGCACACTAGGGAGGAGGTCAAAACCCAAGGGTAGTTGAACAACCTTAACCACCACTAGAGACTGAGTTTGAGAATGAAGAATAACACCTGATCCAGTGAGATAGGAAGACATAGCGCCTGGAGTTATTCTAGAACCACATCAACATGAAGAGGAGCGGGAGGAACGACACCACGAAGAAGAACATTATCATCATCCGAGAAGGAAGAGAAGGAACAACCGTGACAATGAAGATAATAATAACAACCACAAGAATGAAGATGAAGAAGATGATGGAGGACAGTCCCTCTGTGATTTGGCAGCCACGAGGGTGAATGAGTTGAGATAACCCATTGTCATTCCAAAGTTTGATGTACTCAACTTTGAATTGAAACCAACTATCATTTCCATGATTCAAAACAAGTCTTTCGAGGGGAATTCTAGAGACGAGAACACCAACTATCATCTTGATGCATATAAGAATATCCACGACACAGTCAAGATGAGGTGAGTCTACAAGAAGTAATATATTACAAGTTGATCAACTTCTCCTTAAAAGATAAAGCCCTGTCATGGTATCTCTCTTTACATGACAAGAAGATTAATGGTTGGGGACCTTTGGTGGACGCTTTTGTCACCAAGTTCTATCTGGTGAAGAAGAACATAAAAAACAGGCAAAAGATAAATAGATTCATGTAGAAGCCCGATGAAAACATGTAGGAGGAATGGGAATGATTCCAGGAGTACCAAAGAGACTTCCCCTATCATAATGATGACAAGGAACACATAGTCATGACTTTCTATAGCGATCTTACATCTGTTGAGAGAACTTTGATGAATGTTGCTGCAGGAAACAACTTCCTTGGCAAAAACCCAAAAAAGACTATGAGGATTATTGACAACATGGATTCTTTGTAGGTAAGCATGGATTTTATAGAGGAGAAAAAGGTTTAACAAAGAAGATGGCGACTGGAGGACCATCTGTTGAATCAAAGGATTTATAAATCATCACTGCCTAGACCTAGAAGATAGCCACCGATGTCAAGCAACTGAAAGACTATGGAGGTAGAGCCAAGAAACCTATGGAGAGAGTCATGAAGTGTGTTACATCTTGTGAAGGAGTGTGACGCCTCAATCCCCATGCCATCTCTAATGACCCCGGAGACCGGGGAGTCATCCTCGGTAAAACACCCTTAACCCTATATTTTCTTAATCACTTAGAATTAACTTAAAGGAAAAAATTAATAGCTTGAATAACATCAGATTGTAATAAAATTGCAGAAGCACTTACCATTTTCCTTACTTGGAATAAAACCAAACTTACACAACATATTACATTGTTCATGCAGAAAGTTAAAAACAACATATAATTGAAAACTAAACTACCTATTACACCACATTCTCTCTCTAACACACCACGTGCCCAAGGACTGAGGGGAAAGTACTAAGAGACCTCTATCTAAATATGAACTACCTTCTAAGAACTTGGGTGATACAATCCTTCAGATTCCTTGTGCTGACACTGACCTAAAAAATGTTTCAGTAGGTTGGTGAGCTACTGGCTCAGTGAATAGAATTTCACCCAACCATTGCAGATAACTCATTTTATGATTATTAATTGGAATAAAATACAAGATAATACTATATTGAGCAGATCAAAGTAATATAATTTAAACAACAGGAGATGTCAACATTTCATTAAGAAAACAACTGCTGCAAGGTTGTAGATACGATTAAATAACAGAAAATACTAAAATTTCATTTAAATGACAATTGTTGTGAAACTAACTCAAATCTTTCTTAATTGTTTAACTTATAAGAAACTATGTGAACCTATATGAACATATTTTATCTTATGCCCTGATCTTATGCAATGTACTCTACATATGAAGACTCATAGCGAACTACGATCTCACCGTACAAGACTTAGATTAAAACCCAGGAAGCTAAGCCTAGAACTGAATCTGGGTCTGCTTGACTTGAACTGTCACATCTGACTAAGGTTGCTAAACAACTGGCCTTTAACTGGACCTCTCCTCTAGGCCGAGTACAAAGGTAGAGGGTCTGAAATGTTTTGTGGGCCTCATCTTGGTATGCTATGTGGGTACCTCTGGGTTACCACCGAGTTCTCTGGTTCATGTTGGGTAACCTATTATCTCTTAGTAGACTTCCTCAAGGGCTTCGTCTCCCTGCACGCTTTATGGGTGCGTTCCGATCCCCGTATACTGGTCACTGCCAGGGTGGATCGTTTCCTCCCTATAGTGCAGACATCCGTAGGGAATCTACGGTGTTTAGGGCACCTATGTCTATTATTTTATTATTCTAGAAACACTCTTACTATATTACATCTCTCTCTTACTTATTCTTGGCTTTGGTATCTCTATGGTACCCAGTCTATTTATCTGAAACTTATAAATACAACATGTATATCATTTCTAACTTGGCAGTGAAATATGCTCAAACACTGTAATTTATTGAGAAATCAACATATTGTACTTACAAGAAGATTTAAATAAATAAAATACTTGTCAACTTGGCACATACATATTGAAATCATGCAAATAAACATCTTAATATACTGATAAGGGTTGATTACTCAACATATGAGAAATCATCAGCAGTACTTGTAAATTATCTGAAATTCCTAGAATAACGTGCACATCAACCTCAATCCCGAGTTGTGCATCACTTAACCTAGTTAAGAGTTAATTACTTATCATGGAAAGATTTAATATTAATTATTGGGAATTTCTAATAATAACCTTGAAAAATGTGCCAATTCGTGTTAAGACAGAACCACACACATCAAATATAATAGGGAGCGTGCAACTAGGTTTCCATTGCCATTTTCATGTCATCATCATTTCTTTGAAATTGAGCATCTATTAACTTACTAAAAACGTACAACCTAGGTTTATACCCAAACTATGCCGTTACTGGCCACGTGCATCCGAGTTCAACATTTAATCGAGTAATTTAAGTTTCGATCCATTGTGCATTTACACTAATCCAAATCACACATCAATTAACTAATTAGCATCGTGCAAACGTTAATAAATAAAATGTGCAAATTAGAAATCGAGCGACGCAGGCACTGCCCGACACCTGGGTAAACGTTGTTACCCGCAAATAACATCGATTCAACCAAAAACACTCGATTATTTGAGTTAAATGTGCTTAGTGAGTGAAATTCTACTCATAGTGGGTCGAGGTGACCGAAATCGACTTGAAATTCATCCAGAGTTCAGTTTCCAGGTGTCAACAGGTCTTCTTCTACCTCCTAACAGTCCTGGATTTGAATGTGGCACATAAAACAACTTCTTGGTTTGGGCGTCGTTCGCTGCTGGAGCTACAGGTTCTTGCTTGGACCTCAAAGACGATCTCAATAGCACTTTTCCTTGGTACTTCCTCATGCCCAAAGCAGCTCAAGGCCACGGTTGCAGCAGCTGCTGCTAAAACTAGATGGGGCACCGCCCTACTGGTTGGCCATCGGTTGAGTGTGGAGAAGGAAGGAGAAGACAGAGACGTCGCAGGCACTGCTAAAACGGCCGTCGCGAGCCCTAAACAACCATCGTTGCTGCTGATCCTAGTATTGACCGTTGCTACCTAGCCGGTCGATGCTATTGCTAGGTAGGGTGGTGCTAGGGCACTGTTAGGACGAGGATAGGGTGAAGAAAGGAAGGAGAATAGAAGGGTGGGCGCTGCTGGTCAGAGGTGAAGGATTCCTAAAATTGGTCGTTGCTTCTCCTCGGTTGTAGATCGACCGGGCACTGCGTGCTGCTTATTGATGCCAGGCGTCGGTCAGTTGGGGAAGAAAGGGGATAAGGGAATATGAAATAAAGGGAAAGGGGTTATTAAGGCTAATAATTGGGTAAATTGTAGATTCAACCCAAGAACTTCAAATCATCATAACTTTCTCTATGTAAGTCCAAATTACACGATTTCTTTTGCAAAATTCCAAGCACGAGATCCACTACAACCTCAATGCATAAAAACATGCTAATTAGCTTGTCACAACTGGTCAAAGAACTAATTGTATCTGTGAGTACGTAACTCAACTTAATCAACTTAATGATGCTATTATCATTGTACTTATTAATTGACTTTGATGTGGGTCATAAAAATCTCCCTCCCTTAGAAGAATTTCTTCCTGAAATTCCTAAAAGAGAAAAGGAAACTTATTACGCATCTCTGACTCAAGCTCCCACGTGGCTTCCTCGAGGTTGTGGTTCCTCCTCAGAACTTTCACTAACGGTATCTCTTGATTCTTGAGCTTCTTGATCATCTGATCAACTATCTGTACAGGTCCTTCAACATAGGACACATCTGGTCTGAGCTGCGTAGGTTCTGGGTCCACTATCTGTTGGATTTTAGGGGAGATAGAGAAGGCAGTGGAAATAAAAATGTTCTTCTCCCAAACCCAGAATAAAGAATCGCGTCAACATCTATACAATAGGAAGGATGGTTTGTGGAGGCATACCTTGTCCCGAGGCTTGCTCGGCGAAATTACCTCACGGCTTGCGCGGTCTTCACCTCTGGTCTTGGATGGTGTCTGTGTAGCTCCTGGTCTCACTGGGACTGTCGGGATTGACAGCTGTCCTCCGAGTAGCAAAAGTCTCCCACCTCTGAAGTAGTCCACACAGACCACCTGGAACTCCGATCTCCTTGTCCCATAAGGAATCGGAAGGAGTCACACCCTCCTGTCGGTGTACTAGTCACTGACACACTCTCCTACCACCATTCGCTATTCTGTAGTTGTCTTTCCCTTACTGTGCCTCCCTTATCGGGTAGCACTTGCTCGAGCTCTCTCAATTACAAGAGAGAACGACAACTTTACAGAGCAACTGGTGCACTGAGTTGTTGTCTGAGAAGCCCCCACTACCCCTATATATAGGAGGGTCATGGGATAGGGTTCTCTACCTCGGGCAATGCGGGATTAAAGCAGGAGTCACTACTACAGAACAGGCCTTTGGCGTCAGTTGTTTAAGCCCTTTTAGCGACGGTTCTAAAGCGGCGCCTATGTGGGTGCCTCTAAAGGTCGAACTCTTCGGCGTCGGTTTTATAACCGATGCCGAAAGGCTTCACGCAACCAAAAACATGCCAGCAGGGCAACAATAGGCGTAAGCTATTTATAGTAAGCCGACACCACAAGGCTTTGTGCCAAAAAAGGGTGCCATCTAGGGCACTATCTGCGTTGGTTTGCTAACAAAAAATCGACGCCATATTCCCAAATGCCACGGCCGTGCTACTATAGGCGTCAGTTTTGTACTAATAACTGACACTTTTTCTACCACGGCCGTGCTTTCCTGCACGGTCGGGTTGTTTGTCATATTAGGCGGCGGTTTTTATCCAATAACCGACGATGTAAGCCTTTGATGACGATGTTCTATAAATAACTGACGCCTATGTTTTTTTTCTTATCAGTTTGTAGGCCTGCTGTGACTGGTCAGTAGGATGAGAACCTACAGTTCAGTTTTCTAAACTGTAGGTTTATGACATCCATTGATATCAGCCAACAAACATGCCACAAACCTGCAAAATCAACAAATATACTTTTCACACAAGTAGATACATTCATACATCAATTCAATTCTCACATTCACACTTGTAGAAACATTCAAATACATGTAGAAACATTCAGACATGTATAAACATTTAGAAATATTCATTTACAAAATATCATTCAACATCTCTATCAGCATCCCAATTATATCTTACAATCGCCACTGCTTGTATGGCTCTTGCCCATTCTTCTCTTACTTTATTTAATACTTCCATCGTATATGGAGCATGTACATCTTTTAAGCGTTTACCTATAGTGTGGTCAGTTTTAAACACCTGCCAAGAGAATGATGTATATATAAGTAATAATATAAAAATAAGATTGATATATTTCATACTAACTAATGAGACTATATATAATACCTCATGTATGGTATCGATATCCAATGCGACATATTGGATAATCATCTGCATAAATCACATCACATAGTATGTGCATGCCCAGCCATTGTCTTTTGTAGCGCACTATAAATTGAAACATACAAAATAATATAAAATACAACTAAGCACAGTTCACATAAATAATATATACATTGGAGTCGGGAACTTACTTTTACGTTCTCCCAAATTATTGGCTAGTTCTTTTTCCTTGGGACCTTTCCTCCAACATTTTTGAATGCATCTAAACCCCTACATGTTAATGTAACATATTAAATTGCATAATTAAATAGTAATATAATAACATATATTAACGGATATAAAAATGAAATATTTCTCACTAGAATAATGGCAATCTCATTACGTGTCCAATTTTAGTATTCAATGTACTCCCCGTTGGATCTAGATAATAAACAGTGAACGTCCCGGGGAGAATAACTAGTAACTTCCAATGCCTACCGCTAGAGGTAAAAGATATAAAAATTAATAACTTAAAATCCATAATAAAAATGTAATTTTCTTAAGTCCAAATTATAAGTAAAGTAAACTTGCTTGAAATTGAATGGAGCTATTATTATTGTCTTCTTTTGCTGACCGAAAATTGTAAAAGAATCTATACAGTATTGTTGAACACTATCAGGGTCTTTAGCTACCATACTAATCAATGATGGAATCAAAAATCCCACATGGTCAAATGCAAATGGTTTACATTGATTTTCGACTAAGTAGCTGAAAAACATGTATTACGTATGCATTAATATATAAGAAACCAGATCACCAGATCTTACACAAGGTATATGGATGTATAAATAAGATCTCACCTTATCCATGTCTCTATCATTGATGTATTCAGCCAATCATATATAAACAACACAATAATATCTTGTATAAATAAAGAGCTTTCGTATGATTGACCTACATAATTTGCTTCTAAAGAAACAATTATAGGGCAATGTATATTATGTGCCCGTAGCCAACATGCCATTCCCCTACAAGCAAGACCTAACGGGTATTTTAGGTCAGTTGGAACCCAACTTGGTAATGCAGGAAGTGGAGGTGGAGGCCTAGGTTCCCCGAGTGTCTTCTTTTTAACCTGTATATAAAATTTCAGATCAATTGACCTCATATATACACATTAACAATCTAAAGTAATGTAAATTTATCTTACAATTTCAGTAGTGTAGACGACATCTGCTTTGGGCCACAATATCAACCCGCCTTCTGCCTCAGCAACTGTATCAATATCCAGGTGGGCATATGGAAATGTAGCTTCCCTCCAATTGGGTAATACACGTATCGGGCTCACACAAACGTAGCCCTGTGGCATTAGAGTCCCGTGAAACGTTGCCCCAGGAAGGGACGGGTAAGCTTGCGCCTTTACAACAACATAGTCTTGCATTCTTAAGCGGCATGGCTTCAACGCCTACAAATTTATGTAAAGAATGTTATACATATATACATATCATCTTGAAAAGACTAGATACAATGTCATAAACAATACTTATAGAAGACGTGTTAGGCAGTGGGTCTACAAGATTACTCTCAGTCTGTGCATCAGGAGAAGAGTGGGTCGCCATAGGCTGATTGGAAGCCTAATATGCCTGCCACCACACCATTTCTTCCTTGACCTTCTCAGCAACTATATCATTGACCTTTTTAGCAACTATATCCTCGACTCTCTTATTCTCCTATACATGGATAAAAGAAACATTAGATTCTTATTATTGAATTCCCTTTTTAGTAACATTCTAAAAAAAGAATAGGTTACCTCTTCTTGTGAAAGTCCCGCTCTGGGATTGCGCTGGGATGGCCCAAAGAATGCTTTGATGCCCACACCAGTGCCTGCACCCCTAACACATGCAGGATGTTCTGGGTTACCCAGAGCAACTGTCAATTCATCCCTTGTGCCCCGAGAGATGAACGTGCCTTGTTTCCTCTGCTCGTGCAGCTCCCGCTAATCACCATCAATAGAAATTGGTAAGTTAACACCACAAATAATCAATATTCAAACGATTGCTCTAAGAGTTGTATTTTACCATTTTTGGAACTGCCTCAGCAGTTACGGGCTTCTTTATTTCACCCTTCTTGTTTTTCCTCCCAGCTATCCAAACATCATGGCAAGGCATGGGTGTGGCACATGTAGTAGAGGACTCCTAAGTAGCAGCAGACTCCGCCTGTAGTCTTTGGCGAACGCTTGCATAGCCCTTTGGACCCATAGTGTGGTCATGCACATTTAGTGCACACCTTGCTTTTTGCGCCTCACTGAGGGCCTAGTTAGTATGCACATTAATGATTTGGTTAGTAGCACTAAATGTTAATCTTGAATATGTGAATACAACATATATTAATTAAATTGGGAGTGACGCCTAATACCTTGAATTCATCAGATTTTCTTGAAGTCACAAACGTCTCCCAATCTTCTTTGTCCAAGAAGTTCCACTGTCCAAGGGCTGACTTCTTCTTCTTATCACCATCTTTTATGTATTCTCTGTTGAGATTTTTCCTATAGTTCCTTAGCATCTTTCTAGTGCGTTGCATCACGCTTTTACAATGCAGCTTCTCATCCAATGCAAACAGATTCTGTAAAATAGAATTGCTATTAATTAGTATCCAAAAATAGAATTGCAAATAATAGAATTTGTAATCTACAAAATAGAATTACAAATAATAATAACTTACACATAAATCCTTCCATATCATTTCTTTCTTTGCCTGAGGAACTTTATGCCAATTATCATACTTAACACCACAATGGCTTCGAGTGACAACCCCAAGATAGTTTACAAAATTATTGCGGTTTACTCCAATTGAATTTCCTCCATTATCAAACTCCACAACCAATCTTGATCCACTGCCACTTAGCGCTATTAACTTCTTCAACAGAGTGATGTCCCTTTTCTTATTAAGTGTTTGGTGATGCGCATCAAGTTCCTCCAATGCTTCAATGGGTACATGTGCATCATCAACCTAAAATTTGACAAAAATAAACACACTGAATTAGCCCAATATAGAAATATGGGATATATGACATAACTAGAAGATAATGAATTTTATAGAAATATAGGATATGTTTTTAGAACTTACATTGGTATCCTCACCATGCTCATCATGGACAACATGCTCATCATGGACTTCATGCTCATCATGGACATCATGCTCATCATGGTCAGCCATCTGAAAATGTCATTAAAAAGGCAAACATTTAGCATTTGTATTAACTAGAAGATAATGAAATATCAAATCTGAAAATGATATTGATATTAAAAAAGCAAACATTTAGCTTCAATAAAAAAATATAAACATGCATGCCTCTAAAATTGTGATATTTTATCATCTTGGCGCTTTGTGTAATATGTGAACCCATTAATGTCAAACCCTTCATAAGACATAACATTCGGTTTTGGTTTAAAGGCAAGGCATTTGATAGTTTTCGTAATATCATTTGGTGTTTGAGATAGTTGATGTAAGACTTTATCTTCAAACCACTTAGTAAAAGTCTTGTTATGCTCTCTAGCAAGCCACATTGAACTTGCTCGAGGATGTTGTCTCTTGATGAAATTGGTATGTTCCTCGATATAAACACTCACTTCGTCCATGTTGTGTAAAATATACAAGTGACCTTGTTCCAACTGCTCATGGCTGATTACTTTGACCCGTTATCCCAAAATTCCTTTGCCCTCCTCAATATTCTTGTCATCAACAAGAGTGTTATTACCACTCAGAAAGTCATTGAAAAATCCATAACCTCTCTCGCCACATAACCTTCAATAATACTCCCTTCAGGCCGATAATGGTTTTGAACATCACCTTTAAAAATGGTCATGTATCATTCAAAGGGATACATCTAATGCAAGAAAACTGGTCCCAACATTTTCACTTCCCTAGTCAAGTGGACAACAAGATGTACCATGATATCAAAGAACGAAGGAGGAAAATACATCTCAAGCTGACATAGGGTAACAACCACTTCGTAAACTTAGCACAGCCTGTGTATAACGGTATCTCGTCATCATGCACAATGTTTCTAAAGATAGGAGATGGATCGGTGTGCTCTAACCTACAACTATCCAACATCGCATCAACGATGTCTACCGGAACTGGTTCTTTCACATCTACATCATCGGAGGCAATTTCTTCTTCCACCCAAGCACTGCTATCGACATCCACTGGTTTCGAGTTTGAAATCTCTCCATGCCAGTGCCATTCTGTATAGCCTTGTACAATCCCGTTGCACATGACATGACTTTTGATTTCGTCATCAGTGCTGACTTTCAAGTTGTTACTACAATGCCTACATGGACAGTAGAACCTATCTCCAGGTTCTTTCCTATGTTCCTCGGCAAATCTAAAAAACTGATCAAGACCAGATATAAACTCTGGGGTGCAGCGATTGCGAATGGATATCCATAATCTATCCATTCTATGATCAAAGAGAAAACAAGTATATATTAGGACAAGATTAGGGTCTACGGTTAACAAATACATGTGATGTCATTCTTATATATAATAAATGTGTACCACCTATCCCATCCTTGAACACCTAATCTCACTAGTAAGTGTATAATGTGTATTGGGTTTTCGAGAAAATGTCGGCAGCATTTCCCCGTTGTTCTCTAAGTACATATGTACTGAGAGAAAAAACGGAGAAATATTGTCGAAATATTCTCGAAAACCCAATACACATTATACACTTACATCCTAAGTGAGATTAGGTGTTCAAGAATAGTCCCAAACCGGGGACAATCTAAGATTTACTCCTAATGAGTAAATCTTGGACGGGTTTCTAGGCCAACAAATACATGTGCTGTCATTCTTATATATAATAAATGTGTACCACCTATCCCATTCTTGAACACCTAATCTCACTAGTAAGTGTATAATGTGTATTGGGTTTTCAAGAAAATTTCGGCAGCATTTCCCCATTGTTCTCCAAGTACATATGTACTTAGAGAACAAACAGGGAAATGCTGCCAAAATTTTCTTGAAAACCCAATACACATTATACACTTACATCCTAAGTGAGATTAGGTGTTCAAGAACAGTCCCTAACCGGGGACTATCCAAGATTTACTCCTAATGAGTAAATCTTGGACGGGTTTCTAGGCCAACAAAATCATATCATTAAGAGCATGGTTTCATGTTAGGTCATCGTAGGTCATAATAATCCACTAGAATGAGCAAAAAAGGTTTCATGGTGTTAAAATAGCATAAGAGTATTAGAACTTGATTCTAGAGTGTACAAGACATAATAGTGACTACCGATTTTGTGGGGTGATATCATTTCATAGGATTTATAGATTCAAATTTAACAAGTGTACAAGTTGCATCATTTTAATACTCTAAAGGTGAGTAGTGGGTCATAGAACATAAAAGATGGAATTACAAGGAAAGTAAGCAAGCTAGATCAATTAACACTCATCTCAAGGGAACATTAGTTACTGAGGGGACCAAGAAAGAGTGCTTTTAATCACTAGGATCATACAAGTAGAAATGTTGATTAAGTCTATGTGATTAAAGATCAAGTAGTGTATCAAATCAGGGTTTTGGGGGATGTTTACCTCTGTTTGAGCCCAGTCGGGCATCAGCAGGGAGAGAGGGTGAGACGGAGGGTAGGCGAGTAGGCAGGCAAGTAGGCAGGAGAGCAGGTGACGGGCAGGGAGACGGCGGGCAGCAGTAGATGATCAATTAATTCCTAAAACAGTACATAAATAAATACAAATCAGTACATAAATAAATACAAATCAATAAATAACTTAATAAAAAAACACCCAACAACATTGTGCCTTGGAACAGCCCAAGCATCTACCCAGGCATCCCGAAGGCCTAACTAGGCTGGGCGCCTGGGTTTGGGACCTTAGGTGAACACCTGGGCTGGCTAGGCGTGCCTGGGTGCCGCCTGGGTAGGTCAGTAGGTACCTGGGCAAGGGAGGTCGAGCAGGTCAAGGTGAGGTCGAGGTGAGGTGAGGTCAAGTAGGTCGAGCAGGTCGGCGGCGAGGAGAATGGCAGTGGTGGGCGGCGGCGAGCAAGGAATACCGGAAAGCTCCAGAACCAACCGCAGGGCAAGTAGGCATAGCGGCAACAGGGCAGCAGAGACTAGGGACCGGAGACCGGCGCGGCGACCAGGGACTGAAGATGTCGGCGGCACAGAAGGAGTAGGGGAGCGGCGGCGGCGCGCAAGGTTGAATGCGGGCGGGTGGGGGTTGAGTAGGGCAACCAGCAGCAGCGGCGGCGAGAGTAGGAGAATTCTCACGATGAAATAGAAGAAAGGGGAAGATTCAGGTGATCATGGGTCTATTAAGTTTGTAAAAGGCGTCGGTTGTCTAAAAAACTGACACCTAAACATCTTAAGCGTCAGTTGATCATAAAAACTGACGTCCAATTGGACAATCTTTTCCCTAAATTATTTGGCGGGAACCATTATCAGCATTGGTTATCAAAGGATAACCGACACTGTATTTGACACTTTTTGCGCAAATTTTCATCTTATATAGGCATCGGTTAGTAGTTAAAAAATCGACGTTGTATGTGACACTTTTTTTTTGCTCGAAAATTGGATTTCGCGGGCAATTTTAGGCGTCGATTTGTTTTGCCTAGCCGACGCTTAATACAAAGCGGTACTTGTGTCTGGCTGGTCTTCGAATATAGACGTAAGACTTACTAAATAACCGACGTGGAATGTTATAGGCGTCAGTTTGTTTAAATAACCGACGCCCAAAAAAGCGACATTGAATGTTGTTTCTGTAGTAGTGAATAGAAGGGTTTCAAATTCTCCACAAAAGAACCAACTTGCGCCAGCTGAACCAATCGTTTCATACATGAAATGGTCAGTTGGGGAGTTGAGCCGATCGGTTGGGGCACCTGAGCCGATCGGTTCATCTCATGAGCCGATCGGTTTGTGGTCCTGGTCCAACTCAAATTGACTTTCAAATTTGTCTCCGATTAATCAAATATTAATCTTTGTCCAAGTTGAATTTGTACAAGTGAAACAAATTGTATTTGCAAAATAGTCTTCTGACTTTCCTAACAATCTCGGTTGATCAGTTGAGCCGATCGGTTCAACCCTTGAACCGTTCGTCTCAGCCTATCTTGAGTTGATCGGTTCATCACATGAGCCGATCGGTTCAACAACCTGAGCCGATCGGTTCATCACATGAGCCGATCGGTTGGAAGTGCAAACTGTGCAAAATCAGTCAATCACAGTTTCAATCAATCTGATACTCTAATCAATTGGTCCAACACCTTGAACACTATGATATTGAGCTATCAATTGATTAAGTGTTTAATTGAACTACTGAACTCCTTTAGTAATCAATGTAAACATCATTTGTGGATAAACTCCTCTTCCAGGTTAAATCCTATGTGTGTGACCCTGTAGGCCCATTTCACATTGGCTGTGAAAGTCCATAACACTTATGACTTCACAAGCAAAGAGTGGTCCCTAGTCGCACAGCAGTGCTACCCAAGTGAAATAGAAAGTTGGAGAACAACTTTCAATCCTACAATCCATGAATGGTGTTATAGTGAATGTATAACTCCTTTGTCATTGATATCCCAAATGAACTCAAGGCATGGAACATTCATCCTGTCAACGTTCATTCACTTTCTTGATCTCAAAGTAGATTGGAGGAGATATGTATGACATCAATATTACATATTGATTCACACATGCCTGTGCACACCTATCTCAATCCTACTCATCGAGTGGCCATGTATATCAAACTCCCTCAGGAGGAACAAATCCCATATCTATCACTCACCCCTCAAAAGCCCCATGTGTCAAAGCCACCCAATCATCACCTTTATAACAACCCATGTTTCAGGACTGCGTTTGATGACGTCAAAGTGTACCCAACGACATGTGTTGAGTGTAGTGATTTTAGGTCAAAGAATCACACTCACCACCATCATTGTGATAACTGACTGTGACTACCATGTCATGGTTCCATGTGTCAAACTCACGGTGGGTCTGTCCGGTAAGCTTGTTCTCTAACAAGTACCTATGTGTTTGGTTTGATATCTCCATATCATGACTAATGAGATTCTATCATCAACCAACACCACAATCTAGTCTTGTGTGTCATTTTTGTCTATCTACCTTCCACAATGACATCCGACTAGGGACATAATAAGAATGTACAAACTCTTAGCATCCGTATGATCTCGTCATTTAGGTCCTCAACCTGAAAGCATACTTCATTGAGTACTGTCATTCTCTAGACATTCAACCTGTTCTATCATTATCTCATATGACTGAACCAGAAAGAATTAAAAGCTTGCCTTTGATCTTTATCAAATCAATCTTAATGTATCCCACCAATCATCCCATGATTGGCTCTCAGCGCATACATACCAATAGACTCCCACTTGCACTATGAGCCAATCACCATTGAATCATATTCATAGTGATCTTCAAACATGTCCCACATGTTACTGTGCTCGAGTGCTAATATAGTGAGTTATGGCAACACCTTGCCAAAGTCGGTATTAACTGCATGTCTCTCATCTCTTCATTGTACGTCATACGTATGAGATGGAGTTATCGTAATATGCGATCTAGTAATCCTTTGCTAACCTTTAGATGCATTGCATGACCAAGTGTTCCTAACTTGTCATCAATGACTGGAATAACTATAAGTTCATCTCATGAACTTACAGATCCATATAGTATCCACTAATGTTCTCTAACACATGGATACTCAGCTTTTCCCTTTTAAACGGCTTTCTTGGAATGTTTCCATTAACAAACATTCACTTTTATATATATCTCATATATATATATATATATTGCGATTAATTTTTTGTCCTTTTCGGAAGTTCGCATCAGTGTAACTCTTTACATTGAACCCTTCCTTATTTCCACAGAACTAGTACTTCTCAAGTACTTATCAAATTTTTATGGTATTCCAGTAACCCTTACTAGAACTAGACACACATCCACTCGTCATGTCCCACATATGAGTTATTAGGATGAGCACATCATATTTTCATGTCCTACATACAAGATGATGAGTGCATTTTATTCTTGCTATGTCCATACATGCAAGATAATGGGATGATTACATACATGATAGATCCATATCTATTCTTAGTGTTCCCATTCTTCATAGGAATTGGACACTTGGCCTTGGGATACCAACTCCATGTAACATGGACAAGTTTTCTCCCACTGAATCTGTGCATACTGAACCCTTCAATATAGATTTCCAATGTATGCTCTCTCTTTTCAGGTCAAGAGGTTTTCGAGAACTATCTCATAGATCTCTTATTCCTATCACATAGGAAATGTCTGTATCTTCCTTAAAGATAATTTCCACTTTGGATTTCCATTCTTAGAACATCTCATTTCACATCAACATGTGAAATGTAAATATGCTCCCACTAAATCATAGATCCCATCTTTATCTTTGACATGTCAATCAAACCTTTGACTATACTATCAAAGTAAAGATCCAACTCTGAGTTGCTTGTACTCAATCAATCACATTGATTAGTCCATTGTAACTTATAGACTTCATTTGCATTAATTGATTCATAAACCTTATAGGTTGTGTAACATACACATCCTTGTTTTATTCCTTATAGTAATGTGGTTTTAGTATCTGTATGCCAATGTCTTAGTCATTAAGTTGCAATCAATAAGCATCATCCTTATCAAAATGTCATCCATGTGTCTTAACACTTAAGACTCATTCACACTTATGGATTTTATTCCAATGGGTGCTACCATCAAGGCCATACCTTATGGTTTACATGGAAGTCATTTAGGACATAATGGTCATAAACCATAACTCAAAATCTGGTTCGTCATATTCATCTAGATAGTTGAATCATCTCATGACCAACTCATCACATAGATAATTGAGGTGTATCTATTAAGGATATAAGAACTCACAACCTTTGTAATTCTTAATGTCCTTTATTAGTGTGGGGTATTCTTTATTTAAGAAGAATTTAGTTATTTGATAATCATCCTCTAACTCCTTAGAGTATGACTCCTTGTTGATTTAGACATCACCATGCCTTAATCATGAGCTTACTATGATACACTATCATAATCACTAATGAGGATCTCAAACATTTGGTCCAAGTATTTCATTCATTGATTTCATCAAGAATTAACACTTTACCAAATTCGTACTTCATCTATGTTATTCTTGAACACTTCAAGATATTCATATTTGTATTTCTCTAAACACCATTTGAAGTACCAGCATTAAGTCCAATAGGTACATAAATACATCACATGTATTATACCTAATAGGATAATCATTCTCCCACTACCAATAGTGAAGATTGATTAATCATGTCCAAGAGATTCATGTCTCTTACTGGTTCTCTAACCAAAAGAGTCTAGATTATCCATCATATGGAAACTAGAAATGAATTTCTCATGATTTATGCTAATTTCATTGTTTGAGTTATAAATAACTTTTAGGTATCATTTTATCTTATGCATACCAAGTACCACAAGATAAACAAGGCATTGCCACAATGATTGAAACATCAACTTTATTAATTGCCATCATTGTCACACAATATGCAATAATTAAAGTGTTTCTATTCATTGGCAAATATGAAATAGCAGTTCATAACTCTATTACATGCTTTCAAGGCTGAAAATAAACTAAAGTACTCCTATCTATGGTGGTAACACTTGCCCCATTTATTGAGTGATTTACATTTTATATCTTGGTATCATATACCTAAAAAATGTTACAAGTTTATTTCATGACACCTTCAGGTGGAGATGCCTGTCACCTCTTTCTTTAGTTCTTCCAGACAAAGTGGACAATTCTTTTTTTAATGTCCTGGCTTTTGAAAATGGTGGCAATTGCCTCTCTTGGTCATGCCTCCCTTGGGCTTGAAAGCTGAAGATGCCTTGGGCTGCTGGCTAGCATCAGAACCTTTCATAGCTTTGCCCTTTCCCTTGCGCTTGGTCTTGCCTTTCTTGTCACTGATCATCATCACAAACTTAGGCTTGTCCTACTTCATTTATGTCTCGACTGTCCTCAACATGCCCAACAACTCTGTCAACGGCTTGTCAAAGTTGTTCATGTTGTAATCCATCACAAACTGACTGTAGGATTCTGGCAATGATTGCAGTATCACTTCAGTAGCCAACTCTTGGCTCAGAGGAAATCCCAGTCTTGTTAGGTTCTCCACATACTCAATCATCTTGAGCGTGTGAGGACCAACTGAATCTCCTTATATCATAACACACTTGAGCAATGCCCAGGAGACATCATATTTCTCTTGCCGTGCTTGATCTTCATACACATTCTTGAGATGATGAATCATCTCAATGACACCCATGTTCTCATGTTGTCTCTACAACTCGTGGTTCATGGAGCACAACATCAAGCACTTTGTATCAATGGCATCATCAAAATGCTTCTTATAACCATCCCTTTCTGCCTTTGGTGCGGTAGGAGCAGGTTCCTATGGAACTTGAGTATCCAGGACATATCACTTTTGCTCTTGAGTGAGAACAATTCTCAATGTCCTAAACCAGTTGTGGAAGTTAGTCCCATTCAGCTTGTCCTTCTCAAGGACCGATCGCAATGAAAAAGTGATTGTTATTTGTTGTCATTTGTACTATAAAAGTAAACATATGTAGTTTAGTCCAAAACTCAATTTTGACTTATTTTGATTGATTTGAAAAGTTGACGATATAATTAGGACTTTAATTAATTATCGCTTCCACTATTTTTGTTCAAATTGATAGCCCTCACCATCAATTTGGAAGATTGCAGTGTACAATCTTCTAGTGGGTCAAGATCCTGAAATCCTCTAAGTCATGGACCAGCTAGGGCTATCACCCACAACTTAGATCTTCCAGGTAGGCAACTTTTGCCAATTGCATCATATGCAACTCTTGAAAGTTGTCATATGCAACTCCTTGCCATGATCACCTCCATGCCTCAAGGTGCTAGATCCTATCTAGGTCACCTTGTTAAGTCCGACCCAAAGCCAACACGATGAATATGCACCCTTCTATGGTAGACCCACATATCCATCCTTCACGCTTCCACGAGATAGACGGTGCACCACGCTAGGGCATGCCCACACTTGGCCGATCAAGCTTTTCACGTGTGTTGCATTTGGAAGGCATCTAAAACTTTAATATTTAATGATGGATTTGGTTTTTAGAGGTACATATACATATCCAATCACCACAATATATAGTACGTATCATATACATGTTATATCCCACAAAAAACATGTGAAATGATAAAAGCAATGATTATGGCCATCCTAATGTGATTCCTTGAGCCAAGAGGAATCATGGTCATCTAGGTCCACATCACATGCAACCTGTATAAGATGAACTCTGTGCTTTGTCGTACGAGTTGATCAACTCATCACATGAATGACCTGCTCGCCCTGGCCAGTCGTCTGGGTGCCACCAGCCGATTGGTTGGCTCCTCCAACTGATTGGTTTGCCTAGTCATCGTGCATCTCCTCATGGCCGCCACTCGATCGTCTCGCTCCTCGAGCTGATCGTATGGATCACCAACTGATCGGTTCACTCCTTAAACCGATTGTCATTTTTGTCATCAGATTGTCCTCCGTTCTTAGACATAACATGAAATATAAAAAGATCTATCCTATTTACATTTAAATGGGAAACCCTGAGTTACATTTGGGGGGAGCAAAGGTAGGAAAGAAATCTCGAGTTATCTTCAGTTACATCAGGAATAGGAGAAAGGGAATCGGTGCGTATACCAAGATGCAAGCAACCACATTCAACCAAGAACACACATAGGGTTTGTTGCCCATAACCACACTATACATCCACCATAAAACTCGTTTACGGGCAATG
Organism: Alisma plantago-aquatica; assembly: GCA_963693085.1. Classification (NCBI taxonomy): domain Eukaryota; kingdom Viridiplantae; phylum Streptophyta; class Magnoliopsida; order Alismatales; family Alismataceae; genus Alisma; species Alisma plantago-aquatica. Next base: position 1,545,987,562 of record OY856409.1, read on the forward strand.
CATATCGAGTGCATTCATATTACATATCATATATATATATATTGGGATTTTTGGATTTAGGATTGGACATGCACAAAGCCAATTTTATTCACATCGTATGCAATAAATAAAGGCGACAAACCAAAATTGATCACATCAATAATCCTAAAGTATAGAGCAGTTGACATGGCTCTGATACCACTGTTGGGTTTTAGGGGAGACAGAGAAGGCAGTGGAAAAAAAATTCTTCTCCAAAACCCAGAATAAAGGAATCACGTCAACGTCTATATAATAGGAAGGATGGTTTGTAGAGGCATACCTTATCCTGAGGCTTTCTCGGCGACATTACCTCATGGCTTGGGCAGTCTTCACCCTTTGGTCTTGGATGGTGTCTGTGCAGCTCCTGGTCTCACCGGGACTGTCAGGATTGACAACTGTCCTTCGAGCAGTAGAAGTCTCTTGCCTCTGAAGTAGTCCACACAGACCACCTGGAACTCCGATCTCCTTGTCCAAAAAGAAATCGGAAGGAGTCACACCCTCCTGTCAGCGTACTAGTCATCGACACACTCTCCTACCACCAGTCGCTATTCTTGTAACACCCCTGACCTGGGTTATGACCTAACCCTGGAAGTTTTGCCTAAATATGTAATTAATATACTTTTGAACACTCCCTGGCATGTAATTAAGTTCCTCAGGAACATTTACTTTCAATTTTGCTCCTTTTGGTATAAAGTTGTAGCATTGTGTTGTATGCAGGGACCTATGTGCAAATTACCCAGTTTAAGGGTTGAACTTGCAAAATTCACAACATAAGATGTTCCTTTGATGTTGAGACATCATGAGAATGGTTATGGTAAAGTTTGAGGGATTTCCCAAGCTTGAGCACCAAGGTGCAGCTGTGGAAGCAATTCCCATGCTTAGAAACCCTAATTTGGGGTAAAGTGCAATTTACCCAAATTGAGGGGTCCAAGTGTAATTCTTAATATCTAGAACATCTTTTATGACTCTTGTCATCATTTAGAGTAGAAATGATGAAAGGGATACATCATTTAATAATCAGATGAGAAAAATGACCTTTGTGATAGAAATCACCTAAAATGGGTATGAAACCCTTTCATGTATGTACCCTAGTTGAAGGTTGGATTCCTTTACCCCTAGATCTTGAGATTTCATGAGATTTGCATAAGGATAGATAGGTTTGGTCGTGCCTTTGAGCAAGGAGGGACCTAGATGTGATTTCCAATCTTGTGAGGTCCTTAGGGTGTAAAAGAGGCTAAAGTATATAAGCCCTTTTCCCTTGCAATTAAGTGAACGGACTTTCTTTCCTTCACTTCTCTTCCTTTCTTGCTCAAACGACCAAGGGTAGCTCTGGAGCTCAGGGGGGGGCGACCAACCTATTCAAGGTAAGAAAACCCCACCTTCTAGCTCGAATTCATGGAGGAATTCACTTTCTAAGGTTGGTTTTATGGTTAGCTTACTTAGTCTTCTTGTTCTAGCCGACCAAAGCAACGTTTCCTTGGAGAATTCACCTCTGACCAAGTTGTGGAAGCTCAAGGACGCCATTAAAGCTTGGAGCTTGAAGGCTTGGAGCTCTAAGATCAACCTTTAGGCGGGTTTTATAACTCTAAACTTATGCTTTATATGTATGCTCAATTCTTGCAATTTACTTGGTAAATTCTCCTTCTACCACCCTTCTTCCTTGCACGTTTGCAAGAAAATCAGTGGAGAAACTGACCTTGCAAGAGGTTGAAGATGAGGGGCATGATTCCCTATGTTACTTTTTCAAACGACCTTGGACCCTTTCGGTCCAAACGGTTGCAAACCGTTTGGGTTCAAACGGTTTCAAACCGTTTGGATTGAAATGGTCTCAAGACCGTTTGAAAGAGTTGACCAAGGGACGACCGTTTGAGGGTCTGTTCCTAACATGTTGAATTTCATCTCTGCAAAGAATCAAAGTCTAATTCTTAACCAATTGAGAGTTGAAGGCACTTCAACATGAAACCCTAATCGGGTGAAAAAGTGCTGATTTGACATATAGATCTCGTTGAGTTTTGGGTTGAGGGACCCAAACGGTCTCAAGACCGTTTGGGGATTTCTCCAAACGGTCCTAAGACCGTTTGGGCACAACCCAAGACCGTTTGAAGGTCTAGGGTTAAGTTAATCTAATGGTTTGAGGGTCCAATTGTAGGAAATTGATGAATTGATGAAAATTGCTGATTTTGACCTAATTGGACTTCAACCTTAGTCAAAACGACTTGGATTTTGGTCAAACTTTGGGAAAACGGTCTCAAGACCGTTTGGATGATGTCCAAACGACCTCAAGACCGTTTGGTCCAAGTTTGAGCCCAATTGGAGGTCAATTGATAGGTTCAACCTCGAATTGATTCACATTGTTGAACATTGATGACCAATCGAATTAAAACCCTAATTGAGGAGGATTGAACCCTAATTGGCTTGCAATTGAGGGTCAATTGGATATCTAAGTGGTTAAGGCTAACCCTAACTGACTCGAATTATAAGTGGTTAGCATAGCTTTGACCATTTGAGGACTTCAACACACATATCCATGAACATTGGTAACCTTTGAACCACTTTGGAGGTCCAAACGGTTTGAGCCCTTTTTGGACCAAACGGTCTCAAGACCGTTTGGGGCCAAACGGTCTCAAGACCATTTGGGCTCAAACGACCTCAGGATCGTTTGGTCCAATCGATCTCAAGTAAGTTTGATCAAACGGTCTCAAACCGATTGAAGCTCCAAACGGTTGGGAAGTCAACCCTTCCAAACGGTCTTCACCTCCAAACGGTCTCAAGACCGTTTGGGTGGTTGAAACCGTTTGAAGGTTTAAACCGTTTGGAGATTGGTGATGGTTTGTACTTAACCATTTGATGATGTAATTAGTTCAATGATGATTCAATCTAAACCCTAATGGTAACCTAGGTCATTAAGGGACTATGTGATTAGTGAGTTAACCCATGATGGTAATCATGTGGCAAATTACCAAAATACCCTTGAGGGGTCTAAAGGGGTAAAACCTTGTTCTAATCAAACCCTAATCACATGATGTTGATGTTTTGGATCATGTTAGTCAATGGAAACTTATCTCAACCTGATCTAGAGTGGTATTGTCACCATCTACCAGTGAGAGGAGAGAGAAAGTATTTCTAGAGAGAGAAAGTATCTTAGAGAGAGAAAGTACCCTTTTTAGGAGGAAACTCTAGTGAGATACTTCATTTATACATGAATGTGCATGATTAGGGAATGACCCACCTATGTGAGGTCATGGAAACCCTATTTATAATATCTAATGGATCTTAATTCTAATTAAGAGCCTTAATGATGATGTTTCTCTTACATAATGATGTAATGAGTACAATTCACCATGGAGTGAATAGTAAACCCTAATTTTAGGGTGATAACATGAAAGATGAACAGTAAACCCTAATTGACAGGGTTATTGAATTAAACCCTAGTTGAGGGTGATTCCATGTGAAACCCTAGTTGAGGGTGATTCCATGTGAAACCCTAGTTGAGGGTGATTCCATGTGAAACCCTAGTTGAGGGTGATTCCAAGTGAAACCCTAATTGGGAATGCATCCCTAATTATTGAATTGTTTATGATTATCTGTTGAACTAACCGTGCAGGTTATTATGAGATAATGGTCATACCCAGGTATGAAATACCATGTTATATTCATTGAAAGCATGTCTTAAGCTTTATGAATAGTGAATCATCTTGATGCACTGCTAAGTGACATCTTTTGTGATTTATGGGTTGTAAGAGCCATAAACACCATCAAGGTCATGCTTGACAGATGACTTGTGATGAGATAATTGAGAACTGGTAATTGAAATGAGTTAGGCCTGCTACATTTTAAGTATTCTCATATATAGCTGTGTTGTTGTATGATGATAAGAATACTGAATGTACCTAACTAATCAAGTGAAATGTAGAGCCCTGATCATAGATCCATCATTGTCAGAGTCTAAATGATGGTGAAACAGGTTTTCCTCAGGGAACTCCTGGATCACATACTTTTGAGTATGTGGGGTACATGGATGTGTAGAACCTTACATCCTAGTGTAGGTATTTGATGTAGATTCTTGTAGTCCGTCATACCTTCACTATAAAAGAAAAGGTGAGAGGATGATGTAGATTCTAGTAGTCCATCAGACCCCACCATAAAGTCCTAAAGGTGAGATGTATATCTACACTCCCTTAAAGACACAAACACCGCATCGATAAAAGATAAACAAGAAATCTTCCGATGACGAAGAGAGTACAGAACGCCACTGTAACTCTAAAATAGCGAAGGTCCAGTTTACCCTGGAGAGTTATAACAAAAGATATCCCGCCAGATATCTAACATTCGATCCTCTAACTGACTGAGGAAGATGAGGTCATAAGAATCCGGCTCTTTTAATGACCTATGTATGATACTGATGTGACTTCTTAGCGATCAGTTGGAGTATGAGTGGTAAGCCTCATCTCCACAGGGCATTACAATAATGTTTGAAAAACATAATCAACAGCGTAGTATATCTGTTAGAGTTATCTACGAGATATTTGATTGATGTTATCTTGAATAGCACAGATGTTCTCATATTTTAATATTGATTGAACTCTTGCTCATCATCAGAACTTCTAGTGAATATCTTGAAGGCTCTTATTGCTTTAGTTATTCCTTGCTTTGCTTATAAAGCCTAGTGGAGAGTTATAACTCTCGCTGGGGCAATTATGTATAATTGTCTCACCCCGTAGACTTCTACTTTTTAGGTGGTCGTCGAAGATGGAGGAACAAGAACACAGGTGACCAATCCCAGCAACAGCAGCATCAGGAGCAGTAAATATCTCAGGTGGAGATCTAGCCTGCTTCATGGTGTAGTTAGAGTCAAGTCCTATGTGTCCTCTGTACTCTCAGGTCCTGGAGTGTTTTGGAGTATGAATTCTTGAGAATTTTGGTATCATGTTGTATATAATTACTCAAGAAGTAATTGTCAGTGATGTAAACAGTTAAATCCTTTTTCTATGGAAAAGGTTTGTGGTTTCAGGCTCTTGTCTCGAAAAGTTTTAATTTCCCGTGATTTTTGTCTTCCGCTGTTTACCGATTGCTTCCGCACATGATTAAATCGGGATTAATTCGTGGTTTGGAGATCGGAGCCCACAATTAAGTGGTATCAGAGCTCCAGGTTCAGTCGAGTCTATAGAGGCATAGGACTTAGGATGTCGAGTCTACTTTTAGTACTCCTTCCTCATCTAATAAAATCTCCTGCTCCTCAGGAGAAGAAGATACTTAAGAATGTCAGAGCCACATGATGAGTATGTGGAAGAAAGTAGTGCCAGTGCACCTCAAGGCGGTGCAGGAGTACCAGAGGTGGAACAGCCTGTACCAGAACAACCTAGAGAGCCACCCCAGCTTGACCCAGCTGACATGGGTAACCCAGCAGTCCAGACAATGTTTGGGCAGTTCATGACTGCCATGACACATATAACCGACAGGTTGCCTATGCCTGCACCTAGGGCACCTGTCCAGCCTGAGGGGCAAGGTATCGGGAAGACGTTCGAGCGACTACGTCGTGTCGGAGCTACCGAGTACCATGGGACTGCTGACCCCGCAGATGCTGATCTGTGGTTGACAGAGCTGGAGAAGGCTTTTAGGATCCTCAACATCCCTGAAGCTGAGAAGGTTAGACATGCTGTCTATCTTCTCAAAGGAAGTGCTGGTCACTGGTGGACCATGGAAGAGCAGAAGAGACCTGGAATAGAGATCTCGTGGGAAGATTTTCGGCGGGAGTTTGTCCAAAGATATTTCCCAAAGACCTTCCTAGACGAGAACATCTCTCAGTTTGAGAGACTGAGACAGGGTATGATGAACATTAGCGAGTATGAAGCTAAGTTTATGGAGTTGTTGCGGTTCGGTCCGCACATGGCTGCTACGGATGAAGAGAGAATCAGGAGATTTGAGAAGGGGTTGAATGCTGACATGTCTACCCCAGTGTCTGCCTTAGAGAACCGAGAGAGATTCTCTACCTTCGTTGAGTCAGTCCGAAGGATAGAGAGATCTGTGGTTGAGAAGAGGCAAACACAGAAGAGGTATCCACAGTTCCAGGGTTCTTCATCTATGGACTTTAAGAAATCTAGATCCTCTGCACCTAACCCCCCACCATCTAGATCTAGTCCTCAGACTCAGTGGTCTCCTAGTAGAGGTAGAGGAAGAGGACAACCACCTCGGGGGACACAGAGTTCTGCATCAATGTCTGCTACCGGACCACAAAGACCGCAAGAAGGAAGATGCTACAACTGTGGTAAGGTGGGACATTTGATGAAGGACTGCCGATCTAGGCCTGTCAGTGTGACACAGCCTCCGAGACAAGGACAACAGGGATCATAGGGAGGACAATCTCAAGGAACAGGTCGAGGACGCGGGCAAGCGTCTCAAGCTGGATCATCAGCACCACCTCAACAACAGGCTACGGCGAGGTTCTATGCTATGAACCCACCAGAGGCAGTGGTCAATCCACAAGTAGTGACAGGTCAGATGGAACTTTTATATTCTGATATGTCTAAATCTTGTGTAGTATCTGTTTTGATTGACCCGGGTGCTACGCACTCTTTCATCACTCGAAGAGTGATTCGTAACTGCAATATGATAACTAGTCATAGGGCAGATAAGTTGTTGTTGGAGACTCCGTTGAGTGGGTCTGCTGTTCTGCAAGAAGTATGCTCTCCTTGTGTACTTTCCTTTTCTAAGCATCGCATTCAAGTGGATCTTATACCGCTTGATATGCAAGGATTTGATATAATCCTAGGGATGGATACCTTGGAAAGGTATCGAGTTGTCTTGGATTGTGAGTCCAAGCTGGCTGTGTTTGCTGATGAAAGCAACACATGGATCTTTCAAGGTGAAAGAAAGATTCTGCCCACCTGTCTTGTATCAGCTATGGTTGCTGATAAGTTGATGAGGCAAGGATGCTACGCATTCTTAGCCCATGTGGTAGATGTTACCAAGGGGAGTTCCAACCCTGCTGAAATTCCGATAGTCAGGGAATTCGAGGATGTGTTTCCCGAAGAACTTCCTCATATACCACCACCCCGGGAAATTGATTTTGAAATCAATTTGGTACCAGATACGAAACCCATAGCCCAGACTCCGTATAGGATGGCGCCTGCTGAGATGGCAGAACTCAAGAAACAGCTTCAAGAGTTACTTGAGAAGGGTTTCATCCGACCGAGTACCTCACCTTGGGGTGCTCCAGTTTTGTTTGTTAAAAAGAAAGATGGATCGATGCGGTTATGCATTGATTATAGACAACTCAATAAAGTAACAATAAAGAATAAGTATCCTTTGCCGAGGATTGATGATCTTTTCGACCAGTTGCGTGGGGCAACAGTCTTTTCCAAGATAGACTTAAGGTCTGGATATCATCAAATCCGCATTAAGGACAGTGACATATCCAAGTCTGCCTTTAGGACAAGATATGGTCACTATGAGTTCACAGTTATGTCGTTTGGACTAACCAATGCATCGACTGCATTTATGGAACTCATGAATAGAGTCTTTCGACCTTTTCTTGATCAGTGTGTTGTCGTCTTCATAGATGACATACTGATTTATAGTAAGGATGCTCAGCAGCATGAGCAGCACCTTCGCCGGACTTTGACCTTGCTAAGGGAACATAAGCTATACGCTAAGTTTAGCAAGTGTGAGTTTTGGTTATCTGAAGTATCCTTCCTTGGACATGTGGTATCTGCCTCGGGAATTTGTGTTGACCCTACAAAGATAGAGTCTGTTCTGCAGTGGGAACAACCAAAGACACCGATGGAGATTAGAAGTTTCTTGGGGTTAGCTGGTTATTATCGAAGGTTTATTAAAAATTTCAGTTCTATAGCCTTACCTTTGACCAAATTAACCCGAAAGGATGTTCCTTTTTCTTGGAGTGATAAGTGTCAACAGTCTTTTCAACTGTTGAAGGAGAGGTTAACAAGTGCGCCGGTGCTTGTGTTACCTGAGCAAGGAAAGTAATATATAATCTTTTGTGATGCCTCCAAGAATGGACTTGGATGTGTGTTGATGCAGGATAAACAAGTGATTTCTTTTGCTTCCCGACAACTTAAGAAACACGAGGAGAATTATCCGACACACGATCAAGAGTTAGCTGCTGTGGTCCATGCTTTGAAAATCTGGAGACATTATCTCTACGGAGAAACTTTTCATATTTTCACAGACCACAAGAACCTTAAGTACATCTTCACTCAGCATGAGCTTAATATGAGGCAACGTCGCTGGATGGAGTTAATCAAGGACTACGATTGTACAATTGATTACCATCCGGGAAAAGCCAATGTGGTTGCTGATGCCTTGAGTAGGAAATCAACAACATCAACCATGGATAGGGCACAACTAAGTTCCTTAGTATGCTCTAGAAGAGATATGCTTATCTCTTTAAGGCAAGACAATGTGCAGTTGAAGGCATCATTGTTAGCTGGTCTGTTAGCTGAGATGCAGATTAAACCTACCTTAAGAGAGCAGATAAAGGAGGCACAACAAGTAGATGTTTTTGTACAGCAGATTAGATCTGAGTTTGGAGATGAGAAGCGAGAAGGTTTTCATGAGTCAGATGACCAGATGGCATGCTATCATGGAAGGATGATAGTGCCAGATGTGGACAACCTGAGGAAGTTAGTCCTGGAAGAAGCTCATTCTTCGATGTATGCTATGCATCCAGGGAGCACCAAGATGTATCAAAACTTGAAGGATATGTATTGGTGGCCTGGGATGAAGAAGGATGTAGCTGAGTTTGTTCTGAGGTGTCCTGTGTGTCAGCAGGTCAAGGCTGAACACCAGAGACCTACAGGAACAATGCAACCCTTACCCATACCACAGTGGAAGTGGGACCATGTAACCATGGACTTTGTTGTTGGCCTACCTAGGACAAACAAAGGACATGATTCCATTTGGGTAGTTGTTGATAGGTTGACAAAGACAGCGCATTTCTTACCTGTCAAAACAACCTATACTGCTGAAAGGTTATCCCAGATATATGTCCAAGAGATAGTGCGTTTGCACAGAGTTCCTGTCACTATAGTTTCTGACAGAGGTCCCCAGTTTACAAGTCGCTTTTGGGAACAGTTACACAGAGCCCTAGGCACCAAGCTAAGGTTTAGTACAGCCTTTCATCCCCAGACTGATGGACAGTCAGAAAGAACTATACAGACCTTAGAAGATCTGTTGAGAGCATGTGTTCTCCAGTTTACCGGGAGTTGGGATCTACATCTAAGCTTGATAGAGTTTGCCTATAACAATAGCTATCAACATAGCATTGATATGGCACCATATGAAGCCTTATATGGTAGATGTTGTAGATCACCCTTGTGTTGGTATGAAACTGGTGAGCACCAGTTGTTAGGCCCTGATCTTGTGCAGCAAACTACAGAAAAGATTAAAGTTATACAACAACAACTTAAGACTGCACAAGATAGGCAGAAGTCGTATGCCGATAAACGTCGTAGACCCCTAGAATTCCAGGTTGGAGACAGAGTGTATCTCAAGGTCTCACCTTGGAAAGGAGTCCTTCGTTTTGGGAAGAAAGGAAAGTTAGCTCCTAGATTTATGGGACCTTATCCAATTGTTGAAAAAGTTGGAAAGGTGGCCTATAGACTAGAGTTACCTCAGGAGTTGCAGAAGCTGCACCCTGTGTTTCACATTTCCATGCTGAGGAAATGTCATCCAGATACCGAGTCAGTTCTACAACCTATGGAAGTAGAATTGAATGAAGATATAACGTATGAGGAGGGACCAGTGTCAATCCTCGATAGCAGAACTAAAAAGTTAAAGAAGAAGGAAATAAGCCTTGTAAAAGTCCTCTGGAACCATCGTGGTGTTGAAGAAGCCACTTGGGAACTAGAAGATGAAATGAGAAGAAAATATCCTGCTCTTTTCTTATAATATGCTTTATCGATTTCGGGGACGAAATCCTTTTGAAGGGGTAAAGAATTTGTAACACCCCTGACCTGGGTTATGACCTAACCCTGGAAGTTTTGCCTAAATATGTAATTAATATACTTGTGAACACTCCCTAGCATGTAATTAAGTTCCTCAGGAACATTTACTTTCAATTTTGCTCCTTTTGGTATAAAGTTGTAGCATTGTGTTGTATGCAGGGACCTATGTGCAAATTACCCAGTTTAAGGGTTGAACTTGCAAAATTCACAACATAATATGTTCCTTTGATGTTGAGACATCATGAGAATGGTTATGGTAAAGTTTGAGGGATTTCCCAAGCTTGAGCACCAAGGTGCAGCTGTGGAAGCAATTCCCATGCTTAGAAACCCTAATTTGGGGTAAAGTGCAATTTACCCAAATTGAGGGGTCCAAGTGTAATTCTTAATATCTAGAACATCTTTTATGACTCTTGTCATCATTTAGAGTAGAAATGATGAAAGGGATACATCATTTAATAATCAGATGAGAAAAATGACCTTTGTGATAGAAATCACCTAAAATGGGTATGAAACCCTTTCATGTATGTACCCTAGTTGAAGGTTGGATTCCTTTACCCCTAGATCTTGAGATTTCATGAGATTTGCATAAGGATAGATAGGTTTGGTCGTGCCTTTGAGCAAGGAGGGACCTAGATGTGATTTCCAATCTTGTGAGGTCCTTAGGGTGTAAAAGAGGCTAAAGTATATAAGCCCTTTTCCCTTGCAATTAAGTGAACGGACTTTCTTTCCTTCACTTCTCTTCCTTTCTTGCTCAAACGACCAAGGGTAGCTCTGGAGCTCAGGGGGGGCGACCAACCTATTCAAGGTAAGAAAACCCCACCTTCTAGCTCGAATTCATGGAGGAATTCACTTTCTAAGGTTGGTTTTATGGTTAGCTTACTTAGTCTTCTTGTTCTAGCCGACCAAAGCAACGTTTCCTTGGAGAATTCACCTCTGACCAAGTTGTGGAAGCTCAAGGACGCCATTAAAGCTTGGAGCTTGAAGGCTTGGAGCTCTAAGATCAACCTTTAGGCGGGTTTTATAACTCTAAACTTATGCTTTATATGTATGCTCAATTCTTGCAATTTACTTGGTAAATTCTCCTTCTACCACCCTTCTTCCTTGCACGTTTGCAAGAAAATCAGTGGAGAAACTGACCTTGCAAGAGGTTGAAGATGAGGGGCGTGATTCCCTATGTTACGTTTTCAAACGACCTTGGACCCTTTCGGTCCAAACGGTTGCAAACCGTTTGGGTTCAAACGGTTTCAAACCGTTTGCTCTCAAACGGTCTTGCAAGACTGTTTGGATTGAAACGGTCTCAAGACCGTTTGAAAGAGTTGACCAAGGGACGACCGTTTGAGGGTCTGTTCCTAACATGTTGAATTTCATCTCTGCAAAGAATCAAAGTCTAATTCTTAACCAATTGAGAGTTGAAGGCACTTCAACATGAAACCCTAATCGGGTGAAAAAGTGCTGATTTGACATATAGATCTCGTTGAGTTTTGGGTTGAGGGACCCAAACGGTCTCAAGACCGTTTGGGGATTTCTCCAAACGGTCCTAAGACCGTTTGGGCACAACCCAAGACCGTTTGAAGGTCTAGGGTTAAGTTAATCTAATGGTTTGAGGGTCCAATTGTAGGAAATTGATGAATTGATGAAAATTGCTGATTTTGACCTAATTGGACTTCAACCTTAGTCAAAACGACTTGGATTTTGGTCAAACTTTGGGCAAACGGTCTCAAGACCGTTTGGATGATGTCCAAACGACCTCAAGACCGTTTGGTCCAAGTTTGAGCCCAATTGGAGGTCAATTGATAGGTTCAACCTCGAATTGATTCACATTGTTGAACATTGATGACCAATCGAATTAAAACCCTAATTGAGGAGGATTGAACCCTAATTGGCTTGCAATTGAGGGTCAATTGGATATCTAAGTGGTTAAGGCTAACCCTAACTGACTCGAATTATAAGTGGTTAGCATAGCTTTGACCATTTGAGGACTTCAACACACATATCCCTGAACATTGGTAACCTTTGAACCACTTTGGAGGTCCAAACGGTTTGAGCCCTTTTTGGACCAAACGGTCTCAAGACCATTTGGGGCCAAATGGTCTCAAGACCGTTTGGGCTCAAACGACCTCAGGATCGTTTGGTCCAATCGATCTCAAGTAAGTTTGATCAAACGGTCTCAAACCGATTGAAGCTCCAAACGGTTGGGAAGTCAACCCTTCCAAACAGTCTTCACCTCCAAACGGTCTCAAGACCGTTTGGATCCAAACGGTCTCAAGACCGTTTGGGGTCAAACGGTCTCAAGACCGTTTGGGTGGTTGAAACCGTTTGAAGGTTGAAACCGTTTGGAGATTGGTGATGGTTAGTACTTAACCATTTGATGATGTAATTAGTTCAATGATGATTCAATCTAAACCCTAATGGTAACCTAGGTCATTAAGGGACTATGTGATTAGTGAGTTAACCCATGATGGTAATCATGTGGCAAATTACCAAAATACCCTTGAGGGGTCTAAAGGGGTAAAACCTTGTTCTAATCAAACCCTAATCACATGATGTTGATGTTTTGGATCATGTTAGTCAATGGAGACTTATCTCAACCTGATCTAGAGTGGTATTGTCACCATCTACCAGTGAGAGGAGAGAGAAAGTATTTCTAGAGAGAGAAAGTATCTTAGAGAGAGAAAGTACCCTTTTTAGGAGGAAACTCTAGTGAGATACTTCATTTACACATGAATGTGCATGATTAGGGAATGACCCACCTATGTGAGGTCATGGAAACCCTATTTATAATATCTAATGGATCTTAATTCTAATTAAGAGCCTTAATGATGATGTTTCTCTTACATAATGATGTAATGAGTACAATTCACCATGGAGTGAATAGTAAACCCTAATTTTAGGGTGATAACATGAAAGATGAACAGTAAACCCTAATTGACAGGGTTATTGAATTAAACCCTAGTTGAGGGTGATTCCATGTGAAACCCTAGTTGAGGGTGATTCCATGTGAAACCCTAGTTGAGGGTGATTCCATGTGAAACCCTAGTTGAGGGTGATTCCAAGTGAAACCCTAATTGGGAATGCATCCCTAATTATTGAATTGTTTATGATTATCTGTTGAACTAACCGTACAGGTTATTATGAGATAATGGTCATACCCAGGTATGAAATACCATGTTATATTCATTGAAAGCATGTCTTAAGCTTTATGAATAGTGAATCATCTTGATGCACTGCTAAGTGACATCTTTTGTGATTTATGGGTTGTAAGAGCCATAAACACCATCAAGGTCATGCTTGACAGATGACTTGTGATGAGATAATTGAGAACTGGTAATTGAAATGAGTTAGGCCTACTACATTTTAAGTATTCTCATATATAGCTGTGTTGTTGTATGATGATAAGAATACTGAATGTACCTAACTAATCAAGTGAAATGTAGAGCCCTGATCATAGATCCATCATTGTCAGAGTCTAAATGATGGTGAAACAGGTTTTCCTCAGGGAACTCCTGGATCACATACTTTTGAGTATGTGGGGTACATGGATGTGTAGAACCTTACATCCTAGTGTAGGTATTTGATGTAGATTCTTGTAGTCCGTCATACCTTCACTATAAAAGAAAAGGTGAGAGGATGATGTAGATTCTAGTAGTCCATCAGACCCCACCATAAAGTCCTAAAGGTGAGATGTATATCTACACTCCCTTAAAGACACAAACACCGCATCGATAAAAGATAAACAAGAAATCTTCCGATGACGAAGAGAGTACAGAACGCCACTGTAACTCTAAAATAGCGAAGGTCCAGTTTACCCTGGAGAGCTATAACAAAAGATATCCCGCCAGATATCTAACATTCGATCCTCTAACTGACTGAGGAAGATGAGGTCATAAGAATCCAGCTCTTTTAATGACCTATGTATGATACTGATGTGACTTCTTAGCGATCAGTTGGAGTATGAGTGGTAAGCCTCATCTCCACAGGGCATAACAATAATGTTTGAAAAACATAATCAACAGCGTAGTATATCTGTTAGAGTTATCTACGAGATATTTGATTGATGTTATCTTGAATAGCATAGATGTTCTCATATTTTAATATTGATTGAACTCTTGCTCATCATCAGAACTGCTAGTGAATATCTTGAAGGCTCTTATTGCTTTAGTTATTCCTTGCTTTGCTTATAAAGCCTAGTGGAGAGTTATAACTCTCGCTGGGGAAATTATGTATAATTGTCTCACCCCGTAGACTTCTACTTTTTAGGTGGTCGTCGAAGACGGAGGAACAAGAACACAGGTGACCAATCCCAGCAACAGCAGCATCAGGAGCAGTAAATATCTCAGGTGGAGATCTAGCCTGCTTCATGGTGTAGTTAGAGTCAAGTCCTATGTGTCCTCTGTACTCTCAGGTCCTGGAGTGTTTTGGAGTATGAATTCTTGAGAATTTTGGTATCATGTTGTATATAATTACTCAAGAAGTAATTGTCAGTGATGTAAACAGTTAAATCCTTTTTCTATGGAAAAGGTTTGTGGTTTCAGGCTCTTGTCTCGAAAAGTTTTAATTTCCCGTGATTTTTGTCTTCCGCTGTTTACCGATTGCTTCCGCACATGATTAAATCGGGATTAATTCGTGGTTTGGAGATCGGAGCCCACAATTCTACAGTTGTCTTTCCCTTGATGTGCCTCTCTTATTGGGTAGCACTTGATCGGGCTCTCTCAATTACCAAAACCAGAGAGAACGACAACTTTACAGAGCAACTGGTGCACTAAGTTGTTGTCTAAGAAGCCCCCACTACCCCTATATATAGGAGGGTCATGGGACATGGTTTTCTACCCCAGGCAATGCGGGATTAAAGCGGGAGTAGAAGGGTTCGGAATTTTCCACAAAATAACCAACTTGCGCCAGCTGAACCAATCGTTTCCTACATGAAACGGTCTGTTGAGGAGTTGATCTAATCGGTTCACACCTCAACCAATCAGTTGGCGCACCTAAGCCGATCGGTTCATATCATGAGCCGATCAGTTCGTGGTCCTGGTCCAACTCAAATTGACTTTCGAATTTGTCTCCCATTAATCAAATATTAATCCTTGTCCAAATCGAATTTGTACAAGTGAAACAAATTGTAGTTGCAAATAGTCTTCTGACTTTCCGAATGATCTTGGTTGATCAGTTGATCCGATCGGTTCAACTCTTGAACCAGTCATCTTAGCCTGTCTTGATTCGATCGGTTCATCACATGAGCCGATCAGTTCAACAACCTGAGCCGATCAGTTCATCACATGAGTCGATCGGTTGGAAGTGCAGACTGTGCAAAATCAGTCAATCACGGTTTCAATCAATCTGATACTCTAATCAATCGGTCCAACACCTTGAACACTATGATATTGAGCTATCAATTGATTGAGTGTTTAATTGAACTACTAAACTCCTTTAGTAATCAATCTAAACATCATTTGTGGATAAACTCCTCTTCTAGGTTAAATCCTATGTGTGTTACCATGCATGCCCATTTCACGTTGGGAGTGAAAGTCCATAACACTTATGACTTCTCAAGCAAAGAGCGGTGCCTAGTCGCACATCAGTGCTACCCAAGTGAAATAGAAAGTTGGAGAACAACTTTCATTCCTACAATCTGTGAATGGTGTTACAATGAATGTATAATTCCTTTATCACTGATATCCCGAATGAACTCAAGGCATGGAACAGTCATCCTGTCAACGTTCATTCACTTTCTTGATCTCAGAGTAGATTGGAGGAGATATGTCTGACATCAATATCGCATACTGATTCACACATGCGTGTGTATGCCTATCTCAATTCTACTCATCAAGTGGCCATGGATATCAAACTCCCTCAGGAGGGACAAATCCCATATCTATCACTCACCCCTCAAAGGCCCCATGTGTCAAAGCCACCCAATCATCACCTTTATAAAAACCCATGTTTCAGGACTGCGTTTGGTGATGTCAAAGTGTACCGAACGACATGTGTTGAGTGTAGTGATTTCAGGTCAAAGAATCACACTCACCACCATCACTGTGAGAACTGACTGTGACTACCATGTCATGGATCTATGTGTCAAACTCACGGTGGGTCTGTCCGGTAAACTTGTTCTCTAACAAGTACCTATGTGTTTGGTTTGATATCTCCATATCATGACTAACAAGATTCTGTCATCAACCAACACCACAATCTAGTCTTGTGTGTCATTGTTGTCTATCTACCTTCCACAATGACATCCGACTAGGGACATAATAAGAATGTACAAACTCTTAGCATCCGTATGATATCATCGTTCAGGTCCTCAACCTGAAAGCATATGTCATTGAGTATTGTCATTATCTAGACATTCAATATGTTCTATCATTATCTCATATGACTGAACCAGAAAGAATTGGAAGCTTTCCTTTGATCTTTAACAAATCAATCTTAATGTATCCCACCAATCATCCCATGATTGGCTTTCAAGGCATACATACGAACACTATCTTCTCTGTACCAGGGAAACACTTCTTCATCATCGGTACATGAAACACATAGTGTAGATTAGCCAACTCAGATGACAAATCCAACCTGTAGGCTACAGGTCTGATCCTCTCAATGATAGGATATTGGCCCATAAACCTAGGAGTCAGGTTGTCTCTCTTGCCAAACCTCAACACTCCTTTCCATGGTGAAACCTTTAGATACACTTCATCACCAACCTCCAACTCAAGAAGTCAACGTCTGTTCTCAACGTAACTCTTCTGCCTGTCCTGTGCAGCTTACAACTATTCTCTGATCACTATAATCTTTTCTATAGTCAAATCCACTATCTCTAGTCCAAGAATATATTTTTCACCCACCTCATACCAACATACGGGTGATCTACACTTTCTGCCATATAGAGCTTCATATGGGGCCATACCAAGACTGGAATGGTGACTATTATAGTATGCAAGCTCTATAAGGCTCAAGTGTTCTTCCCAACTTCCACTAAAATGTAAGACACATGCTCTCATCATGTCCTTAAGAGTCCAAATGGTCCTCTTTGACTGACCATCCGTCTGCGGGTGAAAAGTTGTACTAAACCTCAACTTTGTGCCCAACACACGATGCAACTGATTCCAAAACCTGGATGTGATCTTACGATCTCTGTCTGATATAATTGAAACTAGGATACCATGCAGCCTAACTATCTCATCTACATATATCTTAGCCAACTTTAGGACATCAAAGGTTGACTTAACTAGAAGAAAGTGAGCAGACTTAGTCAGTCTGTCCACAATCACCCATATCGAGTCACAACCTCTAGGTGTCTTGGGCAACCCTACCACAAAATCCATTTTGATATGTTCCCACTTCCACTCTGGTATAGGAAGAGATTGCAAGGTACCTGTAGGTTTCTGATGCTCAGCCTTAACCTACTGGCATACACCACATCTAGCCACGTACTCAGCTACACCCTTCTTCATACCAGACCACCAGTACAACTCCTTAAGATTCTTGTACATCTTAGTGTTGTCTGGATGCATAGCATACATCGATGCATGCACTTCCTCAAGAATTTGTTCTTTCAAACCACTATCTCCAGGTACACACAATCTATCATGTTGATATAACAAACCATCATCTGAAAACCTGAACTCTGGTCTTTTTCCCTCTGTCATGTCCTGCATGATCTTTCGTAACTCACTGTCACTCTGCTGAAGTTCCTTGATCTGATCATAAAAAGTAGGCTTGACTTGCATCTGTGTAATCAAATACTCTGCTCTGTCACCCCTATGTCTAAGTTCAACTTATGCATCTCTACTAGCAGATCTCTCTTGAAGCATGCCATAGAGAATACATTAGTTGTTGAACTTGACTTCCTGCTGAGGGCATCTGCTACCACATTCGCCTTACCAGGATGATAATCTATCTTCACATCATAATCGTTGATCAATTCTAACCATCTCTGTTGTCTAAGATTCAGATCCTTCTGGGTGAAGATATATTTCAAACTCTTATGATATGTAAACACCTGACATGCCTCACCATAAAGACAGTGACACCATGTCTTAAGAGCATGAACAACTGTAGCTAACTCCAGATCATGTGTTGGGTAATTCTCCTCATTCTTCTTAAGATGTCTAGATGCATAAGATACTACCTTGCCTTCCTGCATCAACACACAGCCTAAACCTCTCATTCAAGCATCACAAAACATTGTGTAGCCTTTACCTACTTCTCACAATTGTCTGACTAGACAAACGGTGCACCCTTTCTCGTTAAGCGTGTCAGAGGTGATGCTAAAACATTAAAGTTTTGTGATAAATGTGTTGTCATCACTTTTATTTGCATCTTTTAGATATCTTTTTATGATTGTTTTGTTGTTTATTTTCTTAGTTTTATAATTAATTACATTATATTATATTTTTCTCTTCAATAAGAATTTTAATCATATTTTCTTGGATTTTGTAAGAAATGTGATAAATATTCTTGGAGTATAATTGCACAATTTGCAGCAGTCCTGTATTTATTGTATATCTGTCACCAAAAGTGCCATAACTCTTGCATCCAAAGTCCAAATTGAGTGTACAAGTATTCATTGGAAAGAAAATTTAATTTACTAAAATAATATCCTATTATTTGGACTGTTTTTGTGCGTTTTACGGGAGTGAAATGCGTTCGAAATCGCTGCTGCAGGAATCTGCATTGAAGAGAGTTACATGGTCAAGACAATTAAAGTCTATCAAATTCCTATTGACCAAATCTTGAAAATTCAAAAGGATATCTCCCTCTTTTTTTTCGCCCTCTTTTTTTTGGATAGCCTACCCCTCCTTCTCCTATAAAAGGAAGGGCACTTCCTCCTCCCAAGCATCATCTTTTGTATCATCTTTTGTATTGGAATTCTGAGCATTTGTTCTCCTATTATTCAAGCAATAGAATTTCTTCTTAGTGTTCTTTAATTCTTGCAATTTATATTCTTGCAATAGATCTAGTTGTTCTTCCTTTCTTCTTCTTCTTTCTCTTCCATGGATTGGAGCAAGGGTTGAAGAGATTGGCCATTTAATTGTCTCTAGCCTAAGGATTTTCCTTTAGTAAGACTAGACTATGGCCATTTCACTTCTCCCCTCCACCTCCATGTTTTCCACAAGCATGTGCGAGTAGACTTCTATCAAGGTAAGGGGAATAACCCCTTAGCCATGGTTTTAACGACTTTTTCTTAAACGACTAGATGGTAATCGATTTTAATTAACGGTTGATCTTCGGATCCCACGTTAATCTGGTTGGAAATGACCATGGAAATCCGGATTTAGAACAATAAAATCGATTGCATAGACGTTTTTATATGACCGTGGATTTTCATCTTTTAGGATGATAAACTAGGAAGCATGAGCACCAAGACCAATGGGCTCATGTGGAGTTTATCTCTTGTGAGTTTTTAAATTCGCAAACCTTCATTGAATCATCGCTTAAGAATTAGTTGTTATCGCCTACGCTAAGGTGGTGAAAACCCCTACAAGCCTCATTCTATCTCTTTGATTTCAACCTCCGTTGATTTGCTTTCTTTACTTATAGTCTTTTTCCATTCACAATAGTCTACTTGTGCTAACAATTGTTTCTTTTTATTGTGACAGAGGCAAAATAAATTCTTGTTATTACATTGTTACTTTGTGTATATTTCTTATTTTAGTGTAATCAATCAAACCCCCAACCCGACTTTTACTTTCCATTCTAAATCTAAAAAAAAAATAGTTCTTCAAAAATAATTGAGATAAAAGAAACAATCTTAAAAAGTTTTCTTGTGGGATCAACCCTTCTATACTAGCCTTAATCGGAAGTAGAAAAAATATTAAACTCTAGGATAAACATCTTAGTGATTGTAAGTGCTAAGTGACGCATTAACATTTTGAATGAACCTCCTATAGTAACATGCCAATCCTAAGAAGCTTCTGATCTTAGTAGGAGTCTTAGGCTGCTCCCACTGTAGAACAGACTCGACTTTCTTAGGGTCAACACTTACTCCATCTCCTGAGATGACATGTCCAAGAAAAGACACCTCAGCTAACCAGAACTCACACTTACTAAACTTAGCATATAGCTGGTATTATCTCAACAACTGTAATGCTATCCTCAGATGTTGCTCATGCTGCTCATCATCTTTGGAATAAATTAGAATGTCATCTATGAAAACCACTATGAACTGATCCAAGAACTTTTTGAAAATCCAGTTCATCATATCCATGAAAGCTGCTGGCACATTAGTCAGTCCAAACGACATGACCAGAAACTCATAATGCCCATATCTTAGTCTGAAAGCCGACTAAAGAATATCTGAAGCCTTTATCCTCAACTGATGATATCCAGATCTCAAGTCTATCTTAGAAAAGATCGTTGCTCTACACAAGTGATCAAACAAATCATCTATCCTTGGCAACATGTACTTATTCTTGATGGTGACCTTATTCAACTGTATGAAGTCTATACATAGCCTCATAGTACCATCTTTCTTTTTCAAAAACAAGACTGGAGCTCCCCACAGTGAAGAACTAGGTTGAATGAAACCTTTATCCAGTAATTCTTGTAACTAAATCTTAAGTTCCTTCAACTTTACAGGTGCCATTCTGTAGGCTCGTAGTGCTATAGGTTGACTACCCGGTAACACCTGGACCTCAAAGTATATCTCTCTTTCAGGAGGTAGACCTAGCAACTCATCTGGAAAAACATCAGGGAACTCATAGACCACTGGCACATCCCATAGACTAACTGTGCTCTTCTATGCTCTAGTATCCACTACATGTGCCAAGAACACCTCACAACCTTTCTAAAACATCTTATCATCTACAACAGCTGATATGATACATGTAGGCAAAACTTTCATGTCTCTAGAAAAGACACAAGAAAATCCACCCTATTGAAAGACAGCCTCCTTCCAACAGTCGAGTTGAACTCGATACGTCTCCAGGAAATCCATCCCAAGATAATTTGAAAAGAGTTAATATCTAGGGGTATAAGATTAACTACAATGGTGTAACCACCAAAAGTCAACAAACATCTGGGAAAAAACTCTGTCAACACTATTGGTTCACCTAACGGAACCCTCAACAACAACTCAACTTGTAACTCCTGGGTTAACATGTTAAGCTAACAAGCTAAAGAACTATGTATAAATGAGTGAGCAACACCCGAATCTATCAAAACAGTAACTAAAATGTTGTTAAAGAAAAACATGTCTCCTATAATTACTCGAGAAGAAACAATATCTTCTTATGGTGTCAAAGAGAAGAAGCATCCTGAAGCTCTTCCTCTCCCACGATGTCTTCATAGTCCTTCACTAGCACTGGGTGCTGCACCACCTCAGGAACCTGAAGCTACAGAGGAATCGGGTCCTCTAGCTGGAGCCTGTCTTGGGACATTCTAGTACTGTGACCGGGAACCCTGTGATGATGACTGTTGTAACTGGGGGCAATTCCTCTTGAAATGTCCCATCTGTCCGCACTGATGACATCCTTGAAACTCTTCTCCCCAACACTGTCCTGAGTGTAGTCCTCCACAAATATCACACCTCGGTACCTCTCTCCTTGGCAGACCTGTCACTGAAGTTGATGATCCAGATGACCTTCCTCTTGGCATATTACTCCATCTCCCTGGACTAGATCTTCTCCTACTCTAAGAAGATATCACATCTTCAGATCCTTGTTTACTGAAACAGTCAAAACCACGTCCAAGCTTCAAGAAGAACCCACTACCACTTCCTCGGTGACCTCTACTAGGTTGTCCTCTACCGAAGTCTCTGGGTCTCTTTCTATTCTCATAATGTTTATCAACATTCATAGACTCTTCTACACGTCTTGTTGACTCATCCACATCATCTCCACCACCTGGACCCATCACCTGAGGGTCAGGTCCAATGTGGCTCTCAACATGGTCCTCATGACCACGTCCTCTTTTTGCCATCTGCAATAGTGTAACATAACACTTCCTATTAGAAAATTGTAGTTGGAAGGAAAACACCTAAGTCCTAATCCTATTGGTCTCTTATCGTCCCCTGACCTTGACTTAGAATAACTACGTACTCAACCTATGCTCTGATACCGAAAATCCTATGATGCCCCGATCCCCGTGCCATCTATAATGACCCCGGAGATCGGGGAGTGATCCTCGGTAAAACACCCTTAACCATATCTTTTCTTAATCACTTAGAATTAACTCAAAGGAAAAACCTAATATCTTGAATAACATCAGATCGTAATAAAACTGCGGATGCACTTACCATTTACCTTACTTGGAATAAAACCAAACTTACACGACATATTACACTGATCATGTTGAAAGTTAAACACAATAGATAACTAAAAACTAAACTGCCTATTACACCACATTCTCTCTCTAACACACCACGTGCCCAAGGACCGAGAGGAAAGGGCTAAGAGACCTCTATCTAATTACAAATTACCTTCTAAGAACTTGGGTAATATGATCCTTCAGCTTCCTTGTGCTGACGCTGACTTGAAAAATGTTTCAGTAGGTTGGTAAGCTATTGGCTCAGTGAATAGAATTTCACCCAACCATTGTAGATAACTCATTTTATGATTATTAATTGGAATAAAATACAGGATAATACTACACTGAGCACATCTAAGCAATATAATTTAAACGATAGGAGATGTCAACATTTCATTAAGAAAACAACTGCTACAAGGCTATATATATGATTAAATAATAGAAAATACTAAAATTTCATTTAAAGGACAACTGTTGTGAAACTAACTCAAATCTTTCTTAACTCTTTAACTTATAAGAAACTCTATGAACCTATATGAACATATTATATCTTATGCCCTGATCATATCTAGTGTACTCTACATATGAAAACTCATAGAGAACTACGATCTCACCGTACAAGACTTAGCTTAAAACCCGAGAAGCTAAGCCTAGAACTAAATCTTGGTCTGCTTGACTCGAACTGTCACGTCTGACTAAGGTGGCTAAACAGCTGGCCTTTAACTGGACCTCTCCTCTAGGCTGAGTACATAGGTGGAGGGTATGAGACACTCTGTGGGCCTCATCTTGGTACGCTCTGGGGGTACCTCTAGGTTACCACCGGGATCTCCGGTTCATGTTGAGTAACCTATCTTCTCTTAGGATACTTCCTCAAGGGCTTCGTCTCCCCGCACGCTCTATGGGTGTGTTTCGATCCTCGTATACTGGTCACTGCCAGGGTGGATCGTTTCCTCCCTACATTGCAGACATCTATAGGGAATCTATGGTGTTCAGGGCACCTATGTCTATTATTTTATTATTCTCAAAATGCTCTAACTACATTACATATCTCTCTTACTTATTCTTGGCTTTGGTATATATATGGTACTGAGTCCATTTATCTGAAACTTATAAATACAACATGTATACCATTTCTAACTTGGCAGTGAAATATGCTCAAACACTGTAATTTACTCAGAAATCAACATACTGTACTTACAGGCAGATTTAAATAAATAAAATACTTGTCCACTTGGCACATACATACTGAAATCATGCAATTAAACATCTTAATATACTCATAAGGTTTGATTACTCAACATATGAGAAATCATCAATAACACTTGTAAATTATTTGAAATTCCTAGAAAAATGTGCACATCAACCCTAATCCTGAGTTGTTCATCACTTAACCCAGTTAAGAGTTAATTACTTATAATGGCAAGATTTAATATTAATTATTGGGAATTTCTAATAATAACCTTGAAAAATGTGCCAATTCATGTTAAGACTGAACCACGCACATCAAATATAATAGGGAGCGTTAAACTAGGTTTCCATTGACATTTTCATGTCATCGTCATTTCTTTGAAATCGAGCATCTATTAACTTACTAAAAATGTACATCCGGGGTTTATACCCAAACTATGTCGTTATTGGTCATGTGCATCTGAGTTCAACATTTAATCGAGTAATTCAAGTTTCGATCCATTGTGCATTTATACTAATCGAAATCACACATCAATTAACTAATTAGCGATGTCCAAACGTTAATAAATAAAATGTGCAAATTAGAAATCAAGTGGCGCCGACACTGCCTGACAACTTGGGTAAATGCTATTACCCGCAAATAACATTGATTCAACCAAAGACACTCAATTATTTGAGTTAAATGTGCTTAGTGAGTGAAATTCTACTCACAGTGGGTTGAGGTGACTGAAATCGACTTGAAATGCATCCAGAGTCCAATTTCCAAGCATTAGTAGGTCTTCTTCTACCTCCTAATAGTCCTGGATTTGAACGTGGAACACATAGCAGCTTCTTAGTTTGGGCATCGTTCACTGTTGGAGATGTGGGTTCGTGCTTGGACCTCAAAGACGAGCTTAATAGTACCTTTCCTTAGTGCTTCCTCACGCCCAAAGTGGCTCAAGGCCGTGGCTATAGCTGTTGCTACTCAAACTAGATGGGGTGCCACCCTACTGGTTGGGCGTCGGTTGAGCGTGGAGAAGGAAGGAGAAGATGGAGACATCGTTGGCGCTACTAAAATGGCCGCACGAGCCCTAAACGACCATTGTTGCTATTTCTCCTAGCGCTGGCTACTTCTACCTGGCTGGCTGATGCTGCTGCTAGGTAGGGTGGCACTAGGGCACTGCTAGCATGAGGATAGGGTGAAGAAAGGAAGGAGGAAGGAGGATGGAAGGGTGGGTGTTGCTGGTCGGAGGTGAAGGATCCCAAAAATTGGTTGTCGCTTCTCCTCTGTTGCAGATCGATCGGGTGCTGGGCACCGCTTAACGATGCTGGGTGTCGGTCGGTTGGGGAAGAAAGGGGATAAGGGAAAAAGAAATAAAGCGAAAGGGGCTATTAAGGCTAATAATTGGGTAAATAACAAATTCAACGCAAGAACTTCAAATCATCATAACTTTTTCTCTGTAAGTCCAAATTACACGATTTCTTTTGCAAAATTCCAAGCATGAGATCCACTACAACCTCAATGCTTGTCAAAACTGGTCAAAGAACTAATTGCATATGTGAGTACTTAACTCAATTAAATCAACTTAATGATGCTATTATCATTGTACTTATTAGTTGACATTGATGTGGGTCATAACAAGGACAGTCGATATTTGCATCTACACTCAAACTGAGGAAGATGCGGAGATTGAGAATGTTTCTAATGTTAATTTAGAGAGACTTGATCATCCTAGTTTCAATTATGGGAACAATAATGTCATGGAAAACTCTCTCCGACTAAGAGGTTTGTCTAAAACACTACTAAAACTTGGGAGAGGAGGAGGACCGACCACATTCACCAAGACCACCAACTACCAGTAAAATCAAAATAATTACCAAGTCCAAGGGTAAGGTCCAAGTCAAAATAAGAGTTCAAATAGGAAAAGTCAAGATCAAGGCAAAGCTAAGAGAAGCAACCATCCTGACATGATGTCTCAGCTGTTTGAATTTGCAAAATGGCAATCTTTAGTGAATGACCAATTGTAACATACTGAATCTTGGATTCATTTGCAATTTAACCCATTTCCAAGCTTTTCATTTCCTTCTTATCCTTTTTATCTTTTTTCCTAAATTTTTCTATGTTTTCTATCCTATTTGTCCTCGAAGTTGAAATTGAGCAATACTTAATGATGTGAATTATATTTGACCCACATTCATTTCAATAATGGGTTTTTGCACAAATATCTCAGCTAGTGTGTTAATTAGAGTCTAATAAATTAAAATGACCATTTATGAGAGATAATTAGTAGATTATATTAATTTATAATTTTTATGGATTTTTGGGACAAGAAATGATAAATAATGTGGAACATATATAGATGGCATTCTTATTATGCATGAAAAGACCACATGTATACAAATGCATATAATAATAATTAGGCTGAAAATATGAATGTAGTGGATATGTCTATGTATATGTGATGCGACTTGAATAAAACATACCATGAAAAGGTAATATGTATAAGAAGGTCCCTTGTACAAATTGATGACAATATATAATCCTCTCCCATAATAAAATCATACAAGAGACTAATTTTCACTCATATTGGTCATTGAAATCGAATAATAGTATAGTAAGTGGTGACTTTGGTCATATATGGGTAATTCAAGGAATTTAAACCTAAATTGGAAGAAAATATATTATTATCCATGTATATATATATATATATATATGATTTACATAGACTTATGTGACTAAGGATGGGTAATTAGAACTAAGATAGTTATATAAAGCATCACACATTCTCTAAATAAAGATTAAAATCATAAACCTTTACATGACATTAGATGATTGAGAATTGGGTAAGAATAATATAAAAATATGATAGGAATGAATATGTTCACTTTGACTTGGATAACATACATAATGTGTTTATAGGATGAGAAGTTGACTTCGTTGACCAAAGTATACTATTCAAGTTTACCTTTGTGTGTGAAAAGAGGTATGTGAAATCCTATTTGTATATGAGTTTGAACATTTGTCCTTCAATTGGGCATTTGATATCCAACCCTAATATTTCCAATGAGGCATTGTCTTAGCCTTTATTCTCTTTATTGGCTTCTTGTGGCACCTTTATTTCAATTACTTCTTGGGATTTGAACCCCAATATTTCTTTTATTTCGACTCTGCCAATTTATATTACCCAATATGATGAATTATTGACTTAATTAACTAATGTAGTGTACATAAATACAACCACCCATAGTGGTCATGTGTAAATTCGCCCAGTGGAATGTGATAATTCTCCCCATTTTATATGTATTTGGGTGATTTGGAATGTGTTATTTCTCCCTCACCCAGAGGTTGAGGTTAAGTAGGAGCCTCAATCCTATATGATTTTAATGCAGCCATATTAAATCTTGCATGCAACCTTATTACTATTTGATTTGATAGAATTCTTAATTATTTACTTGCCTCATACTGTTGAAATATCTTAGCTTATTTATTTTTTACTTTGATATATTTGAAACTGTTAAATGTCCTTATTCATTTAATTTGACACATACTTTTCTCTCCTCTTACTGGGTGATCCCAACCACCCAGATTTAGGATCAGAGTACACAATAGGAGCATGGTGACCTAGCCTAAGACTAGGAGAAGGTGTTCGTCCTTCCATCATGAACTTAATTGATAAGTTATTTTGTTGGAGACATATTGATATAGTTTAGTTTCCCTCTACCTGAGATCTTTTATTTTTATAAAGCATGTACACCCTTATTGGGAAAAAATTGATGCACTCTTTATTAAATTGATTATAGTCAAAGTTTTAACTTCCACTGCTATTTATTGGATTTTTTTTACCATCATTAGTAGAGAGGTGGTTTCACTTCTTTACAACATGTTATTATAGCCCATGGTAGTCAGAGTCTTGACTATTTCAATTTTTCTCCCTAGTTAGAAACCCTTACCTCATGCAGTTCCCCTTTAGTTAAGATGCTCATCTTGGAATTGACCTATGGTGAGAAGATGAATTAGGACCATAAGAATTTCATATTAGAAATATATTTAGTCAACTTTTAGGTGATTAGCCTATTAGGTAGCTACTAGGACATAAGTTGAAAGAAAGGCTAACTAGAAAGGGTCAAGATCTGGACGGTGGCAAAATTTTCCTCCGGACCATTAGCTTGGTTTATGAGGACTCCCAGATCCATATGACACTAGCTTGACCTGAGCTGATACTGATTGTTTGAAATAGTATACCTTTAGGTAAATAACCTCAATGTTGAGTATCCTTAGGAACCTAATATGATGATTTGATTACCCAAACAAAATCACCTTATGACAATAAGTTCCTTATATGAGTCTTAGAATTCCATGTTTAGGGGTAGCCTACCCTATACTAAACTTTAAGGTTTGGTAATAGTGAATAGTAAAACAATTAAGTATTGTATCTCATACATGGTTTAATTTGACTCATTCTTTTACCTCTAGTTTAGTTTGACTTGGTAGGTCAACCCTTTCAGTGGAGAAGTAGTAGAAGTAGTTGTGGTAATACTTTCATAGTTTTGGAATTGCTGATTTTGAGGATGAAATCCTTTTAAGGGGATGGAGTCCAACAATAAATTGAAATCTAGCTACTCTAAATTCAGAAACCCTAACTCCATAGATAAGAGATTAGTGAGCTTATAAGATTAGTATTGACCAAACAAATTATAATTATAATTTAACTTGTTTGTTTATATACAAATGAATATATAAAAAGTCATCTAAGGAATAGTTCATATGCTTCAACCCTAACAAATTCCTAATGCACATAATATGAGTAACTCAATAATTGTGCATACACATAATGTTGACCATGTCACTCTAATGAGATGGTAAATAGAACTAATGCATACTAAGAATGCATAACATGTAATGGTCATTTTGACCTAAATGCTAAGATGTAATCATCTAACCTTAACACACATGGATATATATATATATATATGGTACATTAGTGACATTAGGTGTCATCATCAAATAATATACCTGGGATTAAGAGAGAGAGATTTCTCTCCCCCTCTCGCATGCTCGTAGCGGAGGCCGAACACCCAGAAGGGTTGTAAATCAAGGTAGTAATTGTGATTTGAACCCGGGTCCCTTTGTTAGGGGACACCATGCTTGACCAATTGAACCACTCCTTGTCAAATAATATACCTTGATACATATAAATGGATTATAATCACCTAATCATAATTTAATCAAGTTATCAATATATGTAAGGCATGTCACCTAATCATAAATCAGTGTATGGATCAATTCATTAATATGCAATATGTT
Organism: Alisma plantago-aquatica; assembly: GCA_963693085.1. Classification (NCBI taxonomy): domain Eukaryota; kingdom Viridiplantae; phylum Streptophyta; class Magnoliopsida; order Alismatales; family Alismataceae; genus Alisma; species Alisma plantago-aquatica. The sequence continues at coordinate 1,546,016,257 of OY856409.1, forward strand.
CCATCTTATTCACTCAAATACATACTATTACTCATATATGATAAAGAGTAATTAGATTCACATAAACATGCATTAATGTCTAATACGGTGTTAAATGTGTATAATTGATAATAAGAAGTGAATAAATAGGAGAAAATGATTAACGATGGCATTAGTATGAGTATGGAATGTGATGTGATAGTGTGTAGTATAAATTAAAATGACATTATTTGGAATTATTGTAGACTTAATAACTTGTTGGATAATGTTATATATTCCTTACTGGGGCGGGGGAATAGCCCAGTGGTGCGGCTCGACAATCCTCAATGAAGGGACCTGGGTTCGACTCTGGGCAAAAACCCCTGGGGTGCAACAAGGCCCCACGTTACTGAGTGTGCCATGGTACCCCCAAGTACATGGATGGTTTCAGGGTTTACCCTTGGCTGGGTGGGTCCAATAGTGGCCGATCCCGGGAGGGGTTCCTCGTTATAAAAAAATGTGATAATTCAACACGATGGTAATATGAGGATAATGGAGAATAAATTCAAGTAATTAATAATTGTGACCTAATACATATATAAATATTGAGATTACTTAGTAAATCCTAATTGTGCTTAAAATTCTTAATGAGTAAATAAGAAATGTTGACTCAAGGTCTAAATTGACTAAACCCTTATTTTGATGATGACTAAACCTTTCCAATTAATTTTGTCTAATGTCTCTACTTTAGTGATTTCAGATTATGCATAAACACATTCCAAATTCCCTAACTTGCCCATCTCAACTTAGAGAAAAGATAAGTCAAAGTCATTATAAGAGCACGCTTTTGGAATATGATGTAAATCCATTAGAATCATGTTGTAAATCACTTGTAATGATTGTATGACTTGTAATTAAGCTTAGAAAAAAATAGGAACAGTTAGATCAAATATTTTAGCACTCAAAAGCCATTTTCCAAAATTCACATCAGGATGTTCATTGGTCGATTTGCAAACTCAACCGATCATGATTGGATCTTGAAAATAACTTTTGATCGACCGAGTTTTCATTTCACAGAACTCGACCGATCCCTCTGCAGACCAAAACTAATTTAAGTGAATTGGTCGAGTTACCCTAGGACAAACTCGACCGATGGCCTAAATTGGTCTTGTTTCTTAGTAGGATCGATCGAGTTACCTTTATAGAAACTCGACCGATTGCACTATACGAAAAAGTGTAGAAAAGTGTTTCTAGCCGTTGTGGAGTTGCAATGATAAAAAATATATCAGTTGCAAGCTACAAAAAGTCTAGTTTTCATTCTTAAGTGTTCCCAAAGGTTAAGAGGCATCCCCAGCTATAAATAGGACCCCTTGGGCTTCATTCCAAGGTTGAACATTCAATTCAAAACTCTATATGAGGTTCCTATTCTATAGTTGAGTGATCTTACGACCTCCTCTCTCTCTCTCTAAGCTTTCACTTGCTACATCCATTAGAGTGAGTAGGAGATCTATAAGAGAGATCGTCCTACATGTATATCTTGTGAGGATCTCACTTCCACCACCTCCCTCTCTCTCATTTCAATCATGAAGATGAAGGTTCACTCTCTTGGCTAAGAGAGGTGAAGAAGAACAAGGGAATGAGTCTCTTGGTGATGATCAAGGCTGAAGACTTGGAGCAAGAGTGGGTAAAATCTTGGTGAAGGAAGAAGACTCCTTGGTCAAGTGGGTAAGTCCTTAGTAGATTCTTATCCAAGTGAAGGTGAAGTCAAAGGCTGAAGATCCAAGAAGAGTGGGTAATCCCTTAAAGGCTGAAGACTTATGCAAGAATATGTAAGTCCTTAGAAGAAGGCAAAAGACTTTTGCAAAGTGGGTAAGTCCTTGGTAAGGTTGAAGACTCTTTGTATTGGATGGGTAAGTCCTTTAGTGGGTAATGTATTGTAAGTCTTATGAATGAATATAAGAGTGCAATGGTTAAGAAATCCTAGAGGTTGACCTCTCTAGGTAGTGGATTGACTCTCTCCTAGTTTGTAGAGTGGAACCACACTAAATAGCTTGTCAATTGGTGTATGTTAAATCTCTCTCTCCCTTGCTATGCATGTTTTAGTTACACTCAAATTTCCTATTTAGCAACCTTATATTATGATATAACTTGAAGGTCTAATGAACTTTGTTTAAGTGCATTCAGCTCTATTCACCCCCCTCTAGAGCATCCAATCACCCATCTAGGATCCAACAAGAAATACATATGATTTGTGCATAGTGTTGAGATGTAATTCTTTTGACAACAAAGTGAATATAACCTGACACAATTTATAGTATAATACGGATGATGTCATAATAAAGATAATGCTAATAAGCCAAAAATGTTAACTGCATTATATTTGATAAAATGTAATATTAATAATGGAAATCTTAGTGAACCATGAAAACCTGAATTATGAGTAGAGCATGTGAAATACCATAGATTAGTGGTAACCACCTAGTTGTTTAATGTTGGGATGTTACATACTCACCCTTCCCTCTTGTTTAGATTTTGGGGAAGAAATTCTTTTTCAGGGGTGGAGTGTTGTAACATACTGAATCTTGGGTTCATTTACAATTTAACCAATTTCCAAGCTTTTCATTTCCGTCTTATCCTTTTTGTCCTTTTTCCTAAATTTTCCTATCTTTTCTATCATCTTTGTCCTCAAAGTTGAAATTGAGCAATACTTAATGATATAAATTATATTTGACCCACATTCATTTCAGTGAATGGGTTTTTGCACAAATATCTCAACTAGTGCGTTAATTAGAGTCTAATATGCAAATAAACATATCCAAGATGGAAGTGGCCTTTGAGAAAGGAGTGTGACATATAAGGAGAAAGTAGATCATAGATATGCTAAAGGTAAATGAAGTGGACTGACATGCAAAGTATTTGGGATTACCTACTGCGGTGGGAAGATCAAAGAAGTAAGTTTTCAGCTTTATTAAGGAAATGATAGACAAGAAGTTGCAAGGGTGGAAGGAAAAGCTACTTTCTAAACCTGGGAAAGAAACATTGATAAAGGCGGTGGCACAAGCAATTCCAAATTACATCATGAGTGTGTTCCAGTTACCGGTCGGCATTACGGATGCTATTAACAGTGCAATTGCCAGATTCTGGTGTGGTGCGAAGGGAGGGGAACGGAAAATTTCTTGGAACAGCTGGGATAATTTATGCAAGCCTAAGGCACAGGGAGGCATGGGATTCCGAGATATTAGTACCTTTAATACATCACTACTTGCCAAACAGATCTGGAGACTCCACACTAGGCGGGGTACGCTTGTATAGAAAAATTCTAGCCACAGTCATCTACCCACCCGTTCACATACCCGGAATCTGGAAAAACACAAATTTTAATGCATTGCATAGATATAGCATGTACAACCGTTTTTTTGTGTTATTTCCCATGCAAAACGCATGCAGCAGACATGCAAAGGACATTTATTATCCACTGCTCATAAACAGTCCTGGGCAAGTACCGCTATTTATTGTCCATTCAAATTTTTGTTCATTGGTAATTCCTTCTATTTTTTTAAAGTATTGAAATTCAAAGTATGTCCAGACGTACAGTACTTATTGTTTTCTGTTTCTTCATATTCCATATTTTATCCCTAATATATAAGTAATGTACATTTTATTATTTATATTCAAACCCGTAATATGTACAAACATACAATACGAGATGTACATTTTGTTATTGGACTTATATTTGACAAATTGGGTTGAAAATTAATAATTGGGTACAATACTTAGAGATGCATTTTACAGTTGATTATGGACCAGATGTGCACTACATTTTTGTAAAAAAATTATGTCCAGGTAAAAAATGTTGTTATTGGATTCCGTAGGTACTGTACTTATGCTTCCAGATCAGTTATACAATTATACTTGATTTTGTAATTTGTTAAGTATTGTACTTATGCTTGATTTTATAATTTGGTAACTACTGTACTTATGTTTGAAAAAACTGAGTTGGAATTAACAAGCGGGTACAGTACTTATTTTGCATGGATTCCGTAGGTACTGTACTTATATCCAGATGACAAATGTTACTACTGGATTTCGTAAGTACTGTACTTATGCTTCCAGATCAATGTTGTTATTGGATTCCGTAGGTACTGTACTAATATGTTGTTATTGTGCTTCAACTCTCTGACCATCGCAACCTTTACATGATGTATTGTACGACCGAAGTAGAAAGATTGATGAAAACTGGGAACAGACGTACTGTACTAACGTGCAAATATTGGTGGGTTGAAATAGAGCCGGAAGGAGGAGTTGCAAGAGAGAAAACAAATTAGTAAAAATGAGGGCTAGAGAAAGGAGTGGAGAGAGTTAATTGCTGGACAATAAAAGCCGGCTGCATGTAGTTAATTGGCGTGAAGTTATTTCGTATTAAAAGCCTGCTGCATGGAGTTAATTGACGTGTATTAAAAGCCGACTAAAAGTCTGCTATATGGAGTTAATTGACATTCATTAAAAGCCGGCTGAGACCACATTTTTGTGTACTCCCGATACACGGGTGGGTGACCGGGTATAGAAGGAACTGTGTGTAGCGTAGCTCCCTGTATATAAGGTGTTCAAGGCGAGATATTTTCCAAATTCTAATGTCATGGAAGCTAGAAGAGGGAACAACCCGAGTTTGACGTAGCGGAGCATATAAAACTCAAAATTGTTGCTCTTAGAAGGAACACAATGGTCAGTGGGCAATGACAGGAGAATTAAAGTCTGGGAGGATAGATGGCTCCCACGCGAAGTGGGTGCCATTGAATAGTACCGGACTGCGATGCAGAATGATATACAGTGTGTTAACGATCTTATGATGCTGGAATAGTGGGCGTGGGACGGGACAAAGATTGACGCCACGTTCCCGGAGCATGTGGCCTCGGCAATCAAAGCTATTCCCATTAGCTTTCAACCGACTGAGAACGACATCTACAGGTGGCCGGGAATGGATGGGAGCTTTACTGTAAAGTCTGCGTACTCAGCGGGGTGGAGGCCCTACAGCAAGAAAACTGGAGGGGGCGTGGAGACAAATATGGTGGAAAGGATGGCCACGGAAGTTGCCCACTTCCTATTTAGTATGATCCAAAATAAATAAATGTATTTAATAAGAGTTTACCTGAAGGATAAGGATGCGTCTATTAGGTTGGGGTTGGTTCCCATAACCACCGTGCCTCTTCATTATGAATGGAGAAGCAATAAAAAATATTTTATATAAGGAATGCTCTTCTCTCTAGGGATTCCTACTTGTAACCATATCCATCTCCTGGAGAATCCAGAGGAGAGAGAAGCTAATCCAGACGTTTCCCTTTTGCGCTCGGTTCTTCTTCTTCTCCAGAGCAGTGTTTGAACTTCTCGTCTGTGTTCCAGTATCAAGTGTACGCCTTCCGCATCTCTCCCACTGCACGTGTCGCTTCCGGTCACAAATACATCATGGAGTCTTCCTCAAATCCGGGTTAGACTTCTAACAATGGTATCAGAGAACCTATTCCATCCCTATTGCTGGCTATATATGGTGATGTTCTTATTTTCACATTAATTATTACGCCTGTGCGGCGCTTGCGTGGCCGAAAATTTACCCAGCTAGTGTTCTTCGCCGCTGGCGGCAATACACGATGTTTCCTCAACCGGCATATTTGAGGAGGATTAGTACTGCCTCGGTCGCTTGTTTGGGTAACGAAGTTTTATGCCATCATTGATGAATCGTTGATAAACCATGTGAATGGATTTGTAATGATCTAGATGCATTTGTTTACTACAATCAACCTCTACGCTCACGACTTATGTCAGACTAGTTTATTTCATTGCGAACGAATCAATTACTAATGATAAATTTGAATTTGACGAATCCTGACATGACAAAACTGATGTTTATATCCATCCCAATTTGCACGGGATCGTTTGCACGTCATTGTCTTCTGTTGTGATTAATGCGGTGAAAAGAGACATTCCGATATACCAGTCATCCATCAGATTTCCTTCTTACTTGCGTGTGCAAATTCATATACACCTGCGTTTGGCATTGTTCCAACGTAGTGGCCACTAACAGTATGAACATGGAGAACGACATCAATGCTTTTGGTTTTCATTTTAATATATTGATACTTGTTAATTACTAAACTAGCGCCTGACCACAGTAAATAAACCTCTCAAATACGGAACTGGAATGATGTCTTATCAAAATAAGTTATTAATGAAACTCATGACATATCATTCAAACTAAGAGTAGGGACATTCAAATTACGCTTAATTTTGATAACATCGATCTCACCCAAAGGTGTATCACTTTTGTTGGTATTAGGCGTAGTGAATTAATCTTGATATGCTCTTAGATATACAACACACTTTGTCCAAAGGTAAAACTCTTGTATTATCCTAGTCAATATGTTTTTTGCGCAAGTAGGATGTAACCAACATTCTAATCTAATCATACTCAGCATTACAAAATTATCCAAATATAATTTACAATGATTGATTGTGAAAATATTATAAAAGTAAATAAAGTAGAACTCATAAACTACTTTTATATTTCAGTTGTGGTTTTAATATGGAAATTTTATTTATTGCAGTTATTTCATCATCATTGTGTGGTGATAATAACATTCTAAATCTCAATGGTTCAAATTTTAATGAATGGAAAGTAAAGGTCATGTTCACATTAGGGTTTTAACATCCCTGACCTGGGTAATGCTTAATACTAGAAGTTTTACTTAAGTAAGTCATTTAGATTCTTGTCTTTATCTTTTGAAAAGTAATTAAGACTAAAGGAGAGCTTATGTATCAATTTTGGTCATATTTGAATAACGTTGAAACAATGTTTTACCTATTTTGAACTAAAGTGTAATTTACCCAATTTAAGGGGGTTACCATGCAAATGTTACATGATAAATGTTCTTCAAGTGTTATAGCATCATAAGAATGAGAATGATGTTGAGGTATGACTTCCACAAGCCTAACTTCCAAAAATGAGCTTTTTTGAATAATGTTTGTGCATTGAATGCTAGTTTTGGTGTAATTTGCAAATTACCCAAAACCTAGGGTTGGATATGTATAATACCACCTCTATTATGTCCCTACTGTTTCTTGGTATCATTTAGAGAAAAGAAAAAGAAAGGGGTGTCTTGTTTGAACTACTTTTGAGGAGAGATAATCTTGATAATAAAATAATCAAGATTTGAGCATAATTAAAACCCTAATTTATTTTGTAGCAAAAATAAATATATTAATTGAAGTGCCCATCAACTAAAAAGGTTGTAGTTAAAATCCTATTGTGCAAGGACGTTCAAATGCCTTGATTTGCACGGAAATATCCTAAGTAGGTGAAGCAATCCACTCACATTTGTTAATTAAAAAGTAAAGTCCACTAAAAATGGGTAATAGTATTATATTAATTAAGGTGCTTAAAGTGGTTGCTTTTAATTCAAGGATAAACGAGAGGATATTGAGGTAAAAGGAAGATGGCTTCGAAGGCAAGGAAGGGAGGGGGAATGTGGCAAGAAAATGGATGAATTTTATCCTATTTTCTCTCTCCTAGAAAATCAATTACATATACTCAATTTTCTCCTTACTTGAAAGGCCATTTTGCAAACCACTTTCTTCCCTTGCTTTGGCCGACGAACAAGGAGCTTAGGAGAAGGAGGAAAATATTCCCCAAGCTGAAGGTAAGCTCCATGATCATATTCAACCTTGAATAGATGATTGAAATCAGATTGCAACATTGATTTTCTTCTCTTTCCCAACCAATGCTCAGCCTTGGCCATCTTTTACATCCAAAGAGTTGGAAATGAACCTTGGATAGTTGAAGGAGCCTCTCTCACCATTAGAGATGTGAAGCTTGAAGCTTTGAAGCTACTTTGAAGGCGGGTTATATAATTTGAACCCATTAATGCTATTATTGATTTCAATTCCTTATCATATGTTGATCTCTTATTTCTTCTTGAATAATGGACAAATTTATCATATATATGATAATAAAAATCGGAGGTCTGAAGCTTGATGATGATGACATCATCCTAGCACACACCTCAAGAAATATCATGAGCAAACAGTTTCAATTTTGTGATGGTCAAACGGTTTCAAACCGTTAGACACCAAACAGTTTCAAACCATTTGGTGACCAATCGGTTTTAAAACCGTTTGAGGTTAAACAGTTTCATTGGACTCAAGGATCAATTGGTCTCATGACCTAATAACTACAAACAATCAAATTCAATTGGTTACAAAACCCTAGAATCAAACTCAATTGACTTCAAACCCTAGATCAATTGATGTCAAAACCCTAATTTAGGTTCAATCGGTTTCATTGCTGAATTGACTAAACGGTCTCAAACCGTTTGAGGACCAAACAGTTTCAAACCATTTGAGGGTCTAGTGATCAAGACCATTTAGGGTCTAGTGATCAAGACCATTTAGGGTCTAATGGTCTTCAGACCATTTAAGGATATAGAGACCAAGACTGTTTGATGGTCTAATGGTCTCAAACCGTTTGAGGGTCTTGAGTTGAAACGGTTTCAAAACCGTTTGATGAGTAAAAGGTTTAAGACCGTTTGGAGGTCAAGTACCTTATGACCGTTTGAAGGTCAAGTAACCTTAAGACCATTTGAAGGTCTAAGGCCAAGACCGTTTGAGGGTCTAAACAATTTTAAACCATTTATAGGTTTAGGACCAAACCGTTTGAAGTTTTGATTGATCCAAACCATTTGAAGGTCTAATTGGTTCGAACCATGTAAGTATTAATAACTCCATAAGTGGTTGAAGAGCATCTCAAGGTTGATTTCAATGGAAGGACTTCTAAAGAACTTAGGTGATTAGTATAATTAGAGTGATTATCACTTGGTGCTTATGAAAATAATAAATCCAATACACTATGATAAGCATAGGTGTATACACTTAGTGAAAGGTTAAGTCAACTAAATAAGTTTTGATGGTGATGTGTGTTCTTAATACATGGAACAATGAAAAGTATGATTTAATACTTAAATAATGCTATGTGCTCCAAGATATGTAGACGCATTGACTTAGGGTTTGGATTAATGAGGTAATCATAAAACCCTAATGTAGGGTAATGTTATGTGAAACCCTAATATAGGGTGATGTTATGTAAAACCCTAATGTAGGGTAATGTTATGTGAAACCCTAATATAGGGTAATGTTATGTGAAACCCTAATATAGGGTGATGTTATGTAAAACCCTAATGTAGGGTAATGTTACGTGAAACCCTAATATAGGGTAATGTTATGTGAAACCCTAATATATGGTGATGTTATGTGAAAATCTAATAGATAAAGATGAGAAACCTTAACCCTAATGAGGGAATAGTAATGTTATCTTTGTATTGAATAATGTTGATGTGTAATTGATATGGTTGTTATCAAGCATACTAACCATGCATGTATCATGATATCATGAGCATAATCATGTATGAGCTATGATGTTAATGGGCCTTGCGAGCCATTATTTTATTTGTTGCCTAGTGAAAGGTGACAAGAAGTTTAGTATGCCTGGTGAACTATGTGAGATGCTTGTGTGACAAATATTATGAATACCTTGGTCAGATGAACTGGAGGTAATAGTCACCTGATAGTGGTAACCATGTTCAGTGATGAACTAAGGGTTTGAATACCCAGATCTAGTAAGCATGATGATGATATTGACGATGGTATTGTTGAGGTATGTAAATTCCCAGTAATGAGATAAGGGATTGAGATCCCAATGTTTTATAAAGTTTTGAAAGGTACTTGATAGAAGTATTACATGTTTCTTTGTAGCATTTATCATTGTAATTCTTGTTTGAAAACTTAACTGATGCTAGAAGAATATGGTAATGTACTTAAATAATCAAGTGAAATCTTATTATGTAGAGGCCTGGCCATAGATCCATAATCGTCAGTAGCTGGTGATGGTGAAATAGGTTTTCCCACGTGATCTCCTGGAGGGCATATTTTTGAATATGTGGGGGGTGATGGGCGCGAATATACTTATGCCCTAATGTGGGGTTGACGTGAGATAAACACTAGATCTCTCAATCCTTCATTATATGTGCCGGGATGGATGTATCACGAATCTCCTGATGATGATTAATGTCGGCTTGATGTGTGATAAACATGAAATCTGTCGATTGCGAAGAGAGTGCAACCTCTATTGTAGCTCTATAGCAAAATTGCCAGTATACCCTAGAAAGCTATTTAGTAGAGACACTAGATGTCCTGCATGTGGTCTCACACTGACCGAGACAGATGAGGTCATGGAGTTCGGCTCTTCCATTTACCTAGGTATGGGACCAATGCTTTACACCATCGTGGTCGGTTGGAGTATGAGTGGTATACCTCATCTCCTCAGGGCATAAGTGTGATTGTAAAATGTAATCAACTGTGTAGCATATTTGCTTAAGGATGAAATAAGGAAATCATTGGTTGATGTTACATTACTTAATGTATCCTAAAATGGATAAATGATATACATGTTCTTCATATTCCTTATTAAATAGATGATTTACTAATTTATCATTTATAGTTGTAATGCTTTAAAAGATGATATTGCTTAATTCTGCTTAATATTTCTTAAATCCTACTTTTCAATAGAGATTCCTCTGCTCAGTTTATCACTATTTATTTGCAATAATAATGTTTCTGGCAGAGAGTTATATCTCTCGCTGGGAGAATTTCAATTGTCTCACCTCCGTGGGATCCAACCTTTTTAGGTGGACAAGGATGAGGAGGTAAAAATCCTACAGTAGGGGAAGGACATCAGCATCAAGGACAACAATAACATCTCAGGTGGAGATAGTGACTGTCGTGTCTTGTAAATATGAGCCCTATGCGTCGTCTCTATACTCTCGTGTCCTAGGAGTCATAGTTAGTGCTTTTATGATCGATTTGAGATTTTGGCATTGAATGCCTCGAGGTTTTATGTTGCTTATGTGTAGATTTAACAAAGCAACTATTGTATTTAATCCTCGAGAAGAGAAGGTACATGGTATATACTTTGTGGACCAGAATGTATATAATATTTTGGTTCTTGTTATAAGGGTTTCCTGGAAATGGATCTCTTTGTAAATGGTTTTAATTTTTAGTGATTTTTGTTAATCTGTTGCTTATGTTTTCTTCCGCATTTAATCAGTAACGGTTTTGTCGAATGTACGCGACAATTTATTTGATATCATAGCTTAAGGTTCGCTGAGTCTACAAAGACATAGGATTAAGGTCGTTGAGTCTGTTCTAGTTTCTTTCAGTTTATCTTATAGTGACTTCTGCTCTCCGGAGAAGAAGTAAAGCTTGAAGATGGATGGATCACATGAAGAACATGTTGCTGAAAGCAGTGTTGCTGCACCAAGAGGAGGTGCAAGGGATCAGGATAGGGAAGAACTAGTACTTGAACATCCCAGCTTAACCAGGTTGAATTAGAAAACCTAGCTTTCCATACTTTGTTTGGGCAGTTCATGGCGATTGTGACACATATGGCAGATAGGATGCCACCACCTGCACCTAGGGCACCAACTCACAATGAGGGACATGGAGCTGGCAAGACTTTTGAACGGCTTCAACGGGTAGGAGCCACTGATTATGCTGGTACAGCTAACCCAACATATGTAGACTTGTGGCTAATTGAGCTGGAAAAGGCCTTCAGAATTCTTAATATCCCTAAAGCTGAGAAGGTTATACATGCGGTGTACCTGTTGAAGGGGAGTGCCAAACTTTGGTGGGCCATAGAAGAAGGCAAAAGGCCAGGTGTTGAAGTCGGATGGGAAGAATTCCGACGTGAATATGTTAGTAGATATTTTTCCAAGACCTACCTGGATGGGAAGATCTCCCAGTTTGAGCAGATAAGGAAAGGACCGATGAACATTAGTGAGTATGAAGCTAAGTTCATGGATCTTCTACGGTTATGTCGGCACATGGCTACTACAGATGAGGAGAGGATTCAACATTTTGAGAAGGGTTTGAATGCTGATTTAACCACACCAGGTTCTGCTCTAGAGAATAGAGAGAGGTTTGACACCTTTTTGGAGTCCGTTAGGCGGATAGAAAGGTCCGTGACTGAGAAGCGTCAGGCCCACAGTAAGAAGGTGTATACTCAGTTCCAAGGACAGAGGTCCGAGAGTTTTAAGAAACCAAGGTTTTCTGCACCAACAACACCACTGAGGTTCAATACCCAGACACAGTGGACATCCAACAAGGGTAGAGGTCATAGTTTACCATTAGAGGGAGCCCACAACTCAACCTCAATGTCAGTAATAGGACCATCCAGACGACAGCGGGAGAACAAAGTTTGTTATAAATGTGGAAAGATGGGACATCTGATGAAAGATTGTCTAATTAGAGACGTGAGTGTAACCCAACCACTGAGGCAGAGTCAACAAGGCTTTTAGAAACGACAGTTTAGTAGTAGCACACGAGGACGTGGATAGGCATACCAAGCTGGCTTATCTACATCCAACAACAGGGCAAGTGGTCGACAACCAGCAACGGCAAAATTCTATGCTATGAATCAGCCAGAAGCAGTGGTCAATCCACGAGTTGTGATAGGTCAAATGGAATTATTTCATTCTAATATGTCTTCATCCTTATTTTTATTTGTCTTGATTGATCTGGGTGCAACACATTCCTTTATCACTCAAGAAGTGATTCATAACTGTAATATGACTGTCAGTCATAGAGCACATAATTTGTTATTAGAAACTCCGTTAGTTGGATCTGTAGTGTTGCGGGAGGTATGTTCTCCCTGTGTTCTTTCTTTTTCAGAACATAGCATTCAAGTGGATCTTATACCACTTGAGATGCATGGGTTCGACATAATTCTTGGGATGGACACCCTAGAAAAGTATAAGGTTGTCTTGGATTGTGGTTCCAAGCAGGCTATGTTCTCAGACAATGGTGTTACATGGATCTTTCACAGGGACATAAAGATTCTTCCAACCTATCTAGTGTCAGCAATGGTAGCTGAAAATTTGATGAGACAAGGATGCTTCGCATTCTTGGCACATGTGGTAGATACCAGGGCAGAAAGTCCTAATCCTTTTGAAGTTCCAATTATTAGGGAGTTTGAGGATGTGTTTCTTGAAGAACTTCCCGGTGTTCCTCCACCCCGAGAGATTTATTTCGAGATTAATCTAATCCTGGGTACACAACCTATAGCTCAAACACCATATAGAATGGCACCTGCTGAGATGGCAGAACTCAAGAAACAGTTACAGGAGTTGCTTGAAAAAGGTTTTATTTGACCGAGTACTTCACGATGGGGTGCTCTGGTTCTTTTTGTTAAAAAGAAAGACGGGTCTATGTGATTATGCATCGACTATAGACAACTAAACAAAGTACCCATAAAGAACAAATATCCTATGCCAATGATAGATGACTTGTTTGATCAGTTGCGTGGTGCAACTATCTTTTCTATAATAGATATGAGGTCAGGATACCATCAGTTATGCATCAAGGAGAGTGACATACCTAAATTAGCCTTCAGGACAAGGTATGGTCACTTTGAGTTCATAGTTATGTCATTTGGACCAACTAATGCACCAACTGCATTCATGGAACTCATGAACAGAATCTTCCGACCATTCCTTGATGAATTCGTTGTAGTCTTTATAGATGACATCTTGATTTACAGTAAAGATGCTTGAAAGCATAAGAAACACCTTTGTCAGGCACTGACTTTGCTAAGAGAGCACAAGCTATACGCCAAGTTTAATAAGTGTGAATTCTGGTTATCAGAAATATCTTTTCTTGGACATGTAATATCTGCTTCAGGTATCTGTGTTGATCCTAAAAAGGTAGAATCTTACTTGGAGTGGGAACAGCCAAAGACACCAACGAAGATACAAAGTTTTCTAGGACTGGCAGGCTACTATAGGAGGTTCATTAAGAACTTCAGTTGTATAGTTTTACCCCTAACCAAGTTAACCAAGAAGGACGTTGAATGACAAATGTCAGCATTCTTTCCAGATGTTGAAAGAAAGGTTAACCAGTGCACCTGTACTAGTGTTACCTGAACAAGGGAAGGGGTATATTGCTTTCTATGATGCTTCTAAGAATGGTCTAGGATGTGTGTTAATGCAGGATAAACAAGTGATTTCTTTTTCTTCCTGACAACTTAAGAAACACGAGGAAAATTATCCGACACATGATCTAGAATTAGCTATAGTGGTTCATGCGTTGAAGATCTGGAGACATTATCTCTATGGAGAGACATTCCAGATTTTCACAGACCATAAGAACCTAAAATACATCTTTTCATAACATGAGTTGAACATGAGACAATGCCGCTGGATGGAGTTAATCAAGGACTACGATTGTACAATTGATTATCATCCATGAAAGGCTAATGTAGTGGTTGATGCACTAAGTAGAAAATCATCATCACCAAACATGGACAAAGCACAGTTGAACTCTTTAGTGTGATTTAAATTAGACATGTTTGTCTCTCTAAGTTTAAACAATGTACAACTTAAAGTATCCTTGTTAGTAGGACTGTTAGCTTAGATGCACATTAAATCTACTCTGAAACAACAGATCAAAGAGGCACAACATGATGATATTGTGATTCAGCAGATCAGGTCAGAGTATGGTAGTGAGAAATGGGATGGGTTTCATGAGTCAGATGATGAGATAGTCTGTTACCATGATAGGATGGTAGTACCTGATGTCAATGACCTAAGGAAGTTAGTTATGGAGGAAACTCATTCATCCATGTATGCAATGCATCCAGGGAGCACCGAAATGTATCATAACCTGAAAGATATGTATTGGTGGCCCGAATTAAAGAAAGATGTAGCTGAGTTTGTTATGCAGTGTCCAGTGTGTCAGTAGGTTAAAGTTGAACATCAAAAGCCCGTAGGAACAATGCAACCTTTACCTATACCACAGTGGAAATGGGATCACGTAACCATGGACTTTTTGGTTGGTTTACCCAAAACAGCCAAAAGTCATGATTCTATTTGGGTGATAGTTGATAGGTTGACTAAGTTAGCACATTTTCTTCCTGTCAAAACAACCTATACTGCTGAGAAACTTGCACATATCTATATAGATGAGATAGTGCATTTACACGGGGTTCCAGCTACAATTGTTTCTGAAAGAGGTCCCCAGTTCATGAGTCATTTTGGGGAACGATTACATAAAGCTTTGGGTACGCAATTAAGGTTTACTACTGCCTTTCACCCGCAGACAGATGGACAATCTGAGAGGACTATACAAACCTTGGAGGATTTTCTTAGGGCATGTGTCCTTCAGTTTGTAGCAAGTTGGGATATACACTGGAGCTTAATAGAATTCTCTTATAACAATAGTTAGCAGCACATTATTGATATGACACCATATGAAGCATTATATGGTAGAAGTTGTAGATTTCCTTTGTGTTGGTATGAAATAGGAGAGTACCAACTTTTGGGTCCTGAATTAGTGCAACAGACAACTGAAAAGATTAAAGTAACACACCAATAGTTAAAAGCTGCATAGGATAGATAGAAATCATATGATGTTAAACGACGAAAACCTTTAGAGTTCCAAGTTGGAGACATAGTATATCTCAAAGTCTTACCTTGGAAAGGTGTTCTTATATTTGGAAAGAAGGGTAAGTTAGCTCCTAGATTTATGGGGCCTTATCCAATCACTGAATAGATTGGAAAGGTAGCCTATAAGTTGGAGTTGTCACCTGAACTATATAGATTGCATCCAGTATTCAATATATCCATGCTAAGAAAGTGTCACCCTGACACGGAGTTAGTTTTGCAACCTGTGGAGGTAGAGTTAAATGAAGATATATCCTATGTAGAGGGACCAATGTTGATTCTTGATAGGAGAATCAAAAAGTTGAAAAAGAAAGAAATAGCTCTTGTGAAAGTTCTTTGGAATCATAGTGGCATTGAAGAAGCAACATGGGAGCTGGAGGAAGAGATGAGGAGGAAGTACCCTTCTCTTTTCTCTTGATGATTTTGAGGACGAAATCCCTATTAGGGGTGGATAATTATAACATCCCTGACCTAGGTTAAGGCTTAACCCTAGAAGTTTTGCTTAAGTAATTCATTTAGATTCTTGTCTTTATCTTTTGAAAAGTAATTAATACTAAAGGAGATCTTATGTTTCAATTTTGGTCATATTTGAATAATGTTGAAACAATGTTTTACCTGGTTTGGACTAAAGTACAATTTACCCAATTTAAGGGGTTACCATGCAAATGTTACATGATAAATGTTCTTCAAGTGTTATAGCATCATAAGAATGAGAATGATCCTGAGTTATGACTTCCACAAGCCTAAGTTCCAAAAATGAGCTTGTTTGAATAATGTTTGTGCATTGAATGCTAGTTTTGGTGTAATTTGCAAATTACCCAAAACCTAGGGTTGGATATGTAAAATACCACCTCTATTATGTCCCTACTATTTCTTGGTATCATTTAGAGAAAATAAAAATAAAGGGGCGTCTTGTTTGAACTATTTTTTAGGAGAGTTAATCTTGATAATAAAATAATCAAGATTTAAGCATAATTGAAACCGTAATTTATTTTGTAGCACAAATAAATATATTAATTGAATTGCCCATCAACTAAAAAGGCTTTAGTTGAAATCCTATTGTGCAAGGACATTCAAATGCCTTTAAGTGCACCGAAATATCCTAAGTAGGTGAAGAAATCCACTCACATTTGTTAATTGAAAAGTAAAGTCCACTTAAAATGGATAATAGTATTATATTAATTAAGGTGTTTAAAGTGGTTGCTTTTAATTTAAGGATAAGCTAGAGGATATTTAGGGAAAAGGAAGATGGCTTCGAAGGCAAGGAATGGAGGGGGCATGTGGTAAGAAAATGGATGAATTTTCTCCTACTTTCTCTCTCCTAGAAAATCAATTACATATACTCAATTTTCTCCTTACTTGAAAGGCCATTTTGCAAACCATTTTCTTCCCATTCTTTGGACGGCGACCAAGGAGCTTAGGAGCAGGAGGAAAACGTTCCCCAAGCTGAAGGTAAGCTCCATGATCATCTTCAACCTTGAATTGATGATTGAAATGAGATTGCAACATTGATTTTCTTCTCTTTCCCTACCAATGCTCAACCTTGGCCATCTTTTGCATCCAAAGAGTTGGAAACGAACCTTGGATAGTTGAAGGAGCCTCTCTCACCATTAGAGACGTGAGGCATGAAGATTTGAAGCTACTTTGAAGGCAGGTTACATAACTTGAACCCATTAATGTTATTATTGATTTCAATTCCTTATCATATGTTGATCTCTTATTTTTTTCTTGAATAATTGACGAATTTATCATATATATGATAATAGAAACCGGAGGTCTGAAGCTTGATGATGATGACATCATTTTATCACACACCTCAAGAAATATAATGAGCAAACGGTTTCAATTTTGTGATGGTTAAACAGTTTCAAACTGTTAGAGACCAAACAGTTTCAAACTGTTTGGTGACCAATCGGTTTTAAAACCGTTTGAGGTTAAACGGTTTCATTGGACTCAAGGATCAATTGGTCTCATGACCGAATAACATCAAACAATCAAATTCAATTGGTTACAAAACCCTATAATCAAACTCAATTGACTTCAAACCCTAGATCAATTGATGTCAAAACCCTAATTTAGGTTCAATCGGTTTCATTGCTGAATTGACTAAGCGGTCTCAAACCGTTTGAGGACCAAACGGTTTCAAACCGTTTGAGGGTCTAGTGATCAAGACCGTTTAGGGTCTAACGGTCTTCAGACCGTTTAAGGATATAGAGACCAAGACCGTTTGATGGTCTAACGGTCTCAAACCATTTGAGGGTCTTGAGTTGAAATAGTTTCAAAACCGTTTGATGAGTAAAAGGTTTCAGACCGTTTGGAGGTCAAGTACTTTAAGACTGTTTGAAGGTCAAGTAACCTTAATATCGTTTGAAGGTCAAGTAACCTAAAGACCATTTGAAGGTCTAAGGCCAAGACTGTTTGAGGGTCTAAACAGTTTTAAACCGTTTATAGGTTTAGGACCAAACCGTTTGAAGGTTTGATTGATCAAAACCATTTGAAGGTCTAATTGGTTCAAACCATGTAAGTACTAATAACTCCATAAGTGGTTTAAGAGCATCTCAAGGTTGATTTCAATGGAAGGACTTCTGAATTACTTAGGTGATTAGTATAATTAGAGTGATTATCACTTGGTGCTTATGAAAATAATAAATTCAATACACTATGATAAGAATAGGTGTATACACTTAGTGAAAGGTTAAGTCAACTGAATAAGTTTTGATGGTGATGTGTGTCCTTAATACATGGAATAATGACAAGTATTATTTAATACTTAAATAATGATATGTTCTCCCAGATATGTGGAAGCACCGACTTAAGGTTTGGATTAATGAGGTAATCATAAAACCCTAATCTAGGGTAATGTTATGTGAAACCCTAATATAGGGTGATGTTATGTAAAACCCTAATGTAGGGTAATGTTATGTGAAACCCTAATATAGGGTAATTTTATGTGAAACCCTAATATAGGGTGATATTTTGTAAAACCCTAATGTAGGGTAATGTTATGTGAAACCCTAATATAGGGTAATGTTATGTGAAACCCTAATATAGGGTGATGTTATGGAAAATTCTAATTGATAAAGATGAGAAACCTTAACCCTAATTAGGGAATAGTAATGTTATCTTTGTATTGAATAATGTTGATATGTGATTGATATGGTTGTTATCAAGCTTACTAACCATTTGATATCATGAGATGATGAGCATAATCACGTATGAGCTATGATGTTAATGGGCCTTGTGAGCCATTATTTTATTTGTTGCCTAGTGAAAAGTGACAAGAAGTTTAATATGGCTGGTGAACTATGTGAGATGATTGTGTGACAAATATCATGAATACCTTGGTCAGATGACCTATAGGTAATAGTTACCTAATAGTGGTAACCATGTTCAGTGATGAACTAAGGATTTGAATACCCAGATCTAGTAAGCATGATGATGATATTGATGATGGTATTGTTGAGAGATGTAATTTCCCAGTAATGAGATAAGGGATTGAGATTCAAATGTTTTATAAAGTTTTGAAAGGTACTTGATAGAAGTATTACATGTTTCTTTGTAGCATTTGTCATTATAATTCTTGTTTGAAAACTTGACTGATGCTAAAAGAATATGGTAATGTACTTAAATAATCCAGTGAAATCTTATCAGTAGCTGGTGATGGTGAAATAGATTTTCCCACGGGATCTGCTTGAGGGAATATTTTTGAATATGTTGGGGTGATGGGCGTGAATATCCTTATGCCCTAATGTGGGGTTGACGTGAGATAAACACGAGATCTTTCAATCCTTCATTATATGTGCTAGGATGGATGTATCACGAATCTCCCAATGATGATTAATGTCAGATCGATGTGAGATAAACATGAAATCTCTCAATTGCGAAGAGAGTGCAGCCTCCGCTGTAGCTCTATAGAGAAGTTGCCAGTATGCCCTGGAAAGCTATTTAGCAGAGACATTAGTTGTCCTGCATGTGGTCTCGCACTGACCGAGACAGATGAGGTCATGGAGTCTGAATCTTCTATTGACCTAGGTATGGAACCGATACTTTACGCCGTCGTGGTCAGTTGGAGTATGAGCGGTATACCTCATCTCCTCAGGGAATAAGTGTGATTGTAAAATGTAATCAGCTGTGTAGCATATTTGCTTAAGGATGAAATACAGAAATCATTGGTTGATGTTACATTGCTTAATATATCCTAAAATGGATAAATGCTATACATGTTCTTCATATTGCTTATTAAATAGATGATTTACTGTTGTAATGCTTTTAAAGATGATATTGCTTAATTCTGCTTAATATTTCTTAAATCCTGCTTTTCAATAGAGATTCCTCTGCTCAGTTTATCACTATTTATTTGCAATAATAATGTTTCTGGCGGAGAGTTATATCTCTCATTGGGACAATTTCAATTGTCTCACCCCCGTGGGATCCAACCTTTTTAGGTGGACGAGGACGTAGAGGTAGAAACCCTACAATAGGGGAAGGACAACAGCATCAAGGACAGCAGTAACATCTCAGGTGGAGATACTGACTGCCGTGTCTTGCAAATATGAGTCCTATGAGTCGTCTCTGTGCTCTTAGGCCCTAGGAGTTGTGGTTAGTGCTTTTATGATCGATCTGAGATTTTGGCATTGAATGCCTCTAGGTTTTATGTTGCTTATGTGTATATTTCACAAAGCAACTGTTGTATGTAATCCTTGAGAAGAGAAGGTACATGGAATGTACTTTGTAGACCCAAATGTATATAATATTTTAGTTCTTGTTATAAGAGTTTCTTGGAAATGGATCTCTTTGTAAATGGTTTTAATTTTTAGTGATTTTTGTTAATCCGCTGCTTATGTTTTCTTCCGCATTTAATCAGTAACAATTTTGTCGACTGTATGCGACAAGGGTGTATGGACTTAGACTTAGCTTTTTGAGTGGAAAAACCACAACCACTTACAAAGGAAAGTACTGTAGCAGGAAAAGTCAATTATGATAAGTGGGAACATTCTAATAGGATTAGTTTGTTGCTTATGCAAGCATTTGTGGGAAATCATATTAGAAGATCTATTCCTACTTGTGAATTGGCAAATGATTTTCTAAAAGTAGTGAAAGAGAACTATGTTTCTTCTAGTATGTCTAGGGCCACCAACTTAATGGCCAAGATGTGGTCTATGAAGTACAATGGTTCCTGTGGGATCTGTGAACACATCATGGAGATGAGAGATATTGCCACAAAACTCAATGAGATGGAGTTATCCATCTCTGATGCATTCCTTGTTCATTTCATTTTAACTTCCTTGCCTAGACAGTATGGGTCATTCAAGGTCTCTTACAACACACAAAATGAAAAATGGTAAATAAATATGTCGAGACCTCGTCACACAAATGAGATTACTCAAAACATAAAACATAATCAATCACAAATTAATCACATACCCAAAAATATGGGTAAATTAAAACCAATTTCAATATCAACACCCGCTCAAAAACGTTTGAAGGATCCCGACATCTTTCTTGTATCCATGGTATGCCAGACAAACAAGCATTAATATGCTAACAAAAGTCTGATTCATTTGAAACATTATATACAAACTTTATCTCGCTCGGACCTGAGAGTACAGGGACAACTCTAGGACACACTAGACATCTAATCAACTTTGTCAAATATTCATTACTATAGCACCTCTTTGCTGCCACATATTTGTTTTCGTCACTTCCGATTACCTAAAAAAGTGTGGCGAACCATAAGGGAGAGACCCAGTCCCAGCAAGAGATATAACCATCAACAACGTTTATTAGTTACAACATTTTTATGTAATTAAACAATTAATAAGTTTAATCAGATATAACAAATAAGATTAATAGTATTGATTATTAACAAAATACATAAAGGAGCAGATAATAACTATCATTATTAATCAGACTATCATCCTTTATCTTGTTGACAATATAAGCAGTTCAGTAGCATATGCAGTTCTAGCATCATGAGCAAGTCAAGTAACATAGCATACCTAACAACATGAGCATGTCTAATTGGTTGAACATATCAACATCATAAGAAGATCTAAAAACATAAGCACAACTATCTAGACAAGCATGATTATCCGTATATGCATCTCTAGTTACAAAGGTAAGACTAGCATGCTAAATATGACTAACAACATGGGATATCTAACATCATGATTATAATCAGCCATAGCAGTATAGAAACCAACATAAGCATGACTATTGTATGTACACATTTACCATCTTATAATCCACAACATAAGTAAAATTATTATCTCTTAATTGCACTAAGCATCATCTTTATGTAAAGAGAACAAATAAGGGTTATCATCCAATGTGAAGCATCGTGTATAACCCTAAATAGATATGCTATATGGCTGTATTACATCTTTTATTATGCCCTGAGGAAATTGAGGATACCACTCAAAATCCAACTGAACACTGCTAAGTCAAAATCAGTGACATACAAGATCTAGGAGGAGCCGGACTCCTAAGATCTTCTCTGCCCCCAGTCAGTACGGGTCCGCCACAGCAACACAAAAGGTCAAGCTATTAACAGCCTAGTCCGTCCTTGGTACAGGTCACGGCACTAGTGAAAGAGGTGGGTACGCATACCCTACCATCTAAGGTACAACCGCAGTTGTCCTCCAATATCATCACATAAATAATCACTGAGACACGACCGCATCCATTCTCAAACTGAGGGCTAGGTATGACCGCAATCATCCTCCCTAAACACTTGAATTCAGGATGATGAGCACCCTGCATACTCATCAGTATGTGCTCCAAGTTTCCCTTAGGAATACTCATTTCACCATTTGGCAAGTGATGACACTCAGATGGATCTATGGCACAGGGCACTACATGATTAGAGTTGCCCTTAATTAGATATGCCAATTGGGTGAATTAAGGCTGCATCAAATAAGTGGACATAAAAACCCTAATTCGCTTCTAGCAAGCATATAAATATCAAAACTTGAAAACATATAAAACGTATGAAATATAATTTCTCATCTCATCATCACATGGTAATATTCGCTTGCCATTCATGAGACTACACTAGTCATCATGCTATCATAAGATATAAATCCTTTTCACAATATCACAGGATATCAACCCTTATCAACATAAGAGGATTACACCTCATTTAGAGCTCAACCATGCCCAAAGGTCATTATGACCATCATATTATTCTCTGTAAAATCATCATTATCTTTGCATGCCTTATAGCAAGGCTCAACAACATCAATTATATATAATACACCAGATCAACACAATATTGCATTTATGAGCTAGGTGGTATTTATAAACAATCATAGCAGGGTTATGATAACATTAAGAACATTCCTTTATTACATCATCATGCAAGAAATCTAGATATGATTAACACTCATCATATTCATAATGCACATGTTTAGCATATGATAGTATCGATCATGTGGCTATGATAACCACCAATTAACACATTAAGGTTATGATCATGTTGAGGAGGTTATTCCACCATCATTCACTCATATAAGAGTATTAAACATGAATACTCATTTTATCTAATTGCATTAGAGTTAGGTTTAACATGATAAATTATATCAATGTTACTAATCAGCACTCATACCCAAATCCTAACTCACGGCATCCCCATTGGATCATGGATGCATAAGGTGAAGCATCACTATCATATTCCCTACTTTTCTCAAGTATGAACCCACACATAAATCAAGGTGTAACCATCAAGTTATAGCATACTAGGGTTTCAACAATAATAGAGTACTCCATGGTTGTATTAGTCATTTAAGGACTATTCATACCCAATTACCATTATTTAGTTATATTAAAGCCAAGTATAACAAGCTATACCTAATTAGGGTTACATATCAACACAATATGGTTATCATCCCTTTTATTCATATGATTGAATAGGTAAGACTAACTTATTAAGGGTAACTCTCCATTTGTTCCATCATCATTCAACCCATATCACCATACCACAATGTCACCTAGAACCATTGGATGTTTAAAAGGTAAGACTATTGGTTGTTTATATAAGTAAACATCTTGGATAAACCACCTATGAAGTCCTGGATTTGTTCTCTAGAAAGATTCACCATCTAACCCTAGACATCCCTTGATTAACAACACAAAAAGTTCCATTAAGAGTAGGGTAAAATCACAACTGACTGTTCATTTAAAACAAGCCATCCATTATCAACAAGTAAGCTCCTTAAGTTGATCATATAAAGGAAACCATATAAATCACATTATTGGGACCAACATATTACATTATCTATCATTACACTTTATTTGAAGAATAAACATTAGATCTTGACCATTGGGTCAAGTTCATATGCTAAAATCATCAATTATAGTATAGGCCCTGACCATTGCATCAAGTGACCCAAGAAATCATTGGTCTAAGGCTTAATTGATGATAAAACTATATGATTAACTCACCATAGATTGTAGAGACCTGATACACCATCATTAGTGATCATTAAATCACTATAGATTATTAAATCAACACTATATTCATTAATCAGCTTCAAATATTAAGCTGATGTCATCATTGATTGATATCATCAATAGGGTACTTAATGGTTGATCATTAAACTTCTAATTGGTCCAAAACCTGACCTAAGGGGGGACCATTGGTTGTCACCATCATTTGACAGCCTTGATCACGACCATCAGTTGTTATTAATACAACACTATAGGGTTGTTGCAATAGTACCATCATAGGGTCATGGTTTATAGAAGAAATCAGCTCTAAATCCTAAAATTGACCATTGTTTGATAGGTGCTTAGCACCATAGGTTGTCAAAACAACCTGATCTAAGTCACATTATACCTTAGGAATAACATACACCTGATCACATGTTCATATATAATTGAAATCAGAATAGAGAACATTATAAAAATCGAAATCCAAGTCAAGCATAGCTTTTTAGTGCATGGATCATCATTTTCAAGCAAGAACATGATCTAGAAAGCTTATGGTAAGCAATAAACGTGGAGCAAATTATAAAACTTGCCTCTAATGAGAAGATGGAACCACACACAGAAGAAATCCAAGAATAAGCTATGAATTCGTCCATCTAGCACCTTTCTTCATCAAATGAGCAAGTCCTAAACATAAGGAGTAAGAAAGGTAGGGTTTTAGAGCTTTAGAGCAAATTCTACTATGGAACATTTTTCTGGTTGTGCACTACTGATTTCGACATTTAATCGAGTAAACTAGGTTCAATCGATCGTGTAATTTCATTAAATCCCATCGCACATATTAGTCAACTAATTAGTGTCAAACAAGCATTAATAATTTAAACGAGCAGTGTCGGCACTGCCCGACACTCAGGTAAACATTGACATATGTGAATAACACTGCTTTTAACCAAAACGTCCAATTATTCGAGTTAAATCGTGCGAATGGGAGTGAGATTCTACTCACCGTGGTTCGAAACATCCGGATTAGACTGGAATTGTGTCCAGACGCCTATTTTCGGGCATTCACTGGGTTGTCTTCTACCTCCGGACAGCCCTGGTTTCCAAACGTACACAACACACAGTCCCTTATTTTGGGGTGTCGTTCATTGCTAAAGATGTGGATTCAAGCAAGGACCTCACGAATGGAGATTAACATCATCGTTGGTTGTTGTTGCTCACGCCCAGGGGCTGTCGTTGCTGCTACGAATAGCAGCTGCTGTTGATCTGGGTGGGGGTGTCACCCCTAGCTAGGTGGGCATTGCTCATGGTGGCTGTGTGTTGCAGTAGAGCAAGGTAGGAGACGACCTAGCTTGCTCGAAGCCTCAGGAGCCAAGAACCACTCTGACCTCCCCCTTCTTGCTCAATCAGGCCGCTGCTACCCCTGTGGTGGTAGGCTGGCTATTTTTACATGTTGGGCAGATGAGGGCGCAACTGGGCGCCGTTCCTTGGTGGTTGAAGCGAGAAAGGTGAGGGAAAGGTGGAAGGAGCAAGGCACGATGTGCTGCTGGCTCCTGATGCTGTTGCTGGTCGACTCAGCATTGTTGGGCGCCACACCTACAACTGGTCGGCCGCCCTAGCAGGTCAGGCTGCTGCTGGGCGCCGCTAGGGCGAGGGAAAGGTGAAAGGACGAAGGAGGAAGGGTAGAGGAAGAGTGGGCTTAACCAAAATGGGGTTAAGGGGCTGAGAAATGCCCGCCCTAGCTCCCCCTGTGTCGCAGCCGATCAGGCCTGCTGAGTGCCGCTTTGCGGTTGCTGTTCCATCGGGAAAGAAGAAAGGGATAAAGAAGAAGTAGCCGACCCACTTAAGGAAATAAAAACCAAATACTGGAAAAATTGCATCCAAGTCTAAAGCAACATCAAAACGTCATAACTATTGACTCGAATATCCAATTCGACTGATTCTTTTTGTAACGTTCCAAGCATGGGATCCTCTACAACCTCAAGGCAAGAAATCATGCAAATAAGACTGTAACACTCGATCAAAGCACTAATTTCATTAGTGAGTACTTAATTCAACTTAATCTACTTAATGATGCACTAAGCATTAAATTATTGTAATTAAGCTTGTTCAACTCATTAAATAAGTTTAGGGGTCTTACAAATATAAACCCCTAACAGGGATTTAGCCCCCGAAATCCAAGGTAAATAAAGATGGGTACTTCCTTTGCACCTCATCCTATTACCTTCACATACTTACTTTCATATCATGGTAGTGTCACATCATTCATACATATCTCATCTTAGGTCAACACAAAAATGCCAACATAAGAAAGACATATCATGATCCCATTAAGAAATTTAATGAACCCCATCTCACTCTTATTCAACTTGTTCTCATAGTAGTTACTACTTCACCAACCCTAAGGTTTTTGAATAAATATTGATCATAATTTTGACCATATTTGAAATTCTTTGACATGTCATCATTCAAAGATTGCTACAACTTGTAAAACATTACTTCAACACTCTCTTCCTCCTATTCATAAATTCTATTAGTACATTTGTTAGTCTAAAGGACATAACTCTAAACTCATCATGGTCATGTGGATTATGTCATCCAATATAACTCTTATTCATTGAAATTTTATCATAGGTTTATCTTAAAGGAACATGGTATCACATATTTATTAACCAACAAACCATCTATCCTAGGTAGTGGTCTTTCCCAGCTATTACTGAACCATACACAACATTATAGAATCACTTTTGTTTTTCCTTACAAATGACATTTATAGGATCATTATCAACTCTCTCTCTCTACAAGAGAGGAATACTTGGAATTTTCATTTAATAAACACCTCCAACCTTCACATATTTCTCATATTATTGATACATCTTGGATTCTAGGATTCATTACCTTGGTATCCACCTCATGCGCTATAAGGAACTTACATCCTTATCTCATCTACTTTTACCAACATAACAAATATCAAGACATATAAGAGGAGTCTTCCTAATTATTGGAAGGCTCAAAAGAAAAATCATCACAAACTTTTTGATCGTGGAACCATAGTACAAACAACCTTATTCTAAAATAAGATATCTATCCTCATGTTTAGAATGAATCAACACATACCAAGTGGCAATGGTCCACTTGAAAGTTGTGCCCTGGAAAGGAAAGACACAAAGGAAAACATACTTCCCACATCATAGAAGCATTGTTCATGGTTGTGTAGAAATGCTAAGCGGGCATTCAACAGAAACATTAAGCAGCTAGAGGTACTGACATATTAAGCGGATGCTCAGAACGTTTTTCAATACAGTGGGCTTAGGCAATTGCAACACACATTATCGACCTATTATTCTTGTCATTACTTATCCTTTAGAATTAGGGTGGGCTTAGGTTATTGCCAACCCACAATCGTTGTTGTCCTTACATTGATTCAAGATGAGCTTAGGTTATCTTAGGTAAGGTTGCACCCATAAACCTTTACATACCAATCATAAGGTAATGCATCACTGAACTTGAGTTGATGAGATCTCCATTGGGGATTAAAGGGGTACTGCTCCCCAAAGATTATACTAGGATTTTTCCTGCAAACTTTTATATGAAAAGCCCCAAATTTACTTATAGTTAGGCTAACATTGCTGAACTTAGGTTGATGAGATTTCCATTGGGGTTCAAAAGGGTACCGCTCCCAAACAATTAGGAGTTTTTCTTCATTTTTAATGAAAGGCCCCATATGAACCTAATAGTTTGGCTAACATCACCATTTATATTTTTCATCCATCAACCACTTCATCCGCCAAAAAATATATTAACCCAAGATCTACATAGATATTTACAATTCTAATACTGTGTTTAGAATTTTTTTTCTGTAATAATATAAAATACAACTTCAACTTCATAAAACAAAATCATTTTATATCTCAAAATTTGTGGACTGTTCGATGTAGACCTAAAGTTCAATCAAACCAGGCTAGAAGAAATCAGAATCCTACTATCTCTACACCCCATTCTTTGCACACCCCCACATTGGCTACACATGGGCCCACTATCCTCTTCTATGTTTCGTCTTAAACATCTATTTGTTCCCTGCTCCTTTTTTCAATTCCTTCATAACTTATTATAGAATAAATATTGATGGTTTAGAGTGAAAATTTAAAATATTATTCAGAAAGCTTGATTTTTGTGTTTTCTCATACTATTTCTTCATCTTTGTTGTTTACGATTAAACAATGTTTTAAAAAGTAGGAAGCGGGAGGTGTGCAGACATCACCTTGTAATTTCTTAAGTGCGCCAGACTGACGCTTAAGACGGTGTCTTTTTTTAAAAGTGGGTGCCTAAATTCTTATATATTTTTATACAAAATTACACATATTTGTATATAAAATATATTTCTAAGGAACTTTTATACATATCTAATCAGAAAATCAATATCCAACCAAGTATTAATCAACACTTTACTACTAAGTACTAACTAAAATTTGTAATCACTAAAATCAGAAAGTAGATTAGTAATTATAAATAACCAGCTATGAATTAATTACTAATAAGTAAAACTCAGTAAAATAAGCAATCATATCAATAAATCAGTATTTAACTAAGGATTTATCAATACTTATTACTAATCAATATTTCTAGTCATTAAATTCAGTAAGAAACTCCGTAACTATAAATAAACAACTGTGAATTAGTTATTTAATACTTTATTACTAATCAGTAATACTAATCAAGTAATCAATATTGCATCAAAAACAGTACACTAGTACATAACCAACCTTTAGTGTCAGTTATTTAAGGCCTTTAGTGTTAGTTTCTAAGTGACACCTATGTGGGCGCCGCTAAAAGCCCATCCTTTACGCGTCCGTTCTCAAACTGACGCCACAACCCTTCATGCGCCACCGAAAACGCGCCAGAAAGGGGTATAGGCGTCGGTTATCCGCTTCGAAACCGACACTAAATCACCCGCTTACATGGCCGTGCTGGCCAGCACGACCGTGGTGTCTGGTATCTTATCACGGAGCAAGTCCGGTGATGTCCCGCTGCACAATGGTGCAATGCTGCTGACCTACACGGACAGAACTTCTCTCCCGTTCGATATCGCAGGTTGATCCAGCGGCGCTCCTTTGCGATAGTGATGTACGCCACTCGTAGCGCGTATAGGTGGTCGTCGACATCCTCCGAACGCAGGTGTCAAGGCGTCTGCGTCTCTACTTCGTCCACGCGGATGGACTGGAACTCCACGTCGCGTTTCTTAAGCCGGCTGGAAGGAGTCATGTCTGTGCGGCGACGTGCTTGCGGCGCATTGCTCTCCTTCCTCTCCTAAGGACGGTGACGGCTAGGGTTTACGTGCATGAGCGTAAACTAAAAGAGTCTCTCGATATCTTATATAGATATCGGCCATCAATTTTCCTTTAAATAGGACACGAAGGGAAGTAGGGTTTCCTAAACCCATCGGTAAACAGAAACGTTGTGTTAATTAAAATGCTCATGGATTAATTAGAATATTCTAGAATTCATTAATTAACCAAATAATCACATTAATTGATTAATTAATATCCGACTCCATGCAATCACTTGGGATGGCTCTATGGGCATATATATACCAATAGTTCGGGCGAACCAATGCACCGTCATCATTCATGGATCTGATGAACAAAGTGTTTCATCCATTCTTAGATCAGTTTGTTGTAGTCTTCATGGATGATATCTTGATCTATAGTCGAGGAAGACAACAACACGAACATCATCTTCGACAAGCGTTGACTCTCCTTCGTCAGCATCAGTTGTATGCCAAGTTTAGTAAGTGTGAGTTTGGGCTGAAGGAAGTGACTTTCTTGGGTCATGTGATCTCTGCGGAGGGGATCATAGTGAATCCCAAGAAGGTGGAGTTAGTAGCAGAGTGGGAGCAACTAAAGACGCTGACTGAAGTTTGTAGTTTTCTGGGATTAGCAGGATACTACTGAAGGTTTATAAGAAACTTTAGTGTGATCGTGTTGCCTTCAACAAGGTTGACCAGGAAGGATGTACCTTTTGTTTGGGATGGTAAGTATCAGCAAGCTTTTCAGAACTTGAAGGAGAAGCTAACAAGTGCTCCAATGTTAGTGTTTCGAGAACCAGGGAAAGGCTATGTTGTTTTCTGTGATGCTTCCAAGAAGGGCTTAGGTTGTGTGCTGATGCAGGAAGATCATGTGGTTTCTTTTGCTTCTCGACAACTTAAGAAACATGAGGAAAGATATCCGACACATGATTTGGAGTTGGCAATGATGGTTCATGCATTGAAGATTTGGAGACACTATCTTTATGGGAAAGTGTGTCAGATCTTTACATATCACAAGAACCTGAAATACATCTTCTCGCAGAATGAGTTGAACATGCGTCAGCGGTGCTGGATGGAGTTAATCAGTGATTGTGATTGCACCATCGAGTACCACCTAGGTAAGGCGAACTTTAATGGATGCACTTAGTAGGAAGTCTTCTTTTCTTCCCATGAAGAAGGCACAGTTGAGTTCTTAGATATGCCATAGGCGAGATATGTTCGTCTCTTTGCGGAAAATGAATGTACAGTTGAAGGTCTCTTTGTTGGAAGGACTTTTAGCACAGATGCAAGTGAAGCCTACGCTGAGAAAATAGATCAAAGAAGTACAACAATAAGATGCTACATTTTAGTTGATCAGATCAGAGTTTTGCAGCGAGAAGTGTGATGGCTTCCATGAGTCTGAGGATGGGCTAGTTTGTTATCATAATAGGATGATGGTTCCCGATGCTGATAATCTAAGTACTTTAGTGCTCGAGGAAGTGCACACATCAATGTACTCTATGTATCTAGGTGTCACTAAGATGTATCACAATCTGAAGGATCTGTATTGGTGGCCCGGATTAAAGAAAGATGTAGCTGAGTTTGTGGCTAAGTGTGTGGTATGTCAACAAGTTAAGGCAGAACATCAGAAGCCGGTAGGTACGTTGCAAACCATGCCAATACCACAGTGGAAGTGGGATCATGTAACCATGGATTTTGTAGTTGGTCTTCCGAGGACAACTAGGAATCATGATTCCATCTGGGTGATAGTGGACAGATTGACAAAGTCTGTTCATTTTATACATGTGAAGACAACATACACAACAAAGAAGCTTGCACATGTATATGTAGATGAGATAGTGCATTTGTACGGTGTGCCAACAACGATAGTCTCTGACAGAGGCCCTAAGTTCACAAGTCATTTTTGGGAATAGTTGCATAAGGCGTTGGGAATGCAGTTGAGGTTCAATATCGCTTTTCATCCACAGATAGATGGACAGTCTAAAAAGACTATCCAGACTTTGGAAGATATTCTAAGAGCATGTGTTCTGCAGTTCATGGGGAGTTGAGATGTGCATCTCAGTCTAATAGAGTTTTCTTACTACAACTGCTACTAGGGAAGTATCGACATGGCACCTTATGAAGCATTGTACGGAAGAAAGTGTAGATCTCCTTTATGTTGGTACGAGTCTGGTGAGTATCAGCTTTTGGGTCCTGAGTTAGTGTAGCAGATGAAAGAGAAGATCAAGGCGATACAACAACAATTGAAAGCGGCATAGGACAGACAAAAGTCTTATGTAGATAATCGTCACTGACCTTTAGAGTTCTAGGTGGGAGATAAGGTGTATCTCAAAGTCTCTCCATGGAAAGGTGTGCTACGGTTTGGAAGGAAAGACAAGTTGGCTCCCAGGGATAGGGGACCATATCCAGTGATAGCATGTGTTGGAAAAGTGGCTTACAAGTTGGAGTTACCACCAGAGCTGCACATGTTGCATCCAATATTCCATGTTAGTATGTTAAAGAAAAGTCATCCAGGAACAGAGACAATAATACAGCAAGTTGAGGTCGAGCTTGACGAAGATGTGACCTACGAGGAAGGTTCGGTGTTGATCCTTGATAGACGGGTGAAGAAGCTAAAGAGGAAGGACTTGGTTCTTATGCAAGTTCTCTGGCATCACCGTAGCGTTGAAGAAGTCATGTGAGAGCTTGAGGAAGAGATGAGGAGGAAGTATCCCTCGCTTTTCTCTTCAGATTTTGGGGGTCGAAATCCTTTTGTAGGGGTTTATGGCTTGTAAGGACCTTGACCTTCGTTTTGGGCTTACCCTATTTGCTTTGCCTAAATCTAGTGTTTAGAGGCTTGCTTAATCACCAGAGGTGTGATTAGTGTTTTTTGTGGGGTTGAAGTGCAACTTGCAATTTACCCAAGTTCTAGGGTTCATGTGCAAGTTTGCCACCTTGGGAGATCTCTTTGTCTCTCTTTGCACCCTCTAAGGTTGAGAGGATGGGTTGGGCACCTTGCTTGAGTTATTTTGGACCTGGTTTGAGCTTGTTGGGCTTTGTTTGGGCCTTATCAGCCATTTGGTCGGATCTCATGTTTTCCCTTATGCCTTGTATCAGCTAGAGCTGTATCGGCCATAGGTGTGTCGGCCAAGAGGTGTTAGTGGTGTGTCGGGTTGCCATGTTGGGTGACACACTCCCCCCTCCACCTAACCTCGTTGGCATCACCCTCTTTGAACATGTGGTGGTTGCTTTGCTAGCAAATGGAAGGAGTTGGACAAGTGGTGTTAGTGAGCTAGCATGTGGCGTGGTTCTTGGACAAGTCACTACTACAGAACCTACATTTAGTGTCAGTTATTTAAAGCCTTTAGTGTCGGTTTCTGAGCGACACCTATGTGGGCGACACTAAAAGCTCACCCATTAGGCGTCAGTTCCAAAACCTACGCCCAAACTCTTCGCGCGCCACTGAAAACGTGCCATCATGGCACTATAGGCGTCGGTTATTAGATACGAAACCGACGCCCAAACCCTTCACGCCACAGAAAGGGCGCCATCTTGGGCACTATCAGTGTCGATTTTTTACAAATAACCGACGACCTATATCTTCGCGCCACAGGAGGGTGCCAACTTGGGCACTATAAGTGTCAGTTATTAGCTAATAACCGACGCCATATAACTCCCAACATGGTCGTGCTGGACAGCACGGCGGTGGTGTTAAGGAAATAGACGTCGGTTTCTATTACAAATAACCAACGCCTATTGTATTTTTTTTTCTGTCAGCCTGCAGACCTGCTGTGGCTGGTCGCAGGATGAGAAACCTGTTCAGTTCAGTTATGAACTGCAGGTTTTACGACATCCATTGATATCAGTCGACAACATGCCACAAACCTGCAAAATTAACAACAAAAATATTCACACATGCATTTAGCAATGCAACCTGTAGTTCCATTTTATTTTCACACATTTAGAAACATTCATGTAGCTAGCAATCTGTAGTTCCATTCATTCACATTCACACATGTAGAAACATTAATATAGCAACCAACACTTTCATTCATTTTCACTCAGACACATGTAGAAACATCCATACATGTAGAAACATTCACACATATTATAATTCATAAATTCATTTACAAAATATCATTGTTTAGTCATTATTCGCTATCAGGATCCCAATTATATTTTAAAGCCCCCACTATTTGTATGGTTGTTGCCCATTCTTCTCTTACTTCATTTAATTCTCCCATCGTATAGGGAGCATGTACATCTGGTAAGTTCGTTCCTGTAGTGGGGTCAGCTTTAAAAACCTGTAAAGAGAATGATGTATATATATAATTAATGAGCTATAAATAAGATTGATATATTTCATATTATCTAATGAGACTATATAATACCTGAGCAATACAATCGATGTCCATACAACATGACAGACTAACACATATATAGTACATAACAATAGCAGCGTCAAATTTACATACAACACTAGCTTAGTACATATATAGTGGGACTTATAAGGTGACGATCCCACCTGGTAAAACAGGTTACCGACAACTACATGTTACGACTGGGAGGTCGTGATTCAGCAACAGTATGCATTAGCAGGAGGACAAACAGATCACCATATGTTTGTCCTCATATGGTGATCTATTTGTCCTCCTGCTAATGCATACGTTGCTGAATCACGACCTCCCAGTCATAACATGTAGTCGGTAACCTGTTTTAGCAGGTGGTATTGTCACCTTCGTCCCACTATATATGTACTAAGTTAGTGTTGTATGTAAATTCGGCGCTGCTGTTGTTATGCACTATATATGTGTTAGTCTGTCATGTTGTTATATGAATCTGAACCACTTGTGTGTGCTTCACTTTATGTATTGTATCTGTATCCTTCTTCTCTTCATTGGGGCTTCTTCCTACATATCCTGCATATCCTGCATAGCTATGTCATGTCCGTCCTGCATAGCCTTCTTCCTATATTTATTTTTCAAAGAGAATACAAACAAAAATTATTAGTGTAGAGTTAGTGAAATACTGATCAATGTCTAGAATTGGAATAGATCAAGAACCTACTCTCAGCATCGCGTATGTAATCTCGGGTGAGATTGGTCCTATAGTTCTTTAGCACCCTCCCATAATGTTTAGCATTTGTATTAACTAGAAGATAATGAAACATCAAATCAGAAAATGATATTGATATTAAAAAAGTAAACATTTAGCTTCAATAAAAAAATATAAACATGCATGCCTCTAAAATTGTGATCTTTTATCAATTTACAATCCTTCGTTGTGATCTCCGCGCACATATAAGTCATCATTAGCTTCAATATTTTCTGGAGTTGGCAACCCAACTGAGAATGGACTGGAGTCATCATATTTATCATAGTACTCTTCTTCATCTATAGGATCTTCAATGAACTGTCTTTTACCATGAAGAACAACCGACCATTTATCATTTGCAGGATCATCGATATAAAATACTTGTTTCACCTGTGATTCCAATATGAATGGTTCAACCTTCTCGCCAATCTTTTCAAAGTTCACTAAAGTGAAACCCAATTCATCCTCTATAACTCCTTTGGTGTTATCAACCCAATTACATTTGAAGAGCGGAATTCTGAAATCTATGTAGTCAAATTCCCATATCTCTTCAATGACACCGTAATATGACATTTTAGCTTCACGTGGACTCTTATCCTTTGCACTTGCAAAAAACATAGCCGATGCTTGAAGGGTGACCCCACTATTTTGGACGACACTCTTATCATCTTGGCGCTTTGTGTAATATGTGAATCCATTAATGTCATACCCTTCATAAGACATAACAGTCAACTTTGGTTTAAAGGCGAGGCATTTGATAGTTTCAGTAATATCATCTGGTGTTTGAGATAGTTGATGTAAGACTTTATCTTCAAACCACTTAATAAAAGTCTTGTTATGCTCTCTAGCAAGCCACATTGTATTGGCTCGAGGATATTGTCTTTTGATGAAATTGGTATGTTGACTTTCAAGTTGTTACCGCAATGTCTACATGGATAGTAGAACCTATCTCCAGGTTGTTTCCTATGTTCCTCGGCAAATTTAATGAACTGGTGAAGACCAGAAATAAACTCTGGGGTGCAGCGATTGCGAATGGACATCCATGATCTATCCATTCTATGATCAAAGAGAAAACAAGTATATATTAGGACAAGATTAGGGTCTAGGGTTAACAAATACATGAGATGTCATTATTATATATAATAAATGTGTACCACCTATCCATTCTTGAACACCTAATCTCACTAGTAAGTGTATAATGTGTATTGGGTTTTCAAGAAAATTTCGGAAGCATTTCCCCGCTGTTCTCCAAGTACATATGTACTTAGAGAACAAACGGGGAAATGCTGCCAAAATTTTCTTGAAAACCTAATACACATTATACACTTACATCCTAAGCGATATTAGGTGTTCAAGAACAGTCCTAAACCGGGGACTATCCAAGATTTACTCCTAATGAGTAAATCTTGGACGAGTTTCTAGGCCAACAAATAATGTATTGTCATTCTTATACCTAAAATCCTAGTTCTTCAAGTTAGGGTGATTATTGATGTCTTTAAAAGCATGATTGGCAATTTAGGGAAAAGTTCATCATTTACATTCCAAGCATGTCACATGTGTGCATTACAGTTCATCATTAAGAAAGATATAAGCAAGTATGTCATATTAAAATAGACTAAACAATATGAGAAAATAGTAGTGTAATCATGCAAATGGGAACATTCATGGGAACACACACTTCAGTTATAAGCATTCATGTAGCAACTTTCAGTTCCATTCATTAATCTCTTTTTACATCCACACACAGGGGTGTACCCCTAAACAATAACTAAACAAAGGGGTTGGTGTACCCCTAAACATGCGCATAATTAAAAAAACTATTAATACAGACAAGTCTAGATAGATAGACAACTAAATACTACACCAACATGGTCCCGCATCAATAACTTCTTTTTGATGATGAAGCTGTGTCACGAAGCTCCTCACTGTATTTAGACGAATTTGAACTGACAGGGGCCTCAGATTCAGATTCGTCCGAGCTGATATGCGACGCCGTGCGCTCATACCGCAGTAGATGATCGGGGGTCTCGCAGTTGCTGTTGGTTATCCAAACTTTGATGGAATTATGGCCAACTGGACAGAGAAAAAGCCTGTTGCAATGGACCACATGCATCTCTCCAATCCAATCACGCCAACCGGATTTTGATACAAGATTTCCCACCAAATCATACTCAACCTCGATAACATGTGAATAATTGCCAAAAGTTATGGTCACTTTACCAGGCATGTAGTGTCTTCCTTTTAGAAAACGCCAATGTTTGGGTATGACCAATTGGTTTAAGGAACGATCATCTAGGATGATGTCCAATTGTTCTTCAATAGGGAACGTTAACATTGACATAGAGGCCCAGTTCATAGTGACTGTTATGGGTGGACAGAGACTGCACAATATTAGTATTAACAAAGTGTAAGTACATATAACGATGTTATATATTTTCAGAAAAAGTTGTATAACATCAGTTAACCTTTTATTGCTTGTCATAACCAACTTTATTGTGGTAGACATGATAGCTTGAAAAGAAGTCTACAAATGTACTTAGAGAACAAACGAGGAAATGCTCCTAATGAGTAAATCTTGGACGGGTTTCTAGGTGCTTACTAAAATAGAACCATTATATGGAACTAATCCTACCTTATACACATACTTTTCCTGAGTAAGATAATGTGCACTTCATAGAATTATTAAGATCTGAATATATATAAGTTGTTTCTACCTACTTTGATGGGATTTTATAACATTCGAGTCTTCCATTTAGAACATTAAGATCTGAATATATATAAGAATCCCATTTGATACACACGATTGAGAATCTTTCACGATACTAGGAAAATACACTAACTAGATATTCATTTAGGTGTTAGACATCAATATGTGTATGAGCCCTAATTAAAACTGATTCTCATAGGAAGTAAATAAATTTAAAAAAAATTCCCAGCAGCAGGGCAGCACCTTGAGGGAAGATGAGCAGAGGAAGAAGAAGAAGGCAGGGCGGGCACCTTGAGGGAAGAGGAGCAGCGGCCGGAGCAAGTCCTACCAGCTTCCGGCGGCGAAGAGAGGAGCAGCAGAGAGGGCGGCGAGGCTAGGAGACCTAGCTGCTACCGGCGACGGTGGAGAGGGAGGCCGGTGGGCGGAGAGAGAGGCCGGCAGGCGGGCGGGAACCGACTGCTTCTCGCTCGACGGCGACGAGCGGTGAGCACGGAGGAAAGAGCGGCGGCGACGGAGCACGACGGCGGATCACGAACGGTAGGGAGCGGCGGTGGCGGCAGCAAGGAGCAAGAAATCGCCGGAGCTAGCGAAATCGAGAACGAAATAGGGAAATGGGAATAATTGTTTGGGCAGGGTGAGCTATTAAGTTGAAAATACGTGTCGGTTATTTAAGAAACCGACAACTAAACCAACAGTGTCGGTTCGTTTACAAAAACCGACACTTATACTATATTATAGTCGTCGGTTTTTGATTAAACGACAATCGACAACTATTCCTATCTCACGAATACCATTTAGTCAGCGGTTATTTAGTTACGAACCGACACAATATGTAAAATATTGGATCCAATTTTTTCGCTGGAATTTTGGGTTTGGCAGTTGAGTTTAGGTGTCGGTTCTTTATTAATTAACCGACACTTAATAAAAGTGGTACCTATGTCTGGTCGACCTTCATGGGTTGGATGTCGGATTCTGTTAAAAACCGACACAGTAGGGTTTATGTGTCAGTTTTTGTATACAACTGACACCTTGAAAACCGACTTTATAAGCCATTTCTGTAGTAGTGAGTGCACCTCAAGTGGATGCCACCTTGCTTGCTTCTACCCTTTACCCTCTCCTATATATCTCTCTCTTTTCTCTTGCTTGGGATCTCTTTGCCCCTTATCCATTTGCTCTTTCCCTTGGTGGCCGAAGACAAGAAGAAGAAGGAAAGGAAGCGGTGGCCGATACACATAGTGGTGCTTGCTTATTTTCTTCTCTAGTTGGTAAGTCTGTCTTGGTGTCATCTTCTTCCTTATCTTTTCAGCCATGGAGGTGTGATGGGTTCCTCTCCATAGTGGAGTTCCCTTTTGACGTTGGTTTCTCTTCTCTTCTTGAGGTGGCTGAAGTTGGTGCTTTAGAGCTTGGAGCTTGAAGAAGTTGTGCTTAAGATAGGTTACATAACTTATAACCTAACTATTCTATCTCCTTTACATGTTTCTTTGATATGTTATCTTGATCGGCTATACTTATCTTGCTAGTAGTGCTTATGCTTTAGTTGGTAATGTTGCTACCCTATATGTTCCCTAGATCAGGTTGGACGATATGTGAGAGCTACCCTTGTGTTAGCCGACCCCTTGGATTATGGAATCTCAAGCAAGACCCCTCTCTTGTTTAGTTGAGAGGAGAGCTTAGGGTTTCTTAACCCAAAGGTGTATGGTAGTGTTTCCTTGGGCAAAACCCCTCTCTCACTTTGTTGTTGAGAGGTGAGCCTATGCTCTAGATGTTTGGGTGACATGATGAGTTGGCTTGGCCGATAGACTGTTGTCCTACACTAGTTGCATGATATGTCTTTGAGGTTAAACCCTTAGTTGATACCTTGGGTGATAGGGGGCGTCTATGCCTTTGACGAAGGGCTTTGAGAAACAACCCTCCTTCCTTGAGTAGTGAGGTGAGCTCTTGCTCTTTCCCGACATGCTTGAGATTTTGCAAGACTCCTCTCTCCCTTTAAGTTGAGAGGTGAGCCAATACTCTTGGTGTCCTTGGGCGATATGGTGTGGGTGGCCGTTATGAGGTTGAGGTTGTTTCTAACCCTAGTCACCTGATACGGATGGTGGTATCTTGAGTCTTGTTGCCTGATATGGTCTTGTGAGAGTGTTGACTGATATCCCTCTTCTTCCCTGGAGTTAGGGTTTGGGCGATACAGTAGGTGGATGCCTTTTTGATCCCTTAGTGGATATGGATCTTGGATAATTTTGAGTTATTGAGTGATATGCTCCCTTGTGTTGAACCCCTTGGGAGATAGATCTTGATGTTGGGCGTCATGGCTTTGCCAAGCCTGGCATGATACCCTTGTTGGGAAGTGCTCCTCGATACTCCATGAGTATGTGTTGCCCGATATGATGCTTCTTTGATCTAAATGGGCGACAGGGGTGTGTTGTTTGGGCAATATAGGTTGGTTCTTAGAGTGCTTCCCGATATCAGCTTGCTTGGTGCTTTGCCCGATATGGGTGTTAACTGACATGGTAGGTTGTGCTTGTTGTTTGGTTGATAGCCGACACCAATAGGGTTTGGTTGTAGACAATACCTTTGGTGATGGGTCGATGTACCTTTGGTGAGGATCGTTGTACCTTTTGGTGAGGGTTATTCCTTACCCGATAAGCTTTTATTGAGGGTTATGCTCTATGTTTGGTTGGTAACCCAAATATTGTTTTGAAAGTTATATGTGGGTGTTATGTATATGTATGTTCACCTAACACTACACAAATATATCTCTTTTGATGCATGTGTGAAGGTTTGATAAAACCTAGTTTTGGATTAAGGATGTTTCTTATATAAGCATGACTGCACTTCTGTGATTGTGCTAGCCATGCAAGTTCTATTTGTAAAGATATGGAACCGGGTAAGGGTTATGGTAATGGCATGACAACGACATGATGTGGAACATCAAGTGTTATGATGAACTCAGTGATATATGATGGGTGTTCCCTATAAAATGGTAACATGTGGTTAATGGTGGGATTGAATCCCTATGATGTTGAATCCTTGAAATGGATCATGATGATCAGTAAGAGGCCAAGTGGTAACATGTGATGTTGGATCCTTGCGACGGATCATGATGATGTTGATGGCATTGAGAATAGCAGTAATAGTGTGACACAAAATAATGGAATCTATGTTGATTACTCTTGTTTATGATTTGCATAATATAACTTGGTTGACCCTAACAATCCACTTAAAATGTATTAATTAATTACAGATGAACCTTTCATGTAGTTTGCCCTGGCCATAGATCCATCATCGTCAGGAGCTGGTGATGGTGAAATAGGTTCTCCTACGGGTTAACCTGGAGCGCATAATGTTGAATATGCGGGATTCTCCTAGCCGAAAATAGGAGGAATAGAGTGCAACTTCGGTTGTAGACTCAGGATGTGTATAAGAGCATGGTGAACAAGCCCATGGCTCAGTGTGATAGAGTATGAATGTGTTCATGGCTCGGGAGCACAGTGAACAGGCCCGTGGCTCAATGTATACTAGTGCTGAGACCTGTACCAAGGCGGGCTAGAAGAAAGCGTAGCCTGCGGGAGCTGGCCCTGTGACTAAGGTCACTTAAGCAAGAGACTGCGGTCCTTCTTTGGATATCGTGCACTGGCCACGAAGAGGTTGAGGTCGTAGAGTCCAGCTCTTCCATTGACCTTGTATGGCACCTATTTTGGGTTTCGCAACCAAAGGTTGGATTTGAGTGGTACGACTCACTTTCTCAGGGCATAATAATTCGAAATCCAGCCATGTAGTATATTTGTTTAGGGCAAACACATAATATTGATTGAGGCCTTGCATTGTGTAAGTTGTCTTATGTATATGACCTAAGTATTTCTTGCAGTTAGTTATATGCCTCTCAGATATCATGGTAAGTTATTATATATAGTCATGTTCTTCATATTTCATATATGATCTGGTTATATCTGCTACATGCTTTATCTATTTTAGTTTTTTTTTTTAGATTTTATAGTTCGGAGGGAAGTTATGTTTCTCGCTGGGACTGTGTGTCTCACCCCGTTGGTTTCAACCTTTTTAGGTGATCAAGCTAGACGTGGTGGTGATCGTAGTGTTGTGGCTGAGCACTAAGAAGATCAGTACAAGGCAAGGTTGGATATGCTGCTGCTGTGGTTGTTTTGTAGTAGAGTCTTAGAGTCTTCCCTGTACTCTCAGGTCCTTGGAGGTGTTTTTGACGAGGTTTCATGATATATGATCTTAGTATGGCTTTCTTGTATCCTGTTGTTGGCCTGGCTAGGTCTGATATGTATATAAACATGTGAGGTATTCTTGATGTATATGGAACAGCTGGATCGTATATGATGGTGGACATATATCATGCTCATATATATATATATATATATATATATATATATATATATATATATATATATATATATATATATATATATATATATATATATATAACATGCTCTTTGCAGGATGTAGATCTGGTTGTAATAGTTCATTTCTTATGATGTTTTCCGTAATCAATTTTAATTAACCCGTATTTTTGGTAATATGTTGTTTATGGTGGTTCTGCACATTTTTGCGTGGCGTTTCGCTGTCTTTGTGATGGCGGGATATCACAGTTTTGAAGAAAAGTTAAGCAATATTAGATAATATGTCAAACTGTTCTTTACGCAAATAAGGAAAAATTGTTATTGCATGTGCCACATTGCACAATTTCATTAGAATGCACGATAAAGATGATAAATTATGAGAAGCATGTCAGCCTCGGCTAAAACCTCAAGCGTCGGCAAATACATATAGAGCTATTCGAATATTAGAAGCAGACAAAGAGATGATGGATAATCTTAAAAACAAATTGCAGTAGAAATATCAATTCTAAACGAGATTAATGTGTAATCGGTCTTCTTTATCCATAAAAATTCCTAAGTAATTTTTTTTATTAAGCATTAATGAGCATACTAGAAAAAGTTCGATATATATATATATATATATATATATGTATATATATATGTATGTATATATATATATATGTATATATATGTATGTGTGTGTGTATATATATATATATATATATATATATATATATATATATATATATATATATATATATATATATATATATATATATATATATATATATATATATATGTTCAAAAGACTCAAATTTTATATATGAGCTATTCACATGATGTTTAGTCAATATATTTTTTATTTTGCCCGTTATTTATTTCTCTTACGTACTTATAATAACCACGCCACCGGCCCACCATGCACCATAGGCAGGACATAGTAGATTTTTTCATAGATATAAAAGAATTAAGAATTATTCACCTGTGCACCAAACAATACACATCTTTATCTTCAAGTTTAATTACACATCTTTATCTTCAAGTTTAATTATCTTTACACCAAACAATAGTTTATTCTAACATACCTCCGGGTGGCAACCAAACCTATATCACACGTGCACCAAACGCAGCCTTATTGCAACTGCGTACCACACAACCGTGGTCTGATCGGCACAGCAACTGGCGCAGACGGCAAACAAAAGTTCCTAGACTTTTCTGCACTCCGCCGCGAACGCACTCCAAACGTTGCAATAGCCGCCACCCCCCTCCCTCTGTTACAGATTTACGGTTACCATCGTCCCTTCGAGTGCACGCGACGCAGAGCCGTGGGTGGAAAAGATCTACGCCAATTTCTACCACACGATTGAAGCGTCAACTTTCTGCTTCTACACCGGTGATCGGTAGGTTGGTCTTCTTGGTCTAATAAAATAACGTTCGCTTCCTTCCGCTTGTCATCCTCCCTTCGATTGACGTTCGCTTCCTTCCGCTTGTCATCCTCCTTCCGATTGTCGGAGGGTTTTGAGAAAGCGAGGGTTTGGTTTCCTTCAACCTGATCAGCGTCTCTTTCTCGGTCCATTTAATTTACAATCTAATGACACATACACGCCTAATTCTTATCTTTTAGCTGTGAATTAG
This sequence comes from Alisma plantago-aquatica, assembly GCA_963693085.1. Classification (NCBI taxonomy): domain Eukaryota; kingdom Viridiplantae; phylum Streptophyta; class Magnoliopsida; order Alismatales; family Alismataceae; genus Alisma; species Alisma plantago-aquatica. The sequence goes on from OY856409.1 coordinate 1,546,059,235, forward strand.
TTTCTTATGGTGCAATCTCTCAATGCAGAACCAAGCTTTTCAAACGTTGTGCGCACTGATACTCAATTACAAAATTTATTCGATTTCTTACGAACTAATTTATCGATAGCTCCTGCATTAGATTAATTACGCAGCTCTTTTTATTGAGCAGGGAAGGGTGAGAACGGTGAAATCAACGAACACTGGTTCTGGAGACGCCAGATATAATGCAGGCCTCCTTTCCTAAATCCCTAGGAAAACTTTTCTTTACTTCAGAGTCTGGCAGGATCTTCTCTCACCGTCTCCGGGACAAACAATATTGCTCTTCCATCAATGTGGACCTTGTTGATTTCAAAGGATACTCCGCAGAGGACCTTCCAAAGGAATCACTGATCCTGATCATTGCATCTCTTGAAAACGATGGGAAGCCATCTCGTTCTGCACGAGCCATTGCCGAGTGGCTTTCCAAGAGAGCATTTCACTCGAAGCAACCGAAGCTTATGGAGGCATGCAGATTCTGTGTTTTTGGGGTAGGGTCACAGGTTCCCCAGAAAAGACTCAATACTTTGGGCTGGCATTTTAGTCTTTGGATGAGATCTTTGGGGGCATCAGAAATTTTACCTTTTGAAGAAGCTAAGCAAAAAAGTGGACACTTTGATGACGCTTTTTCCTCCTGGAGTTCAAAACTGATCTGTGTGTTGTCCGCTCATGTAATGAGGACTTATGGATTCACTTCTCGAGACATGCCTATGTTAACAAGCATATCTGATACTTCAAGTGATGGACATGAGGATGAGGATATGTCGAATCAAGATGTAGATGATCTGAAACTTGATAAATATTATGAAGATGGAGATCACCTGAATAAAACTGCACTCCAATCATCAGAGCAAGAATTACAGCGAATGAGGTATTCTTTTTTCAGTATGCAATTGAGTAAACATATTTCTGGTATTTCCTATTAGAGTTCCAACATATGTGATTTCTAATGCTTATATATACATATAAATGTATGTATTCCAAATGAGAAGTTCATGTAATTATTTATACTCTGTTATGTATCTGAAAGTATGTTTGACTTTAGTTTTATTTGAGCACATGTTTACATAGATGGGCATCGGCATATCTTTCCAAATATAATAATTTCTAACTACCCCCATATCCCCTAACCCCTTGCAGGATAAATCCATGGCACAAGACATCATTGTTTATGTTCTTCTTGAGCATACATATGACAATCCAAGTGAGAAGTCAGATGCCTTCTGTGTTGCTTCCTTGTATAGAATTAGTGTGAGAACCAAAGATGATAGGAAGAACATACCATTTTGTTTACCCATAAGAGGTTGTGTGAAGCCCAAAAATGACCCAACTTTTACTACCGAACCTCTTGGTCTACCTATATTCAAATTTACTTCTGACAAGTATCCTTCAGGTATGGGGTGTGGAGCACTAGGACCTAAGCTCTTCTTTGTAGGAGGGGGGGAATTTGGTCTTACAGAATCTGCCAGTAAAGACTGTCTCAGTGTTGGTAATTCCAATAAGATGTACATATTGGATACCTTATCCATTGGAAGTTCAACCATAGAGCATGCCATTTCTAAGATTATTCAGATTAAAAACTCTAATGTTCTCAACAAGTATGACCCTATTGTGGAAGTTGTGCAGGGTAAGCTTCTTGTACTTCCCAATAATTTTGGCAGTACTGGAACAAATCCTACTATCGAGTCTTATGACCCCAAAGAAGATACATGGGAGGTATATGATATTTTTAAAGATTATAAAGGTTATGGTTCTCTCAATACACATCCCTCCTTATCGCCAATATACAAGGTACAAGCACACATTGTGAAGGACGCCACAATATTCATCTGCCTTTGCTTGGAAATATACACTTTTAATGTTGATACAAGAAACCTAGATCTAGTAGGACTTCGACATCCTACTTGGAAGGAGCCACCCTTCAGAGGCATGGGTGTATATGTTGATGGGCGCTACCTTGGACTTGACAGTGAAAGTAGATTGATTGTTTCCTATGCTAATAATCCTTTTATAGGAGATAAAAGAAAAAAAGGGTGGTTATTGTGGATCACCATATCTCAAAGAGATCTCTATGTTTGATGTTGAGAGCATGCACGGTCTAGTAAGTTATATTGGAGATAATGGAGGAGATAAGAAATTGTTGATCACTAGAATTGGTCATAAAATCCATGAAGTGCAAGAAAATAAAGTATCATATCTAAGTTTGGATTTTGTAACATCAAGGCATACAAATTTTTTTTAAAAAGATTATCTACCAATGCAGGCCATATTATTCTGTCTGTAGCAATATAGACTATTGCAATGCCCTCAACACAAACATCAAAGCTTGTTTTGCAATGTAAGTTTGTACTTTTTTTATTTATATTCATGATGATATCTAGTTTCACTCAGTATTTTACCATCTTAAATGAGTTGATGTTATATTCCTCATCACCGTCGTCTGACATTTTTCTATGAATGTTACAGAGGCTTTCTTTGTTGGTTTACACTCCTCTTTGTAATTATTGTGTGTTACTGAGTATCACATGTCTTAACTTTCTATGTTGTTGATTTTGGTTTTCATTTGTTATTTGCAAAATAGAAGAATTACACATGTCTATACGAAACATGTTTAATATAGCATAATGCATGACATTAAGCTAAAAACCCTATGTAGGGTGGGACCAAGAGAAGCAACCCTCCAAAAAGAGGTCAGTCAATGTTATTGGTATCATGTTATATTAGTTATAAATAATGCTACTTATGTTCTATTATTGCCGGGGTGGAATAGCTCGGGTGGTGCGGCTCGCAAGCTCCCTGCGAGGGGGCACGGGTTCGACTCCCAGCGTTCCATCGAAATGATTTAGCCCACGCGTCGGCCGGCCAACGATGCGACTGAATTGGGGCCCCAGTATGGGCGGCAGGGGTCCCCGAGAGTTTACACCGCCTGCGGGGGTCACTAAGTGGGGCTCGTGCGGGGGTGGTTCTCTCGCAAATTAAAAAAAAAGTTCTATCATTGCTGTGACCCGCAATGAACGTGGCTACAACCTACATTAGAGTGATATTAGATATGCATGGACATCAAGAACCATCATTCGGATTGATATGTTATGCTTATATGACTAGCATTGTAACCAAAACTATATTCATATACTTGCACCAAAAGGAGAGGTGAACACCAGAAAGAGTGCTTTAGTAATATTGGGGTATGTATCTCTAACAAGATTGCTAAAGAAACTCTCAACTACACTAAGTTATCCACAAGATCACTGTGCCATTAGCCTACCAACCATAACAACACCAACCCTCATTAAGATTAGACTAACCAACAAAAACCCAGTTTATGGAACATTGGTCTTGATATACCATAAGTGCTATCTTATGTTTTATGCATTTATTGGTATTATTAATATATTAATAGATAAATTTGTCACCATTTAGGTAATTAGGTTGCTTTAGTCATAATTACATTGACTTGGTTACCTCACCCACAAGAGGTATTAAGCATGCACTTTAGGGATTTAGCATCGATTTGGGCTTAGGAAATTGCAACACACATTACTGACTTCTTATTCTTGTCATTACTTATCCTTCAAAATTAGGGTGGGCTTAGGTTGTTATTGCCAACCCACAATCATTGCTGACCTTACATTGATCCAAGATGAGTTTAGGTTATCTTAGGTATTGTTGTACCCATAAACCTTTACATACCAATCATAAGGTAATGCATCACTAAACTTGGGCTGATGAGATCTCCATTGGGGATTAAAGGGGTACTGCTCCCTAGAGATTATACTAGGATTTTTCCTGCAATTTTTATTTGAAAAGCCCCAAATTGACTTATAGTTAGGCTAACATCGCTGAACTTAGGTTGATGAGATTTCCATAGGGGTTCAAAAGGGTATTGGTCTCGAATGATTAGGAGTTTTCTTTCATTTTTAATGAAAAGCCCGAAATGAACTTAATAGTTTGGCTAATATTACCATTTATATTTTCATTCATCAACCACTTCATCTGCAAAAAGGATATCAACCTAAGATCTACATAGATATTTACAATTTTAATACTATTTTTAGAATTTTTTTTTCTTTTGTAGTAATATAAAATACAACTTCAACTTGATAAAACAAAATCCTTTTTATATCTCCAAATTTGTGGATTGTTCGATGTAGACATGAAATTCAACCAAACCAGGCTAGAAGAAATCAGAATCCTATGATCTGTACACCCCATTCTTCGCACACCTCCACATTGGCAACACATGGGCCCACTATCCTTTTCTATGTTCCGTCTCCAACATCTGTTTGTTCCCTGCTCCCTTTTTCAATTCCTTCATAACTTATTATTGATGGTTTAGAGTGAACATTTAAATATTATTCAGAAATATTGATTTGTGTGTTTTCTCGTACTATCTTCTTCATCTTTGCTGTACGATCAAACAATGTTTTAAAAAGCAGGAACTGGGAGGTGTGGAGACATCACCCTGTAATTGCTTATGCACGTCAGATCAGCGCTTAAGCTATTTTTTAATTGAAAAAGTAGGTGTCTAAATTTTATATATTTTGATACAAAATTACTCATATTTGACACCAATTGATCTAGATCATAAAACATTATGGGCTTTCAAGTTTTTGAATATGAACACAGAACAAGTAGGGAAGAAGTGATTTTTGCACCTGTAAGAGTTAGAAGAGTTGATACTGCATGCCTATGAAAATGCCTGCATCTACAAGAAAAGAACCAAGGTGTGGTATGATGCCTACCAAAAAACCAAGAATGTGTCAAAGGGAGATAAGGTCCTCATATTCAATTCTAGTATCAATTTGTTTCCTGGTAAGCTTAGGTCTAGATGGTCTGTCTTCTTTACAGTTGTAAAGATATACCCATCTGGAATGATCGAAATTACCAGTGACAAGACTGACACGTTCAAAGTGAATGGTCACAGGGTAAAGAGGTACTATGAGGATGAAGCGTTTGCAAGGAGGTCAGAACTCTAGCTAGAAGAGCCCCAACCTGCACCACCTGAAGAACCCTAAAGATCAAAACATGAATGTCAAGCTAAAGGCTATAAATTAGTGCTTCTTGGGAGGCAACCCAATGAATTTTTATTTCTTTAATTTTTTTAGTTTTTCTTCTCTTATTTAGACTCTGGAAGTTTATAACTTCAAGTCTTAATTCTATTTTTCTCTTTTTTTCCATGACGTCAGAACTCACTAATCTTGTTTTGAAATCCAACCTAGATCTTTTGTAATTTCTAGTATACATAGAATAAAATGGTAGTTTCACTTTCATATTCCTTTAATGTTTAGTTTCCTTTGTTTTCATATCTTAGCAATCCTTTTGTATTGATAAATAAGCATGTGATGAATAATGGGTAGCGACCGCTGCAAACAAATAGGATGAAGCGACTGATAATGTTTCGACACATGGAACCTGCAACGGCCCCGCTTCTCGGTAACCCCCAATTAAGGGAGACCAAGGGGTCAGAGGCGTTATCCTGAAATAGGATCAATGGTTTTACAAATAATCAACAATAATTAATAAATTCTACAACAACTAAGCTTTACAATGGAATAAATTTTTTCTTTTCTCATACCTTGCAAAATATAGGAGTTGAGGGACTTTACCCCATATAACATCTATCTATCTATATCCTCCAATCTTTATTAAGCTTTATTCCATCATTGTCACTTTAAAGGAATATCCATTTTCTTGATAAACCTAAAATGCCGACAAACAAAATGTTAGTCAGTATAACAGATTATACTGGTATGTGGGGGAACCAATAATCTTGCATTTAATTGTAACAACATATTGCAAGCAATTTTGATTTAACAAAACAAACTTTATGTTTTAAACATGACTACTCAATCCTTACATACCCTAGCCTCTGTTCTGTTCCTACAGTGGACATAGATACTACCTCTCACATGGTAGATCTCAACTAACCCCCATGATCCTACCTTACAGGTAGATCAGTACATAGGGTTGTGGAGTCGCATTGCCCTACCCAAAGGTAGTCCAATCCCTAACTCGTGATAACCTATTGATCCTACCTCATGGGTAGACCATGTACTAGGTCATCTATTTCATCAACATCAAAGCTACAGAGGAGGACTAGGATCTGAGCTAGTTATGCACATATATTTATGGTGATAATCATAATCACTTTAGAATTGCATGAAAAAAAAGACAATCAAGCAGTTATTCCAAGCAATTGGTAAAACTTCAGAAATTACAAGGAAACTAAAGTGATTTAACCATAAGTGTAACCACATATCTATTCATCCGAAACAAGATAGGAATAGACCAAGCAAATATGAAATCCAGGCAAGCAAGCAATTTACCCAACAAGGATCTTGAAATAACCATACAATTTCCTTCACTACTCATGTTATCAAGATCTACTCAATCTAACTTGCTTCCTAGGGTTTCTACTTTCTCTTAGGGTTTCATTTGCTATTAGGGTTTCATTATCACTTTTGTCACTACAAATCCTAAATAAGAAAAACTACTCATAAACCCTAATTATCCTGTCTTATTTCTCCTAACAGGTTTAGGATCAACAATTACTAACATATTTCCAAATATTTCGAAGTAAACATATCAATCTCATATTTTACCCTAAATTAGGGTTTCTACATGCATTGACATGGATTCTTGATTTAAAACCCTAAAACCTTCAATTTCTCATCTAAATCAGATTCAAATCTTTCATTATCATTCAACAGGTTATTAGTACTCAAATTAACCCATTACACATCATAGATTCAATCTTTAATCACAATTAGGGTTTCTAACTTAAGTTTAATGCACTTTTAATCAAATTACTATACTTTTTCAATTAAGAATGAAATTAGGTTCTAAAACTATTTTTACATCCTCATCTCGGATTTAGGTCAAACCGAGTCAAGAAAACTTCAAGATTATCATCTTAACTATCAAGCTTGTACAACTCATAAATTCCATGCTACTCTTGATAAAACATCTTCATGATGACTACCTTTGTTCTCTTCATGTTTCTAAACCATCCATACATCGTACCTTCCACAAAGGTATGCTACTATCTCTATCCTCATACATCGTAGCAATGTTTTAACTCACATCACCTTTACACTTAGTGTATGACACACACATTACCCTATCTCTCACCCTCATAATGAGAGGAAATAAGCATTTGACTGCAGTCCAAATACAGAGTTCATCACATTCCAAGAGTAGAGATGGTGCACCACACATCGCCAGTACACTTTCCAATCTAAGTTGAAACGTGCATCAGATGACTGCACATCATGATCATCTCGATTTCAGGTTTACTTTCATGGAAAACTATTCCCAAACACACTTGGGTCGTCACACAATTCTTAGTAATCTCCTCTAGGTATGTAGGGTGCCGATACTTTTGGGGTCATCCCTCTTCCCTTATGCATCCAGGGAGTGCCCACTTCATTTGTCCTTTGGGTCCCATGAGCTCATGAAGGTGATCAATCTCCAAACCCATGGTCCTCAGACAACGATAGTTGTTACCTCCCGACCCTATGGTCTTGTGCAACTAGGGAATTAGGCAACTCCTACTCCCATCGGTCTTATCCCCACCCGACCTTAGTATAGACTTAGGATTCTATCATGGTACATGTCACACTTGAATCCCTACCCAAAACTCCATCATCTCTCTAGCAGACGCGGTCAAACTTACATCCTTTCATAGGGATCATGGCGACCTACCTAATTTGGTATGGCCCCTTACATGTTACCTCCATATCAACATAACCTCATGCCCTTTAGAGATGGTCACACATGGGTCTATGGATTTGTGCTCATACCATGTGCTCTCTACTTAGCTCATCAAGCTCCCATGAGAGACCGCTTTAGGCTACCTCAAACCTACACAAAAGCTACACCTCACAGAAGTGTCCTTCCACAGGATGGAGAGAAAGCTATCTCTTAATACCAACAAAGGTCACAAACGTTCCTACGTCTAGGGTTTACACCATCATGTGCATGCTTAGCCCCATCAAGCTACTCAAGCACGTAGCTCGAAGACCACATGCTCAACCATGCTAGGTTTCCTGGGTATGTCATACTTGCTTCTTATTCCTCGACCTTGGACCAACATCATACATGTACATGCCACCAACCTATGCGTGAGGGTTTTTTCAAATATATACCCTAGCCAAGGGGTTTCCTTTTCCTTTAAACCTAAGGAGTTCCATTCTTGAAACTGTAGGAACTCAAACATCTTCATGAGCATCCAATGCACCAAGCACTATTACTTCCCCTCTTAGGTCAAGGAACCCAAGGTTCACTTCTTCTACATCAACTGTCCAACCACAAACCAAACATGCACAAGGTATAACATGCAGTTCCTATTATTCTTCTACGTGAACCATACAAGGACAACCAACTGGGTGCGACCTCATAACTTGTTATTATACCTCCTCAGGGTCTAAGGAACTCTCCTATAAGGTAGGGTAGGCCCCTATAACATCTGTACATTAGTTCAAGAAGCCTCTTCTCATTCTAGGGATTGGTTCCTCTAAAGGCATCCAAGGTACGACGAGTCTCCTAGGATCATGCACAAAACAACCACAACCATCCTCTTAGGCCGTCCATTCTAGGTCAGGACATACCCAACCTCTAATAGTCCCTCATATCTCAGAGTCTAAGCTTCCAACCTTCTTTCTCAGGTCTTTCTCTCTCTCTAGAGCTAACCCTACAACCAACCTTACCACTAAAGGTTCTCTCTCAAGAAGGTGGATCAAGCTCATAATGGTATACGTCTATCCCTACTTGGGTGAAGCGTATTATCAAAACTTATATCTGGTCAAGACCATCCAAAGCTCTTTGCATGCCCATCTCATAACCATGAGTCATAACCTATCTGACTTAGGTCTAACACCCGCTGCCAACCTTACTGTTACTCACTTGTTATGTAGGTGCATGCCTCTTTTATGCTCATATATGCCCGTTAGGGTTTCCATACAGTCACCATCAACCTTCTCACTGAGGGAGTAATCCCTCACCCTCAACAGGCACAACCACCCAAGCTCGGGTCACTAAAAGGAAACAGGGTCACGTAGCTCATGTTTCTCATGTGCACTCAAAACCTTTATGTAAAGCACGCATGTCCAACCCACGTACTCGCATGCACAAACAACTGAGGTATCCAACTCATCGTGTCTTCTAATTTTCTAACTACGACTTAGGGTAATGGTTAGCATCGTCCTCAGAGGATTCGTCAGGTCTCTTCCTCTTCCTGGGGCATCTGCCTCCAAGGCTAACTCTCTCCTCATCCTCCTATAAGAAGGTCTAACCTCATATCTCTCCTAAGGTCATGAAAAGACACGCCATGCAACCTTTAACATGTAACTAATTTTTAGTTTACACTTAAACTATTAAACTTATGTCCATGACATCTTGTTTACATGTTTTTATTATTTGGTGGAGGATTCCTTAATCCTTATTACTCTTATCCCAAACCCATGAGGGTGGTGGAGAGGGAGAATACACTAAGCACTTGTTGTTTCTCCAGAAAAAAGAGGTAAAGAAGGGACGAAATTTGATGAGAAGACCTAGAAGTATCTTATTTCAAGTCAAATCCTTTGATTTTGGCCAAGCATTCACACAGATCCGGGAGTCCTCGTAGACTGACTAGTGGGGCGGAGGAAAATATTGCCAACCCCTGGATCGTGATCCTTTTCTAGACACCTCCATCATTGGAAAATCCTCTAATAACTCCCTTGGGTTCTAAAGAGTTTGTAAAATTTAATAGTTATTAGAGATTAAATGGAAAACCATCACTCTGATACCAAATGTAACAACCCCACTTCTCATTAACCCCCAATTAAGGGAGACCTAGAGGTCATAGGCGTTATCCTGAAATAGGATTAGTGCTTTTGCAAATAATCAATAATAATTAATAAATTCTACAACAATTAAGCTTTACAATGGAATAACATTTTTCTTTTCTCATACGTTGCAAAATATAGGAGTTGAGGGACTTTACCCCATATAACATCTATTTATGTAAATCCACCAATCTTTGTTAAGATTTATTACATCATTGTCACTTTAAAGAAATATCCATTTTCTTGATAAACCAAAAATGCCGACAAAGAAAACGTTGGTCAGTATAACGAATTATATTGGTATGTGGGGGAACCAATAATCTTGCATTTAATTGTAACAACATATAACAAGCAATTATGATTTAACAAAACAAACTGTACGTTATAAATATGACTACTCAATCCTTACATACCCTAGCCTCTGTGTTGTCCCTGTAGTTGAAATAGATACTACCTCTCACATGTTAGATCTCAACTAACCCCCATGATCCTACCTTACATGTAGATCAATACATAGGGTTGTGGAGTCCCATTGCCCTACCCAAAGGTAGTCCAATCCCTAACTCGTGGTAACCTATGATCCTACCTCGTAGGTAGACCATGTACTAGGTCATCTATTTCATCAACATCAAAGCTACAGAGGAGGACCATGATCTGAGCTAGTTATGCACATATATTTATGGTGATAACCATAGTCACTTTATAATTGCATGAAATAAAAGACAATCAAGCAGTTATTCCAAGCAATAGGTAAAACTTCAGAAATCGCCGAGAAACTAAAGCGATTTAACGATAAGCGTAACCACATTCCTGTTCAGCCGAAACAAGATAGGAATAGTCCAAGCAAATATGAAATCCAGGCAAGCAATCAATTCACCCAACAAGGATCCTAAAATAACAATACAATTTCCTTCACTACTCATGTTATCAAGATCTACGCAATCTAACTTGCTTCCTAGGGTTTCTACTTTCTTTTAGGGTTTCATTTGCTATTAGGGTTTCATTATCACTTTTGTCACTACAAACCCTAAATAAGAAAAACTACTCATAAACCCTAATTACCCTATCCTATCTCTCCTAACAGGCTTAGGATCAACAATTACTAGCATATTTCCAAATATTTCAAATTAACCATATCAATCTCATATTTTACCCTAAATTAGGGTTTCTACATGCATTAACATGGATTCTTGGTTTAAAACCCAAAAACCTACAATTTCTCATCTAAATCATATTCGAATCTTTCATTATCATTCAACAGGTTATTAGTACTCAAATTAACCCATTACACATCATAGATTCAATCTTTAATCACAATTACGATTTTAACCTAAGTTTAATGCACTTTTCATCAAATTACTATACTTTTGCAAATAGGAACAAAATCAGTTTCTAAAACTATTTTTATCAGGTTCCTCATATTTTTCTGACCAAATTTCATACATTAAGTTTATCCATCAGAGCTTCCTAGTAATTTCTACGAATTTTGTAAGGAAAACATTATCTTGGATTATCTGTTATTTTTAGAAAATTGTCGGCCATTCGATCCATGGTCCACTGGACCATGCGAACTCCAATGGCCCATGATTGCGCGCCTCACTTGTGATCAAACTAAGGTATTGGGTGAGAATGCCCTTACCTGGCTGAAGAAACGGGAGGGCTAGTTTAGTAATTTTCCTTGGGGTCTTCTTCAACCTCACGCCAACAAACAACGAGACTCCGTGGTCAACTCCTAGTTAATTATGGGATCTCATCCACCAACGAGCAAGCTAAGAGGCTCGGAAGTTTCACCGTCTCCGTCCGAACTCAACTGGCTCCTAAATTGCACGCTCGCGTCATGCCTCCACCGCCAACAGATCGCCGGAACTCCGGCGAGGTCGACTGGAAGATGAGGGGGAAGATTAGGGTTATTTCTAGAATTGAACTCGCCAACACATTAGTTGTAACTCTCCAAAGACTTTAGGGTAGATAGTTGATGTAACGGTGCCCTTGAGAGCCCTCCCCTATGTATAGGGTAGCCATCAAGTTCCTGGTGAATTGGGGACTTCCCCGTTTCTCAACGAAACCCCACCGACCTCAAGGTGGTTAGGTTCAGAACAAACTCCTGAAGGAGATGGACTCCTTCACATCTCCGCAGATGGCCTCAAATATGAGGAATCTCAGATTGAAAGTCCATGCAATAGGGACTATGTGTCCCAGTCCTCGCAAGAGAATGACTTATCCCAAACTGTGGATCGTTAATCCAATGGTCAAGAGTGAACGATTAAAACCTAAATTTGGGATTTTAATCCCAAATGAATTGTGACATAACTCCTTTCTACTTTAGGATAATCTTCAAAAAATCATAACTCCTTATTCCTTTATCCATTTTCAAAATTTAAAGGAAGCTATGAATTGGTATTATCTACTTGTGTACCAATTTTGAAACCCAAACTCCAAAGGAAAAGGGTATTTCCTTCATAAGCAAGTTATCCTTTAATAAACCAATTTAATTGGTATTTTCTCTTTCTTATGCAGTTATTTTGGTATCTTGCACTCCTTGGACCTCAAGGAACCCTGAAGGCATGAAATCCCCTCTTGGAGGATATTCCCTTGCCTTTTTCTGTATCCTTTGTCCTTTTCATATATATTCATTTATTGTTTGAATATTCTGTATCTCTTTCTTGTTACTGGGCCCAATAGCCAATAAAGCCCACTGAGCAACCAAACAAGGCTATTGTAGACGAAATCCATTCTATTCAAACAAATAAAGCAATTATTGATTTCATTTATCAGTAAAAGGAGAAATACACTTTCATTACATGGCTAGGAAAAATGGGGTTATAACACAACCTTTCAACCTTAGCGACCACTACGTTTTAAGGGTGTACCGACCACTACAAAACCTAACAATTCTCAGCAACCTCTACAAAAGGGGGGCTTTATGTACCAACATCTCTCTCCTTCTTACCCATAGTGACTGCTATCTTCCTTTCATCTTAGCGACCGCTACACATATTCAAAGTAACAAGTCCCACCCATGGTATAAAACCCGAATGCTAAACCATTCCTCTCCCCACTCTTTCTAGCAGAAAAGCCCTCACAAATTGAAGAATGAACTAAAACCTTTGCACTAAAGACAATTAGAGAACAGAAGACGATGATTGACCTACACCGCTGCCGAGGCGTATCAATATTGTCACAATAGAATGCATATCGTCATCATCTACTCCCTCTCTTTCCATCCCCCTCCATCCATAGGATGGTAACTCTCCTCCACTTTGAAGCCTTTCGTCTCCCTTAGTCTACCGCCCAAACTCACATTTCACGATGATCACCACCACCCTCAAACCATTTCATGATCCCCTAATAACATTATTTCCAATTGTTCCCCCTCTCTCCTATTACGCCTCTATACTAGGGTTCCTTACCTATCTCTCCATCACGGATGAGAGCGAGGATTTACACCACCATCACCGACCATCTTCTGTTACGATAGGGTACACCTCCTGGTTCATTTTCCTGAGTTTTTGGGGAGCCAGAGTCTCGTATTTGTCTTTGTATCCTTAGCGACTGCTACAGTTTCTAGCGATTTCTACAACTCATTCGAAAGGGAGTTTTTGCAATCACTACTAATAAATATCCTATATCAAAATGAAAATCAAGTTATAGATATCGCTGCATGATGATTCTTAGCAAACTTGGACATGTAATTCCTAGCGACAATTGCATTTATTTGATTTGTAGAGACTACTACTTCTGGCCCACACTTGTGGTGACCGCTAGTAAATTATGACCCTTCTTAGTGACCGCTACAACTCCTTTATCTTTATCGACCGCTACAATCGTTGAAGAGTATATATTATGTACAAATTAACTATATCTAGTAGAATATGCATGATATTTGCCTTTGACGGATCAATGCATTCTACTCCGATTGTAGGATGTCATCGTCAACTTTAGACTCCTTGCACAATCAAGAAACATCCCTCAAAGGGATCAAAGAGATCATAGCTATGATAAACAAGACACTATAAGATCATCCATGCTACAACAGAAGAGGATACATCTTCATCCGCACAAAGAGAAATATGAAATCTTGCTTAGGCATGAGTCACCAGAGGCTGTAGAGGAATCACAAGTACCAAAGGTACCAACACATCTAAATATGTACCATCTAGAGAAGAAGATACACCAAAAAGGAAACAAAAAGTATCAGGTCTAGATGCACTAATAGATAAAAACAAGAAGGTAGTAGTGAAGACGATCCCAGACTCAAAAACTAGGGACAAGCATCAAACCAATAAGCTCAATAGCCGACATGCTGCCAAAATCCTATGAATAAAAAAAGAGTGAAATAGGAACATTTGAGGAAGAATGTGTGGTGTTCAAACCAAGGGATATGGAAAACCAATCCCAGTACAACCTATTCATGAGGAGAAAGAATTTCAAAGCAACAAAGTACATGGATAGACAAGACTTCAGGAAGTTGGGGATCCATGATCAAGTGGTGGAATTCCTAAGAGGAGCAAATATGTACACTCTATGCATGGCGACTCAATGTTTGATTACATATATGAATGCCAAATTCATGGCTTCACTAGTAAAGATACCAGTCTGAGACTAAGAAAGAAAGGAGGTTGGAGGGGAATTCAAGCTACAAGTGAGGATGGGGGGACAAAGACTATTATGTAAGAGATGTTATTTTGAACATGATCTTCACCAATATTGAAGATGAAGCTCATCTTGCATAGCAACACCCAGTGAAAAGAAAACAATAGGTTACAACAACCACAAAATGTGGGATAAGCAGATTGGAGAAAATAAACATAGCCCCAGGAAGTCCAAAGCGGCCCAGATCACCTCATGTTTCATAAGAGTGATCCAAAAGATTGTAGCAAACACGGTGTAAGCACGATCCAAGACTAGAGGAGTGTCTAAGGGGGACCTTTTTGTGATATGGTCCATGTTGAATAAAAAGCCATTCAACATTGGAAGGCTGTTCATTGGTAGACTATCAACGATAGTGGAACAAGAAATCAAGAAACCTAAAGACTTTTGCATGGGGGGTAGTCTGGCTGGTTGTGGCTCGGTAAGTCCCAATGAAGGACCCAGGGTCGAATCACGCCGAAGGTGTTCTGGGAAAAGTAATTGAATTTAATTGGGCATGGGAGGGCGTGTCTGGACCACTCACTGCTCATGTCGCTTGTGTTTACATTGCCAAGGTGGGGTCACCGAAGTGGCTACTCCTCGAGGGTGGTTCCCAAGTAAATAAAAAAAAGGTGAGTGTGGAACTCTTAGGTTGCTTTCTTTTTTATTACTCTGATCAAGCAGTCACTTTGAAACAACCTAAAGACCATAATTAAACACGAATCATGATAATAATACCTTCATTATGCTCTAAAGAAGAAAATAACTATATCATAATGTATTCAAACTTGAATGATTGGCGATCATAAGAGAAGAATATGACACTATAAAACCTGAACTTGAACACAAACAAGCTACAAGATATCCTTGAAGTGATAATCTCAAGAAGTTTCTAAAGAAAAAGAAAAATAAATCTGTGTCAATAAAGTAAATCAAGGTGTAAATTCACATAAGATGAAGATAATTCCTCAGGTAAGTATGACAAAAGCTGAGACACAAGAATAATTATGAACAAGAACTAAAGAAGTAAAGATATGCTTTAACCTTAATAATTCCTATGTTGATAGCAAGGAAGCCAAGATGAGAAAGGAAAATGACAATAAATAAGTTGTAAAACTGCATAATAACAAAAGAGAGTTGATAATCCCTTCTGTGGCAATCCTTGGGTGGTGCTATGATGTGAAGGGAAGTGTATTCCCTTTTTATTCCTTTGTGACAGTCAAATGAATCTTATGCCACTTAATGTGTTTAGTTTTGATGTGACCCTAGTGCTGGATACTTTGAGAAGTATCGAGTGATTTTTTATTGTAGTTCCAAGAGGTTTCCATTTGCATATGATGGTGTTTCATAGATCTTCCAATATGGAAGGATGCCCTTTTTGGTGTGTTTGATGTTGGCAAGGACAGTCGATAGGTTTTTGATAGGATAGGGATGTGTTGTGTTTTGACACACATGATGGATACCAATGTGAGGAGCCCTAGTATCTAGGAAATACCAAGTGTCTGTGAGTTGATGATGGTTCTTAGTTAAACTCCTAAGTAATTTATGCACTACAAAGAGTAACTTTTTAGAAAAAAAATGCTTACCTGTGCCCAACCTATAGTACAAACACCATATGTTAGGGGTTTATCCACTCTATAGAATGGTACTATCAAAGATGATGGAAATGAAGATATAGTTGCAAGATCTTCTTGGGAAAGAGTTTATCAGTATGAATACATCTCGTTGATATGTATCTGTTTGATTATGAAACGAAGGAGGGATCTATGAGGTTGTACTCTGATATTAGATAAATCTAGGAATTTGTTACAACCCCAACTTTTGGGTTCATTTGGTGAGAAATGTAATTTCTCATATTAAAGATATTTGAACAAATAATGATATAATTTGTTTTGAATAAATGGATTTCATTTACAATAGCCTTGATGGTTGTTTTGTGGGCTTTATTGGCTATTGGGCCCAATAACAAGGAAGAGACAAAAGGAACTCCATTATTAATAAGAAATGGAGAAAAGAAAAATGTAGAAACCTCTAGAAGGCAAAAGAGTGTAATCCAAAGGTGGATTTTGTGCCTCTTGGGTTCCTTGGGTTACAAGGAGTCCAAAGTTGCAAAGATAATGCGACAAGAAAAGAAAAGATCAATTAAGTATTTCTTTATTAAGAAAGAAATTAAAAACAATGATAAAATGTGGAAAATAAGTGGAAAGAGGTATAATTGAGTTATCCTTGGTGGATTTTCATATCCAAAGGATTCCTAATGTTAAAATAATGCCAATGAGGAAAATAAAAGAAAGATAAAGAGAAATCCTCAAAGAGAGATATTTTAATAAGAAATAAACAAGATAATGTGAAATACTGAATATAGATGCATCTAGAAGGATACTAAGTATCCTTAAAAAGGAATTTCAAAATATTTGAGTTTCTTGGGGTCCAAGGAGCCCCAATGGAGAAAAAGAAAGAGAAAATACAAAAAATAGAAAATAAGAGAATAATATGATACATAATGAATGATTTTTGTAGTATTGTTTAAAAGGAAGTATTTACTATTAAATGAAGATATAATTTTGTGCCATTAGAATGAAGGGCAAGTACTAAGAGAATAAAAGAAGTTATTTTTGAAATCTTAATATCAAAAGAATAATGAATATCACGAAATTTTCTTTAGAGAGAAAATATTTCTTTTTCATGAAGGAATATAGCTTCCTAGTAGGAAAGGGACTTGGCAACTCACGGATAGCCATCCTAAGGCTTCATTACCTCCTCTATAAAAGGAGAGAGAGCCCTGGGCCGAGTCCAGGAGAGAGAGATCTAATGTACAATCCTTTCTTCCTCTTCTTCTTCTTGTTCTTGGCATACAAACCCTATCTAAGAGGAACGACGTGAACTTGAAGCCAGGAGGCGGCAAGATGGAGTTGCGAGGAGGAGCTTGATGCTCCACAGAACTGGGGAATAGCTCCGTCATCAAGGACATGCCCTGACTTATGCGCACCTGTAGCTACATGGCTGCAACAGCAGCCACACATGGTAGGTTGAGTGCTCTTGCTTTAGCCAGCTAAATCACGATCTGGGCAGTGCCCTAGGTGCGACAGAGGGCAAGGGAGCTTGGGCGGCCATCGATGGTGGTCCATGAGCCCTAGGAAGAAGGGGGCACACCTGTAAATAAACTACAGATCGACAACATCACTAGGTCGAGCAAGGTTGAAGACGGGTCGGTCATTGGACCATTTTTCCCCTCCATGGGCTGCAGGTACAGCTACTTACATGGGGGTAGATTTGTCATTCAGTTATATTTCCAAATCCATAACGTTGCATGGACGGAGATGACGTGTCATCCCCTGATTGGCTCATGTAAGCAAATTCTTACAAAAATCATATCTCCTTAATAGTAGCTCAGATGAATATGCGTTAAATATGAAAGTTGCTCAGAAAAACAAGGGGAATCCATTAAAAATATATTTAGAAGATAATTCCTCTTGCTATTCTAAGAGTAGTGTAAGTTATCAGCTTTAATGAATTAAAGGTTAAGAAACCCTATTTTGAGATGATTAATGTGTTTAGTATGGTTTAATGGATGATTAAAGTTGATATTAACCTTATAATTGTAAAAAGGTAATTTCAGAATAAAAAGGATGAATTTTGCACGTAATTAGTTTAATTTAGAGTTTCATATGCATGAATATGCTTTAAGGGGCCTTGAAACCCTAATATTGGTAAATGCGACTCTTAATGGCTTTAATTATTCAAAATCATGAACAAAACTAAGATTTGATGATTCTAAGCTATTTCGAGTATAAAGGTTCCTAATTGTGGATAAATACCCTTAATGTAGTAATTAGGGTTTTCTAATGGATAAAGGTAGAATTAATGACAAGTAGAGTTCATATGTGAATTAGACCATAATGAACTATGCATTAATGACAAATGAGCATAATGAACTTGTCATGGATTAAAAGGATAAAAATGGTAGTTTTAATGTAAAAGAGGCTTAATGGACTTAATTGATGGTTATTTATACCTTTTATTCCAAATTTAGGATTAGATGTTGAGATAATTAGAGTTTGTGATCAATTGCATTAAATTAGGGTTTAAAATAGTAAAAGATGAATAGAAACCCTAATTGCAATGGAAACTCTAAAAATGAACTAGAAACCCTAGGATGCGAGCTAGATTTAATAGATCTTGATAGCATGATCAATAATAGGGAATTGTATGCTTATTTTAGGATCTTGTTATGTGTGCTTGCTTGGATTTCTTCCTTGCATGGATTATTCTGTCTCAAATCAGCCTGACAGGTATGTGGTTACGTTTAAGGTTAACTGCCTTAGTTTCACGGGGATTCCCATAGATTTTATCGATTATTTGAAATAAACTACTTGGATGACTTTTATTTCATGCAACTATAAAGTGGCTTAGATTTGGATCCTCCTCAGTGGCTTTGCAAATGCTAAAAAGGGTAACCTAGAGTAAGGTCTAGGCTATCATGAGTTAGAAATTGGGATACCCACGTGTAGTGCCATGAGACTCTATATCACACCATGAGTTAAGGAGTGGGCTACCTACAGGTAGTGCCACGTGACTCAACCCTAGAAACTGACTCACCTGGTAGGTAGGATCATGAGGGGTTTAATGGGAATCTACCATAAGGAAGGTAGCATCCAGGTCCACTACAAGGACAGTGCATATGATAGGATATGTGTGAATCACACAGTTATATTTAAAATGTAAAGTTGGTTGTTAAACTGTAATTGACTGCAATACGTTGTTATTAATTGCACGATTATTGTTTCCCCCACATGCCAACTTTATGCTGACTGACGTTTTGTTTGTCGACGTTTTAGGTACAAGTGAAAAGAACAAACAGTAAAGTGGCATATGTGGAATTAAATATGAATTAAAGTTCAAAGGAGGATTAATTAGAATAGACTCCATGTGGATAGAAGTAGATATCCAAGCTTTTGAAAAAGGTATGAAAAGTTTAATTTTATTACAGCCTTTCGGTTTAGTTTAGTAGAATTTGATAATTATTATTGATTATTTGTTGAACCTTTGATTTGGAAATTGGGATAACGACTCTAACCTCTTGGTCTCCCTTAATTGTGTGTAACTGGGAGGCGAGATCGTTACATTTGGTATTAGAGCATAGGTTCCTCACTTAATCTCTAATAATTATTAAATTTTACAAACTCTGTAGAACCCATGGGAGTTATTAGAGGAATTTCCGAAAGACAAAGGTGTCTAGAAAAGGATCACGTCCGGGGGCTGGCAAGATTTTCCTCCGCACCGCTAGTCAGAATATGAGGACTCCCAGATTAGTGTGACTGCCTAGCCGATGTCTTAGGATTTTACTCGATATAAGATACCTGTAGGACTCTCTCATATTATTCATCCCTTCTCAACTCAAATGTTGTTAAGGATAATAAGGATTAGGGTTTTCTCTCTTTTCCTCACCCTCTTGAGGTATGGGTAAGATTGTTTAGGTTTAACGAATCCTCCACCAAATTAATGAAAAGCATGTAAATAAGATGTCATGGACATAAACTTAATAGTTTAGTCGTAAGCTAAAGAATAGATACATGCTTAGGTCGTATGACATAAGTTGTCATGCCCTCAGGAGAGACTTGAAGCTAGACTTTCTTGTCAGGAGGATAAGTAATGAGAGTTAGTTTTGGAGGTAGAGATCTCCATTACAAGTAGAGACCTGGCACATCCTTTGATGATGATGTTAACCCTAACCGTAAGTGAAGGTTAGAGTGAGAGATGACATGATGAGTTAGATGGACATGCCTTGGATGGCATATGATCCATTAGAAGTTGGATGACTGAGTACCTTTGGCGACCCAACCCTGGGAAGGGTCGTGCATGTTAGAGTAAAAGATATCACCTTCTTTGATGAGGTTAGAGAACCTATAGAAACCATATGGGCCTATATGAGCATGGCTTAGTATGCACCGAGTACGTCAGTAGTGCTGACAGTAGGCTAAAACCCCAGCCAGGAGAGTATGATGGCTAGCTTGTAAGGTAAGCATAAAGAGCTATGGATAATCTTGAGCAAACATAAGTTGAACATAAGCTTCACCCAAGTAGGGGTATGCTTTTGAGCTTGATCCATCTTCATGGAGAGAGGACCTCTAGTAGTGAGGCTGTTTGTGGAGTTAGCTCTAGAGAGAGGGAGAAGGACCCAAGCAAGAAGGTTGGAAGCTTGGACATTGAGATATGAGGAAAAGTGGGGAGTTGAGGATGATGCAACCAAAGTGGATGTTTGTGGTTGCCTCATGCTTGATCCCTGGAGGCTAATAATGTCTTGGTTGCCATGAGAGGAATCAAACCCTAGAGAGAGGATGAGTCTGTTGGTACCTCTGTACCTATGGTATAGATGAGAAGAAGAGTTCCATAGACCTGGAGAGGATTAGTAACAAGTTGTGAGGCCTTGTACCTTATTGGTTATCCTTGAGGAGGACTCCACTCTAAAGTGTTGTTCGAGTAGAAGGATGATAGGAAGTGCAAGTCATGCCTTTTACATGTTTGGTTCGTGGTTAAGAGGTTGAGCAGACAGTTAGACATCAGAGGAGTGAACATAGGGTTCCTAGGCCTAATAGGGGAAGTGGTGTACCTGATGCTCATGATGAGATTTGAGTTTCTATAGATTCGAGCATGGTACTCCTCATGTTTAGAGGAAAAAGGAAACACCTTGAGTTTAAAGGTATGCTTGATGAACCCCTCACAGCTAAGTGGATGAAATGGGAAGGTAGGATCTTGATCCAATGTTGAGTATGAGAACAAGTATGACCTAGCATGGTTTAGTAGGTTGTCTTCTTGTGCCTTAGTAGCTGCTGGATTAAGCATGCTCATGTTGATGTAAACCCTAAACATAGGGATGTTTGTGACCTTTGTTATCAAGGTGCAGTTTCCTCCCATCTTGGGAGAGGGACCCTTTTGTAGGGTGTATACCCGTTTTTGGTGGATTTTGAGGAAAACTAAAGATGTCTCATAGGATCTTGAGAAGCTAAGTGAAAAGTACCTGGTATGAGAATGAACCTGTAGACCCATAGATAGCCATCTCTAAGTGCATGTGGATGTGTTACCATGGAGGTAACCGGTATGGATCCTGACCAAGGTAGGCAGGTTGCCATGACCCCTATGAAAGGATGGAAGTCATCCATGAATGTAGAGAGAGAGACGATTAAGGCTTGGGTAAGGTTCTAAGTTGAACATGTACTATGATAGAATCCTAAGTCTATCCTAGAGTCAAGTAGGGATAAGACTAATGTAAGTAGGAGTTGCCTAATTTCCTAGATGCACATGACCATAGGGTCGGGAGGTAACAACTATCATTATCTGAGGGCCATGGGTAGGAGATTGATCACCTTCATGAACTCATGGGACCCAAAGGGCAGATGAGTAGGACACTCTCTGGATGCATAAGGGAAGAAGGATGACCCCAAAAGTTCCAGCACTCTAGAGACCTAGAGGAGATGACCAAGGTTTGTGTGGTGACCCAAGTGGGTTCGAGACCAGTTTTCCATGGAAGTAACTTTGATATCGAGATGTTTGTGAGGTAGAGACATATGTGGCACGTTTCAACTTAGATTTACAGGTGTACTGGCAAGGTGGGATGTACCATCTCTACTCTTGGAATAGGAAGAACTCTGTATTTGGACTACAACCAATTGCTTATTTTCTCTTGTTATGGGAGTGAGAGATAGGACAATACGCATGCCATACACCAAGGATAAAAGATGATGTGAGTTGGAAAATTGCTTTGATGTATGAGGATAGAGATGATAACATGCCCTTGTGGAGTGAATGATACATGGATGGGTTGCAAACACTAAGAGGAATAATGTAGTCATCTTATGAGGATGTTGATATCATGAGCTATGAGTTCTAAAAACCAAGAGAATAAGCTCAGAGTTTTCTTGATGAAGATACACTTAGAGCTTAGATGAGATAATAAGTGGAATACATGGAGGTGTATGTCTTCAACTTTACCTAACACATAAGGATGTGAAGTGGTAATGGAGGCTCTGGATGAGATACAACTACCTAGTTTAGATGGAGGCTAGAAGAGGTTGTTAGGTTAACCCTCAGTTGGAAAAACAGAAAAGTTTGGCTAACACTTAGCTGTAACAATATTGGTTGATCAAGTTAAAGATTGTTTGGTTATCCAGCCTAGGGCTTACCATGATGAAAGGATGGTTGTAGATACTTAGATGCACTTCTCAGGAAAGGAAGGTGATGAAACCCCGTTTAGAGTGGTTTAGGGTTTCTAAGAAATCGAACTTAAGGAATCATGACAATACAGGAGATCATGATTGAAGATCACCATACACCATGTTACTACGAAGATAGTAAGTGAGAATGGTACTTTGGATGCTTAAGATGAAGTTGCATGTGGTATGTTGCCATGCAAGCGAAGAGGTGAAGGATGAACACCAGTAACCCACTGTAAGGATATAGAAGATAAGAATCCTTGAGAGGGAATGTGAGTTCATCACTATGGATGTGTAATAAGTTTCCCATGGACCAGAGAAGGTCAAGATGCAATTTGGGTTATGGTAGATTGCCTTACCTAGATGACATGAGAAAGAGAGAATACTGACAAGGGACAGATCCGGTTGAACTACACATGAGAGAGAGAGTTGGTTCAACTAAACCATGATGCGAGTTCTTGAGTATAATCTAAAGGTTCACTTCCATAAGGTGGAAGTAGATACATGAAGAACTCGATGTTAGTACAGTTTATTACCTTAACTAATGGTTAGTACGATCCAAACTAGAGGGTCTGATGAGAGCATATGTACTCGTTCAGGGTGATATCTAGAGATAGTTCTTGTCTTCTATAAGATGTGATAATAACCACGATAGCCATCGTCGGGATGTAAAGAAGCTCTATAAGAGAGTTTGTGTCGGTCACCACTTCATTAAGATGATGTTAGGGAAGGGACCTCGCGATGGTCAAGAAAGGACCAAAGTGTGTGCAGATGAATTCGTTTTGATCATGCAATGGCTAAAAGGAGCCCAGAGATGACATGAGTTGTAAGCTGATGCAAAGTAGACTAACATGCAGTTCACTGTGGGGGAATATGTGACATGAAAATCCGAGCCCTCTATGTTATAGCTAAGAAAGCTGAGTCCCCGATGCATGGGTTCTTTTGACATGTTTTGGTGGAGAAGGTCAAGTTTGCCCTTACCCCTCAGGATAATGTGATGTGTGATGAGTTCCATGTGTCCAATTTAGAGCACTATGTGAGGTACCTAGACCATGTGCAAAACAATCAACCTAGTGAGCCCCAAGGGAGGCTGAAATGACCTGAGTCACCTGTGAGGTTTATAGATGCCAAGGTGAAAGAACTCAGAGAAAAGAATATGAGATGATAAAGGTTCTTTGGAAGCGCCATGGATAAGGAAAAGCCACATAGGGGCCAATGATGTACATGGAAAAGTCTTATCCCGAATTGTTTGTTTGCTTGATGGAATTTTGAGGACAAAATTCCTATAAGAGGGGAAGGATGTTACAACCCTAACTTTTGCGATCATTTCGTGAGAAATGTAATTTCTCATATTAAAGATATTGAGACAAATAATGATATAATTTGTTTTGAATAAATGGATTTCTTTTACAATAGAGCCTTGATGGTTGTTTTGTGGGCTTTATTGGCTATTGGGCTGAATAACAAGAAAGAGACAAAAGGAACTCCATTATTATTAAGAAATGGAGAAATGAAAAATGTAGAAACCTCTAGAAGGAAAAAGAGTGTAATCCAAAGGTGGATTTTGTGCCTCTTGGGTTCCATGGGTTCCAAGGAGTCCAAAGTTGCAAAGATAATGTGACAAGAAAAGAAAAGATCAATTAAGTATTTCTTTATTAAGAAAGAAATTGAAAATAATGATAAAATGTGGAAAATACGTGGAAAGTTATAATTGAGTTATCCTTGGTGGATTTTCATATCCAAAGGATTCCTAATGTTAAAAGGAATGATAATGAGGAAAATAAAAGAAAGATAAAGAGAAATCCTCCAAAAGAGATATTTTAATAAGAAATAAACAAGATAATGTGAAATAATGAATATAGATGCATCTAGAAGGATAATAAGTATCCTTAAAATGGAATTTCAAAATATTTGAGTTTCTTGGGGTCCAAGGAGCCACAATGGAGAAAAAGAAAGAGAAAATACCAAAAATAGAAAAGAAGAGAATAATATGATTCATAATGAATGATTTTTGTAGTATTGTTTAAAAGGAAGTATTTTTTATTAAATGAAGATAGAATTTTGTGCCATTAGAATAAAGGGCAAGTACTAAGAGAATAAAAGAGGTTATTTTTGAAATCTTAATATCTAAAGAATAATGGATATCAAGGAATTTTGTTTAGAGAGAAAATATTTTTTTTTCATGAAGGAATATAGCTTCCTAGTAGGAAAGGGACTTGGCAACTCGTGGATAGTCATCCTAAGGCTTCGTTACCCACTCTATAAAAGGAGAGAGAGCCCTGGGCCGAGTCCAGGAGAGAGAGATCCCACGTACACTCCTTTCTTCCTCTTCTTCTTCTTGTTCTTGGCATACAAACCCTATCTAAGAGGAACGACATGAACTTGAAGCTAGGAGGAGGCAAGATGGAGTTGCGAGGAGGAGCCTGATGCTCCACAGAACCGGGGAATAGCTCTGCCATCGAGGACATGCCCTTACTTACGGAAACTGCAGTTACATGGCTGTAATGGCAGCCACGCATGGCAGGTCGAGTGCTCTTGCTTTAGCCAGTTAAATCATGATCTAGGCGGTGCCCTAGGTGCGACATAGGGTAGGGGAGCTTGGGCGGCCATCGAAGGCGGTCCATGAGCCCTAAGAAAAAAGGGGCACACCTGCAAATGAACTACAGATCGAAAACGTCGCTAGGTTGCGCAAGGTTGAAGACGGGCCAGTCATTGGACCATTTTGCCACTCCACAGGCTGCAGGACCAACTACTTATGCGGGGGTAGATTCGTCATTCAGTTATATTTCCAAATCAATAACGTTGCATGGACGAAGTCGACATGTCAGCCCCTGATTGGCTCAAGTAAGCAAATTCTTACAAAATCATATCTCCTTAATAGTAGCTCGGATGAATATGCATAAAATATGAAAGTTGCTCAGAAAAATAAGAGGAATCCATTAAAAATATATTTAGAAGATAATTCCTCTTGCTATTCGAAGAGAAGTGTATGTTATCAAATTTAATGAATTAAAGGTTAAGAAACCCTATTTTGAGATGATTAATGTATTTAATATGGT
Organism: Alisma plantago-aquatica; assembly: GCA_963693085.1. Taxonomy (NCBI): domain Eukaryota; kingdom Viridiplantae; phylum Streptophyta; class Magnoliopsida; order Alismatales; family Alismataceae; genus Alisma; species Alisma plantago-aquatica. The sequence continues at coordinate 1,546,084,978 of OY856409.1, forward strand.
TTAATGGATGATTAAAGTTGATATTGACCTGATAATTGTAAAAAGGTGCTTTCAGAATAAAAAGGATGAAATTTGTAGGTAATTAGATTAATTTAGAGTTTCATATGCATGAATATGCTTTAAGGGGCCTTGAAACCGTAATATTGGTAAATGTGACTCTTAATGCTTTAATTATTCAAAATCGTGAACAAAGCTAAGATTTGATGATTCTAAGCTATTTTGACTATAAAGGTTCCTAATTGTGGATAAATACCCTTAATGTAGCAATTAGGATTTTCTAATGGACAAAGGTAGAATTAATGACAAGTAGAGTTCATATGTGAATTAGACCATAATGAACTATGAATTAATGATAAATGAGTATAATGAACTTGTCGTGGATTAAAAGGATAAAAATGGTAGCTTTAATGTAAAAGAGGCTTAATGGACTTAATTGATGGTTAATTATGCCTTTAATTCAAAATTGAGGATTATATGTCGAGATAATTAGGGTTTGTGATCAATTGCATTAAAATAAGGGTTTAAAATAGTAAAAGATGATTGAAACCCTAATTGCAATGGAAACTCTAAAAATGGACTAGAAACCCTAGGAAGCGAGCTAGATTTAATAGATCTTGATGGCATGATCAATAATAGGAAACCATATGCTTATTTCAAGATCTTGTTATGTGTGCTTGCTTGCTTGGATTTCTTACTTGCATGGATTATTCTGTCTCAAATCAGCCTGACAGGTATGTGGTTACGTTGAAGGTTAACTGCCATAGTTTCACGGGGATTCCCAGATATTTTATCAGTTGTTTGAAATAAACTACTTGGATGACTTTTATTTCATGCAACAATAAAGTGTCTATGATTATCACTATAAATGTATATAATTGGCTTATATCTGTATCCTCCTCTGTGGCTTTACAAATTCTAAAAAGGGTAACCTAGAGTAAGGTCTAGTCTATCATGAGTTAGAAATTGGGCTACCCACATGTTGTAACATCCCTGACTTGGGTTATACTCTAACCCTAGGTGTTTTGATTAATAAAGATGATTATATGCTTAATACTATCTTGTGAAAAGTAATTAGGGCTCATGAGGAGCTTATGTTTCAATTTTGGTCCTGTTTGGACAATGTTGAAGCAATGTTTGCTTATTTTGGACTAAAGTGCAAATTACCCAAGTTGAGGGGTTAAATTGCAAATGTTTCATGATAAGATGTTCCTTTGATGTTGAGACATCATAAAAATGAATATTATGTAGTGGTATGGTTTTCACAAGCTTGGGCACTAAGATTAAGCTTGTAAAGCAATCCTTGTGCATTAAAACCTAGTTTTGGTGTAATGTGCAATTTACCCAAAACCTAGGGTTCAATATGCAAATTACCACTTCAATAAGGTCCCTAATGTTTATTGGCATCAATTATAGCAAAGAAAATGAGAGGGGTGCCTCATTTGAATTAAGTTGGAGGAGAGAGAATCTTGATATTAAAATAATCAAGATTTAATTTTAAGTGAAACCCTAATTCAATTTAGGGCAAAAGTGAATGTATTAATTAAAGGGCCTTCAACCAAAATGTTATTGGTTGATTTTGAATAAGGATGGAAGTTCTTTTTCCAAGATAAGGAACGAAAATATCTCAAGTAGGTGAAATTCCACTCACCTTATTATAAAGAAAAGTAATATCCACTCACATATGAGATATTAATATAATAAGCATTAAGGTGCTTAATTTGCTTTTCCTTAAATCATGGATAATTGAGAGGAATATGAGGCAATGAAGATAGCCTCGTCCTTAAGGATTTTGAGGGGAATTTGAGGGGGAAGAGGCGGCCATGTTTTTGGAATTAAATGTATTTTAATGATGCATTTTCTCTCTCATCAATTTCCTTATAAAAGTGCCATTTCCAAATCAATTGAAAGGCTTTTTTCGGCCCTTTATTCTTCCTTTGCTTTGGGTGAGCTCAAGGGGACTTAGGAGCAACAGGAGGACGAGTCCCAACCTGTTGGTAAGCCTCTTGACCCTTGTTCTTCATGATTTCATGGTGGAAATCGAAAATAAATTATGGATTCCTTCTTATTTCGATCTCCTCTTCAACCCTAGTCAACGTTTACAATCAAAAGCTTGAGGACGAGCCTAGGGGAGTTTCAAGAGCTTCATCCACCATTTATGGCGTGATCTAGGAGCTTTGGAGCTCAATTGGAGGCGGGTTTTATAACTTAAACCCTTAAACATTGCTATTGCATCAATTCTCTATGCTTTGTTGATTGATTTCTTCAATTCGATGCACTCTTGTTTCTTGCTGCAATTTCCATCAAGAACGGTTGCTGTTCTTGGTTGTTCTAAAGAAGGGGATGATGAAATCATCCTAGATGCTTATCCAAAGAAAAGTACCAAGCCAAACGGTTTTGATAGCTACTCCAAATCATTTTAATTTGATTGGCTATGCGGTTTCAGCAAACCGTTTAAGGGAAAACGGTTTCAAAACCGTTTGAGATGGTTGACCAAGCATTGAACGTTGGGGAATTTTGTTCCTAATTATGTAGGCTAATGATCCACCAAATTTTAGGGGTTAACTGCAAAGGAATCGTAGGTTGAAGGCTAATCAATTAGGCAAATCGAATTGAATTAAATGCTGATTTTCAACCTGATTAACTTGACCTGTTTGGGCAAACGGTTTGAAGACCGTTTGAGTGAGTTGACCAAGCATTTACCGTTTGAGATTCCTGTTCATAATTACGTTGGTTGATGACCCTCCAAATATGAGGGATTAACTCCCAAGTAATCGTGAGTTGAAGGCTAATCAATTAGGGAAACCTAATTGGATTAAGTGCTGATTATCAATCTGATTTAATTGAACTTTTTGGGAAAACGGTCTCAAGACCGTTTGAGTGCGTTGACCAAGGGTTGACAGTTTGGGATTAATGTTCCTAATGATGTGGTCTACTGACTAACCAAATTTCAGGGATTAAATCCCAAGTAATCGTGAGTTGAAGGCTATTCAATTGGACAAACCCTGATTGAAAACAGTGCTGAAATTCCAATGAGTTAATTGGAGATTTTGGGTTGATTAGCCCAAACGGTCTCAAGACCATTTGGGGATCACCCAAACGGTCTCAAGACCGTTTGGGGGTCACCCCAAGACCGTTTGGAGGTCTGGGGTCAAGTATAGCTGATCAATCGAAGGTCCAAAGGTACCAATCATATTGTAATTAAGTGTTGAATTGTTGATCAACTCGATAGACCAATCCTTGATGATTTTTCACTAGAATCCAAGGTTTGGATGAGCTCCAAACGGTCTCAAGACCGTTTGGAGCTCATCCAAACGGTCTCAAGACCGTTTGGTGTTCAACCAAGACCGTTTGGAGGTCTAGAATTGAGTATGGTTAGGTGTTTGAAGGTCTAAAGGAACCAAGCTGATATACAATGCAATGCCGATTTGGTGATCAATCCCATGATCCAAAACTTAATTGGATGGCTTGGATTTGAGTGATATGATGGGAAAACAGTCTCAAGACCGTTTGGAGGTCATCCAAACGACCTCAAGACCGTTTGGGGTCAGTTCATTCCCAATTTGGATGATGGTTCAATAGTTTCAAAATAACCAATCTTCCATTGATGAGTGTTGTTGGATCATCGATTCTAAACCCTAATCCAATTGAATCAAACCCTAATTGATGACCAAGTGAGGGTCAAATCAGTTGAAGGTTGACCTATTAAACTCAATGGAAGTATGAGCATAGGTCCAATTGATGATTGGTTCCATGAATTCAATGATTGAAGGTCCAATGCAATCAATTGAAACACAATTAGTAGCTCGATTGATGATCAACTTCAAAGCTCTAATTGGTGTTTATAAACCCTAATTTCATTGAGATCAGACCCTAATTGAAGTTCCAAATGAGGGATGAGTTCATGACTCAATTGATGATTGAGTTGATGATCCAATTGGTTGAAGTTCCATTGATTGGAATTGAGTGTTGTTGAAGTCTTGATTGACTCTTTGGTCCATGTGGTTTTCAGAGGTTTGGACCAAACGGTCTCAAGACCGTTTGAGACCAAATGGTCTCAAACCATTTGAGACTCATGTGGTTTCAAGTTCATGCGGTTTCAAAGCTTTTTGCTTAAACGGTTTCAAACCGTTTGAAGGATCAATTGGTTAACCCAATTGAGTACCTAATGTATTTGAAGGAACAATGGGTCGATTCAATTGAGTACCCAATGATATTAAAGACTCAATTGACTAATCCAAATGGATACCCAGTGTAGTTGAAGGTTCCATTGATCAATCTATTTGGATACCTCATGTTATTGAAGGGTCTAATTGATCAAACCTTTTTGGAAACCTAATGTAATTAGGTGAGAGATACCCTTAATGTTACTAATCAATAATGCATAATAAATGCATGGATTCAATACATGATGTAATCCCTAATTGAGGCTGATTCCATGTATAACCCTAATAAGGGGTTGTCTACATATAAAATTACTATTCAAGATGAATAGTAAACCCTAGTTGAGGGTGTATCCAAGTGAAACCCTAGTTGAGGGTGTATCCATGTGAAACCCTAATTGAGGGTGATTTCATGAGAAACTCTAATTGGGAATAATTAGTAAACTCTAATTATGGGCAATGAGATATGAAACCCCAATGAAGAGTGATGCTATATGCAATCCCTATTCTAAAGAAGGGAGATGGTATGTGAAACTCTAATCCCTAGTGAGAGAATAGAATTTATACTTGAATATGATTCATGAGATGAACTCCTGTAGCACGACCATGCAATGTAGCACGGCCGTGGTAACTTCCCTTTGCATGACCGTGTAAGGTAGCACGGCCGTGGTGGATTCACATTGCACGACCGTGCAAGGTAGCACGGCCGTCATGACTTTCTTTGCACGACCGTTCTTGGTTACACGACCGTGGTACTCTATGCTTGATTTAGAGTTTGTTTTGAAGAGAACCTATGATGGTCTTTTTATTAATCCCTAACTTAAGGATGAGTCCATATCATTAATGATAGTTGGATCATTCTTATGTGTAATTTATGCACTTCATGGTAAGAGTGATAGATTAGTGGATGAAAGGATTAAGATGGGAAATACCTTAATCCAAGATAAGCTGATAACTTATGAAAGCTGGGAGTAATGAGGAAAGTAATACAACAAGATATGAAAGACTTCACAGTTAGCATGTTAAAGTTGATATACTTTGATAATAAAACAAGATTGGCTAATTCCCAATACTTGGAATGCACAAGATTGGCTAACTCCCAATACCTGGAATAATATCACAGGATTGACAAAGATCAATACCTAGAATGCACAATATTTGGCTAACTCCCAATACCTGGAATAATATCACAGGATTGACAAAGATCAATACCTGGAATGCACAAGATTGGCTAACTCCCAATACCTGGAATAATATCACAGGATTGACAAAGATCAATACCTGGAATGCACATGATTGGCTAACTCCCAATACCTGGAATAATATCACAGGATTGACAAAGATCAATACCTGGAATGCATGAAATTGGCTAACTCCCAATACCTGGAATAATATCACAGGATTGACAAAGATCAATACCTGGAATGCACGAGATTGGCTAACTTCCAATACCTGGAATAATATCACAGGATTGACAAAGATCAATACCTGGAATGCACGGGATTGACTAACTCCCAATACCTGGAATAATATCACAGGATTGACAAAGGTCAATACCTGGAATGCACATGATTGGCTAACTCCCAATACCTAGAATAATAACACATGATTGGGTAACTCCCAATACCTGGAATGCACATGATTGGTAATAACCCAATACCTGGAATAGTTGCACAGGATTGACATAGATGAATACCTGGAATAGTTGCACAGGATTGACATAGATCAATACCAGGAATGGTTACACATGATTGACAAAGTTCAATACTTGGAATGGATACACATGAATAATATAAGTCTAGTGCTTGTACTAGTTGCACATGATTGGTGTAATCCAATGCCTGGAATATTTATATAGGATTGGTATATACCAATTCCTGAATAAGACATGATGATGTACACTCTCATGTCCATTATAACCAAAATCTGTTTAGCAAATTGGCTAAGGCCAATAAGTTGAAACAAGAATGTCTCATGGCTGACATATCAAGATAATGAGTGTCACAAGAGAAGTCTGATATGATGGTATAATATGGAGGATAAATGATATACATGTTCTTCCTATTCCTTATTAAGAGAATGCTTTAAACTGCTTATCATCTGCCCAGTTTTATATCCTTAATTGCAATAATAATGTTTTGGAGGAGAGTTATATCTCTCGCTGGGGCAATTTACAATTGTCTCACCCCCGTGGGAATTACATTTTTAGGTGGACGCAGACGAGGAGACTTGAATCCTTCAGTAGGTGAAGAACTACAGTAGCAGTAGGGACAACAGTGAAGTCTCAGGCGGAGACATTGGCTGTCATGACATGTATAGTTGTATATAGAGTCCTATGTGTCGTCTCTGTACTCTCAGGTCCTTGGAGTAGTAGTTAGTGCTTTTGAGATTTTGGATCAGTGTCTCGAGATTTTATACTACCTGTGTTTAGCTTAACAGGTCAGCTGATTCTTGAAATTCTCAGAAAGAGATGATGCAGGATATGTACCTTTGATCCAAAAAGTAAATGTGTTATACTTTGGCTCTTAAAGAAAAAGATTTATTATGTGTGGATCTCTTTGTAAAAAGTTTTAATTTTTAGTGATTTTCACTAATCCACTGCTTGATGAACGCTTCCGGATTAGTTAATCCTATTTTCGCGAGACGGTCGCCACAATTAGTGGTATCAGAGCTCTAGGTTCACTGAGTCTACAGAGAAATAGGACTAATGTATCAAGTCTGTGATAGTGTCCTCCAGTATACCCTATAATGATTTCTGCTTGTGCAGAGAAAGGGTAAAAGTTAAAATGACTGGAGAACACAAGGAACACATTGCTGGGAGCAATGTTGTTGCACGAAGAAGAGGTGCAAGGGATCAGGCAAGAATAGAATGAGTGCCTGAGAATCCCCATTAAGACCTTATCAGGATAGAAAATCCTATGATCATGCTCTTGTTGGGCAGATTGGGGCAACAATAATGCATATAAGTGGATTGGATACTAGCCTTACGATCTAGGTTATCAGTTCTTAATACAGAAAGCTTGAGCTTTAAAAGAGTTCCTGAATGACTTAGTCATGTTGGAACAAGGGAAAATATGGAAAAGATTAACTTATGGCAAGAAAGTAGACTCTTCCATGAGTTTAGTCAGATAATAAATCTATGATGGCAGTGCTCAAGGAAGGTTAATAAGCTGAGAAGTAGGGAATTCTCTCTATAATTCTAGAGACATTTGCTTAATGGTTTTGAAAAACCAAGTTTTTGGTACTAATAGTGCAACAAACGCCTAGTGTACCAGGGCAGTAGCCATTAAGTAAGTGCAAAGGTCTTAACCCATCACCTTTAAGATTCCATGGCTTAGTTTTTGCATCAGTAATAAGACTAATAAGACCATGATATGAGGAAAAGGTATGCTATTAATGTGTACATGTCGAGTACACTAAACCCTTTTTGTTATAGAAAAAAAAGAGGATTGTTGATTTTGTTTTCCCTATTGGTTGCTATATAGGGAAGAAATGATGAGAACTAGAATTTGAATTCTGTTCAGTATTCTTTTAAATGCTCTATGTTGGTCTTACCTCTATGAAAGAGGAAGAGGTATAGAAGAGATGCCTGGATAAAATCCAGGGATGTTAAATTTTATGCTTATAATAAAAGCAAGGAATATGATATTAGACAAAGTGCATACTACTTGATCACAGTACTTGTAAACCCTAGCCAGGTATACAACTATTGATGATAAAGTGGGTATGGAAACTCTTAGATTATTGTCTTTTTGATTGCTCTGATCAAGTAGTCATTCTGAGACAATCTAATGAGTATCATGAAATCAGAAATCTTGAATGAATAAATGTGTCATATCTCATGCATAAGAAAGAGAAGCTTGAGATAATCTCAGATGAGCATGTTGTATGAGGAACTAAAAATGTACTCCTCATAAGACAAGAATAAGAATGAGGGAGATGGACCCTGTTCAATAATGCTGCCAGCATAATAAAGATCTTTTCCATAATGAGGACATGGGAAATGTGATGAGATCATGGGATGATCATAAACATGATAGATAATAATAAAGAAAGGGATAATGACATGTAATCATCCTTACAAATTCCAATGCTAAAGGCAAGGAACCTAAGATGAGATAAAGAGTAAATGGTTCATGAATAGCTAAAAATACATGAAATAATAAGAGGAATATGAATCCTTGTTTTCTTTCCTTTCAGGGGCATGGCAATCAAGTGGGTCTTAGGACACTTGATGTGCATAAGATAAATATGTTCATGTGAGGGATACTTAGAAAAGTATCAGTTATCTTGGACTTTGGTTCCAAGAAAAAGACATATGTAACAAGTAATGCCTCATAATGAAAGGATTATGAGAATGTGATGTGTTCCCAACACATGTGACTGATACCAAGGTAAGAGATTCTAGTATCTGAGAGTTATCAGATGGTTTAGGATGGCTACCTAGAGTGGTCAACTATGAAATCAGTCTGATTATATAAAATGATATGAACATCATATGTTAGGGGTTTATGCTTTGCATAAACATGATATTAATAAGGAATGTAAGATGTCTCTATAAACAAGAAAAGTGTTATGTGATACAAAGTTGACTCCACAGTCTATGATAAGGGGATAGTGGAGCATGTGTCTTGTGTGTTGATTCTATAAGAATCCTAAAAGGAAACACATTCTGTTTTACAAAGCTTTTTGGTGTCTCCATAATAAGGAGATTTTATGTGAAGATTAGATAGTATGATGAATGAAATACATCTGTCTTCCTTTATCTGGATTTCGGGGACGAAATCCTTGTTAGGGGTTTATAATTTGTAACATACCTGACCTGGGTTATACTCTAACCCTAGGTGTTTTGATTAATAAAGATGATTATATGCTTAATACTATCTTGTGAAAAGTAATTAGGGCTCATGAGGAGCTTATGTTTCAATTTTGGTCCTGTTTGGACAATGTTGAAGCAATGTTTGCTTATTTTGGACTAAAGTGCAAATTACCCAAGTTGAGGGGTTACATTGCAAATGTTTCATGATAAGATGTTCATTTGATGTTGAGACATCATAAGAATGAATATGATGTAGTGGTATGGTTTTCACAAGCTTGGGCACTAAGATTAAGCTTGTAAAGCAATCCTTGTGCATTAAAACCTAGTTTTGGTGTAATGTGCAATTTACCCAAAACCTAGGGTTCAATATGCAAATTACCACTTCAATAAGGTCCCTAATGTTTCTTGGCATCAATTAGAGCAAAGAAAATGAGAGGGGTGCCTCATTTGAATTAAGTTGGAGGAGAGAGAATCTTGATATTTAAATAATCAAGATTTAATCTTAAGTGAAACCGTAATTCAATTTAGGGAAAAAGTGAATGTATTAATTAAAGGGCCTTCAACCAAAATGTTATTGGTTGATTTTGAATAAGGATGGACGTTCTTTTTCCAAGATAAGGAATGAAAATATCTCAAGTAGGTGCAATTCCACTCACCTTATTATAAAGAAAAGCATTAAGGTGCTTAATTTGCTTTTCCTTAAATCATGGATAATTGAGAGGAATATGAGGCAATGAATATAGCCTCGTCCTTAAGGATTTTGAGGGGAATTTGAGGGGGAAGAGGCGGCCATGTTTTTGGAATTAAATGCATTTTAATAATGCATTTTCTCTCTCATCAATTTCCTTATAAAAGTGCCATTTCCAAATCAATTGAAAGGCTTTTTTCGGCCCTTTCTTCTTCCTTTGCTTTGGGTGAGCTCAAGGGGACTTAGCAGCAACAGGAGGACGAGTCCCAACCTGTTGGTAAGCCTCTTGACCCTTGTTCTTCATGATTTCATGGTGGAAATAAAAAATAAATTATGGATTCCTTCTTATTTCGATCTCCTCTTCAACCCTAGCCAACTTTTACAATCAAAAGCTTGAGGACAAGCCTAGGGGAGTTGCAAGAGCTTCATACACCATTGATGGCGTGATCTAGGAGCTTTGGAGCTCAATTGGAGGCGGGTTTTATAACTTAAACCCTTAAACATTGCTATTGCATCAATTCTCTATGCTTTGTTGATTGATTTCTTCAATTCGATGCACTCTTGTTTTTTGCTGCAATTTCCATCAAGAACGGTTGCTGTTCTTGGTTGTTCGAAGGAAGGGGATGATGAAATCATCCTAAATGCTTATCCAAAGAAAAGTACCAAGCTAAACGGTTTTGATAGCTACTCCAAATCATTTTAATTTGATTGGCTATGCCGTTTCAGCAAACCGTTTAAAGGCAAACGGTTTGAAACCGTTTGGGAGAAAATGGTTTCAAAACCGTTTGAGATGGTTGACCAAGCATTGAACATTTGAGAATTTTGTTCCTAATTATGTAGGATAATTACCCACCAAATGTGAGGGGTTAACTCCAAAGGAATCGTAGGTTGAAGGCCAATCAATTAGGCAAATCGAATTGAATTAAATGCTGATTTTCAACCTGATTAACTTGACCTGTTTGGGAAAACGGTTTCAAGACCGTTTGAGTGAGTCTACCAAGTGTTCACCGTTTGGGATTCCTGTTCATAATTATGTTGGTTGATGACCCTCCAAATATGAGGGATTAACTCCCAAGGAATCGTGATTTGAAGGCTAATCAATTAGGGAAACCTAATTGGATTAAGTGCTGATTATCAATCTGATTTAATTGAACTTTTTGGGAAAACGGTCTCAAGACCGTTTGAGTGCATTGACCAAGGGTTGACCGGTTGGTGTTAATGTTCCTAATGATGTGGTCTAATGAATCACCAAATTTGAGGGATTAACTCCCAAGGAATCATGAGTTGAAGGCTATTCAATTGGGAAAACCCTGATTGAAAACAGTGCTGAAATTCCAATGAGTTAATTGGAGATTTTGGGTTGATTAGCCCAAACGGTCTCAAGACCTTTTGGGGATCACCCAAACGGTCTCAAGACCATTTGGGAGTCACCCCAAGACCGTTTGGAGGTCTGGGGTCAAGTATAGTTGATCAATTGAAGGTCCAAAGGTACCAATCATATTGCAATTAAGTGTTGAATTGTTGATCAACTCGATAGACCAATCCTTGATGATTTTTCACTAGAATCCAAGGTTTGTATGAGCCAAACGGTCTCAAGACCGTTTGGATCTCATCCAAATGGTCTCAAGACCGTTTGGTGGTCAACCAAGACCGTTTGGAGGTCTAGAATTGAGTATGGTTAGGTGTTTGAAGGTCTAAAGGTACCAAGCTGATATACAATGCAATGCCGATTTGGTGATCAATCCCATGATCCAAACCTTAATTGGATGGCTTGGATTTGAGTGATATGATGGGAAAACGGTCTCAAGACCGTTTGGAGGTCATCCAAATGACCTCAAGACCGTTTGGGGTCAGTTCATACCCAATTTGGATGATGGTTCAATAGTTTCAAAATAACCAATCTTGCATTGATGAGTGTTGTTGGATCATCGATTCTAAACCCTAATCCAATTGAATCAAACCGTAATTGATGACCAAGTGAGGGTCAATTGAGGGTCAAATCAGTTGAAGGTTGACCTATTAAACTCAATTGAAGTATGAGCATAGGTCCAATTGATGATTGGTTCCATGAATTCAATGATTGAAGGTCCAATGCAATCAATTGAAACACAATTAGTAGCTCGATTGATGATCAACTTCAAAGCTCTAATTGGTGTTTATAAACCCTAATTTCATTGAGATCAGACCCTGATTGAAGTTCCAAATGAGGGGTGAGTTCATGACTCAATTGATGATTGAGTTGATGATCCAATTGGTTGAAGTTCCATTGATTGGAATTGAGTGTTGTTGAAGTCTTGATTGACTCTTTGGTCCATGCGGTTTTGAGAGGTTTGGACCAAACGGTCTCAAGACCATTTGAGACCAAACGGTCTCAAACCGTTTGAGACTCATGCAGTTTCAAGTTCATGCGGTTTCAAGTTCATGCGGTTTCAAAGCTTTTTGCTTAAACGGTTTCAAATCGTTTGTGGTTCAATTTGGTTAATCCAATTGGATGCCTAATACAATTGAAGGAGCAATTGGTTAACCCAATTGAGTACCTAATGTATTTGAAGGAACAATGGGTCGATTCAATTGAGTACCTAATGATATTAAAGACTCAATTGACTAATCCAAATGGATACCCAATGTAGATGAAGGTTCCATTGATCAATCTATTTGGATACCTCATGTTATTGAATGTCTAATTGATCAAACCTTTTTGGAAACCTAATGTAATTAGGTGAGAGATACCCTTAATGTTACTAATCAATAATGCATAATAAATGCATGGATCCAATATATGATGTAATCCCTAATTGAGGCTGATTCCATGTATAACCCTAATAATGGGTTGTCTACATATAAAATTACTATTCAAGATGAACAGTAAACCCTAGTTGAGGGTGTATCCAAGTGAAACACTAGTTGAGGGTGTATCCATGTGAAACCCTAATTGAGGGTGATTTCATGAGAAACTCTGATTGGGAATAATTAGTAAACTCTAATTATGGACAATGTGATATGAAACCCTAATGAAGAGTGATGCTATATGCAATCCCTATTGTAAAGAATGGAGATGGTATGTGAAACCCTAATCCCTAATGAGAGAATAGAATTTATACTTGAATATGATTCATGAGATGAACTCCTGTAGCACGACCATGAAAGGTAGCACGGCCGTGGTAACTTCCCTTTGCATGACCATGTAAGGTAGCACGACCGTGGTGGATTCACATTGCACGACCGTGCAAGGTAGCACGACCGTGGTGACTTTCTTTGCACGACCGTTCTTGGTTACACGGCCATGGTACTCTATGCTTGATTTAGAGTTTGTTTTGAAGAGAACCTATGATGGTCTTTTTATTAATCCCTAACTTAAGGATGAGTCCATATCATTAATGATAGTTGGATCATTCATATGTGTAATTTATGCACTTCATGGTAAGAGTGATAGATTAGTGGATGAAAGGATTAAGATTGGAAATACCTTAATCCAAGATAAGCTGATAACTTAAGAAAGCTGGGAGTAATGAGGAAAGTAATACAACAAGATATGAAAGACTTCACAGTTAGCATGTTAAAGTTGATATACTTTGATAATAAAACAGGATTGGCTAATTCCCAATACCTGGAATGCACATCATTGGCTAACTCCCAATACCTGAAATAATATCACAGGATTGACAAAGATCAATACTTGGAATGCACAGGATTGGCTAACTCCCAGTACCTGGAATAATATCACAGGATTGACAAAGATTAATACCTGGAATGCACAGGATTGGCTAACTCCCAATACCTGGAATAATATCACAGGATTGACAAAGATCAATACCTGGAATGCACAGGATTGGCTAACTCCCAATACCTGGAATAATATCACAGGATTGACAAAGATCAATACCTGGAATGCACAAGATTGGCTAACTCCCAATACCTGGAATAATATCACAGGATTGACAAAGATCAATACCTGGAATGCACATGATTGGCTAACTCCCAATACCTGGAATAATATCACAGGATTGACAAAGATTAATACCTAGAATGCACAGGATTGGCTAACTCCCAATACTTGGAATAATATCACAGGATTGACAAAGATCAATACCTGGAATGCACAGGATTGGCTAACTCCCAATACCTGGAATAATAACACAGGATTGGGTAACTCCCAATACCTAGAATGCACATGATTGGTAATAACCCAATACCTGGAATAGTTGCACAGAATTGACATATATCAATACCTGGAATAGTTGCACAGGATTGACATAGATCAATACCTGGAATAGTTGCACAGGATTGACATAGATCAATACCTGGAATGGTTACACATGATAGACAAAGTTCAATACTTGGAATGGATACACAGGAATAATATAAGTCTAGTGCTTGTACTAGTTGCACATGATTGGTGTAATCCAATGCCTGGAATATTTATATTGGATTGGTATAGACCAATGCCTAAATAAGACATGATGATGTACACTCTCATGTCCATTATAGCCAAAATTTGTTTAGCAGATTGGCTAAGGCCAATAAGTTGAAACAAGAATGTCTCATGGCTGACATATCAAGATAATGAGTGTCACAAGAGAAGTTTGATATGATGGTATAATATGGAGTATAAATGATATACATGTTCTTCCTATTCCTTATTAAGAGAATGCTTTAAACTGCTTATCATCTGCCCAATTTTATATCCTTAATTGCAGTAATAATGTTTTGGAGGAGAGTTATATCTCTCGCTGGGGCAATTTACAATTGTCTCACCCCCGTGGGAATTACATTTTTAGGTGGACGCAAACGAGGAGACAAGAATCCTTCAGTAGGTGAAGAACAGCAGTAGCAGCATGGACAACAGTGAAGTCTCATGTGGAGACATTGGCTGTCATGACATGTATAGTTGTATATAGAGTCCTATGTGTCGTCTCTGTACTCTCAGGTCCTTGGAGTAGTAGTTAGTGCTTTTGAGATTTTGGATCAGTGTCTCGAGATTTTATACTACCTGTGTTTAGCTTAACAGGTCAGCTGATGCTTGAAATTCTCAGAAAGAGATGATGCAGGATATGTACCTTTGATCCAAAAAGTAAATGTGTTATACTTTGGCTCTTAAAGAAAAAGATTTATTATGTGTGGATCTCTTTGTAAAAAGTTTTAATTTTTAGTGATTTTCGCTAATCCGCTGCTTGATGAACACTTCCGCATTAGTTAAACCTATTTTCGCGAGACGGTCGCCACACATGTAGTGCCATGAGACTCTATAACACACCATGATTTAAGGAGTGGGCTACCTACGGGTAGTGCCATGTGACTCAACCCTAGAAACTAATTCACCTGTTAGGTAGGATCATGAGGGGTTTAATGGGGATCTACCATAAGGAAGGTAGCATCCAGGTCCAATGCAGGGACAACGCAGAGGACAGGATATGTGTGGATCATGTAGTTATATTTAAAATGTAAAGTTGGTTGTTATACTATAATTGACTGCAATACGTTGTTATTAATTGCACGATTATTGTTTCCCCCACATACCAGCTTTATGCTAACTGACGTTTTGTTTGTTGACGTTTTAGGTTCAAGTGAAAAGAACAAACAGTAAAGTGGCATATGTGGAATTAAATTTGAATTAAAGTTGAAAGGATGATTAGTTAGAATAGATTCCATGTGGATAGAAGTAGATATCCGTGCTTTTGAAAAAGGTATGAAAAGTTTAATTTTATTACAACCTTTTGGTTTAGTTGAGTAGAATTTGATAATTATTATTGATTATTTTTTGAACCTTTGATTCAGAAATTGGGATAACGGCTCTGACCTCTTGGTCTCCCTTAATTGGGGGTTACTGCGAGGAGGGATCATTACATTTGGTATTAGAGCATAGGCTCCTCACTTAATCTATAATAATTATTAAATTTTACAAACTCTATAGAACCCATGGGAGTTATTAGAGGAATTTCCGAAAGACAAAGGTGTCTAGAAAAGGATCACGTCCGGGGGTTGGCAAGATTTTCCTCTGCACCGCTACTCGGAATACGAGGACTCCCATATTAGTGTGACTGCCTGGCCGATGTCTTAGGATTTGACTCGAAATAAGATACATGTAGGACTCTCTCATCTTGTTCATCCCTTCTCAACTCAAATGTTATTAAGGATAATAAGGATTAGGGTTTTCTCTCTTTTCCTCACCCTCTTGAGATATGGGTAAGATTGATAAGGTTTAAGGAATCCTCCACCAAATTAATGAAAAGCATGTAAATAAGATGTCATGGACATAAGCTTAATAGTTTAATCGTAAACTAAAGAATAGATACATGCTTAGGTTACATGACATAAGTTGTCATGCCCTTAGGAGAGACCTGAAGCTAGACCTTCTTTTCGGGAGGATAAGTAATGAGAGTTAGTTTTGGAGGTAGAGATCTCCATTACAGGTAGAGACCTGGCACATCCTCTGAGGATGGTGTTAACCATAACCCTAAGTGAAGGTTAGAATGAGAGATGACATGATGAGTTAGATGGACATGCCTTGGATGCCATATGAGCCATGAGAAGTTGGATGACCGAGTACCTTTGGCGACCCAACCCTGGGAAGGGTCGTGCATGTTAGCGTAAAAGATAGAACCTTCTTTGATGAGGTTAGAGAAGAACCTATAGAAATAGGTTGTGAGGCCTTGTACCTTATTGATTGTCCTTGAGGAGGACTCCACTCTAAAGTGTTGCTCGAGTAGAAGGATGACAGAAGTGCAAGTCATGCCTTGTACATGTTTGGTTCGTGGTTAAGAGGTTGAGCAGACAGTTGGACATCAGAGGAGTGAACCTAGGGTACCTAGGCCTAATAGGGGAAGTGGTGTACCTGATGATCATGATGAGATTTGAGTTTCTATAGATTCGAGCATGGTACTCCTCATGTTTAGAGGAAAAAGGAAACCCCTTGAGTTTAAAGGTATGTTTGATGAACCCCTTACAACTAAGTGGATGACATGGGAAGGTAGGATCTTGATCCAATGTTGAGGATGAGAACAAGTATGACCTAGCATGGTTTAGTAGGTGGTCTACTTGTGCCTTAGTAGCTGCTGGATTAAGCATGCTCATGTTGATGTAAACCCTAAACATAAGGATGTTTGTGACCTTTGTTATCAAGGTGCAGTTTCCTCCCATCCTGGGAGAGGGACCCTTTTGTACAGTGTATACCAGTTTTTGGTGGGTTTTGAGGAAACCTAAAGAGGTCTCATAGGATCTTGAGAAGCTAAGTGAAAAGTACCTGGTATGAGAATGAACCTGTAGACCCATAGATAGCCATCTCTAAGTGCATGTGGATGTGTTACCATGGAGGTAACCGGTATGGATCCTGACCAAGGTAGGCAGGTTGCCATGACCCCTATGAAAGGATAGAAGTTAGCCATGAATGCAGAGAGAGAGAGATGATTAAGGCTTGGGTAAGGTTCTAAGTTGAACATGTACTATGATAGAATCCTAAGTCTATCCTAGGGTCAAGTAGGGATAAGACTGATGGAAGTAGGAGTTGCCTAATTTCCTAGATGCACATGACCATAGGGTCGGGAGGTAATAACTATCATTGTCTGAGGGCCATGGGTTAGGAGATTAAGTACCTTCATGAACTCATGGGACCCAAAGGGTGGATGAGTAGGGCACTCTCTGGATGCATAAGGGAAGAAGGATGACCCCAAAAGTGCCGACACCCTATAGACCTAGAGAAGATGACAAGGGTTTGTGTGGTGACCCAAGTGGGTTCGAGACCAGTTTTCCATGGAAGTAACTTTGATATCGAGATGTTTGTGAGGTAGAGACATATGTGGCATGTTTCAAATTAGATTTACAGGTGAACTGACAAGGTGGGATGTACCATCTGTACTCTTTGAACAGGAAGAACTCTGTATTTGGACTGCAGCCAAATGCTTATTTCCTCTTGTTATGGGAGTGAGAGATAGGACAATACGCATGCCATACACCAAGGATAAAAGATGATGTGATTTGGAACATTGCTATGAGGTATGAGGACAGAGATGATAACATGCCCTTGTGGAGTGAATGATACATGGATGGTTTGCAAACACTAAGAGGAATAATGTAGTCATCTTATGAGGATGTTGATATCATGAGCTATGAGTTCTAAAAACCAAGAGAATAAGCTTAGAGTTTTGTTGATGAAAATAAACTTAGAGTTGAGATGAGATAATAAGTGGAATACATGGAGGTGTATGTCTTCAACTTTACCTAACACATAAGGATGTGAAGTGGTAATGGATGCTCTGGATGAGATACAACTTCCTAGTTTAGATGGAGGATAGAAGAGGTTGTTAGGTTAACCCTCAGTTGGAAAAAAAGATAAGCTTGGCTAACACTCAACTGTAACAATATTGGTTGATCAAGTTAAAGATTGTTTGGTTAGTCAGCCTAGGGCTTACCATGATGAAAGGATGGTTGTAGAACCTCAGATGCACTTCTCGAGAAAGGAAGGTGATGAAACCCCGTTTAGATTGGTTTAGGGTTTCTGAGAAATCAAACTTAAGGAATCATGACAATACAGGAGATCATGATTGAAGATCACCATACACCATGTTACTACGAAGATAGTAAGTGACAATGGTACTTTGGATGCTTAAGATGAAGTTGCATGTGGTATGTTGCCATGCAAGCCAAGAGGTGAAGGATGAACACCAGTAACCCAATGTAAGGATATAGAAGATAAGAATCCCTAAGAGGGAATGGGAGTTCATCACTATGGATGTGTAGTAAGTTTCCCATGGACCAGAGAAGGTCAAGATGCAATTTGGGTTATGGTAGATTGCCTTACCAAGATGACATGAGAAAGAGCGAATACTGACATGGGACAGATCCATTTGAACTACACATAGAGAGAGTTGGTTCAACTAAACCATGATGTGAGTTCTTGAGTATAATCTAAAGGTTCACTTCCATAAGGTGGAAGTAGATACATGAAGAACTCGATGTTAGTACAGTTTATTACCTTAACTAATGGTTAGTACGATCTAGACTAGAGGGTCTGATGAGAGCATATGTGCTCGTTCAGGGTGATATCTAGAGTCAGTTCTTGTCTTCTATAAGATGTGATAATAACCACCATAGCTAATGTCAGGATGTAAAGAAGCTCTGTAAGAGAGGTTGTGTCGGTCACCACTTCATTAAGATGATGTTGGTGAAGGACCACACGATGGTCAAGAAAGGACCAAAGTGTGTGCAGATGAAGTCGCTTTGATCATGCAATGGCTGAAAGGAGCCCAGAGACGACATGAGTTGTAAGCTGACGCAAAGTAGACTGACATGCAGTAAAATGTGGGGGAATATGTGACATGAAAATCTGACCCCTCTAAGTTATAGCTAAGAAAGTTGAGTCCCCAATGCATGGGTTCTTTTGACATGGTTTGGTGGAGAAGGTTAAGTTTGCCTTTTCCCCTCAGGATAATGTGATGTGTGATGAGTTCCATGTGTCCAATTTAGAGTACTATGTGAGGTACCTGGACCATGTGCAGAACAATCAACCTAGTGAGCCCCAAGGGAGGCTGAAATGACCTGAGTCACCTGTGAGGTTTATACATGCCGAGGTGAAAGAACTCAGAGAAAAGAATATGAGATGATAAAGGTTCTTTCGAAGCGCCATGGATAATGCAAAGCCACATAGGGGCCAATGATGTACATGGAAAAGTCTTATCCCGAATTGTTTGTTTGCTTTATGGAATTTTGAGGACAAAATTCCTATAAGAGGGGAAGGATGTTACAACCACAACTTTTGGGTTCATTTGGTGAGGAATGTAATTTCTCATATTAAATATATTTGAACAAATAATGATATAATTTGTTTTGAATAAATAGATTTCATTTACAACAACCTTGATGATTATTTTGTGGGCTTTATTGGCTATAGGGCTCAATAACAAGGAAGAGACAAAATGAACCCCATTATTAATAAGAAATGGAGAAATGAAAAGTGTAGAAACCTCTAGAGGGAAAAAGAGTGTAATCCAAAGGTGGATTTCATGCCTCTTGGTTTCCAAGGACTCCAAAGTTGCAAAGATAATGTGATAAGAAAATAAAAGATCAATTAATTATTTCTTTATTAAGAAAGAAATTAAAAACAATAATAAAATGTGGAAAATAAGTGGAAAGAGGTATAATTGAGTTATCCTTGGTGGATTTTTGTATCCAAAGGATTCCTAATGTTAAAAGGAATGCTAATGAGGAAAATAAATGAAAGATAAAGAAAAATCCTCAAAAAGAGATATTTTAATAAGAAATAAACAAGATAATGTGAAATAATGAATATAGATGCATCTATAAGGATAATAAGTATCCTTAAAAAGGAATTTTGAAATATTTGAGTTTCTTGGGGTCCAAGGAGCCCCAATGGAGAAAAAGAAAGAGAAAATACCAAAAATAGAAAATAAGAGATTAATATGATACATAATGAATGATTTTTGTAGTATTGTTTAAAAGGAAGTATTTTCTATTAAATGAAGATAGAATTTCGTGCCATTAGAATAAAGGGCAAGTACTAAGAGAATAAAAGACGTTATTTTTGAAATCTTAATATCTAAAGAATAACAGATATCAAGGAATTTTGTTTAGGGAGAAAAGATTTCTTTTTCATGAAGGAATATAGCTTCCTAGTAGTAAAGGGACTTGGCAACTCACGGATAGCCATCCTAAGGCTTCGTTACCCCCTCTATAAAAGGAGAGAGAGCCCTGGGCCGAGTCCAAGAGAGAGAGATCCCACATACACTCCTTTCTTCCTCTTCTTCTTCTTGTTCTTGGCATAAAAACCCTTTCTAAGAGGAACGACATGAACTTGAAGCTTGGAGGAGGCAAGATGGAGTTGTGAGGAGGAGCCTGATGCTCCACGGAACTGGGGAATAGGTTCGCCATCAAGGACATGCCCTGACTTACACTCAGTTGCAGTTACATGGATGTAACGACATCCATGCATGGCAGGTCGAGTGCTCTTGCTTTATCCAACTAAATCATGATCTTAGGTGGTGTCCTAGGTGCGACAAAGGGCAGGGGAGCTTGGGCAGACATCGGCGGTGGTCCATGATCCCTAGGAAGAAGGGGGCACACCCGCAAATGAATTGCAGATCAATATTGTCGCTAGGTTGCGCAAGGTTGAAGATGGGCCGGTCATTGGACCGTTTTGCCCCTCCGCGGTATGAAGGACCAACCACTTATGCGGGGGTAGATTCATCATTCAATTATATTTCCAAATCAATAATGTTGCATGGACTAGAAACCCTAGGAAGCGAGCTAGATTTAATAGATCTTGATGGCATGATCAATAATAGGAAATTGTATGCTTATTTTAGGATTTTGTTATGTGTTCTTGCTTGCTTGGATTTCTTACTTGCATGGATTATTCTGTCTCAAATCAACCTAACAGGTATGTGGTTACGTTTAAGGTTAACCACCTTAGTTTCACGACGATTCCCGGTGATTTTATCAGTTGTTTGAAATAAACTACTTGGATGACTTTTATTTCATGCAACTATAAAGTGACTATGATTATCATTATAAATGTATATAACTGGCTTAGATCTGGATCCTCCTCTGTGGCTTTGTAAATGCTAAAAAGGGTAACCTAGAGTAAGGTCTAGGCTATCATGAGCTAGAAATTGGGCTACCCACGTGTAGTGCCATGAGACTCTATAACATGCCATGAGTTAAGGAGTGGGCTACCTACGGGTAGTGCCATGTGACTCAACCCTAGAAACTGATTCACCTATTAGGTAGGATCATGAGGGGTTTAATGTGGATCTACCAAAAGGAAGGTAGCATCCAGGTCCACTGCAGGGACAACGCAGAGGATAGGATATGTGTGGACCATTCAGTTATATTTAAAATGTAAAGTTGTTTGTTAAACTGTAATTGACTGCAATAGGTTGTTATTAATTGCACGATTATTGTTTCCCCCACATACCAGCTTTATGCTGACTGACATTTTGTTTGTCGACATTTTAGGTACAAGTGAAAAGAACAAACAGTAAAGTGGCATATGTGGAATTAAATATGAATTAAAGTTCAAAGGAGGATTACTTAGAATATATTCCATGTGGATAGAAGTAGATATCCAAGCTTTTGAAAAGGTATGAAAAGTTTAATTTTATTACATCCTTTCGGTTTAGTTTAGTAGAATTTGATAATTATTATTGATTATTTGTTGAACCTTTGATCCGGAAATTAGGATAACAACTCTGACCTCTTGGTCTCCCTTAATTGGGGGTTACTGGGAGGCAGGGTCATTACAGAATTAGTCAATAGATCAGAGTAGCACATCGAAAGTGTGGTAGACCCATAACCCGCATGTCTTGTGACATCACCATGGTATAGAGGAAGTTACGTGGGAGCTTGAAGAAGAGATGCATAGGAAGTACTCATCTCTTTTCGTTTAGGACTTCAGGGACAAAATCCCTGTTAGGGATTTATGGCTTGTACTACCCTTGACCTGAGTTTTGGGGTAAACCAATTTACTTTGGCTTAGTTATGTGCTTAGAACCTTTCTCTAATCCCTTGAGATGGTTTTGGACCTTGAGGGAGTGTTTGGATAGTACTATGACCAAAACACCTCCCTTTCTTGGCTTTGTCTTGACCAAGATGGTTGTGGGTTGTCTTAGGTCGAGACAGTTGTCTTCTAGTGAAGTGTCTCGACCTAAGTGTGTTGGTGTTTCTTTTGTCTCAACCATGGTGTGCTTTGGTGCTTTGTCTCAACCATGTGATGGTCGCGACCACGACCATGTGTGATGGGTGACCCAAGTAGGTCGAGACCCAACCTAAAGTGTAACACCCTTTTGTACATGTATGTCTAAGGCTGTTGCATGTTAGTTTCTTGAGTGGACAAGTGTCTCCTTGGTGTTTTAGGGTTTTGACACCTCATCTCCACCCTACTTACTTCTTCCTTTGGTATGCATACCCTTTCTTCTTCATCAATTGAATCTTTTGGCCCTCTTTCATCCTCAGTCTCTCTTGTTCGTCCTTGGAGCCTTGAGGAGCAAGAACGACTGATCTTGGAAGCTCTTGGTGGCCGAGCATCCCTTGCATGTGGTTCTTGTGGTGATTTTTGGTCATCTTCAACCTTGGTAAGTGGTAGCTCTTCTATGATGGCATTTCTTTGAATCCCCTACACTATAGTCTTCTCTTTTCTCAGCCCTAGACCATGGATTATCCATGGTGGTCGTTCTTGAGAAGTGAACCTCTCATCGCAAGGGTCATAGGCCATATTTTGACAAGATAGATATGAGTGAGAGGAAGTTTCTTCTCCCTTATCTTCTCTTCTTTCTCTGGGTTCAACCCAAGGTTCTTTCATGCCCTTCTCTTAAGAAAACTTTAATCTTGGTGTCTTCTTCTTCCTAAGGTGATTTTGTGGCTAAAAGAGGAGCCTTTGATAGAGCTTGTTCAACCTTTGGATCGTGTGTTTGGAGCCCTTGATCTTGGATCTTAGACCCTTGACGATTTGAGCTTCTTAAGGCGGGTTTTATAACTTTCTACCCTCCTGTATTATTAGTAATCTTAATCTAAATTGTATGTTGCTATTTCTCTCTCTAGAACATACCCTTAATGTGATAGTAGGTTATATCATAACCTAGAACTTGAATGATAGGAGTTATCATACTTCATATGCTTAAAATCTGAAATCCTAATATAAGGAACCTGATTTTGGAGGAAGAGATGGAATGGTGGTTTATCTCTTAGGTCATGATCTTAGTTTTGATCACATGCATGATGGATGAGGGTATTGATGTCCTATGATGTTTAGGTCCAATTTGGTTCTATCAAACGTGGTTTATCTCTCTTGCTTAAGGATCTTTCATGAGGATTTCATGCCACATGTTTTAAGGTTTTTGAAGAATGTTTTGATATGAAGTTTCCCTCTTCGTGGTGATGGTTTTCTTATGATGTAAACTTCCATTTTAGTCTCCATATATTACAATAACGAGTTAGATGATGTTATCATGAATTTAGGTTTCAAGACTTTGAAGCATTCTCATGAAGATTACTCTTTTTCTTAAACCCTAAATTCATGTATTCGATTTGTTATATGTTGGTTGTGTAAATATTGATACATGCAACCTAAGCTTTGTTTTTATCACCATGACTTAAGATTGGTCCTTATGTTTACCTTGGAGTTTTGGATGTTTTCATTATGTATTAAGGTTCGATTTTCTCTTTTGTAATGGTGTTCTAGATGATCACCTTGGTGCTCATTTTAGGGTTTGGTTGCCTTTGATCCATGATTTTTTAGCTCCGTGACACTTGATGTTCTTGCCGCTTGACCGATATATAGGTGTTCTTGGTGTTTTGGGTCGAGACATACACTCATGTGTAGTGTTGGGATTGAGACATCCATGCTTTGTGTTTTATTTGGGTCATGACACACTATTAAACTACATCCATAATGCTTGTTTGCAATGCTTGGTTGAAATGCCTAATTCTGGTTCTGTTCACAATGCCTTGTCTTGTTTTGGTAGTTACACTCCGTTATGAAGTGTTCGCGACACATCGTTCATGTTTCAGTTACAACATTGTGTTATGGAGATGGTCGCGATGCTACTTCAGGGTCTGGATTGTGACTTTGCTGGGTGGTTGATGGTCGAGATGCTGTGTTGTTGGCTGTTTGTGATGGATCATTATGAACGTTGGTCGAGACACCATGTTGTTGGTTGGTCGTGATCCCTTGTTATGAAAGTTGGTCAAGACGCCTTGCTATTGGATGGTCGTGATGCCTCATTATGAACGTTGGTCGAGATGCCTAGCAGGGGTGTGTTACGGTCGCGACCAGATGATGCATCGCAGTCATGACTAGGGTAAGGGAGCATCATGGTCATGACTATGTATTGAGGATGTTGGGGTTATGACTATGTGTAGGTGTGTTACTGTAATGACCGCCACCAAACCGACAAGCAAATCCTTACTAATTATGCCGAATAATCATAAGAAATAGATTAACAAAAATCACTAAAAATTAAAACCATTTTTTTTGCAAAGAGATCCATTTCTAGGAAAACTCTTTAAAGAAGAACCAAAACCTGATATTCATATTGATCATATATTGTACATACACTATACCATCTCCTCTCGAGGATAACATATAAAGTTGTTTTCTCAAAACATATACATAAAGCAACAACAAACCTCGAGGCATACAAGCCAAAATCTCAGATTGGTCATAAAACCAACACATACTAAATCCAAGGACCTGAGAGTACATAGACGATACATAGGACTTCTATCTCTAAGACACGACTGACAATACACTCTACCTGAGTTGTCACTGTTGTCCCTGTTGCTATATTTCTTTCTCTATAGTACAATCTCAACCACCCTCGTGCATGTCCACCTAAAAAACATGTGGATCCCACGGGGTGAGACAATTGTCCTAGTGAGAGATATAACTCTTCACCAACAATGTTATTATTACAGTTAAATAGTATTAAACTGAGCAGAGGATTAGCAGTTTAGAACATTCTCATCTTTTAAAACATTGCAACTATCTATGATAGAGAAGTAAACAATCTATTCTCTTTATAACGTATATGAAGAACATGTATATTTTTTAGCCATCATACTATATCAACATCTCAAGCTTATCTTGTGATATGCATTATCATGGTATGACATCCATGAATCATTCTCATTTCTATATGTCTGCCTCAGCCAATCTGGTGGCCAGCTATTGAATTATACCAGTCGTGAATATACATCATCATATTTTGTCCAGGTATTGGCTTTTCCAATCATGTGAGGTTATTCCAGGCATTGGACTATGTCAATCGTGTGCAACTATTCAAGGTATTGGGCTATGCCAATCTTGTGCAACTATTCCAAGTATTGGATTGTGCCAATCTTGTGCAATTATTCCATGCATTGGGTTATTACCAATCCTATGCAATTATTCTAGGTATTGGGTTACTACCAATCGTGTGAAATTATTCTAGGTATTGGGTTATGACCAATCTTGTGCAATTATTCCAGGCATTGGGTTATTACCAATCCTCTGTAATTATTCCAGGTATTGGGTTATGATCAATCCTGTGTAATTATTCTAGGCATTGGGTTATTACCAATCCTGTGACATTATTCTAGGCATTGGGTTATTACCAATCTTGTGCAATTATTCCAGGTACTGGGTTATGACCAATGCTGTGCAATTATTCCAGGTATTGGGTTATGACCAATCCTATGCAATTATTCCAGGCATTGGGTTATTACCAATCCTGTGCAATTATTCCAGGTATTGGGTTATGACCAATCCCGTGACTTTATTCCAGGTATTTGGTTATGACCAATCATGTGTAGTTATTCTAGGTATTGGGTTATGACCAATCCTATGCAATTATTCCAGGTATTAGGTTATGACCAATCCTGTGTAATTATTCCAGGCATTGGGTTATTACCAATCATGTGCAATTATTCTAGGTATTAGGTTATGACCAATCCTGCGACATTATTCTAGGTATTGGGTTATGACCAATCCTGTGCAATTATTCCATGTATTGGGTTATGACCAATCCTGTGCAATTATTCCAGGTATTGGGTTATGACGAATCCTGTGCATCTCATCACTAAATACCACATCACCTTTACTAGGAATTATACCTTGGCCAAGCCATCATACTTATTCACATCCTTTATATAATACAAGTATTCCTCTTATCTACTTTAAGCATGTTCAAAACACTACAACCCTTACTAGGCTATAAGCATAAAGCATGTATGATCAAGATTTCATTATTATTATTGTATCCATTTATTATTATTATTTTGTTACTAAGTTTCCATTTCCTAGTTTATTTTGAACATTATCATTTCTTACATGAGACTTTTATAAACATCTTGTTACCTCTCACTAGGAAACAACTATTCTCATGGCTCACACAACCCATTAAACTTCTTGTCACCTCTCACTAGGCAACAACTAACCACATGGCTCACAAGGCCCATTAAATATATTGTCACCACTCACTAGGCAACAACTATTCACATGGCTCACAAGGCCATTAAACATCTTGTCACCTCTCACTAGGGAACAACTATTAGGGTTAGGGTTTCGCTTTATAGATGAATAGGGTTTCAAGTTCATATTATCAATCCAAACCCTAAATCATTGCTCCACACATCTACGAGCATACATTAATATCATAAGTATTCAATCATACTTATTTATTCTCATCATTTGTCATTAAATGATTATCAACACAAAATATGAGTTTCTCTCTTATCCTTACTAGGATATTGATTACTTCATACTTTATTAAGTTGGCTCAACCTTTCCTTCAAGGTACATTAGCCTACTTAAGTTGGATCCATGGGGAGGTTACAACCACAGAAACACAGTTGATACAGATCTTTTGTAGAGAGATTAGAGGAGTTGTTAAAGCTAAAAAAGGCTTAGAAAAGGGATTGTCTGTACAGTCAAAAACTTTTTGGGGGCTTTTGTAGAGTTACCCTCCAGTTAGTTTATAGTCTTGATGTAATGTTTCGTAGGGTATAGTTTTCTCTATATCCTTTTTGGCAATACTATTTACCCATTTCCAAAAAAAAAATATTCATTAAACTCCATACCTCTTAATGTATGACTTGATATAGGACTCTTCATGTGTTACTTCATCAAGTACATTGCATCTAAGGTGCTTTCCTTCATTTGGGTTTTCAGGTGCTTCCACCATATCGGGTATGAGGTGTGTGCTTTCTACCCATATCACTTTAGAGGTGTATTTATGCTTACCATATCAGGTATGAGGTGTATGTGTGCTTACCATATCACCCTTGAGGTGTATGTGTTCTTACCATCTTGGGTTTGAGGTGTATGCTTGCTTCCATATCACTTTAGAGGTGTATGTGTGCTTCACACCAAATCGGGTAGAGAGGTGTATGTATGCTTCACACCATATCGGGAAAAGAGGTGTATGTGTGCTTCAAACCATATAGGGCAAAATGGTGTGTGTGCGCTTCACACCATATCGGGCAAAGAGGTGTGTGTATGCTTCACACCATATCGGGCAAAGAGGTGTATGTGTGCTTCACACCATATCGGGAAAAGAAGTGTGTGTGTGATTCACACCATATCAGGCAAAGAGGTGTGTGTGTGTGCTTCACACCATATCGGGCAAAGAGGTGTGTGCTTGACCTCATATCATGAAAAAGGTGTATACTACATCACCATATTGTGCAAGGAAGTATAAACTCATGTCCATATCTTTTTAGTGGTGTAGGTGCATCACCATATCGGGTTAGAGGTGCTTGCTTATGTGCCTGAACCCGATATCACTTTAAAAGGAGATTCCATTATCTTTGAGCTCTAGACCTTCATTCTACTTGTTCTAGTTCATGGACATCAGTCCTAAGTTACAACTAGAGCTCATGGATTCATCAATAATGCAAGAAAATTCTATTTGAAAGTAAATCATTTAACTAAGACAAGATTGATGATAAATAATAACATAATTGAGTTCAAGTTATATAACCCGCCTCAAGAACAACTTCGAAGCTCCAAGCTCCAAAGCTTCTTGTTCCTAACATTGAAGATGAACAAGGGAGGGGCAGGTCATTTCTGCTCCTTGTTGGGCCTTCTGGCGCTGTGTGTTGTAGCACCTTCATGGTGTTCGGTCTTTGCTGCGGTCTTTACTGGTCTCTTTTGGTCTTCCGAATAAAGGCTCCTTGGTATAGCAGAGGTGTACATGGTCTGTTTTCTGGTGGTAGTCAATTGATGAAGAGGATCTGGACTTCTTCCTAGAATTCACACCTTCAGGGTATGAATCAAAAGCCAGTGGAGGAAAGGAAGGGCCCAGCTCAAGGACATTTATTGATGGTCTGCTTGTGGATGGATGCTGCTGCTTTCTCTCCTGTTCTCAGCGGTCTTTCGGTCTCTTCGGGGTGATGAATCAGGGTGCTGGTTCCAGTTTGATCCTGGAAAGGAGACAGGGGGTGGCAACTCTTGTCTTCTTTTATGTTCATCTGTTGGTGCTTCCAGCTGCTGGGATGCGTTAAGCAAGAGACCTTTTCTGTCTCTCTATGCTGTTTCTTTCTGTAATCAGGAGACTCATCCTTACATCTTTGTGGGTGGGGTTTATTGTAATGTTTGTATGGCTCTCCTTGTTATTTTTAGGTTCAGTATAGTTAGATGGAGGCTTTTCTTGGTTATGTGTTCCTGTTAGTCTGGTGTTTTCTATGTTTTTCGATCCTCTTTAATCTCCCTGCGTGGAGATTTAGGGATCAGGTTTTCCCTTAGGGGCACTTTTGTACCCAACATTTTTGGTATCCTAGTAACACGCTTTTTGACCGACCAAAAAAAAAACATTGAAGATGAACTTCACAACTCCTCTATATGCAAAGAATCACCATGGATAAGCAATTAGTGAAGAATAAAAGAAAGGAAGATCATAACCCAAGATTCATGCTTCAATCCATGGTTGAAGATGATCATGGCCTCACCTTAGTGTTAAGTATTGAGCTCCTTCTTGCTCCTTAGCACCTTTGCATGATACCTCACTACTCATGCATGATATGCCATCACTTTTAGCTAATATCCCCCTCACTTATGGTCAAAAAACTTCACTATGGCCAATATCAACTTGCTAGGCTGATATCACCTTACTTGGCCAATATGAACTTGCTATGGATGATACCTAAGGCCATATACATGATACAACTTCACTCCTACATGATACAAGGACCCTATGCACTATACCTTAAGGAAATAGGGTGGTAAGATTCGAAAAATTTCACTAGTGGGTGAAAAGAGGGGTATATATACTTGAGGTTCATGAAAAAGTGTCTAAATGAGGTATCATCAATTTAAGCTACTAGGTGCCACGTGTCCATGCATGGTTGACACATGTACATGCATGCACTCACATTTATCTTGACATGCAAAACACTTGAGGATAATATAGAGATGAAATTTCGTCCATTACTTATCCCTTTGAATAAGACTAGTAATAGCACGTGCTTTGTACATGACACTTGGAATGAATATTGTTTAGGTTTATTTGTTTAACAACATGCCTATCATAATATTGCAACAATATCTTGAATAATTCCTCTGTATCATTTGTTGATCCGATAATGTGAATATTGAATCTAAAGAGTCCAAACAACATAGGGTAAGGTTGAATTGATCTATAGTAATTCAAGGAAGCATAATAGAATAAATTGAGAAGTTATAATTTCCTAAGGACAAAGATGAAGTTGGATTGACTTAGTCCTAGAGTATTACACATCAAGTATTTATATTCCCTAGAATTCCATAATAGGACCATGTACTTGTAAAGTTTTTATGTTGGTTATTGTCATAAGGCTTCGTATCCTATCAATTCCAATAATTAGTTTTCAAAATCTATAAAAGGGAAAAACTCACTGATGATTTTCAACTATCATTGTTAGTCCTTCAAGCTTGTTAAAATAAATTTGGATTTAACCTACATACCCTAATGGTTAACATTATAAAAAAAACTGTAAGGGTGAAACTCCACAAACTGTCAAAAAATAATTTGTTTCATATTTCTAGATAATCATACCAATTCTTGAGTTAAGTAAAATTATATGCTCATCGATGAAAAATAGGAATAAACATCTTCTATGTTGGCTAATATGTGCAAGAAAGAGAAGGAACAAACAAACAAAACCATATTGATACTAAATTTGAGACGTAAAACTTTTGTTAAGGAAGATGTCAGTATACAGCTGTATTAAAAAAATGTAAATGAAGACATAATTTTGTTATATACAATGAGAAGCTTTAGTCTAGTACTGCTACCCTAACTTAAGATAATTATTAGTTAAGAACTTCATTGTCATCAAGTCATTAACAACAAAATATATGGAGAAATAATATTTTTTACAATCTATCAAAAATTAAATTTGATTATATATGAATGTGAAATAATTTCTAAAAACTTTAGCCATCTAGAAATAATATTCACCATCATATATTAGGTTTGAGTTTCTATTTTATAGATATCAAATGGGAATAATAGTTCCCCACTTATGAGGTAGAAGATATCATTATTACATTAACTTAGATAAGAACAAAAAGAGTATGGCTACATAAGTTTCACATGTCTTACTAAGCATGCATTATGCTAATATATGATTGAAATAGTAATTTCAATGAGTTGACAATATGATCAAATAATAAAGATATTTTTTTTGGTTTCTTAAGCGATGTCAATGATGATAGAAGTCATAGAAACATATAAGGAGGGAAATACTCAAAAAACTTGGGGCGTTACAAGATGTCATTTGGTTAAGCTAAGATAGTAACCACAAGGACCACTCTCGCTTTATGTAGTATTCAATACCTTCGAACTATTAGTAAAGGTAGAAGGGAACTGGCCAACATTAACTAATTAATTTGGTCTAGGTAACGAATCAGTCTTTGAAGTGTGGAGGAATCGACATCAAATAGAGGAGGTTTTTCTTTTCAGGTCAGCGAAAACGAGCCCTTCCCCTTTTCTTCTTGTCTGAGATGAGCTACTACGCCTGAAAACCATTTAAAAAAAAAGAAAATGGATTCTATTTAGATAGGGGATCCTGGGCTAAACGAAAGGGGTATGCAGATGGGCTTCATGAATAACTAGTAAGGTAATAGAGTGGAATCAATATGCCGCTTATCACCCACCGAACTAATAAAAAGGCGGGAACAACAACTGGAAACGGTTGCTAATACCCCGTAGGCTGAGGGGAAAAAGGAGGAATCCGCCCGAGACTAATAGAATCTCAATCGAACAGACCTTGCCTAATAGACTGGAATGGCCAATCAGCTGTGTTATGGGTCATACTCTAATTAGCAACCACTCGTATCAACTAGTTGTTGAGGAATATTATACTTTTCACACACAATGTTGGCTATCTATTCCAGATCTCCCTTCCTCTCTAGTACCGATGATCATTGAAGCCCTTCTCCCCGTTCCAGTAGTTTGGTGCACCATGATCATGCTTCGTCCCCACCTTGCAAGCCCATTCAGGGCCTAAATGTGTAGATGCCAATGCAAGGAATCTATAAGGTCGTGTGAGGCCAAGGTGAATTCAGATTATCTAACAAACTAACAAGATGTCACCCTTCTAGAGATTAGTGATCGCCAGTACGCTAGACCCATGTTGCCTCTCAGGCCGCTCCTGTGAATATTTCATTATATTAGGGACTTAAAGGTCACATTATGTTCTATTTGATAGATAAAATTTTAAACTTGCAAATTAGGGTTTCCCATTAAGGACTATTGATAGGTTTAAGATTTTAAGGATGTTATAATTCTACCCACCTTAATAAATTTCATCGTTGAAATTTTCTTAGACTACTACCCACCTTAGGGTTTCAGTTATCCCTTCTTAAGTTTCATAACTTTCAATAAAAGCACATATTCAATAGTTAGGGTTTGCAAAATATAAACTATAGGTTACCTTGATCATCATCTTCTAAGTCCATGGCAAAAACCCTAGCTTGCCTCTTAGGTGGAGGATCTTGGTTCCTATTCTGATTTGAATTTGCCTCCTTCTTCAACAACTTTGGGCAACTTGACCTAAGGTGTCCATTCTCTCCACAATAAAAGCATGCTCCTATACCATACCTACATGGGCCTGTATGGTTCTTCTTGCATGTTGGGCATAAGGGCTTCTCAACTTCTACAACATGCTTAAGTGCCTTTCTCTTATGGTTGTTGGGAGGTTGATATTGGTTGTTCTTCTGATGACTTCCTTCTGGTGAGACCTCCCCGAGTAGTCCTCTAGCTCTAGAGCTGCATCCAAAGTAGCTTGAAGGGTTGTGACAAAGTGGTTTTTGGCTTAATTTTGAGGACATAATTTATTTTAAGGTGTGTAGGATGTGATGGAGTGGACTTTGGAATCCTAAAATGTCCAATGACACAAATGAAGTTATACATGTTGAGTTGTTTTGAGTATCTTAAGTGTTTTAGTAATGTTGGAGTGTTGATCGAGGTTTATATAATGTTCTGGATCCATACGTTTATGCCTTTTTGAGGAATTTAATTGAATGATTTGAAAGCTGACTTTTGTCACCAAATTGGAGTAGAATGTACCTTGAGATATAGGGAAGATACAGTTAAAATTTGGTGGCATTTGGATGTTCCTAGAGGAAGTTATTATGGTTTGAAATTAGTGAAATAATGTGCTTTTTGAGGATTATTAGACCAAAGTTTAAGGGCAATGATATGTCACACCCTTGACTTGTCATGCGCCAAATCTGAGCCATCCGATGAGAGTGACATGGATTTAGGATGGATCAGACGACTGAGGAGTCATCCTCAATCTCCGCCTAGTTTGCAGATCGTGGCTATAGCTGGAGACTGGGACCGCTGACCACATTTTCCCTCTCTGACCCTTCTCGCGGAAAACTGACCGAGGCATTGCCTCCTCCTCATAACCCGGAACTCGTCAACCCTCACACAACCTCCAGTGAGGCCTAGAACCACTACACGACTAACTCTGATCAGTGATGGTGGTGAGTGTGATTCTTTGACCTGAAATTACTACACTCAACACATGTCGTTGGGTAAAACCCTAATGAATATTAATGAAACCTTAATGCGGATTAGAAACCCTAGAAAGAGAATCCAAGTCAATAAAGTAGATTCTTGATAAAGTGTCTAATAAATAGAGTACATATTCTTTTCAAGAATTATGTGATGATTGATTTACTTGCCTGGATCTGTTGATTGGCTTCATTTTATATACATGAAGTATATGTTGAATAATATGCATGACTCATCAAATTAGGTATGTGGTTACGCTTATGAATACTCGCTCCAGTTTTTGGCGATTCCTGAAGTTTTAATCGGTTGCTTGAAAATAATTGTTGGATGTTTATTTATTTCATGCAACTATAAAGTGACTATGATTATCACTATAAATGTGTGTATATAACTGAATAGATCGGGTCCACCTCTATTGCTTTGAAAAGGCTAAGAAAAAAAAAGGGTAATCCTAGAGCAAGGTCTAGGTTACCGAGAGTTAGAAACTGGGCTACCTACGTGTAGTGCCATGAGACTCATTAGCCTGCCATGAGTTAACGAGTGGGCTACTTACGAATAATGCCATGTGACTCAACCCTAGAAATTGGTTCACTTATAGGTGGACCATGAGGGGTTTAATAGAGACAACCTAGAGGATAGGGTACTCTTGGATCGCAGAGTTATATTTAAAACGTAATCTTGAATGTTAAATGATTAATTGAATGATTACATTGTTATTATAGTTGTACCTTTATTGTTTTCCCCACATACCAACTTCGACTGACCGACGTTTTTTTTGTCGGCGTTTTAGGAACAAGCCAAAAGGACAAACAGTAAATCGTCATATTGTGGAATACATGAAGAAAAAAAATACAAGGAGGATTAGTTAGAGTAGAATCCTTAAGTGGATAGAAGTTTAGAGATCCATGTTTTCAAAAAGGTATGCAAAAATTTATTTTCTTTCAGCTTGTAAGTATAGTCTGTTAAAATTCGATAATTATTCTTGGTTAATTGCCGAACCTTTGATCCGGAATTTATGGGTGCGGCATCGACCTCTCGGTCTCCCTTAAACTTTCACCTAGTATGGATATAAGATGATCAAAACGATGTTAACATTAACAAAACTTAGCTGCACTCTTTTTCATATGGATATGATGATGAGATTTTTGGGTTTCTGACATTCGGCTGCTAATTTAGGCTTATGCTCATGAGGAATGTCGGTTGGGGTGTTGTTTTTACCCTCTTTTGATTTTTCATATCACCTAACCATCGTTGCCAGATCAGACTCACACTAGGCTAGCATAATATGTGGGCCATATGCCATCTTTTATTGGGTGAAGATAAACTATTGATTGTGCAACACCAAAGAGTCAACTAGAAAGTTAAAGTTAGAAAGATTTTGATCATTCTTTTGAAAAAATTCACTGAAAAGTCGATTTGCAAATGGACTAAAAGTTTGGCAAGAATATCCCATATTCTAAAAAATGTTGCAAGTTAATTATTCCACAAGAATTTGAAACCATTACATGTATTGAGTAGTCCAAGATGTAAAAATTTAAGATATCAGACTACAAACACAAATCACATCAAAGTACATGGGAAAATTCAACTTCCATTTCATTCAAACATGCTCTTAATTTTTCTCTCTTAAATATAGCCAAAACATATAGAGGACAGAAAATTTCAGCATGCTAGAGGGGGGTCATTTTTAATAAGATAGTCTCAAATCATATAGATATTGCCATCATGGAAAAGAACATGGAATAAAATGGAAAACTGAAAAAACAACTAACACTACTGACTCGAAAAAGGAAAATGCTGAATGACTACCACTACTGACCGGTTGTGCCCCCCCAAGCTTGAAATCAGTAGTGTCCGTCAATCTTGATCACATAGCTATTTTTTGATTAAATTATGTTTGTAGATGAAATGCAATTTGGCATTCCAAACATATGACACTCTTATAATGAACACACCTAAAGAAAATTACAAACTAACACAATTAATTACACCCAAATATTGGCCCTTGAGGTAGTATGTGAATAACTAATAAGAAATATAACAATAAAAATGATAAAAGAACATATTTATATAGATATCAAAAACCATATAATGATTTATTGAGAGGTACAATTCTAGCATAATCCTAAATGTTTGTAATTCAAATTAGATATATAAATCATTTATTTGTCGGTGGGAGAATAATATGGATCAAACCACATTTGATATTTTCATACCCCACGTAGAGGTCAACCTACAAAGCTTCACAAGCTTAGGTCTCCAATTTGGTTGTCTTTTTACATGTTGTGTACCTCGTGTATTTGGTTTTACTAAGGGAAACTCATATGACCTCATGACATATCATATCTAATGTGTTATCACATAATGTATTATAAAAACTTTATCTTTATATTTGTTCATATATAGTGTATGTAATATGAGTTAACTTATGTATAACATTGTGTAATGTGTTACAAGAAAGCATAAAGACATTTGAAGTACAAAACACATATAATACAAAACTTAAATGAAAATATGATTTTTCTAATATGTCACTTAGAGATTGGGAGGTGAGGAATTAAACTTGTAAAACCTTTTAAGGTCATTGATCTGAGGGCTAGGTCGACGAGTGTGATTTTAAGTCCATCTATTTTGCTAGACCATTCTGGTGGTGGAGAACTGGTCTAAGCAGCCTTGTTATTTTGGGTTGAATAACCAAGTTGGTCATAAGTAAATATGATACATTTTGGCCTATTATTCTAGATGAAATGTTGTACATTTATGCATTCACAAGAATACAAAACTGAGATAGACTAATCTCAATTTTTTGTTTGAGAAATTACAACGTTATTTCTCCATAGTATTCATAACATGATGACAAAGAATTCAGATGATTCCAAATGAGACAAGCCATATAATGATATTCTCTTAGATTTTGTAAGTGGATATTTAAACTATCTTTAAATGGAAAATTCCTCATCTTCCTCCTAATTTTAGAGCTTATGCACCATTAGAAAGAGATGGAGACCAGTTGGTGCTCAAATAAATATAAGGTTTCCCATGATATTGAATAAACCTACATGTATGCTACATATTCTTAAAATGATGGAATTTTTACTCTTAGCTTAGGAATGAAATTGTCCCCATCTGCAATAGGGAAAGGGGTACACAAGGAATGGAAATAGGTATATTAAATTATAAAGTAGTGCCTTTTATTTCTATATTGAATTGAAACAACTTGCGAAGATCCTAAAAATTGTAACGTCGGTAAAAAGAATGAAAGTTTTCAAAGTACCAGATATCGTGGGATCCTTGCATTATTAAAGGCATGCTTGATACATAAGCTAGGGATAGCACCAGGAAACTACCGACGACACAAGCTACCCAAACTCCAGCAGCTGCGGACGCAAGACGAAGTCACATAGTTGTGTAGCAACAGATCCGCCGTGACTGCGTCATTAAAGAACGACGATCCGCAAGAATAGACACATCTTTAGTTGCTTCACAACATACCAGGTATGTCATGTACCACACCATCTATATACATGTATCAATCGCAATCACGATAATCAATTCGTAGACTATTGCTTTCAAAACCTCATTTCTAGCTCTTCACTAGTTCATGTCTTATTCATATCAGTTCTTCACTATGTCATTGAAGAATGAGGATCCCCAAGAATAGGCACATCTTTAGTTTCTTCACAACATACTAGGTGTATAAGATCATCTACCATGCTATCTATATACATGTATCAATCGCAATCACGATAGTCAATTCACAGGTTGTTGCTTTCAGAACCTCGTTTCTAGTTCTTCTCTGGTTCATGTCTTGTTCCTATCAGTTCTCCTCTAGTTCTATTTTTCTCTTAATTTGCATAAGACATGACAAATGAACATGGAAACATGCCTACACTTTCATCTGGTATTGTGGTCCATCCGAAAACTCCAAAAACTTGGTCACTTAGACATTACAATAGAGACAATCAGTTCTAAATAAGACCAGTCCCACTGCATTATTCACTGAAACCTCAAACGATGAGTGGTTGCATTAGATGACAATAGCATGATTATGGATGTAGGATAAAGACCATAGATTTACAATAACATTGTTGAATTGTCAACCATATAGCTCTATATATGTCGTGGTTATTCGCAATCATTGCTCACAGTAAAAAATGAACCTGTAAAAAACCCTCTGACCTTCAGCTAACTATCGGGCACACATATCAGGTTCATCCACAACACGTCGTTCTTTTTCATCAGTCAAATGAAGCACTAGCTAGCAGCCGTCTCCATGTTCTCCGTGAGACAACTGCAAACCCTTGAGAGGATCCATAGATCCTATCTAATGATTCTGATCCCACAATGTACTAAGACGACTATGGATTTCCATGCATGCCAGAACCTTTACAAAGATAGGTGCAATAAATATTCTCAGTACGTGGCGTTGGAATCCTTGTGGTAGGTACTTTTAGGTTAACATAGATCAATCTGGACGATGGACATCAATCATATTGGAGGAGAAATAATTTTTATAGATGGAAACATTGCCTTTAATGACTGAAGGAATGGGAAGAAAGATGATTCAACCGTGTCCAATGCATCTAGGATAGGTGCATAGGATGGAGATGAGGGATCATGCTTAGTAGAGTAGAATAGTAGATATATCAACCAAATCACCACTTTATTCACAACCCGATACAAATTTTTTAAGGAAGTAGTAAACTGATACACTTCACCTCGTTGAGGTGATTTGCATGTAATGGCCTTTTTCAAGAGTCCAAAAACTGATAGGAGACTTCCCCTATGGCTCTTTGGCCGATAGGCACTCATATATAAGCTTTTCAACTTGGTACAACTCAAGTTAGGGTTTCACATTCAACCCATTTCTTGGTCATTTCATCACCAAGAGTACCATCATTCATACATGGTGTCTCCTTCTTTCTATCTCCTCTACATTATACTAGGATGGAGTAGGGACACTCTAGAGGTGGTAATTTGCATATCAACCCTACATTCTGGGTAAATTAAAATTTGTACCAAAATTAGTGCACATTGCACTAACATTATTCAAACAAGTTGCAACTTGAAATTTAGGCTTTCCACAAGACACCACCTTGCATAATTATCTCTATAATGATGATAAAACACATGAGGCATGTTCAACATATGACATATTGCATTATAACCCCTTATCTTGGGTAAATTGCAATCTGGTCCAAAACATGAGAACATTGCTCAAACATTATTCAAACATGACCAAATTTGAAACATAAGTTTGTTACCTGATAGAAAAACACTTTAGAGGATTATATTCAAGTTCTAAGCAACTTACTTAGCCAAAACCAATAGGGTTACCTCAGGGTCATTACAGTTATGGTTGTGACATCTATTTTAATGCAGTTGTGACACATACGTGATGAATAGTTGACATACATACATTATTCATGGAAGGCAATTTCCAAGTGATGTGATGTAATGACTTGATCTTGTTTTCAATTATTAAAGTTCTACCCTACACCAATCCCAAGAATGTGGGAGATGACATAATTAGAGATAGTGTTATAACCATGTTGTAGTCGCTAATCGATTAATGATGTGAAACCTAGGCCTAATCCTAGGATATGTTATATAGGTGCAATGTTTAAGATGAGTGACATGTGGATTATATGTTTTGTCTCTCCTATCTATATACATCTAACCTTGCAGGTGACATGAATTTCATATCTATGTGAATGCTATGGTGATTTATATGTAATGCTGGGAGATGATTATGCACATTGTACTTATTGAGTTATGATGTGATGTTGATATATAGGGATAATGTGATTGGATCCTATGACCTGGAAGGGGCTTGATGCCTAGTGACAGGTGTTATCTTCCAATGATGAGATGAGGGATTAATATCTGCGGTGCTGTGACTATGGTGATTAGCCTGATATTACAGTGTAAACATGTGGTGATGATGATAGTCTTGTGAAAGGCAATGAGATAGTGATGCCCCGAGGTAATGTAACAAGTTCACACCTTATACATTTCATATCTTTTGAAGTTCTTTCATAGTTATTCTTGCTATATTGAAATAGGGTTTGTATGTCCATTTTTTTGCTAAAGCCTTAATTCACCCAATTGGCATAACCAATTAAGTGAAACTGTAATCATGTAGTTTTTTCATATGCCATAGATCCATATCAATGTCACTATTTGCTGGATGGTGAGATAGGTTTTCCCTTAGAGGAAGCCTGGAGTCATATACTGTTGAGTATATGAATTCATAGGATTGGCCGTGGGCCAAACCCTGGCAGGAGTGTGGCTACGGGCTGTAGCTTGGTGATATATCGCTTATGAGATTTCATAGGATTCACTATGGGCCATACTCTGACAGGAGTGCAACTATGGGTCGTAACTTAGTACACTAGCGCCATGACCTTTACCAAGGTGGGCTAGATTGTTATATGGATGACCATGCGTGAGCCGATGCCTCAAATGACTATATGTTATTTTCACTCTTGTACTGACTAAGAGGCTATTGGTGAGGTCACATATTTTGACTCTGGCATGGACCTTGTATGGTACCGATTTCAACTTAGTAGTGGTCAATTGGATTTGGGTGGTATGACTCAAATACTCAGGTTATTAATAATAGATGTAATATAGTCATGTAGTGTATTTGTTTAGGAACAAATATGGATAACACTGGATGATCTTTTACCTTGTTTCTTATACTGTTTGTTTCATAACAATTAACATGTTCTTCATATTCCTTGAAAAAGTATATAATGTTTTTCTGCTTAGTCGTAGATATTTGAATTGCTTAAACAATGTTAATTGTTCTGTTTATATCATTTATTTGAATCTGCCTATCTATTAATAATATAATCTTCTATTTTAGTTATCAGTGCCTTCAATAGATGTTGGTGGAGAGTTATAACTCTCGTTCGGACTTCTAGTCTCAACCCGTGGGTTCTACAATCATTTAGGTGGAAGTGTATGCAGAGATAGAGATCGTGTTGTTGTGGCAGATATCCTGAGGTGTGTAGTTGTTGAATCATGGTTATGCAGCTAGCGTCTAGTGCTAGATTC
This sequence comes from Alisma plantago-aquatica, assembly GCA_963693085.1. Taxonomy (NCBI): domain Eukaryota; kingdom Viridiplantae; phylum Streptophyta; class Magnoliopsida; order Alismatales; family Alismataceae; genus Alisma; species Alisma plantago-aquatica. The sequence goes on from OY856409.1 coordinate 1,546,125,196, forward strand.
TTACGTGTCATCCCTATACACTGTGGTCCTTGAAGGTGTTTTATAGACGTTGTACATTACCTTGAGTTTTTGAATCTATATGATAATGGTACATAGGCAATTGCATATGTGAACAGGTTGTCACATGTAACTGGCTGTGGCTAGTTAGCTAATGAGCTATGTTAGAAACATCTCTTAATATAAATGAAATACAAGTGGTGCCATATTATGGCTTTAGACATGATGAGTTAAGCTTGATGCATGGTTATGAAATTAATTTTAATTTCTCGTGTTTTCCAGTAATCCACTTGCTTAGTTTTAATTCTATGTACTATTTTGAATAAACTCACTTTGTGTGACAAAGGGTGTCGCATTGAGTTTCCTTTGTGATTACCTCCCTAGAGAAACCTTAAAATGTTGTTGTTGATGCAGTCATTTAAGCTTAGGGTAGCATAGAAATTCACATTGTGTATGTAGGAAAGGTTTAAAGGGTAGATTTTACTAAGCAACATCTGCTATCTAAGCACAAACATTTTGTTTCCCAGTCATTGATTCTCAAATCAACTTTGTGCAGGATTTCAACATCGGTTCTTCGTGTAACCTTAGAGTGGATGATGGGCATGACTAGGTATTTTCCTAGGTTATCACTCTCCTTAAACTCACAAATTCTATTTACCCTTCTAATTCTTTTTGGCACACTAGTAGAATAGAATATTTGCATCTTTTTAACAGAGATGGATTGGTCGGAGGCCTTCTCAAATTCCATAAAGCAATTCCTTATGGTTTGCATTTGTTGTGTTGTTGCCTTGTTGAATAGAATCAAGTCATTGGAGAAGCATAAATGGGACAGTTTGATGCCACTCCTACCTAGAGTAATAGGCATCCACTGACCTTTCAGCATTACTTTGTCAATCATCTAACTTAGCCTTTCAATACATATCACAAATATATATGGAAATAATGAGTCTCACTTTCTGAGCCCCTGACTAGATTTGAAGGAGTTGGTGCTTTCACTGTTCCATAGGACAAAGCATTCACATGTAGTGACAAAGTTCATAATAAAAGTTGTAATGTTAGGTGGAAGCTCCAATGTTTCTAGAGTATTCCTAGTAAAATGCCAAGACAACTTATCATATGGTTTAATAAATCTACTTTAATGGCCATTCATCTCACTCCCTTTCTTCTTTTTCATACTGGGAATCACTTCATAAACTATAGAGATGTTATCAATTATTCTTCTACTCAGAAGAAAGCTTCTTTGTGGCTGAGATATTCACTCTTAAATGTGAGCTTTTAGGCATTCAGCAATAGCCTTAGGGATCATCTTAAGGCAACTATTGTCCAATGAGATCAGGCATATCTTCTCATAGGTTTCTGGATTAGGAACCTTTGTAATTAGCTCAATAGTTGAGCTACAGAGGTTGTTGATTATGAAATCACCATTAGGAGAATGCTTTATAGTGTTCATCACAGAGTTACCTATTGGTTCCCAGTGTCGAAGTAGAAACAAACAATTGTTTCCTTCTGGGCTTGCATCATTGTATGGGCTCATATTTGTAAGAATGTTACATACTTCCTTCTCATGTGGGAAATCTGTCATAACCCTCAGCTGGTCCATATTCAGTTTCTTGAAAGCTCCATGTATCGATACTATGTCCATTACATTAGTGCTTTGTAAAGCAGCTAGTAGGTTTTGAAAATGACATTGCACAAGAGATTTTAGTTTGGCTTAATAACTAATCCACACTCCATATGAGTCCTTGATCCATGAGATGGTGTTGACTCTCCTACTTTTTTAGATGAATGTGTTAAAGAATTTCATGTTTACATCTCCATTTTTGAGCCAATTGATATAGCTCTTTTGTTTCAATTCCTCTTCTTTTAATTTGAGAATTTTATCAATTTCAGCTTGCATATCCCGGTAGATGCCATTAGTAATGCAGTTATAGCAAGAGGCCAACTCTTTTTCGAGCAAACTTAAGTTCCTTAGTAGTCACCCCTTATTCCTCCTTCTTAGTTAAAATGCATTATGTACCAGTAGATGATAGCCTCCTTGAACGCTTCATTGAAACTAGCATGTTGGTTCCAATTGGAATTCAACAAATCTTTGAAGCGACTATCTTGCAACCAGACAACCTTCACAACAAACCTCCTAATGGTGGATTTGATCATGAGTGGGAAATAGTTCGAAGGAACTTGAGGTAAAAGTTCCACGGTGAACTGCAAATAAGATTAGATAAAGAGATCATTAGCTACCACATAGTCCAATCTTTGTTGTAGTGCACCTCACTTGAAGGTAAACATGGGACCGGATAACCACAAGTCATCTAGTCACACTTTAAGCAATCTTTCCTGCAACATTCTTACTTTAGCATATTTATTATGCGTGCTATTACTTTTTCTTCTGTTTGTAAGGTGGTATTAAAGTCACCTAGGGAAATCCAAGGCTTAGTGAAGATTTTACCCATCCTGATCAAGTGCTTCCATAGTAGGTTACAGACAATAATGTGGGGATTTACATAGTAAATGTAACTAGAGTATCATTGTTAATGCAGTAAGTAACAAATTGTCTATGGTAATTAATGATAGTAACCTTACAGATGAACTCATTTCAGTAGAACCAAGTACCGCCTACAAAACCTCGTACCTCCACCCAAAAGGGGTTTTTGAAACCAAGTCTTTTAATAGTTTTTGTAGTTTTGGTATCGTTGATCCATGGTTCTAATATGGCTAGTACTCTAAGTTTATAGTTATTTAAGTGATCTTTAAGTACACATTATTTCAACCTTTGTGACTCCTCATATGTTCCAACAGATTATGGTTTGCATTAGTAACAAAAAAAATGATACAAAAATAACAACAATAGGCTGTGGTTCAGGTAAGGACCACTGGGGATTGGTTCTCCTTGTCATGGCATCCTCTAGTGACCTCTGCATTTCCATCTCTGACTGTGTTACCCATTTTTGTCTGATGGATTCGGCTTCCTTGGTGACATTTCTTAGTGGTTTAGATGGGTTTGTGTTTTGTATTTTACTTTATGTTTCATTTTGGTACTGTTAACTTGGGACCTTCTTCCTTTAGTGATAGGGTTTTCTTCTATTGCTTCATTTATCTCTACCAGGTGCTTGGGCATGTGTTCCTGAACATCTTTACCAAGCATACTAGCAATGGCGATTGGTTTGTTAGCATTGTAAACATTTATTACTTCCACTACCTCATCTAGATCTAGTTTAACCACAACATGTGTGCCCTTCGTCATGGCATTGGGATCGGTGGTGTCTACATGCATATTTGTGACATCCCTCAAATATTTCCTTTTATTTTCCATGGTATATGTCTGGTTTCATGGATTCATTTTCTTCCACACCTTCTCTACTTATCTATTTGAGTTCTGACTCCCTTTAGTAGTATGTTGCCCCTTCTTCTTCTAGTGATGTGTATCCTGGCTTGCCTCTATTTCAAGATGTGAGAATGGGTTATGCTACTGCGAGCTAGAGATTTGTTTAGTTTGATCATAGATCTTCCTTCTACTTCCTCTTCACTTTTGATTATGCCAGCCACTGGTGTTCTCTACCATTTCATGTCCCTGGTTCCCAATCTACTTACAACATATAATTTCTTCCTCTATAACACCATTTCTTTGGGCTATGAATTCCTTTGATGCGCGCCCTGCTCTTTTTCGCATATAGCACACACCCATGGGAATCCTTCATACATTACATTATATTCAATCCTGTTAATAAGGATGGAAGGTGTAACATCCCAAGATTTGAGGCATCAGATATAATGATCTTAAAAAGAATGATTGGACTACCCATATCACCAAGGTGTTATCATACCAGCACTAATGCACCAAACCCCATCATAACTCCACAGTTATGTTTGTAACACCCTATCCCACTGCCCTAGGCTTCAATAGAGTTTTAGGACTGACGACTGGCCCCACAGATCACCACTAGCCTTAACTTCACACTTTGTCCTCACTCACACGCAAGCCAGGATAAACTTCCAAACTGGTCACCCATCCTAGTACTACTACATATTTCTTTAGTGATGGTCTCCCAGAAAAGGAGGTGCACCTTGGTGATATGGGTAGTCCAATCATTCTTTTCATGATCATTATATCTGAGGCCTCAAATCCTGGGATGTTACAATCTCCTCCATTTTGATTCTTGAAGTCCTCATCAAGGCTCAACTATATGGCCTCATAACATTTCCCCATTTTAGGGCAGACTCAACATGGCCATGTACACTCAGCTCACGACCATGGATACCAATGTAAGGGTGGCTCCATCACCGAAAATATCCCTTTTCAACATGACTAGATCACACGACTCAAAGAGTGACATGCCACAGGCCCATGTGGGCCCCACCTACTTTGAGGGGAATTGGCTCTGATACCATTTGTAACACCCTAGCCCACTGACCTAGGTTTCAATAGAGTTTTAGGAATGATGACTGGCCCCACAGACCTCCACTAGCCTTAACTAAGCACTTTGTCCTCTCTCACATGCAAGTCAGGATAAACATATCGACTAGTCACCCATCCTAGTACTACTCCAAGCTGAGCACACTTAAATATGGATTTATTTAGTGATGGGATCCCAGAAAAGGAGGCGCACCTTGGTGATTTGGGTAGTCCAATCATTCTTTTTAAGGTCATTATATCTAAGGCATCAAATCATGGGATGTTACAGAAGCGATGAATAATTTTGTTGTAACCAACTCAAAGGTTAGTTGTGCAAACTTGCTTTGCAAGAAGTTGGCTATGTGTGACCACTTGAATGAGTCTACCCAGGGCTAATCCTATGTATTCAAACATATTCGAGATGTACATATAAAGTGGTAAATTCAAGATTCATACCCAAGAAACCACCAAATCAGGTATTTCTTCTTTTAGAATGAAGGTGGGGTACCACTTACAGAGTAGTAGGTTGAGACCAAATATCTTCCATAGACCTCCTATGAGGGAAGTTTTATAGTCGCGTTGGCAGGATAGCTAAACAACAAAAGTTCCCATGCCATGCTCGCACATGTTAAAACATCTCGTGATTCTCCAGAGAAGTTTTATCTGGTCTCTCAATGTCGTGTATCCTATGTCAGATCCTAATAGTCGAACGACTACAACAAACTTCCATGGTTTCGCAAGCATGTCTTCTGCCACCGGTATGGTCGACAAATCTAGCCTCCCATCGACTTCTCCTAGGGTAACATCTTTAACTAATAAGACATCTTCAAATAATTTTTCCAGAAAGAGATCATTCATGTAGGTTTTATGAACTCCAACGACAATGTTGATGAATTATAGAGGTCCTTCTATGATTGGTTTCTCCATAGAGGCTAGGTTGGTTGTGAAAGGTTTAATGGCCCTCGTTGTTGCCACATGGGCTACATCCTCCTACATTTACTATTCATGTGTGTTGTCACTGATCTGAACTCTGATGAATGAGGCATCTGTGTCTTATTTTCTTCTCATCCCTAAGTACTGAAATTCTAATATGATTTCTGAGATGGAGAGTCCCACCCCATGAACGCATGTCCTTCCCATAGTTTCCGCTTCTCCAATCTCCATACTTCCCTCGGCGGCGTGCTTTCCATCATGGTGACTCTAATATGCAAGATCCACACCATGATCTATCTCCCTATCCTCTCCTACACCTCGTCCATCACACCCCCTCATCCCCTAGGTTTTCTTATAACAAACCAGACTCTCAACAACTATTGTTATTACAATAGACAAAAATGTACATGTAGACAAATAAATTACAATGAATGCAATCAATAAATAGAGATAGACTAACATTCTAATGCTAGATTCAACTAATTCATACAATTATATATATACAACCTTCAACATTACTCTTGTTTGGAAATCTAAATGAATAACATTTTTCAAGTTCCAATACAAATCATAAACATACAATATAACAAGGATATATTGATACGACATCATTTCACCCATAAAATTTCATAAATTATAATCATTTGTCTATTTGAGTTTACTCAACTCCATATGAATCCCACATCTCACAATTCATATACTTAAATATCCAGACTAAGCACTAAACTCAAAATGTGTATACACCACTACCAAAGGGCTAAATATATTTGTATGATAGTCATTTGTAGCTGGAACACTATCTTTCTTTCTGCATACTCAAATTTGAAAATTATATTTTTGAGTTACTTTTAAATCTATATCATCCATATAAAACAGTCATAAAGATTGGATCAAGTATACCGATCCATTATTCTGAGTTTCACATATTCTTGCTAATTGAGAAAAATCACTTAAGACTATATAAAAAATCTTATAGTAAACATGCATCAACATATGTTTTTAGTGTGAGCACTAACTGAAAAACCACTAGAAGGGGGGTGAATAGGGTTTTATCATTATTTTAATAAATTAACCAAAGCAAGCAACCACAAAAAGATTGGACAAGGGGACAAGGATTTAGAGTGGTTACAACATTAGCAAATACTTAGGCAGTCAATCCACTACCAGGTTGCTTACCCAACCGAGATTTTGAAAGTAGTTAATTTTATTACCTCGCAAGGATGTTACATAAAATTACAATACTTTCACCAAACCCTTCGGATAGCCTTCACCTAGAAGTAGTCTCACCAACCTCGAAGCAGCCTTCCTTGAAGTAACCTCAAGCTCCCCTTGAAGTAGCCTTCCTCTTGAAGTAGCTTCCCATTGAGACAACCCTCTTGAAGTAGTCCAAAGTCCACCTTCTCCATTGAGAAGACCCTTCTCCACCTGAGAAGTCAAACCCTCTCCAATCCATAGCCTCCAACCCTAGGAGTAGCAAGGAGAGTACAAAAGATATAAAGGAACAAGAAGGAAAATACAAATTACAATACCACTTGTAACACAAGGCTTGATTTCCTATATCAACCATTTTGATCTCCTAACCAATGTATATAGAAGTGTAGGTGTTGTGGATAGGAGATGGTATCCTATAGGACACAAATTTAGAGCAATGGAAATGTATAGCCAATGTAAGAATTGCTCAATTGCTCACAAGAATGAATTGTCAATTGCAAGTATGAATGCTCAAGTGTAGCACAAGTGTGTGTTGGGGTGTCCTAAGGCTTGTCCTATTTATAGGAATGGCCTACAAGTGCTTAAGGACATTCTAGACACTTTCTAGGGGGTTCTTAGTGCTTAACTAGCCGTTAGGTACACATTAGTTGCTTTAGCAACGACTAGTTAATTAACTCTAAAAATTGTAGACAGAACACTTCTCGGTCGAATACTTGTCGACTGAGAGTCCTTCTCGGTCAAAGTCTTGTCGACCGAGGGACTGTCTGGAGCAAATGTGTATAACATTCTGATCCAACTCCCAACTACCTTGTCTGCTGTGTCTAACGACTACTTGGGTCTTTCTCGGTCGAAGAGTTTGTCGACCGAGAGTGTCTCAGTCGAGAAGTTTGTCGACCGAGATTGACCCTGGTTCAATGTTTTACCGAAAACATAAAGTAAAATGAGTTTCATACATCTCGAGCCAGTACACACTTGCAAAACAAGAGAATGGATACACAAGGTAAACTGCAGGTATGAAACTCATATGATTTATATTTCCTTACTTTATATTTAGGAAATGTTTGTCATCTTCAAAAAGGGGGAGATTGTTGGATAAATTGGACATCATTATAATCCCTTTGTTTTGATGATGACAAACATTTCATTCTTGTGGATCTAACGTGCTACTTGAGTGTTGCAGGAATTAGGTGGATGACAAATTACTTGGAAGATCTATATGCTCTAATTGCTTTAATTCATGATTGTAATCAAATGTAAAAACTTGTACAAGATATATAATGTAAAAGTACTTAGACATCATGTAAATCAAGCATTGGATCTTCCCTAACAAATCACAACACTTAGATAGGTCATCCCCTACAATAGTGTCATAACTGCACACTCAGTACTTAGTTTAAAACATTGAACCATGGTCAATCTCGGTCGACAAACTTCTCGTCTAAGGCTATAGATGAGTTTCAGGAATGACGATTGGCCCCACAGACCACCACTAGCCTTAACTATGTACTTTTTCCTTACTCATGTGCAAGCCAAGATTAGCTTTCTAACTGGTCAGCCATCCTAGTACTACTCCAAGCTGAGCATGCTTAACTATGGAGTTCTTTAGTGACGGGCTCCCGAAAAAGGAGGTGCACCTTGGTGATATGGGTAGTCCAATCATTCCTTTTAAGTTCATCTTATCTGAGGCCTCAAAGTCCTGGGACGTTACAATCTCCCCCACTTACACCCTTTACTTCATCGTCAAGGCTCAATTGCCCAAGGCTCTAGTAGAGTTTCAAGAATGACGATTGGCCCCACTGACCACCACTAGCCTTAACTGGGCACTTTGTCCTTACTCATGCACAAGCCGAGATCAACCTCCCGAATGGTTAGCTATCATAATACTATTCTAAGCTGAGCACACTTAACTATGGAGTTCTTTAGTGATGGGCTCCCGAAAAAGGAGGTTCACCTGGGTGATATGAGTAGTCCAATCATTCATTTTAAGATCATCTTATCTGAGGTCTCAAAGTCCTGGGATGTTACAATCTCCCCCACTTAGACTCTTTACTTCATCGTCTAGGCCCAACTATGAGGCCTCATAATCATTCCCCATTTCAGCGTAGACCCATAATGGCCAATGGACACCCAACTCCCGAACTCGGAATAACAACTCAAGGGTGGTTACATCGACCATGGACGACCCTTTTCAACATGCCTGGACCGCATGACTCAAGACTGGCATGCCACATGTCCATCTGGGCCCACCTACTGGAGGGGTTTTGGCTCTGATACCATTTGTAACACCCGAGCCCACTACCCAAGGCTCTAGCAAAGTTGTAGGAATGCCGACTGGCCCCACAAACCACCACTAGTCTTAATTCTGCACTTTGTCCTCACTCATGCACAAGCCAGGATCAAGTTCCCGATTGGTCACCCATCCTATTACTAATCCAAGTTGAGCATAGTTGACTATGGAGTTTTTTAGTGATGGGCTCTAGGAAAAGGAGGTGCACCTTGGTGATATGGGTAGTCTAATTATTCCTTTTAATATCATCTTATCTAAGACCTCAAAGTCCTGGGACGTTATAATTAGAGTGGAGATCCAGTCTCGCGGAAGGTAGGAGACAAGTTCTCCACCTTCGATGCTCTCGGGATCTATGATCAAGCTGATCATGTAGCTAGGATGTGTGGCTAAATAAAGGGGTCCACACCATGGCATTGAAATGGGCCATGTGACATTATGTGTCACATTTGACTGATTAAATCAAAGGACTTAGGTTTAGGACAATTAATGAATGACATGATGTGAATTATTTCAAAAGTTAATAACTCTTAAACGGTTCATCCAATTAAAGTGAAAATTTAGGTAGAGATTCATGGTGTCATTATCTAACTATGTTGCAAAATTGGTACTAAAATTTGAATGTTGACTATGTATCATAGTACATATAATTCACCTCTATATGAACTAGGATTTGCATTATAATGAAATTTATAAATACTTTTAGTCAAGATGGTGAAGGAGATGGTTGAGGGTATTAATGGGAATAACAAAATTGTAAGTGAGAGAAAATATATCTAAAAACTCATTTTGTCACATTCTACCCTCCTTTTTAAGAATTTTGTCCTCAAAATTCAAGCAGCTTGAAAGAGGTACAGATATTTCTACTCGATCTCAGTCTTGAGCTCCCAGGTGGCAACATATTGATCATGGTGGATCTAGAGAACTTTCACCATATCTATGAGCCAATGGCTCTGAAGTTCCTTTGTCTTAAAATTGACAATTCTAATCGGGGATTCATCATAAGATAGATAATCTTTCAGCTCTAGAGGCTCATGATTCAAAATGTGACTAGGGTGTTTGACATAGTCCTTCAAATTAAATACATGAAAGACATTGTGCATGGGACTATACTGAGGTGGCAAATCATGATGATAAGTACATTCACCAACCCTTTCTAGGATCTCAAAGGGTCCCACATAGCAAGGACTGAGCTTTCCCTTATTCTTTGCCAAAGTTCAGATAGGTTTGATCATCACAAAAACATGATCACCTTCCTTGAATGATGTTCCTTTCGGTGAGCATCTGCATACAATTTCTTCTTATCATGTGTCCGCTTCATTCTTTGCCTAATCAGTGCAACTTTTTCTTTATCCAACTGCATCTCCTTGTATTTCATCATAGTGTGTTCCCCGATGTTGTCCCAGTGTAATGGAGATCTAGAAGGTCAGCCATAGAGAGCTTCATAGGGAGGCATCCCAATACTTTCCTGATAGCTATTATTATATGCAAACTCATCTAAAGGCAAATAGTGGTCCCTTGAGCCTTCCCAATCAAGACCACAAGCTTACAGAAGATCCTCCAAAATTTGTATTGTGCATTCTGACTGCCCAATCTACCTATAGATGGTAGGCTGTAAAGAAGTTCAACTTGGTGCACAATTCTTCTTAAACCTATTTCCACATTTCTAAAGTTAAGTTTGGGTCCATGCCCAATACAACAGATTTTGGGACTCCATGCAGACGTACTATGTTTTTCATATATAGATATTGACCAGCTCAGATACTTTGCTAGTAGTCTTCACAAGGAGAAAGCGAACTGACTTCATGAGATGATCCACTATAACCCATGCAACATCATATCCATTTCTTGTCCTGGGTAGTCCCACCACAAAATCCATGGTGATATGTTTCCATTTCCATTTCAGGATTTCCAAGGGTTTTAGTAGACCACCCGGTCTCTGATGTTCTACTTTGATTCTCTGGCATGTCAGACATCTGGACACAAATTTAACAATATCATGCTTCATGCCCCTCCACCAGAACTGACGTTGTAGGTCTTTGTAAATCTTAGTGGTGCCGGGATGAGCTATGTACTTTGACCCATGTGCCTCATTGAGAATCTTTGCATTCACAACTGACTGCTCAGGGACCACATATGATTCTTATATCAAATACCACTATCAAGACCCACATACATATGTGTTTGAGGCTTTGACCGGAGAACGAAGCACTCTACAAGATCAGGACTAGATTTTTTTGCCTCAAGAAGTTTAGATTGAAGATCAGACATAAGAGAGATATTGTTGACCTGGAGATGATCAAACAAAAATTGTGGCTTCCAGCCCACTAGATCCTCCATGTTCCTCCACTCGGGAATAGATAAAGATGCACATACTACCCTTTTTCTACTAAGAACATCAACGACTACATTATCTTTTCCTGGATGGTATCCAATCATGAAATCATAGTCTTCCAGATACACAATCCATCAGCATTGATGCAAGTTCAGGTCTTTCTGAGTAAGGATGTACTTTAGGCTTTTGTGCTCGGTGAAGATATCAAACGTCATCCCGCACAGGTAGTGCCTCAAGATTTTGAGAGCATGGATGATTGCAGATAATTCCAAATCATGTATGGGGTAGTTAAGTTCATTGGGGTTTAGCTATCTGGATGCAAAGGCCACCACCTTTCCGTGCTATTGCAGAATACATCCTAACCCATTTCTTGAAGCATCAGTGAAGATCACAAATCCTTCATTACCAGAAGGTAGAACTAGAACATGAGCAGATGTCAATTTCTACTTCAACTCCTAGAAATTGGACTCACAAGTAGCTGACCAGATGAAATGCTCGTCCTTTTGAGTAAGCTTAGTTAGAGGAAGTGCAACTTTGGAGAAATTGGGAATGAATCGACGATAATATCCTACCAAGCCCTAGAATCTCTATATTTCAGAAGGATTTGAGGAGGTTTCCAATCAAGAACAACATACACTTTGGTGAGATCAACATATATATTACACCCAGAAATGACATGGCCAAGAACCATGACTTTATCAATCTAGAATTTACATTTAGAGAGATTTCCATAGAACTTTTGAGCTCAAAGGATTTCAAGGATGTCCTTCAAGTGCTCATGGTGCTTCTCCATAGAGTTTGAATAAATCAAAATAACATCAATGAAGATGACCGCAAACTCATCTAAATAAGGTTGGAAGACTTTGTTCGTCATATTCATAAATATGCCAAGTGCATTGGTCAACCTGAATGGCATCACTAGAAATTCATAATGTCCATAACGAGTTCGAAATGAAATTTTAGAAATATTAGAATCCTTGACTTTAAATTGATGGTAGCCAGAACGAAGATCAATCTTAGAGAAGACTTTGGCAGTACAAAGCTGATCAAAGAGGTCATCAATGCGAGGAAGGGGATACTTATTTTTAATAGTGGCATGGCTCAACATGCGGTAGCCAATACACATACAAATAAAACCGTCTTTCGTTTTGACAAAAAGAGTAGACACACCCCAACGGGAAACACTAGGACAGATAAAACCTTTTTCAAAAGTTCCTGTAACTCTTTCTTCAACTCCATAAACTCAGTAGAAGCCATCCTATACAGTGTGCTAGAAATCGGAGTGGTTCTATGGAGAAGATCTATGGAGAACTCAATGTCTCTATTTGGAGGCTACCTAAGAAGCTCCTTCGGAAATACATCAAGAAAACCACATACCACCTCCAATTTTTCTACGAGCCTACTACCAGGGCTGGTCTCTGAGAATAATATGAGGAAGACTTTACATCCTTTATAAATGAGCTTTTTATCTTTAAGAGAGGAGATTATAATATTATTACAGAATCTACTTCTTCTGGGGATCACCATAGAACAAGAATGAGGTTGGGAGAGGACTACCATTGTGTTTCTACAGTCAATCTGAGCATACCAAGTATAATATCAAAGTTTTCCATAGTTAAGAGGATGAATTCAATGGGAGTATCATGATTTTTGAATTTTAGAGGCAGGATATCAATGTTTTATAATGTAGTGAGTATTTTGCACTTAGGAGTTGACACATCAAGAATATATCCCAAGTCCCTTATATGTAGGTGTAACATAGATGCCAAATTTTGAGAAATGAATATGTTTGTTAGTCCAGAATCAAATAAAGATTTAACTGGATGATCATTTAAGAAATAAATGCCTACACAAGATAATTATTTCATACATATTTGAAGGCAATGAACAAGATATTAGATAAATGATAGGAATTAAGGTTACCTTCAACTAGATGATTCAGATTTGCCTTAGAATGCATTCACAACAAATACTCTGGTAGTACAGTGTCCTGGAGGAGGTGGGATACCTACTAAATGGTTGCTAAGGATAGAAAAAGTATGGCACTTGGCGATGATTTGGCCCTCCTTCTTGCAGTTATAGCATACAAGATTGGCATAGCAACACGATCCTTCATGTCCTCATCTACATGTCTTACATTTATTGCAGTAGGTCTTCAGCTGGTCCTAGTTGTTTCTCTATCCTCCCCTTATTGAACCTACTCCTTTTCCCGATCCCTTGTTATAGCTGGAGTGGAACTTCCTAGACTTATCCTCCTCATTCTTGAAGGCTTCTGCAAATCCTATTCCCTTTCCTATTTGAGGGCCATATCTAGGGCTTCATCTATGATCCTGGGATGGGAGGAGATGACTAATGTTTCTATATGGGTAGCTAGGTAGTCAACATTGTTCTCCACGAGGCAATCTTCAGTCTTAATAAGTGCATAACGCTCTAGAAGCCTAAAATTCTAGAAGTAGTCACCCACTGAGAGACTGCCCTACTTAAGATTAATGTACATCCTCTCCTTCCTCTTCCTCTCATCTATAGGCATGAAATAGTTACTGAAGAGTATTTTAAAGGATTCCCATTCCATTCTATTGACTTCTTCTCCACTATTCCCACCATAGTTTTCCCACCACATTTTCCCCTCCCTTAAGTAGTTGTGTGGCAAATCTGACCTTCTTTTCATTAGGTACTTCTAAGGTATGGAAGGCATTTTCCACTCACAGGGTCTAGACTTCAGCCTTATCCATCACCTCAAGCTAGTCTTCCCCCCCAAAAGGTGTTAGGGTTAAGTTTTATGAAGTCTAATACAATTACTTCCTTCTTCCTAGATGAGTTGGGTATAGGGGTTCCTTTTAGGGTAATGGTCTCCATGAAGTCTAGGAGAAATTTCTTTTATTCTTCCCACTTATCCTTGGCCATTTTCTCATAATCAGGTTCTTTAGGAGTTTCAATTTCTTTCCTCTTCTTAGAGAATGATTCTTCATAAGCCTAAGAGTTACGGGTCTTTGGAGGCATCTTAAAATTAGGTGAAATACATTCGATATATCATTTTATTTTTATTTTTTGTCATATATATTTCATTATTCTTCTTTATTAGTTATTAATGATATTAATGTTATAATTTGTGGAGGATACCCTAAAATCCTTATCAATCGGTCCTTAGAACTTCTAAATATAGTGACTCTTCACCTAACCTTATATCATAGAGATGAGAGGGAAATATTTATAAAATAAAGATGAGGGGGAAATTTTTCTATAGAAGAGGTGAGAGGGAATATCTATAGATGAAAAGGGTCCTTAATTAAGGTATGCCCAAGAAGTAGGAGACACTTAGGGTATCAACTAGGTAGACTAATACTGCCACATAGGTAGCCTCATGATTTCCAAGATAAGTGGCTTAGAGACTTTAGCCATACCCATGGAAGATGCTATCCTAGTCGCCACCACCCTTCATATCCCTAATTCAAGGACTACCCTAGACTCACAATAGGGTGAATGAGGCTTTATTTGACTATGATGTGTGAACATTGGCTCTGATACCAACTGTGAAAACCCCAATTCCTATACACCTTTCCTTAATGACATTGCTTAGATATGCATGCACTCATATCTATAATATGTCAAAAGGGAAAATATAAGGGATTGTGATTGTCAACTAGTATATAATAAGTGTCTGGATAGTTGTTCAAATACCTCATTTATGTAGTCACACAAACCATCATTCATAGAGATAGAAGAGTCATATTATATTATTCACAGGAAGAAGAAATAAGTTCTCAAGGAAAACAGAGTACATAGGACATATCCATCCTACACATCATCTAATGAAAAGAAATAACTATCTAAAAAGAAATCATATGAGAGGCATCCATCTAGCTAATCATCCTCCCTTGATGTTATTTAATTTCTTCTAGTACTTTGACTGCTCTACTTGTTCCTTGCACCTATAATGATGAGAAACAAATGAATCAACAAAGCTATGTATGTGGGTAAAGCATTCATATAGGAACTTGCATAAAGACGACTTGAGAAAGAAAAAAACAAAGAAAAACATTATTTAAGGGCGGAAAATTAGGTAAAAAATTCTTTTAAAGATATCTTTCTATGCAATTGTACTACTAAGTGTGTCAGCACCTTATTTTGCATACATACTAAGCCCTTGCCCACCCCTAGGGCTATGGGGATCCTACACCCTTGGGCTATGGGGATCCTACACCCTTGGGCTATGGGGTTGTGCTTGACATTTAGTATTTAGAAGAGAGAGGGAATTACTATCTCACTTCAGTAGCTACAACTCATCTTAATCTTTTATGTTCTTTTATGTTCGGCGAAGCATATATTACTAGTATTCATCCAAGAATTTATATGCAAATAAGTGCATCCAAGTTACATCATATCATTATGCATCCATGAAAACTAGTCTTATACTTAATAAAATTCACATACCTATTATTATCAGATCTGAATCCAAGAGTCTAGAGAAGCAAGTAGAATGATCACCTTGAAACGAAATCAAAGGTGTATGCCACTATGAGTCCATATGACCCAAGACCAGGGTTTGATCTTTAATCAGGGTTACATTTATCTTCTTATGATTAGATCAGATATTATCTTTGACTTTTACCTTCTTTTAGATTCACAAGATTAGATCTCAAAATTAGGGTTTCATCTAACTACTGATGCCCATTTTTATACAAGAAAGGAACATTCATTTTTAGGGTTTCTATAGAGGTTTAGATTATTAATGGTTTCCTTTATAGGATTCACCTGATCCAAGGGGATTAGGGTTGTATCTAGGGTTTTTGAGATCGGTCATGATCATAAGTGGTCATGAGATAATTATGGTTTGGAAATAAATGCATGAAAATACATATATATAGAGAGATAAATGAAAATTATGGTTTTTATGATCTTGATCTAACTATCCTACTTGCTTAAGGTTTCATGACATGTGAGGTTCAGGGACCCTATTAGGGTTTCCTTCTCAAAACAAGTCAGGTTGTATCAAATTATTGTATATTAAAAGACATATATATAGTCATTAGACTATAGGCTAGTATCTTTTAAAAGGGGATTGAATCTAGGTCCTGGGCATATTTTATTTGGATAGCCTACATTGTTTTGACGAAAATTACATATAGATTTTCTATTTTTCTAGTATTCCTAGCATTTTCTATGATTTTTCTAAGATAAATAGATTTTCTTTGCTTAAAATAAAATAGATGGACATATCACCTTGATCAACAGTCAGATCTGACTGGATCGACGACTTAGATTGATCCAAGATCTCATGGGCTCAACCCAACTTGCTGAGATGGCACTCGCTGATTGGTCTAGATGTGCATGTGGCCCCTTTCTGGCTCGCATTGACCTGTGACTCCTTTCTTGATGTGGCGACTCACGAGTGGTCCACCTTTGTCCAAGGTTGTGCTATGTGGGCCTTTCCTCTTCTTCTCCTTCTCCTCCTTTGCTGCTAGTTCGAGCAGCCTGGTTGATCTCTGGCTAGGCTCCTCTTTGTCAGGGGTGTTGCTGGTGGCTCGCTGAAGGTGTGGACACCTTCATGGGTTCATCCCACAACTCCATGACACTGTCCCAAGTTGTGGCTCCCCCTAGACCCCAATTCCACCATGAGAAAGGATGATCTCACTAGCGAGAGGAGGTGAGGAGTGTTCTGAGCGACGTGCAAGTAGCCATAGGGGTGTGGAAGAGATCGATGAAGGTGCTACAAAGGTGGATTTTGGGTGGCAGTGCTTGGGGGTATGCGACTGTGGTGGAGCAGTGGTAAGATTATGGTGGAATAGGATATGGATTTCATGGGTAGATGGCTTCAAATTGAGGTTTGAGGATGACTAAAGAGGGTAGGGAGAAGCTACTGGGATGTTTAAATAGGATCGGGGGAGTATAGAAGAGAAAGCCCTAAATCGGGCATCCCCTCCAGGTGAGAGCTATGGAGGAGTGGGGGATCGTTCTCCCTCATTTGGGTGTAGGGGTAGATGTGGTGGGATTCTTTGAGCTCGCGTTAGGGTGAGGGGGAGAAATACCCCGTGTGAATTAAGAGATGGTGGCTAGATAAGGAGGAAGAAGTCGGCGTCAGGTGGCAACTTTGTTGGAGTAGAGACCGAGTCTCACGGAAGGTAGGTGATGAGTTATGCACCTTTGATGCTCCCTAGATCCGTGATCAATCTGATTGGGCGGCTAGGATGTGCAGCTGAATAAAGGGGTCAGTGCCCTGGCATTCAAATGGGCGCGTAACATTATGTGTCACATTTGATTGATTAAATCAAAGGACTAATGTCTAGGGCAATTAATTAATGAAATAATGTGAGTTATTGCAAAAGCTAATAACTCTTAAAGGTTTCATCAAATTAAAGTGAAGATTTAGGTATAGCTTCATGATTTTATTATCTAACTATGGTACAAAATTGGGATTAAAATTCAAATCTTGACTACATAAATTGACTATGTATCATAGTACATATAATTCACCTATATATGAAGTAGGGTTTGCATTATAATGAAATTGATAATTCCTTTTAGTCAAGATGGTGATGGAGATGGTTAAGGGTATTATTGGTAAAAAAAATTTGTAAGAGAGAGAAAATATATGTAAAAACTCACTCTATCACAATATGTCTTCCCAGAGGCTATGCCATTACATCTCATTACTTCAACTTCCCTTATCATCACATGTTGTAGAACCTCAAAGTCTTGCATAGTTATCCAACAAACTATAATATATGTAGCAAAGAAAACCACCAATAGACAATATGGGCATAATTTTTAGTGAAAACACATACCAAACATACAAGCTACATGAAATTGGTAAATGTTCCACTCAATAGAAATTTAATTTCAAATACCAAGACCGACATACTGAAAGATATTTGTTCATCAAGAAGATAATAGTATAGTTTTTTGTAGATAAATATGGGAATTGTTTGTACTATAAATAACTATAATAAATAATCAATAATTGAGTTAACATTTGGACTATATATGCATGGTAATATTGCATCTAGGAGGTTTTCACCTCCAAATTTTGAATAAAATTTTAGGAAACTTGTCTTACAATTAAATTGAAGTTGAATGAAAGGTAATTCCTCACTATAGAATAATCCACATCCCATGTAACATCAAAGAAAGTTATCCAAGAATAATAGTTCATATAGTGGTTCACCTACATATAAGGTCTACATGAGGTATCACTAGGGAACATGAGTCAAAAAAATATGCTTGGAGTCTCAAAATTATTGTAGGAGAATGAATTTAGTAGCCAAAACTAAATAGATATATCTATTTTCTTTCTATAAACCACTAGCATAAACAAATCCAACATTAAGTACCACAAATTTCTTAGAGTGATAATTATTCAAAAACTAGATTGAGGTCTCCCTCAACAATTTTAACTATGAAATAAAATTTCATGCATTGTATAATATAACGATTGCTAGAAATAATTTAGCAAATATAATACCCCTATACCAACTGTTGCAATATAAACTATCTTAAAAATGATTTGTCCATATAAATATCTCCAAATACATTAATTAAACAATATGATGTTATGATATTCATATGAAATGTTTTGGTGTTGTGACAGTCATAGTTATGTTTAATTGAAACAATAATGTAAGAATTTTTTAAAATAAATATGCACTTTTTTGTATAGGATTACAAGACAAAAAACTAAAAAACAGATATGGAATTCTATATCAAATATGACCATACAGTCCTTAGTTCTTTGTTTTCTCAGTGTTAAATATATTTTATATGTCAAAGTCATAAAAATATTTTCATATTTAATATTTATGTAACTGTAATATATTTCATTTAAAATGTAATTGTAGTAAAATGTATATGTTGATATCACAAATTTGGGTGTCCTCACTTTGCTAGGTGTGAAATCTTATCCATTCATGTCTTGTATGTCAGATTTTATTATTTTTGTCTAACTGTGATTGCATTCAGAAATATAGAAACATCTTCATTAGTTCACATGTTGCTTCAGTTGTTAAGATTTATACTTGATACAATAGAGAATCTACAAAGGGAAAAGTTAGAATTATGAATATAATTCTAAGTAACATGATATTGAAGTATATAAACAAGATGTTGTGAAATCTATATGCATTTCATTCATTGATATATATGACTATTTACACAACATAGTTAGTAGTTGAAGGTGCATTCTACAAGCTACAAATATTTTATTACATACAAGTGGATTGTGTATCAAGAAAAAAAGGAGAACTCACCAATGGTTTCCAACTTTGTTGCCTTTATTGTAGTAATAGTCATCTTCCATTTTGGCTTCTAGAATTCTTTCTATGATTTTGGTGTTCTAGATTAGTTACCACACCAAATATAATGAGAATGTATACCATCTTTCTAGGGCCTATCAAATAAGTCACTAGTACATAACCGACCTTTAGTGTCGGTTATTTAAGGCCTTTACTGTCGGTTTCTAAGAGACACCTATGTGGGCGACGCTTAAAGCCCAGACGTTACGCGTCAGTTCAAAAACCGACGCCATAACCCTTCGCGCGCCACCGAAAATGCGCCAGCAGGGCACTATAGGCGTCGGTTATTAGATAAGAAACCAAAGCCATATGCCTTCGCGCCACAGAAGGGCGCCATCTTGGGCACTATAGGCATCGGTTATTATATAAGAAACCGACGCCATATGCCTTCGCGCCACAGAAGGGCGCCATCTTGGGCACTATAGGCGTCAATTATTAGATAAGAAACCGACGCCATATGCCTTCGCGCCACAGAAGGGCGCCATCTTGGGCACTATCAATGTCAGTTATTAGATAAGAACCGACGTCATATAAACCCCAACACGGCCATTCTGGCCAGCACGACTGTGGTGTCTGGTCTGCTGCCACGGCCGTACACTCCCAACACGGCCGTGTTGGGCAGCACGACCGTGGTGTCTGGTCCGCTGCCACGGCCGTACTGGCCAACACGGCCGTGGTGTTAAGGAAATAGACGTCAATTATTTATATAAAACTGACACTGTAACGATGTGGCGTCGATTTTATACAAATAACCGACGCCTATTTTTTGTTTTTTTTTCTGTCAGTCTGCATACCTGTTGTATGGCTGGTCGTAGGATGAGAAACATGTAGTTCAGTTATAAACTGCAGGTTTTACGACATCCATTGATATCAGCCAACAACAGGACACAAACCTGCAAAATTAACAACAAAAATATTCACATTTAGCAATGCAACCTGCAGTTCCATTTGATTTTCACATTTAGAAACATTCATGTAGCTAGCAATCTGTAGTTCCATTCATTTTCACATTCACACATATAGAAACATTCATATAGCAACCAACAGTTTCATTCATTTTCACTCAGACACATGTAGAAACATCCAGACATGTAGAAACATTCACACATATATTATAATTCAGAAATTCATTTACAAAATATCATTCTTTAGTCATTATTCGCTATCAACATCCCAATTATATCTTAAATCCCCCACTACTTGTATGGCTGTTGACCATTCTTCTCTTACTTCATTTAATAACCGACGCCATATGCCTTCGCGCCACAGAAGGGCGCCATCTTGGGCACTATCAATGTCGGTTATTAGATAAGAACCGACGTCATATAAACCCCAACACGGCCGTTCTGGCCAGCACGACCGTGGTGTCTGGTCCGCTGCCACGACCGTACACTCCCAACACGGCCGTGCTGGCCAGCACGGCCGTGGTGTCTGGTCCGCTGCCACGGCCGTACTGGCCAGCACGACCGTGGTGTTAAGGAAATAGACGTCAATTATTTATATAAAACCGACACTGTAACGATGTGGCGTCGGTTTTATACAAATAACCGACGCCTATTTTTTGTTTTTTTTTCTGTCAGTCTGCAGACCTGCTGTATGGCTGGTCGTAGGATGAGAAACATGTAGTTCAGTTATAAACTGCAGGTTTTACGACATCCATTGATATCAGCCAACAACAGGACACAAACCTGCAAAATTAACAACAAAAATATTCACATTTAGCAATGCAACCTGCAGTTCCATTTGATTTTCACATTTATGAAAAACTACTAGAGGGGGGGTGAATAGAGTTTTTCAATTATTTTAACAATTTATTGAATTCAAACAACCACAATTGAAATTAGAAGAAAGAGACAGGTGTTTAGAGTGGTTCCAACTATAGCAAATACTATAGTTGTCAGTCCACTACCCGGTTGCTTACCCAACCGGGATTTGAAAGTATTTATTTTATTACCTCTCGAGGATTTATACAAAATAAAATACTTTCCTTTACACCCTTTGAACAGCCTTCACCCTGAAGTAGGTGCACCAACTTTGAGGTAGCCTTCTATGAAGTAACTTCAAGCTCCCCCTTGAAGTAGCCTTCCTCTCTAGAAGTAACCTCCCATTGCACCAGCCTTCTGAAGTAGCTTAAAGTCTCCTTCTTCGCCAAGAAGATCTTCACCCTCTCCAATCCGCAACCTCCAACCTAGGAGTAGCAAGGAGAGTACAAACAATAATAGGGAACAAGAAAGAAAATAGAAATTACAACTTATTCTTTATAGCCCAAGGCTTGATTTGCCTATATCAAGCGTATAGATCTCCTAACCAAGTATGTGAACTTGTGATTGCAGTGGGTAGGAGATACTAGCCTATAGGACACGAATTATGAGCTAAGGAATGAAATGGCCAATTGTCACAATGCTCAAATTGCTCACAAACAAATTGCACAAAGTATGCTCAAAGGTTTCTCAAGTGTAGCAAGTGTAAACAAGTGTGTTTGAGTGTCCTATGTCTTGTCCTATTTATAGGAATGGCCTAAGGATGCTTAAGGACGTTCTAGACAACTTCTAGGAGTTTCTAAGTGCTTAACTATCCGTTAGGTACAAAGTTGTTGCTTTAACAACGGCTAATTAATTAATTCTGCAGTTGTTGTCAGAGACCATCTCGGTCGACAAATGGTCGACCGAGACACCTACTCGGTCGAACTCTTGTCGACCGACAGGCTCTCTGGAACAAGAGATTTGCAACGTCTTTCTCCAACTGCCAACTAACTTGTCTATTGTGTCTAACAGCTACTTTGGATCTTTCTCGGTCGAGAAGATTGTCGACCGAGAGTGTCTCGGTCGAGGAGTTTGTCGACCGAGATTGATCCTGTTTCAAGGTTTCAATTTAGGCACTAATTATGTGTGTGAGTGTGCAAAAGTAATCCTATTTGAATGGGATGACTTGTCTAACTGTGGTGTTTAGCTAGGGAGAATCTAACGCTTGATTTACATGCAATTCTAAGTACTTGTACATTATATTTTTGTACAAGTTTTTACAACAGTTATTACATTGCATGAGAATATAAATATGTAAGCTTGTAGATTTTCCCTTGTTGCTTTGTCATCCTGCACACTCAAGTAGCTCGTTAGATTAATAAGAATGAAATGTTTGTCATAATCAAAACAAAGGGATTTATAGATGTCCATTTAGCCAACAATCTCCCCCTTTTTGAAGATGACAAACATTTCCAAAATATAAATAAAGGAAATATAAAACATATGAGTTTCATACCTTTAGATTACCTTTTGTAGCTTTTTCTCTTGTGTATAAAATGTGTGCTTATTATTCCCATGAATTATGGAACATGAAATCCAGATCATTTGGGAATATAGCAACTTTCAATGTAAAGCCAAGAGTTTATTTATGAAACTCATTAATTGAGTTTCACATAATTACTAAGTTTTAGTTTTATATTTATCTCTCCCCCTTTGTCATTTCAAAAAGATAACCGTTTAAGAATAAAAACTCCCCCTTAATTAGATGTCCCATCAAATCTAATGAAAAAGATGTCCATTTTAAAGCCAAAAATGTAAATAAGAGTTTTTGTTTAAGTAGCACAAATATCAAAGAAAACATCTTCCAAAGGAGTGATAAGCAATTTCTTCCTAATATTGTTAAATTGATCTAGTGGAAGCGGTTTTGTAAAAATATCAGCCAATTGATCTTCCATATCAACATGATGAAGGGAAACATGATTTTTGGAGATGTGATCCCTTAAAAAGTGATGACGGATTTCAATATGTTTAGCTCGGCTGTGTAAAATAGGATTGTGTGCTAAGTTTATGGCGCTCGTGTTGTCACAAAAAATAGGCGTAGATGAAAGATTAAAACCATAATCGCTTAACACTTGTTGCATATAAAGCACTTGAGCACAACAAGACCCGGCTGCCATATATTCAGCTTCAGTTGTAGATAGGGCAACCGTATTTTGTTTCTTGCTAAACCAAGATACTGAAGCTCTCCCTAATAAGAAACAACCACCACTAGTACTCTTGCGATCAAGTCGACAACCAGCATAATCCGCATCAGTATAAGCTTTGAAATCCAAGGATTGTCCTTTTGGATACCATAAACCAAAGCAAGTAGTGCCGACTAGGTAACGAAGAATTCGTTTAACTGCTAGAAAATGAGAATGCATAGGTTGTGATTGAAATCGAGCACAAAGACCAACGGAAAACATAATGTCCGGTCTAGAAGCCGTTAAGTAAAGCAAACTACCAATCATGGCTCTATATAAGGAATCATCAATAGGTTCCCCATTTTCATCCTTATCAATTTTGATAGAAGTAGCCATAGGAGTAGTAGCATGTTTGCACTGATCCATCCCAAAACGTTTTAAGAGTTCTTTAGTATATTTTTCTTGGCTTATGAAAGGTGTTTGCTTAATTTGAAAACCAAGAAAGAAAGTTAGTTCACCCATGAGGCTCATTTCAAATTCTTTTTGCATAATATCACTAAATTGTGTGCACAATGAATCATTAGAAGCTCCAAAAATAATGTCATCAACATATATTTGCACAACTAGGAAATCAGATGTATATGTTTTGAAAAATAAAGTAGAATCTGAATTTCCAATAGAAAAACCATTATCAAAAAGATATGTCTTGAGCCTTTCATACCAATTTCTAGGTGCTTGTTTTAAACCATAAAGTGCTTTCTTAAGTTTATAAACATAGTCACCTTTTTCTGGAATTTCAAAACCAGGTGGTTGGGCAACATAAACTTATTCTTGAATGATGCCATTTAGAAAAGCACTTTTGACATCCATTTGATAGAGTTTGATGTTTTTATGGGCAGCAATAGCTAGTAACATTCTAATGGCTTCAAGTCTAGCTATGGGTGCATATGTTTCATCAAAATCTATTCCTTCTTGTTGATTATATCCTTGTGCTACTAACCGAGCTTTATTCCTTATGACTTCTCCTGCCTCATTGAGCTTATTCCTAAAAACCCATTTAGTTCCTATGATGGTTTTATCATGTGGTTTAGGAACTAAATCCCATACATCATTTTTAGTGAATTGATTCAACTCTTCTTGCATGGCTATTATCCAATAATCATCCTTAAGAGCTTCGGATATCTTCTTAGGTTCAATGATAGAAACAAAAGCCATGTTTGCAACATCTTTGAAGGAAGACCGAGTTTTGACTTTATCATTTGGATCTCCAATAATTAGTTCTTGGGGATGATCTTTAATGAGCCTAGGTGTAGGTTGTGGTTCAACTTGGTGATTATTTGTAGTACTTTTCTCATTATTATTTGGTATGGTTAGATTTTCGAATTGATTTGTGAGATCTATGATTTCTAGATTTTCAGATTTGGATTCTTCATGAAAAGAAACATGAATAGATTCCTCAACTTTTCTAGATATAGTGTTATATACTCTAAAAGCTTTGCTAGAGGTGGAATATCCCAAAAAGAATGCTTTGTGTGATTTTGAATCAAACTTATCTCTATCATCTTTGGTATTTAAGATATAGCATGTGGAGCCAAAAGTATGAAAATAGTCAACTCTAGGTTTCTTAGAATGTATTAGTTCATATGGAGTTTTCTTTAAATGAGAGTGAACAGTTACTCTATTTAGCACATAGCATGCAGTGTTTACAGCTTCATCCCAAAAGGTTTTGGGTGTGTTATGTTCAAGCATCATAGTTCTAGCCATTTCTTGTAGTGATCGATTTTTCCTTTCAACTATACCATTTTGCTGTGGGGTGCGTGGAGCAGAAAAATTATGAGTGAATCCTTGAGATGTACAAAACTCTTCAAATGTATGATTTTCAAATTCCCCACCATGATCACTTCTAATGGTACATATTTTATTTTGTAAGAGATTTTCAATCTTGGAACAAAATTGCATAAAAATATGAATAGTATCATCTTTAGTTGCAATAAAATGTACCCATGTATATCTACTATAATCATCAACAATAACAAAATAGTATCTCTTACCACCGATTGATTGTGTCCTCATTGGTCCAAATAAATCCATATGAATTAATTCTAATGATCTACTGGTGCTAAGTACATGTTTTGATTTAAAAGATGTTTTGGTTTGCTTTCCCTTTGTGCATGGTTCACAGTTTTCAACTTGATCAAAAGATAAAGTAGGCAATCCACGAACAAGATCATATTTCACTAACTTTTTGATAACATGTGAACTAGCATGTCCTAGCTTTTTATGCCATATTTGTAAGGTATTGTCATTTGCAAGCAAGCATTTTCCCACTACTGATTTCATAGAGTTAGGTTTAAGAATATAAAGATTTCCAACTCTATTTCCTTCATAAACAACATTTGTAGTATTTTCTATTAATAACTTGCAGCAGGTTTTGTTAAATAACACATCATAACCACTATCACATAATTGACTAACACTTATCAAGTTATGGTGCAAACCATCAACAAGTAGAACATTCTTAATTTCGAGGTTTGTACCAACATTACCTATTCCAACGATTTTGCCCTTACCATTGTCTCCAAAAGTGAATGTTCCACTTTTCTTTTCTTCAAAAGTTTGGAATGCATCCTTGTTTCCGGTCATATGTTTGGAACATCCACTGTCAACCACCCATTCCTGCATTAAAATGTAGATTTTGGTACCCATGTGATGGTCCGATATGGTTAGAATCATTTAAATACAGATTTGTATAAAAGTTCTGAATCAGAAGTCCAGTCGGTCGACAATTGTTCGACCGACATATGTCTCGGTCGACAATTTGTCGATCGAGAAGATTACTGTAATACAAAACCTGAAAACACAGAAATGTAGCTCGGTTGAACAATTTTCGACCGAAATAATTGCTGTAAATTTTGATATGTTACAGACATTCGGTCGGTCGACAATACTTCGACCGATTAATGGTTCGGTCGACAATACTTCGACCGAACAAGTTTCTGTTTTAGTACAATAATGCAGAAAATTACCAATGAGCATAAAATCTTTTGTTTAGTTGAGATAAGACAATATAAATAGCAAGATGGAGCTTTTTGGTCATATCTCAACTAAATTTTATTTGACTCTACTAAGTTTGAGGTTTTGGGACCCAAACTAATTCGGAATCCTTAGTTTTATAAGGGCATGAAAAGGAATAGTGTCCAAGACGTAAACAAAAATGGCAGGTAATAGAGTCAACTTCATTTCTCTTTCTAGCCATTGTGTTCTTGGGTACAAACCTAGTTTGAGTTCTTTTAGGTTGATTTTTCTTTGGAGCATATCCCAAACCTTTTCTTCCGTTGAAAACAGTACCAATGCTTAGAATGTTGTCAAGTATATCTTTTCTTCTTAACTCATGAAGTTCTCTTTGCAGCTGAGCAATATCATTCATTTTCTTGTGTAAATCTTTTCTTGCTTGATCTAAATCAGATAGCAATGAATCTCTTTCTTTTATAACATTATCATAGTCTAGATGGTTACACAAAATAGGTTGAGTCTGAAAATCTTTTAGTTTAGCTAACAAGTCAGTCTTTTCTTTAGAAAGGAGATCAATATTTGTTTCTAGAGTGAGTAGCTTTCTAGTGCAATCATCTAAAGATGTTTTTAAAGATAAATTCTCAAGATCAATGTTATTCTTTTCAGAAGAAAGATTATCTAATTTAGCAATTTGCTCATCATTTGATTTTATAACCTTCTTTAGTTTCTTCTTGACATCAACATACTTATCATGAATTTCTTGTATACTAGTGACTAACTCTTCTTTAGAAAGATCAAGTAGACTTACCTCTTGAGAGTTTTCATCATCTTCTCTTGCCATTAGACAATCCACGGTTTCTTCTCCGCTTTCACTGTCACTTGATTCGTCCCATGCAGCTTTATAGGCTTTTTCTCCCTTCTTCTTGTGTGAGCTTTCCTTTCCTTTCTTTGCTTTAGGACATTCATTCTTGAAATGCCCTTTCTTCCCACATTCAAAGCACCTAGGAGGGGTAGAAGAAGAGCTGGAAATTTTTTTAGATTTAAATCTTTTGTATTTCTTACCATTTACTATCAAGGCTTCTTCTCCCTCTTCTTCACTTGATTCCTCACTTTCTTGTGTGACAGCTTTTGAAGCTTTTAGGGCCACATCCTTCTTCTTTTCTTTGCTAAAGTTCACGTGCTCTTCTTTCTTCCTCTTCTAGAGTTGCTTCATGAGCTTCTAAGTTGCCAATAAGTTGCTCCATTTTCAGTCGAGTGAGGTCGTTTGCTTCTTCAATGGCTGTCACCTTTGGCTTATATTTTGGAGGAAGTGAACGAAGGATCTTTGATACCTGATCTTCTTCAGGAATAGGTTTTCCTAAAGCACTTAAACCATTAACAATAGTAGAGAATTTTGCAAACATTTCACTAATTGATTCATTAGTATCCATACGAAAGTGTTCAAATTTTTGTTTAAACATGCTAATCTTGGAATTTTTGACTTGGACTGTACCTTCATAGGTTATGGACAGTCTATGCCAAATATCATATGCTGTGTCACAATTAGATATTCTATTAAATTCTCCTACTGAAATAGAACAATATAAAATGCTTACAGCTTTTGCATTCATTTGGGCCAGCTTTACTGTGTTTGCATCTCATTCCGCAAATTCATTTTGAGGAAGCCCATATGGAGTAGACACCATTCTCCATAAATCCCAGTTGATGCCTTGGAAGTAGAATTGCATCCTTCTCTTCCAATATTGGTAGTTTGTTCCATCGAACGCTGGGGGCCTAGCAACAAGTGTCCCTTCAATGTTGAGGTTGTTGAGTACTCCGTCACCCATTTCTTCAAGACCTTGTTAGGGTTCCTTGAAGCCTTGCTCTGATACCAATTGAAAAACTACTAGAGGGGGGGTGAATAGAGTTTTTCAATTATTTTAACAATTTATTGAATTCAAACAACCACAATTGAAATTAGAAGAAAGAGACAGGTGTTTAGAGTGGTTCCAACTATAGCAAATACTATAGTTGTCAGTCCACTACCCGGTTGCTTACCCAACCGGGATTTGAAAGTATTTATTTTATTACCTCTCGAGGATTTATACAAAATACAATACTTTCCTTTACACCCTTTGAACAGCCTTCACCCTGAAGTAGGTGCACCAACTTTGAGGTAGCCTTCTATGAAGTAACTTCAAGCTCCCCCTTGAAGTAGCCTTCCTCTCTAGAAGTAACCTCCCGTTGCACCAGCCTTCTGAAGTAGCTCAAAGTCTCCTTCTTCGCCAAGAAGATCTTCACCCTCTCCAATCCGCAACCTCCAACCTAGGAGTAGCAAGGAGAGTACAAACAATAATAGGGAACAAGAAAGAAAATAGAAATTACAACTTATCCTTTATAGCCCAAGGCTTGATTTGCCTATATCAAGCGTATAGATCTCCTAACCAAGTATGTGAACTTGTGATTACAGTGGGTAGGAGATACTAGCCTATAGACATGAATTATGAGCTAAGGAATGAAATGGCCAATTGTCACAATGCTCAAATTGCTCACAAACAGATTGCACAAAGTATGCTCAAAGGTTTCTCAAGTGTAGCAAGTGTAAACAAGTGTGTTTGAGTGTCCTATGTCTTGTCCTATTTATAGGAATGGCCTAAGGATGCTTAAGGACGTTCTAGACAACTTCTAGGAGTTTCTAAGTGCTTAACTAGCCGTTAGGTACAAAGTTGTTGCTTTAACAACAGCTAATTAATTAATTCTGCAGTTGCTGTCAGAGACCATCTCGGTCGACAAATGGTCGACCGAGACACCTACTCGGTCGAACTCTTGTCGACCGACAGGCTCTCTGGAACAAGAGATTTGCAACGTCTTTCTCCAACTGCCAACTAACTTGTGTGTTGTGTCTAACGGCTACTTTGGATCTTTCTCGGTCGAGAAGATTGTCGACCGAGAGTGTCTCGATCGAGGAGTTTGTCGACCGAGATTGATCCTGTTTCAAGGTTTCAATTTAGGCACTAATTATGTGTGTGAGTGTGCAAAAGTAATCCTATTTGAATGGGATGACTTGTCTAACTGTGGTGTTTAGCTAGGGAGAATCTAACGCTTGATTTACATGCAATTCTAAGTACTTGTACATTATATTTTTGTACAAGTTTTTACAACAGTTATTACATTGCATGAGAATATAAATATGTAAGCTTGTAGATTTCCCCTTTTTGCTTTGTCATCCTGCACACTCAAGTAGCTCGTTAGATTAATAAGAATGAAATGTTTGTCATAATCAAAACAAAGGGATTTATAGATGTCCATTTAGCCAACAATCTCCCCCTTTTTGAAGATGACAAACATTTCCAAAATATAAATAAAGGAAATATAAAACATATGAGTTTCATACCTTTAGATTACCTTTTGTAGCTTTTTCTCTTGTGTATAAAATGTGTGCTTATTATTCCCATGAATTATGGAACATGAAATCCAGATCATTTGGGAATATAGCAACTTTCAATGTAAAGCCAAGAGTTTATTTATGAAACTCATTAATTGAGTTTTACATAATTACTAAGTTTTAGTTTTATATTTATCTCTCCCCCTTTGTCATTTCAAAAAGATAACCGTTTAAGAATAAAAACTCCCCCTTAATTAGATGTCCCATCAAATCTAATGAAAAAGATGTCCATTTTAAAGCCAAAAATGTAAATAAGAGTTTTTGTTTAAGTAGCACAAATATCAAAGAAAACATCTTCCAAAGGAGTGATAAGCAATTTCTTCCTAATATTGTTAAATTGATCTAGTGGAAGCGGTTTTGTAAAAATATCAGCCAATTGATCTTCCGTATCAACATGATGAAGGGAAACATGATTTTTGGAGATGTGATCCCTTAAAAAGTGATGACGGATTTCAATATGTTTAGCTCGGCTGTGTAAAATAGGATTGTGTGCTAAGTTTATGGCGCTCGTGTTGTCACAAAAAATAGGCGTAGATGAAAGATTAAAACCATAATCGCTTAACACTTGTTGCATATAAAGCACTTGAGCACAACAAGACCCAGCTGCCATATATTCAGCTTCAGTTGTAGATAGGGCAACCGTATTTTGTTTCTTGCTAAACCAAGATACTAAAGCTCTCCCTAATAAGAAACAGCCACCACTAGTACTCTTGCGATCAAGTCGACAACCAGCATAATCCGCATAAGTATAAGCTTTGAAATCCAAGGATTGTCCTTTTGGATACCATAAACCAAAGCAAGTAGTGCCGGCTAGGTAACGAAGAATTCGTTTAACTGCTAGAAAATGAGAATGCATAGGTTGTGATTGAAATCGAGCACAAAGACCAACGGAAAACATAATGTCTGGTCTAGAAGCCGTTAAGTAAAGCAAACTACCAATCATGGCTCTATATAAGGAATCATCAATAGGTTCCCCATTTTCATCCTTATCAATTTTGATAGAAGTAGCCATAGGAGTAGTAGCATGTTTGCACTGATCCATCCCAAAACGTTTTAAGAGTTCTTTAGTATATTTTTCTTGGCTTATGAAAGGTGTTTGCTTAATTTGAAAACCAAGAAAGAAAGTTAGTTCACCCATGAGGCTCATTTCAAATTCTTTTTGCATAATATCACTAAATTGTGTGCACAATGAATCATTAGAAGCTCCAAAAATAATGTCATCAACATATATTTGCACAACTAGGAAATCAGATGTATATGTTT
Organism: Alisma plantago-aquatica; assembly: GCA_963693085.1. Classification (NCBI taxonomy): domain Eukaryota; kingdom Viridiplantae; phylum Streptophyta; class Magnoliopsida; order Alismatales; family Alismataceae; genus Alisma; species Alisma plantago-aquatica. The sequence continues at coordinate 1,546,156,256 of OY856409.1, forward strand.
TGAAAAATAAAGTAGAATCTGAATTTCCAATAGAAAAACCATTATCAAAAAGATATGTCTTGAGCCTTTCATACCAATTTCTAGGTGCTTGTTTTAAACCATAAAGTGCTTTCTTAAGTTTATAAACATAGTCACCTTTTTCTGGAATTTCAAAACCAGGTGGTTGGGCAACATAAACTTCTTCTTGAATGATGCCATTTAGAAAAGCACTTTTGACATCCATTTGATAGAGTTTGATGTTTTTATGGGCAGCAATAGCTAGTAACATTCTAATGGCTTCAAGTCTAGCTATGGGTGCATATGTTTCATCAAAATCTATTCCTTCTTGTTGATTATATCCTTGTGCTACTAACCGAGCTTTATTCCTTATGACTTCTCCTGCCTCATTGAGCTTATTACTAAAAACCCATTTAGTTCCTATGATGGTTTTATCATGTGGTTTAGGAACTAAATCCCATACATCATTTTTAGTGAATTGATTCAACTCTTCTTGCATGGCTATTATCCAATAATCATCCTTAAGAGCTTCGGATATCTTGTTAGGTTCAATGATAGAAACAAAAGCCATGTTTGCAACATCTTTGAAGGAAGACCGAGTTTTGACTTTATCATTTGGATCTCCAATAATTAGTTCTTGGGGATGATCTTTAATGAGCCTAGGTGTAGGTTGTGGTTCAACTTGGTGATTATTTGTAGTACTTTTCTCATTATTATTTGGTATGGTTAGATTTTCGAATTGATTTGTGAGATCTATGATTTCTAGATTTTCAGATTTGAATTCTTCATGAAAAGAAACATGAATAGATTCCTCAACTTTTCTAGATATAGTGTTATATACTCTAAAAGCTTTGCTAGAGGTGGAATATCCCAAAAAGAATGCTTTGTGTGATTTTGAATCAAACTTATCTCTATCATCTTTGGTATTTAAGATATAGCATGTGGAGCCAAAAGTATGAAAATAGTCAACTCTAGGTTTCTTAGAATGTATTAGTTCATATGGAGTTTTCTTTAAATGAGAGTGAACAGTTACTCTATTTAGCACATAGCATGCAGTGTTTACAGCTTCATCCCAAAAGGTTTTGGGTGTGTTATGTTCAAGCATCATAGTTCTAGCCATTTCTTGTAGTGATCGATTTTTCCTTTCAACTATACCATTTTGCTGTGGGGTGCGTGGAGCAGAAAAATTATGAGTGAATCCTTGAGATGTACAAAACTCTTCAAATGTATGATTTTCAAATTCCCCACCATGATCACTTCTAATGGTACATATTTTATTTTGTAAGAGATTTTCAATCTTGGAACAAAATTGCATAAAAATATGAATAGTATCATCTTTAGTTGCAATAAAATGTACCCATGTATATCTACTATAATCATCAACAATAACAAAACAGTATCTCTTACCACCGATTGATTGTGTCCTCATTGGTCCAAATAAATCCATATGAATTAATTCTAATGATCTACTGGTGCTAAGTACATGTTTTGATTTAAAAGATGTTTTGGTTTGCTTTCCCATTGTGCATGGTTCACAGTTTTCAACTGGATCAAAAGATAAAGTAGGCAATCCATGAACAAGATCATATTTCACTAACTTTTTGATAACATGTGAACTAGCATGTCCTAGCTTTTTATGCCATATTTGTAAGGTATTGTCATTTGCAAGCAAGCATTTTCCCACTACTGATTTCATAGAGTTAGGTTTAAGAATATAAAGATTTCCAACTCTATTTCCTTCATAAACAACATTTGTAGTATTTTCTATTAATAACTTGCAGCAGGTTTTGTTAAATAACACATCATAACCACTATCACATAATTGACTAACACTTATCAAGTTATGGTGCAAACCATCAACAAGTAGAACATTCTTAATTTCGAGGTTTGTACCAACATTACCTATTCCAACGATTTTGCCCTTACCATTGTCTCCAAAAGTGAATGTTCCACTTTTCTTTTCTTCAAAAGTTTGGAATGCATCCTTGTTTCCGGTCATATGTTTGGAACATCCACTGTCAACCACCCATTCCTGCATTAAAATGTAGATTTTGGTACCCATGTGATGGTCCGATATGGTTAGAATCATTTAAATACAGATTTGTATAAAAGTTCTGAATCAGAAGTCCAGTCGGTCGACAATTGTTCGACCGACATATGTCTCGGTCGACAATTTGTCGATCGAGAAGATTACTGTAATACAAAACCTGAAAACACAGAAATGTAGCTCGGTTGAACAATTTTCGACCGAAATAATTGCTGTAAATTTTGATATGTTACAGACATTCGGTCAGTCGACAATACTTCGACTGATTAATGGTTCGGTCGACAATACTTCGACCGAACAAGTTTCTGTTTTAGTACAATAATGCAGAAAATTACCAATGAGCATAAAATCTTTTGTTTAGTTGAGACAAGACAATATAAATAGCAAGATGGAGCTTTTTGGTCATATCTCAACTAAATTTTATTTGACTCTACTAAGTTTGAGGTTTTGGGACCCAAACTAATTCGGAATCCTTAGTTTTATAAGGGCATGAAAAGGAATAGTGTCCAAGACGTAAACAAAAATGGCAGGTAATAGAGTCAACTTCATTTCTCTTTCTAGCCATTGTGTTCTTGGGTACAAACCTAGTTTGAGTTCTTTTAGGTTGATTTTTCTTTGGAGCATATCCCAAACCTTTTCTTCCGTTGAAAACAGTACCAATGCTTAGAATGTTGTCAAGTATATCTTTTCTTCTTAACTCATGAAGTTCTCTTTGCAGCTGAGCAAAATCATTCATTTTCTTGTGTAAATCTTTTCTTGCTTGATCTAAATCAGATAGCAATGAATCTCTTTCTTTTATAACATTATCATAGTCTAGATGGTTACACAAAATAGGTTGAGTCTGAAAATCTTTTAGTTTAGCTAACAAGTCAGTCTTTTCTTTAGAAAGGAGATCAATATTTGTTTCTAGAGTGAGTAGCTTTCTAGTGCAATCATCTAAAGATGTTTTTAAAGATAAATTCTCAAGATCAATGTTATTCTTTTTAGAAGAAAGATTATCTAATTTAGCAATTTGCTCATCATTTGATTTTATAACCTTCTTTAGTTTCTTCTTGACATCAACATACTTATCATGAATTTCTTGTATACTAGTGACTAACTCTTCTTTAGAAAGATCAAGTAGACTTACCTCTTGAGAGTTTTCATCATCTTCTCTTGCCATTAGACAATCCACGGTTTCTTCTCCGCTTTCACTGTCACTTGATTCGTCCCATGCAGCTTTATAGGCTTTTTCTCCCTTCTTCTTCTGTGAGATTTTCTTTCCTTTCTTTGCTTTAGGACATTCATTCTTGAAATGCCCTTTCTTCCCACATTCAAAGCACCTAGGAGGGGTAGAAGAAGAGCTGGAAATTTTTTTAGATTTAAATCTTTTGTATTTCTTACCATTTACTATCAAGGCTTCTTCTCCCTCTTCTTCACTTGATTCCTCACTTTCTTGTGTGACAGCTTTTGAAGCTTTTAGGGCCACATCCTTCTTCTTTCCTTGCTGAAGTTCACGTGCTCTTCTTTCTTACTCTTCTAGAGTTGCTTCATGAGCTTCTAAGTTGCCAATAAGTTGCTCCATTTTCAGTCGAGTGAGGTCGTTTGCTTCTTCAATGGCTGTCACCTTTGGCTTATATTTTGGAGGAAGTGAACGAAGGATCTTTGATACCTGATCTTCTTCAGGAATAGGTTTTCCTAAAGCACTTAAACCATTAACAATAGTAGAGAATTTTGCAAACATTTCACTAATTGATTCATTAGTATCCATACGAAAGTGTTCAAATTTTTGTTTAAACATGCTAATCTTGGAATTTTTGACTTGGACTGTACCTTCATAGGTTATGGACAGTCTATGCCAAATATCATATGCTGTGTCACAATTAGATATTCTATTAAATTCTCCTACTGAAATAGAACAATATAAAATGCTTACAGCTTTTGCATTCATTTGGGCCAGCTTTACCGTGTTTGCATCTCATTCTGCAAATTCATTTTGAGGAAGCCCATATGGAGTAGACACCATTCTCCATAAATCCCAGTTGATGCCTTGGAAGTAGAATTGCATCCTTCTCTTCCAATATTGGTAGTTTGTTCCATCGAACGTTGGGGGCCTAGCAACAAGTGTCCCTTCAATGTTGAGGTTGTTGAGTACTCCGTCACCCATTTCTTCAAGACCTTGTTAGGGTTCCTTGAAGCCTTGCTCTGATACCAATTGAAAAACTACTAGAGGGGGGGTGAATAGAGTTTTTCAATTATTTTAACAATTTATTGAATTCAAACAACCACAATTGAAATTAGAAGAAAGAGACAGGTGTTTAGAGTGGTTCCAACTATAGCAAATACTATAGTTGTCAGTCCACTACCCGGTTGCTTACCCAACCGGGATTTGAAAGTATTTATTTTATTACCTCTCGAGGATTTATACAAAATACAATACTTTCCTTTACACCCTTTGAACAGCCTTCACCCTGAAGTAGGTGCACCAACTTTGAGGTAGCCTTCGATGAAGTAACTTCAAGCTCCCCCTTGAAGTAGCCTTCCTCTCTAGAAGTAACCTCCCGTTGCACCAGCCTTCTGAAGTAGCTCAAAGTCTCCTTCTTCGCCAAGAAGATCTTCACCCTCTCCAATCCGCAACCTCCAACCTAGGAGTAGCAAGGAGAGTACAAACAATAATAGGGAACAAGAAAGAAAATAGAAATTACAACTTATCCTTTATAGCCCAAGGCTTGATTTTCCTATATCAAGCGTATAGATCTCCTAACCAAGTATGTGAACTTGTGATTACAGTGGGTAGGAGATACTAGCCTATAGACATGAATTATGAGCTAAGGAATGAAATGGCCAATTGTCACAATGCTCAAATTGCTCACAAACAGATTGCACAAAGTATGCTCAAAGGTTTCTCAAGTGTAGCAAGTGTAAGCAAGTGTGTTTGAGTGTCCTATGGCTTGTCCTATTTATAGGAATGGCCTAAGGATGCTTAAGGACGTTCTAGACAACTTCTAGGAGTTTCTAAGTGCTTAACTAGCCGTTAGGTACAAAGTTGTTGCTTTAACAACAGCTAATTAATTAATTCTGCAGTTGCTGTCAGAGACCATCTCGGTCGACAAATGGTCGACCGAGACACCTACTCGGTCGAACTCTTGTCGACCGACAGGCTCTCTGGAACAAGAGATATGCAACGTCTTTCTCCAACTGCCAACTAACTTGTCTGTTGTGTCTAACGGCTACTTTGGATCTTTCTCGGTCGAGAAGATTGTCGACCGAGAGTGTCTCGATCGAGGAGTTTGTCGACCGAGATTGATCCTGTTTCAAGGTTTCAATTTAGGCACTAATTATGTGTGTGAGTGTGCAAAAGTAATCCTATTTGAATGGGATGACTTGTCTAACTGTGGTGTTTAGCTAGGGAGAATCTAACGCTTGATTTACATGCAATTCTAAGTACTTGTACATTATATTTTTGTACAAGTTTTTACAACAGTTATTACATTGCATGAGAATATAAATATGTAAGCTTGTAGATTTTCCCTTGTTGCTTTGTCATCCTACACACTCAAGTAGCTCGTTAGATTAATAAGAATGAAATGTTTGTCATAATCAAAACAAAGGGATTTATAGATGTCCATTTAGCCAACAATCTCCCCCTTTTTGAAGATGACAAACATTTCCAAAATATAAATAAAGGAAATATAAAACATATGAGTTTCATACCTTTAGATTACCTTTTGTAGCTTTTTCTCTTGTGTATAAAATGTGTGCTTATTATTCCCATGAATTATGGAACATGAAATCCAGATCATTTGGGAATATAGCAACTTTCAATGTAAAGCCAAGAGTTTATTTATGAAACTCATTAATTGAGTTTTACATAATTACTAAGTTTTAGTTTTATATTTATCTCTCCCCCTTTGTCATTTCAAAAAGATAACCGTTTAAGAATAAAAACACCCCCTTAATTAGATGTCCCATCAAATCTAATGAAAAAGATGTCCATTTTAAAGCCAAAAATGTAAATAAGAGTTTTTGTTTAAGTAGCACAAATATCAAAGAAAACATCTTCCAAAGGAGTGATAAGCAATTTCTTCCTAATATTGTTAAATTGATCTAGTGGAAGCGATTTTGTAAAAATATTAGCCAATTGATCTTCCGTATCAACATGATGAAGGGAAACATGATTTTTGGAGATGTGATCCCTTAAAAAGTGATGACGGATTTCAATATGTTTAGCTCGGCTGTGTAAAATAGGATTGTGTGCTAAGTTTATGGCGCTCGTGTTGTCACAAAAAATAGGCGTAGATGAAAGATTAAAACCATAATCGCTTAACACTTGTTGCATATAAAGCACTTGAGCACAACAAGACCCGGCTGCCATATATTCAACTTCAGTTGTAGATAGGGCAACCGTATTTTGTTTCTTGCTAAACCAAGATACTAAAGCTCTCCCTAATAAGAAACAGCCACCACTAGTACTCTTGCGATCCAGTCGACAACCAGCATAATCCGCATCAGTATAAGCTTTGAAATCCAAGGATTGTCCTTTTGGATACCATAAACCAAAGCAAGTAGTGCCGGCTAGGTAACGAAGAATTCGTTTAACTGCTAGAAAATGAGAATGCATAGGTTGTGATTGAAATCGAGCACAAAGACCAACGGAAAACATAATGTCCGGTCTAGAAGCCGTTAAGTAAAGCAAACTACCAATCATGGCTCTATATAAGGAATCATCAATAGGTTCCCCATTTTCATCCTTATCAATTTTGATAGAAGTAGCCATAGGAGTAGTAGCATGTTTGCACTAATCCATCCCAAAACATTTTAAGAGTTCTTTAGTATATTTTTCTTGGCTTATGAAAGGTGTTTGCTTAATTTGAAAACCAAGAAAGAAAGTTAGTTCACCCATGAGGCTCATTTCAAATTCTTTTTGCATAATATCACTAAATTGTGTGCACAATGAATCATTAGAAGCTCCAAAAATAATGTCATCAACATATATTTGCACAACTAGGAAATCAGATGTATATGTTTTGAAAAATAAAGTAGAATCTGAATTTCCATTAGAAAAACCATTATCAAAAAGATATGTCTTGAGCCTTTCATACCAATTTCTAGGTGCTTGTTTTAAACCATAAAGTGCTTTCTTAAGTTTATAAACATAGTCACCTTTTTATTTTGCCTCCCAGCTATCCAGATATCATGGCGAGGCAGAGGTGTGCTACCTATAGTGGAGGACTCCTGAGTAGCAACAGACTGAGCAGTAGCCTCAGACTGTAGTCTTTGGCGAATTCCTGCATACCCGTTTGGACCCATTGTGTGGTCATGCACATTCAGTGCACGCCTTGATCTTTGTGCCTCACTGAGGGCCTAGTTAGTATGCACATTAATGATTTGGTTAGTAACAGTAAATGTTAATCTTGAATAGGTGAATACAACATATATTAATGAGATTGGGACTGACGCCTAATACCTTGAAATCATCCGTTTGTCTTGAAGCAACAAACGCGTCCCATTCTTCTTTGTCCAGGAAGTTCCACTGTTCAGTGGTTGTCTTCTTCCTCTTGTCAGCTTCTTTTATGTATTCTCGGGTGAGATTTGTCCTATAGTTCCTTAGGACTCTTCCACAACATTGCATCACGCATATACGATGCAGCTTTTCATCCAATTAAAATATACTCTGCAAATTAGAATTGCTATTAACTAGTATCCAAAAAATTAGTAATCTACAAAATAGAATTGCAAATTAATAATAACTCACGCATAAATCCTTCCATATTACATCTTTCTTCTCCTTAGAAACTTTATGCCAAGAATCTATCTTACAACCGCAATGGTTACGAGTAACATACCCAAGATATGAAAGAAATCAATTGCGATTCACACCAGATGCATTTCCTGCATTATCAAAATCCACAACAAGTTTGGGTCCATTGCCCTTTTGCGCTATTAACTTCTTCATCATAGTGATGACCCTTCTCCTGTCAACTTTTTGGTGTTACTGATCAAGTGCTTCAGATGGTACATGTGCATCATCAACCTAAAATTTGACAAAATAAACACATTTACAAGATATAACTATAAATGGACATATGGATATAAATATATGATATATTTTTAAAACTTACATTGTGAGGAGGCGCATTGATGTCCTCACCCTCACGGTAATCATTAGCACAGTCATCAGGAGAATGCTCAGCCATATGAAAATTGACATTCACATTGTAAAGTAATTCAAATTGTAAAGCTCACATTGTAAAGTTCACATTCACATTGTAAAGTAATTCACTTTATAAAATTCATATTTTAAAGTTCACATTCACATTGTAAAGTAATTCACATTGTAAAGTTCACATTCAAAAAAATAAAACATATAAAAAACATTGTATAAACATGCCTCTAATATTGCGATTTTTTATCAATTAACAATCCTTGATTGTGATCTCCACACACATACAAGTCATCATTAGCTTCAATATTTACTGGTGTTGGCAACCCAACTGAGAATGGACTGGAGTCATCATACTTATCATAGTATTGTTCTTCATCTATAGGATCTTCAATGAACTGTCTTTTACCATGAAGAACAACCGACCATTTATCATTTGCAGGATCATCGATATAAAATACTTGTTTCGCATGTGATGACAATATGAATGGTTCATCCTTCTCGCCAATCTTTTCAAAGTTCACTAAAGTGAAACCCAATTCATCCACTATAACTCCTTTGGTGTTATCAACCCAATTACATTTGAAGAGCGGAATTCTGAAATCTATGTAGTCAAACTCCCATATGTCTTCAATGACACCGTAATATGACATTTTAGCTTCACGTGGACTCTTATCCTTTGCACTTGCAAAAAACATAGTCGATGCTTGAAGGGTGACCCCACTATTTTGGATGACACTCTTATCATCTTGGCGCTTTGTGTAATATGTGAATCTATTAATGTCATACCCTTCATGAGACATAAAAGTCAATTTTGGTTTAAAGGAGAGGAATTTGATAGTTTCAGTAATATCATCTGGTGTTTGAGATAGTTGATGTAATACTTTATTTTCAAACCACTTAATAAATGTCTTGTTATGCTTTCTAGCAAGCCACATTGTATTGGCTCGAGGATATTATCTCTTGATGAAATTGGTATGTTCCTCGTTATAAACGTTCACTTCGTCCATGTTGTGTAAAATATACAAGTGACCTTGTTCCAACTGCTCACGGCTGACTACTTTCACACGTGATCCCAAAATTCCTTTGCCAAATTGCTCGTCAATATTCTTGTCATTATCAGGAGTGTCATTACCATTGAGAAAGTCATTGCAAAAATCCATAACCTCTCTCACCACATAACCCTTGATAATGCTCCCTTCAAGCCGATAGCGGTTTCGAACATCACTTTTAAAAACGCTCATGTATCGTTCAAAGGGATACATCCAATGCAAGAAAATTGGTCCCAACATTTTCACTTCCCTAGTCAAGTGGACAACAAGATGTACCATGATATCAAAGAATGAAGGAGGGAAATACATCTCAAGCTGACATAGGGTAACAACCACTTCTCTTTGCAAATTATCGAGGGTATTAGGGTCAATAACTTTGCAGCATAGACTGTTGAAAAAGAAACAAAGTCTGGTGATTGCAAACCTTACATGCTTCGACAATATAGATCGAATTGCCACGGGCAATATTTGTTGCATTAGAGTGTGACAATCATGAGATTTAAGACCTATCAACTTCAGATCTTTCATTGATACCAATCTACGGATGTTGGATGAGTAACCATGTGGCACCTTAACATATACCAAGCATTCACAAAAAGCTTTCTTCTCCTTTCTAGACAATGTGTAACAAGCGGGTGGTAAGTATGTTCTCCGATTTCCCATTTCACGAAATTCTGTTAATTCTGACCTTATTCCCATTTCACGTAGGTCCAGTCTGGATTTTATCCCATCTTTAGTCTTACCTGGTATATTCAAGAAAGTACCAATGACACTATCACAGACATTTTTCTCAACGTGCATGACATCGATACAATGCCTGACTGTCAAAGAACTCCAATAAGGAAGATCCCAAAATATTGACTTCTTGAATAAAGATTTGTCACTCCGTGTGGCCATAGTACATTGTGATGTCTTACCAAATTCATTGACAAAGTCTTTTACTCTTTCATAAACAACCTCCCCTGGTATAGGTTTAGGTGTACTCTGTTCCTCATTCAATCCATTGAATGCTTTGCGCTTCCTACGATACTGATGAAATTTTGTAAGAAACCTTCGATGACCGAGATATACAGTCTTACCGCCATGTTTTAGTCTTATTGAATCAGTGTTCTCTTCACATATAGGACACGCTTTAGCTCCTTTGACACTATATCCAGACAAATTCCCATATGCTGGAAAGTCATTAATAGTGCAAAACAACATAGCATGCAAACGAAATGTCTCTCTTCATGAAGCATCATAGGTCATCACACCTTCACCCCAGAGTTTCTTTAAGTCATCAATCAGAGGTTCAAGATAAACATCAATGTCATTTCCAGGTTGTTTAGGGCCCGATATCAACAACGGCAACATTACATACTTATTTTTCATACACAGCCAGGGAGGAAGATTGTATATAACAAGCATGACTGGCCAAGTACTATGTTGGCTGCTCAATGTCCCGTACAGATTCATCCCATTTGTACAAAGCCCAAGTCTTAGATTCCTGACTTCTTCACCAAATTCAGGGTACAATAGATCAATCTTCTTCCACTGTGGGGAATCAGACGCATGTCGTAGGATCCCATCATTATTTTTCTTAACATTTGCATGCCACCTCAAATTCTTCACATCTATTGGATTGTCAAACAAGCGTTGAAACCGTGATATTATACGTAGATACCACATCACCTTGGCAGGAGAACCAGTTTTGGACTCCCCCGAAGTCATCAATTTATACCGTGACGCACCACATTTTGGACAATCTTTCAAATCCACATAGTCCTTTTGAAATAATACACAATCATTCGGGCATGTGTGTATCTTCTTGGCATCCATTCCCATTGGGCACAACAATTTCTTTACCTGGTATGTTGAGATTGGCATCTCGTTTCCTTCAGGAAGCATTTCTTTCAACAAAGACAACAATGACGTGAAGCTTTTGTCGCTCCATCTATTGTTAGCTTTCAACTTATACAATCTCAACACAGCGCTAAGCTTCGTAAACTTACAACCTGTGTATAACGGTATCTCAACATCATGCACAATGTTTCTAAACATGGGAGGTGGATCGGTGTGCTCTACCCCACAACTATCCATCATCGCATCAACGATGTCTACTGGAACTGGTTCATTCACATCTACATCATTGTAGGCAATTTCTTCTTCCACACAAGCACTACTATCGACATCCACTGGTTTTGGGTTTGAAATCTCTCCATGCCAGTGCCATTCTGTATAGCCTTGTATAATCCCGTTGCACATGACATGACTTTTGATTTCGTCACCAGTGCTGACTTTCAAGTTGTTACTGCAATGCCTACATGGACACTAGAACCTATCTCCAGGTTGTTTCCTATGTTCCTCGGCAAATCTAATAAATTGGTCAAGACCAGAATTAAACTCTAGGGTGCAGCGATTGTGAATGGACATCCATGATCTATCCATTCTATGATCAAAGAGAAAACAAGTATATATTACAATCAAATATACATGTGTTGTCATTCTTATATATAATAAATGTGTACCACCTATCCCATTCTTGAACACTTAATCTCACTAGTAAGTGTATAATGTGTATTGGGTTTTCCAAAAAATTTCGGCAACATTTCCCCGCTGTTCTCCAAGTACATATGTACTTAGAGAACAAACGGGGAAATGCTACCGAAATTTTCTTGAAAACCGAATACACATTATACACTTACATCCTAAGTGAGATTAGGTGTTCAAGAATAGTCCCAAACCGGGGACTATCCAAGATTTACTCCTAATGAGTAAATCTTGGAAGGGTTTCTAGGCCAACAAATACATGAGCTGTCATTCTTATATATAATAAATGTGTACCACCTATCCCATTCTTGAACACCTAATCTCACTAGTAAGTGTATAATGTGTATTGAGTTTTCCAGAAAATTTCGGCAGCATTTCCCTGTTGTTCTCCAAGTACATATGTACTTAGAGAACAAACGGGGAAATGCTACCAAAATTTTCTCGAAAACCCAATACACATTATACACTTACATCCTAAGTGAGATTAGGTGTTCAAGAACAGTCCCAAACCGGGGACTATCCAAGATTTACTCCTAATGAGTAAATCTTGGACGGGTTTCTAGGCCAACAAATACATGTGCTGTCATTCTTATTTATAATAAATGTGTACCACCTATCCCATTCTTGAACACCTAATCTCACTAGTAAGTGTATAATGTGTATTGGGTTTTCCAGAAAATTTCGGCAGCATTTCCCTGTTGTTCTCCAAGTACATATGTACTTAGAGAACAAACAGGGAAATGCTACTGAAATTTTCTCGAAAACCCAATACACATTATACACTTACATCCTAAGTGAGATTAGGTGTTCAAGAACAGTCCCAAACCGGGGACTATCCAAGATTTACTCCTAATGAGTAAATCTTGGAAGGGTTTCTAGGCCAACAAATACATGAGCTGTCATTCTTATATATAATAAATGTGTACCACCTATCCCATTCTTGAACACCTAATCTCACTAGTAAGTGTATAATGTGTATTGGGTTTTCCAGAAAATTTCGGCAGCATTTCCCTGTTGTTCTCCAAGTACATATGTACTTAGAGAACAAACGGGGAAATGCTACCAAAATTTTCTCAAAAACCCAATACACATTATACACTTACATCCTAAGTGAGATTAGGTGTTCAAGAACAGTCCCAAACCGGGGACTATCCAAGATTTACTCCTAATGAGTAAATCTTGGACGGGTTTCTAGGCCAACAAATACATGTGCTGTCATTCTTATATATAATAAATGTGTACCACCTATCCCATTCTTGAACACCTAATCTCACTAGTAAGTGTATAATGTGTATTGGGTTTTCCAGAAAATTTCGGCAGCATTTCCCTGTTGTTCTCCAAGTACATATGTACTTAGAGAACAAACAGGGAAATGCTACTGAAATTTTCTCGAAAACCCAATACACATTATACACTTACATCCTAAGTGAGATTAGGTGTTCAAGAACAGTCCCAAACCGGGGACTATCCAAGATTTACTCCTAATGAGTAAATCTTGGACGGGTTTCTAGGCCAACAAATACATGTGCTGTCATTCTTATATATAATAAATGTGTACCACCTATCCCATTCTTGAACACCTAATCTCACTAGTAAGTGTATAATGTGTATTGGGTTTTCCAATACACATTATACACTTACATCCTAAGTGAGATTAGGTGTTCAAGAACAGTCCCAAACCGGGGACTATCCAAGATTTACTCCTAATGAGTAAATCTTGGATGGGTTTCTAGGCCAACAAATACATGTGTTGTCATTCTTATATATAATAAATGTGTACCACCTGTCCCATTCTTGAACACCTAATCTCACTAGTAAGTGTATAATGTGTATTGGGTTTTCCAGAAAATTTCGGCAGCATTTCCCCGCTGTTCTCCAAGTACATATGTACTTAGAGAAAAAATGAGTAAATGCTACCAAAAGTTTCTCGAAAACCCAATACAAATTATACACTTACATCCTAAGTGAGATTAGGTGTTCAAGAACTGTCCCAAACCGGGGACTATCCAAGATTTACTCCTAATGAGTAAATCTTGGACGGATTTCTAGGCCAACAAATACATGTGTTGTCATTCTTATACCTACAATCATAGTTCTTCAAGTTAGGGTGATTATTGATGTCTTTAAAAGCATGATTGGCAATTTAGGGAAAAGTTCATCATTTACATTCCAAGCATGTTACATGTGTGCATTACAGTTCATCATTAAGCAAGAAGGGTGATTAGGATTCTCAATATACTCAACAATGAAACCATTAGTAACCATTGCAAATGAAACCATTCTCAATATACTCAATATCTACCAAAATGTTGGACCAAAACCATTGCAAATGGATCCTAAGAAAACCTAGTTTGTGATTGTGTGTACATGGCATGATGCAGAATTCTCAAGAAATCAGGAGAACTCTAGGCTATAACATTAGTAACTACCTTTCAGTATAGTAATATCACTACATTGTAGATTATCATCAATAATCATTTCAATTTTGCAATAGAATGTTCTAACCAAATCAGTACCTAAACCCTAAACACAGATAAGTAAATAACTTTAAAAAAAAAATGCCCAGCAGCTGCTTGGGCGTGCCTTGGCACCGCCAAAGCAGCCGCTAGAGCAGAGGAAGAAGGAAGAAGGTAGGGCAGGCATACCTTGAGGGTATAGGAGAGTAGCGGCCGGAGCAAGACCTAGCAGCAGCTGGCAGCCGGCGCCGGCGGCGAGGAGAGAAGACGAGTGGCGACGAAGGCGGTGAGGAGAGCACAGCAGCCACCAGCGGGGGAGGCTGCAAGGAGAGGAGAAGCGCTGGCGGAAGGAGAGCAGCAGGAGCGGCGATGAGTGGTGGTGGCACGGGGGAGCAACGGTGGCCGGGGCAACGACGGCGGCGACGACGGGGAGCAGAATCGCCAGACCTAGCAGCTAGAGTCGCAATGAAACAGAGAACAATGGGGAAAAGTTCTATTTGCGGGGCTATTAACTGTACCATAGGCGTCGGTTATTCAAAACAACCGACAACTAACAGGAACCGTGTCGGTTCTGAACAACAACCGACACTAATACTTGATTATATTCGTCGGTTTTAAGCTACAAAACAATCGACGTCTATATTCATATGCCGATTAAAAAAATCGTTCTCGATTTATGATCATAGTCGTCGGTTTCTACTTCAAACTGACGCTTAAAGGGTGTGAAAAATTCCCTGCGGACAGCGCGGGAAAACTCATAAGCGTCAGTAGTTGTAGTAAAACCGACGACCAAAATGTGCCCATTTTCTGTCTCGCGAATAACCTTTAGTCGTCGGTTTTTTATTTATCAACCGACGCCATATGTCAAATTTTGGAGGCATTTTTTTCGCTGGAAATTTTAGATTTGGCGGTTAATTTTAGGTGTCGGTTTTTTATTAAGTAACCGACACTTAATAAAAGCGGTACCCGTGTCTGGTCGCCCTTCATAGATTGGATGTCGGTTTATGTTATCAACCGACACTGTAGAGTTTAGGTGTCGGTTTATTTATACAATCGAAACCTTGAAAAGTGACTTTATAAGCCATTTCTGTAGTAGTGAGTAATATCCCAATCTTTAAAGTTTTTTTTTGGAATAGGGTAAATATATTGCCAAAAAGTAGGTATAGCTAAGCTATACAACAAAGTAGGGCATCTCTAAAAATGAGATCCCAAAACCAAAAACAAAAACTATACGAGGGAACTATACAAAAACCCCCAATATACTTTTGTAACAGAGATTAGACTAAGTAACATCTTCTGTCTATGCTTTACATGCCATGTTAGATTAGTGGAAAATAGCTCTAGCAGCTTGAGTTCATCACGCACACTAGATCCATGGTTCCTTCTATTTCTTTCATACCGGATCATATAGATCAGTCCAGATATGCAGAGATTGGCAAAGCTGCTAAGCGCTTTGTTCTGCCTAAACGGATCTTTGGCCCAAGTCAAAATCTCATAAGGGTTGTTTAGGCCATTGAGTTTCCAACCATTTCTAAGGCACCTGATTTTGAGAAGCCGATTAGAAAACCTACAATTAAAGAAAATGTGATCTGCAGACTCAGCTTCATCTTTACACAGATAGAAAATGGCGTCTAACTGGATACCCCAATTGAGAAGCCTATCCTTCGTGGGTAGCTTGTTGAGGAGAGCCTTGTACAACAACGTGCTCCATTTGGGGCAATGAAATCTCCCCAAATCATGTCAGCGAGCTCTTCACATCTTGACCTACCTGTATTAGTGTCGGTTAATGGTGGTGGGGGGGGGTAGGATAGCCCACCCTCCATTTGTAGCCACCCTATACAATAAGGGTGAATTATTAAACTGATCACACATTGCACGCCAGACTCTGGAAGGATTACAACCAATATTACATATAGGGAGATTGATGTATCTTCTTTTCAACCATTTCACCCAGCAGTTGTCATCCTAGGTTATAAACTTTTCATCTCTCTTCTTTGTGCATAGCATCATCAGATAGCCACGATCAGTGATCTGCAAACCACCCTGTTTGAAGGGTTTCGCAATAATGTCCCAAGCCACTCCATGGGTTTTACCAACCTAAATAATATTTTTTGTTAAAGAACAGATGTTATTTAGAACAGGCTTTGGAGTATCTCCCATAGTAGCCCAGAATCTCACTGTGGTTTCTCCTGCTGATCTAAGCAACACCAGTCTACCCGCAATAGAAAGATTTAGTCCACTCCATATTTCAATCTTTGTCCTGAGGTTGTGCATCAGCTTGTTAAAGTCTCTGGATTTGGTTCTGCCTGAGGCCAGGGGAATCCCAAGGTATGCAGTGGCCAATCTTTAAAGTAATTTATCAATACTATGTTAAGAATTAAGCAAACAATCTTAGTGTATATTCATTTAAATATATGATATTTTATGTATGTATAAAGGGACATTGTGATATTAGAAGAAGCACATTTCATAAATGTAATAAGTTATGGATTCATGAAAAGAAAAAGAGTCATAGTAATAAAAGGACCCATCCGATTTTTTTTGTACTAGAAAAGCATGCAAACAAAAGTAAAATTTGTTTTTAGAAAGGTAATTTGTTCTATCATATAGGTTATTGTCTTATAAGAGCATGTACACTTAGTACATGCTTCATAGATCTACAACACAATTACCAATAAAATTAGAAATGACAAAATTATACATGGAGATTTTCATAAAATCTATGCAAGCAAGCATCTTGTATATCCAAATTACATATATTTTAGAATCAATTGAAACTTAAATACATAGGAACATAGTAAGAGTAGTTAAACTCATCACCAAATGTACCATGCCCAACAAGGTTTGATTCATTCTTTCTAATATGCCATTATGATGTGGTATTTTAGATGGAATCTATTATGACAAAATTCCATAGTCTCACAGAAGGACCTCAAACAGTTGGCTTAAGTATTAACCACCTTGATCTGATAGAAGAGCATTAACACTATTGCCAAGATAATGCTTTATTTCATTCATAAATTTTTTGAACTTCTCAATGGATTCTAACTTGTACTTCATTAGACACATGAAAAAAATGATTTATATAGTCTTTTTTCCTACTCTTGCATTTATTTTCAATCCATTTTCTGCCTCAGGTTGCCTCAAATCATACTATATTTCCTACTTTATTCTTACTTGTTTTGTGGATGAATCACAAGTACAATATTTTGATGATAAAATGTGGGGAATTTAATTACAATCCAGTTCTATTAAGATTTACCAAGAGATTTCACAACTTTGAAGACATTTTCTGAAGATTTTGACAGAAAAACACCGTGTGGTTTAATGATAATGTTTTGTCAATAACAAGCAAAAGAATATTGTTATTAATGTGTAGAGACATGGTGTATTGGCCAACTAACATGCTATTTCTTCTCATTCCAGGATATTTTCGAGTTCCTTGATGTACATCAAGATGATGTGTTTGCCAACCAACATGACATTTCTCCTCCATCTAGAAGTCAAGAATCATTATAATGAAACAACATGATGTGTTGGTTATGTACACAACATGTCTCCTTGATCCAGAACTATCAGAGTTTTCTCGACTTGCAGCAATACAATGTGTTGTCCAACCAACACGACGTGCAACCTTTGTGCAGAGCAGTTTGACTACAGTTACTAAGGGAGACATACCATGTTAATTTAGCAACACGACATGTTGCTAGCAGATCTGTTCAATTTAAAAAGAAAACCATATCTCATTTTGAAATATGAAGGAAACTCACTTGGGACAGTTATGAAGAGTCATTTGAAGCAAAAGATCTGAAGAGCAGAGACAAGGAGAAAGGAGGGAAATTTTAGAGAGAAGAGCATTGTTACTCAAGAGAGAACCACCTTCTTCTCAATTCTTCTTCAATCATAGCGGTGGGGAACTTCATGCTCTATTCTTGCCACTCAGGAGTGAAAGTTTCTAGAGAAAGAAATTCAAATAGGAATAAATTGCCACTCCTAGTTAGAGTTCTTCTTTGTCTGATTGTAACTCAGAGATTTCTTCATTTTTTGACTTGTAACTCAAAGATTGTTGCTCTTCTCTTTCTTCTATCATGTTCTTCTCTACATACTACTATTTGTTTCTACCATGTATAGCATGGATGAGTACAACTATTGTTCTTGGGCATGGGAGAGTAACTCCCATGTCATAAATTTGTTGAACTTCAATTTCATATGTAATGTTAGATATTTTAACTAGGATAAGTTTCATTAGTGTGGTTTTCATCATACATGATTTACTAGCCACTTAGTATGTTTGATCTATGCTTTTCAATCTGATCTAGGAATATAGGAACATGAGTAAGGAGGTGTACCTTAGCAACACTACCTTGACTAAGAGAGTGACTGGGATGTTTTCAAAAGAACTATTTGTAGATGGAAATTTAGTATAACCACATGAGTGATATATGAAATTAGGAGTGTTACT
Organism: Alisma plantago-aquatica; assembly: GCA_963693085.1. NCBI lineage: Eukaryota > Viridiplantae > Streptophyta > Magnoliopsida > Alismatales > Alismataceae > Alisma > Alisma plantago-aquatica. The sequence goes on from OY856409.1 coordinate 1,546,174,941, forward strand.
AACTAATCGAGAGGTGTGTTTGACATGAAAGCTCCTTTGTGTTGTTTATATCATATTTTAGTTTCCTAGTTCATATTGTTAAGAGATATTGACACGATTTTACCGTGTGTATAACGCAAGTGCACGCGTCAATGTAATGCAGGCCTTGTGAGGCCCGAGTCAAACACAAGGACACGAAATTCTCGGTAGACTCCTACTAACTACTCGTGATCAGCTAGACCAATTAAAAAGGTTTGAGAGTTGATTTGAAAAAAAAAGTAAAATAAAAATAGAAAAAAAGAAAGAAAACAAAGCAATTGATTAAATGGTTGGTTTAATCAATTTAAAATGGCATCTTTAGGATTGAGGTTTCACTGCAGGTTCTCATTTTACTATTTCTCACACAATTATCCTAATTCGTCTCCTATTTCGGGTAGTGGCCTGTAGTCAGAATTGTTTGTTGTCGCGATACAATTTAGTACCTAAATCTCGGTCGATTCTACGGTCGTAGTAACCTATACCCTAAACTAGGTGCATGAAGATCATACTCTGGGTTTCCACCATTAATCGTACATCGCCTTGTTCAAAGGATTTATTAGTTAATGCGATTATCATCTCTTTTCAACCGTTAATTCTTCTTTCAAAGTAATTAAAGGTATTAGATTATCATTATAGTGATTAATCATAATGATATAATTGAGAAAATGAAATCATACCACAGATTTAAGAGACAAATTATGATAAACTATGTAAAAAGTATCATACAACGATTACCTGGGATACTCCCGGTCATAAAGATAAAGGGGATTAGCCCTGCATGTTCATCTCAATGAAAAAAAACATGAGGAAAGGGGAAAACATGGAGAAAACGTGGATAGATGTTGTGTAACCCCTGAAAGGAGAAGATCTGGGCATTCCTTAGCACGGGGTGAATGTTCTACAGCCTTCCGGTGGTGGAAAATGTCTTCTGCAGCTCTTGGAACGATCGAGGCATAGATGTCGACTCCCTTCTTCTATCCTCTCCTTCTTGAGACTTCTCCGGAGGCTAATGACATGATCCCCTGCTTAGGGCTGTCGTAATTATGTATATGCCCCACTTTAGGTCACCCAAAGATCACCACCATACGATTAGACACGATCTTTAGCAAAAACTGATCTGACGGCGTTGATACCATCGACGTGGGTCGATGGTATCGACCTGCATGAGGCACCCGCGCTTGTGCGATTCTTGGGGTTCTCTCTAATGTGGCCTCGATACTATTGACGGTGTGTCAATGGTATTGATGCCTTAGGCATCACTTTTCTCTGGAATCTGACGATGAAGCTGATTTTTTTGAGGCAAGGTCTATAGTATCGACTTTGGGTCGATAGTATCAACATCTGGAAATCTGGCTCGCTGACGCTCTCTCGATACCATCAACAGTCCCATCGATGGTATCGACTCCTGGTTGCTCTTCTTCGGAAATTCTCTATGACCAGGTCAATGGTATCAACCATCCGTCGATGGTATCGACGTATTTAGATATCTGAATTGCCTGAAATGAAGAGAAGAACACCAATCAAATCCAACAAATATGATCTTTTATACCAAATAAGGTGAAACAAGGTAAATTTGATGCATTTTGAGATCATAGACTAAGGAAAGTGAATCATGTGATATTAAGCACAAATTTGACTAATAAACGCATAAAACGAATGTAAAACTAGCCTATAAAAGTGACTCATAATCCTCACATCAAACTCCCCTAAGCTTGAACTTGCTCATCCTCGAGCAACAAAACTATAGAATAACATTGTGAGAGTCAACTAAAGAACATGTTTGCATAAAAGACATCTCTATATGATTCCCACCTGTCATTCACATACCAGCCTTTACTAACCACAAAACGATAACTACCCTAAGGTGACAATAATCATCCATAAGAGATGCCCACCCCCTGAACGACGTACACTATAAAATAAGGTAGTTAAGATAATAAATTCCTCTGGTTTAGGCTTGGTGCATCTTGTGATCTCCTATCTGCATTGCTCATGTACTAACTACCATCTTCATGGAAGCAGATCTCCATATATACAAGAATGAGGAGATAATCATTGGTGGCCTACCATTTTGAGCAACCAGTGGATGAAATGGGAAGCTGTGGAAAAATGAAAGCACAAGACAATTTTAACATGCAAAATCAACAAAGCTAACCTAAATGATGCATATGCATATGAACATGACCTAATGCCTACATTTTGGGTGGAATGATGCACGTTCTTGCTATCCCATCTCAACGTGAGATATAATTTCTACAAACTACAACATGTGGTCATTCTTCCTCTTATGCAGGTGAAACAAGTTCTTTTCTCCCTCGAATTTTACTTTATTATCTTTTTTTCAAACCCTCATCTTACAATTGACTAGAAGAACATTCACCATATTATTTTCTTTATTCTTTTTTTTCCATTTTATTTTCACATAACTACTATCATTGAAGCATTCCAACTTACTTTTTAGAGGGTATAGAACAAATTTCCTGCTTTACTTATTTTTCAGAAGAAATAAGGCACATAATGTCCTATATGCTCAAAAATATGCAAAATGCAACTACATGAAAGTAATTATGATACTATAAAGACATATGCACTTGAGAATGTGTGCATGCATGATTCATCTACAAGTTTTTCTTTCATTTTCCATTTATTGTAATGCAAAATCTAGATATAATGCAATCCTATCTAGATGACATGCAATCAAGAAATGAAAACAGTAATGTGCTCCCAGTTGTTATGGTAGAATGTGAATAAAATGAGGTGGATAGATCACAAGACTAATTGACAAAACCTTTGGCGAATATTATATGTCCCTCCTTACTGACCTGCATAACAATCAATCAAAGGGCTTCTCTCTCTCACTTTTGATTAACGTCCCGCTACCATTTGGTCAGTTTAGGCTCAACATCCATGTCCGTCCACATTTCTTGAATCATAAGGATGTACAGTTATGATCATATGTTTTAAAGTTGACAAACCCAATTATTTTCATAAGTTGTATGCTCAATTCCAAATAAATTCAAGTTGCAAATTCTGAACAAGTTTTTAATTATGTTCAATTTCAGATGATTGTGCACATAACTCCCGTGTGAAAACATTGAGATGACACATTACCATTAGACATCCATGGATTACACTAGAAAGCCTTAAATAATAAAATTACTCAAAACTAGAAGAAATTGCCAAAATCTAAGATGACATGCTAAAATAAAAGAAAAGGAAATAAAAATGAGATAGAAATTGTTCCATCTCCCCCCCAAGCTTGAATTCGACTATGACATCATAGTCAAAAACAATCTCAAAAGGTGGAACATTGATACCCATTATCGATCTGGTGATGGAAAAGGTGGGTGTTGCTGGATGTTCGGGTCCCATTTAGGATACTGCCCCTGAAAGGTGGGACCATATGGCGGCATGGGCGGAGGTTGAGGATATCCCTCGAAGTAGTTTTGGCTCAAGTAGTGATCATAGAACGACTGCTGCTGCATCTCCATCCTATGCAACCTGTTGTGAATATTTTCTTGGTTGGTGAGGAGGAGGCACTCGTTCTCATAAATTGCCTGCTGATTCACAAATAGCCAGTTCGTAGTATCTTGAATACCAGTGAAGGAGGCAGTGTGTTGTTGTTGTGTCTCATGGATGCTCTGGAGCAAAGAGTACATACCCTGCATTGAGTAGACATCCTCTCTGAAATGACCGACACCAAACTAACAATCAAATTAAACGAATGCGAAAGCGATTAGCAGCAGAATTATCAAAAATCACTAAAAATTTAAAACTTTTGTAAAGAGATATTTGAAAGATAAAAACTCTTTCATAAACAACATGATAGGTCATTTACAAACTGATCCATTGATACATCTCTGTAATAAACACATCTCGAGCATTACAACAAAACACACCTTGTTAACTGTACAAGGTAAGATACAAAATCTCGAGGCATCATGCCAAAATCCTCAGACCTACTGACTCCTAGGACCTGAGAGTACAGAGACGACATAAGACATGCTATCTATAAGACTAGACAGTCAGTATCTCCACCTGAGATTCACTGCTGCCCCTGATGTTGTTGTTACTGTTGTTGGTCATTCTTAAATGGATTCCTTCGACCTTGGTGTCTTCCTAAAATGTAGAAACCTACAGGAGTGAGACAATTTAAATAATTGTCCCAGCAAGAGTTATAACTTTCCACCAGAAGCTTTGTTATAGCATATAAGGAATAACAGAAGCAAAGTAACTGAAAATATCAATAACAGGTTTGGTAATAAGTAAAACAACATTTACTTAAGCAATCACTTCATTAAAGCATGTGTATAACATGTATTCTAGAAACTTGAACAAACTATTAAAGTCAACAATGTAACATCAATCATTGTTTCTCGTAGTACAACCTAAGCAGTTATACTATACGGCTGATTATATTTTCCAAACATCATTATGCCCTGCAAAGATGAGGTATACCTCTCAAACTCCAACCGACCATTTATAAAAATCGCGTCGGTACCATACATAGGTCATCAAAAGAGCCAGATTCTTATGACCTCATCTTCCTCAGTCAGTAAGAGGATTTACTTGCAGGACATCTTGTGTCTCTGCTGTAGTAGCTATCTAGGGTATTCTGGAAACTTCACTATAGAGTTACAATGGAGTTATGAACTCTCATCGTCATCGAAAGATTTCTTATTTATCTCTCATCGATGATGTATTAGTAATTTCTTCGGGAGATTTGTGGTACATCACCGGGTATGAATATATAGTGAAGGGTTGAAAGATTAAAGTACATCTACATCAATTCCTACACTAGGACGTAAGGATATTCGCGTCCATATACCCCCATATACTCAAAAGTATATGCTCCAGGAGTTCCCTTAGGAAAACCTGTTTCACCATCATTTGGTATCTGACAATGATGGATCTATGGTCAGGGCTCTACATGATATGATTATACTTGATTAGTTAGGTACATTCTAGCATTCTTTTAGCATCAAGCATGTTTCCAAGCATTAATCATTAGAACAACAGCTATAAAAGTAGAATACTAAATGTATCAAGTCTAACTCACATCAATTATAAATTGGATATCAATTCTTAACCATTTCATTACTATGATTCAAGAATAGGGTATTCAAACCCTTAATTCATCATAAGTCATCTAATTAGCATGGCCTTGATGTTACTCATGGCTCTCATAGCCTATCAATCTTATATGATGGCACTTAACTAGGCAACATGGTATATCACTATTCACAAAGCTAATGACATGCTTCCAATGAATATGATATCATAACCTTTACCTGGATATAATCATCCTTTTATAAGAACCTGCATAGTTAATTCAATTGACAACAATAAACATTTCATTTCCAGATCAGTAATTTATAAAGTAGAATTAACCTTTCAATTCAAGAATAGTACCTTCATGCTTACACTAAGGCTAGGTTCCCTTATTTACATCAATTAGGGTTATTCAATCCCTTTTTTTATGATTAGGAATAATGATTCCTCATCTCATACTTTAATCATGAAGATTCATGCTTAAAAGCATAAGTAGAGTTAGGGTTTGTATTCTTTTACTTCAACATAGGGTTATAGAACCTCTTAGCTCTCGAGGCATAAAGATTTCTCATATTACAACTTGTAATTAGGGTTTCATACTCAAAGGCATAACCCTGAATTACTCCATTTATCAGATCACCCTAAATTAGGGTTTACTATTCACATTACATGTTATTACCCTAGAATTAGGGTTTACTATTCACTTCATAGTGAATTGAGCTCATAGCATCATTATATATGAAAATTATCATCATTGATGCCCTCAAATTAGGTTAAGATTCATTAATCATTATAATTAGGATTTCCATGATCTTACCTTGATGGATCATACCCTAATCATGTACATTCTTACATATTGAAAGTATGTTACTTGATTCTCATCCATATTAGGAGCTTTCTCTCTCTTCTTACTACTAGATGATGTTTAAATCACTCTAGGTTAGATTAGGTCAAGTCATCTTTGATTAACATAGATTAAGTCAACCCATTATAATCATTAGGGTTTGCTTGATCAAGGGTTGTTATCTACTTGAACCCTTCAAGGGTACCTTGGTAATCTTCTTTAATAATCATAACATGGGTCAATCTACTAATCACTTAACCCCTTAATGTCTTTAGGTATCATTAGGGTTTAGATTAAACAACCATTGAACCATCTGAGCCTTCAAGGCATTAAGCATAAAATGATTCAGGAACATGGTTATTCAAACCCTCAGATTATCATAACACCTGCTACCAAGTGACATATAAGCATCAAGTCATCTAACAATGCGCAGTTGGTGTTAAATTTGCGGAAGATCAGTTTTTACACATCTCTAGTGTGGAGATTGATGATCGTTCGGTCTATGGTATGTTGTGGGGAGCTGATGTTGCCCCTTGGAAGATCGTCAATTTGATCAAAGAGGTGAAGGAGATCATTGCGGAGAGGGACATTGCTGGATCTTTAGTGCATAAAGTTATCAATTCGATCCCGAAGGAGATAGGGAGATGGGGTATGCTTTTGAATGAACCGCTTGTTGTTTTTGATATAAGGGATGTTCCTGGTAGGATTAGGGGCATGGTGTTTCTTGAGAAAAACAAAACGCCTTATATTGTGTTGCGGAGAGATAGGTAAGAGGGGATGTGGGCTGGTTGTGCGGCCTAGTTTCTTATTGTGGTGTGTGTTGGTTTGATATGTGGGGTTTTACCTGCGTTTCAGCAAGAGCTGTATGTTTGCTTTTGTTTGCGCCCACACGAGGGGAGTGGGGTGAGTAGATGGTCCCCTGGCTTAATTTAAAAAAAAAAGTCATCTAACAACATGACCTTGATTGAAGAAATGTATATACTTTTCACATATCATTACTCTAAAAGCTTATAATTGTTTTCAAGGAATATGACATCATAACTCTTACCTGGCTATGATCACCTCATAATATCAACATGTATGACTTATACAAATAAGGACATGCATATATAACAATGTCAACACAATACCAAAACTTTTCAATTTCTTTATAGGACACCACGACCGTGCCACCTTGCACGGTCGTGCAAAGTAAGGCTACCACGGCCGTGCTCCCTTGCACGGTCGTGCAAGTTAAGGCTACCACGGCCGTGCTCCCTTACACGGTCGTGCTACATAAGATCATTACATGATTCATATTTATATATATATATATATCTTTCATTCTTTTAACTTGATTAGGTCACATCAACCCTTCAGTCAAGTACATGCTACTATGGTTATCATAGTGTATCAAGCTATTAATCCAATAAATAATTAAGAATTCTCCCTAGAATCGGTTCTTAATCCCTTAGGTATTATTAGGGTTCCAAACTTCGCACCTTCATTGATTATCATTACTAATCATTATTGGATTAATAGAACATTCATCATCTTAATTCTCAAAGATTCAATCACATTGGACCTCCACTTCATAAGGTATCCAATTGAATTACGGTTTCCAATGTTGATTCCTTCAATCATTGAATTCATGGAACCAATTATCAATTGGACCTATACTCATACCTTAATTGAGTTTAATAGGTCAACCTTCAACTGATTTGTCCCTCACTTGACCCTCAATTGACCATCAATTAGGGTTTAACTCAATCAAATTAGGGTTTGGAATCAATAACCCTTCAACATATTTCAATGTGGGTTTAATTGATTTGAACCTATTGAACCATCACTCAATTGGGACATGACCTGACCCTAAATGGTCTTGAGGTCGTTTGGATGACCTCCAAACGGTCTTGAGACCGTTTTCCCATCATATCATCAAAATCCAAGTCAACTAATTAAGGTTTGGATCATTGGATTGATCACCAAAACAACAGTTGATTACATTCCAACTTAGTATCATTGGATCATCAATTGCTTAACCATACTCACCCCTAGACCTCCAAACGGTCTTGGGTGACCTCCAAACGGTCTTGAGACCATTTGGCTGAGTTCCAAATGGTCTTGAGACCGTTTGGCTCAACCAAACCTTGGATTCTAGTGAAAAGTCATTAGGGTTTGAGCTATTGAGTTGATCATCAAATCATCATTGCATTGTATATCAACTTGGTACCTTTAGACCTTTAAACACCTAACCGTACTCAACCCTAGACCTCCAAACGGTCTTGGGTGACCACCAAACGGTCTTGAGACCATTTGGATGAACTCCAAACGGTCTTGAGACCATTTGGCCCATCCATCCTTTGGATTCTATTGAGAAATCATCAAGGATTGGTCTATCGAGTTGATCAACAATTCAGCACTTAATTGCAATATGACTGGTACCTTTGGACCTTCAATTGATCAACTATACTTGACCCCAGACCTCTAAACGTTCTTGGGGTGACCCCCAAACGGTCTTGAGACCGTTTGGATGATCCCCCAAACGGTCTTGACACCGTTTGGGCAAGAAAACCCAAAAAGTCAAATCAATTCATTGGAATTTCAACACTAATTTCGATTATGGTTTGCCCAATTGATTAGCCTTCAACTCATTATTCCTTGAGAATTAACCCCTCCAATTTGTTGAGTAATTAACCAACATAATTAGGAACAGGAATCCCAAACGGTCAATGCTTGGTCAATGCCCTCAAACGGTCTTGCGACCGTTTGCCCAAAATGTTCAAGTTAATCAGATTGAAAATCAGCACTTAATCCAATTAGGTTTTCCTAATTGTTTAGCCTTTAACTCATGATTTCTTGGGAGAGAATCTATAAAATTTGGTGGGTTATTATACCACATCATTAGGAAAAGTAATATCAAACGGTCCATGCTTGGTCAACGCATTCAAATGGTCTTGAGACCGTTTGCCCAAAAAGTTCAATTAAAACAGATTGATAATCAGCACTTAATCCAATTAGGTTTCCCTAATTGATTAGCCTTCAAGTCACGATTCCTTGGGAGTTAATCCCTCAAATTTGGAGGGTCATCAACCAAAATAATTATGAACAGGAATCCCAAACGGTCAATGCTTGGTCAACTCACTCAAACGGTCTTGAGACCGTTTTCCCAAAGAGGTCAAGTTAATCAGGTTGAAAATCAGCATTTAATTCAATTCGATTTATCTAATTGATTGGCCTTCAACCTACGATTCCTTTGGAGTTAACCCATAAATTTTGGTGGGTCATTAGCCTACATAATTATGAACAGAAATCTCAAACGTTCAATGCTTGGTCAATGCCCTCAAACGGTCTTGGAGACCGTTTTCTCCAACCGACCCTGTGAAACCGTTTGCCCTTCAAACGGTTTTGCAAACCGGTTGCCCCAAACCGTCTGACCAAAGGGGGGGGGAAAACAAGACCGTTTGATAAAGTAACATTGGTAATCACGCCCATCTTCTTCTACCTCCAGATCAAGGTCTGTTCTTCGTGGTTTTAGTTGCAAGAAAGAAAGGAAGAGTGGGAAAGAAGAAGAACTAAGTACTAATTGCAAGAACAAAGATATGCATAAGAAAGCAAAAGGTTTGGAGTTATTAAACCCGCCTTAAGGTCGTTCCTTGAGCTCCAAGCTTTCAAGCTTCAAGCCTTTAATGGTTTCTTGAGCTCCACAGGTCGGCCAAGGGTGTTTCTCCAAGGAAAGGTTGGGAAAACATGGCTAGAAAGAGGAAACAAGTAAGGAAGACCATAAAACCAACCTTGCACCATGAATTCCTCCATGAATCCGAGCAAGAAGATGACCAAAGCTTACCTAGAACTCCTTATCTGTCCTCCTTTGCTCCAGAGCTCTGTCCTAAGTCGGTCTAAGCAAGGGGATAAGAATGGAAGTGAAGGAAACGATCCTTGCTAAGTGAGAAAAGGTGTATATATACTTTGGGTGAATTTCCAACATAAGGACAACTTGTTTCTCCATTTCTCATCTAGGTCCTTCCCTTCTTCTAAGCCACGTTTCTCCCTTCCATACTTAAGAAAAACTCATCTTAAACCCAAGGTCTAAAGGTGAAGAAAGCCAACTTTTTACTAAGTTGCACATATAGAAGGGTTATTAGGCTTATAACTTGATTATTTAATTTATAAGGGTTATCATTCTTATTTGATTATTCAATTGAAGTGCCCTATTCATCATTATTACTCTAAATGATGCCAAGAGTCATAAATATACTCTAAAAGGTGTATTTTACAAGTTTCATCCCTCATTTTGGGTAAATTGCACTATACACCAGAATTAGGGTTTTAAGCACAAGGATTGCCCCACAAGCTGCATCTCAGTGCCCAAGCTTGGGGAACCAATCACAATTCATCACATTCACTCTTATGATGTCTCAAAACTAAAGGAACATCTTAACATGTGCAATTTGCAAGTTAACCCCTTTTAATTGGGTAATTTGCACATAGGTCCCTGTATTACAAAATAATATTACAACATTGTTCAAAAGGACATAAAGGGAAATATATATTCCTCAGAAGCTTTAATTACATTATCAAAAGATAACCACAAGTATTTAATCACATGATTAAGAAAAACACCTGGGGTTAGTTCATAACCCAGGTCAGGGATGTTACACTCTCCTTCCTGAGAGGGTTTTGGTGGAAGTGGCTAAGAAGAGGATGAAGCTCCCAGGTAGAAGCGTTGATGCTTACTTGGGGCTACTCGAGACTGAAGAGGAATGAGAGGCTCTTCTTCCTCCTCCTCGCCGTCGCCTGTATCATCGTCTGCATCTACAGCTTCAACTTCTTCCTCAAACTCGGTAATAGGAATGATGGGCCACCGAAAGTGCTGGCCCGCCTAAATGTTGAAGATGGGGTCCGTGTGTGATAGTCATAGATATTCCTTCCTGATGTGGCAATGAGCATATGCCACACCATCATCAATGATAATAAGGTTGGAGCGGTGTAAGTGCTCCAGATCAACTTTATTATTGTTAACTAGTAGAGTGAGTTGTGCCAGATCTAGCCCGAGATAGAGAGCTAGTGGCGTGATAAGACCCCCAAAGTGGATAGGGGATCGTCTGGTACTCTTCCGTACATCCAACACACGCGTTAAGAAAAACGTGCCCCAGTTGAGTTCCTCTTTAGTCAGCAATTTGTAGAGGAAAAACAGATCCGTCTCTTGAAATTTACTCAGCGCCAGATCACTGCGAGCAAAGAAAGTGACGCATAACATGCGATGCAGAACCCGAACAAACGGGTTGCTCAAAGTCGGCCATGGCCTCATTGTGATAGCTCATCACCTTTCCACCTGGAGTGGTCACCAAATCAACAAATATAGCATCATAGTCTGCCCGATTGTGTGGCCTCCTGTGCTGGTTAGGAGAATGATACCAGTTGTAGATAGAATTAAACTGAGTGAGGGTAATGGTGCAGTTGTTATTGAAGAGTTAGAAAGACACTCGCCCTTTGATCCACTCTCGATCGGTGGTGATTAGTTCGTTGGGCGCGACGTAGATATCAAGAGATGCCATGAATTCCGCCACCAACTCCTTGTAAGTTGTCCATTCACTGGAAAGGGGTGGCCCTCGGCGTCGTACTAGACTTGGGAAGGAAACGTTTGGGTATGCCTAGCCTAACCCTAAAGGACATAAGCAGAGTTGGCCTCAAACCCGAGGTCGTGGATCATAGCCAGATTAACATATCAGGTCGGCTCGATTTTTTGCTTCAATAGCTCCTCATAAATTTTCCTCAGTTCCGCCGAAGAGTGAACGATCCTTAGATGGGGAATCGAGCCTGGTGGTGGTGGAATGAATGTCTCAATCTCCATGGGCCCCCCCCCCCACGAGGAAGAAGCTCATGTTGTCCTCACCATTGTGAACAACAAAGGATAACGAAGAAGTGCTCGGTGAAGGTCGGTGAAGATGATCCCCACAGTCAATGAAGAGCTCGAGGAAGATTGCTCACTTGCTATATGCTCGGTGAAGACCTTTGGTTGCGCACAAGTGCTCAAGCGCAAGTAGGAAAGGAGAAGGTCTGAAGGTGTGAAGAGAAAATGAATTCAACCCCTCCTTTTATAGGTGAGATTTCTGCCACTGTTGTCACATCGATACCATCGACGAGGTTTCGATGGCATCGACACCTGTAGCACAATCCGGGTATTTGCTGCTATCGACGGTCGTCGATGGCTATTTGTGGGGGCCCGGATCGATGGTGCATCAATACCATCGATGTGGATCGATGGTATCGACCCATCCCACGAATTGACTTCTTGATTTGGCGGGCTCTGTTGATATCTTCTCGTGGATCAGTGACGTGTCTCGTCGATACCATCGACAGGTGGTTGATGGTGTCCACTTTTTCTATTTCAATCACCCTCGCGAGGCCCGGGCGCTACTTCCTCACTGCTGCCAGGTCGATACCATTGACAGGGATGTCGATGGTATCGAATTTACTGGGACGGATTTCTCTAAAAAGCTTCAGGATATCGCGAGCATTGACTTCTTGGTCGATACTATCGACCCGACACTCTCGTTTTTCTAATGTCGCTGATGGTATTGCGATACCATCGATGAGTCCGTCGATGGTATCGACTCTGAAAATTTTTTGTAGCCTCTTGCTTGCACCCAGGTCGCTACCGTCGACACTATGGTTGATGGTATCAACCTTCTATTAGTACTACACACTGAGCAAACTTATTAGGGTATCATTTTTACACTAAAAACAAAATTAACCAAAACTAACTTGAAAACATGACAGAAAATAAAATAACTAGAAAAAATGTGAACTACTAATGGTTGGGTTGCCTCCTAACAAGCGCCCTACTTTAACATCTTAGGATAGATGCAATCAAACTCATCATTCTTCCTTAAGTGCCATGAGTTTAAACTCATGCACCTTTCTCGTGTAATCCTTCCCATAGTAGAGCTTCAATCATTGACCATTCACTATGAATGTTAACTCTCCATCTCTCACCATAATAGCACCATGTGGTTAGACATCTTCCACCACAAAAGGTGCACTCCACTGGGATTTCAATTTCCCTAGGTGCAATTTCAATCTCGAGTTGAACAATAATACACTATCTCCCTTTTTGAAAACACGCTTTTGAATGTGGCGATCGTGGATTTGTTTTGTTCTTTCTTTGTAGATCTTTGAGTTTTCATAAGTGTTCATCCTTAGCTCATCTAACTCATTTTGCTATAACATTCTCTTCTTTCCTGCATCATCATAACTCACATTATGTTTCCTTAACACCCAATGCGCCTTGTGTTCTAACTCCACCGGCAAATGACAGGCCCACCTATAAACCAACCTAAAAGGCGTGGTGCCTATAGGTGTTTTAAAAAAAGTCATGTATGCCCACAGTGCATCTGGTAGCAACACACTCCAATTCTTCCTTAACGAGGCCACTGTACGTTCCAAAATCTACTTAATTTCTCTATTTGACACTTCCACATGCCCTTGTGTTTGTGGGTGGTATGTGGTACCTACATTGTGCTTAACCCTGTATTTGCTCAATAACGCAGCAAACTTTTGATTTGTGAAATGGGTGCCTCCATCGCTAATGATCATCCGTGGCACACCAAACCTGTTGAAAATATGATCTTTCACAAACCTGCACACTACAATAGCGTCGTTAGTCCATGTGGGTATTGCCTCTACCCACTTCAATACATAATCAATGGCAAGCAAAACATATAAATTGGAATTTGAGGACACAAAGGGTCCCATGAAATCAATGCCCTACAAATCAAATACCTCCACTTCTTGAAACACGTTGAGGGGCATCTCTTGCCTTTTTGATATGTTACCTGCCCTTTGACATGAATCACATCTCCTCATATAAACATAGGTGTCTCGGAAGAGTGTAGGCCAATAAAGACCACTCTCTAGCACCTTGGCCGCCATCCTTGATCTTGCATGATGACCGTATATGGGTAGTGTATGACAGTGGCTAAGCACACTATCATATTCAACCTCTCGTACACACCTGCGCAAAATGCCATCCCTGCATTGTCTCAAAAAAATGGGATCATCCCAGAAATAATATCTCAATGAATGGAAAATTTTCTTTTTCTCTTGCTAAGTCCAATCATCTCGGATTTCTTTACATGCAAGATAATTAATAATGTATGAAAACCATGGATCCTTAGATTTTAATGAAAGGATTTGCTCATCGGGAAATGTCTCGGTAATGGGTATATTGATATCTCTCTCATCTACCCACTCTAACCGAGATAAGTGGTCCGCAACCACATTCTCAATTCCCACCTTATCCTTAATTTCAATTTTAAACTCTTGTAAAAGTAAGATCCACCTAATCATCTGAGGCTTGGCATCTTTTTTCTCCATTAAGTACTGTATGGCAACGTGGTCCGTCCATACCACAACTTTTGACCCCACTAAATATTGCCGAAATTTTTCGAATGTGAAAACCACGGCAAGAAGTGCCTTTTCAGTGGTGGTGTAATTAAGTTGTGCCTTATTTAAAGTCTTAGATGCATAGAAAATCACTACGAGTTTATTCTCAAAATGCTGTCCAAGAACATCACCTACAGCAAAATCCGATGCATCGCACATGAGCTCAAAGGGTTTAGTCCAATCTGACATTTGAACAACTGGTGCAGAGATCAATTTTTCCTTAAGTACATTGAAGGCATGCAAGCATTTTTCATTGAAATCAAACATTGCATCTTTTTCAAGCAATTCAAACAATGGTTTAGCGATTTTAGAGAAATCCTTAATGAAACGGCGATCAAACCCTGCATGACTGAGAAAACTCCTCACCCCTTTCACTAAATTTGGTGGAGGTAGTTTGGAAATAACCTCAATCTTGATTGGATCCACCTCCAGTCCCTTGCTAGACACCTTGTGTCCAAGCACAATTCCTTCGCTAACAATCATATGAAACTTTTCCCAATTAAGGACTAGATGTGTGTCCTCACATCTTTGTAAAAGTTTATCCAAATTGTACATGCACTAATTGAACGACGCACCATAGATGGAAAAATCATCCATGAAAATCTCTAAATAACGCTCAACCATATCTGAGAAAATAGCAAGCATGCATCGCTGAAAACTAGCCGGTGTGTTGCACAACCCAAACGACATGCGGCGATATGAAAAAGTCCCGTAAGGACAAGTGAAGGTAGTCTTCTCTTGATCCTTCGGGTCTATAAAAATCTTATTATAGCTAGAATTATTGTCCAAAAAGAAAAAATGAGAGCGGCCAGCTAGCCACTCTAAAATATGATCAATAAATGGAAGAGGAAAATGGTCTTTTAAAATGGCAGAGTTGAGGTGACTATATTCAATACAAACTCACCAACCGGTTACCAATCAGGTGGTGATGGGTTCATTTAGCAGATTTTGAGTGACAGTAATTCCCCCCTTTTTAGGGACTACCTGTGTTGGGCTTACCCATGACGAATCTGAAATGGCATAGATGATTCCCATAGAACGGAGCTTAATCAACTGCTTCTTGACGACCTCCATCATGCTCGAGTTGAGTCGACGTTGCGTTTGAATCACAGGCTTGGATCCTTCCTTGAGCCGGATCTTGTAATGACAAAGAGTAGGGGAGATCCCCTTAATATCAGAGATTGACCACCCAAATGCACCACGGTGGTTCTTTAGCACGATCATCAATTGTTCTTCCTCCTTGACACTCACACATGCTGAGATGATCACTGGGAGCTTCTCATCATCTGCTAAGAAAGCATACTTCAAATGAGGGGGTAGCGGCTTCAACTCGAGATTTGGTGGGCTGACCGACGAAGATTGAAGCGGTGGTGGCACCAACCCTAGATCTTCATAATGCTTGGCGAAGAAACAAGGAAGCACTTGAAGCATCTTTACACATTCTCGTAAAGACGTGCTTCTCATCCAATCATCCATGACATTGAATAGGCATGTCTCAAGGGGAAATTTTGGATATGAGTCGATCATTGAGACTGCTATAGCATCATCCTCAGTAGATAGAGAAATTTCTTCCTCTTCATCGTTTGGATAACCCACGGCTTTGCAAAGAGATATAACTTCTGTTTGTTCCATAATATCCATGGCCAATGTTCCTATGTCTACTTTAGTCATAATGTGAGCCATATCCAGAAATGGATTCCCTAAATAAAGAGAAATATTCTGATCATAGTGCTTCACCTTGCGACATTGCTCATTTTCCTATGATTGTTTTGTGTTTGGTGGCATGACCATCTCAAATGTGTCACAAGCTATACCCAACATCAAACGGCCTCTACCCATTTCCAGTATCATATCAGTAGTAGCCTGGAAAGGTCTTCCGAAGAGAAACCCATTCGCTTGTTCATATTGCATCTCCATTACTACAAAATTTACTGGAAATACAAATCTGTCAACTTTCACCAAGACATCCTCACAAATTCCAAATGGCCTAACCACAAAATTATCCGCGAGTTAAATCGTCATGTTTCTTTGTCTAGATTCTTTAAGTCCCAACTTATCAAAAGTAGATAAGAGCATCAAGTTTATACTTTCCCCAGAATCGCACAATGCTTCACCAAATTTCACCTTGCCAATGTAACATGAAATATTGAAGCAGCCCAGATCTTGTAGCTTTGGTGGCAATGTGCCCAAAATGAAGGTGCTAACTTTCTCTTTAAGAACTACCACCTCAGTATCAGGAATCTTCCTCATCTTAGTAATTATATCCTTCAAGAATTTGCCATAAGAAGGTATTTTCTCAATCGCCTCCAACAAAGGAATGTTAACAGAAAGTTTTTGAAAGCTGTCTAAAAATTTCTTAAATTGTGCATCCACTTTATTGGCTTTGAGGTTGTTGGGGTAAGGGATGGGGACAACCTGTGCCCTCCAGTGTGGTGGCACATATGACGTCCTCATCTCAGTATTTTGAACAATTTCTTCTTCTGGGATGGGCTCTTCTATGACCTTTTCTGCAACATCATCCACTATCTCTGTGGCTGTGACATCCTTTGTGGCCTCGCCCATTTCTTCTGGCTGTGTTATGCTTGGTTCATTGACCTTGGAGTTTAAAATCTTTTTGCCACTCCTCAACAAAATTGACTTAGCTTGTTCATTCCCTCCTGGAACATTGGTATTTCCCGGAAAACCTTGTTGTGTTGGTTTATTCAGACTTGCTATTTCAACTACTATCTGTGTTATTGATGTCTCAAGAGTCCGCATTTGGGCCCCATGACTTTGTAGAGTTTGCCCAAACTGATTCATAAACTCTCCTTGTTGCTTGATTTGTTGGCCAAAGGTGCTTATTAGCTCTTGATTCTACTTTATCACCTGATTGAGCAACTCATTGCTCTTTTCCTCTGTTGTGGGTTGTGACTTGGCATCTCGATCCTGCAAAAAATTATTTGGATCTTTCCACAAAAACTTTTTGTCTTTCCTCCAAGTTGTAATCATTATTTCTGTACCCTTATTGTTGACACATGTATTTGACCTGCACTTCTTCCTCAGATTCCTCCTCTTGTGCAAGTAGCCTTTTCACAATTAAGTCCATCTTGTCATTGAGTTCTTTTATGGATTTGTCATCTCCCACAACTTTAACTTGTTCCAATGCATCTCTATCACCCCATGACTGTTTTTTAGCCATGTTTTTTAAAATCTCCCAACACCTTATATCTGTGTTGTTCAAGAAGAACCCCGAACCTGCTCAATCTAGGTTGCTTCTATCATGCTCAGAAAGTGCAAAATAGAAAATCTTGACCTGCTTCTCCTTATCTAACCCATGATGTGGGCACCTCCTCAGCATTATCTGAAAGTGCTCCCAAGTCTCAGAATATGTTTCACTGGCTTTCTGGATGAAGTTGAGGATCTTTCTTACAAGATCATTCATTTTCTTAGGCAGGAAGAATCTCTTGAAAAACACTTCAACCATGTGATCCCACAATTCCACATACTCCTCATCCAAATTATGTAGCCATTCTCGTGCATTTCTTGCCAGAGAACTAGGAAATAACTTCAAGTAAAGCACCTCATGTGGAAACCTGTCAATCTTTACCATGTTACAATTCTCCACGAACTGACTTATATGGGTCACTGAATCTTCATTTTTTAAACTGTGGAATGCATTAGACTTGACCAAATTAATTAGGCCTGGATCAATTTTGTAGTTAGGAATGTTGATGGCTTGCTTCTTAATTGATCCCTTAGATGTGGAAGAGGAAGAAGCCTTGATCTTTTCCCATAAAGTATGTTCCTAAGCCATGGCTTCTGGTTCGAAATATGAATCTGAATCCTCAGGTTGATGACTGTGCGTAGTCTGTGCTACGCGTCTTCACCATGCACTAGTACCTTCAAGGTAGTAAATTTGATTAAGCATAGTGCTAGGCGAATACTGAATATGAAAGATAAATAATTAATTTCAAGAATTAAAAATTTTAAATTAAAAATGAAATGTGGCCTAGTGTGGCTGCTTGCAGCACTCGTAGTGTCGTATCCCCGGCAATGACGCCAAAAAAATTGACATGATTTTACCGTGCGTATAACGCAAGTGCACACGTCAATGTAATACAGGCCTTGTGAGGCCCGAGTCAAACATAGGGACACGAAATTCTCAGTAGACTCCTACTAACTACTCACAATCAGCTAGACCAATTAAAAAGGTTTGAGAGTTGATTTGAAAAAGAAAGTAAAAGAAAAATAGAAAAAAAGAAAGAAAACAAAGCAATAGATTAAATGGTTGGTTTAATCAATTTAAAATGGCATCTTTAGGATTGCGGTTTCACCGCAGGTTCTCGTTGTACTATTTCTCACACAATTATCCTAATTCGTCTCCTATTATGGGTAGTGGCCAATATTCATAATTGTTCACTGTCGCGATACAATTCACTACCTAAATCTAGGTCAGTTCTACGGCCGTAGTAACCTATACCCTAAACTAGGTGCATAAAGATCATACTCTGGGTTTCCACCATTAACTGTACATCACCTTGTTCAAAGGATTTATTAGTTAATGTGATTATCGTCGCTTTTCAACCATTAATTCTTCTTTCAAAGTAATTAAAGGTATTAGATTATCATTAGGGTGGTCAATCATAATGATATAATTTAGAAAATGACATCATGCCAGGGATTTAAGAGACAAATTGTGATAAACTATGTAAAAAGTATCATACAATGATTACCCGGGCTACTCCCGGTCCTAAAGATAAAGGGGATTAGCTCTGCATGTTCATCTCAATGAAAAACAACATGAGCAAAGGGGAAAACATGGAGAAAACGTGGATAGATGTTGTGTAACCGCTGAACAGAGAAGATCTGGGCGTTCCTTGGTGCGGGGTGAACATTCTATAGCCTTCCAGCAGTGGAAAATGTGTGCCCTCTGGTGTGCTAGAACATATGATGTCCTCTTCTCAGTCTCTTGAATAGTTTCTTCTTCTGGGATGGGCTCTTCTGTGACATTTTCTACAACATCATCCATTATCTCTGTGGCTGTGACATCCTCTGTGGCCTCACCCATTGCTTCTGGTTGTGTTATGCTTGGTTCATGAGCCTTGGAGTTTAAAATCTTTTTGCCACTCCTCAAAAAAATTGCCTTAGGTTGTTGATCCCCTCCTGGAACATTGGTATTTCCTGGAAAACCTTGTTGTGTTGGTTTCTTCAGACTTGCTATTTTAGCTGCCATCTGCGTTATTGATGTCTCAAGAGTACGCATTTGGGCCCCATGACTTTGTAGAGTTTCCCAAACTGATTCATAAACTCTCCTTGTTGCTTGATTTGTTGGCCAAAGGTGTGCATGAGCTCTTGATTATGCTTTATCACCTGAGTGAGCAACTCATTGCTCATTTTCTCTATTGTGGGTTGTGGCTTGGCATCCGGATCCTACAAAAAAATATTTGGATCTTTCCACAAAAACTTTTTGTGTTTCCTCCAAGAGTAATCATTATTTCTGTACCCTTGTTGTTGAGGCATGTATTTGACCTGTGCTTCTTCCTCAGATTCCTCCTCTTGTGCAAGTAGCCTTTTCGCAATTAAGTCCATCTTGTCATTTATTTCTTTTATGGTGTTGGCATCTCCCACAACTTTAACTTATTCTGGTGCATCTCTATCACCCCATGACTTCTTTTTAGCCATGTTTTTTAAAATCTCCCATCACCTTGTATTTGTGTTGTTCAAGAAGAACCCCAAACCTTCTGAATCCAGGTTGCTTCTATCATGCTCAGAAAGAGAAAAATACAAAATCTTGACCTGCTTCTCCTTGTCTAACCCATGATGTGGGCACCTCATCAACATTATCTGAAAGCGCTCCCAAGTCTCCGAATATGTTTCATCAGTTTTCTGGATGAAGTTGTGGATCTTTCTTACGAGATTATTCATCTTCTCAAGCGGGAAGAATCTCTCAAAAAAATGTCAACCATGTGATCCCACGATTCCACATACTCGTCGTCCAAATTATGTAGCCATTCTCATGCATTTTCTGCCAAAGAACTGGGAAATAACTTCAAGTAAAGCACCTCCTATGGAAACATGTCGATCTTTACCATGTCACAATTCTCCACGAATTGACTTATAAGGGTCACCAGATCTTCATTTTTTTAAACCGTGGAATGCATTAGACTTGACCAAATTAATTAGGACTGGATCAATTTTGTAGTTAGGAATGTTGATGGCCTGCTTCTTAATTGGTCCCTTAGATGTGGAAGAGGAAGAAGCCTTGATCTTTTACCATATAGTCTATTCCTCAGCCATGGCTTCTGGTTCAGAATTTGAATCTGAAGCCTCAAGTTGATGATTGTGCATAGTCTGTGTGTAGTCTATGCTATGCATCTTCACCATGCACTAGTACCTCCAAGGTAGTAAATTTGATTAAGCACAGTGCTAGGCGATTACTGAATATGAAAGATAAATGATTAATTTCAAGAATTAGAAATATTAAATTAAAAATTAAATGTGGCCTAGAGTGGCCAATTGTAGCACTCGTAGTGCTGACAATTGTCGTATCCCCGACAACGGTGCCAAAAAACTTGACACGATTTTACTGTGTGTATAACGCACGTGCACACGTCAATGTAATACATGCCTTGTGAGGCCCGAGTCGAAGATAGGGACACAGAATTCTCGGTAGACTCCTACTAACTACTCGGGATCAGTTAGACCAATTAAAAATGTTTGAGAGTTGATTTAAAAAAAAAGTAAAAGAAAAATAGAAAAAAAGAAAGAAAACAAAGCAATCGATTAAATGGTTGGTTTAATGAATTTAAAATGGCATCTTTAGGATTGCGGTTTCATTGCAGGTTCTCATTGTACTATTTCTCACACAATTATCCTAATTCGTCTCCTATTCTGGGTAGTGGCCTGTAGTTAGAATTGTTCGCTATCGTGATACAATTCACTACCTAAATCTAGGTCGGTTCTACAGTCGTAGTAACCTATACCCTAAACTAGGTGCATGAAGATCATACTTTGGGTTTCCACCATTAACTGTACATCGCCTTGTTCAAAGGATTTATTAGTTAATGTGATTATTGTCTCTTTTCAACTGTTAATTCTTCTTTCAAAGTAATTAAAGGTATTAGATTATCATTAGGATGATCAATCATAATGATATAATTGAGAAAATTCCATCATACCACGGATTTAAGAGACAAATTATGATAAACTATGTAAAAGGTATCATACAACGATTACCCATGCTACTCCCGATCCTAAAGATAAAGGGGATTAGCCCCGCATGTTCATCTCAACATGAGGAAAGGGGAAAACATGGACAAAACGTGGATAGATGTGATGACCCCCCATTTTAGGGTTCTGATATCCAATACAGTACTGTAAGATGGTAGACGTTTGTATATGGTTGAACTTGAATTGATTGGTTAACCAGTTAATAATAATTTCACCTGAAAAATATGATTAGAGATACACTTGTTGATGATGACAACTAATTGGGTTCAAATATGATGAATATGTTTGATTAGTTCATTTGGGTATTTATGAGGACAACACTTGATAATTCATTAATTTGCATGCATAGTTTACACACTTATTTATGAGGAAAAATTGAGGAATTATTTTATGATCAAATTTTGGGATTGGTGTCAAACTTGGCATGAATCTATATTGCATTCTGAAGAACTAGTGGTGTAAATTTCATGATAGTCAGATTAGTCATTCAGAGTTATTGATGTTTGAATTTCTATAAAAGATTAAAATTTCTTTTGATTAGGGACCTAAGTTTGATTATAGAATATCTAGTATCTGTGACATTGCAACGTCACCTGCGCCTTTTTATGATCGCGACTTGGCACAATGATTTGAACTCCCTGTAGCTGTAAATTTGGATCCAGGCCTTGACTTCGTCTATAAGATCCGAGAAGTAGGGAACAGATCAAGGGAGAGATGGTTTGTTGGGTGTAAAACGTACGATAGTAGGAGTTTGTTTCATAGTAGGTGACAAGGGTTTGCAAACCAGTGTAGGCTAGCTCCACAGACACCATAGCAGATGAGCCTCGAGGGCAGTCTGTTACACATCTCCACACCTGCAAAGACCCTTCCCAGGTTTGGAAGGGGGCTGCGAATCACCCTTGATTTCGACAGCTCGTGTTAAGCACATCACTACAGAACAGATGACTGCCACTTGTACGTGAGGAGAGGAAGGAGACAAGGCCGAATTGCCAAGGAGAAACCCCTTCCTCTAGCCTCACAATCCTCCTTTGTTGCGGCAAGGTCAGGACCCTGGAGTCCTGTATCCACAGAGAAGAGCCGGTGAAAGCTAGGAGGAGGCCGAGAACCTTGGTTGGAGTCACAAAGGAGTTTGCAACCTCCCCCGAGTCTTGTTCACGTGCCTCGGAACCTGGAGGGACCCCATCGGAGTTTGAGTTGTAGAAACGCTCGTGGCGGTATGACAAAGACTCGTGCAATGAGCGGAAGACAGAAGGGGAGAGCGATGTCGTGCGATCCAACCCAAAGCAGCTTGACTCCTCGTCGGACTTCCTGCATCCCTATGACGGCGCCCCTTTGTAGACTAAGGGTCTCTGACCATCCCAGGGATTCGAGGAGAGAGAACATTAGAGGCTGATCTAGGGCTTCAGTGCACGGTGTCACCTGCGTCTTGCTCTCCGGAAGAGGCCCCAGGGGCGGCGACCGTGAGCGTCGCTACGAAGGAAGCGGGCGGCGACTCGCGATGCCAATGTCAGAGGACTGTGTCCTGCTAATTAGACCGGGTCCAGAGGAAGTGAACCGCGGGCAATCGTTCGGATCAATACAGAGCCCCTCCACTGAGTGGCCACATGGCATTCAGTGATTGGCAGCATGAGGTAAAACTCTCAAAAAATATCTAAATCTTTGATAAATCATAGTAAATACATATGACATCAGAAAAATGCAAACAAGGTATCGTTACTCTTAGAAAAATTAGTAGAACAAAATGAAACTTAATATCAGACTTTTGATTCTTAAAACACTATGATATAATGTAAGATGCTTTATAATTATTTCGTGAGTAATACATATCATATGATGATATAAAATTATGGAAAAATGTCAGTAAGACCATAACCATGTTTATAATGCATATGATGTTAGATATTTTCATGTTGATGTACGAAATTAGGTAATTTTATTAATATGACTAATTAGGGCTTATAACCTTAATTAATATGCAATAAATGCATACATGCTCAATAAATGATGAGATTTACAGAAAACCCTCTTATCAGTAACTGTAAGATAATATGTAAATATGAGACCAGTTTTGTACACGAAATCCATGTTGTAAGAAGATGAATCTTGATACATGGATTGTAACCCTAACTTGAATAATATATATATGTATATATATATATATATATATATATATATATATATATATATATATATATATATATATATATATATATATATATATATAAACTAGGGTTATTATGTGCACAAAAAGGATATGGGACCTAATATTCAGATAATGAATCATAATCTGGAAAATGACATCAGTAAGATAAATATAAGACAATAATGCAAGTAAACATTGGAATATCCTAATGAGATAATATAAACCCTAATGAACATGCCTAGGGTTAAGATGATGAGAATCTGATGATAGTATGTGGTCTTGTCTTAATCAGGTGACGACCAGACTTCTAGATGATCAAGGATAAGTTAAAAATCTCTGAACTCAGGTACGTGGGATTTATTAAGTATAAGACTAGTTTTCTGGTTGCCTATGATATGCAATATCTTGAATGCTCGTATTTGGATATGATTGCTTGGTTGAACTAGTATGAGTTATACTTCGTCAAATATAATAGAACATAAATGAGTATGATGGGTTGTAGCTACTAGAGCACATAGCCTGGTGTGGATGTATGTTGCCTAACATGGATGTATGATTCCTTGGCCCATGTTAGATGTATGATGATACTATTTTGCCCACACTAGATGTAAATCAAGTGCAAGTATGTGTAGTACAACCGCATCAAAGTGAAAGCAATAAAATGAATGTTTACTTGATTATCACTTTAAATAATGTTTTCTTTTACTCTTTCTTTCTCAAGTTATTTCAATTATGCAAACATATTAGTATGTATCTTTCTACCCACGTACACAACACCTTGTGTGTTGATTCATTGTTTCACGTATGTTTTAGGTTCAGAGATAGCATGGAATAAAAGACGGGGAGTGAGCAGTTTTACAGGTTGTACCTGTTGTCTAAGATCCTAGTTAGCATACATGTTTAGACTTTTGTAAAAATTCTCTTTCAATATACAATTGTTAAGCATTTTGTAATAATTCATTTTGTATAAAAATACATGTCGAATGTTGAGTATGTCATGGTTGTCTGTTCATGTATGCGTATTATGATTCCGCATCGCTCTCTGATATGATTGGATGATGTTTTTGGATTCTAACCTCTCATTCCCAATAGGGTTTGGAGAAATCAAAATCTGGGGACGTCACAGTTGGTATCAGAGCATGAACAATAGCTACACCTGACATTTGCTCACCATAAAACATAAAATCTTGATCTCACCTTTCACTTTAAACCCTAGAAACTTAGTAAGTTGTTTTATAGGAATAAGTTCTGACTTAGCCTCTAGGTTAGAACCTAGATGTTTGAGAACTAGGTTTAGACAAGTGTCTGAAACCCTTTCCATATAGAGCTCATATGTATTGGGTTGCTACACTAGTCTACATCTTGTTCTCACCATTTCAATAGGTGACATGGCACTAGACTATCTACTGGGTGTGGGACACTCGTTTTGCTGGTTTGGTTTTGTTTTCCAATCGGCTCGAGCCTCGATAGTTTTCTCTGCCGTCTGCCTTCTCGGAGAAAAACTATATAATATTTTATTACCTATATGTAAATATAAAAATGTGTCCCTCACACTAGAGAGCAGTTAGTGTTCATGTAACCTAAGTGAAAGGGAGTGAAATCAGTCTAGAAGAGAGAATAGATCTAGATTAGATGTCTAGAGCCTCATAAGTTATGTGATAGATAGATAGACAAAAGAAATACAAAGGAAATAAGCATATAGAATCTTATCTAACTTTAATCCATGCTGGTATAAGTTTCCTTATTAAGTTTTGAGTTGTATATGAGCCGAATCCACTCTTAGAGTATCTATGCTAAATCTTGATGATGAAAGTACATTCCCTTTTCGTACTTAAGATAAGCTAAGTTAAGATAGAGATGAGTGTGCATGAGCCTCAAGCTATTATACAAGGAGGATGTCTAGTGGTAGGATGAGATATGTGGTGAACTCTAGAGAGAGTAAGACCCACAAGGATAAGGTCATAGGACCTAGACTCCAATATATGAGATATGTGTTAAAAAAATGTGTCCTACACTAGACTACTCTTGAGTGTTGAGTTGAGTCCTCATGCATGATTCAAATCTATATGTGAGAATTGGGTAAAAGAAAATGATGGGTAGATGACCCATATGATAAAGTCAATCCTTTGGCTGAGTTAGGTCCTAGCTGGAGTGACATATTTTGTGAATCTCATCATTAGTTGCAAGTGAGGTAATATATGAACTCAAGTCATGAGAGTATGATGCTTTGTGCAAAATATACTCAAAATACATGTTCTCCCTTCTTCTTCTCTTTCTTAATATATGATTATAGAAACCTCACTTGAGTTATATAGATGATTTATATATGAGAAGTCACTCATATAAGCTTGACCTATTCTATATTCCCTTTCTATATCATACACGTATATCCAAGTTTGAAATCATGATAAGATTGGCTTAGTATGTTCTCTTTCACATGTAATGTCATATATGCAAGATATAAGTTTGAAATCATGGGCTTAAAAAAAATTAAGATGTCTTTGGATCATATGTTACATGATCAGAATATAGTTCTTAACTTCAATTCTTATAAATCTATGATTCTAGATTGAAGACAATTCTCACTCAATAGGGTGCAGACCCTAGTATGTAAATATGAAGATCCATAGCCCTCTAACAATGAAATAACAATAAGATGTTGACAATAAATGGATAATTGATGTTAAGTCTGATAATTTTAGAAAGTAATGACATGAAATTTGATATCACCTTACATTACTGAATAGGGTGAAGATAAAACCTTGAGCAATACCTCTTGTAACTATAAAGGTGTGAACAAGCTCGAATATTTAGGAAATGAAGATTGTATGCCCAAAGACACTAGAATGTCGTGTTATGGCCATGCTATTAAATGTTGCCGCCTTGGTTTATCACCCCTCGGCCTCCGTCACGGGCGTGGGAGAGGGGGAGAGAATGCCTCTCTTTATCCCAATATTAAATGATGTTTTGACCTATATAAGGTGGGGTGGGTGCCCCTACATGATAAATAACCTAAGATGACAACTTAGGGCATATCTGCACTTATGGATGGTCTTGGCATCTAGGAGTGGTGACTATATAACCTAGAATTCTTGATGTCACCTTGAGTATAAGTTCAGTTGAATTCCAAGGACGAAATTCTTTTTAAGGTGGGGTGAATGTGATGACCCCCCATTTTAGGGTTCTGATATCCAATACAGTACTGTAAGATGGTAGACGTTTGTATATGGTTGAACTTAAATTGATTGGTTAACCAGTTAATAATAATTTCACCTGAAAAATATGATTAGAGATACACTTGTTGATGATGACAACTAATTGGGTTCAAATATGATGAATATGTTTGATTAGTTCATTTGGGTATTTATGAGGACAACACTTGATAATTCATTAATTTGCATGCATAGTTTACACACTTATTTATGAGGAAAAATTGAGGAATTATTTTATTATCAAATTTTGGGATTGGTGTCAAACTTGGCATGAATCTATATTTCATTCTGAAGAACTAGTGGTGTAAATTTCATGACAGTCAGATTAGTCATTCAGAGTTATTGATGTTTGAATTTCTATAAAAGATTAAAATTTCTTTTGATTAGGGACCTAACTTTGATTATAGAATATCTAGTATCCGTGACATTGCAATGTCACCTTTGCCTTTTTATGATCGCGACTTGGCACAATGATTTGAACTCCCTGTAGCTGTAAATTTGGATCCAGGCCTTGACTTCGTCTGTAAGATCTGAGAAGTAGGGAACAGATCAAGGGATAGATGGTTTTTTGGGTGTAAAACGTACGATAGGAGTTTATTTCATAGTAGGTGACAAGGGTTTGCAAACCAGTGTAGGCTAGCTCCACAGACACGGTAGCAGATGAACCTCGAGGGCAGTCTGTTGCACATCTCAACATCTGCAAAGGCCCTTCCCAGGTTCGAAAGGGGGCTGTGAATCACCCTTGATTTTGACAGCTCGCGTTAAGCACATCACTACAGAATAGACAGATGCCACTTGTACGTGAGGAGAGGAAGGAGACAAGGCCAAATTGCCCAGGAGAAACCCCTTCCTCTAGCCTCGCAATCCTCCTTTGTTGCGACAAGGTCAGGACCCTAGAGTCATGTATCCACAGAGAAGAGCCGGTAAAAGCTAGGAGGAGGCCGAGACCTTGGTTGGAGTCACAAAGGAGTCTGCAACCTCCCCCGAGTCTTGTTCACATGCCTCGGAACCTGGAGGGACCCCATCAGAGTTTGAGTTGTGGAAACGCTCGTGGTGGTATGACAAAGACTCGTGCAATGAGCAGAAGACAGAAGGGGAGAGCGATGTCGTGTGATCCAACCCAAAGCAGCTTGACTCCTCGTCGGACTTCCTGCATCCCTATGACGACACCCCTTTGTAGACTGAGGGTCTCTGACCATCCCAGGGATTCGAGGAGAGAGAACATTAGAGGCTGATCTAGGGCTTCAGTGCGCGGTGGCAAATGCGTCTTGCTCTCCGGAAGAGGCCCCAGAGGCGGCGACTGTAAGCGTCACTACGAAGGAAGCGGGCAGCAACTCGCGATGCCAAAGATGGGGTATTGTCTCCTGCTAATTAGACTGGGTCCAAAGGAAGTGAACCACGGGAAATCGTTCGAATCAATAGAGAGCCCCTCCACTGAGTGGCCACATGGCATTCACTGATTGGCAGCATGAGGTAAAACTCTCAAAAAATATCTAAATCTTTGATAAATCATAGTAAATACATATGACATCAGAAAAATGCAAACAAGGTATCATTATTCTCAGAAAAATTAGTAGAACAATATGAAACCATAATATCAGACTTTTGATTCTTAAAACACTATGATATAATGTAAGATGCTTTATACTTATTTCATGAGTAATAAATATCATATGATGATATAAAATTATGGAAAAATGTCAGTAAGACCATAACCATGTTTATAATGCATATGATGTTAGATATGGTCATGTTGATGTACGAAATTAGGTAATTTTATTAATATGACTAATTACGGCTTATAACCTTAATTAATATGCAATAAATGCATACATGCTCAATAAATGATGAGATTTACAGAAAACCCTTTATCTGTAAATGGAAGATAATATGTAAATATGAGACCAGTTTTGCACACGAAATCCATGTTGTAAGAAGATGAACCTTGATACATGGATTGTAACCCTAACTTGAATAATATATATATAAACTAGGGTTATTATGTGCACAAAAAGGATATGGGACCTAATATTCAGATAATGAATCATAATCTGGAAAATGACATCAGTAAGATAAATATAAGACAATAATGCAAGTAAATGTTGGAATATCCTAATGAGATAATATAAACCCTAATCAACACGCCTAGGGTTAAGATGATGAGAATCTGATGATAGTATGTGGTCTTGGCTTAATCAGGTGATGACCAGACTTCTAGATGATCAAGGATAAGTTAGAAATCTCTGAACTCAGGTACGAGGGATTTATTAAGTATAAGACTAGTTTTCTGGTTGCCTATGATATGTAATATCTTGAATGCTCGTATTTGGATATGATTGCTTGGTTGAACTAGTATGAGTTATACTTCGCCAAATATAATAGAACATAAATGAGTATGATGGGTTGTAGCTACTAGAGCACATAGCCTGGTGTGGATGTATGTTGCCTAACATGGATGTATGATTCCTTGGCCCATGTTAGATGTATGATGATACTATATTGCCCACACTAGATATAAGTCAAGTGCAAGTATGTGTAGTACAACCACATCAAAGTGAAAGCAATAAAATGAATGTTTACCTGATTATCACTTTAAATAATGTTTTCTTTTACTCTTTCTTTCTCAAGTTATTTCAATTATGCAAACATATTAGTATGTATCTTTCTACCTACGTACACAACACCTTGTGTGTTGATTCGTTGTTTCACGTATGTTTTAGGTTCAGAGATAGCATGGAATAAAATACGGGGAGTGAGCAGTTGTACAGGTTGTACCTATTGTCTAAGATCCTAATTAGCATACATGTTTAGACTTTTGTAAAAATTCTCTTTCAATATACAATTGTAAAGCATTTTGTAATAATTTATTTTGTATAAAAATACATGTTGAATGTTGAGTATGTTATGGTTGTATGTTCATGTATGCGTATTATGCTTCCGTATCGCTCTCTGATATGATTTGATGATGTTTTTGGATTCTGACCTCTCGTTCCCAATAGGGTTTGGAGAAATCAAAATCCAGGGACGTCACAATAGATGTTGTGTAACCCCTGAACGAAGAAGATCTAGGCATTCCTTAGCGCGGGGTGAATGTTCTACAACCTTCCGGTGGTGGAAAATGTCTTATACGGCTCTTGGAATGATCAGAGCGTAGCTCTCGGCTCCGTTCTTCTCTCCTCTCCTTCTTGAGACTTGTCTGGCAGCTAATGATGTGATCCTCTTCTTAGGGCCGCCGTAATTAGGTATATGCACCACTTTAGGTCGCCCAAAGATCACCACCATACTATTAGACATGATCTTCAGCAAAAACTGATCTGATGGTGTCGATACCATCGACGCAGGTCGATGGTATGGACCTGCATGAGGCACCGACGCTGGCGCGATTCTTGGGGTTCTCTCCGATGTTGCCTCGATACCATCGATGGTGTGTTGATGGTATCGACGCCTTAGGTGTCGCTTTTCTCTGGAATCTGACGCTGAAGCTAATTTTGCTGAGGTGATGTCGATAGTATTGACTTTGGGTCGATAGTATCGACATCTGGAAATGTGGCTCGTTGACGCTCTCTCGATACCATCCATGGTATCGACTCCTGGTTGCTCTTCTCTGACAATGCACTGTGACCAGGTCGATGGTATTGACCATCCATCGATGATATCGACGTGTTCAGATATCCAACTTTCCTGAAATGAAGAAAAGAACACCAATCAAATCCAACAAATATGATCTTTTATACCAAATAAGGTGAAACAAGGTAAATTTGATGCATTTTGTGATCATAGACTAAGGAAAGTGAATCATGCAATATTAACCACAAATATGACTAATAAACACATAAAACAAATGTAAAACTAGCCTATAAAAGTGACTCAAAATCCTCGCATCAGATAGTTATGAAACAATGTTGTCGAAACTTCTTAATCAACTGAAATCTTTTGAATCAAGTGATCTCTATTTTAGTTTAATTATCTAGTTTTCTTAGTTCACTAGTGTAAAACCAAAGCGATCTTAAAAATGATCTAGATTGATGAAGCTTAATACACTTGCCCCTAATAGAACCTCATTCCTTAGATGACCTTGACGATACTACATGCACATGTATGCTTGCAAGGTAGTGCTTGAGTTTACAAATTTAAGACTTGCGCACACAACTAACAATACACATAGCCATATCTACTTAGATTCATCAATAAATGTGGCAAAATATTGATAACCACCTTTGGAATTTCTACTAAAAGGTCCACATACATCATTATGTATGGTTCATTATAGGTCACTTGTCCTTTCACTATTACCAATAAAATATTCTTTTTGATATCCTAATGAACTAGATTTTAGATGTCTCAATTGATTGAAAATTAAATGAGTCCATATATCTATCTTTATAGGGTCTATAAATATGTTTCTCATATATGTGACCTAGAAGACAGTGCCACATATAAGTTTTGTTTGAGTCTTTGAATTTAACTTGCTTAGAATTTATGTCATAGATTTTGTATATAGATCTAAATAACAAAAAGCATAAGATCTAGGGGCACTTCTATAAAAGATGTCAATTTTATAAATAGAAGATGGACTATTCTGGATATGAAATTCAAAATCATTCTTGTCCATACATGAAATAAAAATGATGTTCCAATGTATGGAATACATATAATAGAACTTCTCTATTTCAATTTCAAACCCACTGGACATGGATAAATGGTAGGGGCCTACATTAGTGGCATCAAATCTTGCTATGTTTGCAATGTGTAGCTTGACCTCCTCGTTTGTGAAGGGCCTACTTCTTTCTTAATCCTGCACAACTAAACATATATGAGATTTAGTTTCCATTTCTTATACCCAAGATGAAGTTGTAGATAAATTGATCTGTAAAACCTATATACGTAAAGTGAAGCCTATTTCCTCTACTTCTTCGTCTTCAGTTCCTTCAGGTAGACATTGTTGGTATGTAGGCCCTGAGAGCCAATCATGGGATAATTGGTGGGATACATTAAGATTGATTTGATAAACATCAAAGGCAAGCTTCCAACTCTTTCTGGTTCAGTCATATGAGATAATGATAGAACAGATTGAATGTCTATAGAATGACAGTACTCAATGACATATGATTTCAGGTTCAGGACATGAACGATGAGATCATACAGATGCTAAGAGTTTGTACATTCTTATTATATCCCTATTCGGATGTCATTGTGGAAGTTAGATAGACAACAATGACACACAAGACTAGATTGTGGTGTTGGTTGATGATAGAATATCGTTAGTCATGATATGGAGATATCAAACCAAACACATATGTACTTGTTGGAGAACAAGTGTACCGGAAAGACCCACTGTGAGTTTTACACATGGAACCATGACATGGTAGTCACAGTCAGTACCCATAGTGATGGTGGTGAGTGTGATTCTTTGACCTAAAATCACTACACTCAACACATGTCGTTGGGTACACTTTGACATCATCAAACGCAATCCTGAAACATGGGTTGTTATAAAGGTGATGATTGGGTGGATTTGACACATGGGGCTTTTGAGGGGTGAGTGATAGATATGAGATTTTTCCCTCCTGAGGGAGTTTGATATCCATGGCCACTTGATGAGTAGGATTGAGATAGGCATGCATTCATGTGTGAATCAGTATGTGATATTGATGTCATACATATCTCCTCCAATCTACTCTAGGATCAAGAAAGTGAATGAACGTTGACAGGATGACTGTTCCATGCCTTGAGTTCATTTGGGATATCAGTGACAAAGGAATTATACATTCGTTGTAACACCATTCAAGGATTGTAGGATTGAAAGTTGTTCTGCAACTTTCCTTTTCACTTGGGTAGCACTGATGTGCGACTAGGCACCACTCTTTGCTTGGGAAGTCATAAGTGTTATGGAATTTCACTGCCAATGTGAAATGGAGCTATAGGGTCACACAAAGGATTTAACCTAGAAGAGGAGTTTATCCATAAATGATGTTTGGATTGATTACTAAAGGAGTTTAGTAGTTCAATTAAACACTCAATTGATTGATAGCTCAAAATCATAGTGTTCAAGGTGTTGGACCAGATGATTAAGAGTATCAGATTGATTGGAACTGCAATTGACTAATTTGTACAGTCTACTACCTGAACCGATCGGCTCACATGGCTGAACTGACTGGCTCAGGTTGATGAACCGATCGGCTCAAGTGGTGAGTTGATCAGCTCATGTGTCAATGAAACGATCAACTCAATTGTTGAACCGGTCGATTCGTGTGACCAACCGAGATTGTTTGGAAAGTCAAAAGACTCTTTTTGCAAATATATATTTGTTTCACTTGTACAAATTTGATTTGGACAAGGACTAATATTTGATGAGTGGGAAACAAACATGAAAGTCAATTCGCGTTGGACCAGGACCACGAACCGATCGGCTCATGTTTGAACTGATTGACTCAGGAGTCCCAACTGATCGATTTAGGTATCAACCGATCGGCTCAGGTCCCCAACTGACCGTTTCATGCTTGAAATGATCGGTTCAGCTGGCATAGTTGGTTGTTTTGTGGAAAATCGTGAATCTTCTACTCCTGATGTAATCCCGCATTGCCCGAGGTAGAGAACCATGTCCCATGACCCTCCTATATATAGGGGTATTGGGGGCTTCTCAAAACACAACTCAGAACACCAGTTTCTCTGCAAAGTTGTCATTCTCTCTGGTTGTGGTAACCGAGAGAGCCCGAGAAAGTGCTACCTAATAAGGGAGACACAACAAGGGAAAGACACTATAGAAAAGAAACTGGTTGCAGGAGAGTGTGTCAGTGACTAGTATGCTGGCAGGAGGGTGCGACTCCTTCTGATTCCTTGTGGGACAAGGAGATCGGAGTTCCAGGTGGTATGTGTAGACTACTACAGAGGCGGGAGATTTCTACCACTCAGAGGACAAATGTCAATCCTGATAGTCCTGGTGAGACCAAGAGATGCTCAGACACCGTCCAAGACCAGAGGTGAAGATCGTGCAAGCTGCGAGGTAACATCACCGAGCAAGCCTCAAGACATGGCATGTCTCTACAAACCATCTTTCCTACTATATAGATGTTGACACGATTCCTTTATTCTAGGTTTGGGAGAAGAAAATTTTGTTTTCGTTGCCTTATCTGTCTCCCCTAAAACCCAACAGTGGTATTAGAGCCACATCAACTGCTCTATACTTTAGGATTATTGATATGATCGATTTTGGTTTGTCACCTTTATTTATCGCATACGATGTGAATAAAATTGGCTTTGAGCATGTCCAATCTTAAATCCACAAATTCCAATATACATATATGATATGTAATATGAATGCACTCGATACGTGTCACCCTTAAATGTGTTTCATGGTTGATGTATAGCGTGGTTATGGCCAATAAACCCTATGTATGTGTGCTTGGTTGAATGTGGTTGCTTGCATCTCGGTCTGCGCACCGATTCCCTACCTCCTTATTTCTAATGTAACTCGAGATAACTCGAGATTTCTTTCCTACCTTTGCTCCCCCTGAATGTAACTCGGGGTTTCCCAATTCAAATGTAAAATAGGATATATCTTTTATTTCCTGTTATGTCAAAGGACAACCAGACAAAGATTGAGACGATCGGTTCAAGGCGTGAACCAATCAGTTGGCGTTATATATGATCGGTTCAAGGACTGAACTGATCGGTTGATGACTGGTTCATGGAGCGAGATGATCGGGTGGAAGCCATGAGGAGATGCATTGCGACCAGGAGAACCGATCGGTTGGAGGAGCCAACCGATCAACTAGTGGCACCCAGACGACCGACCAGGGCAAGTAGGTCAATCATATGATGAGTTGATCAACTCAAACGACTATAGCACTTCATCATGGACATTTTGCATGTGATGTAGACCTAGATGACCATGATTCCTCTTGGCTCGAGGAATCACATTAGGATGGCCATAATCATTGCTTTTATCCTTTCACATGTTTTCTGTGGGATATAGCATGTATATGATACATACTATGTATTGTGGTGATTGGATATGTATATAATCCTATAAAACCAAATCCCTCATCTAAATATTAAGTCTTTTATGCCTTCCATTAGCTGTACACATGAAAAACTTGATCAACCAAGCATAGGTTACACCAAAGCGTGGTGCACCGTCTATCTCATGGAAGTGTGAAGGGTATACATGTAGGTTCTTCCAAAGTAGGGTGCATGTTTACCGTGTCGGCTTTTGGGTTAGACTTAACTAGTGATTCTTAGAGCGTCTAAGCCCAGAGGCACGAAATGTTCATGGTAAGGTGTTGTGCATGTTCATTTATCAAGAGTTGCATATGATGCAATTAGCATGATGGCCTACCTAAATAGTCAAGATTATGGGCGATCAGCCAAAGCTGACTCATGACTTGATGAAATACAAATCTTGACCCACTAGAATATTGTACGTTGCAATCTTCCAAATTGATGGTGAGGGCTATCAATTTGAACAAAAATAGTGGGAGCGATAATTAATTGAAGACCTAATTATATAGTCAACCTTTCAAATCAATCAAATAATTCAAAATTTAGTTTTGGACTAAACTGCATATATTTCCTTTTGTAGTACAAATGACAACAAACAACAATCAATTTTCATTGCGATCGGTTCATGAAAAGGGCAAGCTAAATGAGACTAACTTCCATGACTGATTTAGGACATTGAGAACTATTCTCACTCAAGAGTGAAAGCTCTATGTCCTGGATACTCTAGCTCCAGAGGAACCTGCTCCTATTGAACCAAAGGCAGAAAGGGATGCTTATAAGAAGCATTCTGAAGATGTCATTGATGCAAAGTGCTTGATGTGGTGCTCCATGAACCATGAGTTGCAGAGACAACATGAGAACATGGGTGTCATTGAGATGATTCATCATCTCAAGAACATGTATGAAGATCAAGCACGACAAGAGAGATATGATGTCTCCAAGGAGTTGTTCAAGTGTGTCATGACAGAAGGAGATCCAGTTGGTCCACACACGCTCAAGCTAATTGGGTATGTGGAGAACCTAACAAGACAGGGATTTCCCCTGAGCCAAGAGTTTGCTACTGATGTGATACTGCAATCGTTGCCAAAATCATACTGTCAGTTTGTGATGAACTACAACATGAACAACTTTGACAAGCCGTTGACAGAGTTGTTGGGCATGTTGAGGACACTCGAGGCACGGATGAAGAAGGACATGCCTAAGTCAGTGATGATGATCAACAATAAGAAAGGCAAGTCTAAGCGCAAGGGCAAGGGCAAGGGCAAGGCTAAGAAAGGTTCTAATGCTAGCTAGCAGCCCAAGATGTCTTCAACTCTCAAGGCCAAGGGAGGCGTGACCAAGAGAGGCAATTACCACCGTTGTCAAAAGCCAGGACATTGGAAAAGGAATTGTCCACTCTATCTGGAAGAACTAAAGAAGAAGGAGGTGACAGACGTCTCCACCTGAAGGTGTCATAAAATAAATTTGTAACATTTTTTGAGGTATATGATACCAAGATATAAAATGTAAAGCACTCAATGGGGCAAATGTTGCCGCCATAGATAGGAGTACTTTAGTTAATTTTAGCATTGAAGGCGTGTAATATAGTTATGAACTGCTATATGCGAATGGATAGAAACACATTAATTTTTGCATATTGTATGACAATGATGGCAATTAATAAAGTTGATGTTTCAATCTTTGTGGAAATGCCTTGTTTATCTTGTGGTACTTGGTATGCATAAGATAAAATGATACCTAAAAGTTATTGATAACTCAAACAATCAAATTAACATAAATCTGGATAAATTCGTTTCTAGTTTCCATATGATGGATAAACCTAGACTCTTTTGGTTAGAAAACCACTAAGAGACATGAATCTCTTGGACATGATTAATCAATCTTCACTAAGATAGTGGAAGAATGATTATCCTATTAGGTATAATACATGTGATGTATTTACATACCTCTTGGAGTTA
The DNA here is from genome assembly GCA_963693085.1 of Alisma plantago-aquatica. Classification (NCBI taxonomy): domain Eukaryota; kingdom Viridiplantae; phylum Streptophyta; class Magnoliopsida; order Alismatales; family Alismataceae; genus Alisma; species Alisma plantago-aquatica. Next base: position 1,546,211,805 of record OY856409.1, read on the forward strand.
ATGTTGGTACTTCAAATGGTGTTTAGAGAAATACCAATATGAATATCTTGAAGTGTTTAAGAATATCATAGATGAAGAACAAATTTGGTAAGGTGTTAATTCTTGATGAGATCAATGAATGAAATACTTGAACCAAATGTTTGAGAACCTTATGAGTGATTATGATAGTGTATCGTAGTGAACTCATGATTAAGACACGGTGATGTCTAATCAAAAGAAGTCATACTCTAAGGAGTTAGAGGATGATTATCAAATAACTAATTTCTTCTTAAGTAAAGAATATCCCACACTAATAAAGGACATTAAGAATAACAAGGAGTTGTGAGTTCTTATATCCTTAACAGATACACATCGATTATCTATGTGATGAGTTGGTCATGTAATGAATCAACTATCTAGATGAATATGAGGAACCAGATTTTGAGTTATGGTTTATGACCATTACATCCTAAATGATTTCCATGTAAACCATAAGGTATGACCTTGATGGTAGCACCCATTGAGATGAAATCCATAAGTGTGAATGAGTCTTAAGCATTAAGACACATGGATGACATTTTCAGAAGGATGATGCTTGCAACTTGGTGACTAAGAGATTTGACATATGGATACTAAAACCGCATTCCTATGAGGAATAAAACAAGGATGTGTATGAGACACAACCTATAAGGTTTATGAATCCATCAATGAAAATGAAGTCTATAAGTTACAATGGACTAATCAATGTGATTGATTGAGTACAAGCAACTCAGAATTGGGATCTTTACTTTGATAATATAGTCAAAGGGTTTGACTGATATGACAAAGATAAAGAAGGGATCTATGATTTAGTGGGAGCATATTCACATTTCACATATTGATATGAAATAGAAATGTTCTAGAATGGAAATCCAAAGTGGAAATTATCTTTAGGGAAGATAGAGACGTTTCCTATAAGATAGGAATAAATATCTATAGAGATAGTTCTCAAAAACCTCTTGACCTAAACAGAGAAAGCATACATTGGCAATCTATACTGAAGGGTTCAGTGTGCACATATTCAGTGGGAGAAAACTTATCCATGTTACATGGAGTTAGTATCCCAAGGCCAAGTGTCCAATTCTTATGAAGAATGGGAACACTAAGAATAGATATGGATCTATCATGTATGTAATCATCCCATCATCTTGCATGTATGGACATGGAAAGAACAAAATGCATTTATCATCTTGTATGTAGAACATGACAATATGATATGCTCATCCTGATAACTTGTATGTAGGACATGACGAGTAGATGTGTGTCTAGTTCCAGTAAGGGTTACTGGAATACCATGAAAACTTGATAATTACTTGAGAAGTAATAGTTCTATGGAAATAAGGAAGGGTTCACTGTAAAGAGTTACAATGATGCGAACTTCCGAAAAAGATAGAAAATTAATCACAAAATATATATGGGATATATAAAAGTGAATGTTTGTTGATAAATGCAAACATTCCAATAAAGCTGTTTTCAAAGGAAATGCCGAGTATCTATGTGTTAGAGAATAGCAGTGGATACTATATGGATCTGGAAGCTCATAGAGATGAACTTATAGATATTTTGGTCATTGATGACACTAAGAAGTACTTGGTCATGTAATGTGGCTAAAGATTAGAAAAGGAATACTAGATCGCATATTACGGAAACTCCATCTCATACGTGTGACATACAACGAAGAGATGAGAGATATGCAATTAATACCGACTTTGGTAAGGTGTGGCCATAACTCACTATGTCTGCACTAGAGCACAGTAACATGTGGGACATGTTTGAAGATCACTATGAATATGATTCAAGGGTGATTGGCTCGCAGTGCAAGTGGGAGTCTATTGGTATGTATGCCCTGAGAGCCAATCATGGGATGATTGTTGAGATACATTAAGATTGATTTGATAAACATCAAAGGCAAGCTTCCAATTCTTTCTGGTTCAGTCATATGAGATAATGATAGAACAAATTGAATGTCTATAGAATGACAGTACTCAATGATGTATGCTTTCAGGTTCAAGACCTGAATGATGAGATCATATAGATGCTAAGATTTTGTACATTCTTATTATGTCCCTAGTCGGATGTCATTGTGGAAGGTAGATAGACAACAATGACACACAAGACTAGATTGTGGTGTTTGGTTGATGACAGAATCTCATTAGTCATGCTATGGAGATATCAAACCAAACACATAGGTACTTGTTAGAGAACAAGTGTATTGGACCGACCCACCGTGAGTTTGACACATGGAACCATGACATGGTAGTCACATTCAGTTCTCACAGTGATGGTGGTGAGGGTGATTCTTTGTCCTGAAATCACTACACTCAACACATGTCGTTGGGTACACTTTGACATCATCAAACGTAGTCCTAAAACATGGGTTGTTATAAATGTGATGATTGGGTGGCTTTGACACATGGGACTTTTGAGGGGTGAGTGATAGATATGGGATTTGTCCCTCCTGAGGGAGTTTGATATCCATGGCCACTTGATGAGTAGGATTGAGATAGGCGTGCATGTATGTGTGAATCAGTATGTGATATTGATGTCATACATATCTCCTCCAATCTACTCTGAGATCAAGAAAGTGAATGAAAATTGACAGGATGACTGTTCAATGCCCTGAGTGTTGGTATGTATGCCCATAGAGCAATTCATGTGATGATTGTAATGGGATACTTTGTAAATGATTTGAATAATAATAAAGGAAATTTCCGATCTATATATTTTAACTATTTCTGAGATGATAGTGTAACATGATAGATGTCTAAAGAATTGTTTTACTCAATGGCGTATGCTTTTAGGTTAAGGACCTAAACGATGAGATCATACGGATGTTAAGAGTACACATTCTTGTTTAGTCCCTAGTCAGTTGTTATTGAGGAAATAACCATAGACATCAATAACACTAAAGACTAGATTGTGTTTTGGTTGATGACATAATCTCATTATTCATGATATAGTGATATCAAACCAAGCACATAGGATTATTCATGATATAGTGATATCAAACCAAGCACATAGGTACTTGTTGGAGAACAAGTGTACCGGACAGACCCACCGTGAGAGTGACACATGGAACCATGATTTGGTAGTCACAATCAGCTCTCACAGTGATGGTGGTTAATGTGATTCTTTAACCTGAAATCACTACACTCAACACATGTCGTTGGGTACACTTTGACATCATCAAACACTGTCCTAAAACATGGGTTGTTATAAAGGTGACGATTGGGTGGCTTTGACACATGGGGCTTTTGAGGGGTGAGTGATAGATATGGGATTTGTCCCTCCTAAGGGAGTTTAATGTCCATGGCCACTTGATGAGTAGGATTGAGAAAGGCATGCACATGCACATGTGAATCAATATGTGATATTGATGTCGCACACATCTCACCCAGTCTGCTCTGAGATCAAGGAAATGGATGAACGTTGAAAGGATGATTGTACCATGCCTTGAGTTCATTCAGGACATTAGTGACAAAGTAATTATACATTCACTGTAACACCATTCACATATTGTAGGATTGAAAGTTATTCTCCAACTTTCTATTTCACTTGGGTAGCATTGATGTGTGACTAGGCACCACTTTTTGCTTGTGAAGTCATAACTGTTATGGACTTGCACTGCCAATGTGAAATGGACCTGTAGGGACACACACATAGGATTGAACCTAGAAGAGGAGTTTTTACACATATAATGTTTAGATTGATTACTAAAGGAGTTTAGTAGTTCAATTAAACACTCAGTTGATTGATAGCTCAAAATCATAGTGTTCAAGGTGTTGGACCAATTGATTAGAGTATCAGATTGATTGAAACTACGATTGACTGATTTTGGCTTCCAACTGATCGACTTAGGTTGGTGAGCTGATCAGCTCATGAGATGAACCGATCAGCTCAGATTGGTGAATCGATCGGCTCAACTAGTGAGATGATCGGCTAATGTGACCAACATAGATCGTTTGGAAAGTAAATTTTGCAAATACAATTTGTTTCACTTGTACAAATTCGATTTGGACAAGGATTAATATTTGATTAATTGGAAACAAATATGAAAGTCAATTTGAGTTGGATCAGGACCACAAACCAATCGGCTCATGTGATGAACCGATCGGATCAAGGGTGCCAAACGATCAATTCAGGTGTGAACCGATCGGTTGAGGTCACCAAATGACTGTTTCAAGGTTGAAACGATCGGTTCAGCTGGCATAGTTGGTTGTTTTGTGGAAAATCTCAAACCCTTCTACTCCTATTTAGTCCTGCATTACCCGGGGTATCGAACCCTTTCCCATGACCCTCCTATATATATTGGGGTATTGGGGGCTTCTCAAAGTAAAACTCAGAACACTAGTTGCTCTGCAAAGTTTTTGTTCTCTCTGGTTTTGGTAACCGAGAGAGCCCGAGCAAGTGCTACCCGATAAGGGAGGCACAACAAGGGAAAGACAACTATAGAAAGGCAACTGGTTGCAGGAGAGTGTGTTGGTGACTAGTACGCTGATAGGAGGGTACGACTCCTTCTGATTCCTTATGGGACAAGGAGATCGGAGTTCTAGGCAGTCTGTGTGGATGACTGTAGAGGCGGGAGACTTCTGTTGCTCGGAGGATAGCTGTCAATCTTGACAGTCATGGTGAGACCAGGAGCTACATAGACACTGTCCAAGACCGGAGGTGAAGACCGTGCAAGCCGCGAGATAACGTCATCGAGCAAACCTCGGGACAAGGTACATCTCTTCAAAACTATCCTTCCTATTGTATAGATGTTGACGCGATTCCTTATTCTAGGTTTTGGAGAAGAATTTTTTTTGTTTCCGCTACCTTCTCTGTCTCCCCTAAAATCCAACAGTGGTATCAGACGCACGTCAACTACTCTATGCTTTAGGATTATCGATATGATCGATTTTGGTTTGTCGACATTATTTATTGCATACGATGCGAATAAAATTGGCTTTATGCATGTCCAATCCTAAATCCACAAATCCCTATATACATATATGATATGTAATATAAATGCACTCGATACACGTCACCCTTAAATGAGTTTTGTGGTGGATGTATAGCATGGTTATGGCCAATAAACTCTATGTATGTGTGCTTGGTTAAATGTGGTTGCTTGTGTCTCAGTCTGCGCACCGATTCCCTATCTCTTATTCTTGATGTAACTCGAGATAACTTGAGATTTCTTTCCTACCTTTGCTCCCCCCGAATGTAACTTGGGGTTTCCTTTTTCAAATGTAAAATAGGATAGATCTTTTATTTCCTGTTATGTCAAAGAACGACAGACTTTTGATGACCGGTTCGAGGAGCGAGATGAGCGGGTAGTGACCTGAGGAGATGTACGATGACCAATGAACCGATCGGCTAAAGGGGCCAGTCGATCGGCTGGTGGCACCAAATTGACCAATCTGATGGCGAGCCGATCAATCATGGAGATGAGTTGATCAAACCCCAAAAGGCAAAGTACAGAGTTCATCTTGTACATGTTGCATGTGATGTGGACCTAGATGATCGTGATTCCTCTTGGCTCGAGGAATCACATTAGGATGGCCATAATCATTGCTTTTATCATTTCACATGTTTACTGTGGGATATAGCATGTATATGATACTTACTATATTGTGGTGATTGGATATGTATATGTACCTATAAAAACCAAATCCCTCATTAAATATTAAAGTTTTAGATGCCTTCCAAATGCGACACACATGAAAAGCTTGATCGGCCAAGTGTGGGCATGCCCTAGTGTGGTACACCGTCTATCTTGTGGAAGCATGAAGGATGGATATGTGGGTCTGCCCTAGTAGGGTGCATATTCATCGTGTTGGCTTTGGGTCAGACTTAATAAGGTGACCTAGATAGGATCTAGCACCTTGAGGCATGGAGGTGATCATGGCAAGGAGTTGCGCATGACATCTTTCAAGAGTTGCATATGATGCAATTGGCAAAAGTTGCCTACCTGAAAGATCTAAGTTGTGGGTGACAACCCTAGCAGGTCCATGGTTCAGAGGATTTCATGATCTTGACCCACTAGGAGATTGTACGCTGCAATCTTCCAAGTTGATGGTGAGGGCTGTCAATTTGAATCAAAATAGTGGGAGCGGTAATTAATTAAAGGCCTAATTAACTACTGTCAAATTTTATTCAAATCAAATCAAATCAAAAGGAGTTTTGCAAATGCAATTTTCTCTTGTAGAATGGCAAAAGAGTCATCTTTTAAAATGGGAAAATTAATTGAGAATAAATTCCATTACTGGTTAGGGATTGTGAGAAGTGTTTTGCACAATCCAGAAATACCGGTAGCCTTTTACTCCACTCTATGTGTGCTTAAGAAGAAGGATAGTTCATTGATGGAGATCAATGGAACAAAGTATAAGGACAAAGGTGAGGGAGAGAAGGGTTCTCTCGCCAAACCAATGTCAGAATCTTCTGTGCTGAAAACATGGAGAGGATGGAGGGAACGATGGAACAAGAAGTGAGAGATAGAGATCTCTACTTCTGGTGTATATGTGATAGAGATTAACTTTACTACTTCTTTGTCATGGGTACTTGATACAGGATGTGGATGTCACATTTGTTCAAATGTGAAGGATCTTGAAACAAGTAGGCCTTTGGGGAAAGGCGAGGTTGAACTACGTGTTGCCAATGGGGCAAGAGTTGCTGCCAGTGCCGTAGGAACCTATGAGTTAACTCTAACAAGTGGGCTAATAATAGAGTTGAAGAATTGCTATTGTGTATCTGCCATAAATAGGAATATCATTTCCGTTTCTTGTTTGGATAAGGATGGTTTTGAATTTCTTATTAAAAATGGAAAGTGTTCCATTTCAAAAGATGGGATCTTTTATGGCAGTGCCCCAATTTCTTATGGTCTATTTTTGATATATCTAGAGACAAGTGTATACAACATAAACACCAAAAGGCAAAAACTCAACAAATCAAACAAAACATATCTTTGGTATTGTCATCTAGGGCACATAAATGAGAAGCACATCTCTAGACTCCATAAAGATGGTTATCTAGACTCTTTTGATTGTGAATCAGTAGAGACATGTGAATCTTGTTTGTTGGGCAAGATGACCAAGACTCCCTTTTCAAGTAAAGGTGAGAGAGCTAGTGATCTATTCGGAATCATACGTTCTGCTGTATGTGGGCCTTTTAGAACTAATGCCAGAAATCGGTATCAGTACTTCACTACCTTCACTGATGACTTCAGTAGGTATGGCTATGTGTACCTGATGAAACATAAGTCAGAAACCCTTGAAAGGTTCAAGGATTTCATGAATGAATTACATAACCAATTTGGTAAAAGTATTAAAGCACTTCGATCCGATCGAGATGGAGAATACTAAAGCCAGGAGTTTGATGACCTTCTGCGATCCCATGGTATTGTATCACAATGGACTCCGCCTGGAACACCACATCATAACGGTGTGTCTGAAAGAAGGAATCACACTATATTGGATATGGTACAATCAATGATGAGTTTTGCTGATCTTCCGATTTCCTTCTGGGGTCATGCTCTTGAAACCGCCGCGTTTACACTTAACCGAGTACCATCTAAATTGGTTCAAAAGACACCATATGAGATATGGCACGGGAAGCGTCCCGATTTGTCTTTTATGAAGATTTGGGGTTGTGATGCTTATGTCAGGGAAATGTTTCCTGATAAGCTTGGACCCAAGTCCGATAAATGTTATTTTGTTGGATACCCCAAGGAAACGAGGGGATACTATTTATACTACCCTACTGATAACAAAGTGTTTGTTTCTAGGACAGCTGTGTGCCTAGAAAAGAAATTTATTTCCAGAGGAAATAGTGGGAGGAAAATAGAGCTTGAAGAGGTTCAAGCCCAATAAGAAAACATTGAACCAGTAGATGTACAAGAGGAACTTAGAGATTCACAAGGTGTTGTGGAATCTCAGTCTCATCAAGTAACACAAGGACCTCGTAGATCTAATAGGACACGCCTTGAACCTGCGAGGTTTGGATACCTTGTGACTCAGGAAGGCGGTGAGTTGATCATAGATGATGATCCAACTACCTATCTAGAGGCTATGGAGGGACCATATTCTTAGAAATGGCTTGAGACCATGAAATCTGAGATGGAATCCATGTACTCCAACAAAGTATGGACTTTGGTGGAACCACCCGAAGGGGTAAAACCCAAAGGGTGCAAGTGGGTTTTCAAGAAGAAGATCGACATGGATGGCAATGTGCAAACTTATAAAGGTAGATTGGTTGCAAAGGGTTTTCGACAAGTTCAAGGTATTGACTATGATGAAACTTTTTCTCCTGTTTCCATGATTAAGTCCATCAGGATTATGCTTTCTATTGCGGATTACTATGACTATGAGATTTGGTAAATGGATGTTAAAACCACATTCCTTAATGGGAATATAAATGAGGATGTGTACATGACACAACCTGAAGGTTTTGTAGGTCCAAAGAATGCCAATAAAGTCTATAGGCTACAAAGGTTAATCTATGGATTGAAGCAAGCATCTCAGAGTTGGAATCTTCGATTTGATGACGAAGTCAAAGTCTTTGGCTTTACTCAAAATGAAGATGAACCTTATGTGTACAAGAAGGTTAGTGGGAGCACGACCACATTCCTCATATTGTATGTGGATGACATACTATTGATGGGGAATGATGTCTCAGTCTTAGACAAGGTAAAGACTTAGCTTGGGAATACTTTCTCAATGAAAGACTTAGGAGAAGCATCCTACATTCTAGGAATCAAGATCTACAGAGATAGATCTAAAAGGCTTCTCGGACTAAGTCAAAGCACCTACATTGACAAGGTGCTGAAGTGGTTCAGCATGGAGAACTCAGAGAGAGGCAACGTCCCCATGCTACATGGAGTCACCGTCTCTAGAGCTCAATGTCCCCAATCTTGTGAAGAGAGGGAGCGTATGAATGGGATCCCATATGCATCAGCCATTGGATCCATCATGTACGCTATGTTGTGCACATGCCCAGATGTCTTGTATGCTCTCAGCATGACGAGCAGGTACCAGTCAGAACCCAGGGATGCTCACTGGACAGCCATAAAGAACATCCTCAAGTAGTTACAAAGGACTAAGGATTAGTCCCTTGTATACAGAAGTGAGGAAGAACTAGTTGTAAAGGGTTATACCGATGCAATCTTCCTAACTGACAAAGCTGATTACAGATCACAATCAGGATTTGTGTTTTGCCTAAATAATGGAGCTTTGAGCTGGAAGAGTTCCAAGAAAAAAATAGTTGACGATTCTACTACAAAGGTCGAGTATATTGCTGCTTCACATGCAACAAAGGAAGTTGTGTGGATCTGGAAGTTCATCTCTGAACTTGGTGTAGTTCACAATAGTTGTGATGCAATTGAGCTTTATTGTGACAATAATGGAGCTATTGCTCAAGCTAAGGACCCCAGATCACATTAGCGGTCCAAGCACATACTACGGCGCTTCCATCTCATATGAGAGATCATACAACGAGGAGATGTGAAAATTTGCAAAGTACCAACTGAAGACAACATATCTGATCCACTGAGTAAGGCCCTTTCTCAGCAGAAGCATGATGGTCATGCTAGGTCACAAGGACTAAGGTTCCTGGGTGACTGGCTCTAAGTGCAAGTGGGAGTCTATTGGTATGTATGGCCATAGAGAAAGTCATGTGATGATTGTTATGGGATACTTTGTAAATGATTTGAATAATAATAAAGGCAATTTCTGATCTATATGTTTTAACTATTTTTGAGATGATAGTGTAACATGATAGATGTCTAAAGAATTGTTTTACTCAATGATGTATGCTTTTAGGTTAAGGACCTAAACGATGAGATCATATGGATGTTAAGAGTATACATTTTTGTTTAGTCCCTAGTCAGTTGTTATTAAGGAAATAACCATAGACATCAATAACACTAAAGACTAGATTGTGTTTTGGTTGATGACAGAATCTCATTAGTCAAGATATAGTGATATCAAACCAAGCACATAGGTACTTGTTGGAGAACAAGTGTACCAGACAGACCCACTGTGAGAGTGACACATGGAACCATGATTTGGTAGTCACTATCAACTCTCACAGTGATGGTGGTGAATGTGATTCTTTGACCTAAAATCACTACACTCAACACATGTCGTTGGGTACACTTTGACATCATCAAACACAGTCCGAAAACATGGGTTGTTATAAATGTGATGATTGGGTGGCTTTTACACATGGGGCTTTTGAGGGATGAGTGATGGATATGGGATTTGTCCCTCCTAAGGGAGTTTAATGTCCATGGCCACTTGATGAGTAGGATTGAGAAAGGCATGCACATGCACATGTGAATCAATATGTGATATTGATGTCGCACACATCTCACCCAGTCTGCTCTGAGATCAAGGAAATGGATGAACAATGAAAGGATGGTTGTACCATGCCTTGAGTTCATTCAGGACATTAGTGACAAAGGAATTATACATTCATTGTAACACCATTCATATATTTTAGGTTTGAAATTTGTTGTACAACTTTCTATTTCACTTGGGTAGCACTGATGTGTGAGTAGGCACCGCTCTTTGCTTGTGAAGTCATAAGTGTTATGGACTTGCACTGCCAATGTGAAAAGAGCCTGCAGGGTCACACACATAGGATTTTACCTGGAAGAGGAGTTTTTCCACATATAATGTTTAGATTGATTACTAAAGGAGTTTAGTAGTTCAATTAAACACTCAGTTGATTAATAGCTCAAAATTATTGTGTTCAAGGTGTTGGACCAGGACCACGAACCGATCGGCTCATGTGATGAACTAATTGTCTCAAGGGTGCCAAACGATCGGTTCAGGTGTGAACTGATCGGTTGAGGTCACCAAACGACCGTTTCAGGGTTGAAACGATCAGTTCAACTGGCGCAGTTGGTTGTTTTGTGGAAAATCTCGAACCCTTCTACTCCTATTTAGTCCTACATTTCCCGGGTTAGAGAACCATGTCCCATGACCCTCCTATATATATAGGGGTATTGCGGGCTTCCTAAAGTAAAACTCAGAACAGCAATTGCTCTGCAAATTTATCGTTCTCTCTGGTTTTGGTAACCGAGAGAGCCCGTGCAAGTGCTACCCGATAAGGGAGGTACAACAAGGGAAAGACAACTGTAGAAAGGCAACTGGTTGAAGGAGAGTGTGTTATGGACTTTCACTGCCAATGTGAAATGGACCTGAAGGGTCACACACAAAGGATTTAACCTGGAAGAGGATTTTATCCACAAACGATGTTTGGATTGATTACTAAAGGAGTTTAGTAGTTCAATTAAACACTCAGTTGATTGATAGCTCAAAATCAAAGTGTTCAAGGTGTTGGACCAGATGATTAAGAGTATCAGATTGATTGGCACTGCAATTGACTGATTTGCACAGTCTACTGCCCCAACTGATCGGCTCATAGGGTTGAACCGATCGACTCAGGTTGATGAACCGATCGCTCAAGTGGTGAGTCGATCGGCTCATGTGTCAATGAAACGATCAGCTCAATTGTTGAACAAGTCAATTCGTGTGACCAATCGAGATCATTTGGAAAGTCAGAAGACCCTTTTTGCAAATACATATTTGTTTCACTTGTACAAATTTGATTTGGACAAGGACTAATATTTTATTAGTGGGAAACAAACATGAAAGTCAATTCGAGTTGGACTAGAATCACAAACCAATCAACTCATGTTTGAACCGATCGACTCAAGAGTCCTAACCAATCAGTTCAGGTATGAACCGATCGGCTCAGGTCCCCAACCAACCGTTTCATGGTTGAAACGATCAGTTCAGCTGGTGTAGTTGGTTGTTTTGTGGAAAATCTTGAATCCTTCTACTCCTACTTTAATCCCGCATTGCCCGGGGTAGAGAACCCTGTCCCATGACCCTCTTATATATAGGGGTATTGGGGGATTCTCAAAACACTACTCAGAATACCAGTTGCTCTACAAAGTTGTCGTTCTCTATGGTTGTTGTAATTGAGAGAGCCAAAGCAAGTGCTACCCGATAAGGGTGGCACAACAAGGGAAAGACAAATGTAGAAAAGTAACTAGTTGTAGGAGAGTGTGTCAGTGACTAGTACGCTGATAGGAGGGTTTGACTCCTTCCAATTCCTTGTGGGACAAGGAGATCGGAGTTCCAGGTGGTTCATGTGGACTACTATAGAGGCGGGAGATTTCTGCTGCTCAGAGGACAACTATCAATCCCGATAGTCCCAGTGAGACCAAGAGCTACTCAAACACCATCCAAGACCGGAGGTGAAGACCGTGCAAGCCACGAGGTAATGTCGCCGAGCAAGCCTCGGGACAAGGTATGTCTCTACAAACCATCTTTCCTATTGTATAGAGGTTGATGCAATTCCTTTATTCTGGGTTTGGGAGAAATTTTTTTTGTTTATGCTGGCTTCTCTGTCTCCCCTAAAACCCAACAGACATGACAAATGTTATTCCAATGTCCAACGTGGTGGAAATGGTGATGATGTGCCTTCTTTACCCACTCCTCTTTTTGCCTTAAGTACTTAATATTAAAGACTTCTTGCCATCCTTAGATCCTTTTTTGGCTTTACCTTTTTCCTAGGACTCTCCTTTTCCTCTGTTGAACATCACACAAATTTGGGCTTATCTTCCTTTATTTGCCCCTCGTTTGTTTTGAAAATGCCAATAAGTTATGACAATGATTGGACAAAATTATATGTATTGTATGTTTCACTCAGTTTTGCGATAATGACGAAACATAATGAATATCCAAAGAATGACACTACTCAATGACGTATGTCTTCAAGTATGTGACTTGAACAACGGGATCGTATGGATGTTACTATAGAAGGAAGATAGACAACAGTAACACTAAAGACTAGAGTGTGTGTTGGTTGATGATGGAATCTCATTATTCATGATATGTGATATCAAACCAAGCATGTAGATACTTGTTAGGGAACAAGTGTATCAGACTAGACCCACCTTGAGAGTGACACTTGGAAACCATACACACTGGTCATAGCCATCTCTCATAATGAAGGTGGTGATTGTGGTTCTTAGACCTGAAGTCACTACACTAATCACGTGCCATTCAATGTGCTTTGACATTATCCATCATGATCCTAAATATGGGTTTCCATAAAGGTGATAATTGGATGCATTGTGACACATGGGGATGACTATGAGTGATGTAGATGGGATTTGTCAATTCTATAGGAGTATGATATCTTAGGCACTTGATAAGCTAGACTGAGAAAAGCATGCACATGCACATGTGAATTAATATATGATATTGAGGTTACATGTATCTCAATCAGTCTGCATTGGATCAAAGAACATGGATAGAACATTGAGAGGTGACAATTCTATTCCTCAAGTTCATTTTGGATATCATAGACAAAGGAATTTGGCAGTCACTATAACACTTAACACATATCATAGTTTGAAGTTGTTCTCTAACATTCCTAACACTTAACACTTAACACTTAACACATATTTGGGAGGCAATGATGTGTGACTAGGCACTTCTCTTTGCTTGTGATGTCATAAATCAAAATATGGACATTTACTACCAAAATAACATGGAACCTATGGCGTCACACACGTAGGATACACCTAGAAGAAGAGTTTAATCATGAATGATAATTAAATTGATTTCTAAAATGTTTAGGTATTCAAAATGAACAACAACTGTTGAAAATTGACTGACTGGACAATTGAATCGATCGGTTCAAGTGTTGAACAGATCTTTCTCAGTGTGTCAGGTCAATAGAACCAAGTTTGGAAATTATGGACAGTGACCTTACCAGTTCAAGAAGTGAACCAGTTGGCTCAAGTCCATGAATGGACCGACTCAAGTTGTGAACTGAGCAGTTGGTGGATCAATTCGATTGATCCAAGGATTTGAGCTGACACCATGTTGTGCATTAAATCAGATGTTGATTTCCAATACAATTGTGATTAGGAAACATGATGAAACATTTGGTTCACTGGATGAATCGATTGACTCACTTTGCAACTGGTTATCATTGGTGAATAGACAATTTTCTTGTTGCAGGTTGTGAAAATTCATGAAATTATGGTTCCTTCCACTCCCACATAGAATGGGAACCCTGAACCTGACCCTCCTATAAATAGAGGGGTATTGGAGGCTTCCAAGAGACATAACTCAATTGCCTCTGGCAATTATTGTCCTCTCTGGTTTTGGTAACCAATAGAGAGCTCGAGTAAGTCCTACCTGGATAAAGGGAGGGATAATGAGGGAGAACAATTGTGGGAGACAAAGTTGGTGACTAGTACATCAATGGGAGGGACAACTCCTTCATGTCTATTCTACTTGAACGACAAGAGTTCTAAGAGGTCTGTGTGGACTTCCATAGAGGTGAGGAGGCTATTGTCTTCTACTAGGAGGACAAAGTCATCCGGTTATCTATGGTGAGACTAGGAACTATTTTAGACATTGTCCCAATGCATCTACAACATAGTTACATGACTACTGAAATGAGGAATAGTTGCTGGACCTATTCCAGGACCAGGTATGAACTCATTAAACCATTTTTCCCATTATATAGTGGTTGACACGATCATGTTGTTCCTGGGAATGTTGATAGAAAAATTATTTTGTTTCTTCTTCCTACCTATGCCTATATTTCCTAGCACTGGTATCAGAGCCACATAAATTTACTATTTTTGGGATAATCTATATGATCAGATTTTTGGTTTTCATCATTTTTTTATTTCATACAAAGCGAATACTAAAACTTCTTAATGTGTATATCTAATCAAGTACCATATATGATCCCAAACGATATATATATATATATATATATATATATACATATATATACCTACATGTATGTATGTATATATATGTATGTATGTATATATATATATATATATATATATATATATATATATATATATATATATACATATATATACCTACATGTATGTATGTATATATATGTATGTATGTATATATATATATATATATATATATATATACATATATATACCTACATGTATGTATGTATATATATGTATGTATATATATATATATGTATATATATATGTATGTATATATATATGTATATAAATGTATATATATATATATATATATATATATATATATATATATATATATATATATATATATATATATATATATATATATATATGAAATTTACACACATCACCCTAAAGTGAGTTTTGATGGTGGATTTGTGGCATGGTTATGGCCAATAACCCAAATACATGTGTGTGGTTGGATGGTTTCTTTTATGTATGTTTTTATCTCGGTTTCTATATTAAGCCTCTACCTTCTTCCTCCCAATGTAAAAGTATTAGTCTTTCCTACCTTTGATCCCCTCGAATGTAACTCGAGGTTTCTCATTACCATGTAATAAGTTTAATAGAAATAGGATAGTTTCTTTTCTTACAACGATGAAGATGATGATCAATGTCATGCCAGTTGGCCATTTCACATGATGAGCCGACTAGGAGGTGGACCAAGAAGGATAGAACACAAAAATGCAAACTAGCTGCTTAGTGGACCCAACCAATGATTTGGAGGTATCTAGACATCAGTTCGACATGATGCCATATGTTCATTCCGGATAATCAAATGACCAATAGAGAGGAAAGTTGACCGGTTCAAGGATTGAACCGATCAACTGGGATGGGAAAGCATAGATTTACACCAATAATCGATTCATGCATGTGATGTTGACCTTGGTGATAGTAATTCCTTATAGCTCAAAGGAATTATAGTAGTGTGTCCATAAAAATTGCTAATGTTTTATATTGCATGTTTAGGTTGCGGGATATAGCATGTATGTCATATGTACTATATATACATGGTGATTGGATAAAGTACATGTATTTATAAAGCTTAATTGACTAAGAGTGAGCACCCCAATGGTGGTGCTTTGTCTATCTTGTGAAAATGTGATGCTAATAATGTGTGCCTTTTAAGCAGGGTGGATTATTATCAGTTTGGTTTTTGGGTCAGGCTTAACTGTGTCCTTAATGAGATGACGCACCAGAAGCATGCAGATGACTATGAAAATCAGTTGTACATATCATCTATCCAAGAATTGCATATGATAAAATTTCAAAATGTTGTCTACCTTAATTATTGACTATGGACACTCGTGCAAGTTGGGTATTAGTTGAATTATTCTGGATCTTGGCTCACTAGAAGGTTGTATTCTATAATCTTTCAAATTGATACCCATGGGATATTAGTGGGAGCGATAATTAATTAAATATCTAATTGAATTTCATAAAATTTTACTAATCAAATCAAATTAAAAATGAGTTCTTCAAAAAATTGCAAATTCTTTTGTATAATCAAATGGCAACACGCAACAACACCTTTTTGTTGTGATCAGTCGTTGAGAAGGACAAGTTAAATGAGAATAACTTCCATGAATAGTTCAGGATGCTGAGAATTGTTCTCACATAGGAGCTCAAGCTCTATTTCCTAGAGACACCAGAGTCAGATGAACCACTTCCCAATGCACCAAAGTATGACAGAGATGCTTATACGAAGCATACTAATTATGTCATTGATGTCAAATGTTTGATGCTATGCTCGATGAACTATGTGTTGCAATGGAAGCATGAGAATATGGATGTAATTGAGATGGTCACACATCTTAAGAACATGTTCCAAGATCAGTTAAGATAGGAGAGATATGATGTCTCCAAGGCGATGTCCAAATGTAACATGTCAGAAGGAGATCCAATAGGTCCTTATGTGATCAAGCTCATTGGCTATGTGGAGAACCTATCTAGACTGGGATTCCCCTTGGGTTAAGAGTTGGCCACTAATGTGATTCTGCAATATCTTCCAGAGTCATACAGTTAGTTTTTCATGAACTACAACACAAATGACTTTGAAAAGCCATTGACAATGTTACTAGGCATGTTAAGAACAGCTGAGGCATAAATGAAGAAAAACAAGCCCAAGCTTGTGATGATAATCAACAAGACAAAGAGAAATTCTAAAAGCAAAGGCAAAAATAAGAAGAGTTCTAAAGCTAGCTAGAAGTCCAAGTCTTCATTATCAACAAGTTGGACATGAGAAAAGGAATTCCCTCTCTTCCTAGAGGAATTAAAGAAGTAAAAGGAAGCGGTAGAGGCCTCTACTTTAGGTATAAACATTATAAGACAAATTTGATTACTTCTTCATCTTGGTATGTGATACCAAATGTAGATCTGACATATGTTGATGTGCATGATCTGATAAGAAGTAAAGCCTTTATGAAAGGACAAGGATGGATTGTGCTGAGCAAGAGTTTGTACAACTTCAGTCTGCATTTAGAATTTCTCTTAGCCCTTTGGGAATGTAATAGAGTTAGTTGAAATTCTATTTCATTATGCCAATAAATAAAAAAAATTACTATATGCATCTTGTATGGACATGGATGATTATAAATAAAGAATTGTTAAATGCTTCTATTTGTAAGATGTTATATTATATGGCAATGCACTAGATGTCTTATGATCATTATGAGATTGGATGAAAATATGAATGCTCATAATGTAAATACCAAAGGATTATAATTTATAACTCAAACAATCAACAATCGATGGCATTGTCTCTAGAGCACAAATATGAGAAATGCATTTCTAGAATTCATATTGATGTTTATCTAGACTCTTTTGGTTATTGAAACAAGAAGAGACATGCAAGTCTTATGTGCAACATGACAAGCCACCTCTCACTAGGTGTATTGCGAGAATCAACATTCTATCAGGACTTGTACATAATGATGTAGAAAGGCCTTTGGAATTAATTCTATAGATAGTTGTTCATACTTAATTCATTTTACTGGTAATATCATGATATGTATTCAATAAAATACAAATCTCTTGATTGTTCAAGGATATTACATGTATGAAGCATGTAACTTTGATATGATCAAAAGTTTGAGGTCTTTCTGGTCAAAAGTTGAAATACTATACAAGAATAGTTTGAGGTCTTTCTGGAGTAAATGTCAGAGTGTATCACAATTAAGTCCAAATGAACATGATGATACGTCAGAAAGAAGGAATCACATCATGATGAATCATGACATGATTATCATTTAATTTAATCTTCTAACTTCATTTAGAAATATTCTTAACACTAAAACAATGGACCGTCCAAATGGTTTTAATGGAGAACATATCAGATATATTATGAGAATGTACCGATATGTCCAAGAGATTGAAACTTGTACAAGAAAATAGTTTCTTAAAGGATTCAATCTTATAAATGTTGGTTTGTTGAACACTACTTATCTTAAACCAGTGATAAAAGTATTTATTGTTAGATGACCGATTTCCATTGGAAGCAGTGGTAGTAAAGTAGAAATTGAAAAGTTTGAATTCAACAAAGAGCATTTTAACCATTGGAGGCAAACTGAGAACAAAGCGAGTTACAAGTGGTTGTGGAATCTCAAGTTCTTTATGTAACACACAAAACTTAGGTTGAACAAATTTGAGATTAAAATGTTTTGAAATTTAGATAAGTTATGAGTTGATCATAAAATGATGACACAACATTCAACTAAGAACTATTGAGGGACCAGTGTCTTAGTATTGTCTTGAGGAAATTATATGCAGAATAGAATCCATGAACACCAATACAGTTTGTCCCTGGTGATGCATCCTAGAGGGGTAAAATCCATAGGGTGTAGTTGGGTTTTCATAATGAAGGCCCAATGGATGAAATAAAGGATATTGGTTGAAAGGTTTTTCAAATAAGTTCAAAGTGTTGAAAATGATGAAATCCCTTTACCAATGAATGTGCTTGTTATTGCAGCTTGTTGAGACTATGTAATTTGGCATATGAACTTTAAAATTGCATTCCTTAATAGGAATAAATAAGATTATGTATATGTCAAACAACCTAAAGATTTTATGATTACATTAATGCAAATAAATTCTATAACCTACAATGGTAAATCTAGATATTGAAATGAGCATCTTAGAACTAGAATCTTTTAATTTGATAGGATAGTCAAAGAGTTTGACTTGAGTCAAGAAAAAGATGAAATCCGTGATTATAAAAGATTTAGTGGGAGCATATGAATATTACAAATATTGATGAGGAATAGAATATCAATACTACAAGTATAGAAACATGGCATGGAAATCACCTTCTATATGAAGTATTAGGTGAAAGTCCTATCTGATAGAAATTGATATTTATAGAGATAGTTCTAGAAAGGTTTGTAACCTAAATATGAGCACAAATATTGGCAAAATGACTAAAGGATTCAACATGCATGATTCAATAAGAGAGAATCTATCCATATAGATGGGATCAATCTCTCAAGAATTCAGTGTTCCAATTCTTGTGAAGAGTGGAAGTGATGCCATATGCATTCACATTTGGATCTATCTACAATATAATGTACTTATTCCATCATCCTATATGTGTTGGACATGACAAGAACATATTATCCATAACCAACGAAGGTCATTAGAATACCATAAACAATATCCATTACTACTTGAGAAGCACTAAAGGATTTGTTGATACAATATGGTAATTTTAAAGAGTTTGATGTACAGGGTTATGTCGATCCAATCTTCTGAAATGACAGAAAAATGATCGCAATATAAAAATGTGTGTTTAATCTTAAGAGAAGATTTATAAGTTGGAAAGAGTTCCGAACTAAGAAACCATTAATTCAAAATTATACAAATAGAACCTGAGTATCCTTGTGTTGAGAACACAAGAATGGATACTTTATGGATCTAAAAGTTCATATGGGTGAACTTACAAATATTCCAACCAATCGTGACACTGTAGAAATATTATGCCAAACAATGGAGATATTGGTTAGGCATGGAATATCAGATAGCATATTATGACAATTCCATTTCATACGAGATATCGTACAATGAAGGGATGTGAAACATTCAATATACTGAATATAGCAAAATGTTGTTGAACCCACTGGATTATTACTTGCGTAGTAGAAACATGATGGACATGTTTAGAATCACTAAGAATAAGATTTGTTGGTGATTGGCTCCAAGTGCAAGTGGGAGTCTGTTGGTATGGTATGCACAAACAACCAATCATATAATGATTGTGATGGCATATTACATAAAGATTTTGATTAATAATAACAAAAGAAAGCTTTTGTTTCACTCAGTTATGAGATAACACTACTACAGAAACGGCCTTTGGCATCGGTCGTTTGACCCCATTTGGCGTCGGTTTCCGACCGACGCCTATGTGGGCTCCGCTAAAGGTCGAACACTTCGGCGTCAGTTTTTTAACCGACACCTATTTAATCTATAGGCGTCGGTCTTTTAGTAGATAACCGACGCCAAAAGGGTTCGCGCCACAGAAAACAGCGTCATCTAGGGCACTTTCTGCGTCGGTTATTTACTAAACGACCGACGCCTATATGGAATATAGCGTCGGTCTTTTAGTAGATAACCGACGCATAAAGTGCCCTAGATGAAGCCATTTTATGTGGCGTGAACACTTTTGGCGTCGGTTATATAGTAAAAGACCGACGCCTATAGATTAAATAGGCGTCGGTTTGATACGAATATCCGACGCCATTTCCAGGACTGCTTTGGCCACATCAGGCGTCAGTTTTTTGAAAAAAAACCGACGCTGTAGGTCTTTGCTGACGGTTTTCTATAAATAACCGACGCCTATTTATATTTTTTTTTTCATATCAGTTTGCAGGCCTGCTGTGGCTGGTCAGCAGGATGAGAACCTGCAGTTCAGTTTTTTGAACTGCAGGTTTACGACATCCATTGATATCAGCCTACAAATAGGCCGCAAACCTGCAAAAGTCACAAGGAAAATTCTGCACAAGTACATACATTCAGACATCAATTCAATTCTCACATTCACACATATAGAAACATTCAAATACATGTATTAACATTCAGAAATATTCATTTACAAAGTATCATTCATTATCGCTATCAACATCCCAATTATATCTTACAGTTGCCACTACTTGTATGGCTTTTGCCCATTCTTCTCTTACTTCATTTAATGCTTCCATCATATATGGAGCATGTATATTTTTTAAGCGTTTACCTATAGTGTGGTCAGTTTTAAACACCTGCAAAGAGAATGATGTATATATATAAGTAATAATATAAAAATAAGATAAGATTGATATATTTCATACTAACTAATGAGACTATATATAATACCTCATGTATGGTATCGATGTCCAATGCGGCATATTTTATAATCATCTGCATAAATCACATCACATAGTATGCGCATGCCCAGCCATTGTCTTGTATAGCACACTATAAATTGAAACATACAAAATAATACAACTAACCACAATTCACATCAATAATATATATATTCGAGTCGGGAACTTACTTGTACGTTCTGCCAATTTATTGGCTGGTTCTTTTTCCTTGGGACCGTTCCTCCAGCCTTTTTGAATGCATCTAAACCCCTACATGTTAATATAACACAATAAATTGCAAAAGTAAATAGTAATGTAATAAAAGATGTTAACGGATATAAAAATGAAATATTTCTCACCAGAATAATGGAATTCTCATTACGTGTCCAATTTTAGTGTTCAATGTACTCCCCGCAGGATCTAGATAATAAACAGTGAATGTCCCGGGGACAATAACTAGTAACTCCCAATGTCTACCGCTAGAAGTAAGAAGTTAACAATTAATAACTCAAAATGCAAAATAAAAATGGAATTTTCTTAAGTCCAAATTATAAATATAGTAAACTTACTTGACATTGAATGGAGCTATTATTATCGTCTTCTTTTGCTGACCAAAAATTGTAAAAGCATCTATACAGTATTGTTGAACATTATCAGGGTCTTTAGCTACCAAACTAATCAATGATGGAATCAAAAATCCCACATGATCAAATGCAAATTGTTTGCAATGATCTTCGACTAAGTAGCTGCAAAACATATAGGCGTATGCATTAATATATAAGAAACCAGATCACCGGATCTTACACAAGGTATATGGATGTATAAACAAGATCTCACCTTATCCATGTCTCTATCATTGATGTATTCAGCCAATCATACATAAACAGCTCAATAATATCTTGTATAAATAAAGAGCTATCGTATGATCGACCTGCATAATCTGCATCTAAAGAAACTATTATAGGGCAATGTATATTATGTGCCCGTAGCCAACATGCCATTCCCCTACAAGCAGGACCTAACGGGTATGTTAGGTCAGTTGGAACCCAAGTTGGTAATGCGGGAAGTGGAGGTGGAGGCCTAGGTGCTCCTGGTGTCTTCTTTTTAACCTGTATATATAATTTCAGATCAGTTGACATCATATATACACATTAACAGTCTAAATCAATGTAAATTTATCTTACAATTTCAGTCGTGTAGACGACATCTGCTTTGGGCCACAATATGACCCCGCCTTCTGCCTCACCAAGTGTATCAATATCTGGGTGGGCATATGGCAACGCAACTTCCCTCCAATCGGGTAACACACGTAATGGGCCCACATGAACATAGCCCTGTGGCATTGGAGTCCCGTGAAACCTTTCCCCAGGAAGGGACGGGTAAGCTTGCGCCTCTGCAACAACATAGTCTTGTATTCTTAAGCGGCATGGCTTCAATGCCTACAAATTTACGTAAAGAATGTTATACATATATACATATAATCTTGAAAACATATCATCTTGAAAAGACTAGCTACAATGTCATAAACAATACTTACAGCAGACGTGCTAGGCGATGGGTCTCCAGGATTACTCGCAGTCTGTGCATCAGGAGAAGAGTGGGTCGCCATAGGCTGATTGGAAGCCTAAGATGCCTGCCACCGCAGCAATTCTTTCTTGAACTTCTCAGCAACTACATCGTTGACCTTCTTAGCAACTAAATCCTCAACTCTCTTATTCTCCTATACATGGATAAAAGAAATATTAGCTTCTTATTAATGAATTTCCTTTTGCAGTAACATTCTAAAAAAAGAATAGGTTACCTCTTCTTGAGAAAGTCCCGCTTTGGGTTTGCGCTGGGATGGCCCAAAGAATGCTTTGATGCCAACACCAGCGCCGACACCTCTAACACATCCAGGATGCTCTGGGTTACCCAGAGCAACTGTCAATTCATCCCTTGTGCCCTGAGGGATGAACGTGCCTTATTTCCTCTGCTCGTGCAGCTCCCGCTAATCAGCATAAACAGAAATTGGTAAGTTAACACCACAAATAATCAATATTCAAACGATTTCTCTAAGAGTTGTATTTTACCATTTTTACAGCCGCCTCAGCAGTTACAGGCTTCTTTATTTCACCCTTCTTGTTTTGCCTGCCAGCTATCCAGATATCATGGCGAGGCATGGGTGTGGCAGACTCCTGAGTAGGAGCAGACTCCTGAGTAGCAGCAGACTGCTGAGTAGCCACAGACTCCGCCTGTAGTCTTTGGCGAACGCTTGCATAGCCTTTTGGACCCATAGTGTGGTCATGCACATTCAGTGCACGCCTTGCTTTTTGTGTGTCACTGAGGGCCTAGTTAGTATGCATATTAATGATTTGGTTAGTAGCACTAAATGTTAATCTTGAATAGGTGAATACAATGTATATTAATTAAATTGGGAGTGACGCCTAATACCTTGAATTCTTCAAATTTTCTTGAAGCAACAAAATTGTCCCAATCTTCTTTGTCCAAGAAGTTCCATTGTTCAAGGGTTGATTTCTTCTTCTTATCACCCTCTTTTATGTATTCTCTGTTCAGATTTGTCCTATAATTCCTAAGCATCTTTCCAGCGCGTTGCATCACACTTTTACGATGCAACTTCTCATCCAATGCAAACAGATTCTGTAAAATAGAAATGTTATTAACTAGTATCCAAAATAGAATTGCAAATAATAGAATTTGTAATCTACAAAATAGAATTGCAAATAATAATAACTCACGCATAAATCCTTCCATATCAAGTCTTTTTTCCCTTGAGGAACTTTATGCCAATTATCATACTTAACACCACAATGGCTCCGAGTGGTACACCCAAGATAGTTTACAAAATTATTGCGGTTCACTTCAATTGCATTTCCTCCATTATCAAACTCCACCACCAATTTGGATCCACTACCACTTAGCGCTAATAACTTCTTCAACAGAGTGATGCCCCTTTTCTTGTTAAGTGTTTGGTGCTGTGCATCAAGTTGCTCCAGTGCTTCAGTGGGTACAGGTACATCATCAACCTAAAATTTGACAAAAATAAACACACTAAATTAGCCCAATATAGAAATATAGGATATATGACATAACTAGAAGATAATGAATTTTATAGAAATACAGGATATGTTTTTAGAACTTACATTGGTATCCTTGCCATGCTCGTCATGGACAACATGCTCATCATGGACTTCATGCTCATCATGGACATCATGCTCATCATGGTCAGCCATCTGAAAATGTCATTAAAAAGGCAAACATTTAGCATTTGTATTAACTAGAAAAAGGCAAACATTTAGCATTTGTATTAACTAGAAAAAGGCAAATATTTAGCATTTGTATAAACATACATGTCTCTAAAATTGTGATCTTTTATCAATTAACAATCCTTCATTGTGATCTCCGCGCACATATAAGTCATCATTAGTTTCAATATTTTGTGGAGTTGGCAACCCAACTGAGAATGGACTGGAGTCATCATACTTATCATAGTACTCTTCTTCATCTATATGATCTTCAATGAATTGTCTTTTACCATGAAGAACAACCGACCATTTATCATTCGCAGGATCATTGATATAGAATATTTGTTTCGCTTGTGATGCCAATATGAATGGTTCACCCTTCTCGCCAATCTTTTCAAAGTTCACCAAAGTGAAACCCAATTCATCCACTATAACTCCTTTGGTGTTATCAACCCAATTACATTTAAAGAGCGGAATTTTGAAATCTATGTAGTCAAACTCCCAAATGTCCTCAATGACACCGTAATATGACATTTTAGCTTCACGTGGACTCTTATCCTTTGCACTTGCAAAGTACATAGTCAACGCTTGAAGAGTGACCGCACTATTTTGGACGGCACTCTTATCATCTTGGCGCTTTGTGTAATATGTGAATCCATTAATGTCAAACCCTTCATAAGACATAACATTCGGTTTTGGTTTAAAGGCGAGGCATTTGATAGTTTCTGTAATATCATTTGGTGTTTGAGATAGTTGATGTAAGACTTTATCTTCAAACCACTTAGTAAAAGTCTTATTATGCTCTCTAGCAAGCCACATTGAACTTGCTTGAGGATGTTGTCTCTTTATGAAATTGGTATGTTCCTCAATATAAACACTCACTTCGTCCATATTGTGTAAAATATACAAGTGAGCTTGTTCCAACTGCTCACGGCTGATTACTTTCACTCGTAATCCCAAAATTCCTTTGCCCTCCTCAATATTCTTGTCATTATCAGGAGTGTCATTACCACTGAGAAAGTCATTGCAAAAATCCATAACCTCTCTCGCCACATAACCTTCAATAATACTCCCTTCAGGCCGATAACGGTTTCAAACATAACCTTTAAAAACGCTCATGTATCGTTCAAAGGGATACATCCATTGCAAGAAAACTGGTCCCAACATTTTCACTTCCCTAGTCAAGTGGACAACAAGATGTACCATGATATCAAAGAACGAAGGAGGGAAATACATCTCAAGCTGACATAGGGTAACAACCACTTCTCTTTGCAAATTATCGAGAGTATCAGGGTCAATAACTTTACTGCATAGACTGTTGAAAAAGAAACAAAGTCTGGTAATTGCAAACCTTACATGCTTCGGCAATATAGATCGAATTGCCACGGGTAATATTTGTTGCATTAGAGTGTGACAATCATGAGATTTAAGACCTATCAACTTCAGATCTTTCATTGATACCAATCTATGGATGTTGGATGAGTAACCATGTGGCACCTTAACATTTACCAAGCATTCACAAAAAGTTTTCTTCTCCTTTCTAGACAACGTGTAACAAGTGGGAGGTAAGTATGTTCTTTTACTACCCATTTCACGTAATTCTGTTAATTTTGACCTTATTCCCATTTCACGTAGGTCCAGTCTGGATTTTATCCCATCTTTAGTCTTACCTGTTATATTTAACAGAGTACCAATGATGCTATCACAAACATTTTTCTCAACGTGCATTCTTATATATAATAAATGTGTACCACCTATCCCATACTTGAACACCTAATCTCACTAGTAAGTGTATAATGTGTATTGGGTTTTCAAGAAAATTTCGGCATCATTTCCCCACTGTTCTCTAAGTACATATGTACTTAGAGAACAAACGGGGAAATGCTGCCGAAATTTTCTCGATATGTACTTAGAGAACAAACGGGGAAATGCTGCCGAAATTTTCTCGAAAACCCAATACACATTATACACTTACATCCTAAGTGAGATTAGGTGTTCAAGAATAGTCGCAAACCGGGGAGTATCCAAGATTTACTCCTAATGAGTCAATCTTGGATGGGTTTCTAGGCCAACAAACACAATAATAGATATCTACAATGAAGCCGGACTCCATACAAACAGTATATAATTTAGTGATTGTTCATTCTAATTTATACCAATGTACAAGTAATATAAAGAACAATGATTGTTCACATTCTAGGCCAACAAACACATGTGATGTCATTCTTATATATAATAAATGTGTATCACCTATCCCATCCTTGAACACCTAATCTCACTAGTAAGTGTATAATGTGTATTGGGTTTTCAAGAAAATTCCGGCAGCATTTCCCCGCTGTTGTCTAAGTACATATGTACTTAGAGAACAAACGGGGAAATGCTACCAAAATTTTCTCGAAAACCCAATACACATTATACACTTACATCCTAAGTGAGATTAGGTGTTCAAGAACAGTCCCAAACCGGGGACTATCCAAGATTTACTCCTAATGAGTAAATCGTGGATGGGTTTCTAGGCCAACAAACACAATAATAGATATGTACATGTTAGGGTTTCATCACAATTGATGTTAGGGTTTCATCAATGTTAGGGTTTAATCAAATCAAATTAGGATGCTAGAATGGACAAGTTTAAATCAAATTAGGATTTAAATTAGGGTTCCAATAGGATTCAATTTAATTAATTTTTATGTGAAAGATGTAATATTATAATACATACAATGGCAATGAAATGAAACCCTAATTGTATTGGAACTCATAAAAGGATGTCTCAAAGGTTGAATCTAATATATGCATCCTAAAAAAGGTATCACACCACAAATGTGCATTTCAATAATCATATTTTATTTCCTTCTAATTAGTGTGGGTGCCAAGTTTGGAATTGTTTTCTAATCATGGGTCCCTTAATTTTATTTAGGATAGAAGATAAAATCAAGGATATCAAATAGTATAAGGCGCACCCCCAAAAGTAAAAAAATGGATTTATATTATGCATCATACCTTGGTTGCTGATTTTGTTTTGATGCACAACAAATAGTTACCATTGGGTCTTAGTCCACGGGAGGATAATCTATCTTCTACCTATTTAGAATGCTTCCTTGTGTGCACATCCACATAGTATATGTGTCTAAATTGTCATTCTCCTATTTAGAATGTTTCATTCATAAACACATATGTGTTCTTGAGTTTTGGGATTCTAATTATAGCCAATTTAAATCATGTTAGTTAGTAGTATTTTTTTTGGATCAATTATGCTTGAGATGCAGGTATTTCTGTAAAGGATGGTCATTGACTCCTGAAAATGGGAATGCCACACGAACATGGATGCGAATAGGTAGATGTTTTCGAGCATGGGCTTGACATCAGCCAAGTTATGGTGTGGAACGAGGAGATGAGATTGTTACTGAATGGAAAGAATGGCAGAGGAAGGGCTTGATGCTAGTACAGCGGAGGGGAGCACTGACTGTGGCAGCTAGATTCTTCCCTGATAGGAGGAGGGGTGAGAGGGTTTCTATGAGAAGCTGTGGTGGAAGAAAGAGGGAAGATATGGAGGAAGGTCAGACAAGGGGAGGACCTAGAGGAGGATACATGAGGCGATGGAGAGATAGATAACAAATTAGCGACATGGCAAAAAAGAAAGGCAGAAGGTGCTATGGCTAATACCTTGTGAGCAGCGGAGGCAAGGAAGAAGACCACGCCGTAGTAGGGCGTGAGCAAGGAGATGCAGAGCATCAGCAAGGAGGAAGGAGCGGGCGGCGGCGGCGGTGACGCAGAGCAGCAGCAGGAGCAGGATCGTCGGCGGGGCAGAGGCGGCGTTGTCGTGGAGGCTGGAGAAGCGGTTGTGGCGGTGCGGAGGCGGAGCTGTCGTGGAGGCTGGAGAAGGCGGCGCGGTGGTGATGCGGCGGCGCTGTCGTGGAGGCTGGAGAAACTGGTTGCAGCGGCGGAGGGTAGGGCGGCGACAGCAGCAAAGAAAGGGGGAAATTCTCGCAATGAAACAAAAGAAAGGGGAACAGTCGGGCGATCGCGGGATATAAAGTTCCCAAATAGCGTCGGTTGTTTAAAACAACTGACGCCTAAACATATTTAGCGTCGGTTGTTTTAATCAACCGACGTCCAATTGGATGATATTTTCACAAAATTATTTGGCGGGAACCACTTTCAGCGTCGGTTATAAAAGGCTAACCGACGCTGAAAGTGACACTTTTCGTGCAAATTTCCATCGCACATACGCGTCGGTTTTTTATCTACATAACCGACGTTGAAAGTGACACTATTTTTTTCGCTCGAAAATTGGATTTCGCGGGCGACTTTAGGCGTCGGTTAGTTATAAACAACCGACGCTGAATACAAAGTGGTACCCGTGTCTGGCTGGTCTTCGAATATAGACGTCAGTTTGTCTAAATAACCGACGCCTTATATGATAGGCGTCGGTTTTCCTTAATAACCGACGCCCAGAAAAGCGACACTGAATGCTATTTCTGTAGTAGTGTAATGAGGAAACATAATGAATGTCTGAAGAATTACACTACCCAATGTTGTATGTCTTCAAGTACATGACTTGAAAAATTAGATCATACGGATGTTAAGAGTATGTACATTCTTATTATGTCCCTGGTCAGATGTTCCTGTGGAAGGAAAATAGACAATAGTAATAGTAATGACTAGAGTGTGTTTTGGTTCATGATAGAATATCATTAGTCATGATATGTGATATCAAACCAAGCACATAAATACATGTTAGGGAACAAGTGTATGAGAGAAGACCCACCTTGAGAGTGACACATGAAAACAATACACGGTGGTCAAATTCATCTCTCATAAAGATGGTGGTGATTGTGGTTCTTAGACCTAAAGTCACTACACTCATCATTTGTCATTTGGTGTGATTTGAAATCATCCACTATGGTCTTAAATAAGGGTTTCCATAAAGGTAATGATTGGGTGCACTATGACACATGGGGATGATTGTCAGTGATAATTTTAGATAGTGAACTGATAGGTTCAGAAAGTGAACCCATTGAATGAGGTCCATAAACCTAGCTGACTCAAGTTGTAAACTGAGTGGTTGGTGGATCAATTCAATTGATACAAGAATTTGTGTTGACGTCATGTTGTGCATTAAATCACATATTAATTTCCAATACAATTGTGATTTGGTAACATGATGAAATGACCAGTTCACTAGGTGATCGATCAACTCACATGGAAACCGATCAATTCACTGGTGAAATGACTATTTCACCTATTGCAATTTCTGAAAATTCATGAAATTCTTGTTCCTTCCACTCCTACATAGACTGGGAACCTGATCCTGATCCTCCTATAAATAAATAGTTGTTTGGGGCTTCCCAGAGACACAAGTCAATTGCCTCTAACAATTTTTGTCCTGTCTGGTTGTGGTAACCAATAGAGTGCCTAAGCAAGTCCTATCTTATAATGGGAGGGATATCAAGGGAGAACAATTGTGGGAGAGCAAGTTGGTGATTAGTACACCAATGGGAGGGACAACTCCTTCCTTCATGTTCTACTAGAACAACATGAGTTCTACTCAGTCCGTGTGGACTTCCATAGAGGTGAGAAGGTTGTTGTTTGCTGCTAGGAGGACAACGTCAACATACTATCTGTGGTAAGATGATGATCTACTATAGATGTTATCCCAATGCAATTAGAAGACAATTGCATGACTACTGCAACAAGGAGTAATCGTTGGACTTGCTTTAGTACCTAATATGAACTTGTTAAACCATCCTTCCTATTATATAGTTGTTTGTGAGATCTTGCTATTCTAGGGAATATGGATACACACAACTTTTATTTATGTTGCCTACTATGTGCCCATATTTCCCAACATTGTATTTTATTGAAAACTATTTATTTGAATAAGAAATAATTGTAGGATCACATCTATGGCCAACTCTTATCCTAGAGGAAATCCAAATATCTCTAGTGTTTCTACATATTCAATTAACTAGTCTACATGGGGACCCAATGGATCACCTTCTTCCATATTGCACTTCAATAGTTCCTTAGATACATAATACTTCTCTTGTCTTGCTTGTTCCTGATACATGGTCCTGAGGTGTGCTACAATATCAACAAACCCCATTTTCTCATGTTTCTTATAAAGACAATGATTCATGAACCACAACATAAGGAATTTGATGTGCACACAATCATGAAAATGCTTATGATAAGTTATAGTTTCTTTCCTCGGTGTATTTTGAGCTGGTTCATCTAGTACTATTATATCTAGGACATTGAGCTTATGAACATATGTGGGAAACATTTCAGTATACTAGACCTCTTAAGATAATACATGGTCAAATTCAAATAATTCTTAAGATAATTCATGGTCAAATTAACGTCAAATTATATTTCATGTCGACTTTACATCATGTAGAGTTATTGTTGCTTTCTATTTTATAAAGTGCCAAGTACCGCTTACTTGCATTTGTGTTTGTTTTGCATGGCTGAGGATGTGATGTCTGTAGTTGGAGAAATTGAAGATTTAAAGAAACAAGAAAGGACTAGAAGGAATTGAAGTTTAGCTTGGTAGGGTGCGATCTATCAAGCTGATCAAATGCCTTTATATATAATTTAAATCATATCTAACTTATCTTATTCAAGTCAAGCTCAGTAGATAATGAACATGTTTTAAACTTTCATGTCCATGAACTATGTACAAATCAACTAAAATTAATGCAAGGTGTGTATTTATTCTAGTTGCAATGTTTAGAATTTTGTGACATCCCCCTTGAGAATAATGCTTTTGCTCAATGATATACACATGTTTGAAAAAGTGGGATGTTACATTATGGTATCAAAGAAATGTATATATAAGATTAAGGTATGGGAATGGACCTCTGTGAAAATATACCATATCGTAGAATTACTAGAGATGAAATAGATGTGATGAGGATAGAAGTTTACCTAGTTATATCTCAAGTAACAATCTAATGCAAGCTAATGAAATACTCTCTCCATTGTCAATGGTTACGACCAACCAATTGAGAGTTGAAGATGGATGTCATAAGCATAATACTTTTAGATGCATTTCTCCTTTCTCACTAGTCTATGTGGTATGGGATACCTTTATTTGTAGGTTAGTGAGAGGTAGCATGACAAATCCCACATCTTTGGGTATGTTCCTGATCACCACATATCAAGAAATGTTGGAGATTCCTAAAGACATAAGGTTAGATAGTCACCTCTACCTAATGAAAGAAAGTCATGACAACATCAAAGGTAGAGGTCATAAATGTAGTGATAAGTTTGTTTCATGGACCCTATATATAAGTTGATAAGGAGACCAAAGAAATAGTTAATCCAAGTTCATGTAAGTGTTTATAAAATTTCGATGTCATATGTTACATTTCTTTTTTCATGCAAAATTTTGAACATAAGTGAACCTTGATTATAACTATGATTAACTAAAGAGGACAAACCCTAAGGTGGGTAGTATCTTAAAGAAAATTTCGAGCTTGAAATTTAGTGTAAGGTGGGTAGAATTATACAATCCCAATTTTTACAACTAAATTAAATATTAGAATGTGGTTTTATTAAATAAAGATAGTTGATGGGCTTAATGTAAAAAGTGAGTGAAATAGCATTTCTTATAGAAAAATGAAATATGATAAAAAAAGGAAACTCAAAATACTTTTCTCTTTCATATATAATGTGTTGGAATTAACTCAAAAGGATGAATATTAGTTTCCCTATTCCTTCATCTCTCTCCTACCATTTAGGATGTTTAAATTACATAAAAGGGCAAGATAAAAGAGTTGTAGTTCAAAAAAATATATTGAATTAACTTTAAAAAGAAGCTTCATGTTCTTTTAACAACATTTAAAATAAAGGGAAACAACATTATTCACCTTTCTTCTCTCCTCTAAGAAAATATTTCCCAAAAAGGCATATAACATTCATGAAAAAACTATTTACTCAGTAATCTTGAAGTTGACTCAAAGGCTCACAAAGGAAAGTCTTTTTTATAGTATCTTATACTTTAATTCATCCAAGTCAAGTTAAATAACCAATATAAGAGTTATGCACAAACGATAAGTAAAAATCAAACCTTATTGTCTAAAAAGCATGTAGATTACCTAATTAACATATGGTCCAAATTTGGAATAATTTTAACTATGTTTGACACTCCAAATCTGTTGGGAAAGGTTTTGTATGGTTTGATTAAAGATTTAATGCCAAATTCATTTAATACAATGTATTAACCCTAATGTCTAGGATTTACTCCAATGACACTCTTCTTCATTTACTTTTCATTCTATGCACATGATCCGACAGTCCTATTTGGAATCACTGAGATCCATCGGCGATTTAGTCGTCTCCTTCTCCCTATTAAGTCACATGCTTGAAACTAGTTACAATGCTTCTTTCCTTGATCGCTCTCTTTGTCACTTCTCCACCAATCTACAAGATATATTTGCAATCATCTTCATCTCTTTCCCCTAAATTTAGTGAGCCATTACCCTCCTTCCAATGTGATCAATAAACAAAATCCCTTTTTTGGTCCTCTATTGTTCTTACCACCCTGAGTTGTAGAGGACATATATGTGTTCCTCTCACCTATAAAAATGGATCTAGACCATCATCAAGATATGGACGGTCCTTCTCTATCACAAATTACTACTTCAAAGTCACCAAGATCCCCACCCTACTCACCTTCCTTCTTCGTTAACCACTTCTTCACTTCATCCATCTTCGTAAGCTTTGGTGAAATTGAATTTCATGTATGCTTCACCTATGACCCTTCTTTGTTTTCACATTGATGGTTTACCCAATAGCTACCCCGAATGCCATACCCTATACATCATATTTGAGGTATGTGCCTATTGTCACCGTTGTGCCTATTTATCGGCTCTCTTGACCACAAAAACCATGCCCCTAGCTCCTTGAACCTTGAGGAGCATTTTTTAAAATCTAGATGGTTTTCTTTTGCCTCATCGTGGTAGTCTCACATACAAATCAGTTTCCCTTGTTTTGTTCTATTATTTAGATGAACCATAAACATCACCCTTTTCCCCACACTCTTGTTCTTCATATTTGGTTTGATCTCACAAGGATTTCCCTCTCGTTTCCATGTCACCTTTGTAATGTGTCCCTAGTTTCAGTTCTTGGCTTTCTCTTTCACCATTGCCAGAGTAGTTCCTTGTGCCCCTTCTCTCGCCAACAATGGATCCAAGGATCGTTAGGTTTGGTTCCTCATCATGAACATGATGGGGATGTTGGTTCTCCCTGAAAGGGAGAACCCACGACCCTGAATCAAGGCCATGAAGCCCTATCAAGGCGCTCAAGTCATGACTCGTAATGGAAGCATCCTGGTAAAAAAAATGACCTTGGTACCCTCTTCTTTTTAATTCAATGATTATTAGTGCATGGGTGTTTTCGACTTCTTACACATGCCTTTGTTTTATCATCTATGACATGTTTTCAGAAGTAGAATGATAATTTTACCCCTACTACTTTAGTTAAATGTAAAGAGTGTGCAATATTTCTCAGTCTTTTCACCTATCATTTGCATCAGTTGATTTTTAGGAATTATTTATTCACACTTATAATATGACAAAGTGGTTTTTAGAATTATAATAAAGTAATTAATATTTTGACCTCATTATGCGCACTCATGGTCCCAAATTATTTCTCTTATCTTAATAATCAATGTTGAGACTCAAATTCAAAATATGGTGATCGATGTGATCTTTATACACATTATAACACCTTAAATTTGTTTAATTCATCAAATTGTCCAAAGAAGCAAATTGATACATTAAACTTCATAATTTGATTCTCAATCTTTTTCTAGATATTCTACACATTGTTGTGAAGCTATGGTCCAAATTTTAGCTCATTTGGACATTCCTACAATAGTCTACAAATTTTTGAAGATAATGCACTGACAATGCCTTTTTTTCCCTTTTTATGGGCTTTTCCACATCATTGATCCGTTGCAAGTGAGGGGCGAACCCCAACCATCAGATCTAAGACCCACAGATCAGGGCCCCGATCCAATGGCCGCATGTCTATCTTCAACCTCCCGCTAATTGCGGGGAGGTGTTAATGCAACCCGATCAACCAAACTCTCGCCCTTAACCATGATTCAAGTTTTGAAGAGAGCCAAAATCATTACGTCATGATTTTGAACCCAAAGAACCCTATTTTGACCACGTTTAGAGAATTTTTACGCCATCAATAAAGCCCCTCTTGCTTGCTCCTCTCTGTCTAGTGGCCATGGCTCGGGGTAAAGCCTCGTTCAACCCTAAATGCTACCCGAGTGCTATAAAAAGGTCCCTCACGTTTGCCATCAACACACCAAGTTGTGAGCCTTGTTCTCACCCTCTGTTTCAGCCTCGGGCATCCTAATTTTTCCTCCATGTTTCTCCTGGTTGTCCAACGGCATTGCCACCCCAGTGTTTTGGGCGTCTCCTCTTGACCCTTCCTCGCCTCAACTCGCCACCACCATCCGACTTGCGATGGCGCGATGAAGCCAGGAAGCGCCTTCGCTTCCCTTCATTAGCTCTCCTACTCCCTCCTCTGCTAGCATCGGTGAGACAATCCACCGTGGACCTGTGCTACTCGCATGACTACTGGAGCCGGAGAGAAAGGTCCCAATATGCCAGTTCAAGTGGTTTCCCCGCTCCAACAAACCAACCTTTGAACCAATTATTAAGAAGTGAACCGGCCAATTCAAGGATCAAGCCAGACCTTAAACCAATTGAGCCTCCTTGCTAACATGGCTCGATCTGGGTTGTTCTTTTAATATCGAACGATCCTTGTTTTTCTGCATTTAAGGTATTTTTATCTCTTCTCAACTCAAATATTCAATTAAATGCCAGATCTTATTTAAATCGTAGAAAATTCATCCAAACTCCAAAAATGATGAACAAATAGTCAATCTTGATCTGAAAAATCTTGTAAAACTTTTAAAATACTTTTAAATCCTAATTCTTTCTTTTTCTCACCGATATCCCTAGATCTTGTTACTTTGTTAATTTAATTTGACAAATGATTCAAAAATGATGTTTAATCTTTGAAACCCTATAATTTGACTATAATGATCATCTTGAAACCAAATTTGACTAAATATGAGTTTATATTTGATCTTATAACTCATCTACTCTTGAAAATGAATCATTATTATCTAGATCTATATTTGTTGACTTGATCTGTTCTTGAAATCCAATTATATTAAGTACCATGATGATAATCTAGAAACTGATGATGACATAGATAATGATCATAAACTAGGGTTAACACATATGATCCTAGAAAACCTAGGTAAGTCATCGACACTCGAAATATTTGACACTTGAAATAATGTTGTACATATTGATTATAAGTGAATGACCCAACCCTAAGGTTGACATAGGAAAAGTGTAACCCTAATCTCAAATATTGAAACTCGATCTGCAAATATCATGATCTTGACCCTTGATCCAAACTTTGTGATTTAGGATCTAACTCAAAGGGTCTACCTGTTACTTGTTGATCATACTTGAAATCCTCGGTGAAAGGTACGCTATTATATAAATCCTCCTTGATTGTATTGAAGATACTTTTATGTATCTCTTGACTGTATACTTGGCTACTTACTTGGATGAGCTACTATTCCCTATGATTCGTCTTTTGTTTTTCTATATTATATTTTGAAAAACATGAAAACATAAATTACATGCCCATTTTGACTTCCTGTATATTGATAATGATGATGATATTGATAATGTTGATATTGAGTGCAACAACCCCTTCATTTGGAGATGGGACTTGTACATTGGCCTCTTATTTGCTATGGTGAGAAGGCGTCTAGTGACCTTCCCCATCACGTTGGGTAAGAGTCACACAAAATATATAAGCATGCTTATTTGATTACAGCATAATGGGAACTCATAATAAAAATTGAATCGTTGAATAACAAACATTTTGTTGAATGATATTCATTTTGGAAATCATTTGTGATTCTTTTGAATATAAGTCATGCCAAATATACTCTTTTGTTATAAACCACTTTACTTGATTTTGATAGCAAACCGTGCAATTGCATGATTGTGTCTCGATTTTCTTGATTTTAGGCAATACAAATGGGATATTGAATAAGATCGCTTCTGCACTCTACATACTCTGATGACAAAGATAAATCTGATAAAATCTCCATATTGGGTTAGTTTGTTCTTTATATATCCATTTTTTTGAGTTATTATTTCTTATTGTATATGCCAGTGTAATAGACCTTATCAGGCCACTCAGGGACGGGCGCTTCAATCCATTTACAACTGTCTAGGTAGTGAGATTGGGATTGGGGTAACAATGGTTCTGTTATGACCGTATCTGAGCTTAATAAGTAAGTTAGGGTTTATGTGGATGATTACATGCTTTAATAGATTGATAATTACTTAAACATGATTAATGATGATATATCAATCATGATATGTTGTACCTAATGAGAGCCCCAAGTATGCTATCTCCTTGTATAATTAGGGTTTGAGAAAATATAAACCCTAGTTGGCTGAAATTAGGGTTTTCACCAAATAGGCTCACATTGGGGAGGAATGAGAGAGGTATGCAAAGGATAATGAAAATGGTAGTTGAAGTCTAGGATAGCAGGGTCGTGGTGGGTAGCATGGTCGTGGTGGGTTGTTTATGGCACAGGCATTCTAGTTCACTCTGCTGTTTTGAAAGAATTGAACTTTTGACCAACCTTTGTACTCAAATATGATGAAACCAATGCACCACGACTGTGGTAGGCAGTAGGCCATGGTGGGTCCATCTTAGTATGGTAATGGTAGCTAGCATGGCCATTCTGGGACATTTTCTCTTCAACCTACATTTCTACAGATTTTTGGATAGCAGTTCACTATTCTATTTGTAGTTATTTAATGGTAGCCTAGAATGATATAAATTTTTTACTGAAGATTTATAACTCAATTATAAACAAAATTTTAAATTTTCATAATTTTTGGAGAAGGTTTTCTATCTAAAATACACGAATTACAATAACTTTTTTATGACAGAAAAATCTACTGAAATAAGAAAAAGTTGAGTGAGGGGTCAATGTGGAATTCACCCTAGCAGCTCAATTTCTCTATATTGTCTACATAACACACTAGTAGCTCTCATAATTCATGATTTATTACAGAGAAAAAAAATCCTAGAGAGATAGGGAGAGTTAGGGTTTGAGAGGAGAAAGTGGTGGAATTGTTGATCTAGGGTTTCTCTATCGGAGATATGATGAAATCAAGTAAGTTTAGCTTCATTGCATAGACTTTAACGATGAATCTTCTCTCACATGTCAAGATTTCGTCCCTCCTCTAATTTGATCCATAATTGTATCAAAACTTTCCCTTTTCTCACTCTTTCTTCATAATCACTCATTTTTAGGGTTTTCGAGTTGAAAGGAACAAGAATCGGGTGAATTGCTAGGGTTTTGATATGGATTCAAGATTTTCAGATATGGGATATGTTTTTAAGCTGTTTTACAGCTTAGGGTGAGTGGGTAAAAGAATATTTCAGTCAATTGTACTCAATTAGATGGTTTTAATTTATATTCTCGATTTCTCCCTAGATTACAATAAATGAAAAGAATTGTTCTTTAATTCAGCTTATAGAATACATAAATTCATGTTCCAAATATGATCTGAAAACATTTATATGATGGCATGGATATTTACATCCATTTATCTTGACTACTACAAAACTAATAAGTTTATTGAGAATCTTCTGAAGATCTGAATTTTTAAGTTATTCGGGTGCTTGAACAACATTATAGTTGAAATTCGGATTTAAATTTATATGATCTTACTTATGTTCCTAGTGCATATAATTCTACATGTTTGATCTCTTTGATTTGATATATGGACAAATAGAGTTTCTGATTTTCACAATACATATCATGTGAATAGCAAGTAATCAAGGATGGAAACCCAATCTAGTATGCTTTTACAAGTATACATATCTAATTTAGTAGTAAATGGTTGATTGAAATGATTCATGTGATATTGTGGGATTTTATCTGAATATTATCTTATATGCATATATGCTTTATTTATGAGATTCGAATTTTCTAACTCAAATACTTGTAATGAAATGCATATGTTGTTATGCTATTGCAAGTGCAGATATGACATGCCCTAGATAGGTATGTTATCGATGCCATGCATAAATGTGAGAAATGTTGAATGAGAATATTTATATTAGTAAACATGATATATGTTTGAATACATGAGAAGTATTATATGTGCATGAGTAAGGAGAAACCCTAAGAAAGGGATAAACAATATGTTAAGCATTGAGTTCAGTATCATCAGTGATTTCAATTCAATAATCTGAGTAGTCATTAATATACAGAGTTAAAAGAGATCAGTCTAAGAGAAAGATATAATCAAAGTTATAGTAATAATAGTAGCCCTGAACACCATAGATTCCCTATGAGAGGTCTGCCCCATAGGGATGAAATGACCTAACCCTGGCAGTGTCCAGTATATGAGGGTCGGATCGTACTAACAGGTGGTACGGGGGACGAAGCCCTAGTGGAAGTATCCTTAAAAATATAGTAAGTAGTGTCCAACATCAACCAGAGATCTTGGTTGTACTAGAGTATAGAAAAGCCAATAGGTGGCTTGACTCTGTGCCTGTGTACTCAAGATAGAAGAGGAGTCTAGTTTTACGGCCCATAGGTGTGTCGAGGCCAGAGAGGCATTTTCATGTTGCAGACCAGTGATGTAGTCAGGCTTAGCATCCTGGGTGTTTCAGCTAAGTCTTGTACGGTGAGATCATATTTCGTTACGATTCTTCATATGTAGAGTACACTACATATGATCACGGTATAAGCTAAAATGTGATAATATAAGTTTAAAGAGTTTCTTATAAGTAAGAAGAGTTAAGAAAGGTTTGATTTCAGTTTCTCAATAGTTGTTCTTTAAATGTAATATTGAATATAGTGAGGAATATATTTCCATACTTGTTTATTTCTAATGATGTAGGCTTCAATGTTATTAGTAAGTTTTTGAATATCCAGTCTTTTAATTTGAAATTACTATCTTGTTTTATTTCAATTATCCAAGAATGAGAAATGCTTGATTCAGTACTTTAGACTACATTATTGGTTTACTCATTCACTGAGCTAGTAGGTTCACCCCTCTACTCAAAATTTTTTGGCAAACTATGGGGATCGAAGATATCATTCCATCAGAGTAGATCTTCCACAAGAGTTAAGTATGAGTATAGTTAAGTTCAGTCGGTCTTTGTCTCTCTATGTCCTTGTAAAC
The DNA here is from genome assembly GCA_963693085.1 of Alisma plantago-aquatica. Classification (NCBI taxonomy): domain Eukaryota; kingdom Viridiplantae; phylum Streptophyta; class Magnoliopsida; order Alismatales; family Alismataceae; genus Alisma; species Alisma plantago-aquatica. The sequence continues at coordinate 1,546,251,484 of OY856409.1, forward strand.
AAATAAGAGATAGTTGTAAATGATGATGTATACCATCATTCCTCTTTTAGCAATATATGTGAATCAACAAGTTTTATGTGCTTAAAAGTATGAGAAACATAATGAATGTTCATACATGCATTTTTACTGTTGAAATTAGATTAGAGAAACTAATGCTTAGATTCCCTTGTAATGTTATTTTATGTGGTTCAATGCAAGAAAACAAATTGAAAAAGAAGAACAAGTTAAGGGTGATCTTTGTATTACGTTAAATCGTCAATTTATGCCCTAATCTCATGATTAGTGGTAATTGTGAGATCAGGGTGTAACAACTTGGTATCAGAGCTTAGGCTGAGTCGTCAGGGACCATTAGGATAGAAATTTAGAGTTATAAGTGTGGCAAAGAGGTGGTGATTTGCCTTTAGCTCTGAAAGGTCTGAGTTTTTAGATACCCTGGCCTGATATCTGAATACTTAGATTGACTAGTACCAAGCTAGTCTGTCTATTCTTCTCTGGATGCCCTGGCTAGGTTTGCAGAGGAAGCATGGGATAGAGAGAAACCCTAGAAATCTTAGGGTTAGGAGACCAAAAATTAATGAAGGAGTAAGAGATTAAACATAGAATGTGATACAAGTCTTCCTTTACACTGCTTCTTTAATTGGAGATCAATATAAATGCTCTTATATGTATGAATTCAGATTATCAGTTTGTAGAATATATATGGTTCTTTTATATTGTTGTGTATCATGAAGTGATTTAGTTATTGTTTATATTCTTTGTATCAAGTAGACCAGAATTTATGTTTAAATGAGTTTTTCCTAAGTGGATATTCTTTCCACATGTTTGATATTAATAGGAGTTGGTTAAATTTGAGTAGCTCCTGGCTTCAGGACTACAGGTTCGGCCAAGTCCGGCTGGTAGGGTGTGTTACTGGGATCTAATGACTCCTATTGAAAATATAATAAGAGTAGACTCCAGATAAATTAGACCCACATCATAGTAAGAATGTACATACACTAAGATGTTGAAACATATGGGAATGATTAGAATAGCTAAGAATCAGTTGGAACTGATATCTGAGATACAACTTTGGGGCCTCATATGAGAAACCCTTAATTGGGAATAAAGGAACACGAAATAAGGTTCAGATAAGTTTAATGATTAGTATTATATGAACTTTAAATATGAAATATAGAAAAAAAATGAAAAAAGTATGTAAGGGCCAAGATAGTAAGAATCAATCATGAGGAATGGACTATATAATCGAGTACAATGTTTTTATGTACTCCAAAGCAAAGGGGAAATAGAAGAAAAGAATTAAGTATACGATAAGTACATAGAAGTGAAGAGTCTTCAGAAGAGTTAAAGTGAAGAGAACTAGATGAGCATGTAAATCATAAAACTAGGATAAGAAACTTAGTTGAAACAAAGACAAATGTTGGAAATACTGAGCTTGATTAAGGAATGAGGGTTCTGATATAATTGAGAGCATGGAATGTATACCTTTATTAATAAGTTTAATACATTCATCCTTACTGCCATTGGATTCTAAGTCTCTATAGAACAACAAACTAGTTTCTAAAAGAAGAACAAAAGTGTAGCTAAATAAATGAATAAATCATACAAAGGTAGACTATATTTAGAAAGGAAAAACTTGATTGAAAGAGAAACTAAGTTTGACCCATGCATGAGCCGTTTGATCTAAAATGAATGATATGTAATGTATTAAACATGAGGTGAAACTAGTAGAGAGATTATTGATTTAGAATATCAACTTCACATTAGTATAAGGATAAAAAGAAATATATGCAACATGGTATACATGATCATACACATAAAAGAAGCAACATGATCATAAGAGAAAACTAGAAGTTAAAGATGGCATGTGGAATAGTAGTATATGGTATGGGGATTATGGAAAGTAAAGAAGGGTATGAAACATAATGGAGTAATATAGATTATAAAAGAAAGAAGTTGTGAGATTCAAGAAAGTGTTAATTAGTCAAGTATCCTTGTTGATAATTAATTAAACCTACATATGAGAAATGTATTAATGCATGTTTTAAGATAAGAATTCTAAGTATAAAAATCATCTTCTCTTTCATATCTTCCTTAATGAGAGCATTGTGGGAATGAAGTGATAAGAAAATGAATCATATATGATTCATAACCACCGTGGTAGAGACATCTAGTGAATGTAATAATGACACATAATATGATGATGAAACCCTAGCAGGGTAATTGAGAATGTCATCTATCTGAATGGCCAAGTAAGAGAAAGGAAATTTAATTGATAAGATAAAGAACACTTTAGTAAAAGTTGTGAAATCCAAAGTTTGAATTTCAAATTAAGGGAGCAAAGTCACATCATAATAACTTAATGCTACTGATAAGGACCAAACCCTAGAATGTTTAGAGTTGTAGTAGTTCAAGGGATGTCACTAGTGATTTGGCCATGAATACTATCATCTCTATAAAATAAGATTATGAGATTTGCACTATGAGAAGTAAACTAGCACTGATAGTAATCCAGGGTTTAAAGATAGCTAATCTGAAAGGTAGATAAACAATATGGAAATGATTCGAAGCAAAGAGTAAGATATAAATTTGAAATGTAACAAGTGTGTTTTGAACAAAAGGAGAAATACAATATGAGTGAAGTGCGATATGAGATAAATTCTTGTAGTGATAGCAAGAATGATGAATAATCTATTTGTACCTTGTATGTTTCAATTTTAGGAATGTTTAATCTACATGATTAAAATGAGAAGGATAAGTAGCAAAAAGTAAGTAGTAATGAATGAGGAGAGAGATAAGAGAAAACAATGGCTTTTAGTAATATGTGAATTTGTTTTTAGAAGTATAATTTGTTGAAGGTATACTAAGGGATGTAAATTTGTTTTACATATGATTTCAGTTGTACATGTGCAAGCAATATGTTAATTAAAGGTGTATAATAGTTGTAGTCATTCATACCAGTAATCCATCTTAGTATTTTACAATTGTGGTATGGTGATATGGGTTGAATGATGATGGAACAAATGGAGGGTTACCCTAAATAAGGTAGTCTTACCTATTCACTCATATGAATAGAAGGGATGATAACCATATTGTATTGATATGTAACCCTAATGAGGTATAGCTTGTCATACCTATATTTAATATAACTAAGTGATGGTAATTGGGTATGAATAGTCCTTGAATGAATAATACAATCATGGAGTATTGTATTACTATTGTTGAAACCCTAGTATGCTATAACCTGATGGTTACACCTGAAATTATGTGTGGGTTCATACTTGAGAATAGTATGGAACGTGATGGTAATGCTTCACCTTGTGCATCCATGATACAATGGGGAGGTCGTGAGTAGTATTGTACAATTGTTTTTGAATCTAGTCTTCCAACTCAAGATTGTTTTGCTATTTGAGTAGCACAATAGTAAAATTCAAAACAATATGGTGAACTCTCTTTTGTGACTTAGAGGTAACACAGAACAATAGTACATATTGAGTCGTATGAATTGAGATATTTGGATCAAATTATCAATGTTCAGGTAACACCTCTGGAGTATGAAAATATTGAAATGGTTGTTTCTCTCTCTATCCTATGATTGATTGTGGCATACAAAATTCATTGGATATCATTGGGAACTGTTTCCTACATGTTGTGATTATAAAAGAAATAAAGGACTTAATGTTGAAAATTGCATTCAAGTATGAAATACAAGAATATAATGACATGTAAGATTTCAGAAGCTTCAAATACACCTTGAAAGTACTTTGCTTGCATATTTATGTTTCAGGGGAGAAACCTTGGGCTGCTTGTGTGAATTGCACATTGACCCCTCACTCAACTTTTTCTTATTTCAGCAGATTTTTCTGTCATAAAAAATATACTATAATTCGTGTATTTCAGAGACCAAACCTTCTCCAAAAATTATGAAAAATTATCATGTAGTTTTTAATTGAGATATAAAGCTTCAGTTAAAATTTTATATCATTCTAAGATACCATTAAATAATTAAATGTAGAATAGTGAACTGCTATCTAGAAATCTACAGAACAGTCAGTTGAAGAGAAAATGCCCCATAACGGCCATGCTAGCTGCCACGGCCATGCTAAGTTGGACCCAGCATGGCCATGCTGCTTACCACATCTATTGTGAATTGATTTCATCATATTTGAGTACAAAAGTTGGTCAACAGTTCAATTCTTTCAAAACGGCTGTGTGATCTAGAATGCCCGTGCCACCAACAACCCACCACGGCCGTACTACCCACCACAGACATGCTATCCTAAACTTCAACTACCATTTTCATTCTCCTTTGCATACCTATCTCATTCCTCCACAGTGTGAGCCTATTTGGTTTATATTTTCAGCCAACTAGGGTTTATATTTTCTCAAACCCTAATTAAACAAAGAGATAGCATACTTGGGGTTCTCATTAGGTTTAACATATCATGATTGAGATATCATCATTAATCATGTTTAAGTAATTATCAATCTAGTAAAGCATGTAATCATACACATAAACCCTAACTTACTGATTAAGCTCAGATACAGTCATAACAATTCTCCCCCCTCTATATGGTAAACCTAACACACTAGTAGCTCTCATAATTTGTGATTCATTCCAGAGAGGTGAAATCCTAGAGAGAGAGAGGTAGAGTTAGGGTTTGAGATGAGAAAGTGGTGGTATTGCTGATCTAGGGTTTCTCTATCCGAGATAAGATGAAATAAAGTATGTTTAGCTTCTTTGCATAGACTTTAATGGTGAATCTTCTCTCACATATGAAGATTTTGTCCCTCCTCTAATTTTCTCCAAAATGGTATCGAAACTTTCCCTTTTCTCACTCTTTCTTCATACTCCCTAATTTTTTGGGTTTCCGAGTTGAAAGGAAGAAGAATTGGGTGAATTGCTAGGGTTTTGATATGGATTTGAGATTTTTAGATATGGGATACGTTTTAAAGCTATTTTACAGCTTAGGGTGAGTGGGTAAAAGAATATTTTAGTCAATTGTACTCAATTAGATGGTTTTAATTTATATTCTTGATTTCTCCCTAGATGACAATAAATGAAAAGAACGGTTCTTAAATTCAGTTTATAGAATACTTCAATTCATGTTCCAACTATGATCTGAAAACATTTATATGATGACATGGATATAGATATCCATGTATCTTTAATACTATAGAATTAAGAAGTTTATTGAGAATCTTCTAAAGATCTGAATTTTCAAGTTATTCTGGTGCTTGAACAACATTATAGCTGAAATTCAGATTTATGTTTATATGATCTTACTTATGTTCCTAGTGCATATAATTCTACATGTTTGATCTCTTTGACTTGATATATGGAAAAATAGAGTTTCTGATTTTCACAATACATAACTTGTGAATAGCAAGTAATCAAGGATGGAAACCCAATCTAGTATGCTTTTATGAGTATACATATCTAATTTAGTAGTAAATGGCTGATTGAAATGATTGATGTGATATTGTGGGATTTTATCTGAATATTATCTTACATGCATATATGCTTTGTTTATGATATTTGAATTTTCCAACTCAAATACTTGTCATGAAATGCATATGTTGTTATGCAATTGCAAGTGGAGATATGACATGCCCTAGATAGGTATGTTATCAATGCCATGCATAAATGTGAGAAATGTTGAATGAGAATATTTATATTAGTAGACATGATATATGTTTGAATACATGGGAAGTGCTATATGTTCATGAGTAAGGAGAAACCCTAAGAAAGGGCTAAAAAATATGTTAAGCATTCAGTTCAGTATCATCAGTGATTTCAATTCAATAGTCTGAGTAGTCATTAATATACATAGTTAAAAGAGATCAGTCTAAGAGAAAGATATAATCGAAGTACAATAATAATACTATCCCAGAATACCATAGATTCTCTATGAGAGGTCTGCACTGTAGGGATGAAATGACATAACCTTGGTAGTGTCTAGTATACGAGGATCAGATCGTACTAATAGGTGGTACGGGGGATGAATCCCTAGTGGGAGTCTCCTTAAAAATATAGTAAGTAGTGTCCAACATCAACCAGAGATCATGGTGACACTAGAGTACAAAAAAGCATATAGGTGGCTTGACTCTCTGCCTATGTGCTTAGGTTAGAGGAGGAGTCTAGTTTTACATCCCATACGTGTGTCAAGGCAAGAGAGCCATTTTCCTATTGCAGACCAGTGATGTAGTCAGGCTTAGCATCCCGGGTGTGTCAACTACGTCTTGTACGGTGAGATCGTATTTCATTACGATTCTTCATTTGTAGAGTACACTACATATGATCAAGGTATAAGCTAAAATATGATAATATAAGTTAAAAGAGTTTTTTTATAAGTAAGAAGAGTTAAGAAAGTTTTGATTTCAGTTTCGCAATAGTTGTTCTTTAAATGTAATATTGAATATAGTGAGGAATGTATTTCCAGACTTGTTTATTTCTAATGATGTAGGATTCAATGTTAATAGTAAGTTTTTGAATATCTAGTCTTTTAATTTGAAATTACTATCTTGTTTTATTTCAATTATCCAAGAATGAGAAATGTTTGATTCAATACTTTAGACTGCATTATTGTTTTACTCATTCACTGAGCGAGTAGGCTCACCCCTCTACTCAAAATTTTTAGGTAAACCATGGGGATTGAAGATATCATTGCATCATAGTAGATCTGCCACAAGAGTTAAGTCTGAGTATAGTTAAGTTCAGTCGGTCTTTGTCTCTCTATGTCCTTGTAAACAAATAAGAGATAGTTGTAAATGATGATGTATAACATCATTCCTCTTTTAGCAATATATGCGAATCAACAAGTTTTATGTGCTTAAAAGTATGTGAAACATAATGAATGTTCATACATGCATTTTTACTGTTGAAATTAGATTAGAGAAATCAATGCTTAGATTCCCTTGTAATGTTATTTTATGTGGTTCAATGAGAGAAAACAAATAGTTTGAAAAAGAAGAAAAAGTTAAGGGTGATTTTAGTATTACGTTAAATCCTCAAGTTATGCCCTAATCTCATGATTAGTGGTAATTGTGAGATCGGGATGTAATAGGTTTCGTGATAGTTGGTATCAGATCTTACACACTCCCATATACTTTAAGTAAATAATTTCTCGAGTCTCTTGCACCCAAGAAACCCGAAAGTCCATAATGGTGAATATTAAGGTGTCTAGGCTCGGGGATCAAGCATAATTTCTCCTATCCATCTTCACAGTGGCTGAGATCCCCCACTCTATCTGGCCTCTATTGATCCAGAACTGGACCTAAAGGTTCTGTAGTGAAACCATAGAGAGTCTTCTGGCACCTCATCTCTTCTTTAAGGACTATCCTAAGCCACCCATGTAGATGAAGATTAGATAGTCTTCTCATCTCCTCATGTGGTCCTTTCTTGTGACCGTTTACCACATGATGTCTCAATTATGGGTAGCTTATGCATCGGAACAATGAATATAAATAAATCTAGAAAGTTGATACCAGGATCTGACCTAAATTTGAAAACTCAATTTTGATCAATTAATTTTGAAATCAAATACTCATGATGACCCTAATTGCAAATTTGATTTAATCAAAGCTAGACTACATGCTTTCTATGTTGAGGTAAATCTTGATTTGGTGAAATAAGAAGGATTTATACCTTGTTCTTGATAAGGTCCCTATTTGATTTATTCCATGTTGCCCTATTATTGAATAGACCTCAAACCTAGATAAGCAAACTCTTACCCTATTTTTTATACACATCATGATTATACCATCACATTATTAATCTAATGACTCACAAAATCATGATGTAAGGCTATGATGCAAAAATTAGTTTTTCTATTGACAATTGATGCCTTTTTCAAACTTGATTTTGATATGATGAACATGGACCTAAATCATGCACCTGTTTTCAAATTATATCACTACCTTCATCATGAAAGGAAAGGAATGCAAAGATTGACTTTACTTTATAAAACTTTGACATTATTGCCCTATTATGATCTTGAATGTTGATCCCATGACCTTATGGAATATGATTTAATCATGGATACTCTCCCTATTTGAATAAGCTTAATCGATAATGACTAATGTTGATAATGTGCTAGATTAGGGTGGTAGTTGACTCATGACTCCCCTAACCTAGGTCACATCCCCACTACGACTACCTCTAAGTTTTCATCCCACTGATTATTTAGAGTTTGGAAAGGTATTCCCTTCCACCCTATTTGGACCAGTTGACCTAAGCCTAATAGGTTAAACCCATGGTTGATACTAGATCTTGAATATTGATTTGATAATGATCTTGATATATGACAATATTGACTATAGCTTGTGGTTGACTTCCTAGATAGACCTAGATGTAGATCATTCATCAGCCTTAGATACAATGATAATGAAATTGCATATGTTGCTCAAATATTGCTTGAATATTGTCGCTCGAAATTGAATATAGATGAGTGATCTCCCCTAATGTCTAAATAGGAATCTAAACCCTAGTGTTGGAATATTTATACATATGACCTTGATGTCTAAACTTCAACTCCTGCTATTGATGTACCAAATCTTGACACATGATATGGATCTTGAGATCACCCACGATATGACTAATGAGTTCATAATCTGAAAGATTTTGAAATGATGACTATTTTGACTCTCTCGATTTACGATTTAGGGTTTAGCTCACATAAGGACTAGGGTGGGACCTTCCCATTGATTTTAAGCTCGAAATCATGATATTGAAAGTATGATGTTGTCTCAAAATTGTTGAAATATGAAATTTCAAATCATGAATGTATAACCCCACCTAGGCCAATTAGAAGCTAGGACCCTGAGATATTGGGATTGAAAGTCACCTTATACACTTGAACTCTATTTGTTTGACCTAAAATATGATCCCTCCAAATTTTTGACCAATAGGAAGCTTTCGATATTTGTAACTCAAATGATAATTGTGAACAATATATGCATAACCTTGATACTCAATTGCTCGACGATGAAATGATGTTAGTACCAAGTTGATTATGATATGGAACACAAAATCCCAATTATGATTATTGTATTACTTGAACTTCGAGGACATGATTTTGATTTTATAGTTGAGAATGTTATAATATTTGAGGATATGTTTTGGATTCGGATAATTCCAAAATTTGAGGATAAGATGTAGATTATGTAGTCCCAATTTTGAGGATGTTTTTGAATTTTGAGGACAAAATTCATTTTTAACGAGGGAAGGATGCGACAAAGTGGATTTTGGCATTAAAATAAAGTAATTAATCATTTTATCTCATTATACCCACTCATGGTCCCAAATTACTCTTCTTATCTTCATAATCAATGTTGAGACTCAAATTCGAAATATGGTGATCAATTTGATCTTTATACACATTATAACACCTTAAATTTGATTATTTCATCAGATTGTCCAAAGAAGTAAATTGATACATCAAACTTCATAATTTGGTTCTCAAACTTTTTCTAATATTTTCCACATTATTGTGAAGCAATGATTCAAATTTTAGCTTATTTGGGCATTCTTACAGCTATCTATGAATTTTTGAAGATAATGCATTGAAAATGCCTTTTTTTGCCCTTTTTATGGTCTTTTCCACATCATTGATCTGTTGCAAGGGAGGGGTGAACCCCAGCCCTCAAATCTAAGACCCACATATCAGGGCCCCGATCTAATGGATGTGGGTCTGTCTTCTACCTCGCACTGATTGCGGGGAGGTGTTAATGCAACCTGATCAACCAAACTCGCATCCTTGACCATGATTCAAGTTTCGAAGCGAGCCAAAATCATTGTGTCATGATTTTGAACTGGAAGAACCCTATTTTGACCAGGTTTCGAGCATTGTTTCACCACCAACAAACCCCCTCTTTCTTGGTCCTCTCTGTCTTGCAGCCATGGCTAAGGGCAAAGCCTCGTTCAGCCCGAAAACCTACCCCGAGTGCTATAAAAAGGCCCCTCGTGTGCGCCACCAACACACCAAGTTGTGAGCCTTGTTCTCGCCCTCTGTTCCAACGGCGTCGCTGCCCTAGTGTTTTGGGTGTCTCCTCTCAACCCTTCCTCACCTCAACTCGCCACCACCATCCGACTCGCGATGGCGCGACGAAGCCGGGTGATGCCTTCGCTTCTCTTCATCAGCCCTCATATTCCCTCCTCTACTAGCACCGACGAGACAATCATCCATGGACCTGTGCTTCTCACACGACTACTAGAGTGGGAGAGAAAGGTCCCATTTTACCGGTTCAAGTGGTTTCCCTAGTCCAACAAACCAACCTTTGAACCAATTATTAAGAAGCAAACTGGCCAATTGAAGGATCAAGCCGGACCCTAAAACAATCAAGCCTCCTTGCTCACATGGCAGTCCTTGCTTTTCTACATTTAAGGTATTTTTACTTCTTCTAAACTCAAATATTCAATTAAATGCCAGATCTTGTTTAAATCGTAGAAAATGCATCCGAACTCCAAAAATGATGAACAAATAGTCAATCTTGATCAAAAAAATATAGTAAAACTTTTAAAATACTTTTGAATCCTAATTCTTGATTTTTATCACAGATATCCCTAGATCTTGTTACTTTGCTAATTTAATTTGACAAATGATTCAAAAATGATGTTTAATATTTGAAACCCTAGAATTTGACTATAATGATCATCTTGAAACCAAACTTTGCTAAATATGAGTTTATATTTAATCTTGTAACTCATCTACTCTTCAAAATGAATCATTATGATCTAGATCTATATTTTTCGACTTGATCTGATCTTGATATCCAATTATATTAAGTACCATGATGATAATCTAGAAACTGATGATGACTTGGATAATGATCATAAACTAAGGTTAACACATATGATCCTAGAAAACCTAAGTAAGTCATTCACACTCAAAATATTTGATACTTGAAATAATGTTGGACATATTGATTATAAGTGAATGACCCAACCCTAAGGTTGACATAGGAAAAGTGTAACCCTAATCTCGAATATTGAACCTTGATCTGCAAATATCATGATCTTAACCCTTGATCCTAACTTTGTGATTTAGGATCTGACTCGAAGGGTCTACATATTACTTATTGATCATACTTGAAATCCTCAGTGAAAGGTATGCTATTATATTACTCATCCTTAATTGTATTGAAGATATGTTTATGTATCTCTTGACTGTATATTGGCTACTTACTTGGATGAGCTATTGTTCCCTATGATTAGTCATTTGTTTTTCTATAATATACTTTGAAAAACATGAAAACATAAATTGCATGTCCATTATGACTGCTTGTATATTGATAATGATGATGATATTGATAATATTGATAATGTTGATATTGAGTTCAACAACTCCCTCATTTGGAGGTGGGACTTGTACATTGGCCTCCTATTTCCTATGGTGAGAAGGAGCCTAGTGACCCTCCCCATCGGATTGGGGTAATAGAGTCACACAAATATATAAGCATGCTTATTTGATTACAACATAATGGGAACTGGTAATAAAAATTGAATCTTTTAATAACAAACCTTTTGTCGAATGATATTGGTTTTGGAAATCATTTGTTATTCTTTTGAATATAAGTCCTACCAAGTATACTCTTTTGTTATAAACTACTTTACTTGATTTTGATAGTGTGTCGTGCAATTGCATGATTGTGTCTTGATTTTCTTGATTTTAGGCAATACAAATGGGATATTGAATAAGAACGCTTTCGCACTCTACATACTCTGATGACAAAGATAAATAATATAAAATCTCCATATTAGGTTAGTTTATTCTTTATATATCCTGTTTTTTTGAGTTATTATTTCTTATTGTATATGCCAGTGTGATAGATCCTATTAAGCCACTTAGGGACGGGTGCTTCAATCCCTTTACCACTGTCTAGGCAATGAGATTGGGATTGGGGTAAGAATGGTTCCATGACATACAATTTTCTTTTTTCTGATTGGTCCATTATGCCAAATTTATAGTAAATGAATTTGACCTCAGAAAATTATGGGAGAGTATGCGTTAGAAAGCTCTATTGATTTGCTATTGATCCAGTCTAATTTAAAACCCTATTTTCCACATCCAAAATCTTCAACAATTCAATTATCAGTATTAGTATGTAATGATGGTGATCTAATGTAAATATCATGTTTGTAATCAAGTTACAAGTTACTAGGGACTCAATCAAGTCAAATGCCTTGGCCTAACGTGGTTTTCTCTAGGTAAGATGGCCATGACTTGTAATTGGTTTTATTTGATGATTTATTTTTATGATTATGCAAAATTTTATTTTTATGTGAATGCTTTCTCAATTTACATCAAGTATAGATATATATGTATGATTGATGGTGTACTTATGTTCTATTACAAAACCCCAACTTTGACTATGACTTATGGCTAATGAATTGTATTCAAGAAGAGAGAAATTCCATTAAGACATTATGATGGAAAAATTCCCTTATGTTTCATTAATGGAAAAATCAAATTATAATTTAAGGGGAGAAATCCCATTATGCCATTAAGAGGGAGAAATCTCGTTATGGTCAAGATTAAGATTAAAGACATTAATGGTTAAGTCAAGATTTTAGATAACAAATAGAGTTTTTATATGCACCTCGATCATGGATCTTTGGGTGTTATGGGCTTTCTTAGAATTATGGGTTTCCTAGAAATTATGGGCTCCTATGGAGCATTAAGAGAGGAATCACATATTCACTTATCCAATTCATCATGTTTCAATGATTCAAAGAATGATTAATATAATCCATTGTCAAATTTATGTCAAATTTATTTCATGTCAAGTAAAAGTAACTTACTATTTTATAAAGTGACAAGTACCGTTGAATTATGTTTATGTTTGTTTTGTATGGGTGGGGAGTCGATGTACGCATGATTTAGAGCAATTAAAGATTTAATGAATCAAGGAAGGACTAGAAGGGGTTGAAGTTTATCCTGGTGGGGTACCCTCTACCAAGCTGATCCAATGCATTTAGATATTTTCTACATCATGTCTAAGTTATCTTATCCAAGTCTACCTCAGTAGATGATGAACAAGTTCCATATTTTCATATCCATGAACTATGTATTTGATGAAAAAGTCCTGTGCGAGATCAAAATAGGTCATTTTTTCAATTTGATCTTAGTAAAAGGGAGTTAACTTCTAAAGCCCATAATAATTAATTTGAAGTTATAATAAATAAGAATATACTTTGAAATAAAAAAAAGTGAGATATGTCATCTAATGTGGATTTTGGACCATAATCGATTTTTAAGTGGAGTTTTAGACTTTGATCTATAAATCATATCTAAATATAATTGTAACTTATTATTCTAGAATTAACAAATGATAATATAATTTGATCTCAGATAAAAAAGATATGATCAATTGATATGAGGTAATGTAACTAATTAGACTAAACGTAAGTGATATTTTGAGGGTTTTTCATATATAATGGATACTAACCTTAAATTCCTCAGCTCAAAATTTTGGTGTTTGAAACCCTAATATTGAACTCTAGGGTTCTGTTTAGATGATTAGGATTGAATGTTTATTCACATCCATCCATCATATTTCTTTTAGAAATTATATTGATTAAAACCCTGAATTTCCTATATGAGGTGTAATTTTTGAAAATGAATGTTTTTACTTATCTCTTAAAATCCTTTTAATGATCTTTTATTGTGAGACTTTAACTCTATTTACTTACTAGATTTTGTGGAATTATTATGGATAGTTCCTTAGACCTCAACCTTATATAATACATACGTTCTATTATCTTTTATTCGAATTAAACTAATTAGACTAAGCTTCACCCTATTTTGTTCCCTTTTTTATGTGTTATGATTTGACTAGTCATATCAAGATATAGATACACCATACTTTAAGGCATTAACATAGTAGTTTGCATGCAATGCACTAAGGTTTTATTCCTCCGACAATACTTCACATCCAGACACTAATGTTTTGTCCTACTAGGAACCAAGGTTTTAGTCCTTCTACACTACTTTACATCTAATGTTTAGTCCTATCAGGTACTAAAGCTTTAGTCCCTATCATGCAATGTGTTTTCAATCCTCCTACCATGCTATATTTATTTGGCATCAAGTTTTTAGTCATGTTGCCCTTAGTTTAGAATAAATTGCTTCCATTCTTGCGTTTTATATTTTGAGAGTCTTCACTATAATCCACATGCATTGTTTTTATTTAAATAATTTGCAAAGGAAAGAACTCAGTTTTTTAGAGGAAAAACAAGATTTTTATTTAATTGGGTTTGATACAATAAGATCTCTTTGTATGAAGGGGAAATTATCACTAATGACAACATTTTGGTTTTCGCCTAGGCCCCTCTTGGCCAGATTGTGAGCATCCACATTACCTTCACGCATAGTATGTGAGAAAATGGCAGATTCAAACTAAGTAGCCTGTTCCAAGATGTCAGTATACTTGGATTGGGATTCGGGATTCCCCAGTAGATTCTTGTCCACACATTGAGGGCATCCATCTCCACTTTAATCTAATTTATATTCTACTTCATGGCTTGTTGTAGACCATGGAGAACTGCTTCAGCTTCATCTATAAATGGTATCCATCTAGTGGTTGTTGTTTTGACTGATATTACAATGATATGACCTTCATGATTTCTAAAAACAACAACCAAACGAATTAACCCATTTGTAGTATAAGTTGCATCAATATTCAAGTTGATATAATTAGCAATAGGTAGTCTCCATTTATAGAAGATTCCTTCTATTTGGTATTAGCTCTGTTATCTACAAATAGTCTAGCCCAATGGAAAAATCTATGAAATGTGATTTTGGGGAGCACATTCTTCTGGCTGAAAATGGTGTCATTCCTGCATATCCAGACAACAAGACATGTAGATGCAAAGTCATTGACAATCCTAGCTTCTATCTTTGTGAGGATCCAACTGATAAGAGAAGTAAAATTTGACAAGGGAGCAGCCAAAAGAAGGGGGTTTAATGGGGATTCAACCCAGATGGTTGCGACATGGCTGCAATGAAAGAGAGTATGTATTTTCATCTCCACTTCCATGTCGCAAACCTCACAAAAGGGGGAATCACATGCATGTCTATTGTAAATATTCTTCTTGATGATAACATTTTTTTAACAACAATGGCTCAAAAAGTGCTTAACTTTTGAATGTATAGCATCTCTCCACATAGTGTTCCACAACTCATCAACAATATGAGCTTGGAGGATGATATCCACCTGAGCATGGCCCTCGCATCCCAACCAATAGACCAACTGAATAGTGAAGATCCCTTCTTGTCTAGGGCACCAATACATATTGACTTTAGATGAGAGAGTGATGAGATGCCCAATATGTGTTTAGCTTGTTCCTCATCAAAGAGATTGGTAAGCAGCCCAGTATCCCAACCACCACTGATGTTTATGAGCTCCTTCACAAACACGGGCCTAGAAGATAGGCATGTTGTGCTAGGGACCCCGTTTCCCATCTTATTCGGGATCCAACTTTCCAACCAAATCTTTATTTCAGACACACTAGTTATATTCCCTTGCATGCCTTCAATTAGAAGAGCTTTAGCCCACCAGATGTTGTGCCACATATAGCTAGGGTCATAACCTCTATAGGACTCTATAGAAGTTAATTTTTAATATTATCTCTTACTAAATTAAATGTAGCATATCTTGACGTGAATATTCTTCTTGAGAGTACTTCCACTTGGACCTACCTAAATTATCTAAAACCCTCTTGATTGAAAATTGTATTACTTGTTTAACCTTCTCCTAAGCAATGTTGAGTATTTTCACATTGCACATACTCAGATTGTATGAATTCATACTCTCTTTTATTCCCATCTTTAGGGTTTTCTTCCAAACCTACCTGGGAGATGAGTTGTCTGTGGATCAAGAGTGTTGGCTAAATTTGACATTATCAAACCCTTTGTTTTGACGATGACATACATTTCATTCTTGTAGATCTAACTTGTTATTTGAGTGTTTCAGGGATAAACAAATAAGGAAGTGGATAGTTGAATATCTATACAAATTGCAAGATCAACACGCTTAGATTGCTTTTATTTTCATGGTTGTACTCAATTTAAAAACTGGTACAAGTATATAATGTACAAGTACTTAGACATCATGTAAATTAAGTGTTAGATCTTCCATATCCACACACAACACTTAGAAAGATACTCCCTTAAGATATAAGAACAATTACACATTGATACACACACTTAGCATATGGCTCAACACATTGGAACAGGGACATTCTCGGTCGAAAAATTCCTCGACCAAGACACTCTCAGTCGATAATATTCTCGACCGAGAATAGTCCTTCTAACAAATTCTATAGACGTTAGACTGAGTTGAAATGTGGTTGGTAGTTGGAAATGAACATTGCAATACACTCATTCAAGACCTTCCCTCGGTTAACAAATTCCTCGACCGAGAGACTCTCGGTCAACAAAGTTCTCGACTGAGAAAGGTTCTGGACTGCACTTTTCAATGTTAAACAACTAGCTGTTGCAATGTAATTAGTGGACACCTAATGGCTAGTTGAGAACTAAGAACACCCTAGAAAGTGTCTAGAATGTCCCTAAGCACTAGTAGGCCATTCCTACAAATAGAACATGCCTTAGGACACCTAAACCCATTTGAGTACACATACCTGCAATTGAGAATCAACTCTTGTGAGCAATTGAGCAATTCTTCACTTGCATATCATTTGCATAAGCTGAGAGTTCATGTCCTATAGGCTAGCATCTCCTACCCACTACACTTTCATGATCATACACATTGGATAGGAGATCAAAACGCTTGATATATGATTCAAACCTTGTTCTAAAGTGTTAAAGTGTATTTTTCCTTCTTCCTTTCTTGTTCCTTTTATTACTTGTTTTCTTCTTTGCTACTCCTATGTTATAGGCTGCGGAAAGGAGGTTGTAGGAGCTTCTTCAAGTGGAGAAAGTTGCTCGGAAGACTTTGGACTACTTCTAGAAGGTCTCAACGGGAAGCTACTTCAAGGAGGAAGGCTACTTCAAGGGGGAGCTTGAAGTTACTTTAAGTGAAGGCCGCTTCAAAGTTGATGAGATGACTTCGGGGTGAAGGCTATGCAAAGGGTTTGTGAAGATAGTTGTAATTTGTGTAACATCCTCAAAAAGGTAATAAAATACAAGTGATTTCAAAATCCCATTTGGAAGCAATTGGGTAGTGGACTAACTCCCTTAGTTTTTGCTAAGGGTGGAACCACTCTAAATGTTTGTGTCTCCTTCTCCAATATTTTTGTGGTTGTATCAGAGCAGGTCTTCAAGGAGCCTTAACAGGTCTTGAAGCATGGGGGATGGTGTGCTCAACCACCTAAACTTGTAGGGAACCTATGTAGCTTGTCCACCACTGTTCAATGGAAACAACTGCAACTATTGGAAGAGAAGGATGCAATTCTATTTTGAAGGCATCAGTTGGGAACTTTGGAGAATGGTGTCCACTCCATACATGCTTCCAGAAACTGAGTATGTTACATGGGAAGACAATACGATAAAGCAAGCTCAACTTAATGCCCAGACTGTATGTATTTTATATTGTTCTATATCAGTAAGTGAATTCAGTAGAGTTTCTTCATGTGAAACTGCATATGACATATGGCATAGACTTTCTATGACACATGAAAGAACCGTACAAGTTAAAAATTATAAGATTAGTATGCTTAAACAAAAGTTTGAACAATTTCTTATGGAACCACATGAGTCCATTAGTGAAATGTATGCAAGATTTTCTACGTACTATCAGTAATGGTTTGAGTGCATTAGGAAAATTCATAAGTGAAGAAGATCAAGTGTCCAAGATTCTTAGGTGATTGTCACCAAAGTACAAACCAAAGGTGATGGCTATTGAAGAAGCAAACGATCTCACAAGAATGAGGATGGAACAACTCATTGACACCTTGGAGACACATGAGGTCACCTTTGAAGAAGAAGAAGAAAGATTGGCGGCTGAACACAAAAAGGAGAAAAGTAAGGACATTGCATTCAAGGCATCAACAAAAATTAGTCATGACATAATAAGAAGACAGTGAAGAAGAAAATCCCATTGTAAATGGTAAGCAGTATAGAAGATTTAAAACTAATAAAACTTCTAGTGTTTCTTCTTCCTCTAGGTGCTTTGAATGTGGAAAAAGGGAAAATTTAAAAAGTGATTGTCCCAAAGTCAAGAAAGGAAAGAAAGCATCTCACAATAAGAAGGAAAAAACCTACAAAGTAGCATGGGATGACTCGAGTGATGATAGTGAGGATGGAGAAGAAGAAGTGGAGTGCCTTATTGCTACAACAAATGAAGAATATGATGAGGTAAGTCTTTTTGATTTATCTAAATAAGAGTTAGTTGCTAGCATTGATGAATTGCATGATAAGTATATTGATTGTAAAAAGAAACTGAAAAGAGTTACTAAAACAAATGAGGGCTTGTATGCTAAATTAAATGATCTTGCTTCTGAAAAAGAAAGTATTTTTTCTGATAATTCTACCTCAAAATCTTCTCTTAATGATTGAAATACAAAGTTACTTACTCTAGAAACAAACTATATTCTTCTTTCTCAAGAAAAGGTTGAATTACTTGCTAAGTTGAATAATCTTCAAACTCAAACTATTTCATGCACTCATTTAGATTATGATTCCATTGTAAAAGAAAGAGTTAGTCTGTCATATAACTTAGATCAAGAAAATTTAAATATTAAAAATAGATGGATGAAAGTGCTAAGTTACAAAAGGAAATTAGTAGCTTGAAAAACAATGTTATTCTTGATAAGATCTTAAAAGATTCTTCTGGTCAGATTGAAAGGAGAGGACTAGGTTATAAGCCCAAATGTAAATCCTATCAAAAACCTAGAGTGAGAAGGACACAAGTACCCAAGACTAAAATTATGTATGTGCCTAAAGACAATCTAGCTAAGAAGAGAAATGAAATTGATTCTATCTGTTGTCATTATTGCTTGCATCTTGGACATAATTCTTTCTCATGCCCATACAAGAAGAAGGATGTTGATTTAGTTTGGATTCCAAGATCCCAAACTTAGGAAACTTGAATATGATTAGTTGAGATATGACTGAAAACATTTCCTTGATATTCATAATGTCTTATCTCAACTAAACTCATTGTTATCTTGGATAATGAAGTAATATAAAATCAAATTGAATAAATTGTTGAAAGTAAAAATAGAAACCATCTCAGTCGACAATAATTTATACCGAGGCACTCTTCAGTCGAAAAAATTGTAGACCAAAGAAGTTTCTATCTTAAAACTTATATTTTCTGGACAACCAATAACCTTATCGGTCGAGAAATCTGTCGATTGATAACATTTCGGTCGAGAAATTTGTGCACCAAGGGAAACTCTGTCAAAATTACTTTATAAAAGATAAGATACTTCAATTGCAAGTGATTCAAATAGGTAATGAACTGTACATATTACATTGCTTTAAATATTTGAATGACCCAAATCAAAAGGCAGAATATATGGGCATCAAAACTTTATACTTTGTACAATCAAATTGTCCCAAACAAGTATACAAGAGGAAAAGATTAGTGTTATTCAAGGAAAAATACTAATAGCAAAACCATTGGCATAAGAGATTTTGTTCAACATTAACATTGAAAACAAAAGAAGTGATCATAAAAAGAACTTGGTTAAAATACAATCATCATCATTGTGAGAAAATTTATAGTTTGAGCATTCTAAGGAATTATGACAAGATAATCTAGCTCACATAAATTAAGCTCTAAAAGGAAAATTTAATCTGAAGGTTTTATTTTAAAATCATTCAACATTCACAAGTTTCTATATGAGTAAAATGAAGAACTAATAATAATCATACACAACAAGATTTAGTCATATTCTAGAAGTGGTTCATTGGATAACTCATGAAAATGCATATATTGGATATCTACATAACTGCCTCTTAATCAAAAAGTGTTCGACCGAGGGGCGCCCAGGTCGAAGTCAAGGTTGACCTAAAATAAGCTTGACTAAATACTTATTTGTAAATTATTCACCTGCACCTAACCTTAGTATATTTGTTCAGTATGTTAAAAACAAATTGATTCATTACTTTACTTATTCAATTGAACTTCAACGCTAGTTATGACCTGCGTAACTTTAAAGGAATCTTGGCTATGAAAATAAGGAAGCTTACAACATTCTTGAAAATGATGTATATCTTTCTATAAATTGAATTCTCTAAAAAATTAGGGCTTAACATCCCTTGTATTTGGTTAGAGATACATTCATTGATTTCACTGTGAGCTTAAAAGAATCTCATATCATTTCAGAGCTTAACATACCTTGTAAATGGTTGAGAAACTATTAAAATATATGAGCCTAAAGGATTCTCACGTCATTTTAGGGCTTAACATCCCTTGCAAATGATTGAGAAAGTATTAAATATATTCATGAGCCTAAAGGATTCTCATGTCATTTCAGGGCTTAACATCCCTTGCAAATGATTGAGAAATAAATCATGATTTTTGAACTATGGCTAAATTTGACATTCTTGTTATAGTATACAATTAAGGGGGAGTATCCCATTCAGGGGGAGCAAATTGGTTATATGGCTATCTTTTTGAAATGACAAAGGGGAAGAAAGAATATAAATCCAATAAATGAGTTTCACAATATCTTGGCATCACATAAATTATTGCTATATTCCTTAAAAGAGTTCTATACCTCTTTGAATAAATAATAGAATACTCACATAAGGTAAACATTAGGTATGAAACTCATACTATTTAAAATTACTTGATTTATATTTTAGAAATGTTTGTCATCTTCAAAAAGGGGGAGATTGTTGGCTAAATTTGACATTATCAAACCCTTTGTTTTGATGATGACAAACATTTCATTCTTGTGGATCTAACTTGTTATTTGAGTGTTTCAGGGATAAACAAATAAAGAAGTGGATAGTTGAAGATCTATACAAATTGGAAGATCAACACACTTAGGCTGCTTTTATTTTCATGGTTGTACTCAATGTAAAAACTTGTACAAGTATATAATGTCAAAGTACTTATCATGTAAATCAAGTGTTAGATCTTCCCTATCCACTCACAACACTTATAAAGATCCTCCCTTAAGATATAAGAACAATTACACATTGATACACACACTTAGCATATGGCTTAACACATTGGAATAGGGACATTCTCGATGGACAAATTCCTCGACCGAGACACTCTCGGTCGACAATATTCTCGACTGAGAATAATCCTTCTAGAAAATTCTATAGACGTTAGATTGAGTTGAAAAGTGGTTGGTAGTTGGAAATGAACGTTGCAATACACTCATTCCAGACCTTCCCTTGCTCGACAAATTCCTTAACTGAGAGACTCTCGATCGACAAACTTCTCGACCGAGAAAGGTTCTGGACTGCACTTTTCAGCATTAAACAACTAGTCGTTGCAATGTAATTAGTGGATACCTAACGACTAGTTGAGCACTAATAACACCCTAGAAAGTGTCTAGAACATCCCTAAGCACTAGTAGGACATTCCTATATGTAGGACATGCCTTAGAACACCTAAACTCACTTGAGTACACATACTTGCAATTGAGAATCAACTCTTATGAGGAAATTGAGCAATTCTTCACTTGCAAATCATTTGCATAAGCTAGGAGTTTGTGTACTATAGGCTAGCATCTCCTACCCACTACACTTTCACATTTATATACATTGTATAGGAGATTAAAACGCTTGATATAAGATTCAAGCCTTGTGCTAAAGTGGTAAAGTGTATTTTTCCTTCTTCCTTTCTTGTTCCTTTTATTGCTTGTTTTCTCCTTTGCTACTCCTAGGTTGGAGGTTGTGGAAAGGAGGTTGTAGGAGCTTCTTCAGGTGGGGAAGGTAGCTCGGCGGACTTTGGACTACTTCTAGAAGGTCTCAATGGGAAGCTACTTCAAGGAGGAAGGCTACTTCAAGGGGGAGCTTGAAGTTACTTCAAGTGAAGGCTGCTTCAAAGTTGGTGAGATGACTTCGGGGTGAAGGTTGTCCAAAGGGTTTGTGAAGTTAGTTGTATTTTGTGTAACATCCTCAAAAAGGTAATAAAATACAAGTGCTTTCAGAATCCCAATTGGAAACAATTGGGTAGTGGACTCTCCATTAGTTTTTGCTAAGGGTGGAACCACTATAACACATGTGTCTCCTTCTCTGATATTTTTGTGGTTATTTGCTTAGATAATTTATAAATTAATCATAAAACCCTATTCACCCCCCCTCTAGTGTTTTTCAAAGAGATTCAAGAAGCTACTCAAGTTTATTTAATGAGAATTTTTAGACAGACATGTTGTATGTTACAGTCGATCTCTCTAGCTAGATTACCATTCCCTTTTGTTTGTCCTTGATGAACTAGGTTGATAAACAAAGTCAAATTTGTAGTAGCAATTTTAAATTGTGTTTCTAAAATATTTTCTATTCTTAATCATACGCATTGAGAGATTGGCATGAACCCCTTATATTTGAAAATTTTATGTTGTGTTATTTGTATGGGTGTTTTGTGTGTCTTTTTTCATAAGAACTAAGGACTTGATTCCCTCTTGGGTTCCACTCCTTAGAAAATGGTATTAGAGAATGTATAGTTAGTAAATTGACTATCTCAAAATTTTCCCAGTAGTTCCACTATAGTGAAAATCTTTGGATAAGATATTTAACCCAGAATGAAACTATATTTTACATATTAGGATAAGAAAAGGATGCGGAATCTATTTAGGTAATGATGAGGATCTTGATTGGTTAACCAATATTTGTTAAATCACCATTTCATTCTCCTTATGATATACGTTAGGTGTCTAGATAACCCTTCTTTTGTAATAAGATATGACTTTAGGGTGACTCAAAGTGATGACTCTAATAGAATAGTGGAGCAAATGATGTTGTCATGGGAGACTTTATAGCTTGGTTCTTGCATTTATTTTCATACCATATTTTGTTTTATATCTTATAGTTTCTTATGAAACATACTATATTTATTTATATTACTACATGTACAAAGAAATCTTTATATAGATTGTATTTTATTTGTTCAACTAAGTTCCAATGAAGGTAAGTTTCTAGCTTGAGAAAAAAACATAGGAATAGTCACAACAAAACCCTAAAACACTGGAATTGAGATTGAAGTGAGTAGTAGGAAAAGGGAGCTTGTACTTAAGGTTTAGCAGACCAAACCTTTTCTACACATTAGGTTGTGGAGAGTTTTATCTAATGATTTACTAGACCCTAATGTTAATACTAGGGTTTTTATGAGACGTGATAATTTAATCATAGGTAGTTGAGGTAATCAAGTTGATTGCATGACCTATGTACATCATAAACACACTTAGCAATATTGACTAAGTGAATTATATATAACATAATACCTCCAAAGTTGTTTAACATGACTTATTAGGTTACACCTTTAAAGGATGGAGACTAGTTGGGTGGATACTGTGTGGATGGTTTGATTTAAAGAGAATCCTATTTTATGCGTAGAGTATTATAGCACACCAAAATCTAAGTATAAAACATACCCTTTCTTTACCCCATGATATTTTAATAATGTTGTCTTTCATATTCCTTTTCCTGAATTTGAGTGTAGTGGGAAATCTAGAAACCAAGTGTTTAACAAATAACCATCATATTTGAGGCTTAATTATAATAAATTAGAATAATGTGTCAATTACATGTTGGTCCTATAATTATATCATCATAATATATTTTCATTTATAATTCATTTTCTATAACTTTCCAATGACTACATTACAAAGAAAAGCCAAAACAAAGTTGGGAAAGAATAACAAAAGGAAGATATATTTTATTAAAACATTACTTCACCTAAACATCATGGTTTTACACATTTTGAATGTCAAAATTATAAATTAACATCAAAATTGGCTTTCTTACCACATATATATCCTAATTATAAAATATCACGTTAATTGGACATTATATGTTCATCTAAAGGAATAAAGGCTTCATCATTTAATTAAACTATATGTGATTCATTCATTTTCACTAATTTTTGACAAAGTTTCCTTGATTTTGATTTTCATATGATTATTTTTCTTCTTTTCATGCCCGTCTTCATTCAGGATGCCTACAAATATATGTGCTCCGGTTGCATGCTTAGACATTATCCATATTGTTTTTCATTAAACACATTCATTAATCATGTAATTGTTTTAGATAAGATCCAACAAAAATGTGGCACGTCCTAAGTAAATGTCCCAAGTTTGTTTCTTATTCTTTTATACATGTTATGTATAATGTGTCATGTCCAGAGATTACAATAGAGGAAGAATTTTCATATATATTTCTATCTGTGGGTTTACTTCTAAAACTTGGCTCAAACCAATATCTTGATCCTTGTTGTTTTGGAGTTTCATTCCTATTTTATTGTGTAGTAGGATTCATAGTAGGCATAGGTGATGTCAATTGACTGTTGGATGCTTCTCCATCTATAGGTTTAATATTTATAATTCTAGCTTTTTCATAAAGTCTAATTATTTCTTGGTGTAGGCTATCTAATTCTTCGGTGCTAGCCTCTAAGTATCTATTTTCTAATTGTTCAATTTTAAAACCATTTTTTTCTTCTATCTGAAGTGGACATAAGCTTATTTCATTCCCGCTTGTATCAAATATATTTGTTTTCGGGGTACTTTCTCTATTTTGTTTTTCTATAAGGTATTTCATTGTTCTTTGTAATAATTACTATCATATCTTGATTTTTTTGAAATTTTTTTGAATTATTCTCATGTACTTGTACTTCTAATTTGTTGTCATCATTACGATTGTCTGACTGTATAAAGAGTGTTACATCTATTTTAATATTTGGTATTTCAATTAGAACAATTGCTTGGTGAGTTATTTCATATTCTACAACCATGTTGTAGTCTTTTTGAAAATTCTGCAAGTTTCTTATCAACTTGCTCCATTGTATTATCTGGAAAAAGAAAATCTACAATAAAGTTAGTTTCTCCTTTGATGACCTCAATATCCAAAATATATTCTACAAAAAATGTTTACCATCTACTTAATCATTTATATTTGGGCGTGGATGATAAGTTATTTTTTATAAAAGCTTTTACTTCAGTATTATCTACTCTTGCTAGGAATTTTTTAGGTAATAGAAAATAGGTAAATTTCTTAATTCCTTTTTAAGCGCTAATAATTCTTTTTTATTGGAATGATATCTTTTTTCGGTATATGTAAATGATCTTGAAGTGTATCTACATTTTTTTTCTAGTTTTCCATCTTTTTTCATTAAAATTGATCCCTAGAATTCTTCTAAAACATCTATTTCTATTATTAAATCACCTCCTTCTATAGGAAGATCTAGTCTTGGTAAACTTTTCCATTTTTCTTTTATAAATCTGATATTGTTTATATGTTCTTTCATAAGATAGAATTCTTTTTTAATAATTTTTGTATAGGATTCTAAGTTTTGCTAGGTTTTCTATGAATTGTTCTGCATAACTTTTTTTTTTGGAACTCCAAGCCATAGCTCGGTAGCCCTAAATACTAGCTTGAGAAGCAAACATCAGACAGAAAGTAGCTTGTTCTTCTAGGAGAACCTTCGAAAGAAAGGGGGGGCAAGACTCAAATAGGGTTAGGGTGTCTGACTGCTTGAGGCAATGCTTTGCTAGAAGATCCGCCAGGTTGTTGAGGTTGCGCCGCACATGGTATATAGCTTGAACTCGATTCTGAGTCCACTCTTCCTTGACAGCTCGGACCAGAAGCGCATATTTAGGAGGTGGACTCTGTTGGTTGCTTACCCAAAGATAAACCAACTTCGAATCAGTGAGAATGATGCCAGTAAGCCCGATTTTAGAGTTGATGAATTGCGCACAATGCAGGATAGCTTGCAGTTCTCCGGTTTGAGCATCTGAGCCTCAAATGATCTTGCAGCAGCCGGACCGCCAATCCCCCCTAGTGCTTCTGGCGATCATGCTAGTTGAGATGGTTTTCTGGCCTGCATCAACCGCTATGTCGACTTGGAAGACAATACAATCCGGATGTACATGAATGTTGGGCGCGGGCGGGGGTTGACGACGTGGTGGAGAGTCCTCGCCGTAGAAGGCTTGGGAGTATGCAGCTGCCGAGGAGAGACAATGGGTGGCAAGAACAGTAGGGGGAAGCCTTGTGTTTTCAAAGATAGCAACATTCCTGTCTTTCCAAATGAACCAACATGACGTAGCAAATAAGGCGTTCCAGCTGTTTACTTTCCCCATGGTTTTTAAGTTGTAATCCAACCACAGTACAGTGGAGTTATGAGAGAAGAAATCTGTTGCTTTGCTGGGTATGATCTTCCGCCAAGTGGCTTTGGGAACACTGCAGTCTCTTAGGGCATGAAGAACCGTCTCATCTGCTGCCGAGCAACGGCAACAAGTCACTGTAGGAGTCAGCTTCTTCTTCATCCTAAGTTCGTTGGTGAGCAGCTTATTCCAATGGGTTAACCAGAGGTGGGCTTGGACCCTGTGCGGGACCGGAATGGTCCAGATCAGAGGGAAAATGGCGATGTCGATACTAAGAAGATTACCCATCAAGAGTTTGTAGGCAGAATTAACTGAGAACATTCCATTAGCCGAATGTGACCAGATTAACTTGTCTGGTCCATAATGGGGTCGAGGCAGAGGCATCTGGAGAATCTCTAACCTTGAGGAGGCAGTGAACCAACTCCACAGGAAATCGTCATCCCAAGTTCCATCATCCTTAACTAGGCAAGCGACTTGGAGGTCTTGAATGTCCTCCGGAATTAGTTTGTTCTCATGTAGAATAGGTTTGAAGCCCTCTCCTATCCATGCGTCTTGCCATACGTTAGTATCCCAACCAGAAATGACCCCCTTCCTGGAATTTGCGAGGAGAAAGGGCAGAAGTGAGCAGATACCTCTCCAAACGTGGGAGCCTAAAGGATTATTCACATTCTGGTTAGAGTATTTAGCACGCAAAAGGCTGACCCATGGAATTGCTTCATTTTGTAGGTATTCCAGGCCATCTTCATTAAAAACACCTTGTTGAAGTTTCTAGCTTGGCGGATGTCGAGCCCGCCTTGGCCTCTCGGTTTGATGACATGTTTCCATACGACGAGGTGTGTTTTCCGCCCTTGGGAAGAACCGCTCCAAAGGAAGGTCCTGATCGTTTGATCGATTCTGTCGCAGCTTGACAAAGGGAGCAGGGCAGCTTGCATAGTGTAGCAAGGCAACGCGCTCAGAATGGATTTGGATAGGGTGATGCGGCCCGCCAAGGAGAAGAAGTGATTCTGCCATTGATTGATGTGAGCCTGCGTATTTGCGATAAGGTTCTGGATGTGAGCCTTGGCTTTTCTTTTGTGAATGATGGGCACCCCAAGTTGCCGTCCCAGGTCCGAGGTTCCTGCTATGTGAAGCCGGCGGCAAATACTTCTTCTGAGGGTCCTGGAGGTGTTATAAGAGAAGAAGATAGATGAGTTTTCCATGGAGAGGGATTGACCTGACGCTTTGCCAAAGGCACGCAGGCAACGCATCATCGTGCGTGCTTGCAGGATGGATGCTTCTCCAAACAGGATGATATCGTCAGCGAAGCTCGCATGCGAGAAAGGAAGCTTCTTCCTGGTAAGAACAATCGGCTTCCAGTTCCCATTAATGATCTCGGATTGGATAAGCTGACTGAAACGTTCCAAACAGATCACAAAAATATACGGTGAGAGAGGATCCCCCTGCTTCACCCCGCGGGAGGGAGTGAATGTGCCTAAGTTCTCGCCGTTCCATAAGACGGAGGTGGATCCAGACGAGATGATCTGCATAATGATGGAGATCAGGCTATCCGGAATGGGCGTGTGGCGTAGGGAGTCGGCTATGAAGACCCAACTCATGGTATCGAAGGCCTTAACGTGATCAATTTTCAGTGTCAGCCTGTGTTTCTTGCATTGTTTCGACTCCATGGAGTGGATAATCTCTTGCACAAGCTTGATATTATCTCCGATGTGGCGACCTGGAACGAAGCTCGACTGAAAAGGCGAGATCCACTCATTTAGATAAGGCTTGATCCTATTGGCGATGATCTTGGACAGGAGCTTCGAGCTCACGTTGTTGAGAGAGATTGGGCACAATTGCGAGCAGGTCTCCGGGGTTGGAACCTTGGGAATAAGAACAAGAAAGGAGTTTGCCACCTCGGGGTTGAGCTTGCTGTCGTGGAAGGGTGCTTGGATGAACTCTGTAATCTGATTCTTTAAAGTGCTCCAATGCTCCTGGATGAAGGATGCGTCCACTCCATCGGGACCCGGGGCCTTCAGGGGGGCATCCCGCGAAGAGACACCCAGATCTCGGCTTGGGAGGGAGTCACCGCCATGGCACTCCTCACAGATGGGACGAGGTCCGGGAAGACCCCTATAAAGTGTTGAGTGGCAGACGTTCTGATGGCCTGGTCCAATTCCTGGTAGAAGTTAGTAAAAAAGGAAAGGATTAAGCTTTTAATCTGACCTTCATCATCTATCCATTCATTATCAGCATTCTTCAGTCGAGTGATCTTGTTCCTTCGGCGACGATCTTTAACAAGGGATTGGAAGTATTTAGTATTATGATCCCCTAGTCAGACCCAATTGCAATGGGCCTTCTGTTGCCAAACCTTCTCTTCTCGTTGGAGAATCAAGTCTAGATTGGCTTGCAGGTTGCTTGTCATGAGAGCAAGATGTGGATCAAAGTTAAGTGTGAGGCGCATCTGGTTCCACCGGATCTTGTTACTGATCCTGTGGCTATCTCGTGTCGTTTGCCTCTGCTTGGCTGTGCTCCATGTAGCTGCCGACTTCAGAAAGGAAGAGGCGGCCTCTATGAAGGGTGCAGTCATATCCCAGTTGTTAGTGAGGAAATTTTGGAATCTCGGCGTGCTACTCCACCCCGCCGAGGTGCGCAGATGCCTGCTGGATGAGCGGTGGGGAGATGGTGACAAGAGCATAAGAGGGGCATGATCAGAATGAGACCGTTCGAGAACCTGGACTGGATTACTCTGCTCCGAGTTCAGCCAGAGGTGATTGCCCAATGCCCAATCAAGGCGCTCTTGAAGCAAGCCTCGTCTGAAAGTAGTACGCGCTCCGCAGACGCCAAGATCGAAAAGTTGACAATGCTCCCTGGCTTCAGTGAAGTCTCTGCTGTTTGCGCTGTCAAAGGAATCGCTCCCGAATTTCTGCGACAGGTGCATCACCACGTTGAAGTCGCCGAGAACGACCCATGGCGAGTGGATGTCTTGACTCAGGTTGCGTAGATGGTACCAAAGCAACTTCCTGCTGCTTCTAGTTGTGCCCGCATACATGAAGGTGTAGAGGTGGTGATCAACGACACAGTGTATGAATTGTTTATGGGAGCAGACAATCTTCAGATCAATCGATGATTTCCACAGCACCCAAATTCCACCGGAGAATCCCACCGCTTCTACCCTGTGGGATTGAGGGAAGCTAAGCTTGCGGACGATGCGAGAGGCTCGAGGGCCACTACATCTGGTTTTGAGCAAGGCCATGACCTCAATACGATATTTTTGTGACAACACTTTGATTGTGTTTTGGGTGTCTTTATCGCAGACACCCTGCACGTTCCAGCAGATTACGTTCATTGATCAGTAGCTTCCAGGGTGGAGGTACCCATCTTCCGCACTTCTTCTTCTAGGTCTTGGTTGAGGGAGGTTTTCCCCCTTTTCCTTGTGGAGGCCCTTCCAGGGTCGCTAGCGTTTACCACTTTTCGGTTGTGTAAGTGGATGTCCACCGACGATTTGGTGGGGCTTCTGTACGAGACGTAGTTGGGAGCCCCGACAGGAGCTTTCCCAAGAGAAAAGGTGAGGGTGGTGGCGTCGTTCGATCGGCCTGGGATGACGGCATCCCCATGTGGAGAGACAGTGGTGTGATCGGGAAGCCTCTGCTTGGACTGCGTTTGCATTGACGGCTGGGTATTGGCCTACTGCTCAGCTTTAGGAGGATCGGAATGCATTTGTTCCTTGCGATTCCTTGAAGATCTGTGGAGTTGCTTCCGGGCACGCCAATCAATTCCCCCCGTGATGCGCTCAGCTATCCCATCGACGTCCACTACTTCCTGCAATTCTTCATCCTCGTCTTCGGCGTCCGATAGGTTCTGGAACTTGTTGCTTGTGTCTATGGATCACCCTTTAGCTTTCTCCTTTTGTTGCGGTCTTGGCTTGCGCTTTATCGATTGAGCGTGGATTGCTTCAGAGAAGCCTTCCATCCTGGGTAGCGGCTCATGTATGATAGACCCCGCCGCTAGGGCGGCGGCGCGAGCACAGTTCTCATCTTCTATTCATTTCAGACAGTCCTTCTCAAGGTGTCCAGCCCACCCGCAGTGCATGTAGATGAAGAGTATGTTTTCATATTCCACTTTATATCGGCGATTGAGGATGGAGATTACCGGGACGAGTGGCTTCCCCATGTCTAGTTCGACAACAATCCGAGCAAATCGACCTCTTCGCTGGAATTTGGTTTGAAGATCAACTTTAATAGTTTTTCCCAATCGGTTTCCCACCTCTGTAAGAAGTGCTTCGTGGTACAGGTTTATGGGTAGGTTTGGAATTCTTGCCCATGCGACAATCCGCGGAGGCGAAACGAGGTCCGGGGAAAAGGCCGGTGACCACCTTTGAATTGTTAGGTATGACCCAAAGATCGACCATGGTCCGCCCGTAAGGGCTTGGACGTAGTCGTCTTCCGTCTGCAGTTGAACTATGAAGTAGTCGTTCTCCACATCAATTAAGTTAAACCCTCCAATCGGCTTCCAAAGCTATTGGATCCTGTCTCGCAAAGTTAGGTATCCAATGTCCCGGGAAAGGAGCTTGACGACAACAGTGTACTTCCAGGGTTGAAGAATATCTTCCAACGCTTCCTTTCGAACATCAAAGGCCGGAACGTCCAGATCAGTGCCAACGACGATGTCCTGTGCCTTTAGGTTTGCTCCGCAGGTGTCTGCATCGATCTTAATCCAACCGGGACGACTGAAATCTGACATAGGGGAAGCCACCGACTTGTAGGAAGGCCTATCTGATTGTTGCGCGGGAGCTTCCTCCGAAGGATGGGGCGGTCTGTTGAGGGGCGGGAATTGGTCGGCAGCAGGTGGGCGGTCGACCTCCATGGCATGCTGTTGCGTGCCATTGTTCTGGAGTTGCGGATTGGATCTTGACGAGAAGTTTAGATGGATGTTGGTTTCTCTGAGATGGATGGAACGACTAGGAATTGGCCTAGGAGGATCCCCGTCTCCTTCCTCGTGTGGGCTACCTTGGCCGCCAAGGCTTCCGCAGCCGGAAACCCTAGCAGAGCTCTCCATCGTCTTCTCGGCACACAGTTTCTTCTGCATAATTTAAACATCCCAAAAATCTTTGAAATTGTTTTTTTATCTTCAAGCTTATCTAGGAACTTAATAATTTTTTCTACAATATGTTCTTGTAATTCTATTCCACTAGTACCTAATATTAGTTCTAAGAATTCTATTTTAGTTTTGCAAAGTTTTGTCTTCTTTTTAGATAAAACTATACTTGCATTTTGGCAAAGAAGAGAGAATATATTCAGATGTTTAAGATGTTCTTCTTCGTTATTACTGACTATTAAAATGTCGTCTACATATAGTAAATAGAATGAGTTGTAGGGTTCAAATATCTTATCCATTTTTCTTTGATATATTTGTGGAGCAATTTTTTATCCAAAGGGCATTACTTTCCATTCATAATGACCTTGCGGAGTACTAAATTCCATTAGTGGTATACTTTTTTCATCTAATCTTATTCGGTAAAATCTAACTTTTAGTCGAATTTAGAATATATCTTTTTCCTTTTGTCATATTTATTAGTGTTTCCTTATGAGGTAGAAAGTATCCGTCAAATTTTGTATATTGGTTTAACTGTTTGTAATTAACCACTATTCTCGTTTTTCCTCTCTTTATCTCAACATGATTTCTCACAACAAATGTTGGGCTTGAGTGAGGACTTTTGGATTTATGTGAGGACTTCTGTATTTTTGTATAAGTTGTAATTTTTCTAATTCTTGTATTTGAGTTCTGAATTCTTCTATATCAATAGGATTTTTACCGTAATAGCAAATGATTATTATAAGTAAAATATAATCCATCTCTTTGTAAAGAGAAAATTTCTATCTGTTCTAGTGTACTCATTCCTAGAACAATAGTATCCTCTCTTTGTCATATATATTTATGATATAATTTCTTTTCTTTAAATTCCCAGGGGATATGATTGAATTAATAAAAAAGAAAAATGACATTATTAACAGTATTGAAGAAAATAAATGTGCTTATATGTATGCATCCTATTTTAGATTTATATTTTATTTTTTCCATTCTTCTCTAGATCTTCCTTTAGAAGAAGATGATTTAATAATAGAAACATATGCTTCAGAAGAATTCTGGGGAGCAGTTTTAAAGAAAAAAGATGGACAAGTAGAAAAAATATGTAGATACACTTCCGGATCATTTATAGATACTGAAAAAAGATATCATTCCGATGAAAAAGAATTATTAATGCTTAAAAAAGGAATTAAGAAATTTACCTATTTTCTATTACCTAACAAATTCCTAGCAAGAGTAGATAATACCCAAGTAAAAACTTTTATAAAAAATGAATTAACGTCCACGCCCAAATGTAAATGATTAAGTGGATGGCAAAAAAATTTTGCATAATATATTTTTGATATTGATGTCATCATAGGAGAAACTAACTTTATTACAGATTTCCTTTCCAGAGAATATAATGGAGCAAGTTGATAAGAAACTTGTAGAATTTTTAGAAAGACTGCAACATCGTTGTAGAATATTACAAGAAAAATTTGAAGATATGATCAAATTAATAAAAAAATAAGATGACATAGGGGCGAAAGACTAATCGAACCATCTAGTAGTTGGTTCCCTCTGAAGTTTCCCTCAAGATAGCTGGAGCCCGCATGTGAGTTCTATCGGGTAAAGACAATGATTAGAGGCATGTGGGGTGCAATGCCCTCGGCCTATTTTCAAATTTTATATAGGTAGGACGGAGTGGCTGCTCAATTGAGCCACTCCTCAGAATCGAGAGCTCCATGTGGGCTATTTTTGGTAAGTAGAACTGGTGACGCGGGATGAACCGGAAGCCAGGTTGCGGTGCCAAACTACGTGCTAACCGAGAACCCACAAAGGGTGTTGGTCGATTAAGACAGCAGGACGGTGGTCATGGAAGTTCAAATCTGCTAAGGAGTGTGTAATAACTCATCTGCCGAATCAACTAGCCCCCAAAATGGATGGCACTGAAGCACGCAACCCACACCCAGCTGTCGAGGCAATTTCCAGGACCTAATGAGTAGGAGGGTGCGGCGGCTGTGGTATAACCTTAGACGTGAGCCCGGGAAGAGCGGCTGTCGGTGCAAATCTTGGTGGTAATAGAAAATATTCAAATGAGAACTTTGAAGGTTGCATTCACTTTGATCTTCATTATTGCTTATAGTCATCTTGGATGACATCATTAGATACTAGTGCTACTTTTGGTATCTTGTTCCATCTTGTCAAGACATGCATAGCAAATATTTCCTTCATATTTTCTTAGTTGACAAAATACTTGCTAACATCTGAGACTGGATCTTATCTGTCCATTCTCTATCTTTTTTAGAAATCTTTCTAAATTGATCTTTGTCACTGTATTGGATCTTCTTGTTGTTGAAATAATAATCATATTATCTGAAGCTTTGTGTAACCAACTTCGATTATCATTTATTAATTCTTCTAATATCTGACAAAGGACTTTTACTCCCAATGCTCATCTAACTTTGATGAATTCTTCATCTATTTTTTCTCTTTCAAATGTTTGACGAATATCTTCAACTTCTTTAAAATAGTCTGGAGAAGATACTAGTCCTACATGAATATAATGAACTGGATTCAACTTTTTTAATTTTTCCCTGTCTTCTGCTGTTGAGAATATTTTAATATACAACTCACTAGTAGGATTTACTTACAGGCTATTATTCTTCAATTCTCTGACTGCTTTTATAATTTCTTGGCGAAGTCCCTGAATTTCTCCAAAATCATTACTCAAATATATGAGATTTACTACTGCTATTCTGAAACAATCCCTAATTATTCTTGGATCAGCTCCTTGGGTAAAGTTAATTATGGGATAAATTCCCATATGATCTGGATAACATGTTTCTAAAGTTTTTAAATTATACAAATCTCAAGTAGAGATTTGTACTAATTTTTGCATTTCACTAAACAAACTATGAGATTTAGCTACATATCACTTTCCTGCTCAATCAGATACCCTAAATTCCAAAATATTTTCGTACATCAGTTTAATATTATCCGCTATTAAGTGTGATTCTTTCTCTGAAGAGATAGTATTTTCCACTATTAGGTAGGAGCTATTTTCTGAAGAAATATTTTCTTTAGTAATTAGACTAGTTTTGGCAGTTTGAAAACTGCTTCTGGCCGTTAGGCTATGATCTATCTCCAAGGAGATTGTATTTTCTATCGTGAGGGTAGTTTTTTTAGTTTTAAAGCTGCTATCTCTCGCATGTTGGCTTGTATTTTCTTCATTTCTTTTTAGACTACTGATTGCATCTGAGATTTCAAGTGATATATCGATAGGTCTTTTACCTTTTACTTTGTCATTCTTTGCTACTTTAAAGCTATTTCTCTTCTGAAGTTGTCCAGATCTGCTAAAATTCCTACAACATCTTGTTTATTTTCTTCAATACTATTAATAATATAACAAAAAATAGAATCCTAAGAAGAATAGGTTATGAAGGAAAACAATTACAAATAACAAATGGGGATAGGATAGAAGAAGAAAGAGCAAGCATGGATAGATACAACGGGAGACTAAGACCAATAATGTTTTCCTGAACACTATATTACAACATTACCTGTAATAGAAGAATATCAAGAAGAAGCAAGAAACTTCTTGCCAGATGTACTGATTGATAGAAGATTATTCAATAAAATACAAATAATATATGAAGAATATAAAATAGAATATGTTCATGCATTCATAGATAGTTGAGCAGGAACTTGTATAGCTAGAAACTAGAATATTCTATACTATGTTTGCTAGTCATTGGGTTATTTGTACTAATTTTCACTAGCCTTATTACCTTATAGGTGTTGTAATAATTCTATTACTAGAGGTTTTTCAAAGACATCTATATTCATATTTTCTGGTATTTCTATTTCTAAGAAAATAAATTAGGAAGTACGATAATAATTGATTGATCCATCTGATTGCTCATCATCGGTCGCTTGAACAAATTTGAGAACATTTTCTATTTTTGACAATTCTTCTTCAATTATTTAAAAGAAAAAATGAGGCAATCTAAAACGAATAAAGATATATTCTAAATTTGACTGTAAGTTAAGATTTTACCAAATAAGGTTAGATATCCGTTATTGCCCACCTTGAATAACACCCGTAAGGGAAATTATATTACAACATATAAAAGTGATAAATTATTTATATATGTATATATATATACACACATATGGGCATTCATTCAATGCCCACATGGGTAGCTACTGGCCTCCTATTTTCGTTATTGTTTTGGAGTTTCTTACTTTTGACATGTAGAGAGTTCTTTTATCTTGCAAACTATTATTTTTCATGCATAGATAGTTACATTTGCAATATCTATAAAAAATATACAATTGCATATTTATTTGTTGTGTATTCTGTGTGGATTTATTTTTTGAGTAGAATAATTACTTTTTTGGTCAATATATTTCCTTTTTTTTCAATCGAGTTACTTTTCTGACCATGTAGTTACTTTTCGAGAGGGACGCGTAGCGAAATATTGGCTAACATCACGGGTATAAAAGATGACCCCATATATATTTATATTCCACTATCTCTAGGTCGACATACTATTATGTTGGTCTGTCTCCCCTTCTAGACTTGGCAAAGACCATGTTAGAGGTTGGATAGGGGGTAATTCAAGGTCAAAACCCCTATCCTACACCTTATACCCACCCTTACCACCAAGTGCACTATGATAACCATACCTAGAAACCTAGATTAAGGTTGATATTGTCTTAGTATCACCACTCCCCTAGTGACTTTAATGTCATATGATTAGATAGACTTTGATTTATGGACTAGTTCCCCTGAACATAATATATTCCACCCATGTCCCACTATTAGGATAGGATACCCAACTATAATTCTCTTATTATTTGTTAGTGTTACTTTTGGTTATGCTGATTTCATGTCCCCACATGACTGGTGGATTGTCTCATATCCCATAAGTAGACTAGTCCTCCTATTAGATGCTCAAACCCAAACTTTCTTAGTGTTTTTTCTCCTAGCACTCTTTCTTATTCATTAGTACTAATTGAGTAGTTAATAGTGAATTCTTCTTGTTAGGGATTCTTACTTCTTGTTGTGGTTACTCAAGGTGGTTGTTTGGTCAATTAGTTATCCTAATCCTGGTTTGTCTCACTTACTTGATTCCTTCCTTGTTTTTCTTAGTCTAACATAGTTAATTTCTTTTCATAGTGTAAGTTTCCCCATTATCTACTTTTATAGTTCTAATTTCTACCAATAATTTAGATTCCAATATTGCAATTAATTGTTTGATTTTCAGTGTAACCATAAAACCAACCTTAAACCATTCAAATCCTAAATTTACACTACAAACCTAAATAAACACAAGATTTAGTGCACTATATGTCCCTATGAATGAAAAACTTAACTTTTCCCTTCTATACTTTATCCTAGACCAATGTGCTTGCGGATTTGTGCATTGAGAGTGCACAAACTAGGGTTTTACATATTGTGAAACCCCTTTTCCTTAAACGGTACATCATGCATTCTAACACCATTTTTTGGCGAAAGTGTTTGAGTCAAAGATAGTTGTTTATTTTTAACTCTTTCTATCTTCCTTCACTATTTCTTATTCTTTACTCTTTGCATTAATTTTTTTGGAACTATTATTCTTTGTTGAGTGTGATGTGCCACTGAAAATTCATGTTTGATCTCTGTTGTTCATCTTAGAGACCATCTATGAAGATCCCCGCATAAGAATTAGAAGGAAGAAGTAGAGATGCTAATCTCAATGCAGGGATGCCTCCTTATGTAAACAAAAATGGAAGAACACCACAACATGATGAACATCATGAAGACAAAACTGACATGTTAATGATCCCTCACTGCCTGTCAGACCATTGTTAGAATATTTTACTTCAAGGAATTACACTTCTCAGATATCTACTAGATTGGGACTTTTTCTAGGACAATCCTTCTCAATTCCACTAACTCTAGTTTAAATGATCCCCACTTTCAATGGTCATGAAAATGAAAATCTCTACTTCCACATGAATTCCTTCTATAAAGTATTATATAACTTCCACAATCCCACATCCATTGTTTACTCCATTTGATTGACTATGTTCCCGTTCTCTTCAAAGGACAAGACCAAAGTATGGTAATCTTTTAAGATTGATGTGAAGAAATGGGATAGGATGAATAATGGATATCTCAAGACAATTCATCATATTGATAGTTTTACTCAAATGTGTTTGTATATTACTTCTTTTAGTCATATGTGTAATGAAAAGTTCCATGATTGTTTGGAGGGATTTCTAAACCTATTAAGAGACCATCCCCGCCAGTAGGTACCATTGTAGTATCTTATCGAATATTTTTATGTAGGGCTATCTTAGTTGAATAAGACTATTATGGACTCTTCATGTGGTGGGACCTTCATGTCTAAGCCTTCATATGAGTCATGGATTTTTTAAGCACCTCACTAAGAACTCAACACATCATGCTTATAGTACTTTCAATTATTCTGATATAAATGTTGGTGTCTCTTATACCATGACATCTCCCCCACCTTCTAATGACAGTAGTCCACAAATTATGAAGCTTCTTCCTGATATGATAATCATGATGAAGAATCAAGGAAAAAAGTACTTACATTGATCTTGTGAAAATGGTGTATACTTTATTGAGGACCTGAAGGCCTAACAATCTTCTAGAAACTAGAACCCTAATACTTACATGTCCCAATATTACTCTTCGTAGTGAAGCAGTCACCCCAACTTCTCTTATAAGTAGCAAGGTGATTATGTGTGTGGGAAACCTCACCAACAAGAAGGAAACAAATATGGTTTAAAGTTCAACTACAAAGTTCTTTCAAGGTTGAGGAGTATTTATGAAGCTAAGAAGGATATGTCTAATTATTGGTAGATAATTAAAAAGCTTGAACAATATTAGAGCAACTATATTTGTTACTTTCTCTTCAATGGGAAGGGAGACTCTCCTCTCAAAATGTGACATATTACCAAAATTTCGGCAATCAAATGGTGTCCCTTGGAGCCCCTTTTGCCCAACTCAATTGTAAGTGCAACCACAAATGACCCAATTGCAGCAACCCACTATCGAATACACTAAAGACCACCTCCACCACATGCATGTAAGGTGGAACCACAACAACCCGACAACTTTCAATTTCGTACTCCCACCATAAAAATCATCTCACCATGGGTAGGTTTACCAACAAGGTCATACTCAAATTCCTCAAGGCCCTCTCTCTCATTACCGACAACATCAAGGGAAACATCAACAAAAATCATTCCCTCCCTATCATGAGAAAGTGAAGGTTGTCATAGTACTGAGGAGTGGAAGGACACTAGAACAACCCAAAGGGTTGGGTGAGTAGTGAATATGTGGAGATTGATAATAGTGGAATCATGTGCTGAGGCATGATATTGATATTAAAATTGTGGTTGATACTGTGACACCAAGGGCAAGTGATTCTTTTATCATTGATGATACTTGATGATAACTATTCCTATTGTGATTCTTAATGTAGTTAATGTAAATGATCAACCTTATCCTATTCATCTGGATGACCTTTAACCAACCAAGAGAAGCAAAATCATATAGAATATATATTTAAGAATTTCAAGTGATTTTGGATAAAGACTCTTTTGTTGGATGCCACAAAGAAGATTTGGTCGTATGCAAAGTTTCTTATGGATATGTGTACTTTCAAGTGAAATTCAGGTGGGAGTATGCCCAAGAAAGTGAATCTCACTAAGTAAGTTCCTAAATCTTACAACACGTCATACTCCCACAAAGAAAGAATAGCTAAGTACATTGTTTATTCCTTGTTATGTTGGTGAGAATTGCATTTAGAAACCCTTCTTGACTTGGGATCAAGCGTGAATCTGATGTCACATGGAATGTATGTTGAGTTGGGATGAGGACAACTAGACCCAACCAAATGGACTCTTCAAGTGGGTAATTTATATGTGAAAATTCCTAGAGATTGAGTAGATAGTGTTTTAGTGAAACTTAATGATGGTACATTAGCTATCTTTTAGACTGATTTTATTGTGCTTTATATAGAGAATGATAGTAGAAGTCTCCCCATAATCTTTGAAAGACCTTTTATCTACATATGTTGCAATAATCCATGTGAGGATAGGCACCATGTATATTTCTTTAGTGCAAGTCATGATAAGGTTGAATATATTTAAAGCCTTCTTCAAAGTTCATAGGAACTACTGAAGAAGATTGATATTTATGTGATTGATTAGAGCACATTTTTGAAGAAAAATTACAAAAATTGATTGAGATTGTCATAAAAAGAGGAGGATATGAACCAACTGTTGTATTTCCTAAAGAAGTCAAACATGTTTAAGAGATCGAGCTACTAGCTACTAGTGAATTTCTTCCCTATATATCTCTTAAGTTATTGAAAACATATATAGAGAAACACCAAATTCGAGTTTAAAACCCTTCTTGAGCCTTTAAAATATGAATTATTGGTCTCAAGGACACGCACCTGGTTATCATTTCCTCTAATATCTTCCCAGACCCACATGATGAGCGTATTTCTATTATAAAGAGATTCATTGAAGGCATTTGATGTTCTATCATATATTTGAGGAAGTTTGACCCTTTCATTTTTGTTCCTCATATATACTTGAAGGAGGATGCTCGCCCAAGTTGTTGCATGCAAAGAAAGTTAAATCCTGGGCTTAAGGAAGTAGTGATACAAGAGATAGTGAAATTTCTTTGTGTATGTATTATATACCCAATTTGTGACATCTCAAGGGTGAGACCCGTCCAATTTCTATCTAAGAAGTGTAAAATCGATGTAACATCTAATGAAGAAGGAAAACAAGTCCTTGTGAGAGAGAAATTCAAGTTGAGGGTGTGTGTTGATTATATAAAGTCAAATGAAAAGATAAAAAATACCATTTCTTGTTACCTTTCATCGATCATTATTCTTGAGGGTTTAGTATAGAAGTGCTTCTCCTATTTTTATGGTTATTATATATATTTCCAAGTAGAATTTAACCCTACAAACAAAGAGAAAACCATGTTCACTTGATAATCCAGTAAATTTTCTTATAGAAGAACTCCCTTTGGTCTTTGCAACTGATGTGTCTTCTTTGCACACCAAATAACTAGGAGAAATACTATAATTTACCATCTAAAAAGGCAATCAACTCTTTTCAAGTAATGAGTCATCTTTATAGAGGTTTGGTATCGATCCAAGGGACAAAAATTGAGGGTTGAAATTCAAAACAATTCATGATAACAAAAAGGAAAACATATGATTGTTGAGAGTTTGATTATGCTAAAATCCAAAAGTAAGAGTGCAAAAATAAAACCAACTAATCCAATGATATTGTGTGTTAGGGTTCTAAGGGAGAACCACCAATAACCGTGCTTGTACACAAAAAATCAACTCCTCAGATTCAATAATCAAATCAAGACCATGTGAGTTTGTGTCCTATCAGAGAACAAGTCTCGCAAGTGCTAGAATTCCCACAAACTCATTTATCCCAATGTTTGTGGATCCTAGTCAAACTTTCCAACATGTCCCAATTCAAGATCTCATAAAGAAACATGTGATTTCCATTTCAAAATTCAAGCACATGGGTTAGATGATCACATCACCATAAGCTATAACAAACTAGTCAAACATGTACAAGGATCATAAACTCCACTAGTGAATATTATTAAGATACCATGAGTTCATTCTTATTAGGATCCAAGATCTCATAACTGCTACAAGAATATAATCATTCTACCTAAAACAAGTATGAGATTAGATGGATGAAAACATAACAATCAAAATTAAGGGATTATGGGTTCATTCTTATGGGGATCTGAGATCACATCACCCTACAAGAGTATATCAATTTGACGAACAATCAAAGAAGAGAAGGATGGAAATCATTCATGTACCAAAGGTTGGATTCATTTACATCAAATAAGAATAAGCGATGGGGCTAGTCCTCATGCCCCAGTAGAGGACTACTCATGCATAATAATAAAGAGAACAATAATAGGTGTTGAGGAGAAACATCCCAGAAGAACACATGTTTTTTTCTTTAGAGTCCACCTACCATAAATAGGGAAAAAGGAAAGGTAAAAAACATAGGAATGAGGCTTGTAGTAGCAATGGGTGCTAGATCCGGACCACCATCGATCGACTAGGATGGCTAGTTGATTGACTGGGTTTGGTCAGTGTGTGCCTTCAAATGCTACGGTCGACGCTTGTTTATTGACTCAGTTTTGATAGAACCCCTAGAAATAGCTACTCACGGCGGCTTGCTTGGTTGAATCTAGGGTGCCAATCAATTGACTAGAAAGGTGAGTCAATCGATTGGGTTTGATTGCATTCTTCATCCTAAAATCACATTGGTCAAGCTTTGACCCCATTGATGACTTCCTTGTTTTGTAATTTGGCCAAGTCTTGAATGTGAGTCGGTCGATCGGGTTGGTGAGTCAATCAACTTGAGTATAGGGAAGTCGAGATTTGATGTATGTGAATCAGTCAACTGGTGAGATGAGTTGATTGACCCACAAGCTTAGAGGTTGAGA
Source organism: Alisma plantago-aquatica (assembly GCA_963693085.1). NCBI lineage: Eukaryota > Viridiplantae > Streptophyta > Magnoliopsida > Alismatales > Alismataceae > Alisma > Alisma plantago-aquatica. Next base: position 1,546,293,306 of record OY856409.1, read on the forward strand.
ATGTGCAATTTGAGTCCTACAATATTCTATTTCATTGTAGGTGTTTGTATTTGGAGTTCAACGAGAGTGAATCCTACAAAATATGAAAAAAAAGTATAAGAATTCTAATAAGGGGACAACAACAAGTAAATTTAAATTAGTTTCTAAAATTATGAAAAATCAAGAAAATAATTGAACTAAAAGATGAGATAAAAAGGGATGAATATGCATTCATAGAAATGGCTCAAACTTAAATGTTGCACATCCCGAGCAACATTGAACGTAAAACACTACCACGTAATACTTTTAGCCCATCATCCTCACTTTCATATTAAGTCCATCCACCTTATATGACCAAGCAACCTCGACGTCCTAGATTCACATAAAATGATTTCATATTCCTTACTTCAAAATTATTTCACAGCATGGTTCCATTTCCAGACATGTAATAAAATAGATTTCATATTCCCTTTTGTTTGGTACTCCCGCATATTCTGATGAGTCATTAGACAAGAACATATCTATTTTGGTTGGTTGGGGTATATGTATTTTCCCCCTGGGTATAAAATAGAATGAAGGGAGGTATGGAAGAAGAATGATCTCTCCTCTATCTAACTTTAGATCATTTTATTTATGCATTGTAGTTACATTGGCTGCTTTTTTTTGCTCATTGGCTTCTTTTTTATTGTATGTACCAACAAATTGTGAGGGGTATGGAAGAAGAGGACGATGGCAAAGGTTGTCGCCCCGAACATAGGGTTTTGACGCTTTGGCTTTTTATTTTTATTTTTTTGCAAAAGGAGAGATAGAAGGAGATGCAAGAAGTGTAGAAAAGGTTTTTCTTTCTGCAACTCATTTTTTTGAATTGAGATGCATTAGGTGTATCTTACATTTAGTCAACTAATTCTTAGTTATGCAAAATAAATAAAAAATCAAGTAAATTGATAACTCAAGATAGGGATGCATTGTTTTTAATCCTATCAATCCTTTACAGCTTGCCATCTTTTCAAAGGAATGGTATTGATTGAGGTACGTCCTAGGTGACATGATAATTTACATCAAATGCAAGTTTTATAAATTATGTTAAAAGAAGTTGCATTATTTTATGGGAAATATTCTTAAACATGCATATCATTATAATAAACTAGATAACAACTTGGCATACTAGTTAAGGCCCAAAAATAAAGCAATTGTTTTTTGAAAATTTAAAGCTAAACTACATAACATAATCGAAATTGTGAAAAAAATAATATCGAGTGGGTGGAATGAGTACGTACCTCCCACCTCCACTCTAAACATAAAAAAATTGTCCCAAGTAAAACACAAATTTGGAATGGACGGAAGAGTTTCTGTGGGGTCACTAGGAAGCCCTGGTAACTCAAAAAATGTCCAGCTAAATGGAATGTTGATGAGGGTCGAAACCTTGTAGTGAGGAGCTTCATAGTGAACCTAGCGATTGGATGATCTATGGAATCTCAAAGGGGATTTCTGGTAGGGGGAAATTATGTTTCTTGTTGCCCGACATTCCTTCTGGTAAGATCCATACATTTTCTTTCAACAGTGGAGGAAGTGCTATCGATGTATGTGGTTCGGGAAAGATTGACTCAAGGTGGAGTTTGAGCCGGTCTGGTAACACATAGTGTTAGTTGTGCATGATTACATGGAGGATCTGGCTAGAGTTTGTTCTCATGACCTAGTTAGCACACATGATAAGTATTGTTCAAATTAAAAGAATAAATTCAATAAAATGAGCATTATAAATATATTTTTTCTCCTAAAAAACCATGCAATCAACAATGTGGTCAATGGGATTTGTGGATTTCATTCTTTATATAGTATGAGACTCAAGTTCCTCCATGTGATCTATACCTAAGTTTCATGTGGATTTAGGAGAGATATCATTATAATCATTGAAGAGTGGGGGCATGTGAATTCCTTCAAGTGGTGGTGTCTCCCCTTGTAGACCAACTGTATGTGAAAAAGAAACTAGTTGTGGAGGAGTGTATGACACTTGATGAGAAAGCCTTTTCTCTAGAAACATCTATTAGTTTATCATGGAAGGGTGGAGGTTCATCATCCAATCCAAGCAAGTTGGTCATTGGTGACATCTGGATCAACATCTATGATAGGAGGAGTTGTTGGGGCTTCAAGATAAGGACAGATTGCTTGTTGTGACTTTTCATAGGCAAGTACTAAAGACTCTAGAGGAAGGGTCGAAATACCATTGTACTCATTCCATGAAGGTGACGACTCCTTGGTGTGCGCTATTTAGGAAGGATGCGACATAAACAACATTAACATGGGATCATTATCATCATTGTCGGTAAAAATCATCTTAAGCTACTCTAACTTCTCTCAGGGCCTCTTTGATTGGGCCTCTAGTAAAGTAGGTGACAAGACATGTCAGTTTTCTAGTACTTCCTATTGTTTTTCTACTATTATTTCTAAGTATTTAATTTATTCCTCTTGTGAGGTGTATATTGGCTACAATAAAGTTTTTACCACCTCCCCCTGAAATTTGGTTGGTTATCCTTACCATACCCCCCATAACACCCTTATTCATAGCATCCCTCAAATTGATATGTGTAGCATCATTCCTCATGATGACCTTCATAAGTCTTTGGATTATAATATTGATTATATACACCTTGTTAGGAAGACTTGATAATATAAGGTTCCACCATAAAATGCGGGGATACATTTGGACAATATAGTGATGTATGGTCGTAATAACCACATAATTGACATTGTGAACCATAATGTGTTGACCACTCAATGAAAGGATTTTTTTGAAAAAAATAAATTACAAAATAGGAGTTTAAGATAAAAAGAAGGGAAAAAGGTCTAAAGTAGAAGAAATTAAAAAATAAAAATTATGATAAGAAACTAAATTTACAAAACAAGTTAAGAGATAACTACAAATTACAAAAGAATTAAAAATGAAAAAGATAAGCTAAGAATTTATAAAAACACTAAAAAGTATAAAAATAACTAGGATAATAGTACTATTAGAATAGAAATACATCACAAGGAGATACTCTACTAGAATGTTCCTCGCTAGGAAAAAAGAAGAAAAGAAAAAAATTTAACAACTTAAGAAGAAAGGAACAAAATTATAGAACAAGTCTAAAAATAATAAAAAAAAGATAAGGAAATATAAAACAAGATTAAAATTATGGAACCAAAAATTAAGTGGGATAGGGTAAAATACTAGAACAAACTAAAATAATTAAAATCAAAATAATATTATAAATAAAATGAAAGAATAAATCCTAAATACACCAGGAATCGGGTTTGAAAAACAACGTGTGTCGTCCTTCACAATGGTGCCAAATTTAATGTGTCTCCTTCACACACCAAATCACTAGGAAAAGTCCTAGAGTTTAACCTTCTAAAAAGACAATCAACTCTTTGCTAGAAAAGAGTCAACTTTCATGTCTCAAGGTATCAATCCAAGGGATGGACAAAGAGGGTTAAAATCCAAAACCAATCGTGAGAATAAGAAGAAAACAAATTGATTGTTGAGAGATCGATTTTGCTAAAAATAGAAAGTAAGAATGCAAAAATAAAGCTAAATAATAAAATGATAAAGGGTACTAGGTGTCTAGGAGATCGCCACCAATAACCAAGCTTTTACTCAATAAGTCAACTCCTAAGATTCAATAATCAAATTGGGACCTTTTAGATTTGTTTCCTTTCAGAGAAAAAATCACACAGGGTTTAGACTTCCCACAAATCCATTAATACTCATGTTTGTGAATCCTTGTCCAACCATCCAACATGTCCATGTCTGAGATCTCATCACGAAACATGTGATTTCCATTCGAAAGTTCAAACTCATGGGTCAGATGTTCATGTCTCCATAAGCTATAACAAACAAGTCAAATGGGTAGAAGGATCATAAAATCCATCAACAAATATCGCCAAGAGATTGTGGGCTCATTTGTGTTAGGATCGGAGATCTCATCACCCCACAAGAAAATAATCATTCTCCCATAAACAAGTACGAGATGCGATGGATAAAAATAACAACCACAATTAAGGGATTATGGGTTCATTGTTGTGGGTATCTGTGGTCACGTCACCCTACAAGAGTATATCAATTCAACCAACAATCAAAGTAGAAGCAGAAGGAAATCATTCTTTTACTAATATATTTGATTTGACTGTGAATAATAACATGTTATGGGGCTAGTCCCCATGCCCTAGTCGAGAACAACTCTTAATAATAAAGAGAATAAGAATTGGCTCAAACGGGGAGAATCTCAGAAGAAGAGATGAGTTTTTTTTGGAGTCCCCACCTTTTATAGGGGTAAAGGAGGGGAAATAACCCTAGGAATGAGGCTTGTGGTGGTATAGTCTATAGGATCCAGACCACTGGTGGATCAACTAGGATGAAGAGTCAATTGAATGGGTCACCGAGTTGCATGCCTTAAATGCTATGTTCGTCGTTGTCTTGTTGACTCAGTTTTGACTAAAATTCTAGAAATGGTTGTTGGTGGTTGTTGGCTTGTTTGAATTTGGGGTGTCGGTCATTCGACTAGCCAGGTGAGTCGATTGACTAGGTTTGATTGTTTTCTTTAGCCCAAAGTTGCACTGGTCAAGCTTTGACAACATTGATGACTTCCTTGGTTTGGCATTTCATCAAGTCTTGAATGTGAATTAGTCGACCGGGATGGTGAGTCGATCGACTGGAGTATTAGGAAGCCAAGATATGATGCATGTGAGTAGATCAACTGGTGAGATGATTTGATTGAACTACGAGCATATCTATTTCTTTGTAGATTTTTGTATTTGGAGTTCAATGAAAGTGAATCTGACAAAATATGAACAAAACTGATAAGAATTTTAATAAGGGGATAAAAGCAAGTACATTATAATTACTTACTAAAATCAGGAAAAATCTAGAAAATAATTGAACAAAAAGAAGAGATAAAAAGGGATGAGTTTGCATTCAGTAGCTACACACTCCATTTCAAAGATGTGTAACATCCATTTTTTTTTATATGTTTGATTCATCACTTGAGGTCTTTATGGATGATTTTTCCAAATTTGGAAAATTATTTGATGAATGCCTATATGGCCTCACAAAAGTTCTTGAAAGATGAGTAAAAGTCTATTTTGTCTTATCTTGGGGGAAGAGTCACTTCATGATATGCTTCAAGATAGTTTTGGTCCATAGAGTCTATCAAACGAGATTTAAGTGGATGTGGTTAAAGTTTGGTTGATCTCTAACTTAACTATTTGTTCTACTGTAAGAAATGTTCCTTCTCTCTTGGGAATTTATGATTCTCTCGACATTAGATAACATTCTTTAGAAAGATATCATGCTAGTTGTGTCATCCCCTTGAAAAAATTATAGAGTTCCACTTTCATGATAAATACACAAAAGCCTTCAACCATCTAATGTTGAAGCTTATCTCTGCTCCTATCATGTAAACCTCAAGTATATGTTAAGTATTTGAGATCATGATTAATGCATCTGATATAGTGATGGGAGTTGTGTTGAACCAAAGAATTGGCCATGTTCATCATACCATTTACTATGCTACTAGAACTCCTGATGAAGCCTAAAGCACAAATACTAGAAAAGATTTTCTTGATGTCAAATTTTCTTTTATTAAATTTGGATTTTATGTTCTCTAAAACAAAGGAATTTTGTATACAAATCACTCCACTTTGAATTGTCTAATGTCTGAAAATAATGCAAGGATAGATTGATAAGATAGAATTTGTTGCTCCAAGAATTTGATTTGGAGATTGTTGAAAAGAAGATATGTGAAAACTCCATATTTGATCATCTGATACATTGAGGCACCTTATTAAGATGTGACATGAATCCCTATGCTTGATTATAAGCTCTTGTTAGTTATATCAGCTCAAATACAATGTACAAGCACATATAAAACTTTTTGGTTAGTGGGAGAGTATTGGGTACAAGGTCAAGTAAATATATTAAGTGTTAATATGCAGTCTTAAAGAACTAAGCATGGGAGGACCCATTTATATATTTCCCTGATCAATTGATTAGGAGTTGCATTCATGAGAATGAATAACTTGATATTCTCATTGTCTACCACTTTGGTGCATGTCAGGGTCATTTTGGGGGTAAATGAATTGCAACCAAAGTTCTTAAAAATAGATCCTAATGACCTTCTCTATTAAAGGATTCACATGATTTATATACAATTTGTTTCAAATGCCAAAAGGTGGGGAACAATTTGTAAGAGGGACATCATGCATCTGTCTCCTATCCTTTTCGTATGGGTATTTGACATATGTGGTATTGACTTTATGGTTCCATTTCATCTCTCTTTTGGTTTTCTGTACATCTTGTTGGTCATGGATTATATATCTATATGGAGAGAGGCTACATCTACAAGCACTGATGTAAATCTATAAAATTAAACAACATGTCTAAATGATTGCATAAAACATAGTACTTGTGGAAGGAAACAAATGTGGTTCGTGAAATTTTAACTCATGCCTCACATTTGATTTTTTTTTCTTTTTATACATTTCAAAAGTGCACACACAGAAAATACTACTAGATAGCTTTTCATGTTTATCAATTGTGGATACAATAAGGACATGTGTGAAGAACTGATATTTAAGTTGGAAAGGTTGGAATATAAAATAAGTTGAATTGGAAATTGTTTGAACTTTGAAGATTGGACTAAATAATTTCTTAAAAAATCCTTTGAACGGTCATTCTACACTCAAAATGGTCATGTTAATCTTAACAAAATCTTTAAAAATTCATGTGATTAGTACCCATTTCAGAATGCTTGTTCCTCCTCAGACGAGTCGTGCTACATCAATCTAGAAAGGTCATTCTAGGATGGAAAATCCATGCTACCAAGTGAACACATGGAAGTAAAGAAACTACTCGAGAATGTACATTCTACCAAAAATGGCCATGGGGCCTAAAAGCTAGCATGATTGTGCTGCAGTACAACATTTAGGGAAAAAATGATGAGCTTACTATTGAAGAAGGAAAACTTAAGGGGTCTATAATAGTTATTCTTACCTGTAGTGATTGTGCTATCCTTGCTCCAAAACTAGCGTTCTAACTCTAAATGGCATATGTGGCTTGGGCCCGACCACTATAGTCATATCATTAGACGGGCAGTCACCACTACCCCTCATTCTTATCCCATGAAGAGCATACATGCTCCATGCTCTTGGCCACTATCTTCGTCACCCAAGTTGGTCTGATCACCAATTAAATATACAATAGCTTGATTTAAGATTCAATGAGCCTCTATGTACTTCTTCAACCTCCAATAACCATTCTCTAAGCTTGTTCACCCCATTTCTCATGTTTCTACACAAAAACGTCCACTACAATATCATAGTTGTTTCTCTCCATATCCACCAAAATCTAAATTTCTTGCAAAAAAAAGAAGGGATTTAGGAATAAGGTGATAGAGGGAGTCCAAAACATCATGATCCATTGTTGTTTCTCCAAGAGTGCATCCAATACACTACCTCCCTATTAGAATCCCTTTCCTACAACATCTCACTTTCCCACACCTCCACCATGCACACCCACTCTCCTATGCTCATCTTGATGATGATGACTCTATTTATAATCCTGATTGTCAAGATGATGAGGAAAACAGATCCAAAGATGACATCGGGCATGTCGTGGATCTGAGAAGGTTGAGGCCTAGAGAGATCCATAAAGAAGAAGAATGCAAGATCTTCCATATTCATCATGTGTAGAACCACAACCGCATGTTGCACCAATCAAGCAAGGAGGAGGATTTTGGTTGATGAAGGAGAAGAAGCATATGATTATTTCATGATGAGATTTTCTATCAATCTCTCCATTACCTCGATTTTGAATGATATGAGGAGGAGGATGACTCAGAAAACTATTTAGAGGATGTAGAGAGTGAAGCAAAATACATGATGTCTCAATGGAGATCGATAGGATACAATACATGGGGAAGGATCTTGAATAGACACTTCTTTGAAGAGAAGAAAGGAGAGGAAACTTGGGGAAACCCAAGAAGGATTTTGGCATATTCATCCTCAAATAATGTCATGAAGAATGATCACTATGTATTATGATTTCATTCCCATGATGCAATTTCTCAGTATAAATCACATATTTGAGGATACTTTGCCAGAAACCAGATAGAGAAAGGAAACCATATATGCACAATACTCTTACATGGAGATCACCCATGAGTTTTTAGAACACCAGAGATGGTGAAATACAAGGGAGAGGAAGGCACATGGATCATGTTGTTTCAAAATATAATTACATTGATTTCTTTTAATTAAAAAAGCATTGTTGGCCCAACTTTAGAATTCACTACAAAGTTGACAAGGGGAAAACAAAAAAGCAACAAATGTGGGATGATTCATATGTGTGGAAAAGATTAATCAGACAAGACATGTTCATCCTTGAAAAATGCAAGGGAAGTAAGATACCAACCCCAATCGTTAGTAATATTCAGAAGGTGTTTGCTAACACTATATTTTATCAGTATGCCAACTAGGAATGTTGTCAGCAGAAGGAGGTCTTTGTGATATATTGAATAATAGGACATAATTACATAAATTTGGAGAGTATGCTGATTATTAAAAGGAAATTAAGTCCCTTGAAAACCACTTCACTATTTGTTATGGGAGGAATAATAACATCAATTGCTCCATTTCTTGGATATGGATTGAGTTGCCTCACTAAGAAAAGGCTTCCAAGTATGTCGATTTGATCTATCTAGTAAAGTCACATATGATCCCAATCAGAGATGAGTTTCTTTTATAACCAAAAACCTGTGCTACCCAAATTCACAAATGAGTTATCCTGCCACACAACCATTTTCCTACATACAATGAGACCAATCTCTATTGTCAAACCACTAACTTTGGAGTGGAAGGAGGATCACCCTAGAGAAACCTTTATGGCTTTGGTGGTATACTTGAGGTTGAGAGACATACATATGTGTCCCGCCAAAAATACAAGAGCATTACATGATGTTTTAGGATATATGCAGAGACAAAGGACATGTATATGTCACCTCTAACACATGCCTATGATATGTCTACCATCATGGCATAGTTGAAAGAGATATCAGATAGATCAATTATAGATGTGTTCAAATCAACAACAGATTTGGGTAGGTCAACATGAGATGTAGAACTAGATGCATTACTAACAAAAGCACATCAACTCATTTACTCATTTGCATGTACATAGAAACCTATAGTAGATAGAGGACTACTGGAATAGCCTACAGGATTACACTAGTATGTAATTTTTTCCTTGATCATACTATTAGAGGAGTCACTACTAGTTTCCACTGCCTCACCTCCATGAAGGTGTTAAGAACGAACAACCACCACCACAATGATGATCCTAGGTTTTGTGTCATGCTTGGGACTTCAAGATTAAAAATCTTGGGGTGGTATGGCAGTATGCCTTCTGATTTGTGTTCCCTTATTTTAGTTCGACCACTTTTTGTTTATTTATTGACTTGCTGATTGGATCTACATAGTTTCTTTTACTTTACATTGATCCCATTTGTGTTCCACGTAGTTTAGTTTCTTCCATTATTTTCAAAAAGTTTCATTTAGTTGTTATACTATTTCCATGCTATTCCATTTTGTAATGCATGTAGATATCTTGGTGATTTCATGTGTATGCCTATTATATTTATGTTTCCTAATTTTTAAGCTTAATAGATAAGTCGCTGAATTTGAAATTTGATACATTTTTTCCAAAACATCCTAGCTTGAAATTATTTCCTTTAAAAGTGTTTCAACTCAATCTTTATCATTTTGAATTGAAATATCAACCTTTGAAAAATGGACCTACAATTTCATGTGTCTATCTCTGTACAAGATTAGCACTTGTCTTTGTACATATTTTTCACCTATCTCTTGTATTTTTGTTTGAATGGATGAAATGCAACCAGTGAAATCCTAAATGTTTAGGGTTTGCTAAAAGTGTAGGAGAAACATGTGGATTTGTTCATATATATATTTGCTTAGCTTATTAAAAATGTAGTTGTCATTGTGGTGATTTCTATTTAAAGTAGCTTGCTTGCCGATTACCTTATGTACAAATGGATGATAACCCCCTCTATATTCACTTTCTTCCAGCATGTCTTACCTCTCCTTCTCATAAATATATGCAAAAGCACAAAAATAGTAAATCTTGGGCACCCTCCAAAAGCTTGTGGTGGCCAATCCTTCATCTCTTATTTCTTCCTCCTATTTCCCTACATCCCTATCTATACAAAGAAAAATAAAAAGAAAAATGCAAAAATATAAATTTGATCTTAAGTGATAACACCAATGAAAATAGAAACAAGAGTGTTCATATGTAATACTTCTCAAATCTCCTTTCACAACCTCCTTCACTCTTTTAGATTCCTATTGGTCAAGGTAGCATCAATGCTAGCTCCTCATACCCTTACATGTAGCCAACTGGATCAACTGGTGTGCATAGACATATAAAGTTTATTGCTAGCAAGTAAACTAGAATTCTAAACTCTTTGGGTCAATCCTAATATGAATTGGCTTAAACCAAAGCATATGAATTTCTATAATTAGATTTATGATGACCTATATTCAAACTAAAGGACATTGTTATATTACCCAAAAAAAAGGACTTTGTTATATTATTGCAATTTTGTTTATGAGAATAGATAGGAGAGGTGAGTATAATATGTATGAAGCCATAATATAAATTTTTTAGCTAATCAATATATTCATGAACGTAGTTCCCATTTCTTATATGTTGAAATGGAGAAAGATATTTATTTGAAACAATCTTAAGGAAAACTATGTTTTGGGATTGAGGTGGAAATGAATCCCTAATTTTGTTTTTCATTTTTATTGCTTTTCATAATTCATGTTATGACAATTAGAATGCATGTAATATTCCCATTAAATGATGTTTTATGACAAATGCACTAATAGATTTTTCTTGGATGTTGTATAGGTACTTCAACACTAAATCATGATACAAAGAGGAGGTGGATACAAGAGCTTCCCTAGAATTAAAGGTCTTAAGAGATGCAAGGATCACCCTCAGCCTATCTCAAGCACTCAAAAATCCCCATTGTTGATCAAGTGCATAGCACAAGTTCATGAACAAAACTCTAATGACGGTTGTAGTATTCCAACAAGGCCATTCCAACAATCTCAACATTACAAGATTTGATGGAAGTGAAGAGAGGACTAGAACTACCACCCCTACTTGAGAACAACTATGGCAACCATAGCCCAGGATGACCATTCTAGAAAGTATTTTTGTCCAATGTAATCTCAAAATTATTCTTCAACTCTATAAAACCACCTATTCCTCGTGTGCATGCTTCCCTAAAATGGTCATTCTACACTTAATCACCATAGTTGTTCCACCTAGAGTAGTCATTCCACCTCAAGTAACCATGATTACACCTAGAATGATTGTTCCACCGTTTCGTCACCACAACCATTCTACTCCAAAATGTTCATGTTGCCAACTCCATTTCCCATGTTCACCCTAGTCTATCTACTTCACCCCCATGACCATTCTTGGCCATAACGGTTGTCCCATCTACCCACACACTATTTGTGGTGGGATGTAAAGATTGTCTTGCCCCAAACAACTAAATCCACAATTGTATTAGTGGTAGATGGGTTATGAGGCTACATCCCTCTAGAATTCATAGCTTCATGTCCCTTACCTACCTCATTTCACCATCCAATTTTCCACCCAAAACCCTAGTTTTTCTAGGGTGTTGATAACATTCCCCATCATTTCATGCCATCCACTCTTGGAGGAGAGAGGATCTCATTAACCAACAAATATAGTTGAAGAAGAAGAAGTCTATTTTGTTATACGTATGTATCTAAGACCACCTTGTGTCCTGTTTTGACTAAACAATGTGGGACTTTAATACTATTTTTCAAGAAATATTCATGTAAAGCATTAATTATTGTTGATTAATTATATCTTCTTGTTTATTATCTCTTATTACCTCTTTATTTGTTGTTTGAGCAATGGACCCACTTAAGGTATATAGCAAAGGGGCATTTGGAGGCTTGAAAGGAAAAATCCTCATTCCACTTGTGGACACTTAACTAGTTTTCCCTCCACCATTAAATCCTTCTAGTCCATGAATCGTAGGTGTGTATCTAAGTAGATCATGTCTCCCCATGTACTCTTGGCTAAGATCATGTTAGAGGTTGGATAGTGGTTAATAGAAGTTGAAAAAAAACCCTTCTCCCACACCCTATACCAATCTTTACCACCAAGTTCCCTGGGAGAACCACACCTACAAACCTACATTAGGATCTATCTTGGATAATTATCACCTATCCCCAGACTCATAAGGTTAGATAGAGTGTGATATAGGGACTAGTTCTCCTAAATACACTCTATGCCACCCATGTCCGTCTAGTAGGTTAGGTTTCCCAATCATCATTTGTCTTGTTATCTTGGTAGAATTACTTTTGTCTATTTCTATTTAATCTTCCCTTATGATTGGTTCATTCTCCCATATCCCCTAACCAACCAACTCCTTCAAAAAAAATGTTAAACCCTAATTTTCTTAGTATTTACTAGCCCAACATTCTTTATTATGCTCTAATGATAATTTAATAGTTAATGGTTAGTTCTTCTTGTTAGGGTTTCTTTGTTATTGTTTGTGGTTACTCAAGTTTGTTGTTTGTCAATTTAATAGATTATTTCTAGTCTCTCTGACTTCAAGAATCACCATAAATTACAAACCCTAGGTCAAGATATCATCATCATCATTCTACCATGAACCATGTTTTAAGGATAGATTGTTTGCATGCGTTAATTGAGTTTCCTATTACGCTTAGTCTACTATGGTTAATTGATTTCCTAGAGTTAAATTCTCCTTTAACTAGTTCAATAGTTCTAATTCCTAAGGTTCATTTAGATTCCAATATTTCCATTTTTAATTTCTTGACTTATAGCTTAAACATCATACCAACATGAAACCATCTAAACCCTATTTTCCACACTAGGAACTTATAGAAACACACTATCTCTACTGCCTCCTCTATCCCTCTACATTCAACATCTACGTTCCCACTTATATACCATATCTAGAGCTGGATCTCTTGAGGACTCGTGTATTGAGAGTGTGCTAAATAGGTTCTACATATTGTGAATGCCCTTGTTCTCAAAGTGCATCAAGTCCCCTCTAATATTTTGTTGTGTTCCTAACCTAGGGTGGTATGTGGGTCAGATGCAATGTTTTTGGAGCAAATGGTGTTGCCACTATTTAATAACAAAAGATGAGAAATTTTGTAGAAAATCTTTGAAAAGTGGGTAAATAAGCCATATAAGATAATATGAGAATAAGGTAAGGAACTAGGTTATGTATGGGGAAGGTGTTAAGAACCCCCATAACATTTGAACTCTCAATTCCTGATCCTTGCATGGAAGATAAGATTTTTCTTTACAAAATTAGGATTTCATGGAAAAACATATGAAAGGGAAAGAAACATGCATGAATTACAATATCATATGAAAAGAGGTTAGCACTTTGATAACATATATAATATCGTTAATCATGTTTTATCATTCCATAACACCATTAAGGGATCAGAACAAGGAGTGGAAATGTGATATACAAAGAATACTATCTCACTTGGATGTGTTAGGTACTGAAAGGGGACAATTTTCATTCTTGTTTTACTAAAGTATGTGTATTGAATCCACAAAGTTGCTCCTTTTTAAGCATTTAAAGGTTTTTGATGAAGGAACTAGGTCTTTTGGGGGTGTCTAGTTGTCAACTTGAGGGTATAAGGTGCTAACTATGATTCTTGGGAGCTAGCCTTGTTATGACTTGTGTAGGAGGGCTCTAAGTTGGATCTCTAGGGGCTAGACTCTTTAAGAAAGTTGTAAAACCTTTGATATGGCATCCAAGAGGCTATTTATATAGGGTCTAGAGGGGTTTCTTTGTGTGAGGATTTAGTAAAACCCAACTCTTTGTCAAGATGGGTGTAGAGCCCCAAAGGGGCACATCTTTTGGGGTGTGTGTTCATGACGCCTTGTTGAATGGTCAAAGTAAGAAAGGGGGGCATGTGTCTAGTTCATGCCCCACTTTTATGATGTTCTGGGAGTTCTCTAAATGGTGATTTTTTGAATAGACAAAGCATGAATGGCTGGGCCACGTGACCTTTATGGTTTTTTTTGACACTTCACCAGTGATCCTTTGACTATTTCATGATGAAATCCAACCCTCCAAAGTGGGGCTCATGCTTTTTAGCTGCTCCAACTAACCTCTATAGCTATGAAAACATAGTTAGACTGAGGTGACAATGAGCATGTGTGTGATAGGGGTATCAAAAGGGTATAAGGTTGGAGTGCACTTTATTGGTTGTTCATGTTAGTGGTTTTTTCTAAACAACTTGTTTGGGTGATTGGGAGCAAGTTGTTAAAGTTTCCTGGATTAGGGTCCTAGTGACAATGTCACACGAATGTACTATGTGGTATAACATATGTTTCTTGGATGTCCATTCTAGTAGAAAACCTTCCCATTATGAATGTTTAATGTATGAATTAAACATTATGACCTCTACTCATGAGGGAGTAGGATTATTTTTACTTAATTCATTTAATGACTATCAATTTTAATCTTTTTTGAATATAACATCAATAAATTATCATGGATCTAATCAAAGTTCTCATGTCCTTTTACATGTGCTGAGTAATGCAACTAATCATCACTATGTAACTTGACGTCCCTTGGGAAGTTAATTATAACCTAAGATGTTTGTATTTCTTTCTCTCACTTTTAGACTATTTATTAGTGCCTCACAACCAAATTTCAGTGATATGGTTATGCCAATAGTTCATCACTAAATCTATTCTTTTGAAGCGTTTTCACATATCTTGATTTGACTAATTAATCATTTTTATTGATTTTTTTACGAGTAAAACTCATTTGTACCAAATTGGGCAGATAAAATAGGGTATAAACACCATGGTAACTTATTCGGATCTCAAAAATTTCACTTGCATGGAAATATTGTCTATGTGAATTTTATGTCATACAAATTTGTATCCACACCCCTCCATATTATTTCCCCATGATTCTCTTTTGGTACGATACAAAATGATGCATGTTACAATAAAAAAACGTGAAACTAAATCATTAAGTTTCTAAATTGTATCATGGTTACCATGCATGTTTCACTTCTTATGTCAAATAGAAAAAATATCATCAAGTGTTGTCTTGTTGATAACCACTTCAACACTAGTAACACAGTGTTCATCATTCATTAACTCAAATAGATCCTTTATGTATCTAACATATCATGGAGATGGGGTGCATACTGAGTCTCAAAATTTAATTACATTTCATGAATATTCGAACTGACACACTATTTGGACGTAAGTTTTGTAATTAGATTGTCCTTTTAGAGTTGTTTCATTCAAGTTTGGCTTCTAAGTCACAACAAACATTTCTTTGGACACACTTGGTTTCCAGTGGATTTCTTGCCCCTCATCATTCCCACTTTTCCACATTGATGTTAATGGCATTGTAACCCTTTCTTTAAGTTTCCCCATTTGAATTTCTATTGGGAATATAGTCTACCTTCCATACATTACATGCATAACACCATTTAATTGACATATTAGAAACTTTTCTCAGTAGAACTGCAAATAGTGAGTTGTTTCAACACATATATTCATTGAATTAATATAATTTTGGTGTATATGGTGAGAAAAAAATAAAAAACGTTTTATATAACACAATCACCAATTAGAGTGATGATCTCTTACTTTTTGACTTCATTTATCAGGATCTACTACCTACCTATTAATTCTGCCTCCACCTACATATATAAAGACCATGGATGCCATATGTGTTTTTTGATTGATGGAGATAATAAATGCACCAACAAGGGAGCCTTCTCTTTTAAAACTTTACTGGAGGTCTTTGAAGATGAAGCTTAAGGATGGTCTCCTATGTTGTTGATGACTCTATTTAAAAATATAGGAAGGTGTTCCCATGTTGTTGTTAATTCTACCACCATACTTACTTTATGCAAGTTTTTTCTTTCTTTGAAGTTGGTTTCTTATGGGGAACCCTCCCCCATTCTTAGATGTGGTTCTCCCTTTTTTCCCTGGTGTAGCTCATTAGCCCTTTTGCATGTTGTTAATTTGGTACTTCTTGAACCATTCATCCTCAGTTGTACTCCCCTAGATGTCTCACTACTACAGAATACGCCTTTGGCGTCGGTTGTTTAACCCCCTTTGGCGACGGTTTTCAAGCGACGCCTATGTGGGTGCCGCTAAAGGTCAAACTCTTCGACGTAGGTTTTCTAACCGACGCCTATATGATCTATCGGCGTCAGTTATATTTAGTTGACCGATGTCTATAGGGTTCACGCCACAAAGAAGGGCACCACCTAGGAAACTTTCTACGTCGGTTAACAACTGAACAACCGACGCCAATCTCCTAGACGACACGGTCGTGCTTCGCTGCACGGCCGTGTTTAATACTATAGGCATTAGTTTTATACGAATAAGCGACGCCTTTTCCACCACGGCCGTGCTCTCCTGCACGGTCGGGTTGTTTGTCATATTAGGCGTCGATTTTTATCTAATAACCGACGCTGTAGGCCTTTGATGACAGTGTTTTATAAATAACTGACGCCTATACTTTAATTTTTTTTTTCTTATCAGTTTGCAGGCCTGCTGTGGCTGGTCAGCAGGATGAGAACCTGTAGTTCAGTTTTCTGAACAGCAGGTTTACGACATCCATTGATATCAGCCTACAAACAGGCCACAGACCTGCAAAATCAACCAATATTTTTTCACACAAGTAGATACATTCAGACATCAATTCAATTCTTACATTCACACATGTAGAAACATTCAAATACACATAGAAACATTCAGACATGTATAAACATTCAAAAATATTCATTTACAAAATATCATTCAGCATCGCTATCAACATCCCAATTATATCTTACAATCACCACTGCTTGTATGGCTTTTTCCCATTCTTCTCTTATTTCATTTAATGCTTCCATCGTATATGGAGCATGTACATTTTTTAAGTGTTTACCTATAGTGTGGTCAGTTTTAAACATCCGCAAAGAGAATGATGTATATATATAAGTAATAATATAAAAATAAGATTGATATATTTCATACTAACTAATGAGACTATATATAATACCTCATGTATGGTATTAATATCCAATGCGACATGTCAGATAATCATCTGCATAAATCACATCACATAGTATGCGCATGCCCAGCCGTTGTCTTGTGTAGCGCACTATAAATTGAAACATACAAAATATTAAAAAATACAACTAAGCACAGTTCACATAAATAATATATACATTGGAGTCGGGAACTTACTTTTACGTTCTCCCAAATTATTGGCTGGTTCTTTCTCCTTGGGACATTTCCTCCAGCATTTTCGAATGCATCTAAACCCCTACATGTTAATGTAACACAGTAAATTACATAATTAAATAGTAATGTAATAACAGATGTTAACGGATATAAAAATGAAATATTTCTCACTAGAATAATGGCATTCTCAATATGTGTCCAATTTTAGTGTTCAATGTACTTCCCGCAGGATCTAGATAATAAATAGTGAACGTCCCGGGGACAATAACTAGTAACTCCCAATGTCTACCGCTAGAGGTAAAAAAGTTAAAAATTAATAACTCAAAATGCACAATAAAAATGGAATTTTCTTTAGTCCAAATTATAAATAAAGTAAACTTAATTGACATTGAATGGAGCTATTATTATCGTCTTCTTTTGCTGACCAAAAATTCTAAAAGCATCTATACAGTATTGTTGAACACTATCAGGGTCTTTAGCTACCATACTAATCAATGATGGAATCAAAAAACCCACATGATCAAATGCAAATTGTTTGCATTGATCTTCAACTAAGTAGCTGTAAAACATATATTACGTATGCATTAATATATAAGAAACCAGATCACCGGATCTTACACAAGGTATATGGATGTATAAACAAGATCTCACCTTATCCATGTCTCTATCATTGATGTATTCAGCCAATCATACATAAACAGCTCAATAATATCTTGTATAAATAAAGAGCTATCGTATGATTGACCTGCATAATCTGCTTCTAAAGAAACAATTATAGGGCAATGTATATTATGTGCCCATAGCCAACATGCCATTCCCCTACAAGCAGGACCTAACATGTATTTTAGGTCAGTTGGAACCCAACTTGGTAATGCAGGAAGTGGAGGTGGAGGCCTAGGTACTCCGGGTGTCTTCGTTTTAACCTGTATATATAATTTCAGATCAGTTGACCTCATATATACACATTAACAATCTAAAGTAATGTAAATTTGTCTTACAATTTCAGTAGTGTAGACAACATCTACTTTGGGCCACAATATCACCCCACCTTTTGCCTCAGGAAGTGTATCAATATCCGGGTGGGGATATGTCAATGTAGCTTCCCTCCAATCAGGTAACACACATATCGGGCTCACACGAACGTAGCCCTGTGGCATTGGAGTCCCGTGAAACATTTCCCCAGGAAGGGACGGGTAAGCCTGTGCCTCTTTAACAACATAGTCTTGCATTCTTAAGCGGCATGGCTTCAATGCCTACAAATTTACATAAAGAATATTATACATATATACATATCATCTTGAAAACATATCATCTTGAAAAGACTAGCTACAATGTCATAAACAATACTTATAGCAGACGTGTTAGGTGATGGGTCTCCAGGATTACTCACAGTCTGTGCGTCAGGAGAAGAGTGGGTCGCCATAGGCTGATTGGAAGCCTGAGATACCTGCCACCGCACTATTTCTTCCTTGACCTTCTCAACAACTATATCATTGACCTTCTTGGCAACTATATCCTCGACTCTCTTATTCTCCTATACATGGATAAAAGAAACATTAGCTTCTTATTATTGAATTCCCTTTTGTAGTAACATTCTAAAAAACGAATAGGTTACCTCTTCTTGTGAAAGTCCCGCTCTGGGTTTGTGCTGGGATGGCCCAAAGAATGCTTTGATGCCCACACTAGTGCCTGCACCCCTAACACATCCAGGATGCTCTGGGTTACCCAGAGCAACTGTCAATTCATCCCTTTTGCCTTGAGGGATGAACGTGCCTTGTTTCCTCTGCTCGTGCAGCTCCCGCTAATCACCATCAACAAAAATTGGTAAGTTAACACCACAAATAATCAATATTCAAATGATTGCTCTAAGAGTTGTATTTTACCATTTTCGCAGTCGCCTCAGCAGTTACGGGCTTCTTTATTTCACCCTTCTTGTTTTGCCTCCCAGCTATCCAGATATCATGGCGAGGCATGGGTGTGGCAGACTCCTGAGTAGGAGCAGACTCCTGAGTAGCCGCAGACTCTGCCTGTAGTCTTTGGCGAACGCTTGCATAGCCCTTTGGACCCATAGTGTGGTCATGCACATTCAGTGTACGCCTTGCTTTTTGCGCGTCACTAAGGGCCTAGTTAGTATGCACATTAATGATTTGGTTAGTAGCACTAAATGTTAATCTTGAATAGGTGAATACAACATATATTAATTAAATTAGGAGTGACGCCTAATACCTTGAATTCTTCAGATTTTCTTGAAGCAACAAAATTGTCCCAATTTTCTTTGTCCAAGAAGTTCCATTGTTCAAGGGCTGACTTCTTCTTCTTATGACCATCTTTTATGTATTCTCTATTGAGATTTGTCCTATAGTTCCTAAGTATCTTTCCAGCACGTTGCATCATGCTTTTACGATGCAACTTCTCATCCAATGCAAACAGATTTTGTAAAATAGAATTCTTATTAACTAGTATCCAAAAATAGAATTGCAAATAATATAATTTGTAATCTACAAAATAGAATTGCAAATAATAATAACTCACGCATAAATCCTTCCATATCAAGTCTTTCTTCCCCTGAGGAACTTTATGCCAATTATCATACTTAACACCACAATGGCTTCGAGTGACACACCCGAGATAGTTTACAAAATTATTGCGGTTCACTCCTATTGCATTTCCTCCATCATCAAACTCCGCAACCAATTTGGATCTACTACCACTTAGCTCTATTAACTTCTTCAACAGAGTGATGCCCCTTTTCTTATTAAGTTTTTGGTGCTGCGCATCAAGTTGCTCTAGTGCTTCAGTGGGTACATGTGCATCATCAACCTAAAATTTGACAAAAATAAACAGTGAATTAGCGCAACATATAAATATGGGATATATGACATAACTAGAAGATATGAATTTTATCAAAATACATGATATGTTTTTAGAACTTACATTGGTATCCTTTCCATGCTCATCATGGACAGCATGCTCATCATGGACTTCATGCTCATCATGGACATCATGCTCATCATGGTCAGCCATCTAAAAATGTCATTAAAAAGGCAAACATTTAGCATTTGTATTAACTAGAAGATCATGAAACATCAAATCTGAAAATGATCTAAAATCCAAAGCCCTAGAATGGGTCAAGTTCAAGTCAAAATGGCTACAAGTGAGCGTTTTGGGTTTTGTATGTAAACGACCTTAGAACATCTATGTAATCACTTGTAATGATGAATTGACTTGTAACTTCAAAGAGAAAAATGATTGGGACAAA
This sequence comes from Alisma plantago-aquatica, assembly GCA_963693085.1. NCBI lineage: Eukaryota > Viridiplantae > Streptophyta > Magnoliopsida > Alismatales > Alismataceae > Alisma > Alisma plantago-aquatica. Next base: position 1,546,313,909 of record OY856409.1, read on the forward strand.
TTTCACCAAGTGCTAATCACTTTAAATGCAAATTAGAAAATGGATTACAGGCACTTGGTCGGTCGCGTTTTCCTAGATTGAAACTCGACCAATCATCCTTGGTCGATTTTCTGAAGATTGCATCGGTCGAGTTCTGTGAGTGCACAACTCGACCGATGCAATCTTCAGAAAATCAAACAAGGATGATCAGTCGAGTTTCAATCCAGGAAAACTCGACCGGTCGAGTTTCTAAGGTCGTTTACATACAAAACCTAAAACGCACACTTGTAGCCATTTTGACTTGAACTTGACCCATTATACGACTTTGGATTTTAGATCCTTTTCATGTAACAAGCCATTTAGCATTTGTATTAACTAGAAAAAGGCAAACATTTAGCATTTGTATTAACTAGAAAAAGGCAAACATTTAGCATTTGTATTAACTAGAAGATAATGAAAAATCAAATCTAAAAATGATATTGATATTAAAAAAGCAAACATTTAGCTTCAATAAAAAATATAAACATACATGCCTCTAAAATTGTGATCTTTTATCAATTAACAATCCTTCATTGTGATCTCCGCGCACATATAAGTCATCATTAGCTTCAATATGTTGTGGAGTTGGCAACCCAACAGAGAATGGACTGGAGACATCATACTTATCATAGTACTCTTCTTCATCTATAGGATCTTCAATGAACTGTCTTTTACCATGAAGAACAACCGACCATTTATCATTTGCAGGATCATCGATATAGAATATTTGTTTTGCATGTGATGCCAATATGAATGGTTCACCCTTCTCGCCAATCTTTTCAAAATTCACCAAAGTGAAACCCATTTCATCCACTATAACTCCTTTGGCGTTATCAACCCAATTACATTTAAAGAGCAGAATTCTGAAATCTATGTAGTCAAACTCCCATATGTCTTCAATGACACCGTAATATGACATTTTAGCTTCACGTGGACTCTTATCCTTTGCACTTGCAAAATACATAGTCGACGCTTGAAGAGTGACCCCACTGTTTTGGACGACACTCTTATCATCTTGGCGCTTTGTGTAATATGTGAAACCATTAATTTCAAACCCTTCATAAGACATAACATTCAATTTTGGTTTAAAGGTGAGGCATTTGATAGTTTCTGTAATATCATTTGGTGTTTGAGATAGTTGATGTAAGACTTTATCTTCAAACCACTTAGTAAAAGTCTTATTATGCTCTCTAGCAAGCCACATTGAACTTGCTCGAGGATGTTGTCTCTTGATGAAATTGGTATGTTCCTCGATATAAACACTCACATCGTCCATGTTGTGTAAAATATACAAGTGAGCTTGTTCCAACTGCTCACGGCTGATTACTTTCACCCGTGATCCCAAAATTCCTTTGCCCTCCTCAATATTCTTGTCATTAACAGGAGTGTTATTACCACTCAGAAAGTCATTGCAAAAATCCATAACCTCTCTCACCACATAACCTTCAATAATACTCCCTTCAGGACGATAACGGTTTCGAACATCACCTTTAAAAACGCTCATGTATTGTTCAAAGGGATACATCCAATGCAAGAAAATTGGTCCCAACATTTTCACTTCCCTAGTCAAGTGGACAACAAGATGTACCATGATATCAAAGAACGAAGGAGGGAAATACATCTCAAGCTGACATAGGGTAACAACCACTTCTCTTTGCAAATTATCGAGGGTATTAGGGTCAATAACTTTGCTGCATAGACTGTTGAAAAAGAAACAAAGTCTGGTGATTGCAAACCTTACATGCTTCGGCAATATAGATCGAATTGCCACGGGCAATATTTGTTGCATTAGAGTGTGACAATCATGAGATTTAAGACCTATCAACTTCAGATCTTTCATTGATACCAATCTACGGATGTTGGATGAGTAACCATGTGGCACCTTAACATTTACCAAGCATTCACAAAAAGCTTTCTTCTCCTTTCTAGACAACGTATAACAAGCGGGAGGTAAGTATGTTCTTTTATTACCCATTTCACGTAATTCTGTTAATTCTGACCTTATTCCCATTTCACGTAGGTCCAATCTGGATTTTATCCCATCTTTAGTCTTACCTGGTATATTTAACAGAGTACCAATGATGCTATCACATACATTTTTCTCAACGTGCATTACATCGATACAATGCCTGACTGTCAAAGAACTCCAATAAGGAAGATCCCAAAATATTGACTTCTTCTTGAATGAAGAATTATCACTCCGTGTGGCCATACTACATTGTGATTTCTTACCAAATTCATTGACAATGTCTTTTACTCTTTCATAAACAACATCCCCTGGTATAGGTTGAGGTGCACTCCGTTCATCATTCCATCCATTGAATGCTTTGCGCTTCCTACGATACAGATGGAATTTTGAAAAAAACCTTCGATGACCAAGATATACAGTCTTGCCGCCATGTTTTAGTCTTATTGAATCAGTGTTTTCTTCACATATAGGACACGCTTCATCTCCTTTGACACTATATCCAAACAAATTCCCATATGCTGGAAAGTCATTAATAGTGCAAAACAACATAGCGTGCAAACGAAATGTCTCTCTTCCTGAAGCATCATAGGTCATCACACCTTCAGCCCAAAGTTTCCTTAAGTCATCAATCCGAGGTTCAAGATAAACATCGATATCATTTCCAGATTGTTTAGGGCCCGATATCAACAACGACAACATAATGTACTTATTTTTCCTACACAGTCAGGGAGGAAGATTGTATATAACAAGCATGACTGGCCAAGTGCTATGTTGGCTGCTCAATGTCCCGTACGGATTCATCCCATCTGTACAAAGCCCAAGTCTTAGATTCCTATCTTCTTCACCAAATTTGGGGTACAATAGATCAATCTTCTTCCATTGTGGGGAATCAGACACATTTCGTAGGATCCCATCATTATTTTTCTTAACATCTGCATGCCACCTCAAATTCTTCGCATCTTTCAGATTTGCAAACAAGCGTTGAAACCGTGATATTATAGGTAGATACCACAACACCTTGGCAAGAGAACCAGTTTTGGACTTCCCCGAAGTTGTCAATTTATAACGTGACGCACCACATTTTAGACAATCTTTCAAATCTACATAGTCCTTTTGAAATAATACACAATCATTCGGGTATGCGTGTATCTTCTTGGCCTCCATTCCCATTGGGCACAACATTTTCTTTACCTGGTATGTTGAGATTGGCAGCTCGTTTCCTTCAGGAAGCATTTCTTTCAACAAAGTCAACAATTCAGTGAAGCTTTTGTCGCTCCATCTATTGTTAGCTTTCAACTTATACAATCTCAACACAGCGCTAAGCTTCATAAACTTAGCACAACCTGTGTATAACGATATCTCAGCATCATGCACAATGTTTCTAAAGATAGGAGGTGGATCGGTGTACTCTACCCTACAACTATCTAGCATCGCATCAACGATGTCTACTGGAACTGGTTCGTTCACATCTACGTCATCAGAGGCAATTTCTTTTTCCACCCAAGCACTGCTATCGACATCTACTGGTTTCGAGTTTGAAATCTCTCCATGCCAGTGCCATTCTGTATAGCCTTGTACAATCCCATTGCACATGACATGACTTTTGATTTCCTCACCAGTGTTGACTTTCAAATTGTTACCGCAATGCCTACATGGACATTAGAACCTATCTGTAGGTTTTTTCCTATGTTCCTCGGCAAATCTAACAAACTGATCAAGACCAGATATAAACTCTGAGGTGCAGCGATTGCGAATAGACATCCATGATTTATCCATTCTATGATCAAAGAGAAAACAAGTATATATTAGGACAAGATTAGGGTATACACTTACATCCAAGATTTACTCCTAATGAGTAAATCTTGGACGGGTTTCTAGGCCAACAAACACAATAGTAGATATCTACAATGAAGCCAGACTCCATACAAATAGTATATAATTTAGTGATTGTTCATTCTAATTTATACTAATGTACAAGTAAAATAAAGAACAATGATTGTTCACTTTCTAGGCCAACAAACACAATAATAGATATGTACATGTTAGGGTTTCATCACAATTGATGTTAGGGTTTCATCAATGTTAGGGTTTAATCAAATCAAATTAGGATGCTAGAATGGACAAGTTTAAATCTTATTTCAACATGCATCAAAATTTACTGAATTAGGTCAAGCATTAGGATTAGAAGCACAAATATATGCAAGCAAAAGATTTGTTTGTATCCTAGAATTTATATAAAGCATTACATATAGATTTGTTCATATCCTTACCAACAGCAAACACAGCCACGACCGTGTTTGCTGCATGTAGGTAAAAAGCTAGGGAGAAAGAAGAACAGAGGCTACGTGCGGCTAATACCTGGAGAGCAGACCGAAGCTAGGTGGCACGACGCGGCGGGCATGAGCAGGGAGGAAGGAGCGGGCGGCGGCGGCGACACAGGACGGAGCTAGGGCAGCGGCGGCGACGCAGGACGAAGTAGCAGCAGCAGCAGCGTCGGCGGCGGCGCAGAGCAGCAGCAGCGTCGGCGGCGACGGCGAGGCGAGGCAGCGTCGGCGACGGCGAGAACCAGCAAGAAGCTATCAGGCGATCGAGCAGCAACTAGCGGGCGATGAAGACAATGAAACAGGAAAGGGGAACACATGCGATCGATCGTGGGTCTATTAAGTTCGTAAAAGGCGTCGGTTATCAAATACAAACGACATGTAAAGTCTTCGGCGTCGGTTGTTCCTTAACAACCAACGTCCAATTAGGCAAATTTTGGCCTAAATAATTTGGCGGGAACCATTATCGGCGTCGGTTATCAAAGGATAACCGACACCTAAGCTGAAACTTTTCGAGTAAATTTTCATTTTAGAAAGGTGTCGGTTTTGTTGGTCAAAAACCGATGTTGTATGTGCCAAATTTTTTCGCTCGAAAATTGGATTTCGCGGGCGATTTTAGGCGTCGGTTGTTTGTTATCCAGCCGACGCTGAATGCAAAGCGGTACCCGTGTCTTGGCTATAGACGTCGGATGACCTACATCACCGACGCTGAACGTTATAGGCGTCGGTTTTCCTAAATAACCGACGCCCAGAAAAGTGACATTGAATGTTGTTTCTGTACTAGTGTCTTTGCATATGTGATTATTACCTCCTTTATTATGAATGCAATAAATGATTACAAAAATTGAATATGTAAACTAAGTTTTAATACTAAATCTAAAACAATAAAATGACTCCCTTACATGTGAAGTGCGTTAGATTAAGGTTAGTAGAAATAGAAAGAATTAGCATGATATGTAGCATTGAACATGTTAAAATTACATTCATAGAATCAGAGACAATGCTTTCTATCGGATGGGTGCAAAATAACAAGTTTGGTCTAATCAGAGTCCTTGCTTCTGCGATGCCTTCAACACATCACCGTAGAATCCTTATGCTAGCGTCATCTACATCTTTTAATTTTATTTGCTGACTATACACTTCGTCATTCCAGAAAGGACTGGAAGCATACTTCTGTGAAGGCATTTTTTTTAGACAATTTATGAAATATCTCTTTATATATGCACTACATAAATAAAATTTGTTTTGTATATAGTATATTTCTCTCTACTATTTGTTTTCTTTGTATGGTTAATAATACAAATGAAAACATTAACACTCAATTAAATATTTTTAACCACCTTTGCATGTTTAGGAAAAATGCTACATGAAGATATAACTATTTTTTTCAAAATTACAGTTTTGTTTGTGAAATTTGAGTTCTAATATTTTTCATGTGAATGCATTGTTATAAGTGTCAACTTGGAAATTCATACATTCTGCTGGTCAATAAAGCTTCTTTTGAAAATTAATGCTTACATTTGTTACTTATAAAGAACAATATCATGAGATACATTGTCAGTTAGGGTTATACTTAATTTCCATTGGTACTAGTAGGAAACTTATAAATCATCTTCAATGCATTATGGTACTTCAAAGAAACCACCAGGGCTGAAGTTCGGGAATTACATAAATTGAAAAATATAAAAATAAATCTGACTTCATAAATTTTTCGGACCACTCGGGACAAACCAGGCAAAGCTAGAACAATAAATAATTCGGAAGATTATCTTTGTATTTGCCAATACGATTAAGATGCATCAAGCATGAGTGTCCAGCCCGATTCCGGTAATCTGTTTTGCGTTGCCACAAGAATTTATCAAGCATCTGACCTGCCTACTCAAAAGTCATCGACGATAAACTTGGGGATTTATCGACTGTAGTGACCACCAAAAACAACTGAAAAGAAAATGTTGGCCTTTGGCTGGATTACGTGAAGCGTTTCCCATTTCTTCAATGCGTCCCACAACGGGCAGAAACACGCGTTCAGTATCTGCCAATGCCACAACACTCGTTACACTCCCATTAAGTTCGGACTGTTCGTCGTTCAGCACCTGCCGCGACTCTCCCTATTTCTGTTAACCCCCGTCCCTGTTTCATCACCTATTAATCCCCAAGAGTCCTGTTCTTTCTGTCCCGTTCCCAATTCCTCCCATATCTCCCCTCCCTCCCGTAGAAACTCGACGGAAAGAAGCAAAGATGTGCTGCCACTGCAGAGCGTGCTGCCTGTGCTTGTTGTTCGTCCTGGTGATCCTGCTCCTCGGCCTCCTCTTCGGTTTCGGAATCTTCTCACATGGCTTCGACAAACTCAAGGAGATCTTCCACGACGCAAATCACACTTCCTTCTCTTCATACGCGCGCAGGCCCTTTCTTTTTGCACCGCCTCCCTTCTGAGACCAGCGATCCCTGTCGTTGTCCATGTAAATCCAGTTCACCCTCACAGTTCCACCGTAGATATATGTTATTGTGGATCCGGGGAGAAATGTCTCTCAATACTGTAGCTCGAAGACCGATTGCGTCGGTATGCGTTTATGGACAGGACATGTAATCCTCATAAGGGTACATCGCTACAAGTCTTTTTTGTGTACTTTTGTGGAGCCAGATACATTTTTGTGTTACGCCATGTTTATGATCGAGTTTTCTTTCTTACTTTCCAAATTGCGAAGGAGTAAGATACGGCACCTCTCTGAACTAGGACTGATCAGTTCGCTGAAATAACCGTGGTGATATACTATTTTTTTCTGACAATAACTTGTGTCCCAAGTTTATTTTTTAAGGCATTGGTGATTGCATTGTTGCAAAAGCACATTCTAGCATCCAAATATCCACCTAGTTTGCCACATTCATGTGTGACGGCATGCGGAGAAGAATTAAGAAAAGTGTTGATTTGGTTCGAACTAGAGATGCATTTGAATATGAACAGTGCATAAACTGGATGATTGCGCTAAAACATGATTATATGAATTAAAATAATATCATCACAATATCTGCACCCATATTCATTCACAAACAGGGCCATTGTCATCATTCTCAGCATTATTTAAGCCTCAATCCGGATCATGCTAGGATCAGCTATACAGATCTTTATTTCCCGATCAGCCTGTTATAGGTTGTATTCTGATTTAAAGGTAAAGATTTAAAACTGTTCTTTATCAACACTTACCAGATTAAATTAGACAAATCTCATATCTTTTAAAGTTTTAAGTGTGCTCGACTCAATAGCATTATTTTGAATTGGTGCACTGGTTGGTTTGCATTGTTTCAGAGTCATCACCATCTTCTTGCATTACAAAAATGATGATTGAAAGATATAAACTTTCAGTTCATACTTGATGCCACTGGAGTTCCTATCAAACTTTCACTAAATTGTATGAGTTCCAATCAAACTTTCACTAAACTTTGCTTACATAACATGCTCTCAAATCTATTCCTAAGAATATATATAGATGCGCCTTTTTAACAACAAAGGGTTACGAAAGAAGAGTAGATACTCTCCTTACTCAACAGACCCATAACCGCTACATTTTCAATAGCATTGTTTGAAAACAATAGCATCAATTATCATGTTTTAACATGTCCTATTACAGAGAGAGTTAAGGTATCGCTTCATCATAGCAGTCCTTTTACTCTTTACCAACAAATGTTTCAATTTCATGAGCCCTAATATCCTCACAATTATCAAAGGCAAGCAGGGTAATACAATGGCACAATACCAAACCAAGTTTGGCCATTAGTAAAACGCAAAAGGTTCACTAGAATCATAAGGCAGTTTATCATTATCTCTATATCAAAAAAATATTGATTATATATATTAATCTTCGTATTTCTATTAGTCATGACACATTCATGATCAAATCAACATGTCAATTCTATCAAACATGGGTGTTCTTCCAAATGCCAAACAAACATGACCTAAGCATTGTATAAGTTGTACATATCTTGTAATTTTGAATGGAACTTTAAACGTGATCTATCTATATGGAAGCTCGTAAATAGCATGTATATCATCAATGAAGATTTGCATGGCAATTCATAATATATCATGTTTTATAATTCCGTTATAAATGGAGACCCACACATAAAAATTCTGGAAAGTATAGTGGCTTAATGAAATAAAATGCAACACATGTAAATCTCCTTTTCACTTGAATCTACGAACTAAAAATAGAAGTGCAAAGTGTTAGCCAAACAAAGGTTGTTTCCTTTGTGTTACAAAAAGCCATTGTCAACTGCTTCAATCTCATCTTTCAATTTGTTAATATAACTTACAAATCATAGAACTAAGAGAACCAAATCGAGTTACTTGTTATTCATTTCCCCCTCAGTCAAGAATAATTTCAAAATACTTCAAAACAAATGTCATTATTGTGTCATAATGATATAACACTTATCCGGACATTATGACATGGAAGGGATAAAAATATAGTCAATATTGAACTACAAAGTTTCAGCATTCAACTGTGTGCATCATATAGATATCTATAGAAAAAATAAGGTAAGATATGTAGTAAAATGGATAAACAATGCCAATATCGAAATCACAAATGGGATTTTTGGAGCATTGGGATATAGCATGAGGTTAGGTATGACATACATTAGTTAGCAAGACAACACACAAAAACAAAAAGTTGTTGTAACCATTATTAATTTTGTCTAGTTTTTTTCCATAGAAAATGGAGATGCCATAAATGGATTGCTAACTAAGGGACAATTTGTTATTTCTTATAGAAACATTGTTGAATTGCATGTCATCAACTTATGTAATAGTAAAAAAAATTTCATGAAATCACCTAAACTATATCTATTAAGCAAGATACCATGATACATTTGTAATCCAAACAATGTGTTAACATTACAAATACAAACAAGTAACTATATATAAATTTGATTCAAAATTTCTAACAAACATGATGAGGATAGTAATGAGTTGTACATACCTTGTAACTTTAATTGAACCAAAAAGTTGATCTATCTGTATGGAATCTTAAAAGTACTATCTTTGATAAACTTTATCACAAATGATGTTTATCTATAAATGTTCAAAAAAGTATCTTATCTTAATAAAATAAAATGTGACATCCATTTATTAAATGAAAAAAATGAAATTAAAAGAATTTTTGAAAATTGTGAAATTAACTAAGGTTGTTTCACATGTGGCACAAAAAACCATAGTCAGTAGATTCATGTGGCACGAAAACCCATAATCAGTAGATTCACTCTTCTATTTCACATTTCTAATTAGGAAATACAATAACAGTAGAAGCAATGAACTAGTATCTTGTTGTTATCAGTTTCTCTATTAATCATGTATCTCTTCTTTATATATAATTAGAAATTAGGTACTCATAGTATCATAAGAATATCAACCATTTTCCAAAAAGTTGTGGAAGGTAATGGATTAGAAAATATAGCCAACACCATAGTCAATAGCTTCACTCTTGTATTTCACATTTCTAATTTGGATAAACAATGTCACCAGAAGCACCTAACTAGTGTCTTGTTGTTATCAAATTCTTTGTTAATCAAATCAATCTTCATTATATATAATTAGAAATTAGGTATTTCCAGCATCATAAGACTATCAACCTTTCCCCAAAAAGTTGTGGAAGGTAATGGTTTAGAAAATACAACCAACACAAAATTAAACACTTACATTGTTCGATTTTGAGCATCATATATATATATACACATTAAGGTCAGAGAAGTTATATCATGGAGAAAACTACCGATATAAATTAAAATTTAAGACATAGATAGTATTCAGATCTAACATGAGGTTTGGTAATACATATTTACTTATAAAGATAGTGCACAATACCTTAAAGTTAAAAAATTACTCTTATCTAGTTTTTCTCAAAAGAAGTTGTAGATGGTATATATTTTAATCATGGCAAGTAATGAAAGTTTTATGTATGCTATCATTATCTTCATGGAATAATATCACAACTAAAAGTTTTTCAAAACTGTTTTGGACGAATAATTCACTAGTCATGTAGAATCACTATTTGTATATGAAACATTCTTATGTAAAATGTGCATGGATCATGCCTTTCTATGCAACACTACTGAAGATATTTTGGAAATGATACACACAAGAAATATCAAAAATTAAAGGTCTCATGCTAATGTTATATTAATGATTATTTTCATTAATATCATTTTTGACCATATATTGTTTTTAATCAAACATATATGAACTAATTAAATGTTATTTACATCTCTATATAAACATCTTCATAGATACATACTGTCATTTTTAATCGTATAAATTGATAAGATTGCCTTTATTGACTTATGTCGATTAAGGAGAAAAAGTTACTATTCCATATTTAGAGATATGTATATCAATAAATGATATTCTAAATAGTCTACATAATATCATATTCTATCATTACCAAATAATTAGGATTAACTACAATATAAGCATACTTAATGATTAATTTTCCATGGAAGAGCACATATGGGTTGTATGAATCTCTAACTAAAAAAGGATGGAAATGTTGACATTTAAATTGATGTACACTAACACTTTTTTTGGAATATGTAAATAGTATTGACACAAAGGGGTATATCAAAGCTAAATTATACAAAAAAAAACCCAAGAACCAATCCTAGAACCTTAAATGTACATGGGGTTATCGACATAATCCCCAGTTCGTTCTAGTGGGTACATTGAGATTGTCAAAAAAATTCTATATATACTTGATTTGACAACCCAAATCTCTGGATATAAGGTTGATGATCAATGATTCATCATTCCTGTTGTGTATGTGCTTCCTTCTATAATATTCATTCAATCAGAATTAGCATGTATTGCCTACACACATGCTGACAAATGTCAAGAGGTGTTTTTTTGCTACTAGCCTTTCACTGTGCCCATTCAATGATGCCTTTGAGGTTAAGTGGACTTTTGCCACCCCAGTCATTCCTGAGAAAAATAATGGTCCAAAACTTTTTGGAGAAGACATAGTTCATGAATATGTGGCCCTCGTTCTCCTCCTCTACATTACAAATCCTACTCTTAGGGTCTAGCCTAAGACATCAACTATTCATTCTTTTAGCAGTGGGGAGTTTTCAAGGAATAACTCTTTACAAGAGAGTAATCCACTCAAGGATATGATATTTACCCCAGACCAAACTCCACTAATTGACCTGGGGACCTACAACTCTATTGATCCCTGGTAGCTAGTTCCCAACATGGCTCGAGTTACCAGGGTCATCAAAAAATGTAGATCGGTGCAACTCTCATACATCCTGCACATACTCCTCCATACTCTTGAAGACTTGCATGCATCATTGACTGTAGGAACCCAGCCATACCTCCTCCTTATCCAACTCACAAAAATTCCTTTAGGTTTGCATAAAAAAATTGACTCTCTTAGCAACGCTTCTGTTAAGAATTTCAATAGGGTCTTTGATATTGAGCCCCCCCCCCAAATCGAAGGGATTGTCTATATTATCGCAACAAATTCCATCATCATGTCCACACTAAACAAAGCTAGTAGAGATATAGCAAAGAGAGTTCAACAAGGGATAGGGGGCATCACATAGTTTAGTCAAATAGTTAATCATGCATTGTATCACATATTTCAATAAAGCAAGACGAGCTTCCATGGAAATTTTCAATCAGCTCCATGCTTCAATGTTTGAGCATACAACATCAATACACATGTTGAAGTCCTTCACATTGCATTTTCCACCTACAGTTGAAGCACTCAGATAGTTTGTGGAAGTGAACCCTACTCCATACCAAAAGTCACTAATAGTCTTCATCTCCTACTATCACATGATTTATTTAAGTACACCTTCAATTTGATCACTCTTGTGTATAAGCCATTCAACTTTCCCTACCCAATTCGGACCCTCTTATAATCATTGAGTCAATTGGCATGACCCATAGAAAAGATAAGGATGTCATCAGCAAAAAAAAGATGGGAAAGCACTTTAACCACCATGACTTTGAATGGTTCAATGCCTTGATCTTTAGCTTCATAGATGAGTCTAGTCAGACCTTTTATCACATTAGTGAAGAACAATGGGGATAAAGAATATCCTTGGTGGAGCCCATTACATGACCTAAAGAGCCCTTCAGGTGCACCATTGATAAGAATGGAAAAAGACCAAGTTTTGACACATTGTTTCATTAGGTTAATCCATTGGTTAGAGAAAACCATCTTTGTCATAAATAACCGTAGCATGGACCGATCAACAAAGTCATAAGCTTTACAAATATCAATGTTCATGCACGTCTTGACCATTGTATCATTCACATTGAAGTTAGAAAGGAAATCAATAGCAAGGATCATGAATCGGCTATGCGTCTACCCTTAATGAAGGAATTTTGCTCCTTAGAGATGATTTGAGGGAGAATAATCTTCAATCAGTTGGCTAGAAATTATGATATCACCTTGTACAGGACCGAGCAACATGTGATGGGTTGAAAATCATGAAGAGACTTGGTCTCCATGCTTTGGTAATTAATCTAATGAACGCATATTTGACAACAAGGACCATCTCCCAACATTCATGAACCATCTAACAACTTCACATAAGTCGATATCAATAGTAGGCCACATGACATGGAAAAATATACTATAAAATCCTCTAGGCATCGGTGCTTTGGAGTAGTGCATAGAGTCTAGAGCTTATTTAACTTCTTATTTTGTAGACTCCCTTGTGTGAGACTATTTTATGGAGTTAGAGACCCTATGTTTGAGGTAGGTGGGTGGCATTCTACTGCATTGATAATTCTATTTGTACATGTTAGAATAGAGATTAATAGAATGGAAGGCTAGATTTTCTCTACCTTTCACACTTTGTCGTTCATCATTGAAGAGTTCATGTACAATATCCCTCATTTCTCTCTTCTTGATAGCTGAGTGGTAAGTTTTGGTGTTTCAATATCTATCATGTATCCACTTCATATAGCTATGTTTCCACTTGTATTTTTCTTCACCTTTCTCTAGACGATTTGTGCTATTGCGTGAGACATGCAAGACACCTGGATCACAGGCGCCTCCCACTTGACTAAGGGTTGCAAGGCCAAAGATAGAGAGCTTTAGGAAATTTGAGTAGGCGTCCAAATAGCACTACAATCCTAGTTCACCAATGTCAAAGTTATCATTGATTCCATGATGGCCACCCAATGGATCGACAATGCGCAACCAACGCCGGTGAAATTCTTGCTTATGGTCTGAGAGATCTAAGGTTTGCTGCAGCTACAACAAGGGATCGAAATCGTCTACCAAACTAGGAACCAGAACAACCTTTGTGATCAGCTGGCCAAGATGTTTCTCAAGCAACCTGACAGACAAAGGGTGTGGAACCTATGCGCAGACCCTGTGGTGGTGAAATATCTTGCCGATATTACTACTTTCCCTTCCCTTTATCCAATTTCTTATGTTAGTGCTTTGTAATCAGCGTTAGATGATATTTCTCTAAAAAAAGTCTTTGTTTAGTGGATTTCTCCTTATTGATTGCCTTAGGTAGTAATGGGCTACTTTTCACAACTTCCATGGCTCCTCATCATCCATATTGGCCTCCCTCAAAAGATTAGACAAGTAAACCTTGTTCCTCACCATTGCTTTTGATTACACTCAATATGTTGCAACTTCTTTAGCATCATGGATAGGGCATTCCCAATTATTGAAATTTTCCATCTTTCCTCCACCATTTGTTTCAAGATTTCCCGTTCACACCAAAAGTTGAGGAAACAAAAAGGTCTAGGTTTATGTACAATATAGATCAGATCATTAAACATCCAAGAATGGTCACTATATAGGTGTGACCCAAGCTTGGGAATAGTGTTAGAAAACAACCCTATCCATGTATCATTAACATATTCCCTATTGAGAACACTAAAAATCCTTCACTCAACTTTTCATTTATTAGACCAAGTTGTGATACTACTAATATTGCAGAGCTCATGAAGGTTGGTTGTGCTCATCATTTTGTTGAACTTCTCCATTATCCTCTATAGGACCTTAAGGTCATCGTATTTCTCACTAGACTTTGTGACATTATTGACATCACCTAGGATCAACCTGGGGATGTACACTTGAATAGTTTCTCCAATACACTTCTAGAGTCTTTCTTCTATTAATTTCCTGGTTCTCACGTATACAACACTATCCTTAAGAAGACATTATGGTTGAAGAAGTTCATTGTCAACAATTTATTAGTGCTAAAAATGAACTCCACATTCCATCAAGTCAGATCCCGTCTGACAACAATCCAACCTCCATCTGTCTTCTCTTGATTGGATATGGCCTTCCATGAGGGTGGGAAAATAGTTGTGATCCTCTCATAAGTAATAAGTTTGATTCTAGTTTTGAGACAGAAAACTAGTTTCATCTGCATATTGACTAAAATGTTCCTCAGTTTCCTTTACGCTTGCGGTAAGGAAGCTCCTCTCACATTCCATGAGAGAATGGACATCAGGATGTGATTAAGAACCCTTCTATATTTCTCGATCCAAGTATCTTCTTCTTCTTCCCCTTCATCATGGTGTTGTGAGTAAGTTTCAAAGTTCTGCTTGTATTCGTCTCTAGTCATAACTCATGTGCTTCTTCAACATTGTCCTTGAGGACAGTAAAGTAGTATTATATGGGAATGATATTCTCACTAGCATTGCATCAAACACCTTATGAGGTCCTATATCCAACATGAATTGTCATTTACTCTCTCTTTGTTACATCTGTTTCCTCCTCCACATTGGAAACAACCTCTACATCCTCAAAATCCACTAATATATCCTAGGATTGGGCAGTGTTAGCCTGGTTGGACTGATTTTCCAATTGCTTCTCAAATTGAGGTCTTACTTTGTGAGGGCCCCTAGACTTGAATCTCTGCACATCATTTTCATGATTGTCAGAGATGACAATAGGGGGATTAGTAACATAGTAGGATTTTGTGGTCTAAGAGGTTATTATTGAAAACTTTGCAAGAATCTCAATGATCTGGGAGTGCCTCATATCTGACCTTTATTCCCCACTCATCTTCGTTAGGTAACTCCACCATGATTTATAGTGGTGGTTCCCCATCATATGATATATCCTCACAAAAGCGTGCTCATCCCAGTAAAGACCCATCTACCATGTAGTCAATGTCCTTAGGTTCCCTGATGACATTGTCTATGACATTGATTGCATGAGCATACTAATGTTTCTCAACGTCTTCTTGTGAAACCCACATAGGAAATGTTGTGAAGGGAGCCTTTTGAATACAACTTTAGGTATCCACTTCTTAATCAACATGAGTTGGTCATCAAAGGACTAAGGTCCACCTCCATTATAGCATGCAGGCCCATCTCACTAGAAAAACACAAAACAAGGAGACCATCAGTTGCAGTAAAGACTTCCAGCTACCCTTTTGGCTTCCATGAATGTACCATCCATACTTTGATATACATAACATTGACTGCTTTCCCCAATATTTGATTTATTATGGAATGGACATGGTAATCATCCATCATATCCATAATCAGCATTGTCATCCTCATCCATCTTCTCCGCTTTCCCTCCTAGAAGAAGGATTTGATTGGATCTTCATCTCTAGTTCCACTGATTCATGGAGGTGGCCCTTCTACTCCTTTAACCTCGTTGTAGTCCAAACTAACATCGGCTCAAGGTTTGCTCCATCTATCCACCACTACCATTTTTAAGGGTCCATTAGTGATCTTTGTCGCACCATTCCCAACCAAGGGTCACCATCCCCAATTGCCACAGGAGACACCAGGGTCCACTGCCCTAGGCTCTAGTAGAGTTTTAAGAATGATGATTGGCCCCATAGATCACCACTAGCCTTAAATGCATGCTTTTTCCTCACTCACACACAAGTCAAGGTCAGCTTCCCGACTAGTCACCCATCCTGGTACTACTCCAAGTTGAGCATGCTTAACTATGGGATTCTTTAGTGATGGGCTCCCAGAAAAGTAGGTGAACCTAGGTGATATTGGTACTCCAATCATTCCTTTTAAGATCATGTTATCCGAGGCCTCAAATCCTAGGACGTTACAATCTCTCCCACTTAGACTCTTGACCTCCTCATCAAAGCTCAACTGTAAGGCCTCATAATCATTCCCCATTTCAGTGCTGACCCAAATGGCCCATGTACACCAAGCTCCTAATCATGGCTACCAACGCAAGGGTATCTCCATCAACTCAGATAGCCCTTTCCAACATGCCTAGATACTACCAACGCATGGGCAGCTCCATCAACTTAGATAGCCCTTTCCAACATGCATGGACCACACGGCTCAAATACTAGCATGCCACAAGCCCATGTGGGCCCCACCTACTGGAGGGTAATTGGCTCTGATACCTTTTGTAACACCAGGGTTCACTGTCCTAGGCTTTAGTAGAGTTTCAAGAATGACGACTGGCCCCACAGACCACCACTGCCCTTAACTGTGTGCTTTTTCCTCACTCACACACAAGTCAGGGTCAACTTCCCAACTGGTCACCCAACCTAGTACTACTCCAAGCTGAGCACGCTTAACTATGGAGTTCTTTAGTGATTGGCTCTCGGAAAAAGAGGTGCACCTTGGTGATATGGGTACTCCAATCATTCCTTTTAAGATCATGTTATCTGAGGCCTCAAATCCTGGGTCGTTACATCTTCGTCGTGCCATTCCCAACCAAGGGTCATTATCCCCAATTGCCACAGGAGACATGAGCTCTAGAGAGGGAATGGAGTTTTGGAAGAGAGAGAAAGTTGTGATAAATAATAAAGTTGAGACTGTATAATAACACTCAACATATCTTTCATGCATTTAAAAATTGGAATATTTTGAACTGTGATACCATATTTCAATTTTACTTTAATCATGTTTACCTCTCTAATTATATGATTTATTTTTATAAATTTAAGTAATAGATTACAAATAAATTATGTGTATTAATTCTCAAAATTTCTTTATATGTTGGATTAATTCTTTGGTAAAAAATTCATAATGAAATTTTGGAATTTTTTACTTTGAATAAGGATTTATTAAGTCATAGAGATAAATGAGAGTGATTAATATAGTCACATTGGTGATGGGAGAAATCACATTAAACAATCAATGTGTGTATTTATCCTATTGAGATCACATTGATGGGATTTAGGATAGTTCATAGTGACCACAATGGATGCATTAATGAAAACCCAAATTGGGTTGAAGGTGATGGCTGTGAATGTATTAATGAATGTCATGGTTGTTCAGTTTGGACTTTCATTGGATTTCTATGAAAGTTTTGCATGTTTCTCTCAAACAACTATGATTTTATATATAATGAGATGATCTGAGAATAATATTGATGAATTTTGAGCCCAAATTTTAGTAAGTCATAACTATGGTGCAAATGTTGAATTATGGACATAAATTTGTGTGTTGTGTATTAGGGTTTGGACACCTCTAATGTTAAATTTCATAAATCTTAGTAGGACATACAAATTTATATGTCTTTCCATGAAATATGGGTAATGAAATTACTTTGTTAGTCAAACCATAATCATGTAATTTTCATGTGTACTGTATAACTTAGTTTATAGAAGTTGAGGAATCAAATGAGTATCATTGTAGAGATCTATGATCATGTGAAGGTACATGGACTGTTACACTTTTTAGTATACATAAGTAATTAAGAATCCATTTAAACTGTGGTTCCCTTAACACCACAAATTTAGTTGTGTTTATGAGTGTGGTCCAAGTTGTAGTTGTTGTTGTTTATATGGTATGCATGATAGTGTAATTGAAAAGAAGTGAATATGACATGGTACATTAATATGAGGAGGCTTTGTGGCATGAGTGCCCCTAAGCTTAAATGTTTCTCTCCTTGAGCAACACTACCCTCAAATAAGTTTGAGACAAGTCAGTAAAAGGAAAATTAACATGAACTTCCATTCACAACTATCCCCACTTAACGATCCCAAACCGGCCCTTATAAACCACTGGACAAATAACTTCTCTGAAGTGATCAAAAATGTTTATTAAAGATATCTACCCCTAAACCACTGAAACACTATGAATAGAGGAGTTGATATCATAGTCAATAAGGCATTTGGTTGGTTCATCATGTGATTCCCTATCTACATTGCTTTTTTACCTAACTACCAAACTAATTGGAAGAAATTCTCCTTATAAGAGTGCATGAGGAGATCAATCATATTTGTGGCCTACCAATAAGAGAAATGGGTGGAATGATGTAGGTGGATTATGAAGAATCATGAGTAACATCTAAAACATTTATGAAAAAATAAAGCATGATGAACCTACAAAATGAAGTAAGAAATGCATTAATCCTATTTCCTACTATTTTTTGGTGGAATAATGCATGCACTAGAAATCTCATCTGATTGATGAGAATGGTTTAAGAGAATACATCATGAATTTGTTTTCATCTCTTCTTCAAGAAAAATTTAGGATTGAGCTCAAGGCATCCTTTTCTCCCTCTTTATTTCTTAATATTTTTTCTCATTGGCCAAATATTTGTTTTTTTTTCATTTTGAGGGGTATGTCTATATATCGTTACACTTGATCTCCAAAGGAAGACAACATGGGTACATGATGAAAGAATGAATCATTCATATGACATGCCATTTGCATTAATTGTGTTGTTATACAACTAATTGATATGCACACATTTTTTTTCATCTTGTAACTAGTTGAATTAAAAGAAACTAACTATTATGTCACCTTGCATGCTATGCAATTCACTCAAAAGGAAACAATTTGAGTTACTTGATCATCTTAAGATGGTGGATTAAATGTATGAGAAGTGGATGGAATCACAAGATTAAGAGACAATGCCTTTCTTACCTTTGATATGTCCCTCCACTATCAACATGTGTATAGGGTAACCTTAGGATTTCTTTCTCACAATTACATTTAAGGTCTCATTAGTCGTTTGGTCAGTTCGGGCTCAAACCCCATCATCATCCACAATTCTTGGATAAATTAATATTGTCATTCATATTAAGTGGCCTCAAGCTAACCAACCCATACACTTATTTTAGGTGATGTTGTCTTTAGAATTTGCAAGTAAGCTTTCAAAGATATGAAAAATTTATTGATTTTTCAAAATGTTCAAATTTCATTGCTAAAGCATACTCTATGATGAAGGAAGAAATCATGATAACTATGGTCCATAATTACACTAGATAGATGTGGATCCTACATTTGAAAATCCAAAATAACTAAAAGAAAATGAAAGATAAAAAGATGAATCTATTCCAACATCCCCCTAAGCTTGGAGTTGACCATGTCGTCATGGGAAAAGATCAAGCCTAGAGGTGGAAAATGGGTACCAGTTGCTCTGATGGAAGGTGGTATTGGAGGTATTGGTGGCTCTGTGGATCAAGTTATGCTATCATATATCCCTCTTATTGGTGCCACCAACATTTGTCTTGGTTGTACTGAGATATGGGATTCTCTATACTTCTTTGAGCTATATGATTCAGGGCCACTGACTTTTGTGTTTGTGGTATTGACAACTTTCTCCTATAGCTCTGTGAGATTTACTGAGAAAAGTCAGTGGTACCGACATGAGTTCAGTAGTATCAACTTTCTTTTCCTGTAGTCTAGTGCTTTTTGGGAAAAGCCAGTGGTACCGACTTTGGTGTCGGTGGTATCGACTTTCTACAGACATTGATCTAATAAGGACTTGGTACCACCGACTTGGGTGTCAGTGGTATCAACTATTTTTCTGAAATCCCCATTGAACATTTTTAAGCAGGTTGATGGTATGGACAACGGTGTCGGTAGTAGAAAATTTGACTTTGAATTCTCATCAAACAAATGCATCAAAGTATCTTTTTACATCAATCTAAAATCTACAAAGACTAATACAAAGTTACAATATGAAAAGTACTAAAATATGTAAATGAAAAAAATAAAATTGGGCTTCCTCCCATACGCACCCTTATTTAATGTCCTAGGCTCGACAATGTGATTTTCTTCAGCCTGGGTTTCCACAAGATGGTGGTAAGTACTCATTTGGTAGTCTAAACTCCACTCTATCATCATCTATCCAAAGTATCAAGTAGCCTATATCTATTGTAGTGATCGCTTCGTCCGTCGCTTGGAATGGTTGTAACATTCTATTGTCTAAGGTTTTATCACCTAATGGAATCTACTTGGATTAGTAGACCTTGTTTTCATCAAACCATAGATGAGGCAAATTGGGAAGGATATAGAGTTTGAAAGTTTCAAAACTGACAATGAATGGTCATTGTGAAAGGAGATACTAAGAATGATGATATAGAACTATTTACAAGTGTGCGATGAGTGATGACTAAATATGAAGATGTCATGATCAAGCGATATGTGTGGAATTACCTAACTAGATGGTTACTCATATAGTTGAGTATGTTGGGTTTTAGAGGAGACAGAGAAGGTAGCAGAATCAAACATTTTCTTCTACCAAACCCAGAATAAAGGAAATTTGTCAACATCTATACAATAGGAAGGATAGTTTGTAGAGGTGTACCTTATCCAGAGGCTTGCTCGACGACGTTACCTCACGACTAGCATTGTCTTCACCTCTGGTCTTGGACGGTGTCTGTGCAACTCTTGGTCTCACTGGGACTGTCGGGATTCACAGTTATCCTCTGAGCGGCAAAAGTCTCCCACCTCTGAAGTAGTCCACACGGACCACCTGGAACGTCGATCTCCTTGTCCCACAATGAATCAGAAGGAGTCACACCCTCCTGTCGGCATACTAGTCACCGAAACACTCTCCTGCCACCAGTCACTTTCAGTAGTTGTCTTTCCCTTGTTGTGCCTCCCTTATCGGGTAGCACTTTCTCGGGCTCTCACAGTTACCAAAACCAGAGAGAACGACAACTTTGTAGAGCAATTGGTGTTCTGAGTTGTTTTTCTTGAGAAGCCCCCACTACCCCTATATATATAGGAGGGTCATGGGACAGGGTTCTCTATCCCGAGCAATGCAAGATTAATGCGGAGTAGAAGGGTTTGAGATTTTCCACAAAACAACCAACTGTGCCACCTGAACTGATCGTTTCATACATGAAACGGTCGGTTGGGGAGTTGAGTCGATCGGTTCACACCTCAACTGATCGGCTGGGGCACCTGAGCGGATCGGTTCAATTCTGAGTCGATCGGTTCGTGGTCCTGATCCAACTCAAATTGACTTTCAAATCTGTCTCTGATTAATCAAATATTAATCCTTGTCCAAATCGAATTTATACAAGTGAAATAAATTGTATTTGCAAAATAGTCTTCTCACTTTCCAAACGATCTCGATTAGACCAGTTGAGATGATCGGTTCAACCTTTGAACCGGTCATCTCAGTCTATCTTGAGATGATCGGTTCATCACATGAGCCAACCGGTTGGGGCAACAGACTTGTGTAAATCAGTCAATTGCAGTTTCAATCAATCTGATACTCTAATCGATCAGTCCAACACCTTTAATACTATGATATTGATCTATCAATCGATTGAGTGTTTAATTGAACTACTAAACTCCTTTAGTAATTAATCTAAACATCGTTTGTTGATAAACTCCTCTTCCAGGTTAAATCCTATGTGTGTGACCCTGCAAGTCCATTTCGAATTGGCAGTGAAAGTCCATAACACTTATGACTTCACAAGCAAAAAGCGGTGCCTAGTCACACATCAGTGCTACCCAAGTGAAAAGGAAAGTTGGAGAACAACTTTCAATCCTACAATCTATGAATGGTGTTACTATGAATGTATAATTCCTTTGTCACTGATTTCCCGAATGAACTCAAGGCATGGAACAATCATCTTGTCAACGTTCATTCACTTTCATGATCTCAGATTAGATTGGAGGAGATATGTATGACATCAATATCACATACAAATTCACACATATATGCACATGCCTATCTCAATCGTACTCATCAAGTGGCCATGGATATCAAACTCCCTTAGGAGGGACAAATCCCATATCTATCACTCACCCCTCAAAAGCCCCATGTGTCAAAGCCACCCAATCATCACCTTTATAACAACCCATGTTTCAGGACTACATTTGATGATGTCAAAGTGTACCCAACGACATGTGTTGAGTGTAGTGATTTCAGGTCAAAGAATCACACTCACTACCGTCACTGTGAGAACTGACTGTGACTACTATGTCATGGTTCCATGTGTCAAACTCATTGTGGGTCTGTTTGATATCTCCATGTGTCTAACAAGTACCTATGTGTTTGTTTTGATATCTCCATATCATGAATAATGAGATTCTATCATCAACCAACACCATAATCTAGTCTTGTGTGTCTTTGTTGTCTATCTACCTTCCACAATGACATCCGACTAGGGACATAATAAGAATGCACAAACTCTTAGCATCTGTATGATCTCATCGTTCAAGTCCTTAACCTGAGAGCATACATCATTGAGTATTGTCATTCTCTAGACATTCAATCTGTTCTATCATTATCTCATATGACTGAACCAGAAAGAATTGGAAGCTTGCCTTCGATCTTTATCAAATCAATCTTAATTTATCCCACCAATTATCCCATGATTGGCTCTCAGTGCATACATACCAATAGACTCCCACTTGCACTGTGAGCCAATCACCATTGAATCATATTCATAATGATCTTCAAACATGTCCCACATGTTACTGTACTCTAGTGTTAACACAGTGAGTTATGGCAACACCTTGTCAAAGTCAGTATTAACTGCATGTCTCTCATCTCTTCGTTGTACGTCACACGTATGAGATGGAGTTGTCGTAATATGTGATCTAGTATTCCTTTGCTAACCTTTAGCCACATTGCATGACCAAGCACTCCTAACTTGTCATCAATGACCAAAATATCTATAAGTTCATCTCATGAACTTCCAGATCCATATAGTATCCACTATTGTTCTCTAACACATAGATACTTGTCATTTCCTTTTAAAATTGCTTTATTGGAACATTTCCAATTATCAACAAACATTCATTTTATATGTATCCCATATATTTTGTGATTAATTTTCTATCCTTTTTGGAAGTTCGCATCAGTGTAACCTTTTACAGTGAACTCTTCCTCATTTCCATAGAACTAGTACTTCTCAAGTACTTATCAAGTTCTTATGGTATTCCAGTAACCTTTATTGGAAGGAGGCAGGCATCCACTCGTCATGTCCCACATACGAGTTATCCGGATGAGCACATCATATTGTTATGTCCTACATACAAGATGATGAATGCATTTTATTCTTGCCATGTCCATACATGCAAGATGATGGGATGATTACATACATGATAGATCCTTATCTATTCTTAGTGTTCCCATTCTTCATAAGAACTAGACACTTAGCCTTGGGATACCAACTCCATATAACATGGACAAGTTTTCTCCCACTGAATCTATGCATACTGAACCCTTCAGTGTAGATTGCCAATGTATGCTCTCTCTATTCAGGTCAAGAGGTTTTTGAGAGCTCTCTCTATAGATCTTTATTCCTATCACATAGGAAACATCTCTATCTTCCTTAAAGATAATTTCCACTTTAGATTTCCATTCTAGAACATTTCCATTTCACATCAACATGTGGAATGTGAATACGCTCCCACTAAATCACAGATCTCTCTTTATCTTTGACATATCAGTCAAACCTTTTGACTATATCATCAAAGTAAAGATCCAGCTCTTAGTTTCTTATACTCAATCAATCATATTGATTAGTCCATTGTAACTGATAGACTTCATTTGGATTAATGGATTCATAAACCTTATGGCTTGTGTCACTTACGCATCAATGTTTTATTCCTCATAGGAATGTGGTTTTAGTATCCGTATGCTAAATCTCAGTCATAAAGTTGCAATCAACAAGCATCATCCTTATCAAAATGTTATCCATGTGTCTTAACTCTTAAGACTCATTCACACTTATGGATTTTATCCCAATGAGTGCTACCATCAAGGTCATACCTAATGGTTCACATGGAAGTCGTTTAGGATGTAATGGTCATAAACCATAACTCAAAATATGGTTCCTCATATTCATCTAGATAGTTGATTCATCATATGACCAACTCATCACATAGATAATTGAGGGGTATCTATTAAGGATATAGGAACTCACAACTCCTTGTGATTCTTAATATCCTTTATTAATGTGGGGTATTCTTTATTTAAGAAGAAATTAGTTATTTGATAATCATCCTCTAACTCCTTAGAGTATGACTCCTTTTGATTTAGACATCACCATGCCTTAATCATGAGTTCACTATGATATACTATCATAATCACTCATAAGGTTCTCAAACATTTGGTTCAAGTGTTTCATTCATTGATCACATCAAGAACTAACACTTTACCAAATTCGTACTTCATCTATGATATTCTTGAACACTTCAAGATGTTCATATTTTTATTTCTCTAAACACCATTTGAAGTATTAGCATTTGGTCCAATAGGTATGTAAATACATCACATGTATTATACCTAATAGGATAATCATTCTCCCACTACTACTAGTGAAGATTGATTAATCATGTTCAAGAGATTCATGTCTCTTACTGGTTCTCTAACCAAAAGAGTCTAGACTTATCCATCATATGGAAACTAGAAATGAACTTCTCATGATTTATGCTAATTTGATTGTTTGAGTTATCAATAACTTTTAGGTATCATTTTATCTTTTGCATAACAAGAACCACAAGATAAACAAGGCATTGCCACAAAGATTGAAACATCACTTTATTAATTGTTATCATTGTCATACAATACGCAAAAATAAAGTGTTTCTATCCTTTGGCAAATATGAAATAGCATTTCATAACTCTATTACATGCCTTCAAGGCTGAAAATAAACTAAATTACTCTTATCTATGGCAGCAACACTTGCCCCATTTATTGAGTGCTTTACATTTTATATCTTGGTATCATATACCTCAAAAATGTTACAAGTTTATTTCATGACACCTTCAGGTGGAGACGTCTGTCGCCTCCTTCTTCTTTAGTTCTTCCAGATAGAGTGGGCAATTCCTTTTCCAATGTCCTGGCTTTTGACAATGGTGGCAATTGCCTCTCTTGGTCACGCCTCCCTTGGCCGTGAGAGCTGAAGATGACTTGGGCTGCTGGATAGCATCAGAACCTTTCTTAGCTTTGCCTTGCCCTTGCGCTTGGACTTTCCTTTCTTATCGCTGATCATCATCATAGACTTAGGATTGTCCTTCTTCATTTTTGTCTCGTCTGTCCTCAACATGCCCAACAACTCTGTCAACGATTTGTCAAAGTTGTTCATGTTGTAGTTCATCACAAACTGACTATAGGATTCTGGCAACGATTGCAGTATCACGTCAGTAGCCAACTCTTGGCTCAGGGGAAATCCTAGTCTCATCAGGTTCTCCACATACCCAATCATCTTGAGCGTGTGAGGACCAATTAGATCTCCTTCTATCATGACACACTTGAACAACGCCCCAGAGACATCATATCTCTCTTGTCATGCTTGATCTTTATACATGTTATTGAGATGTTGAATCATCTCAATCACACCCATGTTCTCATGTTGTCTCTGCAACTCGTGGTTCATGGAGCACAACATCAAGCACTTTGCATCAATGGCATCATCAAAATGCTTCTTGTAAGCATCCCTTTCTGCCTTTGGTGTGGTAGGAGCAGGTTCCTCTAAAACTGGAGTATCCAGGACATAGAGCTTTTGATCTTGAGTGAGAACAATTCTCAATGTCCTAAACCAGTCGTAAAAGTTATTCCCATTCAGCTTGTCCTTCTCAAGGACCAATCGCAACGAAAAGTGATTGTTGTTTGTTGTCATTTGTACTACAAAAGGAAATATATGCAATTTCGTCCAAAACTTAATTTTGACTTTATTTGATTGATTTGAATGGTTGGCGATATAATTAGGACTTTAATTAATTATCACTCCCACTATTTTGTTCAAATTGATAGCCCTCACCATCAATTCAGAAGATTGCAGCGTACAATCTTCTAGTGGGTCAAGATCCTGAAATCCTCTAAGTCATGGACCAGCTAGGGCTGTCACCCACAACTTAGATCTTCTAGGTAGGCAACTTTTTCCAATTGCATCATATGACACTCCTGAAAGATGTCATATGTAACTCCTTGGCATGATCACCTCCATGCCTCAAGGTACTACATCCTATCTAGGTCACCTTGTTAAGTCTGACCCAAAGCCAACACGATGAATATGCACCCTGCGAGGGCAAGCCCACATACCCATCCTTCATGCTTCCATGAGATAGACGGTGCACCATGCTAGGGCGTGCCCACACATGGCCGATCAAGCTTTTCACATGTGTCGCATTTGGAAGGCATCTAAAACTTTAATATTTCACTACAGGAAAAGTTAACAATAACGACGGAAAAAGTTGGTCGTAAATGTGAATAAGTTTGTCGTTAAAACTATTAACGATGGAAAAAAAAGTTGTCGCGTCTTGTCGTTATTGATCTTGCCGTTAATAAAGATAACGATGAATAATTTCAGTTCGTCGCTATTACAAATCACGACGACTTATATAGTTTGTTGTTAATAGTTTTAACGACTATATAAAATGTCTGACGTTGATACTAGTTGCGACCACCCAATCTTGTCGCTGATACTAGTAACAACGACTAGCAGGCTTGATCACAAAGGTCAACAATGACGTTCTTTTTCCGTCGTAAATAGCTATAATGACAAAAAAATACAAAATTGCAAAATGTGTCTTTCATGTTTGCAACACACTTGGATCCTAACCTAGGAAACACGAACATGTACACGAGCATGGATTTATTGACAGACTAAGAGGCACCACAATTTTCAACAATGCAGCACATGACACGACAATGGGAACAATTAACTTATTATTATACAAGTATGTATATTTATATATGAATATTTTGGCATACAATAAGCTTTATGTATAAACGCACAAATTGATCTAAATCAATCATCTATGATGGAAATCTCCATGAAATCTAACCAACAATCAACATATAATAATATATCCACAAGTCAAAGTATGAATTAACTCACAACATATATCAAGATCCTTAATTATATAATTATTGTAGTAAGAATATATGGAATGATAAAGTCAAGGTTAGTAAAATTGTGGAGACATTAGTTTTTGTTATTTGTGTAAGTCATACTTGTCAAGGCGTGAAGGCGGCATGGCGTTCCAGCTGAACGCCTTGTGACTAGGAGCGACTAGGCATCACTTAGGTGACCTTTAAAAATAATAGTTTATGTATATATACATGTGTCATGGTTTTCCCCCATGCATATACACACATTGTATAGTTATATATGTAGTTATCTACATATTTATGGTCGATCTCCTCATATATATATATATATATATATATATATATATACATTTAAGTGTTACTTAAGATGCACAGGAAAGAGATAAGGAGGGGAGATGGAGATGTAGAGAAGCAAGAAAAGAGGTAGCAGGAAGAATGAGAGGGTGTAAGGAAATATGTTGGTGGTGATGGAGAAGATGAAAAATAAGGTGCCTTGGAGATTGAGAGGGGAGAAAGAGAAGAGGCATACATTTAAGTGTTACTTAAGATACATAGGCAATTTGAAACTTCTGCTTTGTAGGAAGCGGCCGCATTGGATGCTTTCTTAATCGTTGGTCGTGTTTTAAATAATTGTTCAATGCACTTAGTTAATTATAAGGTCCAATATCTTAGGATTTAGACAGCTATGTTCTGAACAACTAATTAAGATGCGACTAAAAAATTATATAGTGTAGACAATTGATACGTGCAGCTAAGTGTATTCAACATAGATTATTATAATGATACAATACTAAATTTATATCAATTCTGATAGGAAAAAAGAACGAGTACTCATAGTTGTATATTTTAATGAGTAAGAAAAGAGTACTTACCTTTTGAACCAAAGACAATGAGACACTCGTAGTGAAGAATAAGTGGAAGAAGAAAACCATTTATAGCTAAATCCCATAATAGAGTGTAATATATAATATGAATACCAATCACCATCACCATAAATGAAACCTACAAAAGAGATTTTAAGTATTAGAAACACAATTCATGCAATGCACATATCTCCGAATGTGCGTCGGACACATAAAGCCGAATGTGCAACGGACACATATCTCCGGATGCATAAACTGACACATTTTCTGCATGTGCAACAGACACATATCTCCGGATGTGCAACGGACACATTTTTGCATGTGTAACGGGGTATATTTTCCATATGCTCACTCGAAAACCAAAACAACATATACATTGTGCATTGAAAAACAAAACGACATGCATTTAGAAGTTTAGGGGATAGGGAGGGGTTTCCAAGAAGTGTTTCAGCACAAGACTCCACTCAGTCTTTTAATGGATGTGACATTCTTTTCTTGCATCAACGAATTTACTGTGTGTTAATCGAAGAATGAATCGAGAAGAAAATAATATATAGCTCTTTCCATAATGAGTGTGCACATATCATATGAATAGAAATCATCATCACATATATATAACTATGTACCTGCAAAAAAATAATATATTAGGGGCGCATATCACTGAATGTGCAACAAACATATAACTTCAGATGTGCAACGAATACATTTTCTGCATGTGTAACGAATATGAATGGCTTATACCGATACAACGAGTACTCACAGTTGTATATTTTAATGAGTAAGAAAAGAGTACTTACCTTTTGAACCAAAGACAATGAGACACCCGTAGTGAAGAATAAGTGGAAGAAGAAAACCATTTATAGCTAAATCCCATAATAGAGTGTAATACATAATCTGAATACTAATCACCATCACCATAAATGAAACCTACAAAAGAGATTTTAAGTATTAGAAACACAATTCATGGAATGCACATATCTCCGGATGTGCGTCGGACACATAAAGCCGAATGTGCAACGGACACATATCTCTGGATGTGTAAACGGACACATTTTCCGCATGTGCAACAGACACATATCTCCGGATGTGCAACGGACACATTTTCCGCATGTGCAACGGGGTATATTTTCCATATGCTCACTCGAAAACCAAAACAACATATACATTGTGCGTTGAAAAACAAAACGACATGCGTTTAGAAGTTTAAGGGATAGGGAGGGGTTTCCAAGAAGTGTTTCAGTACAAGACTCCACTCAGTCTTTTAATGGATGTGACATTCTTTTCTTGCATCAAAGAATTTACTGTGTGTTAACCGAAGAATGAATCAAGAAGAAAATAATATATAGCTCTTTCCATAATGAGTGTGCACATATCATATGAATAAAATCATCATCACATATATATAACTATGTACCTGCAAAAAAATAATATATTAGGGGCACATATCAATGAATGTGCAACAAACATATAACTTCAGATGTGCAACGAATACATTTTCCGCATGTGCAACAGATATGAATGGCTTATACCGATACAACGAGTACTCACAGTTGTATATTTTAATGAGTAAGAAAAGAGTACTTACCTTTTGAACCAAAGACAATGAGACACTCGTAGTGAAGAATAAGTGGAAGAAGAAAACCATTTATAGCTAAATCCCATAATAGATTGTAATATATAATTTGAATACCAATCACCATCACCATAAATGAAACCTACAAAAGAGATTTGAAGTATTAGAAACACAATTCATGGAATGCACATATCTCCGGATGTGCGTCGGACACATAAAGCCGAATGTGCAACGGACACATATCTCCGGATGTGTAAATAGACACATTTTCCGCATGTGCAACGGGCACATATCTCCGGATGTGCAACGAACACATTTTCCGCATGTGCAAAGGGGCATATTTTCCATATGCTCACTCGAAAACCAAAACAACATATACATTGTGCGTTGAAAAACAAAACGACATGCGTTTAGAAGTTTAGGGGATAGGGAGGGGTTTCCAAGAAGTGTTTCAGTACAAGACTCCACTCAGTCTTTTAATGGATGTGACATTCTTTTCTTGCATCAAAGAATTTACTATGTGTTAACTGAAGAATGAATCGAGAAGAAAATAGTATATAGATCTTTCCATAATGAGTGTGCACATATTATATGAATAGAAATCATCATCACATATATATAACTATGTACCTGCAAAAAAATAATGCATTAGGGGCACATATCACTGAATGTGCAACAAACATATAACTTCAGATGTGCAACGAATACATTTTCTACATGTGCAACAGATACGAATGGCTTATACCCATACAACGAGTACTCACAGTTGTATATTTTAATGAGTAAGAAAAGAGTACTTACCTTTTGAACCAAAGACAATGAGACACTCGTAGTGAAGAATAAGTGGAAGAAGAAAACCATTTATAGCTAAATCCCATAACAGAGTGTAACATATAATATGAATATCAATCACCATCATAACAGAGTGGGAATGTACATATCTCCCAAGATATCAATATTGTGCAAATCAAACTCATCAATTTGAATAACCTAAATTTAGAGCAAAACATATGAAGATGAGGACAATAACAGACATAAAGAAATATTGATATCAAAATAAAATGAAAGAACGAACCTTGCGAAATTTCATCCACGAGTATGTTGTAACAAAGAATGTTCATTAGTTTCTTCCAATAATAATTGTAGATTTCATTAGAGCATCCTCACATTCAACAACATTAATAAACGTTGCATGAATGAATTTTTTTGGACAAATATGCTGGAAAAATATAATATCGCTGTTGGTGGAACAAACCTGAAAAAAGCATAAGAAACTTGATAACTCTTTCATCTTCTTATTCACTTGGAACAATTAGCATAACCCAAGCTGTAAAAGAAAACAAGTATGGTTTGTAAGATGCCTTTTGATAAACTCTTTAAACAACACTATCTTATTAATGGAGCAATGTAAAATGTCATGTTCAAGTAATAAAACACTCCCAATTATAAGTCAAGTTCAAATCAAAATGGCATGGGATGTAATGCAACATTCATGCTCAACATGAAGAAGAAAGGCTATTCCAAAAGAAAGATACATATTAGATTTAGATACATGATTGGAAAAAAAGATGGAACCTATCACAATTACCTCATATGGATGTGATATGAAAATGATGTTGAATATATGGATATGTCACTTCTGAACATCCTGTATACATTAAAATGCAGCATACTCAATTAAAATCAGAATCAACCGAATTACCTATTGAAGATTTGTATGTTAATACATCTCATTTTTCCTGTGTTTTGGTAGTTCACCAAAAATATTCAAGTATAATTACAAAATTTCTAGAGGAATAATGATGTTGGATGGGTAACATTAAAATGTGTGTACACCACTTTCAGGTGAAAGTAACTACAAAAAAAGGTTTTAATTTTTCTTCCATCCAAACAAAACCATTGGACTCATTCTCTAGTTGACTTGTCATTGGATCACTTGCATCATCACCTACAATTGTGAATTAGAAAATTTATATCAATGCCACCTCAAATATATATATATGTATACCAATGCTACCCAAAATCTTCTCCTTTCATTTCTGTGGAACAAATTAGAATAAGAAAAAGATAAAATTATAACATAAAATACATAAAAATTTCTAATATTCATCTCATAAATGAAATTAACCTCGTACCTAATTTAAACTAGTCTTCGGATATAGATGGAGAACCAACTGAACCATCAACATCCTCTTCAAATTGCACAAGTTGCTGAAATTTTGGATTTTTGACTATCATCTCTAGTAGATTTTCCACTTTGCTCAAATGACTTTGTGTTGCACGCTTTTCAACTTCACTTTCTTTCAAAGCTTTCTCTTGCACATTAAAAGCTTCCTCTTTATCTTTCAATGCTTGCTCCTTTGATTTTAGCTCATCCAATAGGGCATTCTTTGTTTTGTATGGTCCTCTTACATCTCTAGGCTTCACTCCTCCACCATAACCTGATATGTATTTTCTTGTTCGTGGTTCTCCATATACTTTTTCTACAACCTCTACATGATGAAGGGATGGCTCAGCTTGTTGGATGCTAACAATTTTTTCCTATAAGAGAAAGTAATTAATGTAGTGTAAATATACAAATAGTGACATGACCATGCATGTTAGTATACTTACATGAACTTGGGATACCTCCATGTTAGCTAATGTATCACCTTTCTTGTGGCTCTCAAAATATATTGTTCCAAAGTCAGGTGCATTCCCATCTTTCCCCCACTATAACATTACCAAAATAAGTTGTGTAAATAACAAGAATGAAGGTTGTACTGAAGATATATTTAAACAACCTTCTGCCACGAAATTTCTCTAAGAGGCATGCTGCCCGTGCGATGAAGTAGCTTCTTGTTCAATCCTTCTCTATTCTTAGAGTTTCTCTTACTCAAGGCCTGCATTTTTATTAATAAAACAAATATGATTAAGAAATCACAATCATAAGTTCAAGTAACTTGTACCAGTGTGAAAATGATTACTCATGAGATTACCATAAACTTTTCACTATGAAAAACTTCCTTTACGAGCCATTCCAAATCACCATCAACTTGAATTCGCATAGGCTTCTTCAATAATTGGTGCTTCATGTCTAGCCCTTTCTCGGTATGATGCATTGTTGCCCTCCATTTCACCCATAACTCTTTCATATGTTTTATTGTATGGCTTTTAAAATCATCCATGTTGTTGTTAGAGAATTTATCCTATACAGCAAAATATGCATTAAGGATGTTATTATCTTGTGAACATTTAAGAATTTAGATAAATATAAAATGAATTGATCCCACTCACCACAGCTGCTGCCCACATGTGATCCTTTTGCCTTTCAGTGATATCATTCCATGAATGAACCTTCAATGGGCAAATGTTGTGATCACGAATAATTCTTCCCAAGTGTCTACTCCATACCTTATGGTTTTTCCCAACTGGCCGACCTTGATAAAATGTGATATCTATCTTGCTTCCTTCTTTAAGTCTAGCAACCTCTTTACATTTGTTACTTCCTCGATGCCTCACTATCTTTTCAAAGACATTACCTATCATCAAGTAGAAAAAGAAACAAGATGCTAAATAACAAAATATATTGGGAAATCAGTTGTGTATACACTAGGAGAACATGTAACTTCATTGGTGCATGTTAATATTTCAAACTAATGCAAATCAGCAACAACTAGAAGGGGTCTTACATGTTGATATCTCACCAATAGAATGTGTGGAAATCGGTTCAGCAGCCATTCCATGTTGATTGGGAGATTCTTCAAGAGGTACATGACCTGATTCAATTGGTGGAGGATCATGTTGAATTGGCGGAGCATGTTAATATTTCAAACTAATGCAAATCAGCAACAACTAGAAGGGGTCTTACATGTTGATATCTCACCAATAGAATGTGTGGAAATCGGTTCAGCAGCCATGCCATGTTGATTGGGAGATTCTTCAAGAGGTACATGACCTGATTCAATTGGTGGAGGATCATGTTGAATTGGCAGAGCAACATTTCTAATTGGGGGAGGACTTTCAATTGGTGGAGGATTACTCTTCATTAGTAGAGATGGAACATTTTTGGAGGTAGAATCATTCCATGTTTGTGGAAGAGAAGAACTTTTTTTGGAAGAGAAAGACTTTTTCCCACTATTTAAATCCAATAAATTACTATCACAATACCCATCCATACCATGGATATTATCTCCTTTGAGATTTGGTAAAGTACTTTTAAGTACCAATCCATGAACACGTCTTTTTCCAATTACACTTAGCTGTTGTGGCAAGAGATAATTCTTAGACCTAGACTTATTAGGATCCTTCTCATTTTTTGATCCTCTTCTAGACATTGTCCTGTACCACCAAGGAGAATAATTAGAAGATCAACTATCAATAAATGTAGTTGATCAAACCAATAAAAATGACAATTATTACTTAAAAAATTGTAATGATCCTCATACCAAAATTAGAAATTAAGATTATGTCTCTACATGCCAATTTTCCATGTTAAAAAAAGAATGCAAACAATCATGAAACATAACAAAGTGATATTCAACAATAATATCATGTAGTCTAACTTCCCAAAACGATTTGCCCTACAGCTTGATGGATTGGTAAATAAACATACACTCATATCATTCATAGCATGGTTGTATAGGCATCTAGGTGACTAGGCGTTGCCTGGGGACGCCCAGGCCGCCTAGGCACCCAGGCAGAGGCCTAGGTGTTTCCAGGCATTTTCTTATATATATATATTAATATAATGGATATATGTAAAATTTATGATAAATAAAGTTAAATGAGTAGATGATTAAATAATATCAGAATCAGTACATAAATAAACACAAATCGATAGATAACTAAATAAAAAACTATACATAAATAAATTCAAATAACTAGATGAATAAATACAATTAAGTGGATAAATAAATAAAAAACAGTTGATAAATAAAATTACATCACTAGATGATTATATAATTTTAAAAGCAGTACAAAAATAAATTCAAATGAGTAGATAACTAAATAAAAATAGTATACGAATAAATTTAGTAGATGAATAAATACAAATAAGTAGATGAATAAATACAAATCAGTTAATACATAGGAATTAGGAAGTAAGCAATTAAGAAACAGAAGTACAAGGAGATGGTCTTATGAGCGTTTGTAGAGACAATCCCTGAAGACATGTTTGTGGATGCATGTAATATTAGATGGAAAAAAAGAAACCTTGGAGAATGGTTAAAATGTGGAATGTCATTCTATAATGGCGTAAGCAATCAATAGGTGGACAT
Source organism: Alisma plantago-aquatica (assembly GCA_963693085.1). Taxonomy (NCBI): domain Eukaryota; kingdom Viridiplantae; phylum Streptophyta; class Magnoliopsida; order Alismatales; family Alismataceae; genus Alisma; species Alisma plantago-aquatica. The sequence goes on from OY856409.1 coordinate 1,546,348,917, forward strand.
TATCATTAGTGAAGAGGAGCCAGGTTATGCAGATGGCGTGGTAGGGTGTGAACAAAAAACAATCATTGCTACATACATTAGAAACAAGCTACAGAACAAATCAAATTCCCAATTGACACTTCCATCTGATTCTGTTCCATTCATCTTAAATAGATGAAGGTCAAATCGGCTATATATATGTATGTATGTATGTATGTATGTATATGTGTGTATATATACAAACACACACACATGCACACATACATCTAGAAAAGAATCCTTTACAATTCCAAGATGTAGTGACTTGCATTACATACATAACACAATGTGAGCACAAATATGAGCAACAAAAAGTAATTTTAAATGCAAACAGATATCGGAAAATAAAACAAATAGCAATTGCAAATGCATACATATATAAAAAAGCAAAGAAATACAGTAAACGTGAGAATTTTAAAAGAGGGGAGCAAACAGAGTTGGACACAGCAGTAGGGAAACCAAAACAAGGGGTCTGGAGGACTGAATTGCAATAGAAAAATGGGCAAAACAATAGGGGTAGCAACTGAGGAATATTGAAGGGGAGTAAAGGAAGAGGATAACGAAGGAAGGGAGTGGCATCAGGTATAAACAGGGTTGGGGGGGCATCTGCCGTCAAAGAGAGTAGAGGAAGAAGATGAGGAAGGAAAGGGAAGAGGGAATATCAGGGCAGAGGAAGGGGAAAAAACAAAGGAAGAGAAGAGAAAAAACACCAGAGGAGCTGCCGTGAAATGTACTACCAGCACCGCCGTGAAGTTCAGCAACAGCAACTGCCTTGAACACTGCCGTTCTTAAGCATCACCGCAAGCAGGGACTCTTGGCGCCTCCTCTTGACCTTCGCCTTGTAGCTCTAGCAGCAACGACAAGCTCCAAAGCTGCATCCGGTGAGCTGCAATCAAGCAGCAGCCATCGTCGCGGGGTAGGGAGAACGCTGTCGCGGGGTAGGGAGAACGTCGTCGCGAGCGGGGGATAGGGCAAAGTGCGGGTGCGGGAGACTGGGGTGAGTGGGTGATTGTCGGGGGCTGTTGTAGGAGCGCTAGTGGGCCAGAGGTACAACCAGCCCATTTGCCACTTAGGTGAGGCGAATCCAACCTGAAAATTCGTGAAGAAACGTCGGTTGTGTTTTAAAAAATCTGAAATAGAGTATGTAAGAGTGCATATGTGAATTTATTTATATATTAAAAGTTGTTGTGTAAGAAGGACTCGGGTTTAACTCTGGCTGTCAACCCTCGGGGTGCAACTCTCGGGCTAGTTCCAGTGTTTACCCTTGGCTGGGTGAGGTTCAAAGTGACCGATCCCGGGAGGGGTTCCTCGTTATCAAAAAAATAGAGGGAAGAGTTTTAACGGCGGAAATTTTTTTTATTTACGACAGACAAAAAAGTTGTCGTTGTTGCCTACACCAACAACGGCGGAAAATTTGTTTATTTATGACAGATAAAAAAAGTTGTCGTTGTTACCTACACCAACAACTGCAGAAAATGTTGTTTGTCGTTTTTACTGTAATTATTATGACAAGATAATAAAGTGGTCGTAAACTTTGACATTAATACACCAGTTTTCTGTAGTGTTTAATGAGGGATTTGGTTTTATAGGTACATATACATATACAATGACCACAATATATAGTACGTATCATATACATGCTATATCCCACAGAAAACATGTGAAACGATAAAAGCGATGATTATGGCCATCCTAATGTGATTCCTTGAGCCAAGAGGAATCACAGTCATCTAGGTCCACATCACATGCAACCATTACAAGATGAACTCTATGCTTTTGCCTTTACTGGGTTTGATCAACTCATCTCCATGATTGATCGGTTTGACATTAGGCCGGTCGGTTGGGTGCCACCAGCTAATTAGTTGGCTCCTCCAACCGATCGGGTTGCCTGGTCATCGTGCATCTCCTAATGGCCGCCACCCGATCATCTTGCTCCTCAAATAAGTCGTCTAGATGGCCAACCGATCGGTTCACTCCTTGAACCGATCGTCTCAGTTGTCGTCAGGTTGTCCGCCATTCTTTAACATAATAGGAAATAAAATATCTATCCTATTTTACATTTAAAATTGGGAAACCCCGAGTTACATTCGGGGGGAGCAAAGGTAGGAAAGAAATATCGAGTTATCTCGAGTTACATCAGGAATAGGAGATAGGGAATCAGTGCGTAGACCGAGATGCAAGCAACCACATACAACCAAGCACACACATAGGGTTTATTGGCCATAACCATGCTATACATCCACCACAAAACTCATTTAAGGGTGACGTGTATCTAGTGCATTAATATTACATATCATATATATATATATATATATATATATATATATATATTGGGAATTTGTGGATTTAGGATTGGCTATGTATAAAGCCATTATTATTAGCATCGTATGCAATAATTAAAGGCAACAAACCAAAATCGATCATATCAATAATCCTAAAGCATAAAGAAGTTGACGTGGCTCTGATACCACTATTAGGATTTAGGGGAGACAGAGAAGGCAACAGAAACAAAAATTTTCTTCTCCCAAATCCAGAATAAAGGCAACGCGTCAACGACTATACAATAGGAAGGATGGTTTGTAGAGGTGTACCTTGTCCCGAGGCGTGCTCGAAGTTGTTACCTCACGGCTTTAACAGTCTTCACCTCCAGTCTTGGATGGTGTCTGTGCAGCTCCTGGTCTCACCGGGACTATCAGGATTGACAGTTGTCCTCCGAGCAGTAGAAGTCTCCCACCTCTGAAGTAGTCCACACGGACAACCTGCAACTCCGATCTCCTTATCCCACAAGGAATCAGAAGGAGTTGCACCCTCCTATCGGCGTACTAGTCACCGACACACTCTCCTGCCACCAGTCGCTTTCAGTAGTTGTCTTTCCCTTGTTGTGCCTCCCTTATCGGGTAGAACTTGCTCGGGCACTCTCGGTTACCAAAACCAGAGAGAACGACAACTTTGCAGAGCAACTGGTGTTCTGAGTTGTTTTTCTTGAGAAGCCCCCACTACCCCTATATATATAGGAGTGTCATGGGATAGGATTCTCTATCCCGAGCAGTGTAGGATTAATACAGGAGTAGAAGGGTTTAAGATTTTCCACAAAACAACCAACTACGCCACCTGAACCGATGATTTCATACATGAAACGGTCGGTTGGGGAGTTGAGTCGATCGTTTCACACCTCAACCGATCGGTTGGGGCACCTGAGCCTATCGATTCACTTCTGAGCCGATCGGTTCGTGGTCCTGATCCAACTCAAATTGACTTTCAAATTTGTCTATGATTAATCAAATATTAATCCTTATCCAAATCTAATTTGTACAAGTGAAACAAATTGTATTTGCAAAATAGTCTTCTCACTTTCCAAACAATCTCGGTTAGACAAGTTGAGTCGATCAGTTCAACCCTTGAACTGGTCATCTCAGCCTATCTTGAGCTGATCGGTTCATCACATGAGGCGGTCGGTTGGGGCAACAAACTTGTGCAAATCAGTCAATTGTAGTTTCAATCAATCTGATACTCTAATAAATCGGTCCAACACCTTGAACACTATGATATTGAGTTATCAATCGATTGAGTGTTTAATTGAACTACTACACTCCTTTAGTAATCAATATAAACATCATTTGTGGATAAACTCCTCTTTCAGGTTAAATCCTATGTGTGTGACCTTGCAGGTCCATTTCACATTGGCTGTGAAAGTCCATAACACTTATGACTTCACAAGCAAAAAGTGGTGCCTAGTCGCACATCTGTGCTACCCAAGTGAAAAGGAAAGTTGGAGAACAACTTTCAATCCTACAATCCATGAATGGTGTTACATTGAATGTATAATTCCTTTGTCACTGATATCCCGAATGAACTCAAGGCATGGAATAGTCATCCTGTCAACATTCATTCACTTTATTGAATTAGAGTAGATTGAAGGAGATATGTATGACATAAATATCACATACTAATTCACACATGCGTGCACACGCCTATCTCAATCCTACTCATCAAGTGGCCATGGATATCAAACTCCCTCAGGAGGGACGAATCCCATATCTATCACTCACCCCTCAAAAGCCCCATGTGTCAAAGCCACCCAATCATCACCTTTATAACAACCCATGTTTCAGGACTGCATTTGATGATGTCAAAGTGTACCCAATGACATCTATTGAGTGTAGTGATTTCAGGTCAAAGAATCACACTCACCACCATCACTATGCGAACTTATCGTGACTACCATGTCATAGTTCCATGTGTCAAACTCACAATGGGTCTGTCTGATAAACTTGTTCTCTAACAAGTACCTATGTGTTTGGTTTGATATCTCCATATCATGACTAATGAGATTCTATCATCAACCAACACCACAATCTAGTCTTGTGTGTCATTGTTGTCTATCTACCTTCCACAATGACATCCGACTAGGGATATAAAAAAATGTACAAACTCTTAACATATGTATGATCTCATCATTCAGGTCCTTAACCTAAAATCATACGTCATTGAGTATTTTCATTCTCTAGACATCAAATCTGTTCTATCATTATCTCATATGACTGAACCAGAAAGAATTGGAAGTTTGCCTTTGATCTTTATCAAATCAATCTTAATGTATCCCACCAATCATCCCATGATTGGCTCTTAGGGCATACATACCAACATAGTAGTCAATTCAATTTCTTATACATACATGTTTGAAGAACCTTCCTTAATATGATCATGACAAATATTCATAGGCTATATGACATATCAAGGAATAGTTGGAAATATTTTGACAATTGATATTAGAGTATGGAATCATGGAAATGAGCTTTTTAAGGAGTTGAGTCAAATGGTCAAATGATATATTTATCACATTATGGGTTGAGTTTACATTTAATGATGATAACTAATTGTCCAATGTTTGATATATGGATTAAGAAGCCTATGAACCGTTCACCATGGACACAAGTTCTAATATTCTAGGACTAAGAACAGAAGGATCTCGTTGGACTCTGGACCTCTCTAAGTGGTGTCCTACATATCCCAAAGATCTCCCTTATCAACCATATAAGATTTGGTTTGGTTAACAATCTCTGTAAGGCCGTGGGGATGGTGCTAATGCAACAATGCTTCACACTAATCGGCAAGGCCACCACCCTTGAAATAGAGTTATCCAACACCATTGTCAACATCCTAATGGATTCTACCCTACACCTCGCCCTCTGTTGGAATGGTGGTATGCAGATCTTCCTGAAGACTTTGACTAGTGTGAAGGAATGATAGCATGTGCAATCTCAAATCTAGGAGTGATGACAAGCTATGTGGCGAAGAAAACATGGGAGGAGGACTCCCTACCTTAAGTTATTGTCTTCCTATGAAATTGTCCCTCTAATAATCTTCTAACATACAGAACATTGGCCTGGTTTGAGGGGAGAGTCAGAATCTCTATGATGAAGAAGAAGATGATGAGGATCTGTGGTCCTCTGTTCATGCCAAAGAGCACCATCAGTGCAGGTCATGAGCACATGATCCCTCTGCTAGCCTATGGACATCGAGGAGGTAAGCATGTGGATGAGGGTGAGAAGAAGACCAAATATCTAATGGGATTCGATTAGTGGACATTCCTATATACAATTGGATCTGGAAATGATGCCCTAGACCTCACCAAGGTTTCATTGTTGTCCCTCCTCTGGTGATGTTTTGCCATGGAAGAAGATGAAGCAGCATATAAAGGTCAAGGTTTCAGTTTTCTGGGGATCTCCACATGGATTCCTTGCGGCAACACTGGCTATAGACTGGGAAGGGTGCTACCTGAGGCTTGCAATATCCAGTGAAAAGAAGAGGAACCTTCGTCGTGAGCTCGGTGTTGGATCCATGAAAACACAACTAATATGGCCATTTTGGTTCTTTCAGGGCTCCTAATAAAAATGAAGTGTTTCCTGATGATGGGAGGAGACTTAGTGGAGGTGGCTCCAAGCTAGGAACCTACCTCGAGGCTCCTCACACGTGAAACAGGTGCAGTGATCTTCTATGCGTGACATGATGAGGAAAATGGGGAGGACATGAGGTGGGTCAAGCGGATCCCGCCAAAGGCGGATCCTTCCCCTGACCCAACTAATTCCCACTCAAGGTATTTGATGTTTTGATTAATTCAAATAATGCATCTTTTTTGCATAAATCATATATGTTCATCTATAACTCAAATGGGATCAAATCTTATATGAATTGTGATCGACTTTTTTTGATATAGACATTGGGCTAGGTTAGGAGTCATGTTTCTAACTCTAGTTTCTTGAATTTCAAAACTTAATCTAATTAGGGTTTATGATAAAGTAATTAAGTTTTGGGTAATAATTACAGGAAGAATAAAGTATGAGATCAGGAATCTTGGAGCAAGAGTTCTTATTGAAACTAGGTAAGTGTCCATGCCTTGGGTTTCAATATAATGTATCTATTCAATTTTTCTCACTTAAGCATGTTTAAAGTTTATGTTACATATGTTATCATGTGAGCCCCTTAATGTTTTAAGAGGTATTCACATATGCACATCTTATTAGGTTACTGCATACATGTTATATGTTCATATTAGATAAGTTAGAATAACATACATGTTCATGTTTAAGATTAGTAAGGAAATTATGGGTAAAACCCAAAGTAAGATAAGATCAAATCAATTAAATAAAATGTCTTATCATGTTTAAGATTAGTAATGTGATTATGGGTGGAAAACCCTATGTACGATAAGATCATGTCAAATCATATTAAGAAAACATAATTAGGCCCTACTCATGAACTTTTATGGAAGGTTGGTGCCTCATGAGCCCCCTTCATGTTGGGTTCAAGCCCAATCTTGTTCACTTTTAGTGTGTTAATTATGTTCATGTTCTTGTTCACTTTTAGTCTGTTCATATGAATGCTCACTTTCATTATGTTTGGTATGTTTATGTTCTTGTTCACTTTTACTGTGTTCAGTAGATTGTTCAATTTTAGTGTGTTCGGTATGTTTATGTTCATTGAGTAGTTGTCTTAATAGGAATGCTTAATCATGTTTATAATACATCTTTAATTAATGTTTATGCAAGTTCAAATCAGTTTTAGGCTTTATCCAAGTTATGTTCATTTATTACTGAAACCCAGCCACATACAAACAATTTGTTGAATGCATGGCTAGGGGCACTATGCCTGCAGGTAAGGAGAAAACTTCGAGGGTAAAGCTATGTTACATGTAAGGAATAGCTCAAGGATATACATATGAGAAAAAGATGTAGTAGGGTGTCATCTATCAGATCCAAGGAGGTTTAATTAGTTTACTTATCATATCATGTATTATGTTCTTTGTGGTACGCCTTGGAAAAAGAATATTGTATATGAGAATCAATGAAAGCATATCTTGTGTAAAGTTATTTTTATTATTGTAATAAATGATATATTATATTTTTGATGTTCCTCGAGTTTGATCCTTATGGTCCATGCTCCTGTGATGTTGTTTTATGGATTGCACTTGGAGGATGCTACAAAAGTGGTATTAGAGAAATAATATAGATGGCCACCAGGAAATATTTTTGCATTCTTATAGCCTTCACCTCTTAGATGAGTCCTATGTGTAAGACTTAGTGAAGTTAGACCAGGTGTTAGTAATAAGATCCTCTTTAAGAAATAAGTATATGTTATCATTATACTCATCTTTAACAAATTATGGAAGTTGTAGATATAGAATATCCTAATTCATAGGTTTATTATACCCAAGATTAAGGGTTCTCCCTTCTAAGAAGATAATTAAGGGTAAATAAAGTAGGATGAAATATATAATAAGTTAAGTTATATGATGATGAAACAATTAGTGATTCAATGATGTTCATATCATTATGGTAGGTAAAGATTCCTCACCTTTGATATATGGCTAGCATTGATGTACAACTATCGATTTATGTATTCCTGAATAATGATTTTGGATCCACATTTTATGATGGTTTTAGAATTTATCTTAAGCATTTTGGTTAAGATCGAGCAAAGAATATATTTTCTTATAATTTTTAATCATGAAGATATTTTATGTTTCTCAATGTTTTTAATTCTCAAACTCTATTGAAATAAGAAATGAAAAATGTATTTTATAAGGATCTTATGTTTTGGAAATTGAAGTTGTTACATATAGAATGCAAGAGATGAAGAGGGATAAGTAAATTTAGGGTTAAGTGTCAATGTGTAATGGGTTTTGAGTGATAACTTCATAGCTTATAGCATATCCTCTTTCTTTCTCAATAGTTTGTGGTATGGGATGCAGATAAAATGAGAACCTTAGAGGATATAATATGAGACAAATAATCTTATTATACTAATCTCCTTCCTCTAGGTGTTTGTGGTATGGGACACTTGTACTAGGAGATGTTGGGAGTGAGTATAATATGATCTAACATCTCTAGATACATATATACACAAGTATGTGTCAAGAGACAACATAAAGAGTTAATGCTAGGAACCCATACATGTGGTCACTTGAAACTAATGGTACTAGAACTACATAAAAGTTCATAAATCATGGTTGATAGTAGATTCTCTGGTATAGAGAATACTATAATGGGCTTAGAGCAATAGCTTTAGGGCTCAGAATACCCTAAATTTGTAATAGTAAGTCTTGTTAGTATGCATGTTCATATAGAGATGCATGCTCTATGTTATCTAGAAATAGTTGAGGAATGTTGAGAATTAAGTCTCTCATGAAAAGGGAAGAAAAATATATTTTGTGATGTCCCCAAATTTTCTAAAACTTAATATAATGAGTGATGTCCAAATTGATATCCTCACCTCAGTTAGAATCCCAATTTAAACACCCCACACTAGGCTAATAAGAAGAAAATCAAAGGAAGTCAGAGGGAAACAACAGTAGCATATGCACATGAACAATAACAAAACCATACAACACATGTTCATAATTAAACATATAATTACAAAATGAATTGTTACAACATTTGAGATTACACATTGAATGATAAAGTTTTACATATACACATTATACATTCTAAAATAGGATCTCGAGACAGCAGGTCCACATGTACATCAGCTCGCCACACAACTCTCAACTATATTGGTTCTTCAGGGGCATATGTCCACAACCTAAACAAAAGATTACATGTGGTACACATTATCACAATATTCAAAACTATTATACTGAGTACGCCTACATGTCTTTTATACACCTCTCATTACTAAGACTGGGCAATAAGATAAAACTAATACTTGGCAGTAATAAACAAATATACAAAAAGAATGCCAGAACAAGAATGTTTATTACCAAAAAGAACATGTATCTTTTAGGCATATTCTCCATTATATCATCCATGCATTTACTACCTAAGAGTTGAATGCATCAAGGCCTTTATGATCTACTACCAAAGATTTGGATCATTTCTCAATGTGATCTACTACCAAAGAGTTGGATCAGTTTCAAGTACTTTACCACCAAAGAGTTGAAGTACTTACTTTCAAGAACTTTACTTCCAAATAGTTGACGTGTTTAGATATAATGGAATAAATGTATTATGTTTGATGTTTAGTAACTATAAGTGTGGAAATTCAAGAAAAATATAATACCAGAACAATCATTTCATCCAATATCATATGCCAAGTATTTGTACACTCATAATACAACCATAATAAGTAGTAGGCCAAGTAAGAGGTAAGGTTGTACCTTGATAACAGATTTACTAAAGATCACATTCTTGATATCATGATATGCTTGGTCAAACCTGATTAATACTAGATCATGCACTATCATCAAATTCCCATCATTTTAACCCTAGTTGATTCATTAGGGTTTTCCTTAGTCATTAGGATATTGTCATCATTAGTTGTCTTATCTTATTAGAATCTAATTTACTAGTCATACATTCCATTTATATTCCAAATTAGGATCCCTTCCTTATTATGGGAAAATATATACCTTAGGTCACATTTATTAATCAATGTTCGGGTTTCTCATCATTTTAAAGACAATTAACATGTAGCATGAGTTTTATGCATCATTGTGATCTCATAATTACATATTAGATTCCCATTGTTGATATGATCTCATAATGTAATTTTCAAAATTTGGTGAGCATATATGTAATTATTGCACATTAATTAAGGTTTTTATCCCTAAGTAGCTATATGAAGTATTTCATATAATTCCAGGCATCAACATTATAATCTCTGATGTTAGATACATTATGAACATGATTATGGATTTAATGACATGTTATCATAATTTAGGCCATCGTTTCTTATTTATTATCCATGAAACAAGTACATAACATCTTACATGATATTATTGACATTAAGCTTCAAAAGACTAATATCATGGTCCCATGTTGTTCAACTCATTTTTCTAAACATTTTGATACCTTGTTTGTATAGTAAAATCATATTAAGGGAATCTGTGTAAGTATAGTAATCAATGATGCTTGGCCCTAGGGGTTTTGAATCAAATGATATTACAAGCTTTGAAATTCATAAGTACGTTGAGGACTTAATGGTTGATACATAAGAAGCCTAACCTTGAAAGAAATGATATGATGCTTACTTAAGGAGGAATACCCTCATAGTTTATGTTTGGAGATTTAAGGTGTTTAAAGTATTATGAAAATCCTAATGTCATGGTTGAGTTAATTTATAACAAGATTATGTTTCATACTTATGAAATATAGGTGCACATATATCACGAAACATGTTAAAGTTATTAACCTATAGGGTAAATGAATACTTGTAAATAATAAACATGTTCATGTACATATTTAAATTTTAGATCAAATAGGTGTAGCACGTGTCTACATCATATTTCATGAACATAATTACTTATGTGGATGAAAATCCTAAAGTTTCAATAAATGAAGAAGGCTTTATGTAGGACTCTACCCTAGATTTTAGCGATAGAACTATGTGGTGGGACTCGACGGTTGTATCTATAAACATCGTGTGGTAGGGATAAAAAAACTTATGTTTAAGGTAGCTAACATAACATGATCGAGACCGACCTATGTTTATGTGCACCATGTTGTGCATCAGATTAGATCATTTCTAGGTGTAGATGTCCATACCTATGATTCATATAATGATTATATAATCATAAGATACATCCATAAATCTATCAAATGAATCATGATCAAATATGTTTCTTGATATTAATGTATGTAAGTGAAAGTTTTATATTAAGAATGATAAGTGATGACACAATAAGAAATGTGATTTTTTATAGGCATCCTTCGAAGGAATAGGTCTCATATTTCTTGGGTTACTTGTTTAATTATTTGAGATAAATTAAATCTTTTCTGACTAGGTATGATGAAGATTGGGAATCTATCCATGAGTTTGAATTTTTTCTCCAATGAGAAACATTCGTCATAAAATTCAGTACAATTTATCTCTTTTTGTTTGGAAGAATTTGAGGACAATATGAATCATGTTATGCTTTTAGTTTAAGTTTGTAATATGAAAGTATGATGATGAGGAGTATCCAGAATACCTTTCAAGGGTTTACATCAAAGCATTATTCTATTGGGTGATACGTGTTATGGTGTGTTATAAGCTATGTGGTTGTATGGAATAGTGGTCTAAGATCACAATAGTATGAACATATATATGATGTTGATATTAGAAAGTGCCTAGAGGAAGTGATTGTTTACTGTTTGTTTGATACTCCTAATGACAAAAATGGTTTTATGGTAAGATGGCAACTACAAGTACTATGGGCTTATCTAGATAAGAGCCCCATGGAAGGATTCATAAAGTTATTAAGAGTAATGTGAAGAAGGTAATGTTAATTTAGTGTTTATATAAGGTTAATGAGCATTTGGGTGCAATGAGCATTTGGGTAAAATAAGATATTCAGAGAAATAACCACTTTGGTGCAAATTTATGTGGAGAAATCACTTTTGTTGACCCACTAATGGAAAGTAATAAGATCATGCTATTGATAAAGAATAACAAGATAATATTTTCTATGCAAACCCTAAATTCGTTCATTGAAAGGAAGGATCATATATGGCCTCGTCTAGAAAGTTGACAACCCATGACCGTGGGTTTTTCCACCTGAAAGGTCATCCAGATTCATAGTTTTGAACCCCTTCAAAAGGTCATTCCTTTGGCCGAAGTCAATGTATAATATGATAAAAATATAAACACCAAATGATGGCTCTAGTGTATATGAATTCCTAGATCAAGTGGGATTCTAGTTACAATAGTGACATGAGGTTTTCTATAGAAATTACATAAAAATAATTTAATTTTTTGGATGATAATTAATTCCTTGACTCATAATATCCTAGAGTTAAATAATAAGTAATGATCTTAATAGACACCTTAACTTTACCTGAGAGAAATGGAGAATAATATGAGTGTGATGGGCTAGATGATGATATTTCATGTGGTACGAGAAGACTTTGATGCATGTATCAAGTGGTATGATGGTAGTTATTACTACTAAGTGTGATGAATAACAGATACTTATAACACTAACACTTTTAGATGACGATTATGTTTGCCTCAAGGTTCATGAATAGAGACACATCACAATATTTTACAATATATGTATCCATTATTATCTTAAAAAAGGTTTTGTGGGATCTAACAATGATTTGATGATACAATCAAAGTTAATAAGTGGAAGTGTAAATAAGAAATATTATCACATTTCTATGATGGGTAGATGTAGGATCTTTTTAGATGAATATTGAGGATGAAATTTCTTTAAGGTGGGTAGAATTGTAACATTCTATTTTTTAAGGTTTTATCATCCAATGGAATCTACTGGGATTTGTAGACCTTGTTTTCATCAAACCCTGTATGAGGGAAATTAGGAGGGATATCGAGTCTAAAAGTTTCAAAACTAACAAAAGAATGGTCATTGTGAAAGAAGCTACAAAGGATGATGATCTAGAACTAGTTGCAAGTGTGTGATGAGCGATGACTAAAGATGAAGATCTCATGCTCATGTGATATGTGTGGAATTATGTAACTAGATTCTTACTCATATAGTTGAGTAGTCAATTCAATTTCTTATACATGCATGTTTGAAGAACCTTCCTTAATATGATCATGATGAATATTCATAGGCTATATGACATATTAAGGAATATTTGGAAATGTTATGACAATTGACATTAGAGTATGGAATCATGGAAATGAGATTTTTAAGGAATTGAATCAAATGGTCAAATGATATATTTATCTTATTATGGACAAAGTTTACATTTGATGATGATAACTAATCGACTAATGTTTGATATATGGATTAAGAAGTGTATTGATAGTTCATGATGGACATGAGTTCTAGTATTGTAGGAATATGAACATAAGGATCATGTTGCACTATGAACCTCTCTAAGTGGTCTCCTACATATCCCAAAGATATCGCTGATCAACCATATAAGATTTGGTTTGGCTAAAGATCTCTGCAAGGTCGTGGGGGTGGGGCCAATGCAATAATGATTCACACTAATCAACAAGACCACCACCCTTGAAATAGAATCATACAACACCATCATCAACATCCCTATGTAGTCTACCCTACACCTCTCCCTCTGTCATAAAGGTGGTATTCAAATCTTTTTGAAGACATTGACCTGCACAAAAGAAATGGTAGCATGTGATATCGCAAATCCAAGAGTAGCGATGAGCTCTGCAACCAAGAGAACCTGGTAGGAGGACTCCCTGCCTTAAGTTGTCATTTCCTATGAAATTGTCGCTTTGCTAATCTTCTAGCATACACAACATTGGCCAAGTTTGATGGGAGAGTCAGAATCTCTATGATGAAGAAGAAGAAGATGAGGATTTGTGGTCCTCTGCTGATGTCAAGGAGCACCATCAATGCGGGTCATGAGCACCCGATCCCTTCGCAAGCCTATGGACATTGATGAGGTAGCATGTGGATGAGGGTGAGAAGAAGACTAGATCTCTCATGAGAATTGATTAGTTGACGTGCCAATATAGGACTGGATCTGGTCGTGATGACCTAGACCTTACCAAGGTTATGTTGTAGTCCCTCCTTAGGCAATGATTAGCCATGGAAGAAGATGAAGCAGTAGATAAAGGTTGAGATTTTAGCCGTCTAGGGATCACCACATTGAGTCCCTGTGGCGGTGTTGGCTACAAATAGGGAAGGGTACTACCTGAGGCTTCCAACAATCGGTCGACAAAAGAGAACTTCCGCCTTGAGCTCATTGTTGGATCTATGAAGTCACAACCTGAATGGTCGTTTCAGTTCTTTTAGGGCTCGTGATGAAAATAGAGTGTTTTCAGACAATGGGAGAAGACTTGGTGGAGGCGACTCCAAGCTGGGAACCCACGTCAAGGCTCCACACTTGTGAAACATGTGTGTTAATCTCTTGTGAATGACATGATGGGGAAAAAGGGGACAACATGAGGCAGGTCAAGCGGATCCTGCCCAAGGAGGATCCTTCCCCAGTCCCAACTAATTCACACTCAAGTTATGTGATGTTTTGATTAATTCAAATAATGTATCATTTTCTCATTAATCATAGATGTTAATCTATAACTCCAATGGGGTCAAATCTTAGTTGAATTTTGATAGATTTTTTGAGATGTAGCCATTGGGATAGGTTAGGAGTCATTTTTTTGACTCTAGTTTATCAGATTTCAACACTTAACCTAATTTGGGTTTATGAGAAAGTAATTAAGTTTTGGGTTATAATTACAGGAAGACCAAAGTCTGAGATGAGGAATCTAGGATTAAGATTTCTTGTTGAAACTAGGAAAGTGGTCTATGCCTTGAGTTTTAATGTACTTCATTTATTCAATTTTTTCTTGCATAATAATGTTTAAAGTTTATGTTACATATATTATCATGTGAGCACCTTAATCTTTTAAGAGGTATTCATATATGTACATCTTATTAGATACACCATGTACATGTTATATGTTCATATTAGATAAATTGGAATAACACACCTCTTCATGTTTAAGACCCATAAGGCAATTATGGGTAGAAACCCCAAGTAAGATTATGTCAAATTAGTAAAATAAAATGTCTTGTCATATTTAATATCAATAATGTGATTGTTGGTGGAAAATCCTATGTAGATAAGAACATGTCAGATTAGATTAAGAACAAATAATTAAGCCCTACTCATGAACTTTTATGGAAGGTTGGTGCCTCATGATCTCCCTTCATTATTGGGTACAAGACAACTCCTATTCACTTTTAGTGTATTCATATGACTGTTCACTTTGAGTGTGTTTGGTATGTTTATGTTCTTGTTCTCTTTCAGTGTGTTCATATGACTTTTCACTTTCAGTGTGTTTCCTATGTTTATGTTCCTGTTCACTTTCAGTGTGTTCTGAAGCTATTCACTTTCAGTGTGTTTGGTATGTTTATGTTCATTGAGTAAGTGCCCTAATACGAATGCTTAATCATGTTAAGAATACATAATTAATTCATATTTAGCATTTATGCAAGTTCATATTAATTTTAAGCTTTATCCATGTTATGTTCATTTATTATTGAAAACGAACAACTTTCAAACGGTGTGTCCAATGCATGGCTAGGGGCATGATGCCCAAATGTAAGGAGCAACCTTAGAGGATAAAGCTATCTGACATGCAAGGACTAGCTCAAGAAACTACATATTAGTACAAGACTTGGTGGGTTCCATATATTAGATCCAAGGAGGTTTAATTAGTTTACTACTAATATCATGTATTATGTTCTTTGTTGTAAGCATTGGGAAAAAATGTTGTATATGAGAATCAATGAAACCATATCTTGTTTAAAGTTATTTTTATTATTGTAATGAATGATATATGTTGTTTGTAATGTTCCTCGAGTGTAATCCTTATGGTCCATGCTTTCGTGATGTTGTTTTATGGATTGCACTTTGGGGATGCTACAATTGCCATCCTAATAGCATCTCAGATCCTCTCATCTGGTGCATATCCATAACAACAAAATGATAGGATATATGAATTTGTCGACTTTAACTAACACACCCTCGCATATCCATATAGACTCACAATTGATCCATTTTCCAAATGGATTGTCATAGTCATCTTAGTTGGTTTCTTTAAATCCAATTTCCAAAAGGTAGCAAGTGGCATGAGATTTATGCTTGCTTTAGAGTCACACTATGCTTGATGGAAATGTTTGCTACCTATGAAACAAGGAATGCAGAAGCATCCTAGGTCCTTTCTTTTGACCGGTAGCCTTTCTTGTATCATAGCACTCAGCACTTCATCAACATGCAAGATATCTATGTCTTTTGTACATCTCTTTTTGTTCATGATGTCCTTCAAGAATCTTCCATATACAGGAAGGTGTTCTATCACCTCCACAAATGGGATGTTGATGTGGATCTTTTCGGAAGATGTCAAAGAATTTCTTGAACTTCTTTTTCTCCTTTCTTGGCTTCAGACTATCCAAGAATGGAACATGTGGCTTCTCTGCACATTTGTGTGGAGGAATGTATGGCGCATTAGGGAAGTCCTCCCCTAAGGTTGCTTCAATGCAACCTTCTAGTACATAATTCGGCATGTCTCATGTAGATGGGATGATCAATGAATACTCCTTCTTAGGTACATGTGCTTCCTTATTGACTGTGATGGATCCCGTAAGGAGTAGAACCAACACTTGTTCTTATTGCATATGTGTAAAGACCAAGTCTCTACTATAAACATGATAAACAAATAATCAATTGGATAGTAGCGGAAGAATAAAATCTTGACGTTATTCAAAAATGTATAAAGAGTACATTACAAAATTTTCCCAAATGGGAGTACAACTTTATACAAGCACAAGGATCTAGGTAGAGGAAGACTTAACTAATACAACATTGTCTCCAAACAAACAACTATATAACATAAAAGCAAACATGATCACTCAAGCTATATATTCCTTTCTTCTTATCCTAGCCTTAGGTTCACCAAGCTTCCATGCGCACTCTGATCCCTATCCTGGATGGTTGGGGTCATCCAGCAAGAGAGAGATAAAAGGTATGTGTAAATAAAAAGGAATAGGACAAATAATAATAAAAAGCTTTGCAATATAAAAGATTCTCTACAATAAGAAATTTAAAAGAAATGGGTCCAATATATGAATATGAGAGAGAGAAACTGCCACATTTAAATATCAACAATTATCACATTTACATGAATATAAATTATGACTCAACATCCTCTCAATGTAGGGTGAGGCACCTACCGGACCTCACCAATGGCAGGGGGACTAAAACCCCAGTGCCTAAAAAGTGGCAGGGGGACTAAAACCCCAATGCCTAATATATAAAATGGCAGGGGGACTAAAACCCCAGTGCCCGGCAGGAGGACTAAAAGCTCAGTGCCCTGTGGGTGGTTTGTACTCATGTACACTACATTGTCAATTGGCCAATAACTATATCATGCATAAACATTCACTTGGCAGCATAGTGAAAAGTAGAACAAAATAACATCATAGCATTGGGAATAAAACCCAAGAATAAACAAATAGGCCATCATAGGCCACAACCATATCCAAGAGTTCCAAGAATTAAAAGAGTCAACAAGCATCAACATTATACAATGTTCCAAATATTTCAAAGGGATAAGCCAACATAGGCAATAACAAGATTACAACATTTCCATGTAAAGGAGGCAACATATGTAGTAGCATGATTCACATGTTCTAAAGTATGAGCCACAATGGCATTAGACGCATAAAATAAGTAAAGAGCCAAATATGCATTTCGGAGAATAAAAAGGCTAGCACAATAATGATTGTGGGGTTGGAAAAGACCCAACTGAGAGATTAGGATTGTTTGCACAATAATCATCCACATAGATTCCACATACCAAAAATAGGAATCCCATACTGAAATAGTGCTCACATACCTTAGATTAAATACATTACCATCACATCCATCAAACAGATTGTATCACCATCCTATTATATCCTAGTTATAAACATAACACATGTATTAATATATATAAAAACATAAATCATAGGAAAAACCCTAATTTTACAAAACTACGATTTAAGGTTCAAAACCAAGCCCAAATGATTACACATAATCTACTGATTAAGAAAACATATTTTATTATATAAAACAGAGTTAAAATGAATTAATTATGTATTTTAAAACATTTACATATTAAAAATGCCAAACAAAGCAAACTTCGGAAAACCCTTGAGAATCAGGTCTCAAAAATCATAAAATTAGATTCTACATTAAAAATCCTTTCCATCGACTATTTATTCATATTTTTCTGACAAAGGATCGATTTACTATGAATTAAGTAAACCTGACCAATCAGAAATTAAGCAAAAAGCCACGTAGGCAAAATAAAAAGCGATTGGGCCACTGAGACCGGGCCCACGCTGATGCGGACCAATCAGAATTGGCCGCATCAGCAGGTCCACCTTCGCTGACCAAGGTCACAGGGAAGGGAGCAAAGACGGGAAAAGACTGACCTACCCTTGCTCGCAAAATCAATCAAATAAAACGACGAGGGCATTAAGGTCATTTGCACTTGTCGATTGCTTTGCGATAGCAAGAAGAAACCGAGGGATAAAAAGACGATAATACCCTTGCTTTGTAGAGTTGGATGCCAGAGGGGCGAGGGTTGCCCTGGTCATTTACTGACCAGGCATCCTCTTGCTCTCGCCATGGCGCTGGAGCCATCACTGGAGCTCGACTCCAAAGCTCCAAATCACCCTCAGGCGCGCAATCGAGAACGGGAAACCGGAAATGAGTCCATTGGGACCTGGAAAAGCCGAAGGGATCCTCGCCACAAGGCGGGAACCTCAGGAGCGCACAATCCCGCCGGACACAGCCAGCGAGCAGGGGAGGGAAAAGTCGAGGTCAAACTACGGCAAACAGAGAGCGGAAATTCCAGCTAAGGCTTCCGTCGGATTTGTGGATGAAAGGCGGATCGAGGGAAGTAGTCGGTCAGAGAAGAGAAGCAACAAAGCTCAAAAAGGATAGGCACCGACGGAGCTTCTTCAGGAAGCTTTAGGGTATCTATAGGACCAAGTGATCGGGGGTGTTTCGAGGAAAACAGAGGGCATAAACGGGGAGAGCGGGTGCCGAAGTTGCTCACCTAGCGCTCAATTGGCCGGAGATGGTTGGAGGTACGAGCAACAGGTCGAGGTCACCAGAGAAGAAGATGGAGTAGGTCAGTCTGCCCCGGGCATGGAGAGGTGAAATTGAAGGAGGAGGAAGGTTTAAGGTGATGTTAGGGTGCTATTAGGCACCTTATATAGCCGGGATGACGGCCGATGGTGCTGTTGTGAAAGGGGGTGGAGAAGAGTGTTTTAGGCATTTCGCCAACAGACAACAGAGGATAATGAGCTAGGGCTCATTTGAAACGTCGGCGAGAGGCGGATTCAATGGGACAAAAATCACACGAAACGGTGGAGACGAGCGGGAGAACAGAAACTGAGGAAGCAAGGGGTCGGGACTGTTCCCTGACCCGCGAGTGGTTGGAGGAAGGGGATGATTCCCCCACCGTTGGATCGAGGGTCCAACCAGTCCGGGCCGTCAGATGGCACGCAGACCCAAGGGGCGCGTGACAGAGCGAAAAATAACGGAACCATAGCGTTACGCATCAAATTAATGAAATCAATTAAGCTACTGTATTCATACCATAATAAAAGCTTATAAAATAGATTTGAAGGGTCAAATCAACTCCAAAAGCCACCAAAATTTAACCAAAGGCTGATAATGACGAATATTACAATGCTATGCAATCACTTTCTCGTTTAATGCATAATATGGCCATTAATAAATATATGGCTCATAAAAGAGTATAATAATATATTAAAATCAAGGAATTATATGAAAAAGCTACATTAATGAGAAACATGTGAGTAAATTCGACATATAAAACACATTAGGGTACAAATAATCATTTCTCAACAAAATAACATATTAATGTGAATTAAAATCATATTTTGAGGAGAGAGAAACAATAAAGGTTAATATACACATATATGAACTCAAATACATATTAAAAATAATATATTTATCCAAAAAGCTCCAAATAAATATAATCTACTATATTATCCCATAAATGACCAAATTACATAATTAACCCTAACTTATCTCCTAATGTGGGTTATTTGTGCAAACACCCCCCTCATTTACATAAATGAGGGTAAATAGTGATTTCAACCTCAGATTGTGCTCAAATTGCACAAGGAGTCCAAGAATGATCCCAAAAGGATGGGAAATTTATGGAAAAGGTCCAAATGGACTCGAAGGTCAAGAAAAGATCAAAAGTGGGTAAATTGCAGGGAAGACCCTGAGTTTCAGTATGTTACAGCACACCACCCCTTAAAGAGGATTTCGTCCCCGAAATCACAACAAGAGGAAAGAGAGGGTGAGTGTGTAACATCCCAACCATAAACAACTAGGTTATAACCCTTAATCTAGGGTACCACATAAATCTACATAAGTCAGGTGTTACTAAGGTTTCCACAAAACCTATAGCCTTTTATCAAACTCAAATTAACATCTTGTTGCATAAACTCTATCATGAAAAGGCAGCATATCTATTATACTATCATTTGTGCCACATTTTATCCAAAACAATTATATCTCAATAATATATCATGTGTATTTCCCTCATCAAGGGTTTTAAGCACAATTAGGGTTTTCTAAGCCATTACAACATATATTAATGAATTAGGTTAAAAATCTAAATAACTCAATATTACTATCCATTAACTACATCATGTGGGATTATGTCATATAATTTTATCCAACAAATTATTAATCTAATAACAAGACTAAATGTGTCACATTAATGGCTTATATCTAAGTTACATATTGGCACAACATCTAACATACCCGTATCCATGACATCACTAATCATATTCTCTCACAATACTAATTACTATGAATTAACCTCACATTATATGAATCTAATTACTCATTATCATATTACTGATTTGATCCATAAACCAATAAGATGATCAATGAGATGTATTTTAGTCAACAAGGTGCTATGCCTAACATGTGTTGATAATTAGGTCACAAATATGATTAAGGGATTATAATCCATTTACATGCATTAAGGTATATCATGTGATGACACCTAATGTCACTAGAGTATCATGAAAGGCATGAAGGGTATATATGTACATATGTTGTCAAGGCTAGATGATTACATCCTAGGGTTTAGGTCAACATGACCATTACATGCTAAAGCATCCTTAGGGTGTATTTTACCATACACATTTTACCATTAGGGTGACTTAATCAAAACTAGGAATATCCACATATGAATAATTAATGATTATGTGCATCAAGAATAAATTAAGGTTCAAGCATACAAATTATATGACTTATCCATTTATTATAAAAAAACAAGATGAATTACAAATATATTAGGTTTATTAAACTCTAAACACATAAGCTCTCTATTCCCATGTCTAAGGAGTTAGAGTTTCTTGATTTCAAGGCATTGAGGGACTCCAACCCCCTAAAGAGGATTTCGTCCTCGAAATCAACAACCCCAAAATCTATCAAGGTACTAACACTACCTTTCCACTTAAAGGGTGACTAAGTCAAACTATTTTAAGGGTATAAGATCCAACATTAAAAGTCTTACTAAAATATATCTTCCAACTCAAGGTATAGCATAGGGTTCACTAAACCTTAAACATGGAAATCTAAGGCTCACATAAGATACTTAGGGATTACGAGATGATTTTTGTTTGAGAAAAGAAATCAAATCATCATTAAGGGTTATAAAGGTTACTCAACAATAAGGCAATATGTCTAAAGGTAGACTATTTCGAGCTGTCCGTTTCAGATCAGGCCAGGCCAGGTCATATGAGCTCAGGAGTCCTCGTTACCAAGCTAGTGGGGCGGAGGAAAATATTGCCAGCCCCTAAGCTCTGACCCTTTCTAGACACCATCACTTCAACTTCTTGCTCTAATAGTTACTCAATTAGACAATTCACCAAAAAGTTGACAAATTTTATTTCTAATATGAAATTATTATGATCCTAAATCAGACATTCTTTATAGGTCAACTCTAAGGTGAAAACTTACTATAGGGAAACTATATAAGATAAGGGTTCTATCTAGGAGACAATTTTGAACTAGTCAAGAATCCGACTACCTTGATGCTCTGATACCATGCTGTAAAGACCAAGTCTCTACTATAAACATGATAAACAAATCATCAATTGGATAGCAGTGGAAGAATAAAATCTTGACGTTATTCAAAAATGTATAAAGAGTACATTACAAAATTTTCCCAAATGGGAGTACAACTTTATACAAGCACAAGGATCTAGGTAGAGGAAGACTTAACTAATACAACATTGTCTCCAAACAAACAACTATATAACATAAAAGCAAACATGATCACTCAAGCTATATATTCCTTTCTTCTTATCCTAGCCTTAGGTTCACAAAGCTTCCATGCGCACTCTGATCCCTATCCTGGATGGTTGGGGTCATCCAGCAAGAGAGATATAAAAGGTATGTGTAAATAAAAAGGAATAGGACAAATAATAATAAAAAGCTTTGCAATATAAAAGATTTTCTACAATAAGAGATTTAAAATAAATGGGTCCAATATATGAATATGAGAGAGAGAAACTGCCACATTTAAATATCAACAATTATCACATTTGCATGAATATAAATTATGACTCAACATCCTCTCAATGTAGGGTGAGGCACCTACCGGACCTCACCAATGGCAGGGGGACTAAAACCCCAGTGCCTAAAAAGTGGCAGGGGGACTAAAACCCCAGTGCCTAATATATAAAATGGCAGGGGGACTAAAACCCCAGTGCCCGGCAGGAGGACTAAAACCTCAGTGCCCTGTGGGTGGTTTGTACTCATGTACACTACATTGTCAATTGGCCAATAACTATATCATGCATAAACATTCACTTGGCAGCATAGTGAAAAGTAGAACAAAATAACATCATAGCATTGGGAATAAAACCCAAGAATAAACAAATAGGCCATCATAGGCCACAACCATATCCAAGAGTTCCAAGAATTAAAAGAGTCAACAAGCATCAACATTATACAATGTTCCAAATATTTCAAAGGGATAAGCCAACATAGGCAATAATAAGATTGAAAACCTCTAGAGGGGGGGTGAATAGAGTTTTATGATAATTTTAAAATAATTTAAACTCAAGGAACCACAAAGAAAGATTGGACAAAGAGACACAAGGGTTTAGAGTGGTTCCTAGCCTTAGCAAATACTAAGGTAGTCAGTCCACTACCCGGTTGCTTACCCAACCGGGATTTGAAAAGAAATTATTTTATTACCTCGCAAGGACTTTACATAAAATACATTTCTTTTCCCTAAACCCTTCAAGCAGCCTTCACCTAGAAGTAATCGCCCAACTCGAAGCAGCCTTCCCTTGAAGTAGATGCACCAACACCCGTTGCACCAGCCTTCTGAAGTAGCTTCCCGTGCGATAGCCTTCTTGAAGTAGCTTGAAGTCCCCTTCTCCACCTGAGAAGTCCACCCTCTCCAATCCGCAGCCTCCAACCCTAGGAGTAGCAAGGAGAGTACAAGGAATAAATAGGAACAAGAAAGAAATACAGAAATTACAATACCGTTGTAAGCACAAGGCTTGATTTTCCTATATCAAGCGTTTGGATCTCCCAACCAAGATATATAGCAATGTGATTATTATGTGTAGGAGATCCTAGTCTATAGGACACGAAACGGTAGCAATATGAATGTATAACAAGTGTGGGAATTGCACTATTGCTCTAAACAGATTGCCAATGTAGTGTATCTCAAAGATTGCACAATTGAGTATATAAGTATATTCTAGTGTCCTATGGCTTGTCCTATTTATAGGAATGGCCTAAGTATGCTTAAGGACGTTCTAGACAACTTCTAGGGGGTTCCTAGTGCTTAACTAGCCGTTAGGAATAAGTTAGGCGCATTAGCAACGGCTAGTTAATTAATTCTGCAGTTGTTGTCAGAGACCATCTCGGTCGAGGACTTGTCGACCGAGATGCCCAGTCGGTCGAGGATTTGTCGACCGACAGGCTCTCTGGATTAACGTTTATTTGCAACTGTCAACTGCTATGTCTAACGGCTACTTTTGGTCGATCTCGGTCGAGAAGTTTGTCGACCGAGAGTGTCTCGGTCGAGGAGTGTGGTCGACCGAGATTGACTCTGTTTTCAATCTTTCAATTAAGATACTAAGTGAGTGCATGAGTGTGCATTATGTGATCCTATTAGAAGGAGATGTCCTAACTAAGTGTATTGTTTAGATAGGGAGATCTAACGCTTGATTTACATGTAGTCTAAGTACTTGTACATTATATATTTGTACAAGTTTACATATGATTACATTGCATGACATTTATAAACATTCAAGCGTAAGGATTCCCTAGAACTTTGTCATCACCTTGTTCCTGCACACTTAAGTAGCTCGTTAGATTAATAAGAATGAAATGTTTGTCATCATCGAAACAAAGGGATTTATCATAATATCCAATGTATCCAACAATCTCCCCCTTTTTGAAGATGACAAACATTTCCTAAATATGAAATAAGGAAATATAAAGTATATGAGTTTCATACCTGAAAATTTACCTTTTGTAGCCATTTATGTTTTTCAAGTAAGTGTTGGCCAAGATGTGATGAAACTCTTTTATATATATTTTTATATTCTTTCTCCCCCTTTGTCATTTCAAAAATATCCAAGTTGAATGTTTTATTTTTCTTCTCCCCCTTAATATAATGCTCCCCCTTAATTAGATATCCTATTAGGAACATTGATTTTTATCTAATTTATCCACAATTTGTTTCTCAATCATTCGCAAAGGATGTTAAGCCTTGAAATGAAATGAGATGCCTTTAAGCATATGATGAAATGTATATGGATTTCTCATATATCAAAGGATGTTAAGCCCTAGATTAAATGAGAATCCTCTAAGCTTAGAGTACCTGAAAATGTCTCCATCCAAATGCAAGGGATGTTAAGCCCCATTTTGGGTAGAGAGTTCCTTCAAGTACAAGATACCAATTTCAATAAATTCATAACTTTCTTGAAAATATTCAGTTATACATAGTGATTTCAAAGTTTTTGTAAGCTTCTTTTAAACAATGATCAAAGTTTTAATGATCTCCCCCTTTTTCTTATGCTTTGCTCCCCCTTCGATAGATATCTCAAATGAAAGTTTGAATACTCAGCAAATATATAAAATGTCCAAGATTTTAACAAAGATGTATGCAATTATGTCAATCTGGAAAAACAGAAACCCAGTCGGTCGACAGTTGCTCGACCGACAATGTTCTCGGTCGACTAGTTGCTCGACCGAGAATGTTTCTGGAGAACTATTTTGTTATTTGAAAATTTAATTTTAATTTGTAATAGTTGCCTGTTTTAATTATTATTATTCCCTTATTTGTTATGCTCTACAATAATGAACTGATAACCCATATTTTGAAGATGTCATCATAAGCCAAACAAATAACCATGCAAATTTCATTCAATATCATGAAGAAGATTACAATCATATAGAATTTGACTAATCATTTGTATTACAACTATTACAACTCCAACACTTCACAGGAAAGATTTAAGAATTACATCGATGTCCGGATCTTTCCCAAGAAATGGCTCGGCTCCATAGTATTGGACCAGAGTTTTCCAATCCAAAGCACCAGTTGTAGTCAACGCATATGCTTCCAGGAAAGTGGGAACTCGGTCAAAACGGAAGTGAGCAGCTATGTCTTGCAATTGTATGGAAGAAAATTGAGTATGTGCAAGATCCATTGATGGTGAAGGTGGAGGTTGATAGTAGTTGTATGAGGGGTTAAATGGGTTGAGCATGCCAGGGTTTAAAGAATGCGGATATTCATCGGTTTGGTTAGGAGAAAGGTTTTGCATTCTTTGATTTAAGTATGTCATGGCATGGTGATTGTAGTTTAATTGTCTACTAAGATGGTATTGGGAGCCAGCAATATAAGTAAGGGTATTTTGGATGGGATCAATGGAAAGGTTAGTAGGAGGAGGGGGTGGTATATCCTGATGTGATGACTCTCCTTCTACTCTTGCCCTTTTATGGCCAAAGTCAATTCCCATCTTCTCTACGGTGTTCTTACTTATCTTTGGTGGTCTACGCTGCCATATGTATCCCATATCTTCAATGTTTGACTTAAGAAAATGTTGAGTAATCTGGCATACAAAATCGGCATATGGTGGATTGCCAGAAAACTCAAGCATATTTTTAAGTATTATGCGAATGAAGTTGATGGGAATTTCTTTTATGATAGCATAAATTAGACACATACGGAAGATAGGAACCTCGGATTTATTGGCTCGTGGATGTATGTTGGTGGAAACAATGAGGTTTACTATTCTACATGCCGGTTTTAGGTTTATTGCATAATAGGTTCCCCTATCTTCATGACAAGTGGTATTGGCTTGAAATATGGCTCTTTTTATATCACTAAGACTAGTGGTGTGGTCATCATGGGAAAATAAATTTATTGGATTGCCGGTGGAAAGGTCAAGGAAATCTTGATATTCATCTATATCAATTTCAAGCATGTCAAGAATATCCCCTTCGGAAAATTTAAAACTATGCCCATTGACCATGGTGTAGAAGAAAGTGGTGTCATTTTCGGTGTGGGATAGAAGATTGGCATAGAATTCGTTGACTACCTTAATGGAGTAGGAAGGAAAGGATGGATTGATGAAGTCCTTCAGCTTTTGTACTCCAAAGAGATGCTCCAGGTCGACTATGTTGATGAAGTCCATCACTTCGACCGGACGTCGGGGAAGAGGAGCTTTAGAGGAAAGCCGAAAGTATCTATCTCCAGCATCTCCGTCGACGAAGGCGATGTCATTGATGATCGTCAGTGGCGGAGTGGCTTCCCGATCTTCTCTTCTTTTTCTTCCGGCAACTTTCTTCTTCCCACGGACAGTTGATGATGAGGCCATTGTGTTTCTTGAGAGTGGAGAAGAAGCAAGGAAGATTTGAGGGTAAGAGTGCTGAAGGATTGCACGAAATTGCACTAGAGATGGACTATGGAAGCAAGGAAATGCAAGTGTGAGTAAGTGGCTCGTTTTTGCACTTATTTATAGAATTCCAGCGACCCGGTCGGTCGACGACTCGTTGACCGAGCGTCCGCAACGGTCGAGTTGCAGACGCGCCACTTGGTCCTCCAACGGTAAAGAAAACGGTCATAACGGTCGGGTCGTAACGGTCATATCCAACGGCTATTTCTCGGTCGAGCGCTTGTCGACCGACGTTGTCTCGGTCGAGCACTCGTCGACCGATAGTTCGTCCGATACTGAGTCTGTTTAGAATTTGTCGATCGAGTGAGATGGGCTGACCGAGTGATTCTCGGTCGACGAAGTCGTCGACCGACAGACTTACTGAGTTCAAATTTTTTGACTGAATTTTAATGCAAATCATAGAACATTTTTGTAGAGCATATGTATATGTATATTCCAAGGGAGTAATAATATTTAAGGTTTCTAATTACCACAAATGATTTAACGTTTTGATTTAAAAATATGCTAAGATTAAGTTCAATAAAATAATGTTCAAATAAACAATTTTTATCAAAGTTTATTTTAGGTCGGCCTTGATTACGACCATGGCGCCCCTTGGTCAAATTTTATTTTAACCAAGAGGCATATTCTGCAGGTTTCCAGTATGAATCATTCATATGCAAAGTATGAGTTCTGCAGATAGCTTGCAAATATCAATTTGAGACTAATTATGAGAGCTTAATAAGGACATCAAATATGATGAAGCATATTCAAGAATAATATCCATTCATGAATTTAAGATTACTTTGGATAGACTAAAATAAGTGATGCTTAATATAAAAGCACACAAAAATTTATTTGAAACATTTTATTCATTGCAAGTATTTCTGAAAAAGAAATGTGCAATAAAAGAATGATTAAATAGAAATGTAAGCATGATCAGTTAATATTTATTCCATATAATCTTTCAAGAATAATTTTCACATACAATGTAAAGATTTACAGCAGTCTGAGAACAGTGATATGCTCGGTCGACAATTTCTCGACCGAGGATTATTCGGTCGACAACTTCTCGACCGATCAAGTTTCTGGAAACTGTTTCAGAAATATATTTCAAGTGCAATATAGGTTGTGTCTTATTCAGAGATCAGTTTGAGATAAACATATGTGTATCAAGGTGCTATTAACTCTTTTAATGTTTGATTTTGTTATCCCTAAATGTTAAGTTGAGATAGACATAAGGATATACAAATTAAGGTCTTTGGTCATATCTCAACTTAGTCGAACCTATTTAATTTGGGGTTTTTGGAACCCATACCATCTCGACATGCTTTTTCTTGTATGGGCATGAAAAAGAATAATGTCCAAGGCGTGAGCAATAATGACAACAAATTGAATCAACCTCAAGCCTTTTTCTATGGTTTTGATCTAGGTTATTCTTGGGTATATACATTTTTGTGCCTCTAGGTATATAAGCAGATTGACTCGCTTGTGTTCTTCTAGGTTGTTGATGGGATTTCTCATTAGGCTTATAACCTAGTCCTCTTCTCCCTATTTGATGATAGGAATTTTCTAATATTCTATCAAGGATTCCATTGTTGCTTAACTTACTAACTTCTTGTTGCAACTTAACGATCTCATCCATTCTTTTCTTGATATCTAATTTTGCTTGGTCTAGATTGGATGATAACATATTTCTTTCTTTCACTATATTGTCATAATCTACATGGGTGCACAATATAGGTTGTTTTTGAAAATCATTTAATTTTGTAAGCAATTCAGCTTTTTCTTGACATAGAAGATCATAGTTTGTTTCTAGAGTAAAGATCTTTACTTCACTGTTACTTAGAGATGATTTCAAGGTACGATTATCAGACATAATGCTGTCTTTTTCAAAACCAAGAGTATTCAATTTAGCATATAAATCGTCATTTTCGGATGTAAGAGCAAGAAGTCTAGCATTTAGATCATCATTTTCTTTACTGGATTTCTTTAACTTCTTTTTGCATTCAACATATTTATTATGTGTTTCTTCAATAATAGCAACTAACTCCTCCTTGGGTAAATCAAGCAAGCTTACCTCTTCTTCTTCTTCCTCACTTATTGTAGCAACGAAACACTCTTTATGTGCATCTCCTTTCTTTGACCTCCATGGACATTTAGACGTAGAGTGCTTTGTTCCTAAGCACCAATTGCAACTTGTCGAACTTTGGTCCATGTTCCTTTTCTTGTGGTTGTAGTCACCTCCTCCCTTTATCTCTTCAAGACCTTGTTAGGGCTCCTTGAAGCCTGCTCTGATACCAATTGAAAACCTCTAGAGGGGGGGTGAATAGAGTTTTATGATAATTTTAAAATAATTTAAACTCAAGCAACCACAAAGAAAGATTGGACAAAGAGACACAAGGGTTTAGAGTGGTTCCTAGCCTTAGCAAATACTAAGGTAGTCAGTCCACTACCCGGTTGCTTACCCAACCGGGATTTGAAAAGAAATTATTTTATTACCTCGCAAGGACTTTAAATAAAATACATTTCTTTTCCCTAAACCCTTCAAGCATCCTTCACCTAGAAGTAATCGCCCAACTTGAAGCAGCCTTCCCTTGAAGTAGATGCACCAACACCCGTTGCACCAGCCTTCTGAAGTAGCTTCCCGTGCGATAGCCTTCTTGAAGTAGCTTGAAGTCCCCTTCTCCACCTGAGAAGTCCACCCTCTCCAATCCGCAGCCTCCAACCCTAGGAGTAGCAAGGAGAGTACAAGGAATAAATAGGAA
Organism: Alisma plantago-aquatica; assembly: GCA_963693085.1. Taxonomy (NCBI): domain Eukaryota; kingdom Viridiplantae; phylum Streptophyta; class Magnoliopsida; order Alismatales; family Alismataceae; genus Alisma; species Alisma plantago-aquatica. The sequence continues at coordinate 1,546,378,641 of OY856409.1, forward strand.
CAAGAAAGAAATACAGAAATTACAATACCGTTGTAAGCACAAGGCTTGATTTTCCTATATCAAGCGTTTGGATCTCCCAACCAAGATATATAGCAATGTGATTATTATGTGTAGGAGATCCTAGTCTATAGGACACGAAACGGTAGCAATATGAATGTATAACAAGTGTGGGAATTGCACTATTGCTCTAAACAGATTGCCAATGTAGTGTATCTCAAAGATTGCACAATTGAGTATATAAGTATATTCTAGTGTCCTATGGCTTGTCCTATTTATAGGAATGGCCTAAGTATGCTTAAGGACGTTCTAGACAACTTCTAGGGGGTTCCTAGTGCTTAACTAGCCGTTAGGAATAAGTTAGGCGCATTAGCAACAGCTAGTTAATTAATTCTGCAGTTGTTGTCAGAGACCATCTCGGTCGAGGACTTGTCGACCGAGATGCCCAGTCGGTCGAGGATTTGTCGACCGACAGGCTCTCTGGATTAACGTTTATTTGCAACTGTCAACTGCTATGTCTAACGGCTACTTTTGGTCGATCTCGGTCGAGAAGTTTGTCGACCGAGAGTGTCTCGGTCGAGGAGTGTGGTCGACCGAGATTGACTCTGTTTTCAATCTTTCAATTAAGATACTAAGTGAGTGCATGAGTGTGCATTATGTGATCCTATTAGAAGGAGATGTCCTAACTAAGTGTAGTGTTTAGATAGGGAGATCTAACGCTTGATTTACATGTAGTCTAAGTACTTGTACATTATATATTTGTACAAGTTTACATATGATTACATTGCATGACATTTATAAACATTCAAGCGTAAGGATTCCCTAGAACTTTGTCATCACCTTGTTCCTGCACACTTAAGTAGCTCGTTAGATTAATAAGAATGAAATGTTTGTCATCATCGAAACAAAGGGATTTATCATAATATCCAATTTATCCAACAAAGATTACAACATTTCCATGTAAAGGAGGCAACATATGTACTAGCATGATTCACATGTTCTAAAGGATGAGCCACAATGGCATTAGAAGCATAAAATAAGTAAAGAGCCAAATATGCATTTAGGAGAATAAAAAGGCTAGCACAATAATGATTGTGGGGTTGGAAAAGACCCAACTGAGAGATTAGGATTGTTTGCACAATAATCATCCACATAGATTCCACATACTAAAAATAGGCATCCCATACTGAAATAGTGCTCACATACCTTAGATTAAATACATTACCATCACATCCATCAAACAGATTGTATCACCATCCCATTATATCCTAGTTATAAACATAACACATGTATTAATATATATAAAATCATAAATCATAGGAAAAACCCTAATTTTACAAAACTACGATTTAAGGTTCAAAACCAATCCCAAACGATTACACATAATCTCCTGATTAAGAAAACATATTTTATTATATAAAACAGAGTTAAAATGAATTAATTATGTATTTTAAAACATTTACATATTAAAAATGCCAAACAAAGCAAACTTCGGAAAACCCTTGAGAATCAGGTCTCAAAAATCATAAAATCAGATTCTACGTTAAAAATCCTTTCCATCGACTATTTATTCATATTTTTCTGACAAAGGATCGATTTACTATGAATTAAGTAAACCTGACCAATCAGAAATTAAGCAAAAAGCCACGTAGGCAAAATAAAAAGCGATTGGGCCACTGAGGCCGGGCCCACGCTGACGTGGACCAATCAGAATTGGCCGCATCAGCAGGTCCACCTTCGCTGACCAAGGTCACAGGGAAGGGAGCAAAGACGGGAAAAGACTGACCTACCCTTGCTCGCAAAATCAATCAAATAAAATGATGAGGGCATTAAGGTCATTTGCACTTGTCGATTGCTTTGCGATAGCAAGAAGAAACCGAGGGCTAAAAAGACGATAATACCCTTGCTTTGTAGAGTTGGATGCCAGAGGGGCGAGGGTTGCCCTGGTCATTTACTGACCAGGCATCCTCTTGCTCTCGCCATGGCGCTGGAGCCATCACTGGAGCTCGACTCCAAAGCTCCAAATCACCCTCAGGCGCGCAACTGAGAACGGGAAACCGGAAATGAGTCCATTGGGACCTGGCGAAGCCGAAGGGATCCTCGCCACAAGGCGGGAACCTCAGGAGCGCACAATCCCACCGGACACAGCCAGCGAGCAGGAGAGGGAAAAGTCGAGGTCAAACTACAACAAATAGAGAGCGAAAATTCCAGCTAAGGCTTCCGTCGGATTCGTGGATGAAAGGCGGATCGAGGGAAGTAGTCGGTCAGGGCAGAGAAGAAACAAAGCTCAAAAAGGATAGGCGCCGGCGGAGCTTCTTCAGGAAGCTTCAGGGTATCTATAGGACCAAGCGATCGGGGGTGTCTTGAGGAAAACCGAGGGCATAAACGGGGAGAGCGGGTGCCGAAGTTGCTCACCTAGCGCTCAATTGGCCGGAGATGGTTGGAGGTACGAGCAATAGGTCGAGGTCGCCGGAGAAGAAGATGGAGTAGGTCAGGCTGCCCCGGGCATGGAGAGGTGAAATTGAAGGAGGAGGAAGGTTTAAGGTGATGTTAGGGTGCTATTAGGCACCTTATATAGCCGGGATGACGGCCGATGGTGCTACTATGAAAGGGGGTGGAGAAGAGTGTTTTAGGCGTTTCACCAACAGACCACAGAGGACAATGAGCTAGGGCTCATTTGAAATGTCGGCGAGAGGCGGATTCAATGGGACAAAAATCACACGAAACGATGGAGAGGAGCGGGAGAACGGAAACTGAGGAAGCAAGGGGTCGGGACTGTTCCCTGACCCGCAAGCGGTTGGAGGAAGGGGATGATTCCCCCACCGTTGGATCGAGGGTCCAACCAGTCCGAGCCATCGGATGGCGCACAGACCCAAGGGGAGCGTGACAGAGCAAAAAATAACGGAACCATAGTGTTACGCATCAAATTAATGAAATCAATTAAGCTACTATATTCATACCATAATAAAAGCTTATAAAATAGATTAGAAGGGTCAAATCAACTCCAAAAGCCACCAAAATTTAACCAAAGGCTGATAATGATGAATATTACAATGCTATGCAATCACTTTATAGTTTAATGCATAATATGGCCATTAATAAATATATGGCTCATAAAAGAGTATAATAATATATTAAAATCAAGGAATTATATGAAAAAGCTACATTAATGAGAAACATGTGAGTAAATTCGACATATAAAACACATTAGGGTACAAATAATCATTTCTCAACAAAATAACATATTAATGTGAATTAAAATCATATTTTGAGGAGAGAGAAACAATAAAGGTTAATATACACATATATGAACTCAAATACATATTAATAATAATATATTTATCCAAAAAGCTCCAAATAAATATAATCTACTATATTATCCCATAAATGACCAAATTACATAATTAACCCTAACTTATCTCCTAATGTGGGTTATTTGTGCAAACACCCCCCTCATTTACATAAATGAGGGTAAATAGTGATTTCAACCTCAGATTGTGCTCAAATTGCACAAGGAGTCCAAGAATGATCCCAAAAGGATGGGAAATTTATGGAAAAGGTCCAAATGGACTCGAAGGTCAAGAAAAGATCAAAAGTGGGTAAATTGCAGGGAAGACCCTGAGTTTCAGTATGTTACAATATGCACATTTTTTGGGACTGGAGGCGGTGACATAAATGTGGTGTAACTTTGAAATTTGTTGTCTCGCACAACTGGTGAAGATAGGGTATCCTTATCACGTATTTCTAACCTTGTATTTTCTGAGATGTGTGTGTGAGCATACCATACTGACATCATACATCCTCTTGGCCTTCTATATAGACTGTAGAGAAATGGGACTTTTGGCACGTACACCCAATCCAACTTTTGAGTGTGTTGCTTTGGTGACTCCTCAATATGATATTTTGGATCCACCACAGAGACAAAATTTACTTGGCCATGTTGATGAGCTATCTCTATTTTCCCAAAAAATCCCTACTAAATAATTTTCTTTGTGGAAGCCGCCTCTACTACTAGTTGAGAAATTTATTTTTTGATGTTGTTGATTTGGGCCTCATGATTTTTCTGCACCCATTTTGTATGATCCAGTAAGGTCTCATTCTGACTCACTAGCCTGCCAAGCAAGTGTTCAATTTTACCAATTTTACTACGGCCCCAATCTTGATGATAATGTTATTGTAGGTACATGCAATCCTCCTCTTCACCTCCAAATGAGCTTCCTAATTAGTGATCTAATTTCTAGGAAAGGTTGTCCAACTTTTCACTTAGTGTCATGATGACTTTGGAATCTCCGACACTTTTGGTTGTTGCTAGATCTTCTCTTTCCTCTCCCCATTACTGATTTTTATCCATGTTCTTTAGAATTTCATGACACCTGGATGGCTTGTTATTGAGGAAAAATCATGATTTTGCACTATCTAGTAAGGTTCTTTCTCCCTCATGCATCCTGTAGTAGAAATTCTTTTCTTGGTCTTAAAGTTCAATCCCATTATGAGGGACCTTCCAAAAATGTTCTAAACTCTCTCCCATGTCTCAGAATAAGACTTCTCTACATGCTTCTTAAAGTTATTGATCTTCCCAACTATCTTGTTTGTCTTCTTGGACGAAAAATAACATTCATAGAAGACACCAATCATTTGATTTTAGGTTTCTAATGATTAAATAGGAAGACTTATAAACCATGCTTTTGTTTTAACTACTAGGGAGTAAGAAAATAACTTCCAATAAATCATTGTCACAAAAACCCTTTCAATCATGAGCATGTCACAACTTTACACGAAATTATTGATGTGAGACATTGGATCCTTCATGTTGTGGCTGTGAAAAGCTTGTAATTTATAATTTCCACCTCACCTAAATCAATTTTAGAGTTTCCCACATTTACTACATGTGTTTTTATTGGCACCAACAGAGTTGTGGTTGTGAATGCCTTAATTTTCTCCTAGACAGTCTACTCTACAACTTCCACATTACCATCACTCATTTTTGCTCATTCTATTTGTGTCTCCCATGGTGATGGAGTTGGGATGATTCCTCCCACAGAATCATTGTACTCCCTTGCTCTGCGCATGAGTTCTTCCTGGCTAGAGCTCTGTGGAGTTGACTCTCCATAGTCGATGGTTCTGGTCTGAACCATACACTAGTACCTACAAAAAGTAATATCACTATGAGAAATGGATACTAGTGACTGAATGAAGATTTGAATTTAAAGCTTAAAGAAGAAATAGTAATACAAAAAAATTGAAAATAAAAATAAAATTGTGGCCTACAATGGCCGGTCACAACACTCGTAGTGCTGGATTTTTTATTTTATTGGCAATGACACTAGCAACTTGATGCGTGTTTAGCACACATATTAATGCAAGTGCACATATCGATGTAATATACACCAAAAGAGGCTCGAATATCAAACTCGAGGAAATGTGAATCCAAACACTAATACTAACTTGACTCGATCAACTAGACCTACTTAAAAATATGATTGATTGATTAATTGAATAATTACAAGAATGAAACTAAATTAATTGGATCACAATTGGAATGTCTTCCCTAGGAATACAGTTTCACCAAAGTTTATACTACAATTAACATTATTAATTAGTCTTTAGTTCTCCTAACCCTAGACCAAGGTACCTATAACAAGAATTACAGACTCTTGCAATGTATTTCACTACCTAATCTAATATAAACCTCACTTTTGTAGAGGTTTAATTACTAGTTAGGTTCTTTAATGAATCCTTTGGGCTATACCCTTCATAGTCGTAAGCCCTTTCCTGAGGCGTGGTCTAGGCTATGTAAATCTATGATCTCTCTAGCCATTAATCTCTATCTCAAAGAAATTAATGGTCTAAGAAATCAACTATGGTGATCATTAATAGATAATTCATGAAGGAATTATAGAATTATGTCAAAAAAATAGGAAAAACATATATATTAACTCATAATGTCAAGTACAATACATAACCGGGCTACTCCTGGATCCTAAGAAATTAGGGGATTAATATTGCATGATCTCAGTTTCCATACAAATATATAGAGAAGGGAAAGATGGGGAATAATGAAAAAGAAACCCCCTGAAGAAGGCTATCTATTTGACTGCAGTGATTTGTTGTCTTTTGACTACAAATCTGTCCACCCTAAGGGCTCGAATTATCCAGAATGTATCTTTCTCCTCTCCTTTCTCTTCTCATCGATCTCCCTTGTTGTGCAACAAACTCCAACGTGATTTTTAGGTCTAGAAGAAATCCTCCTTAAGCATAAAATTGACTTAGGGTATCATTAAGTCGTGGTCGTTCGATTAATCGCAATCTTAAATCTCGTCTGATCATGACAAGTTGGCACCAACGACAATGTCTGTGCCACCGAGTCCTCTTCTGCATTGTGACTCCCTATGAATGTCAGTACTACCAACAGAGGTGTTGATATAGAGTTTCTCCCTTACATATCTTGACAAATGTTTCGGGTACAAGTCGGTACCACTGACTGGATGTCGGTGGCACCAAACCACTTTGGTTGTGTTAATGTTCATCAAGTTGGTAGTACTTATTCCTTTGTTGGCATCACAGATCTTCTTTGACTCATTCATGTTCTTCTTCTTCAATTGTCAGTACCACGACATATCTATTGGTAGCACTGAGCTAATCCAAGGCTTGACAACTTACATGAAAATAAAAACAAAGAACATTAGTACCATAGATTTTGATAAAACAATATGTAATGGTAGAAATAGTAAATATTTGATATAAAAGTATGTCATAGGATAATAACGATAAATCATGCACAATTAATTTCACAATGAGAAATTATGCATGAAATACATAGTAAACTAGCCTATGAAAAGCAAATAATATTTAGAGCATCAGATGGACATGTTGTATTGTGTAGTTCATAAGTTAATAAACCTCTACTCTCTATACATGCAGTAAAGAGGTCTGGGTGGGGTCTTCACTAGACCTACCACTCGTAATATCTATTATGATGGGATACTGGACTTCTTAATCATTAGACATTAGTTTGGAAGGTACATTACAAACCACTGGTGATTCATAATAAACAAAAAGTTGTCTCTCTTTACTTTTGTATTTGTTTTATTGCCTATACATTATACTACCTTTCTTGCGCTAGATTTTTGAAGATTTTACTATTTCATATACTATTATCTAAATCAGTGGATATAAGAGTACTTGCATGTATATAATCCTTTCCATATTTTTATACCTCATTGTGACGTTGCTCTCACTCTCATGATTTATCACCTTTTTACAATTTCAACACATGTACTAGGGTTTTTTAGTGAGGAATGTTCTTTCCAAAGGCAGTATTGAGTTGAAGGTAGAAGATTATCTCAATTAGTGTCTCACTATCATACTTGTATGCACAAGTATTGACAAGGGTGTTTTGCATGATGATATTTGTAGGAGTTCTTTTCTTTGGTCATATATAATTTCTTTGATGTCTTTTTTGCAAATAATTATGAAACTTAACTTATTTATTGGAAGTTAATGGTTAAGACCACTTTGTATATGAAGTATAAGTACTTTTTGATATATGAATATAATGGATTTATGTTGTCTTCTATATATTTATATTGTTCCTAATATTCTAGCAGACTTGTTTTGTAGTAGTTGGAAGATGTTACTAAAGATTGACTTGGGTTTTTGGATTCAGGTCTTCCCAAGTGGCCTTCTCAAATTTAGGTGATGTTGGGCATTGATCCTCAAGATAAATGCAGCAACCGATGGTATAAAAATGTAGGCACTCCTACATCTATAGGTACTAGGATGTCATGTATGTTCTTATGTGTTCTGCTTATCTAATGAATATTTAGGATGATGTAAGTAGTATACAAGAACATGAAGAGAATGCAGAGAGTACATTGACACTACCAAAGACATAGGATCATCTTAGAGAGGAACATCTAGGCAACATGTGTAGAGAGGCCAGAGCCAACACATTAATCCCGATGACCTCCCCTGAAGATTATAGTATGAATTGGCCTTTCTATTTGATTTGTATTTGTACAAATAAATTTCAACTTTATCACTTTATATATTAGATAGATATGCTTCACCATAAGCATTTCCATCATAAGATGATTCATTCCGTTGTGTAGAAAAAACATTGAAGAGGTTTACGAGAGTGGGAGAGACAAACTATGCAAGTACATTAGACAAGATAGGTGTAGATGTAAGGCTAAGGGATCATGGGAAGTAGTATAGGATTCTAAAGATACTAGAGGACTTATGATAAAAAATGAGATCTATAACCCAAAGTGGTATGTGGTTTCTTTGGGTAAATAGAATATGAGAGGGAGCCCAGAGAGCATATTAGCTGAATTAACTTTATTAAAGAGTTCAAGACTATGCACATTATAATTGATACATGTGGAAGAAGATGAGTCGTTTGAGAATTTGTACTAAAGGATAATGTCTTTAGATTAGTATGAGATATATTCATGCATCTTCTATAGTACTATCTTCATATTGACCCTATAGACAAAAAGAGGTGATTTCATGAAACTTCTATGGTGTTATCCTCATGTTTCTCCTATAGACAAAAAGAGAGCCAAACATATGAGGAGGGGATGAATATGGAGTTGTAGTCATTAAAACCCATGCATGATGAAGACTTTAGATTATTTTTCTACCTTTTGTGGGAGATGTTAGACAACTTGAGAAGAATATTATTGTATGCCACAAGTTTTGGTCCAAAAAGAGATTGACTTATCCTTATAATAGGTAGTATGATAGTTTCACTAAGCTAAGATTCTCAACATTACGACTTTAAAGATATAGTATTTACCTTATCTAATCTCATATGTGACATCAAAAATAATGAGACAAAAGAATTTGTCTAACAATGGTAGAGGAAGAGGTTTGAAAACCTTTAATTTGATTAATTTGGATTGGTGCCATTGATAGGGAATATATACTACAGTTTGGGTTTCAGTGCAGAATGTGCAACTACCATAATATTTGATTGTGCCACTTTGAGTTGAGACAATGCTATCTATTAAAAATATAAGTCATATCATATATGGAGTGGACTCTGTAGGCCCATATAGAGTTTGGAGATTTATATTCACCTTCTCCCATATAAAGGATAATGGTTTTCTTGTAAAACACACTGAAATACAACATTGTGAATATATCATCCATCAATTATTATCAACACTTCCATTATAGATACTTACAACATGTGAGGACCTTTTGGTATCAGTTGAAGCAAGGTCATGAGGTAGTACAAAAGTCAACCTTCGCGATACGTGAAACAATATGGAGGTTATAGAAGAGGGAATGGTGGGAAATCTTAGTATCTAGTCTAGACAACCTAGTCAGTGAAGAGGCTTCTCATAGCCAACTTGTAGAATCTATTCTTTAACCTAACCTAAAGGATTCATCTTCCCATAGGCCACATGTAATCTTTCAGTTTGACTTTAAAACTTTGTCTTTACTTTAAGTTTTAGCTAACATGGGTGCAACACCTGGTTTATCACTATAGATTTGTAACTCTTTCCTAATATGAGAATGAGTTTTGAGATTTGATTTGAGGTACTATTTTTGGGTTCAATATTTAGATAGAGTTGTCTCCATCTATGGTTTCTTCATGTTTTTGAAATCAAAATGGGTGGATATCAGCATATAGATCAGATAAACAAACTAGCCACTACTTTTAGAAGTAAAATGGGTTAATGACACTATTTTTCTATGAAAAGTGGGTGATAAGGAAAAATATAAATACATATTAGGGTAAGGCATCATGTTATGCATATTACGATAATAGGAATCCCATGATGACCTTTTAGTTTTCAAATTCGGATGAGACAAACCAAGTTTTGTTTTACTAAATCAGACTATTTGTTTAAAATAATATGTAAAATGACATCCAAGGAAGAAGTTACCATAAAAGTTTCATACCGGGGATCATTACTCATGGATGCTCATATAATCACAACATTGTGCAGTCAAAATGGAGGGGGTTGAGATCAGTGATGTGTGTCGATTAACATAACATTTCACTATAGGTTGATCCCTAGAGTTTAACCTTTGTTAAAGGTAAAACAACCAATTAAGGTTAATTTATTAGTATAGAAGTGTCGATCCCACAACTGAATGTGATTACGATTGAGTTTGAACCAGCTTTATTGAACACAAAATAAAAAGTATGTTGGTTGAAGTTCTTATTATGGTAGAACAAGTAAAAGGAGATTACACTAAGAATAAGGTATGAAAGAGTTACACTAAGAAAATGTTACACTAAGAACACGGTAAGACACAATTACAATAAGAACAAGTAATAAAAAGTTATACCAAGAACAAGTAAGAAAGATTATCAATGAGCATAATTAAATTGAAAGAAATAGAAAGAGCAATTGAGAAGTGAGAGATTCAAAAACTAAGATTGATTCTATGATAAAGGATATCACGGTTAGGGGTTTTGCAACCATAGCCAGTGTAAACTATATTGATAGAATCTTTGAAAAGAATAATAGTTAGATGAATACATATGAAAGTATTCTCAATTGCATTTACAAAAATCAAACATCCTGCAAACCCATTGATCCTTGTGTTTGTGGATCCTTGCTTGATCATCCCAATAAAGATCTTCTGAGATCTCACCTAGATATTTATGCATTTGTTTGGTTGTTCTGAAGCTTGGCTTCTAAGATCTCATCACCCAAGACTAACATTCACGAAAAAAAGAGATCAAGTTGTTTAAGTTGTGTGATTATCTAAATAAACACCATATAACAAGTTAAATCACATTTAATCAATCAAATTAACTATGTCCATGGGGATACTCCCCATGCGCCGATATAAAGTACTACTCATGGTCCATGGAAATTAAGGAAGGAATGAAGGAAGAAGAAAGGGATCCATAGACTAGTAAAGAGAAAAGAATTCAGAAGGGACTCTTGTCTAGTGATAATAAAATGGTTGCCTTTCTTAATTCTTTGTCCAAAGAGATAAGATCAAGAACAAAAATTGAACTAGAAATTTTATTGAACAAAGAAGAATACAAGTTGCAAGAATTCCAAAGGAAGAAAGCAAACAAGTGATAAAAATTAATAGAAAGATACAAAAATTTGGATCCCCTTATTTGTGAAGTTCGCCTCCTTTTTATTGGGAAAGGAGGGGTGGAAACCCTACAATATAATTGGTTGGTGGCAGTGTAAAAAGTTTTTTTGTGTACTACAAATTGATTGATTCATGTATGAGTCTCCCAACTCGTGTTTGTGGGTGCATGGGACCAGGGAAGTATGTCAAATTCCTAAAAAGTGGTTGGTGGCACATTGTTGACCAAAACTTGGTCTATTAGGAACTGAATCAGCTACATGGAACTTTGAATCACCCGGTTCAGACTTTGAGTCGACTAGTTCTTGGTATGAGTCACCTGGTTCAGATATTGAATTTGTCAGTTCAGATGATGAGTGGAATGTTGAGTAGAATAATCGACTTTGTCAAAATCCAATTGGAGTTCTAGAGTGGAGCTCTTTGAGAATGTTAGTCAATCAACTCACAGTATGAATTTCTCGACTCAAGTACTGAGATGCTTGCAAATATGTAATGGAAGTCTTTGGTCTTTTGATTCCCAAGTAGTGAAGTAGGATCTTATCTTCTAAAGTTGATAAAATGTGAAAGAGGGTCGAAATTCCAAAATATGTGTGAAATGATAAGAATATAAATAATGGGTCAAAAGTAATTATTTGCAATACTTTGAAAAAAAAAAGTAAGAAAAAATCCTAGGCAAAGACTTAAAAGATGCAATTTGAAAGAGGATGAATACAAATTCATCAGTTAACATTGTTTCTTGACCCAAACTACCTTTCTTTAACAACATAGACGGTGGAGATGGATCTTCTCTCTCTTTCTTTTCTTGTTTTTTTTGTTAGGGAATGAGGTGTTTGGATCTTAAATGATTATTTAGAACGAATGTAGATTTGGTTTGGGGATATGGATCTTAAAAGGGATCCTAATGGATGACGATTCAAGTTTCTGATGGTTAACCAAAATTCTTATTTTATAGCCTTTGGGAATCAATTAGGTTCTAGCCTTTGTAAATGACAACATTAGGGATGTATTTATAGAAGATTGGGGTTACTTAGGGATAGGATTTATGTGGACCCTTACCCAATTCAGGAGACAAATGAGTTGCAATGGGGTGTTCTCCAAGTGGCTCCCTTACCTTCTACATACTTCTTGGTGCATTTGACCAACGTCTCATTCTCCAATAGAAATAGGGATTTATGCATTTGTGTGCATCATGTCTTTCATAGGTTATTTGTTATGGGTATTTCATTTACCAGTGAAGGTATGAAAATGAGGTCATGTGCATTAGTGCATGTCTTACCTTCTAGGGTCTTTTGGAAGCATTCAAGGGACACTCTATTGACCAGTCAAATTTATGGGAAGGGATTTTGTGCCTAGTTCACTCCCATATCCACGAACAACTGCTTTTGAGGCTTGATCTTGTGACATATACGACCCTTATCCCAATTGACTATTGGGAAGGAAGATCTCTGACCTGGTGCAATACATTCTTAACAAAAACAAATTAGATACATTAGTAAAGAGGAATAAAAATGCATCAATCCTAGAGTATCCAATTAGGCCAAAAATGAACATTTGTGAAGAGGGAGGACATGATGATACAACTAAGGTGATAACAAAGAAGTGATAGGTGTTAGTCTACACTTAGATTTGACTAGGTTGGATAGAACTCAAATTCCTATTTTACTCATTGGGTCTTGTAGGGTGGTTGCACTATATATATTCATGAAAGATAGTGATGAATATTTTTAAGTGACTCCATTAATTCTCTATAAATGTGTTTTCATGAATATTAGAGGGTTCTAGGTTATTACTATAAAATTTGAGTGCAAGATAATTTGCTATCTATTGTTAAATCAAGTCTCAAGGAAACTAAAATAATTGATATCTCATACGCGGATTTGGATGCATGCTTGTGTCTCTTTGAAGACTTTTCGTTTGTTACTCTGTTTAAAGTGAAACAATAGAGGTGAAGGATTTATCTTGAGACCACACTTATCCTATTCTGATCTATATGTAGTTTTTCAAAAAAAAAATTGTCATGCTTTACGGGATTTTCCGTCCCATATCCTCTCATATGGTCTTCTTCTCATAACTGTTAATTTCTCAACAGTTGGTGTTTACTAAAAATTGGGAAAGGAGGGTTCCTCTACAGAGTATTGGTGCAGTAACCCTATGGTATTTCCACATATTTAACATAATAAGAGTTGATTAGACTATCAACATCATTGCTTAATTTTTTAAATTGATTGTTGAGGATGATCACGTGGCAAATTAGTAGCGGATTTGAGGTGTTCATCTTCTAGATTCAGGTAGATAGACTCAAACTCTATGTATGTCAAAATGGAGATGTCATTTATCCATGCATCCTTTGGGTTCTCAAATCCTTAGGAGGACTTCAAACTGGGTTGATCCATTTGGAGAAGAATTGAGGGATGATGATTTAGAAGCAGAAGACCTGGAGTAATATTGATGAGCATCTTTGACTTATAGGTGTATGAAGTAGCAGAATATTTTAGTTTATCTATGTGTGGATTTTTTAATTTGTGTAAGGAGAAGAATAAATTTACAATAAAAGAAATGAATCTTCTCTTTTACAATTTTAAGAATTTTTTTATTTCATAAAGAAAACGATTAAGTTTCATTTTTTTTAAATGTAGCAGGTAATGATAAGAATGAGAAAAGAAAAAATCAATTAAAGTTCACACCATAGGATTAGAATAACATTAGTTACCTCCTAGAAGTGTTGTTTCCAGGTCTGACTTAATCCTTATTTTAATACCAAGAGGTAGAATTTGGGGCACTTTGTGCTAAAGGTTAGGAATCTGTTGGCCTAGAACCAATTATGTAGGAGCCTTTGTTGGTTCAACCAGTGAGGCTAGCTTGTTTTTTGTGTTTTTGTTTTATTTTTCTTACTTGAAACATCTACAACAACCCCCTCCTAAGAAAATTAATGTTTGAATGTTAACATCAATACTTCTACTAGAAGGGTTAGATTTATAAAGCTTTTTGTAGGTTTTGTTTTTGGAAATTTGAACAAGGACATATTTCCTATCTGACAGGCTTGTTGGCTCTTGAGGTTTTGGTTCTGATTGGAAATCAAATGCACATTACAGTAGCCTGGATTTTTCTATAGGAAAATACTCAATGGTTATAATTAATATTGTTAATGAAGCTTACATACTCTGGTGAATCTTTGTGGATATGTGCATAAGAACAAAATTTAGGTATATGTGAGGTATCTTCACATATATCACATTCCATAACAAATTCCAACTATGGGTTAGAGTTTTGAAATAGGAATTGGATTTTGGTTTTCATGTCCAACTGATTTTGTTTCATATTATTGATAACATATAAGATTTGGTTTACCTTCGTGATATACATTTAAATTCTCTTGACATCATGAATCACACTCTTCTTGGAAGCACAAAATTTAGGTTCCTGCACAAGACCAGGAGATTTACTAAATGAGCGGGAAAAGATTACAATTTTGTGTATCATACAAAAATATAATTCAAGGTAGACATAAATTACGTAGTTTCTATGTCTTAGAAATAACATATTGGTCATAATAATATATGAATGAGTGTTAGCATTTAGGGTCAAAACATGGTATTTTCTTAAGCACTACCTTATTCCTTCCTTAAAAGATAGCATAGTAAAATTAATGTAGTTGCCTATAGATATGATATATGAGGTGGTTTTGTTTTAATGTAAAATATACAATTATCTATAAATATGATATATATTTATAAATGCATTTGGGGTTTTGTTTATAAGAAGGATACAATCTAATATATGTATGGTGTTTCTTTATAGTCATGGAACTCTAGCCATTTCAAACATTAAAACATTTTGATGTTTCAATGGAGAGTTCCATTTGATGAAAAAGTGTAAGAAGTTAATTGCTGGATGTTTCTATTTTTGTTACATTAGTTAGATAATGATAATCAATATCTAACATCAATCCCACCTATTTCAAGGTCCATTAATGTATCCTTCACTTTTATTCAGTATTATATGGGTCATTTCACATGATGAGAATATTATGATATCTATTTATATATCGTGCAATGTGCATTCAGACATGTCTCTTTTCTTTTCAACTATACTTGACTCATAATAGAAAGGAAATGTGTGAAATAATTACTGCCGTATGTTTGTTAGTATATTTTTGATATCATCAATGCTAGTTACACAGTTGAAATGGGGGAACATGGAAGAAAAGTTAACTACATCTTCTAGATATAATTTAAAACAAAGGAGGGGCATGATTACCATGTTGATGGGATGTCTAGCTGCTTCAGGTATTTCTTATCTAGTAGATTTGCCAGTTTGTTCTGATTTTTTCTAATGTGAACTATCACACAACATTTGTTTGATCCTTGGTAGTTTGGATTGCTTTTACCAGTTGTCAGTATTTATCAGGTGGTATTTTTGTGTTGTATATCCAGTCCACCAAATTACTAGAGTCAGTAACCAAGATTCCCTTCATCCAGTTATGATGAAAAAATATAAGTTTGTCCAATATTACACAGAGTTTACCTTCATTCAGATCAGCCCCAGACATTTTATGAGTGCCCCCCCATCCATTTCCCTAAGGAATCCTTGTCAATGACACTATTCATTTTTTGAAAGTTCATGTGGTTGACCGCAAGATCGACATGTATGATTATTGAGTCTTGATGAATAGTTAGGATGGGTCTGGGGTTTGAGGAAACATCAGTAGAGGGATGATCAATCTGATTTATGAATGCACTTATGATTGAGTTTGCTTCTACATGTCAATTGATATCTATGAGGTTGGGAGGTTTGTCTTTCTATTCAAAGATGATCGAGTTCTTATTCTTCCATTGTAACCAACAAGTTGAGGCAAAGAGTGTTCTCCGATTGTCAATTTTGTTGAGGATTCTAATGGTATATCATATCCTGTTAGTTGTAGAGTCTTTGTAAAATAACTCAAATGCTTCCCTTGGAAAGAGAATGTGCATGTTCACTTGACTTCCATATAATCTCTGAGTGTGTGGAGAGTATCTTCTTCATGATCCTTGCATCTAGAATAGATTTTATCAGTAGTCATTTTCTTTTTAGCTCTAAAATATTTAGTTAACAATTTGTTCCTATGGATGAGCCATAGATGAGTTTGAGTTATGATTGTGGTATTGTATTTCTAGAAATCAACATAGTACCCATAGTTGACATTGCCATGATTGCCAGCTATAAATCTATAGGCAGAGCTAGTTGTAAAATTTCCATCAGTGGCTTAAAGCCATGTTATGGAATATTCATCATAGGAGAGGTTGGGGGTAGGCATACAAAGGATGTTGTTTATAGTAGGGGTAGTGCACTAGGTGTCTAGGATGTCTTGGTCCCAATTTCCATCATCTTTGATTATTAAGGTCCTTAATTTAGTCTGGGAAAGCAGTTTGGCTTGATATTGGGGATGAATCCTTCTCCAACCCAAGTATCTATCCATGCTTCAATGTTGAGTCCTATAATGACTACTTTGCTTGAGTTATTGAGTAGTGTTGGGATCACTTTTTGATACTACTCCATATGTGGGAAGTTGTTCCATTTTTTTGTATTTGGCTTCCATAAGCTGAATCCACTAGTACAAAAACAATCTCTAGCATCAGTTAAAACAACCCTATAATGTTAGTTACAGACAAACACTTAAGTGGGCAACACCACAACCACATGTGTAAGTTGTCAATTCTATGGGGATGGCATACTTGATGCCAGAGCTCCAGCCTCGATTTTGTGGATAAAAGAAATCAACACAGATAGGAGTCTGACGCGGCAGTTGTCTTACAAAAACTAAAGTCACAAGAACCATATCAAGTCACATTTGTAATTGGTAAAGGACCCTACATTGTCAATTTTATAACAACTGGCACCTATTATGATGTACAATGTCAATTTCTGCTCAAACAACTGATGATTATGATATATAGTGACAGTTGAATCTATTAAATTGATGACTATGACTGCTACCCAATGAGTCAGTGCTGTCCAACACGACCACTTTTGTTTTTGTCCTTTAATGTCAGTTATCTTACAGAAACTGACATATTAGGCCTATAGTGTCATTTTTTTGTTACAATCGATGACTAAGTTTTGTTTTGTTTTTAAATAGTAGGTTTGCAGACCTATTGTCGAGCGGGTCAGCAGGATACAAAACCTACAGTTTAGAATTAGAGTTCTAAATTGCAGGTTAACAACATCCTGTGAGATCATCTTAACATCAGGCCACCAAACCTATAATAACAAACATAATATGCACATAATTCTATTCATCATCGAATTCCATTTCACCAAATGTGCAAGCATAACTCTTCACATTCATTCACACTCATGACACTTCATTTACATATACACCTATTCCATTCTCATGACATGTAGAAACACAATCCATTCATTCATCTTCACATTCACACACAATTATATAGATCATCATTTACATATGCAACAATAATTTACTCGCATGAAATTTAAAGTTGCAAGAAGTCATAAGCACCACATGTATATAGAAATTATGACATCAAACTTTAGAAAAGTCATCCTTATCCCAATCAAATTCAAAGTTCAATTCCTTTTCGAAGGCTTGTGCCCATTGTTCTCATACCTCATCTAGTTGTTTTGTCATATAAAGCATTTGTATGTCTTCTAGCTTTGCTAGCATATTGAAGTCTTTCATTTTAAGTACATGCAAAGGTATAATTAATAAGTTTGATATTTTCATATTATTTAATGAGACTATATACTTATGATAATCAAGACAATATATATGGCATTTTGTATCTCACTGATGTCTAGTACCATATATGTGAAAATCATGTCCATATACTGCATCACATAGTATTTGCATGCCCAACCATTGTCTTATATAGAACACTATAAATTTCAACATACAATACGTTAATAAGTAAAAGTAAGCATAATTGGCATAAATATGCATTGGAGTTAGAAAACTACCTCAATGTTCTCCCAAACTATCACTTTCTTTTTCTTGTCCACCTTTCCTCCAGCTTTTTTGAATTCTTGTATAGACATATACATTAAAGTAATAGATTGAATTGGATTAGTAAATAGTCATGTAATATATATGTTTATAGATATAAATATAAAATATAATCACATGAATAATTCCTTTTTCAAATCATGTCCCCCAATGTTTATTTTATCACCCTTAGGATCTAGATAATACACTCACAAGGACAATAACCAATAACAACCATTGTTTATTCCTGAGTGATAAGAAGGAAAAAAAATATAACCTAAAATACACAATGAAATGTAATTTATTCAGTCAAAATTATAAGTAGAGTAACTAAACTTACTCAACATTATATGGAGCTCACACTATGACCCTTTTCTTTTTACTGAAATATTTAAATGTCTTAGAGCAGTATCACGTAATAGATGCAGGGTCTTTGATTACACATATAATCAGGGATGGAACTATAAATGCCACATGGGGTAGTGAAAACTCAGTACAGACCCTATGTATGTTTCTGCAAAACATAATTCATGTATGCATTAATACATAAGAAAACATATCAACATATATAAAATGAGGTGTATAGCTATATAAAATATCACCGTATCCAAAGTTCTATCACATATGAATTCAACCAAGCATAACCAAACAACTCCAAAACATCTTGCAAAATATACTAGTATCATGAGGTTGACCTACAACATCCTCCTTAATAGAAACCAACATAGGTGACTCTTCTTCATGTTCACCTATCCATAGTGCCATACCCATTCACTAAGGACCTATTGAGTTGAATAGGTCATTTACAAGCCAACCAAGTAATTGAGGAGGAAGTGGAGGTTGAGGTGGGAGATGAACTATAAGGGGTTTCTTAGGCTCTATGTCATGCTTATATATAATCTTATATCAATTTTGTATATAAAGATACAAATGCATTGTAAATTTATCATACATAAATATAGATAACTATAGATTTGGTATGCACGCTCATGTTGTCTTCTATTTCACCTATCATGTCATACTCGGGGTTCTCATACGGCTGTGTGGTCTACTTCCAAGGGGCGTAGACAAGGTTCAACGTCACACAAACAACATTTGTTGGCAACATGCTGTTGGGTTTTATAGGAGGCAGAGGAGCAGCGGAAACAAAAAAAAATTTCTCCCAAAACCCAGAACAAAAGGAATCGCGTCAACATCTATATAATAGGAAAGATGGTTTGTGAATCATACCTTGTCCCAAGGCTTGCTCGGTGACAATGTCACGCGCCTTGCGCGGTCTTCACCTCCGGTCTTGGACGGTGTCTGTGCAGCTCCTGGTCGCACCGGGACTGAAGACTCCTCCTCCTACCGGACTGTCGGATGACAGTTGTCCTCCTGAGTGGCAGTGACCTCCCGCCTCTGAAGTAGTCCACACGTACCACCCATAACTCCACTCTCCTTGTCCCACAAGGAAGTGGAAGGAGTCGCACCCTCCTGTTGACGTACTAGTCGCCAACACACTCTCCTACTGTCAATTGCAACTGTAGTTGTCCTTCCCTTGCTGCACCTCCCTTTGCGGGAAGCACTTGCTCGGGCTCTCTCTCAGTTACCAAAACCAGAGAGAATGACAACTTTGTAGAGCAATCAACTTGCACTGAGTTGTACTCTGAGAAGCCCCCAATACCCCTATATATATAGGCGGGTCATGGGATAGGGTTCTCTGTGCCCGACAATACGGGACTAAAGCAGGAGTAGAAGGGTTTGGGATTTTCCACAAAAAGTAACCATCTCGCAACCTGAAATGATCGGTTCACAACTGAACCGATCGGTTCGGCCATTGCGCCGATCGGTTGGACCTGAGCCGATCATTTGGGGCACTCCAACCGATCGGTTGGTGCCCTGAACCGATCGGTTCATAGTCCTAATCCGGCTCAAAAAGACTTTCCTTGTTTCGTTCCCAATTGGTATCGAATACCAATGTTATTTCCAATCGAATTGGGCAATTTGAAACCAAAGGAAAATTCTTGCCGACATGACTTTTCCCAACTGGTCGGTTGCACCAGTTGAGCCGATCGGTTCAACCCTTGAATTGGTCGTTTCAACCTGGGCATGAGCCGATCGGCCTGGACACTCCAGCCGACCGGTTCAGCAACCTCAGCCGACCGGTTCATCACATGAACCGATTGGTTGGGAGCACAGGTTGGGCAAAAATCAGTCAATTGCGATTTCAATCAATCTGATACTCCAATCAATGCGTCCAACACCTTGAACCATACGATATTGAGCCAACGACTGATTGAGTGTTTAATTGAACTACTAAACTCCTTTAGTAATCAATCTAAACATTGGTTTGTGGACAAAACTCCTCTTCCAGGTTAAATCCTATGTGTGTGACCCTACAGGTCCATTTCACGTTGGCAGTGAAAGTCCATAACACTTATGACTTCACAAGCAAAGAGCGGTGCCTAGTCACACATCATTGCTACCCAAGTGAAAGTAGAAAGTTGGAGAACAACTTTCATCCTACAATCCGTGAATGGTGTTACAGTGAATGTATAATTCCTTTGTCACTGATATCCTGAATGAACTCGAGGCATGGAACAGTCATCCTGTCAATGTTCATTCATTTCCTTGATCTCAGAGTAGACCGAGTGAGATGTGTATGACATCAATATCACATATTGATTCACACATGCATGTGCATGCCTTTCTCAATCCTACTCATCAAGTGGCCAAGGATATCAAACTCCCTTAGGAGGGACAAATCCCATATCTATCACTCACCCCTCAAAAGCCCCATGTGTCAAAGCCACCCAATCATCACCTTTATAACAACCCATGTTTCAGGATTGCGTTTGATGATGTCAAAGTGTACCCAACGACATGTGTTGAGTGTAGTGATTTCAGGTCTAAGAATCACACTCACCACCATCACTGTGAGAGCTGACTGTGACTACCATGTCATGGTTCAATGTGTCACTCTCACGGTGGGTCTGTCCGGTACCTTGTTCTCTAACAAGTACCTATGTGCTTGGTTTGATATCACTATATCATGACTAATGAGATTCTGTCATCAACCAACACACAATCTAGTCTTCTGTGTTATTGATGTCTATGGCTATTTCCACAATAACAACCGACTAGGGACTAAACAAGAATGTATACTCTTAACATCCATATGATCTCATCGTTTAGGTCATGAACCTAAAAGCATATGTCATTGAGTAAAACAATCTTTAGACATCTATCATGTTACACCATCATCTCAGAAATAGTTTAAACATATAGATTGGAAATTGCTTTTATTATTATTCAAATCAATTACAAAGTATCCCATTACAATCATCATATGACTTGCTCTATGGGCATACATACCAACAGACTCCCACTTGCACTTAGAGCCAGTCACCAAGGAAACGCAGTCCTTGTGACCTAGCATGACCATCATGCTTCTACTGAGAAAGGGCCTTAGTCAGTGGATCAGCTATGTTGTCTTCAGTTGGTACTTTGCAAATCTTCACATCTCCTCACTGTACGATCTCTCGTATGAGATGGAAGCGCCGCAGTATGTGCTTGGACCGCTGATGTGATCTGGGCTCCTTAGCTTGTGCAATAGCTCCATTATTGTCACAATAAAGCTCAATTGCATCATAGCTACTGGGAACTACACCAAGTTCAGAAATGAACTTCCTGATCCACACAGCCTCCATTGCTACATGTGAAGCAGCAATATACTCGGCCTCTGTAGTAGAATCGGCAACTATTTCTTTATTGGAACTCTTCCAGCTCACAGCTCCATTATTAAGGCGAAACACAAATCCTGACTGCGATATGTAATCATCTTTATCGGTTTGGAAGCTTGCATCGGTGTAACCCTTTACAACCAGCTCTTCCTCGCCGCCGTACACAATAAACTGATCCTTAGTCCTTCGCAAGTACTTGAGGATGTTCTTCACGGCTGTCCAGTGAGCATCCCCGGGATCTGACTGGTACCTGCTCGTCATGCTGAGAGCATACGAGACATCTGGGTGTGTGCACAACATAGCGTACATGATGGATCCGATGGCTGATGCATATGGGATCCCATTCATACGTTCCCTCTCTTCACAAGATTGAGGACATTGAGCTCTAGAGACGGTAACTCCATGTAGCATAGGGACGTTGCCTCTCTTTGAGTTCTCCATGCTGAACCGCTTTAGCACCTTGTCAATGTACGTGCTCTGACTTAGTCCGAGAAGCCTTCTAGATCTATCTCTATAGATCTTAATTCCTAGAATGTAGGATGCTTCTCCTAAGTCCTTCATTGAGAAAGTTTTCCCAAGCCAAGTCTTTACCTTCTCTAAGGCTAAGACATCATTCCCCATCAAAAGTATGTCATCCACATACAATATGAGGAATGTGGTTGAGCTCCCACTAACCTTCTTGTACACACAAGGTTCATCTTCATTTTGAATAAAGCCAAACACTTTTACTTCTTCATCAAATCGAAGATTCCAACTCCGAGATGCTTGCTTCAATCCATAGATTGACCTTTGCAACTTACAGACTTTATTGGCATTCTTTGGATCTACAAAACCTTCAGGTTGTGTCATGTACACATCCTCATGTATATTCCCATTAAGGAATGCGGTTTTAACATCCATCTGCCAAATCTCATAGTCATAATAAGCTGCAATAGCAAGCATGATCCTCATGGACTTAATCATGGCAACTGGAGAAAAGGGTTCGTCATAGTCAACACCTTGAATTTGTCGAAAACCCTTCGCAACCAGTCTGCCTTTATAAGTTTGCACATTGCCATCCATGTCGGTCTTTTTCTTGAAGACCCACTTGCACCCTATGGATTTTACCCCTTCGGGTGGTTCCACCAAAGTCCATACTTTGTTGGAGTACATGGATTCCATCTCGGATCTCATGGCTTCAAGCCATTTCTCAGAATCTGGTCCCTCCATAGCCTCTATGTAGGTAGTTGGATCATCATCTATGATCAACTCTCCACCTTCCTGAGTTACAAGGTATCCAAACCTCTCAGGTTCAAGGCGAGTCCTACTAGATCTACGAGGTCCTTGTGTCACTTGAGGAGAATGAGATTCCACAACACCTTGTGAATCTACATTTTCCTCTTGTACATCTATCGGTTCAATGTTTTCTTGTTGGGCTTGAACCTCTTCAAGCTCTATATTCCTCCCACTGCTTCCTTTGGAAATAAATTCCTTCTCTAGGAACACAACTGTCCTGGAAACAAACACTTTGTTGTCAGTAGGGTGGTATAAGTAATATCCCCTCGTTTCCTTGGGGTATCCAACAAAATAACATTTATCGGATTTGGGTCCAAGCTTATCAGGAAACGTTTTCTTGACGTAAGCTTCACAACCCCAAATCTTCAGAAAAGACAAATCGGGACGCTTCCCGTACCATATCTCATATGGTGTCTTTTGAACCGATTTAGATGGTACACGGTTAAGCATAAACGTGGCGGTTTCAAGAGCATGACCCCAGAAAGAAATTGGAAGATCAGCAAAACTCATCATTGATCGCACCATATCTAACAATGTGTGATTCCTTCTTTCAGACACACCATTATGCTATGGTGTTCCAGGCGGAGTCCATTGTGATACAATACCACGGGCTCGTAGAAGGTCCTCAAACTCCTGGCTCAAGTATTCTCCACCTCGATCGGAACGAAGTGCCTTAATACTCTTGCCAAGCTGGTTCTGTACTTCATTCATGAAATCCTTGAACCTTTCAAGGGTTTCTGACTTATGTTTCATCAGGTACACATAGCCATACCTACTGAAATCATCAGTGAAGGTAATGAAGTACTGACACCCAATTCTGGCATTAGTTCTAAAAGGCCCACATACATCAGTATGTATGAGTCCTAATAGATCACTAGCTCTCTCACCTTTATCTGAAAAGGGAGTCTTGGTCATCTTGCCCAACAAACAAGATTCACATGTCTCTATTGATTCATAATCAAAAGAGTCTAGATAACCATCTTTATGGAGTCTAGAAATGCGCTTCTCATTTATGTGCCCTAGACGAAAATGCCAGAGATATGTTTTGTTTGAGTCATTGAGTTTTTGCTTTTCGGTGTTTACGTTGTATACACTTGTCTCCAAGTCTATCAAGTATAGACCATAAGATATAGGGGCACTGCCATAAAAGATCCCATCTTTAGAAATGGAACACTTTCCATTCTTAATAAGAAATTCAAATCCATCTTTGTCCAAACAAGAGACGGAAATGATATTCCTATTTATGGCAGGTACATAATAGCAGTTCTTCAACTCTATTATTAGCCCACTAGGTAGAGTTAACTCATAGGTTCCTACGGCACTGGCGGCAACTCTTGCCCCATTAGCAACACGTAGTTCAACCTCGCCTTTCCCTAAAGGCCTACTTCTCTTAAGATCCTTCACATTTGAACAAATGTGAGATCCGCATCCGGTATCAAGTACCCATGACAAAGAAGTAGTAAAGTTAATCTCTATCACGTATACACCAGCAGTGGAGATCTCTATCTCCGACTTCTTCTTCCATTGTTCCTTCCATCCTCTCCATGTAGAAGAAATTGGTTTGGCGAGAGAACACTTCTCTCCCTTACCTACTTTCCTCTTCACCAACGCATTAAGCATACATAGAGTGGATTCTAAGGCTCCTGGTATATCTGGATTGTGCAGAACACTTCTCACAGTCCTCAACCAGTTATGGAATTTATTCTCAATTAATTTTCCCATTTTAAAAGATGATTCTTTTGCCATTCTACAAGAGAAAATTTGCATTTGTCAAAACCCTTTTGATTTGATTTGAATAAAATTTGACGATAGTTAATCAGGCCTTTAATTAATTACCACTCCCACTATTTTGACTCAAATTGATAGCCCTCACCATCAATTCGGAAGATTGCAGCGTACAATCTTCTAGTGGGTCAAGATCCTGAAATCCTCTGAGCCATGGACCAGCTAGGGCTGTCACCCACAACTCAGATCTCTCAGGTAGGCAACTCTTGCCAATTGCATCATATGCAACTCTTGAAAGATGTCATATGCAACTACTTGCAATGATCATCTCCATGCCTCAAGGCGCTAGATCCTATCTAGGTCACCTTGTTAAGTCCGACCCAAAGCCAACATGATGAACATGCACCCTACTAGGGCAGACCCACACATTCATCCTTCACGCTTCCACGAGATAGACGGTGCACCACGCTAGGGCATTCCCACACTTGGTCGATCAAGTTTTTCACGTGTGTCACATTTGGAAGGCATCTAAAACTTAATATTTAATGAGGGATTTGGTTTTTATATACATATACATATCCAATCACCACAATATATAGTATGTATCATATACATGCTACAAAACATGCATAAACGATAAAAAGCAATGATTATGGCCATCCTATTTGTGATTCCTCGAGCCAAGAGGAATCACGGTCATCTAGGTCTACATCACATGCAACCTGTACAAGATGAGATCTGTGCCTGCCTTTCTGGGTTTGATCAGCTCATCTCCATGACTGATCGGCTCGCCATCAGGTTGGTTGTTCGGGTGCCACCAGTCGATCGACTGGCGCCTCCAGCCGATCGCTTCACCGGTCATCGTGCATCTCCTCAGGTCGCCACCCGATCATCTTGTTCCTCGAACCGGCCGTATGGATCACCAACCGATCGGTTCACTCCTTGAACCGATCGTCTTCAGGTTGTCCGCCGTTCTTTGACATAACAGGAAATAAAATCTATCCTATTTACAATTGAATTGAGAAACCCCGAGTTACATTCGGGGGGAGCAAAGGTAGGAAAAGAATTCTCGAATTATTTCGAGTTACATCAGGAATATGAGAAAGGGGATCGGTGCGCAGACCGAGATGCAAGCAACCACACAAACAACCATATACAGATATAGGGTTTTATAGGCCATAATCATGCTACACATCCACCACAAAACTCGTTTAAGGGCGACGCGTATCGAGTGCATTAATATTACATATCATATATGTATATTAGGGATTTGTGGATTGGACATGTATAAAGCTGATATTATTCGCATCGCATGCAATAAATAAAGGCGACAAACCAAAATCGATCATATCGATAATCCTAAAATATAGAGAGGTTGAAGTGGCTCTGATACCACTGTTGGGTTTTATAGGAGGCAGAGGAGCAGCGGAAACGAAAAAAATTTTCTCCCAAAACCCAGAACAAAAGGAATTGCGTCAACATCTATATAATAGGAAAGATGGTTTGTGAATCATACCTTGTCCCGAGGCTTGCTCGGCGACAATGCCACGCGCCTTGCGCGGTCTTCACCTCCGGTCTTGGACGGTGTCTGTGCAGCTCCTGGTCGCACCGGGACTGAAGACTCCTCCTCCTACCGGACTCTCGGATGACACTTGTCCTCCTGAGCGGCAGTGACCTCCCGCCTCTGAAGTAGTCGACACGGACCACCCGAAACTCCACTCTCCTTGTCCCACAAGGAAGTGGAAGGAGTCACATCCTCCTATTGACGTACTAGTCGCCAACACACTCTCCTGCTGTCAATTGCAATTGCAGTTGTCCTTCCCTTGTTGCACCTCCCTTTGCGGGAAACACTTGCTCGGGCTCTCTCTCGGTTAC
Source organism: Alisma plantago-aquatica (assembly GCA_963693085.1). NCBI lineage: Eukaryota > Viridiplantae > Streptophyta > Magnoliopsida > Alismatales > Alismataceae > Alisma > Alisma plantago-aquatica. The sequence continues at coordinate 1,546,405,287 of OY856409.1, forward strand.
CAAAACCAGAGAGAACGACAACTTTGTAGAGCAATCAACTTGCACTGAGTTGTACTCTGAGAAGCCCCCAATACCCCTATATATATAGGCGGGTCATGGGACAGGGTTCTCTGTGCCCGACAATACGGGACTAAAGCAGGAGTAGAAGGGTTCGGGATTTTCCACAAAAAGCAACCATCTCGCAACCTGAAATGATCGGTTCACAACTGAACCGATCGGTTCGGCCATTGAACCGATCGGTTGGACCTGAGCCGATCATTTGGGGCACTCCAACCGATCGGTTGGTGCCCTGAACCGATCGGTTCATAGTCCTAATCTGGCTCAAAAAGACTTTCCTTGTTTCATTCCTAATTGGTATCGAATACCAATGTTATTTCCAATCGAATTGGGCAATTTGAAACCAAAGGAAAATTCTTGCCGACATGACTTTTCCCAACTGGTCGGTTGCACCAGTTGAGCCGATCGGTTCAACCCTTGAACCGGTCGTTTCAACCTGGGCATGAGTCGATCGGCCTGGACACTCCAGCCGACCGGTTCAGCAACCTCAGCCGACCGGTTCATCAAATGAACCGATCGGTTGGGAGCACAGGTTGGGCAAAAATCAGTCAATTGCGATTTCAATCAATCTGATACTCCAATCAATGTATCCAACACCTTGAACCATACGATATTGAGCCATCGACTGATTGAGTGTTTAATTGAACTACTAAACTCCTTTAGTAATCAATCTAAACATTGCTTTGTGGACAAAACTCCTCTTCCAGGTTAAATCCTATGTGAGTGACCCTGTAGGTCCATTTCACGTTGGCAGTGAAAGTCCATAACACTTATGACTTCACAAGCAAAGAGCGGTGCCTAGTCACACATCATTGCTACCCAAGTGAAAGTAGAAAGTTGGAGAACAACTTTCATCCTACAATCCGTGAATGGTGTTACAGTGAATGTATAATTCCTTTGTCATTGATATCCTGAATGAACTCGAGGCATGGAACAGTCATCCTGTCAATGTTCATTCATTTCCTTGATCTCAGAGTAGACCGAGTGAGATGTGTATGACATCAATATCACATATTGATTCACACGTGCATGTGCATGCCTTTCTCAATCCTACTCATCAAGTGGCCAAGGATATCAAACTCCCTTAGGAGGGACAAATCCCATATCTATCACTCACCCCTCAAAAGCCCCATGTGTCAAAGCCACCCAATCATCACCTTTATAACAACCCATGTTTCAGGATTGCGTTTGATGATGTCAAAGTGTACCCAACGACATGTGTTAAGTGTAGTGATTTCAGGTCTAAGAATCACACTCACCACCATCACTGTGAGAGCTGACTGTGACTACCATGTCATGGTTCCATGTGTCACTCTCATGGTGGGTCTGTCCGGTACCTTGTTCTCTAACAAGTACCTATGTGCTTGGTTTGATATCACTATATCATGACTAATGAGATTCTGTCATCAACCAACACACAATCTAGTCTTCTGTGTTATTGATGTCTATGGCTATTTGCACAATAACAACCGACTAGGGACTAAACAAGAATGTATACTCTTAACACTTATATGATCTCATCGTTTAGGTCATGAACCTAAAAGCATATGTCATTGACTAAGACAATCTTTAGACATCTATCATGTTACACCATCATCTCAGAAATAGTTTAAACATATAGATTGGAAATTGCCTTTATTATTATTCAAATCAATTACAAAGTATCCCATTACAATCATCATATGACTTTCTCTATGGGCATACATACCATCACATGCATCGTAAATCATGTCACCTACAAGGCATGGGTAAGTTGCACCCACAAAAATGACATATTGTTGTAATTTAAGACGACATGGCCTCAACCCCTACAAATTTGCATAGAGTGTTATATATATTATACAAGACATTTTGAAAGACTAGTATGTCATAAAAATACTCAAAGTGGGTGTGCGAGGTGGCGATTCGACATGATTACTCCCAACCACATCAGTTGTAGGAGGGTTCACCTCATATGAAGAGCGGGGAAACATAGGTACTGTTTGAGGAACTGATTGAGAAGCATGATACTGGCTCATGGATTCAAGAATTCCCTTGGCAATTAACTCTTATACCTCCTCTTTTGGGAATCCCCTTTCTGGACATATTTGCTCGTATGATCTGATGGCCCAAGGAATTCTCTTATACCGACACCAACTCCTGCAACTCTATAATGCCCAGGATGCTCTAGGTTACCTAGAGAAACTATCAATTCATCCCTTGTGACCTTGGGGTTGAACTTGCCTTATTTCCTTTACTCATAAAGATCCCTCTAATCATCATCAATAGTAATTGGTAAGTAAAACATATCAATCATTAATACTAATTTCTTTGAGAGTTGAATTTTACCATTTTTACAACCTCCTCAGTAGTTGTAGGGTTGGGTATATCTCCATATTTGTTTTGCATCCCAACTATCCATAGAATATGGAGAAGTAGAGGTTCAGTAGTAGTAGAGGACTCAATAGTCCTAGGAGTAGGGTGTTGAGAAGAAGACACCTGTAGTAGCTTTTGGCGAAGATGTGCATAGCCATCCGGACCCATCGTATGGTTGTGCACATTCTTTGCACACCTTTCTCCTGAGAATCGATTATAGCCTAGTTAGTAACAATCATTAATAGTAATCAGTAAGTAAAACATAACAATCAAGGTCAAGGTAAAACAATGAATTCATAAGAATGTATTCATAATGGGGACTGAGGCATAATACTTTATAGTCATAGGTATTTTTCATAGCAAAAAACACCTCCCACATCTCTGGGTCGAGATAGCACTGTTCTCAGTTGCTAACATCTTCGTCTTCTTAATGTTCTTTATGTATAGACTTTTCAGAGTTGTCCTATAATTTCTCAATACCCTCTCATAGTGTTGCATCACCTTTTAAAGATGAAGTTTTTCATCCAAGCCTTAAATGTTATGCAAAAGGTATATACTTAATGGAATATTTTTAAAAATAGAATTGTAAATATCTTTAAATACAAAATTGCAAATGATAATATCTCACACATAGTTCTTTCCATATGAATTATTTCTTGCTTTTATCAATTTTATGCCAAGATTCAACTGCTACACTACAATTGCTACGAGTAAGAACCCCCATATATTCCACAAAAGAGTTATGGTGCTTTCCAAAAGAAATTTCCTACATGATCAAACTCAATGACCAACTTCAGTCCATTACCCCTTGGGTGTGTCAAATTATTCAACATGGTGATGTCTTTTATTTTTTACACATTGACAATGTTTCTCATCAAGCTGAACAAGACCCAAAGGGTGTACATCCTCAAACTAAAAATGACAAAAAACACATATATGTCATAAAAAGATACAACTTATAAATGTGATAAAAAAAATACAAAAATACAACATAGACATATGTTGGGGTTTTAGGGGAGACAGAGAAGGCAGCGGAAACAAAAAAATTTCTCCCCCAACCCATACCGAGGAAACGCGTCAACGTCTATATAATAGGAAAGGATGGTTTGCGGAATCATACCATGTCCCGAGGCTTGCTCGGCGACAATACCTCGCGCAATGCGTGGTCTTCAACTCCGGACTTCGACGGTGTCTGTGCAGCTCCTGGTCGCACCAGGACTGACAACTCCTACTCGAACCGGATTGTCGGATGACAGTTGTCCTCCTAAGCGGCAGTGTCCTCCCGCCTCTGTAGTAGTCCACACGGACCACCTGGAACTCCACTCTCCTTGTCCCACAAGGAAGTGGAAGGAGTCGCACCCTCCTGTTGACGTACTAGTCCCCAACACACTCTCCTGCCTCCTGTTGCAACTGCAGTTGTCCTTCCCTTACTGCACCTCCCTTTTGCGGGAAGCACTTGCTCGGGCTCTCTCACGGTTACCAAAACCAGAGAGAACGACAACTTGCAGAGCAACTGGTTGCACTGAGCTGTACCTTGAGAAGCCCCCAATACCCCTATATATAGGAGAGTCATGGGACAGGGTTCTCTATCTCGGGCAATACGGGACTAACACAGGAGTAGAAGGGTTCTAGAATTTTCCACAAAAAGCAACCGGTTCGCAACTTGAAATGATCGATTCACAACTGAACCGATCGGTTCGGCCATTGAGCCGATCGGTTGGACCTGAGCCGATCGTTTGGGGCACTCCAACTGATCGGTTGGTGCCCTGAACCGATCGATTCATGGTCCTAATCCGGCTCAAAAAGACTTTCCTTGTTTCTTTCCCAATTGGTATCGAATACCAATATTATTCCCAATCGAATCGGGAAATTTGAAACCAAAGGAAAATTCTTGCCGACATGACTTTTCCCAACTGGTCGGTTGCACCAGTTGAGCCGATCGGTTCAACCCTTGAACCGGTCATTTCAACTTGGGCATGAGCCGATCGGCTTGGACACTCCAGCTGACCGGTTCAGCAACCTCAGCCGATCGGTTCATCACATGAACGGATCGGTTGGGAGCATAGGTTGGGCAAAATCAGTCAATTGTGATTTCAATCAATCTGATACTCCAATCAATGCGTCTAACACCTTGAACCATATGATATTGAGCTATCGACTGATTGAGTGTTTAAATGAACTACTAAACTCCTTTAGTAATCAATATAAACATTGCTTTGTGGACAAAACTCCTCTTCCAGGTTAAATCCTATGTGTGTGACCCTGCAGGTCCATTTCACATTGGCAATGAAAGTTCATAACACTTATGACTTCACAAGCAAAGAGCGGTGCCTAGTCACACATCAGTGCTACCCAAGTGAAAGTAGAAAGTTGGAGAACAACTTTCATCCTACAATCCGTGAATGGTGTTACAGCGAATGTATAATTCCTTTGTCACTGATATCCCGAATGAACTCGAGGCATGGAACAGTCATCCTGTCAACGTTCATTCACTTCCTTGATCTCAGAGTAGACTGGAAGAGATATGTATGACATCAGTATCATATACTGATTCACACATGCGTGCACGCCTTTCTCAATCCTACTCATCAAGTGGCCATGGATATCATACTCCCTTAGGAGGGACAAATCCCATATCTATCACTCACCCCTCAAAACCCCCATGTGTCAAAGCCACCCAATCATCACCTTTATAACAACCCATGTTTCAGGACTGCATTTGATGATGTCAAAGTGTGCCCAACGACATGTGTTGAGTGCAGTGATTTCAGGTCTAAGAATCACACTCACCACCATCACTGTGAGTACTGACTGTGACTACCATCTCATGGTTCCATGTGTCAAACTCACGGTGGGTCTGTCCGGTACACTTGTTCTCTAACAAGTACCTATGTGTTTGGTTTGATATCTCTATATCATGACTAATGAGATTCTGTCATCAACCAACACCACAATCTAGTCTTGTGTGTCATTGCTGTCTATCTACCTTCCACAATGACATCCGACTAGGGACACAACAAGAATGTACAAACTCTTAGCATCCGTATGATCTCATCGTTCAGGTCATGAACCTGAAGGCATACGTCATTGAGTATTGTCATTCTCTTGACATTCAATCTGTTCTATCACTATCTCATATGACTGAATCAGAAAGAATTGGAAGCTCGCCTTTGATGTTTATCAAATCAATCTTAATGTATCCCACCAATCATCACATGATTGGCTCTCAGGGCATACATACCAACAACATATTGTAAAATGCACATCTTTGTAATAAAATAATAGACAAATTACACTAGTGTCAAGGTGCATATTGTGATGTTGCTCATCCTCACAGTAATCATCATTGCAATCATCACATTCATGGTCCGACGACATCTAAAAAAATGTTATATAAATAATAGTCAAACAATGAAATATAAGATTGTAAAATGCACACCTAACATTTAAAAAATGAAAGCATGCCTCTAATATTGAGATCTTTTATAAATTAACATATCATGGGTGTGACCTCCATTCATATGTAAGTCAGTGTTAATTTCAACATTTGGTGATGGAAAGCCAACTGAGAATGGATTGGAGTCATCATACTTGTCATTGTACTCTTCTTCATCTATATGATCTTCAATGAAATGTATTTTACCATGAAGAATAACTGACAATTTTTCATTTGCAGGATCATCAATATAAAATACTTTCTTCACCTATGATGCGATTATGAATGGTTCACCCTTCTTGCTATTTTTTTAAAAATTCACTAATGTGAAACCCAATTCATCCAGTACAACTCTTTTGGTGTTAGCAACCCAATTACACTTAAAGGCTAGAATTCTAAAATCTACAAAGTCAAACTCCCATATGTCTTCAATGACTCCATAATATGACATTTTAGCTTCATGTGGACTCTTATCCTTCACATTAGAAAAAAACAATGAAGACGCTTGAAGGGTGACCTCACTGTTTTGAACGACACTATTATCATTTTGATGCTTTGTCTAATATGAAAACCTTTTTATGTCAAACCCTTCATATAACATAACATTCATTTTTGGTTTAAAGGAAAGGCATTTTATTTTTTCAGCAACATTATTTGGTATTTGAGATAGTTGACGTAAGACTTTAACTTCAAACCACCTTATAAATGTCTTGTTATGCTCTCTAGAAAGCCGCGTTGAATTGGCTATAGGATATTTTGTCCCGATGAAATTGGTATGTTCAGTGATATAAACACTCACTTCATTGATGTTGTGTAAAATGTACAAGTGATCTTGTTCCCACATCTCACGACTGATTACTTTCACTTGCGCTCCTAAAGTTCGTTGCCAGTATAGTCCTCAATATACTTGCCATTTATAGGAGCTTCATTACAACTCAGAAAGCCATTGCACAAGTACATAACCTCCCTAGACACATAACCCTCAATAATACTCCCTTCACATCGATAACGATTTCCAACATCACCTTTAAAAACACTCATGTACCATTCAAAAGGATACATCCAATGCAAGAACATGGGTCCCAATATTATCACATCCCTAATCAAATGGACAACAAGACGTACCATGATATCAAAGAATGAAGGAGGAAAATACATCTCAAACTGGCATAGGGCAACATCCACTTCTCTTTGTAGCTTATTGAGATTCTCAGGATCAATAAGTTTGCTGCATAAAGTGTTGAAGAAGAAATAAAGTTTGGTGATTGCAAACCTTACATGCTTCAACAATATAGATCGAATTGCCATGGGAATCATTTGTATAATTAGAGTGTGGCAATCATGAGATTTAAGACCTATCATATTCAGATACTTCATTGATATCAGTCTACGAATATTGGAAGAGTATCCTTGTGGTACCTTAACATTAAGCAAGCACTCACAAAAAAAATTCTTTTCATTTCTAGACAACGTGCAACAAGCATGAGGTAGATATGTTTTCTGATCACTGCTAACTACTTCTGTTAATTTTTTCCATATTCCCATTTCATGTAGGTCCATTCTGGATTTGATGCCATCTTTAGTATTACCTAGTACGTTCAATAGAGTACCAATGATGCTATTAAGACATTTTTCTCAACAAGCATGACATTGATACACTGCCTACCTGCCAAAGAACTCCAATAAGGAAGACCCCAAAATATTGACCTCTTCTTATATAAATATTTGTCACTCTATGTAAGAATGGAACATTTGATCTCTTACAGACTACATTGATGAAGTCTTCTACTCTTTCATAAACAACCTCCCCTAATATAGGTTTAGGGGCACTCCGTTCCTCATTCGATCCATTGAATGCTTTGTGTAACCTTTAGTAAGGATGAGATTTTGGAAGAAACCATTAATGAACAAGAGATACAGTCTTGCTGCCATATTTTAGTCGTATTGAATTAGTGTTCTCTACACATATATAGAATGCTATGGATCCATTACACTATATTCAAACAAATTTCCATATGTTTGAAAGTCTTTAATAGTGTAGAACAACATATCATGCAAATGAAATGTCTCTCTACGTGAAGCATCATAGGTCATCACACCTTCTTCCCAAAGTTTCTTTAAGTCATCAATCAGAGGTTCAACATAAGCATGATATCCTTTCCAGATTTTTTAGGGTCTGATATCAACAAGGACAATGTAACATACTTATTTTTCATACACAACTAGGGAGGAAAATTTTATATAACAATCATAATGTTCCAAGTGCTATGTTGGATGGTCAATGTGTCGTATGGATTCATCCCATCGTGGCAAAACCCAAGTCTTTGATTCCTGACTTCATCACCAAATTTAGGGTACAATAAATGAATCTTCTTCTAATGTGGGGAATTAGACGCATGTCATAGGATCCCATCATAATAATTTTTCTTTACCTCTACATGCCACCTTAAATTCTTCACATCCATGGGATTGCTAAACATCGTTGAAACTGTGGTATTATAGGTAGATACCACTCACCTTGGAAGGAGAGCTAGTTTTGGACTTCCCTGAAGTCATCATTTTATACCTTGATGCCCCACATTTGAAATAAAAGACGGTCATTCGGGAATGCATGTATCTTCTTAGCCTTCATTCCCATTTCATCAACTCTCAAAGCATACACAAAGGTTGTTCCATCTCATATGTGAGATCGTGCAGTGAGGAGATGCTACCGCAAGTGCATGGGGTCATGTCACAACATAGATGAGAGGCAAGAAAAGGGGTCGATCCATAGGGAGAGAGGGGGCACAAGAGCTTGGTTATTATGGGATATGTTCCTAATGCAAAGAGTAGGGTTTTTAGGGTTTAAAGGTGATTTTGGTTGATTACTCTAATGTCACAAGCAATTAAAGGCAAGAAAGAAGCTAAATTATCCTAAAAAATTTAAGTCTAAGAAGCTAGGAAAGACAATTAACTAAGCAAGGGCTAGAAATTACACTAGACTAGAAATTAAGGATGTAGAGAAATTAATGACCTAGGTTACAATGAACTAGCAAGAGAAAAACTAGCAAGATAAAAAGATATTAACTACTCAAGCAAAACTTAACTTGCAATAGCTGGGCAATTAACTAAGAAGCAATTAGGAACAAGAAACTACTTAGCACAAATTAGCTAAATTAACAAGATGGGTTTTAGTGATGACAAAGATAGGTGGTCAGTTTGGAGATGATGCAAAGATTCCAATTGGGGGAAAGATAGAACAAGCAAGATTAATCATTCATTCTAGATTACTTAGACCAAACAACTAGTCAAATGCTAAGAAATCACCCTACACTATTAGTGTGACTAAGGTATAGGTGAGATTTCACTAGGATTTAACCAATTTAGGTTTATATCATAGGATTTCTTAGTGTAATTGGGAGTCAGAGGTAGAATTGGGGAGTAGAGGTGAGGGTGTTTCACCCCACATTATCACCACCTAGCTTTCAGCAAACTCCAAGGCAATTGCACCAATCAATCCTATACTAGCTACTTAGATCCCACACGTAGGAGTAGGAGAAGGACTATATGTAGGGGGAGATGGGATGCTAGCTAGGGATCCACTAATTGGACCTAGTAGAAAATCCCAAGACAGCCCCACATAAGCTATCTGGTCATAGACTTATGTGGCTTCAAGCACACAAACACAAGAAATTCATATTTTTCGATACAAACCACAAGTAGAGACATGGGAAATGAGATATAAATAGAAAGCAATCATCATGTAATGAAATCATAGACTTTACAAATTATCTCTCCCCAACATGGTATCAAAGTATCATTTTTTCCCCAAACACCCACAACAAGGGGCTTAGCTATGGATAACTAAACAAAATAGCAAAGAAAAGAGAAGAAAGATGTAGTCATACATGGAGCTCATCATAGACCCTCCTCCTTTACCTCCTAACATCTGTATAACATGACACCTCTTCCAAAATGGATGAATGGAATGAGAAGGTAGGGGATTATGGTGAAAATCCTTAGAAAAATAAGGTTTTTGGGTGAAAATGGAAGTTGGGAGGTAGGTGATGGTCTTGAATGTAAGGAAAAGAGAAATGAATGTTAGGGAGTGGCTACGGAGGTTGTAAGGGAGTTGTTGAGTATCTACTAAGGAAATAACATTTGTGTTGTGGCCTCCACCTATGTATATATAGGTGGTGGGGAAACACTAGGTTAAGTCGGGATAGAAGTGGAAATGCAGTGGAAAAGTATGGTAGGGTTAGGTGGTCACCACGACCATGTTGATGTGCCACGGCCGTAGTGGGGGTTGAGTGGCATGGTCGTGGGAGTGGGAGTGGGACCGATTGAGGTGGAGATATGTAGTGAGGTGGAGGGAAATATGCTTGAGTGGACATGACTGTGGTGGGTTCCATGATCGTGCCAGGTAGTAGAGGGTACTACAGTTATGTTGGGTATCATGACCATGTTGGAGGAAGTTGCCACGGGTTGCTTGCGCTGGGAGTCATCTTGACTTCAACTTTCCAAGGTCATGGCTGTCACCACAGGTGAGTTGGCTTTCAAGGGCCATGGTCATGTTGATGTCCACGACCGTGGCCATTCACGTACATTTTAGGATAAGTCATTGTTTCTTTCTAGACCATTTGAGATTAATTCGCCACAGTTGTGTCATTGGGCACATGCGACTTGCAGCTCATCAGCTACGACCATGATGTCTTAAGTGGCCATATTCATTTTGTTGACCATGGTTGTGGGCATTTTTGTACAAATTGGTTGAAGTTTCTATGACTTGTGGAGATTAATTCACCCCAGGCATGGTGGTTTCCCACAACCGCTGTGGGGCTTCATTTTGTTGACTGTAACTTCAACTTCTTCATTTGACCTCGTTTTGCTTTGGGCTTATCCTTGTGCTTCCAAGGAGAGATCGAGGAAGAGTTAGGTCCAATCTTGGAGTACTAGGACCCAAAGATGATCTTCATCTCTCTCCCTTGCATCAATATATGCATAAGTGCCTTGAAAAACACAGAAAAGGATCTATAAGTGAATTTGACATGAAAGTTTACATTGGGGGAATAACTTGTGATATAACTTGTTTATATGTGATTATAATGCAAAAGGACACATGATGAAGTCCTAAACTAGGGTTGCATCAATTAGTCAATGACGTATGTCTTCAAGTATAGTACTTGAAGAAATGAGATCATACATATGTTAAGAGTACATATACATATTTTCATTATGTCCCTGATTGCTTATTATTGTGGAAGGTCGATAAACAACAATAACACATAAGATCATAGTATGAGTTGGTGGATGATCGAATCTAATTATTGATGATATGGCAATATCAAACCAAGAATACAGATACATGTTAGGGAACAATGTAATGGACATACTCACTACTAGACTGACACATGGAAGCCATCATCATCGAAGTCATAATCAATGCTCACGGTGATGGTGGAGGTTGTGGTTCTTAGACCTGAAATCATTGCATTCATCACATGTCGTTGGGTACACATTGACATCATCGAATGCAGTCTTGAAACATGGATTGTCATAAAGGAGGTGATTGGATGACTTTAACACATGAGGATAGATTGTGAGTGATAGAAATGGGATTTGTCTCTCCTACAAGAGTTTGATATCCTAGGCCTCTTGATTAGAGAGACTGAGAAATTCATAGCCATGTACTATGTGAGTTAATATGTGATATTGAGCATACCTATATCTCAGATAGTGTACTCCAATTCAAGAAGAAATATTGAATGATGAATAGGATGATTGCTCCATTCCTCGAGTTCAATTTGGACATTAGTGACAACAAAACTATACAAACATTGTAACACCACACACAGATTGTAGGTTGAAGTGGTTCTCCAACTTTCCATTTACGTGGCTAGAAATGATGTGTGACTAGGCACCGCTCATTGCTTGTGATGTCATAAGTGGTGATGTACATTCATTGTTAACATAATATGGGACTTGTACAGTCACACACATAGGTCTTGACCTAGAAGAGGAGTTTAATCTTGAATGACAGTTGAATTGATTACTAAAGCGTTTAGATATTCGATTCACATAACACATAGGCTAATTGCACTGCCAAACACCCATCTCTTAGAGTGAGCCGAATTTCTAGAAGTGCACTATGGTTGTCTCAAATGTTGAGATGGGTGTTTGGAATATTAGGTTGATTCAAATAGAAATTGGCTAAATTCTATTCAAGGCAAGGTGCAAACTGGTCAGTTGATTCTAATGAACCGACCGGCTCAGCTCGCTAGATGGTTGTATGGGTGAGCGAGACAGCTCGTTTTGGGGTGAATGAATGCTCCAAAAGTTTCTCGAACTCGTTTTCGATTGCACAATATGTGTGGTGCAAGGAATTAATGTCTATCATTAATAGGAATTGATTTGCAAATATCGTATGTGATTGGGAAACTGTCACATGACCGTCTCATAGTATCAGACGACCATATCACATGCCAGACGACAACTTTAGCAGTTGTAGGTTGGGAAAATTCAAGATCTTTCGATCCCTTTCACTCCCATAGAGACTAGGAACCCTGACCCTAGCCTCTACTATAAATAGAGGGTTACTAAGGGCTTTCCAGAGTACAACACAAATAATTGAGAATCAATTGCTCTGATAATTGTTGTCATCTATTTTTTTGGTAACCAAGAGATCCCAAGCAATTCCTACCCGACTAGGGAGAGAACAAATGAGATCATTGTTGTGGAAGAGAAGTTCTAGGTAGGACAACTCCTGGTTGTCTATTTTAGTAGGACGAGAGGAGTTCTAGGAGGTCTGTGTGGACTTCTCTAGAGGTGAGGTGGCCTTTGCCCATCGCTACACAGAACACTGTCAATTAGAAGTATGTGACAAGAGAAGTTGCTATAGAAGATGACCTTCAAGTATGCTATCTGTGGAGGAGCAGTTAGACAGGTCCTAGTGCAACTAGGAATCAAAGTTGTACATCGACAGTGATGAGGAAATGTCATTGGACTTGCTCCAGGACTAGGTATATCCTTGAAACCATCATTTCTACATTATAGTTATTGATATGATTCGCTAGTTATGGGAATATGGTAGATCAAAAATTTCTTTTTGGTGCCTGCTCTGTAGACATTTTTCCCTATAGTGGATCAGAGCCAACGTCAATCTACTATATTATGGAATAATCTATATGATTAGATTTTGGTTTTATCATTTAATTATTGCATGTGATGTGAATAATTTCTTATTAAATCCAATACCACAATAATCCCAAACTAAGATATATATATATATATATATATATATATATATATATATATATATATATATATATATGTGTGTGTGTGTGTGTGTGTGTGTGTGTGTGTGCAATTTACACGTGTCACCTCAAAAGTGGTTGTGAAAGTGGATGTGTAGCATGCTTATCGCCAATAACCCTTATTATCTGTGCAGGGTTGTGTGGTTGGTTTATCCTTTAATGTAGGTCTGCGTACCGAGCCTATATCTTATATTCCCTATTTAAAATTATTCTTTCCTATCTTTTTGACTCTCAAATGTAACTCGAGGTTTCTCAACAATCATGTAAAAGTATGATAGTTTACTTTCCAGTTATGATGAAAAAGAAGATGTCTTGAAGACGTGCAGGGAAAATGAAGGACCATGGAGGACCAAGAGGATGAGCTGAACCGACCGCCTGATGGACCCAGCGGATCAACTGGAGGAGCTAGTAGATGGTGGATAAAAGAACCAGATGACCTATAATATGACCAAACGATCAGCCAAGAGGCAAGTCGTTCAGTTCAATGTTGAATTGATCATCCCAAATTGGAAAGCATGAATCTTCATCAACAATAGAGTTTCTACATGTGATATGGACATAGGAAGTGGTATTTACTTGTGGCTATAAGGAATTACATTAGGTTATCCATAACCATTACTTTCATTTATTGCATGTTTTCATTATGGGATATAGCATGTATATGATGTGTACTACATATGTGGTGATTTGATAAAGCGTATGTATTTAGAAATACAAACTCCCTCAAATAACATATCAAAGTCTTAGATGCTTTCCAAAAATGGCACACATGAAAAGCTTGATCAACCAAGTGTAGGTTACACCTTCGAGTGGTGTGCCATCTATCTCATGGTTGTGTGATGGTAGTAAAGTAGGTTCCGCCTTTTCCAGGTGCATTATTAATGTAAGGACCCTGACCTTCATTTATGGTTTACCCTATTTGCTTTGCTTAACCCTGGTGCTTTGTTGCTTGCTAATCACCTTTAGTGGTGATTAGGGTTTGGTTGTGCTTTGTTGAGAGTTGGAGGTGATATTTGCAAATAACCCAAGTCTAGGGTTTTGTGAGCAAGTTTGCCACCTTGTGAGGTGTTCCTCTCTCTTTTTGCTTTCTCTAGGGTTGATAGGAAGGCTTGGGCTTGTTGCTTGAGTTCTTTGGGCCTTGGTTGAGCTTGTGTGGGCCTTGAGGTGCCTTGTTTTGGCTTGGTTAAGCCTTGTGTCGCCCAAGAGATGCTTGTGTCGCCCAAGGTGAGGTGTGTGCCGACCTAGGGTGTTTTTGTCGGCCAACATGGATGTGTGTGGGCCATGGTGCATGTGCCTTGTGTCAGCCATGGTTCTTGATCCAACCTTGACCTTGTTTGGTGGACACTTGGAGCTTAGTGCATACATGTGGCAAGGACCTTGGACAAGTGTATGAGGCTTGCTAGAGTGGTTGCTTGAGCTCTAGGACAAGTGTCCTTTGGGTGGACAACACCTTGCTAGGATCTACCTTGTTTTCTCCTCCCTTTCCTTCTATATAGGTGTGTCCTTCCCTTAGCTAGGAGTTCCTTTGGTCCTTTTCTTTTCCTCCACCTTGAGTGCATGACACTCCATCCTCCCTTGCTTGTGTCGTCCGATACACCCCTTGCAGGAGAAGCTTGGTGGCCGATACACACCTTGGAGAAGCTAGTGGTGGTCGACATCCCTTGAAGCTTGGAGCTCTTCTTCTTCCTTGGAGCTTGGAGCTTGGAGCTTGGAGCTTAAGGCGGGTTGTACAACTTCTAACCCTAGCTACCTTATCTCTTGCTATGATCTTGTTTACATGTTAATAACTTAGTTTCTTTCTTAGTACCCTTGTTTGCCGATCATCCATGTGGTCTAGTGTTCCTTGTGATCTAGGGTTTGTAGGTGAGCAACACTCCTTTCTCCCCTTGGTCTAGAAGAGTGAGTTTGGGCTTCTAGTGCCATGAGCAACACCCCTCCTTCTTAGTCGATTGAGGTGAGATTGTGTCCTAGTTGCTTAAGCAACACCCTCTTCTCACCATGGGCTAGAAGGTGAGCTCGGTTTGGTGGTGACCCTTCTCTAGGGTTTCGGGTATCATGTACTAGGGGTATAGGACACCCTTGTGAGAGGTATCTTGGTCGATATGGGGATAGTGAGGTGCTGCCCAACAACCTTCTAGACTAGTCTTACAGGATATGAGTATGTGTTAAGTATGAGGCCTTGAGTGTGTGTCTTGGCCGATAGGCCTGTGTTGGGCGCCATGTTGCTTGTGTCGGGTGTCAGCCTTGTGACAGGCGTCAGCCTTGTGACGGGCTTCATCCTTGTGACGGTCATCAGCCTTGTGACGGGCGTCAGCCTTGTGACGAGCGTCAGCCTTGTGACGGGTGTCACAACCTCCCCCCCTTGCTTTGCTGAGTATCGGCCGTCAGGCCTTGATCAGTAGATGCACGACCTGTGGATGTGTTCTCCCCTTTTGGTTGTTAGATTTTGGTGGGCTAACCTGGCCAACACGCCCAGTGTGATGGGCGTTGCAGCTGGTATGCCCGACGCAGCATTGTGGGTATCACTGTGTGTGTGTCGGCCGTCATGAGGTGAGCTTTATGGCTAAGCCTTAGGCGAGGGTATGATGCCCGACATAACCTTTTAGTAAGGGCTTAAGTTATCTATAGTGAGGGTTCCGTCAGCCATAGTAACCGAGGTGTTAATCTCATAACACGTTTACCATGATGTGCTATGTTTAAAAAAAAATGATGATGATGGCAATGTTAGTTCCTTTTATCTTAATCATTATAATCATTGGTATAATACCCAAGAATGGTAATGAACATGTAATGCAGAATGTTATGAGGAATGTTTATATGTGAACAATAAGAGGACGGGTCCTCTATGAATGATGTTTCATGATAATGATAGTGGTAATTATAATGTTTACCCTTCTATATCTAAACATGACCTTATGCTTGATTCCCTTGAATATCTGTGTAATGCTGAGATGAGGATAAGTATAGTATCTTGAATGTCATCTCATGATAGTAAGCATAGTCCTTATGTTGAAACTATGATTATTATATTCCCTAACCATGCATGTGATGATTAGCCATGAAAAGGCTATGAGACATATGTGATGAGTAACATCACTTTGATAGTTACTCTGGTTGATGAGATTGTATGTATAATGTGTTTGTTCCATGATGTTGATGTGAGCCTTGAGAGGAAGTGACAGTACATGATGAGAGATTGAGATCCCATGGTATGTGATGGTCCTTAAGATGGATCTGGATGGTTGGCAGGAGGCCAACTGATAACATGTGATGTTGGATCCTTGAGATGGATCAGGTTGATGTGATTACAATAATAACATAATGTTGAGTTTATGTTGTTTACTTTCCATTATATCTTGCATGTTATATAACTTGGTTGAATATTGCAATCCATCTAAACGATACTAATTAATTACAGTAAAATCTATCATGTAGTTTTCCCTGGCCATAGATCCATCATCGTCAGGATTTGGTGATGGTGAAACGGGTTAACCCGGAGCGCATATTTTTGAATATGTGAGGTTTCTCCTAGCTTCAAATAGAGAGGTAAACGAGTTCAGCTATGATTGTAGAGTCGAATATGTGATGAGCATGGGGAACTGGCCCATGGCTCCGAATATGTGTTATGATGAGCATGAATGTGTTCATGGCTCAGAGCACGATGATCAGGCCCGTGGCTCAGTTTTACTAGCGTTGTGACCTATACCAAGGCAGGCTAGGCAGAGGGTAGCCTGAGGAGCTGACTCTGTGGCTAAAGGCCACTTGAGCATGAGACTGCGGTCCTGCTTTTTTTCTCGTGTACTGACCACGAGGGGTGAGGTCGTGGATTCCAGCTCTTCCATTGACCTTGTATGGAACCAGTTATGGGCTTCGCAGTCGAAGGTTGGATTTGAACAGTACGGTTCACTTCCTCAGGGCATAATAATAATACGTAATTCAGCCGAATAATATTTATTGACTAGGACAAACACGAAATATTGGTTGAGGCCTTGTTTGTGTAGTTAACTGTATTCGTATCTTGCAGTTGCTTATACATTTCTCATATGTGGTAAGCTTTATACATCCTATCTTGTTAATCATGTTTCATGAGGAATAGCTAGATAAATGACTGAGTACTTTTGGTAAGCTTGATAGTATGAACAAGTATTATCTTATAACTGCTCTGGTTATACTTTTAGCTTCCTTACATATCTCAGAGGTTTTGGTAGTTTTGGAAGGGAGTTATGCCTCCCGCTGGAACAATGTTCAATTGTCTCACTCTGCTAGTTTTCAGGTGGTCGAGCTAGATGCGGTGGTGGTCGTGGTGTTGCAGCCGTGCAGCTAGACGAGCAGTAGAAGGCAAGCGATGGATATGTTGCTGTTTGGATGTTTTGTGATAGAGTTTAGAGTCATCCTTGTACTCTCAGATCCTTGGCAGTGTTTTGACGTTGTTTCACGATGTACGATCGTTTATGTTTTGTATATCCTGCTATTGCCGTATATGGGCCTTTATGTATATGAACAGGTGGTGAACTGACGATATTATAAGACAGTTATTACTCTAAGTTGTGGACATGTATCCAGGCTTGAATGATGTATATAACCTGTTTCTTATAGGACGTGGACTGGAATGTAATTGTTCCAAAGTTTATCAGTTTTCCGCAAACGGTTTTAATTAACCCGTATTTTTTGTAATCTGTGGTTATGGTGATTTCCTCACGTTTTCGTGTAACACCTCGCTGTCTGTGTCATAGTGGGATGTGTTGCCACAAGTTTTGGTATCAGAGCTTTAGGTTCGCTGAGTCTACAGGGATTTAGGATTAGGTTGAGTTTGTTCTTGTGAGTTTTCTGGGTTTTCTTACAATATCTTCTGCCCTCAGCAGAAGAGCAGACAAGATGTCTGGAAACCATGAAGAACACTCTGCTGAGTACAACGATGGTGCATCAGTTGATGGAGCAGCTGGACAGACACATGAAGATTGGGTGCCTGAGGTCCCCCAACCTGACCCAGCCATTCTTGAACATCCTACTTACCAACAGCTTATGGGACAAATGATGGATACAATGAATCTCATGGTTGAGCGATTACCAGTTCCTCCTCATAGAGCACAGGTTCCCCATGGAGAGGCATCCGGTATTGGGAAGACCTTTGAGAAGCATCACCCAGTCGGAGCTTTGTATTATGCTGGAACTGTTGATCCAGCGGATGCGCATCTGTGGCTGACAAGTCGTGAGAAGGCTTTCCGGATCCTCGACATCCCCGAAGCAGACAAAGTAAAGCATGTTGTCTACCTTCTAAAAGGTAGTGATGGTCACAGGTGGACCATCGAAGAAGAGAAGCAGCCTGGTGAGGTGATCTGTTGGGAGGTTTTCAGGTGCGAGTTTGTCACCAGATACTTTCCGAAGACGTATCTGGATGAGAAGATCAGTCAGTTTGAGAGCCTGCGACAAGGAACGATGAACATCACCGAATATGAAGCCAAATTTATGGATTTGTTGAGGTTTTGTCCTCATATGGCAGCGACAGATGAGGAGCAGATCAGAGGTTTCGAGAAGGGTCTGCGTGCTGAATTGACGACACCGGTTTCTGCATTGGAGAACCGGGAGCGGTTTGCAACGTTTGTGGAATCCGTCCGGAGGATCGAACGATCTGTAAGAGATAAGAGAGAGTCTATGGCTAAGAAGAGACCTACTCAGTTCCAGGGTCAGAGGTTTGGTGGCTTCAAGAAGCCTAGGTTTTTGGCACGACAATGATGAGAGGTTCTGGTGGACCGTCTCAGTGGTCTCAGGGAAGAGGAAGAGGTTATGTTTCTTCACCATCTAAGGCACAAAGTTCAGCTTGGGTGGCAGTGACAGGACCATCCAGGCCACGAATTGATGTTAGGACATGGTATGCCTGCGGTCAGATAGGGCATGTCAAGTCGAGTTGTCCCTACAGAGATGATGAGGTGGCACAGCAGCCGAGGTAGAATCTTCAAGGATCGGATCGAAAGCAGCCTAGTGGTAGCAGAGGACAAGGACGCGGTCAAGCGTCCCAAGCTGGATCGTCTGCTCAAGAAAGCAGAGGTCGTGGACAACAAGCAATGACTCGATTCTATGCTATGAGTCAGCTGGAGGCGATAGTCAACCTGCGAGTAGTGACAGGTCAGATGGAGTTATTTCATTTTGATATGTCTTCTTCTTGCTTTATATCTGCTCTGGTTGACCCAGGTGCTACACACTCTTTTATCGCCTATAGTATGCTTGAGAACTGTCGTTTACCTATTAGTTGTAAGATGGATAACTTATTGTTAGAAACCCCTCTTGATGGTTCCTCTTTGCTTCGAGAAGAGTGTCCATCTTGTGTCTTGTCTTTCTCAGGACACCGCATCCAAGTGGATCTTATACCACTTGATATGCATGGGTTCGATGTTATCCTAGGGATGGATACCTTAGAGAAGTACAAGGTTGTTTTAGACTGCGGTACCAAGCAGGTCGTGTTTGATGATGCTAGAGAGAAGTGGATCTTCCAGGGAGATAGGAAGATTCTTCCGACATGTCTGATATTATCTATGGTGGCAGATAGGTTGCTACGACAGGGATATGAGGCGTTCTTAGCTCACGTGGTGGATATTGTTGTGGTTACCAAGGCGAAAGGTCCTACCCTTGAGGAGGTATTCGTTGTTCGAGAGTTTCCAGATGTGTTTCCTGATGAGTTTCCTAGTGTTCCTCCACCCCGAGAGATTGATTTCGAGATCAATCTGGTTCCAGGAACACAGCCAGTTGCACAGACACCATATAGGATGGCTCCAGTAGAGATGGAAGAGCTGAAGAAGTAGTTGCAAGATTTGTTGGAGAAAGGTTTTATTAGACCAAGTACGTCGCCTTGGGGTGCTCCAGTGTTGTTCGTTAAGAAGAAGGATGGTTCAATGCAGTTGTGTATATATTACCGATAGTTGAACAAAGTCACGATCAAGAATAAGTACCCGTTACCGAGGATTAATGATTTGTTTGATCAGTTGCGCGGTGCTACAGTGTTTTCAAAGATCGGTCTACGGTCTGGATATCATCAGTTGAGGATAAAGGCGGATGACATACCAAAGTCTGCTTTCAGGACAAGGTATGGTCATTTTGAGTTTGTGGTTATGCCGTTTGGGCTAACCAATGCACCTCCTGCATTCATGGATCTGATGAACAGAGTGTTCCGTCCGTTCTTAGATCAATTTGTTGTAGTCTTTATAGATGACATCTTGATCTATAGTCGGCACAGGCTAGAGCATTAGCAACATCTTCATCGTGCGTTGACTCTTCTTCGTCAACACCAGTTGTATGCCAAGTTCAGTAAGTGCGAGTTCTGGTTGAAGGAAGTGACTTTCTTAGGTCATGTGATATCTGCGGAAGGAGTCAAAGTAGATCCGAAGAAGGTGGAATCCATTGTGGATTGGGAACAACCAAAGACGCCGACAGAAGTTCGTAGTTTCCTGGGTTTAGCAGGATACTATCGGAGGTTTATCAAGGACTTCAGTACGATCGCGTTGCCGATGACGAAGTTGACCAGAAAGGATGTGCCTTTTGTTTGGGATGATCGATTTCAGCAAGCTTTCCAGAATCTGAAGGAGAAGCTGACCAGTGCTCCCGTGTTTATATTGCCAGAGCCTGGGAAAGGCTATGTTGTTTTTTGTGATGATTCCAAGAAAGGCTTAGGTTGTGTGTTAATGCAGGAAGATCATGTGGTTTCGTGTGCCTCGCGAAAGCTCAAGAAACATGAGGAGAACTATCTGACTCATGATTTGGAGCTGGCAGCCGTGGTTCATGCGTTAAAGATTTAGAGACACTATCTATATGGGGAAGTGTGTCAAATCTGTACGAATCATAAGAATCTGAAGTACATCTTTACGCAGCAAGAGTTGAACATGCGACAACGACGATGGATGGAGTTGATCAATGTTTATGACTGCACTATCGAGTATCATCCTAGTAAGGTGAATGTGGTAGCTGATGCGCTTAGCAGAAAGTATTCTTCTCTTTCTTCAAAGAAGGCACAGTTGAGTTCCCTAGTATGCCATAGGCGAGATATGTTTGTTTCTCTACGATAGATGAATGTGTAGATGGAAGTTTCTTTGTTGTCTGGTCTTCTAGCACAAATGCAAGTCAAGCCTACGTTGAGACAGTAGATCAAGGATGCGTAGTAGACAGATAATGTGGTACAATTGATCAGATCAGAGTTTGGCAGCGAAAAGCGTGATTGGTTTCATGATTCCGAGGATGGGCTAGTCTGTTATCTTGATAGGATGGTGGTTCCTGATGTTGAGGAGATGAGAAAGTTGGTGCTCGAGGAAGCACACACATCGATGTATGCTATGCATCCAGGTGTCACCAAGATGTATCATAGTCTGAAGGACTTGTATTGGTGGCCCGGTTTGAAGAAAGATGTAGCTGAGTTCATGGCGAGATGTGCGGTTTGTCAGCAAGTGAAGGCTGAGCATCAGAAGCCGGCAGGTACGTTGCAACCTTTGCCGATACCGCAGTGGAAATGGGATCATATAACCATGGATTTCGTAGTTGGTCTACCCCAGACAACTAGGAATCATGATTCCATTTGGGTGATAGTGGACAGACTGACTAAGTCTGCCCATTTTCTACTAGTGAAGACAACGTATACAACTGAGAAACTCACTCAAGTATATGTTGATGAGATAGTACGTCTGCATGGTGTGCCAGCAACAATAGTTTCTGACAGAGGTCCTCAGTTTACGAGTCGTTTTTGGGAACAGTTGCACAAAGCGTTGGGAACGCAGTTGAGGTTCAGTATAGCCTTTCACCCGCAGACAGATGGACAGTCTGAAAGGACTATTCAAATTTTGGAAGATCTCCTTCAAGCTTGTGTTTTGCAGTTTCTAGGCAACTGGGATGTACATCTGAGTTTGATAGAGTTTGCCTACAACAACAGTTATCAGCGGAGAATCGACATGGCTCCTTATGAGGCCTTGTATGGGAGGAAGTGCAGATCTCCTTTGTGTTGGTACGAGTCTGGTGAAGATCAGTTGTTTGGTCCAGAGTTAGTACAGCAGACAACAGAAAAGATCAAGGTGATACAACAATAGTTGAAAGTGGCACAGGACAGGCAGAAGTCATATGCAGACAATCGCCGACGACCTTTGGAATTCCAGGTAGGAGACAAAGTGTATCTTAAAGTCTCGCTATGGAAAGGTGTGCTAAGATTTGGTCGGAAGGGTAAGTTAGCACCCAGGTATATGGGGCCTTACTCAGTCATAACACGTGTTGGAAAGGTAGCTTATGAGATAGAGTTGCCTTCAGAGTTTCACAGGTTACATCCAGTGTTCCATGTCAGTGTGTTGAAGAAAAGTCATACGGATTCGGGAACAGTGATACAGCCAGTTGAGGTTGAGCTTGATGAAGATGTGACCTACGAGGAAGGTCCTGTGGCGGTCCTTGACAGAAGGGTCAAGAAGCTGAAGAGGAAGGACCTGGTTCTTGTGAATGTTCTTTGGCAGCGTCGTGGCATTGAGGAAGCCATGTGGGAGCTTGAGGAAGAGATGAGGAGGAAGTATCCCTTGCTTTTCTCTTCGGATTTTGAGGACGAAATCCCTTAAAGGGGGTAAGCTTGTAAGGACCCTGACCTTCGTTTAGGGTTTACCCTATTTGCTTTTCTTAACCATGGTGCTTTGTTGCTTGCTAATCACCTTTACTGGTGATTAGGGTTTGGTTGTGCTTTGTTGAGAGTTGGAGGTGCTACTTGCAAATAACCCAAGTCTAGGGATTTGTGAGCAAGTTTGCCACCTTGTGAGGTGTTCCTCTCTCTCTTTGCTTTCTCTAGGGTTGAGAGGAAGTCTTGGGCTTGTTGCTTGAGTTCTTTGGGCCTTGGTTGATCTTGTGTGGGCCTTGAGGTGCCTTGTTTTGGCTTGGTTAAGCCTTGTGTCACCCACGAGATGCTTGTGTCGCCCAAGGTGAGGTGTGTGTTGACCTAGGGTGTTTGTGTCGGCCAACATGGATGTGTGTCAGCCATGGTGCATGTGCCTTGTGTCGCCCATGGTGCTTGATCCAACCTTGACCTTGTTTAGTGGACACTTGGAGCTTAGTGCATACATGTGGCAAGGACCTTGGACAAGTGTATGAGGCTTGCTATAGTGGTGGCTTGATCTCTAGGACAATTGTCCTTTGGGTGGACGACACCTTGCTAGGATCTACCTTGTTTTCTCCTCCCTTTCCTTCTATATAGGCGTGTCCTTCCCTTAGCTAGGAGTTTCTTTGGTCCTTTGCTTTTCCTCCACCTTGAGTGCACGGCACTCCCTCCTCCCTTTCTTGTGTCGGCCGATACACCCCTTGAAGGAGCAGCTTGGTGGCCGATACACACCTTGGAAAAGCTAGTGGTGGTCGACATCCCTTGAAGCTTGGAGCTCTTCTTCTTCCTTGGAGCTTGGAGCTTGGAGCTTAAGGCGGGTTGCACAACTTCTAACCGTAGCTAACTTATCTCTTGCTATGATCTTGTTTACATGTTAATATCTTAGTTTCTTGCTTAGTACCCTTGTTGGCCGATCATCCATGTGGTCTAGTGTTCCTTGTAATCTAGGGTTTGTAGGTGAGCAACACTCCTTTCTCCCCTTAGTCTAGAAGAGTGAGTTTGGGCTTCTAGTGCCATGAGCAACAACCCTCCTTCTTAGTCGATTGAGGTGAGCTTGTGTCCTATTTGCTTAAGCAACACCCTCTTCTCACCATGGGCTAGAAGGTGAGCTCGGTTTGGTGGTGACCCTTCTCTAGGGTTTTGGGTATCATGTACTAGGGGTAGAGGACACCCTTGTGAGAGGTATCTTGGTCGAGATGGGGATAGTGATGTGCTTCCCAACAACCTTCTAGACTAGTCTTGCACGATATGAGTATGTGTTAAGTATGAGGCCTTGAGTGTGTGTCTTGGCCGATAGGCCTGTGTTGGGTGCCATGTTGCTTGTGTCGGGCGTCAGCCTTGTGACTGGCGTCAGCCTTGTGACGGGCGTCACAACCTCCCCCCCCCCCCCCTTGCTTTGCTGAGTATCAGCTGTCATGCCTTGATCAGTAGATGCATGACCTGTGGATGTGTTCTCCCCTTTTGGTTGTTAGCTTTTGGTGGGCTAACCTGGCCAACACGCCCAGTGTGACGGGCGTTGCAGCTGGTATGCCCGACGTAGCATTGTGGGTATGGCAGTGTGTGTGTCGGCCGTCATGAGGTGAGCTTTATGGCTAAGCCTTAGGCGAGGATATGATGCCCGACATAACCTTTTAGTAAGGGCTTAAGTTATCTATAGTGAGGGTTCCGTCAGCCATAGTAACCAAGGTGTTAATCTGATAACACGTTTACCATGATGTGCTATGTTTAAAAAAGAATGATGATGATGGCAATGTTAGTTCCTTTTATCTTAATCATTATAATCATTGGTATAATACCCATGAATGATAATGAACATGTAATGCATAATGTTATGAGGAATGTTTATATGTGAACAATAAGAGGATGGGTACTCTATGAATGATGTTCCATGATAATGATAGTGGTAATGATAATGTTTACCCTTCTATATCTAAACATGACATTATGCTTGATTCCCTTGAATATCTTTGTAATGCTGAGATGAGGATAAGTATAGTATCTTGAATGTCATCTTGTGATAGTAAGCATAGTCCTTATGTTGAAACTATGATTATTATATTCCCTAACCATGCAGGTGATGATTAGCCATGAAAAGGCTATGAGACATATGTGATGAGTAACATCACTTTGATAGTTACTCTAGTTGATGAGATTGTATGTATAATGTGTTTGTTCCATGATGTTGATGTGAGCCTTGAGAGGCAGTGACAGTACATGATGAGAGATTGAGATCCCATGGTATGTGATGGTCCTTGAGATGGATCTGGATGGTTGGCAAGAGGCCAAGTGATAACATGTGATGTTGGATCCTTGAGATGGATCAGGTTGATGTGATTACAATAATAACATAATGTTGAGTTTATGTTGTTTACTTTCCGTTATATCTTGCATGTTATATAACTTGGTTGAATCTTGCAATCCATCTAAAAGATACTAATTAATTACTAGTAAAATCTATCATGTAGTTTTCCCTGGCCATAGATCCATCATCGTCAGGATTTGGTGATGGTGAAACGAGTTCTCCTGTGGGTTAACCCGGAGCGCATATTTTTGAATATGCGAGGTTTCTCCCAGCCTCAAATAGAGAGGTAAACGAGTTTAGCTATGATTGCAAACTCAGATATGTGATGAGCATGGCGAACAGGCCCATGGCTCCGGATATGTGTTATGATGAGCATGAATGCATTCATGGCTCAGAGCACGGCGATCAGGCCCGTGGCTCAGTTTTACTAGCGTCGTGACCTGTACCAAGGCGGGCTAGGCAGAGGGTAGCCTGAGGAGCTGATCCTGTGGCTAACGGCCACTTGAGCATGAGACTGCGGTCCTACTTTGTTTCTCGTGTACTGACCATGAGGGGTGAGGTCGTGGATTCCGGCTCTTCCATTGACCTTGTATGGCACCGGTTATGGGCTTCGCAGCCGAAGGTTGGATTTGAACGGTACGGTTCACTTCCTCAGGGCATAATAATAATACGTAATTCAGCCGAATAATATTTATTGACTAGAACAAACACGAAATATTGGTTGAGGCCTTGTTTGTGTAGTTAACTCTATTCGTATCTTGCAGTTTGTTATACATTTCTCATATGTGCTTAGCTTTATACATCCTATCTTGTTAATCATGTTTCATGAGGAATCACTGGATAAATGACTGAGTACTTTTGGTAAGCTTGATAGTATGAACAAGTCTTATCTTATAACTGCTCTGGTTATACTTTTAGGTGCCTTACATATCTCTGAGGTTTTGGTAGTTTTGGCGGGGAGTTATGCCTCCCGCTGGGACAATGTTCAATTGTCTCACTCCACTGGTTTTCAGGTGGTCGAGCTAGATGCGGTGGTGGTCGTGGTGTTGCGGCCGAGTAGCTAGACGAGCAGTAGAAGGAAAGCGATGGATATGATGTTGTTTGGATGTTTTGTGATATAGTTTAGAGTCATCCCTGTACTCTCAGGTCCTTGGCAGTGTTTTGACATTGTTTCACGATGTACGATCGTTGATGTTTTGTATATCCTATTGTTGCCGGATATGGGCCTTTATGTATATGAACAGGTGGTGAACTCACGATATTATAGGACAACTGTTACTCTAAGTTGTGGACATGTATCTAGGCTTGAATGATGTATATAACATGTTTCTTGCAGGACGTGGACTGGAATGTAATAGTTCCATAGTTTATCAGTTTTCTGCAAACGGATTTAATTAACCCGTATTTTTTGTAATCTGTGGTTATGGTGATTTCCGCACGTTTTCGCGTAACACCTCGTTGTCTATGTCATGGTGGGATGTGTTGCCACAATTAATGTGTCGGATTTTATTTCGAGATGGACTGGTGATTCTCAAAGAATTTGGGCCCAAAAGCATGCAAATAATTATGGCAAGGGGTTGTGCAAACCATCCATCCAAAACTGCATATGATGTAATTGGAAAAAAGTTTGCTACCTTGATGGTTAACTGTGTTTTGCTGTGTTGATCTGGCCACAGTCAAATTATCTTGAATCTGACCCAGTAGAATATTGTATGATGCAATATTCCGAATTGATATTGAGGGCTATATTTGTAATACAATAGTGGAAGTGGTAACAATTAAAGACCTAATTAATAACATTATTTTTCAAAAAAAAATCAAAAGTTTTCTTGAAAATTCAAATTTTATCTTATAGAATCAAATAATGAACAAATACGAATTGTGATTGGTCCTTGGGAAGAACAAACTTAATAGGACAAATTTCCATGACTAGTTTTGGACTTTGAGAAGGGTTCCTAATGAAGAGTGCAAGCTCTACATCCTTGAAAAACTAGTGCTAGAAATACATGCTCCTGATGTACCTAGGGCACAAGTGGGTGCTTATTGGAAACATACCAATGATGCCTTGGAGATAAAATACCTTATGCTTAGCTAAATGAAATATGAGTTGCATGAGAAGTGCAAATACATTATTCCTCTTGAGAT
Organism: Alisma plantago-aquatica; assembly: GCA_963693085.1. Classification (NCBI taxonomy): domain Eukaryota; kingdom Viridiplantae; phylum Streptophyta; class Magnoliopsida; order Alismatales; family Alismataceae; genus Alisma; species Alisma plantago-aquatica. The sequence continues at coordinate 1,546,432,475 of OY856409.1, forward strand.
GGTAACACATTAAAAAAAATGGAACTTGGTCTTTCAAATCAAGAAAGGGATGATATCCTAAAGATGTTGCTTGGATCTAAGCTGACAGAGGGAACCTCAGTAAAAGAACATGTTCTCAATAAAATTGAACATGTGTATCATCTTAAAGAATAGGGATTCACCTTGAGCCAAGAGTTGACCACTGATATGATTCTAAAGACAATTCCAAAATAATATAGACACTTTATCACATGTTATCGTGTGAATAATATGGTTGGATAGATGTCAGACTTGCTTGCCATGTTGATATATGCTAAAGTAAAATTGAAGAATGACAAGCCCGTGATGGTGATCAGCGGAGCTGAGTCTAAGGATCAAAGAAAGATCGAGAAGAGTTATGAGGTCAAGCCAAAATCCAAATCTTCAACACTCAAGATAAGGATAAAGAAAAGTATAAGAGGAACTCATCCTTTGTACATGAAAGCATTCAGGAAGAAGAATATGGGGATGGTGATCTCCACTTTAGGTATATATATTATTGAGACAAACCTATCTACTTCATCATCATGGGTACTAGATACTAGATGTGGGTGTCACATATGTTCTCATATGTAGGATCTAAAAGGAAGTAGGACTTTGGGAAAAGGCGAGGTGGAACTATGAGTTGCTAATGGTGCAAGAGTTGCGGCCAGCATAGTTGTAACCTATAGTATATCTTTGCCCACGCGGCTTGTAGGAGAGTTAAAGAACTGCTATTATGTAGCTTTTATAAATAGAAACATCATTTATGTATCTTGTATGGACAAGGATGCCTTTGAATTCCATATTAAAAATGGTCAATGTTCTATTTCAAAAGATGGGATCTTTTATGACAGTTCCCTAATGTCTTATGGTTTTTACTTGTTGGGATTAAGAGAGGCATTCTCCCCTCCCCCCTCCCACGCTCATGGTGCAGGCCGAACTCCTGGGAGGGTGGTAATTCATGGTGGAAACTGTATGGTCTTTACTTGTTAGATCTAAAAATAATTGTATATAACATTAATACCAGAAGACTAAAACCCAACAACTCAAACAAAACATACATTTGGCATTGTCGTCTAGGGAACATAAACTAGAATCGCATATATAGACTCCATAAAGATGGTAATCTAGACTCTTTTGATCTGGAATCAATAGAGACATGTGAATCTTATTTGTTGAGCAAGATGACTAAAACCCCTTTCACTGGTAACAATGAGAGGGCTAGTGATCTATTAGAACTCATACAGAGTGATATGTGTGGACCTTTTAGAACAACCACTAGAGGTGGGTATCAGTACTTCATTACCTTCATTGATGACTTAAGTAGGTATGACTATCTTTATTTAATGACACATAAGTCAGAAACTCTTGATTGGTTCAAAGAGTTTATGAATGAAGTGTAGAGCCAACTTGGTAAAAGTATTAAGGCACTTTGTTCTGATCAAGGTGGAGAATACTTAAACCAAGAGTTTGAGAACCTTCTTAAATGCCATGGGATTGAATCCCAATTAACACCACTCAAAACACCTCACCATAATGGTGTGTCTGAAAGAAGGAATCACACATTTGTAGATATGGTGTGATAAATGATGAGTTTAGTCAAGCTTCTGACTACCTTCTGGGGTTATGCTCTACACACCATCGTGTATACACTAAACCGAGTACCATATAAATAAGTTCAAAAGACACCATATGATATGTGGCATGGGAAACATGTCAAAATGTCTTTTATGAGGATTTGGGGATGGGAAGATTATGTTAGAAAAATGTTTTCTGAAAAGCTTCGCCCTAAATCTAATAAATGTTATTTTTTGGATATCCTAAAGAAATAAGTGGATATTACTTTTATTCCCAATCTAATGACATATTGTTTGTTTCCAGGGATACTGCATTACTTGAGATGGATTTCATTTCCTAAGGAAACCATGGGAGAAAAGTGGAACTCAAAGAAGCTCGAAACCAATAAGAAAACATTGAACTGATATATGAGCAAGAGGAATAAAGTGAATCACAAAGTGATGTGAAGTCTCAAATTCCTCAAGTTACACAAGTACCTTGTAGATCTAATAGGACACACCTTGAGACTGAAAGATTTGGATATCTTGTAACTAAGGAAGGTAGTGAATCGATCATAGATGATGAGAGAATAACGTATCAAGATGCCATTGATGGACCAGAGTCTGACAAATGCATTGAGGCCATGAGAATTGAGATGGAGTCCATGTATATTACCAAAATATGGACATTGGTGCATCCACCTCAAGGGTTAAAACCCATAGGGTGCAAGTGGGTTTTCAACAAGAAGACCAACATGGATGGAAGAGTTCAAACTTATAAGGGCAGATTGATTACAAAGGGTTTCAGATAAGTTTTAGGTGTTGACGATGATGAAACCTTTTCTCCAGTAGCCATGGTTAAGTCCATTAGGATTATACTTGCCATTTCATCTTATCAAGACTATTAGATCTGGTAGATGGATTTTAAAACTGTATTCCCAAACAAGAATCTTCTCGAGAATGTGTACATGACAGTCTGTGGGTTTAATAAATAGAAAGGATGAAAACAAGGTATGTAAGCTACAAAGATGAATCTATGGATTGAAGCAAGCATCTTGGATCTGGAATCTTCATTTTGATGAAACAACCAAAGAGTTTGGCTTTATTTTGAATGAAGATGAATCTTGTGTGTAAATGAAGGTTAGTGGGAGCACAGTGGCATTCCTCACAATATTGGTGTGAATGAAGTCCCTACTTTACAATAGGTAAAGACATGGAACAGAAATACATTCTTTATGAAAGACTTGGGAGAATCATCCCACATCTTAGGATAAAGATCTATAGAGATAGATCTAGAAGACTTCTTGGACTAAATCAAAGCACACACATTAACAAAGTGTTGAAGTGGTTAAGCATGGAGAACTCAAAGAGAGGAAACCTACCAGCGCTGCATGGAGTGACCATTTCTGAATTTCAATGTACTAGTTCTTATGAAGAAAGGTAACACATGAGTTTGATTCCATCTGCCTCAACAATTGGATCAATCATATGCAATATTACATACCTGTCCAGACGTCTCGTATGCCTTGAGCATGACGAGCATATATTAGTCCAATCTAGATGATGCTCATCAGACAGTTGAAAAGAGCATCCTCAAGTACCTGAGAAGGACTAAGGATCAGTTCTTGGTCTATGGCGGAGAGGAAGAGTTGGTGGTAAAAGATTACACCATTGCAAGTTTACAGACTAACAAAGATTGTTACAAATCAAAATCAAGATTCATTTTTTACCTCAATGGTGTAGTTGTAAGCTAGAAGAGTTCCAAGCAAGAGACAATTTCCGATTCTACAACAAAGGTCAAGTATATTGTGGCATCAAATGCAGCAAAAGAGGTTGTATGGATCAAGAAGTTCATTATAGAACTTGGGGTCATTCCCAGCATCAATGATGCAATCGACTTATATTGCGACAACAATGGATCTATAACACAAGCTAAGGAATTCAAATCGCATCAGTGCTCAAAGCATATACAAAGGTGGTTCCATCTCATACGTGAGATTGTGTAGTGAGGAGATGTAAAGATTTGTAGAGTACCAACTAAGAATAATATTGCTGACCCTTGACAAAGGGACTATCACAATAGAAGGATGACAGTCATATTAGATCACTTGGAATATGATTCATGGGTGATTGGCTATGAGTTCAAGTGAGAGTCTATTGGTATGTACACCAAGAGAGCAAATCGTATGATGATTGCAATGGCATAACTTGTAATTGATTTGATTAATAAATAAAGCCAAGCTTCGAAATTATTTTGTTTAATTCAGTTATGAGATGATGATGTAACATTATAAATGACTAGAGAATAATATTATTCAATGGTGTATGTCTTCAGGTATAGGACTTGGAGAAATGAGAGGATACACATGTTAAGACTACATATACATATTCTCATTATCTCCTTGATCGGTTGTTAATGTGCAAGGTTAATAGACAACAATAACACATAAGATCAAAGTGTGAATTGATAATGACAACATCTCATTTGTCATGATATGGCAATATCAAAACAAGCACACATATACATGTTAGGGAACAATGCATTGGACAGACCCAATATTAGGGTGACTGATCGACCTTTTTCTCACGTCCAGAAATGAACGCGGGACAAAAGAAGGAATCAAGCTTTAAATTTATAACCTGAAACCTTCTAGGCCCCTGCAACTTTTATTACGGGGTCGAAGTAGATATATGGGGTCGAACACAGGGATGTGGTGACGTTTAGGACGCTACAGATCTCATTCTTTAGTCAGATAAGCCAAGATGATAGTCGATAAAAGTAAATGCTAGAACTAGTCTAGCATGTTGTCACGATATAAAACAAAACAAAGAATAGAAAACAAAACAAAACAGAGCTCGTGAGTCTACTAATCAGAGAAAGAGAGTTTCTGGCTATGTAACCACAAACGGGGCAGTCTATGCACTCGTTCTCGGGCATAGACAACCCTCGAACACCCAAGCAAGCATCTAGTATGCACAGTGGCATCTGTCCTGTGGTGTCGTCCCGCTCGCTCTCACGATGCGTGACTAGAACCATCAACAATATGTCAATGACCCTCTCTCGAGGAATGACATATCAACACCTCGGAATACACTAAGTTCCCTCTTAGGTCTTAGGATATTCAGGGGTGTTAGGAACAAAATACCATGGATCATCCTCCTCTTAGGTTCAGATCCAAACTAGCGTCTCTTAGCTATTCCTACAACAGATCTCTCGATACAGGCAGAAACAACAGTTCAAGCGAGTAAGAGATCAACCAAACTAGCAATCATAACTTGGAAAGAGAAAATAGAACATGCAACATACTAGATCTGATATGAATCTACTAGCTGAAGGCAAAAGTATATAAACATGCCCAGATCGAGCTACATAGACAAGAAGGAGCTAACTAGCCATAGACAAGCATAGCTGACACCGAACAAAGATGGATAAACATCGTATGTACAAGAAACAAAGGAATGCAGTAGAATGAATGAGAAGAGGGAAGAGATATAGCCCGTAGAGGAGAGGTGGCTCTCACTCCTCGGCCTCTGTGCATGTCGGATCTCGGCCCTTCGGTCTTCTCTTCATCCCTCTGGACTCCTCAGCTCACTCTCTCTAGACCGTATTGGGCGGCGGCCGTATCGGTCGACGCAGCCGTATCGGTCGACGCAGCCGTATCGGTCGACACAGCCGTATTGGTCAGCACAGTCGTATCCGTCGTCGCAGTCGTATCGGTCGCCACAGCTGTATCGGTCGACGCAGCCGTATCGGTCGACTTAGTCGTATCAGTCGACAGACTTTTGGGGAACTCGACACACTAGCTCCTTAGTCTAGGCACTAGCTCTTTCCGGGTCCTCCCTCCAGCTCTCCCTTTGTAGGTTGGCAACTACTATTTATATGCAGTGAGTTGATGGGAGTTGTAGCTTTTATTGGTCCACATGTCCTTCATCCGTGGCTTCAATCTTGAGGCATTTGGCGGCCGTATCAAGCAGCGGCCACATCGGGCAGTGGCTGTATCGGGCGGCACGGCCGTATCGGTCGGCGCGGCCGTATCGGTTGGTGCGGCCGTATCGGCCAGGCCCTATCGGTCAGCTGCTGGAATTCTTGTCCTTTCCGGTTCGGTACTTGAGAGTCCCAAAATTGGCTAGTTTCGGTGCCTGCAAGTCTAAAATAGGCTAATTTGCTACATTATTGGCTATTTTTGCTACATTATCTAATGGAGAGAAAGAAAACATAAAACATGAACGAAAGAGTGCATATTAAGACTAAAGTGGCACAAAACTATAGATAAAATGCATAGAAAATATGCGCTAATTTGGGTGTTATCAACTACCCCAAGCTTAAAACTTGCTTGTCCTCAAGCAAGACTATGCTCAAAGAACAAAAGATAACATCCAAATTAAGCTTGGAAATAAATGCTATGGTTAAGAAAAATAGTTTAAAACATCAATTCTTCTGATCCATGTCATTTCAAAACAAACCCCCACCTGTCAGGCACAATCCTTCCAAAGCAAGATCAAAGAGTTTCCAGGCAAGATTAAGCAAATTCACTACAACATGTCGATACTCATAAGGGTTTGAACCATAATTATTAAACATGAAAGAATTGACACATAGGTGATCACGCAGGTGATGAGAAATGAGCCATTACCATGAATCCATGCAAACCAATTAGGAAAACCATGCCTCTCACTTCTTCATGTCCTAAGAAACAAAGCAAAGAGACTCTAATGACTTCTGAGGATCCCGATCTGCGTAAAGTTGGTCCATGTAGCGAGCAACAACACCTGCAGTCCAAACCAGTTGGTCCAAAGTAGTGAGATGAACTCCTCGTACTGCTCCCGAACCAACCCTACTATTGAGATGTTCTCATAGGTCACATGGGGGGTTCCTACTGACTCTCTAATGAGCTTTTAGAGTGGTATTACCAGGCACGACATATCCGTGTTCATGAGCACAGTCATACACCGGCTGGGCACCATCCTCAACTCTCCTAAAAGAGAAAACATCGCTCATTTATTGTTCACACTCAGGCTTTTATCATATGCATGCTATTTTTGGGCTTGGGTGAGAACTATATATATATTTTGGGATTTTATGGGCGGCCAAGCCTCTTTTGCACATTTTTATATTTTTCATCTTTTTGACTCGATCTAATGTGAGAAGGCATGTAGTCCATCAAGGAAAAGCACTTTACCTTGATCATGGCTCAAAACTCATCATGATCCACTTGATACCTGTGTGAAAAGATAGAAATTATGATTCAAGAATCCTTAGAATAGAGGCAAGCTTGTGAAACTCACATCTAGGAGACTTTAATCATGATTTAGCTCATTCCAACGGTCCTTTACCATGGATTTGTCATTCACAACATAGATCAAGGGAATTTAGATTTAAGCTATGAAAAAGGGACATAACCTTAGATTTATTACCAAACTCACGGAAAGAGTCAAAGAGCAAGTCAAGCAAGAGGTCAAGCAATTTTTAAGATGAAAACTGTGCAGTTAGGCATAAAGTCAAGTGTTTATCTATTAGAGTCGCACCACATAGCCATAATTGCGAAGCTAAAAAGCTGAAAATTTTGAAAATTTAAGACTAAATGCAGGAAATAGACATGCATGCAAGAAGGGTGAAGAGAAAAGAAGGGCGAAGCCTACCACCCCAAGCTTAAAATTTTTCTCGTCCTCGAGCAAGACTCAAACTTGAAATAGTGAGGCAAGAATGCATGATTTTAATGACATTTATTGAAGTTCTAAAGATGATGCATGGGTGCAAGGATATCAAAACAGTTAGAGGAAAGAAATTAACCAACAAGAACATGAAAAGCAAAATTTATTGTAATAAAAGGGCGGGAGGGTGGGTAAGAGAAAAGGGGGTGGTTGCCCCATGATACCGACACTGGGATCCCAAATTCTGAGCTTTGGGACCAGTGTCACCTATGTCTTGCCGACGTGTTCCTCCACATAATATGAGTAGAATAGGTGGATGTGTTGGCCCTGCCGAGTCTGAAGAAGAAAAGTAAAATCTGGTGACTCGGTGAAGTCATCTTTGTGCTGGAATTGATTTGAGTTGCACTGGGATGAATTCTTTGGAAAATCATCCTCAAGGTACCTTTTATTATATGAATCTGAAAATGAAGGTCCTGGGATGTCTACACAGGATGAGATGGATGAGAGAGGTTGGATGTCATCTTGATGACTCATATCTTCTCTCTCCATCTCTACACTTGAGGTTGGATGTTCAGATAGATCTTCATGTACAGTCTGAGTCATCCAATCATCTTCTGTGCAAGAAGTACCCCCTGAAGAATCTGTTTGTGGTTCTACCACCCCAATCTTATCACCTGGCGTGGAGTCAGAGGTGTCTTCATGCTCAACAGCCATGTTGAAGTGGACCGTCCATCCTGCCCCCTTGACGTCCACCCTAACTTGTAAAGGGATGGTGAAAAATGATGGCTCGTGCTGCTCCAACTCGTCTTCATTACTATACTCACTACTCCATGTCGAGCAGCTATCGTCGTCGTCATCAAACAAATTGTTCCAAACCATGGTTGGCGTACTGCTCAAAGCGAAACAACAAGTCTCAATATGAGAAATGTCGCTCTGGTCTGGTTCAATATCTGACTCTGGTTCCTCAAACCAACCTTCTGGTTGTGATGTCGATTGGCTTCTTGAGTCTTCATCATCGTCATCATGGACCCATTCATTTCTATGACTCATTTCTTCCATTGGTTCATCAACTGGGTCATCTGGATAGAATGAAGGGCTTTCCCAAGTGGGTTGGTCTTCACACAAAAATCCTGGTGAATATAGTTGATGGTCTGAATAGGATGGTGATTCATACTCCACTTCATGCCCAATGGGATGGTCTTGATGACTAACATCGTCATTGTCTTGTGATGGCAGTTGTAACTGAATTGTAACCAGATCGATGAGCTCTTGGAGCCTCCTGCCTTGTTCAACATCTTTATCATTAAGTTGTTGTACTTGAGCAGCAATGCTTTTGAGACCTGTCGATTCTTCCATGCACATGTAAGGGGAACCCGCTATATCAAATTGATGCTTTAGGATGGATTCTTGTTCAACGGTTTGAATTATACTACTACTGCGGTCTGGAGCCCCGGTGGCTGCTTTGAGATGATGCTCCTGCTTGTCTAATAGTTGCTAGAGCGGATCGACATTTTCTTGGAGATGAGGAACTAGGGAGGTGAGTGCCTTGACACTTTCTCCAGCTAACTCCACTGCCTTGATCAGTTCTTGATCCCATGATAGCACGAGAGTCGATGGTTGACTGGCAATCACCTTTGTTGGAATTTCAGCATATGACAACGGTGGATGTGAGTATAACTCGACTAGTTGCAGAGCACAACCTTCAATTATTTGCCAGCAGTCAGAACTGCGGATAAACTCGGGAGGATATGTGGACAAGATGACTTGTCTTGTGGAAGCAAGGTCCATGGCTGAAAAAGGTATGAGAAAAAGAAAAGTGATTTATTATATATGAACAAGTATGTGTAAAGCAAGAGGAAAACTATGCATGTATATACAAGCTTATAGTGACAGAACAAAAATCTACTAGGCGTGTAAACGTGGAAAACCCACGTCCCCGGCAACGGCGCCAAAAGTTGATCGACCTTTTTCTCACGTCCAGAAATGAACGTGGGACAAAGGAAGGAATCAAGCTTTAAATTTATAACCTGAAACCTTCTAGGCCCCCGCAACTTTTATTATAGGGTTGAAGTAGATATACGGGGTCGAACACAGGGATGTGGTGACATTTAGTGTGGGCTCTGATCTCCAAACCATGACATAAATATGATTAAAACTTAGCGGAAGCGAATCGGTAATCAGCGGAAGACAAAAATCACGGAAAATTAAAACTTTTCGAGACAAGAGCTTGGATCCATAAAAGCTTCTTTCATAAAGAGAGATAAACTGTTTACATCTCAGGATAATTACTTCTTGAGTAATTATATACATCCAGATACAAAATCTCAAGATCACTATACAAAAGACTCCAAGACCTGAGAGTACAGAAGACACATAGGACTGACTCTAACTACACCATATGGAAGGACAATCTCCACCTGAGATTACTGCTGCCCCTGATGCTGCTGCTGAGACTGATCACCTGTAGGCTGGTTCCTTCGTCTCCGACGTCCACCTAAAAAGTTGAAGCCTACGGGGTGAGACAATTATACATAATTGTCCCAGTGAGAGTTATAACTCTTCGCCAGAAGCTTTATTATATCATCAAAGAATATCTTAAACAATAAAGCCTTTAGAGCATTCTATAACAGTTGCAGGTATAACAAGATCTCAACCATTTAGGAGATATGGAGCATATAAACATTATTACAATGTAACATCAATCAACTAACTTGGAGTCATCTCTAACAAGTTATACTACATAGTTGATTATGTTTTACAAACAACATTATGCCCTGTGGAGATGAGGCTTACCACTCATACTCCAACGGATCGCTGAGAAGTCACATCAGTATCATACATAGGTCATTAAGAGAGCCGGATTCTCATGACCTTCACCTTCCTCAGTCAGTAAGAGGATCACTTGTAGGACATCTCGTGTCTCTACTACTATTGCTCACCAGGGTAAACTGGTCCTTCGCTATTCTAGAGTCACAGTGGCATTCTGTACTCTCTTCGTCATCAGGAGGTTTCATATTTACCTACCACTGATACAGATATCTGTGCTTTCTTCGTCATCAGGAGGTTTCATGTTTACCTACCACTGATACGGTACAGAATTATAGTGAAGGATGGATGGATTACACATCTACATCACTTTCCTACACTAGGATGTAAGGTTCTACACATCCATGTACCCCACATACTCAAAAGTATGTGCTCCAGGAGTTCCCTGAGGAAAACCTGTTTCACCATCATTTAATTTCTGACAATGATGGATCTATGAGCAGGGCTCTACATTACACTTGATTATTTAGGTACACTCAGTATTCTTTAACAGCATACATTGTTCTGCAACAATAACAATAGCATAGCAGCTATAAAAGAAGAATACTAAATGTAACAGGCCTAACCCATATCAATCATCATTTCTCATTATCCTCATCACAAGTCATCTATAAGGCATGACTTTGATGGTATTCATGGCTCTCACAGCCCATTATCAGCATAGGATGCCACTGGCAAGGCATCAGATTACTTTACTTATTCATAAGGCTAACAACATGCCTTTAATGAATATAACATCAACATCCATACCTGGATAAGATCACCTTCATATCAGAACCTGCATGGTTCATTCAACTGATAAAGGTAATACAAAAATAAGGAATATCCTTCCTACTCTTGTCATAGAGTTTAAATCTCTAATTCTCATCAAAAAGAGTTTAATACTCAAATGCATGCCATTACCCTTGAATTAGGGTTTACTTTTCACATTAAGGTGAATTGCACCCATAACATCATTATGTATGAGTAACATCATCACTGATACTCTGAGATTAGTTAAAGGTTCATCATTTATCATAATTAGGGTTTCTATGATCTCACACAGGTGGATCATACCCAAATTATGCTCATTTCTGTGTATTGGGGATGCTTTAATTGAGTTTCCACTTAACAAGGGTACTTTCTCTCTCTAGAAGTACTTTATCTCTCTAGAAGTACTTTCTCTCTCATAATAAGGTTAGGTGATGTCAACATCACCCTAGATCAGGTCAGATTAAGTCATCATAGGCTAACATAGCCAAAAACATCACCATTATGTGATTTAGAGTTACTTTCTCTCTCTAGGGTACTTTCTCTCTCTAGAAGTACTCTCTCTTTCATCATACTAATGGTGGATGATAACATTAGACTAGATCAAGTTGGATAGAGTCATTATGACTAAAAACATCATTCTCATGTAATTAGAGTTTGAATTGAGCAAGGTATAACTCAATTGACCCTTCAGGGGTATTTTGGTAATTCCCCCCATTCATCATCATTATGGTCAAAAACCTTATTCAAATAACCCCTTACTATCCTAGATTATCATTAGGGTTTGATTGGGGCAACATTGGACCATTTATATTATGAATTGATTGAAAGAAGTCAACTTGGAATCACATTGATTGATTTCAATCATTAATCATCAATTGGGTTGAGATTGGTTGAAAGTGTTGACCGTTTGCCCACTTTGACCTTCCAAGACCGCGAGCCCCCTTAGGCTTCAAGACCGCGAGCCTCTTCAAGTGGTTCAAGACCGCGAGCCCTATCATTGGTTCAAATGATGTTGAGACCGCGAAGATCAAGTTGGAGTTGAGACCGCGAAGAGACGTTGACCGTTTAGCTAGTTTGACCTCAGGACCGCGAGGCCCTTCGTGGTCTTGAGACCGCGAGCCTCCTCTCGGTCTTGAGACCATGAGCCCCCTCATGGTCTTGAGACCGCGAGCCCTCTCACGGTCTTGAGACCGAGAGGCTCTCAAGGTCTCAACCGTTTGGTCCATCAACAAAATCAAAGATACAATCGATGATGTTAACCGATGTTGAAGCCCTCAAAAGGTCAAAGTTATGTTGACCACCTATGGATTGGGTCAACTAAGGTTATGCTTAACCAATTGTTCATTTAATTGACCCTCAATTGTTGACCAATTAGGGTTTAAACCGATTCAATTAGGGCTACCAATGTTCACCCATTATCACTCAACAATGTGCATTAACACAAGGTTGAACCCTTCAATTGAGCTCCAATTGGGCCCAAACTTGGCCCACACGGTCTTGAGGTCATGTGGGTGGACCCTACATGGTCTTGAGACTGTTTGCCCAAGATTTCATCAAAATCTAAGGTGATTTGATAGAGGTTGAACCATGATTGGGTCACCAATTCAGTATTTTGATCAATTGATAACTTATTTGCAATTGGGTCCTCAATTGGTCAAATTACTCAACCCTAGACCTTCAAACGGTCTTGGTTGATTGTCCTCTCGGTCTTGAGACCGTTTGGATGAGTTCCAAACGGTCTTGAGACCGTTTGCCCATCCAATTTTGGATTCTAGTGTAGATTCATCAAGGTCTGACCCATTGAGTTGATGATCATGTCAATATTTAATTGCAATGTAATTCGGTGTAATTGTACCTTCAATTGGTCAACTATCCTTGACCCCAGACCTCCAAACGGTCTTGGTTGATTGCCCTCACAGTCTTGAGACCGTTTGGTGACCCCCAAACGGTCTTGAGACCGTTTAGGTCAATCAACCCTAAACCCTAATTAGGTCACCATAATTTTAGTACTGATTTCATCTAGGGTTAGCCCTAGTATACACCCTTCAACTCTTAGCCCGTTTGGAATTAGACCATCAAACTTGGTGAGTTGTTAATTAACATTATTTTGAACAGTAATCTCATACGGTCAACGCCTGGTCAACGACCTTACACGGTCTTGAGACCGTTTGCCCAAAAAGGCAATTTCAGACCATTTGAAAATCAGGAATAAATTCAAATAAAGTTGTTACTTAAAAAGGTCATATCTCCTGATTACTTTGGAGTTAGCCTCCCAAATTTTTAGGGTAATTAGCCTATATAATTAGGAACACATTTCTTATACGTTCCATGCTCGGTCAATGGGGCCAAACGGTCTTGGAGACCGTTTTCCCTGTCGCGGTCTCGAGACCGTTTGCTCACCTCGCGGTCTTGAGACCGAGAGAGCAAACTTTTGAGACCGTTTAAGGAAGTGAAAGGCGGTGGGTTTTTCTTGGAAATCACGCCTTCATCTCCTAGCTCAAGAACAGTACGAATATCCCATGGATTTACTTGCAAAATAGCAGGGAAAAGTAGGGAAACACTAAGAGCTATCATCCAACCGCATATAAAGATGCACATAGTAAAGCATGGGTTTAGAGTTATAAAACCCGCCTAAAGCTTGCTCCTTGAGCTCCAAGCTTTCATGCTCCAAGCTCTAATGGCGTCCTTGAGTTCTTACAGGTTGGACAAGGTGAAAACTCCAAGGAAGGATGAGAAGAGATGGCTAGAAAGATAGGGTTTCGAGAATTAGCCATGAAGCTGACCTTGAATTCGAGTTCTAACCATGGAATTAGGCAAGAAAAGGGGTTTAAACCTACCTTGCACCCCTTGGTCGTCCTCCTTAGCTCCAAGGCAGTCCTTGGTCGTCTTTGGTGAAATGAAACAGTAAGGGAACGAAGGTAAGTTCCCTTGCAACTAAGGGAAGGAGAGCTTATATACATGGGGTAGGATTTTCAGCATTAGTTCATAAGTTGTCCATAATTCCAAATAGGTCCCTCCTTCTTTACTTGATCGTCCCTTCCTCTTTATTCTAAGGACAAACCTTCTCTTAAGTATTTAGGAAAAGAAGGTAAAGGAGAGCAAGCTAATAATGAGGTACATACATAAAGAAATATTGCACATATACCCTGATTATTCAATCACAAGGCATATCTCATAACTTGATAATTCAATTGAGGTGACTTCCTCATCATTTCTTCTCTTAATGATGGCAAGAGTCTAAAAGATACATTAGATGACATATTTTACAATTTACATCCCTTAATTTGGGTAAATTGCATTTTTCCCCAAATTAGGGTTTTAAGCACCTGGATTGCTTCCACAGCTGCACCTTGGTGCCCAAGCTTGGGAAATCCCTCAAACTTTGCTAAAAAGATTTCTCATGATGTCTCAACATCAGAGGAACATCTCATCATGTGCAAATTGCAAGCTAACCCTTTTAACTGGGTAAATTGCACATAGGTCCCTGTATATCAAAACAATGCTACAACTTTAAATAAAAAGGAGCAAATACTGAAATATATGTTTCTGAGAAACTTAATTACATGCTCAGAGTTAATCACAAAGATTTATTCACATATTTAGGCAAAACACCTAGGGTTAACTCATAACCCAGGTCAGGGATGTTACATGTAGGATGCCATAGATCTCGTTATTTAGTCAGATAAGCCAAGACGATAGTTGATAAAAGTAAATGCTAGAACTAGTCTAGCAGGTTGTCACGATATAAAACAAAACAAAGAAAAAAAAACAAAACAAAACAGAGCTCGTGAGTCTACTAATAAGAGAAAGAGAGTTCCTGTCTATGTAACCACAAACGGGGCAGTCTATGCACTCGTTCTCGGGCATAGACAACCCTCGAACACCCAAGCAAGCATCTAGTATGCACAGTGGCATCTATCCTATGGTTTCGTCCTGCTCGCTCTCGCGATGCGTGACTAGAAGCATCAACAATATGTCAATGACCCTCTCTCGAGGAATGACATATCAACACCTCGGAATACACTAAGTTCCCTCTCGGGTCTTAGGATATTCTGGGGTGTTAGGAACATAATTACTTGGATCGTCCTCCTCTCAGGTTCAGATCCAAACTAGCGTCTCTTAGCTATTCCTACAATGAATCTCTCGATACAGGCAGAAACAACAGTTCAAGCGAGTAAGAGATCAACCAAACTAGCAATCATAACTTGGAAAGAGAAAATAGAACATGCAACATACTAGATCTGATATGTATCTACTTGCTTAAGGCAAAAGTATATAAACATGCCCAGATCAGGCTACATAGCCAAGAAGGAGCTAACTAGCCATAGACAAGCATAGCTGACACCGAACAAAGATGGATAAACATCATTTATACAAGAAACAAAGGAATGCAGTAGAATGAAAGAGAAGAGGGAAGAGATATAGCCCGTAGAGGAGAGGTGGCTCTCACTCCTCGGCCTCTGTGCAGGTCAGATCTCGGCCCTTGGGTCTTCTCTTTGTCCCTCTAGACTCCTCGGCTCACTCTCTCTCTCTAGACCGTATCGGGCGGCAGCCGTATCGGTCGAGGCAGCTGTATTGGTCGACGTAGCCGTATCGGTCGACTCAGCCGTATCGGTCAACGCAGCCGTATCGGTCGCCGCAACCGTATCGGTCGACACAGCCGTATCGGTCGACACAACCGTATCGGTCGATTCAGCCGTATCGGTCGGCAGACTTTTGGGGAACTCGACACACTAGCTCCTTGGTCTAGGCACTAGCTCTTGCCGGGTCCTCCCTCCGACTCTCCCTTTGTAGGTTGGCAACTGCTATTTATATGTAGCGAGTTGATGGGAGTTGTAGCTTTTATTGGTCCACATGTCCTTCATCCGTGGCTTCGATCTTGAGGCATCTGGTGGTCGTATCAGGCAGCGGCCACATCGGGCAGTGGCCGTATCGGTCGGTGCAGCCGTATCGGCCAGGCCCTATCAGTCAGCTGCTGGAATTCTTGTCTTTTCAGGTTCGGTACTTGAGAGTCCCAAAATTGGCTAGTTTCGGTGCCTGCAAGTCTAAAACAGGCTAATTAGCTACATTATTGGCTATTTTCGCTACATTATCTAATGGAGAGACTGAAAACATAAAACATGAACAAAAGAGTGCATATTATGACTAAAGTGGCACAAAACTATAGATAAAATGCATAGAAAATATGCGCTAATTTGGGTGTTATCAGTGACACATCGAAGTCATCATCATGGAAGTCATAATAATCTCTCATAGTGATGGTCGTGGTTGTCATTCTTAGACCAAAAATCAATGCACGCATCACATGTCGTTGGGTATGCTTTGACATCATCAAATGCATTCCTGAAATGTGGATTGTGATAAAGGTGATGATTGGGTGAGTTTGACACATGAGGATAGACTATGAGTGATAGAAGTGAGATTTTTCCCTCCTATAGGAGTTTGATGTCCTAGGCCTCTTGTTTAGCGAGACTAAGAAATGCATGGACATACACATGTGAATCAATATGTGATATTGAGGTTACACATATCTCAAACATTCTACTCTGGTTCAAGAAACAAGATTGAATGATGAAGCGGACGACTGCTCCATGCCTCGAGTTCAATCTAGACATCAGTGACAAAGGAACTATACAAACACTACAACACCATACACAAATTGTAGGTTGAAGTTGTTCTCTAACATTCCATTTACTTGGTTAGCAATGATGTGAGACTAGGCACTGCTCATTGCTTGTGATGTCATAAGTTGTTATGGATATTCATTACCAACTTAATATGGTACCTTTAGGGTAACATACATAGATCCCAACTTAGAAGAGGAGTTTAATGTTGAATGACAGTTGAATTGATTACTAAAGCATTTAGATATTCAATTTATGCAACACATAGGCTAGTTGCATGCCAAACACCCATCTCATAGAGTGAGACGGCCATTTGGAAGTGCCAAACGGTCATCTCAGTTGTTGATATGGGTGTTTGGAATGTCAAGCCGATTCAAACATAAATTGGCTAAGTTCTATTCAAGTCGAGGTGTGAACCGACCGGTTCATTTTGATGAACTGACTAGCTAAGCTCATCTCGCCAGACGGCCATTTGGGTGAGTAAGACAGGTGTCTTACATGTTTGGGTCGGCTCATTTTGGGGCAAATGAACGTTCCAAAAGTTTCTCAAACTTGTTTTTGATTTCATAATACTTGTGGTGCAAGTAATTAATGTATAACATTAATAGGAATCAATTTGCCAATTTTGTATGCGATTAGGAAATTGCCAAACAATCGTCTCGCATGCCAAATGACTGTCTCGTAGTACAAGACAACCGTCTAGCATGCCAGATGATTGTCTGGTGAGCTAGTTGACCGTTTTGGTTGCCACAAGTTGCAAAAATTTAAGATCTTCTGGTCCCTTCCACTCCCACACAGACTGGAAACCTTGACCCTGACCTCTACTATAAATATAGAGGGGTATTGGGGACTTTCCAAAGTACAACACAAACAATTGAGAATCAGTTTCTATGACATTTTTTTCCTCTCTAGTTGTGATAACCAAGAGAGGACAAGCAAGTCCTACCCGACTAGGGAGGGATAGCAAGGGAGAGAATAATTGAGATCATTGTAGTGGGAGAGAAAGTTGGTGACTAGTACGCCAATAGGAGGGACCACTCCGTCCTGTCTATTCTAGCTGGATAAAAGGATCTCTAGGAGGTCAATGTGGACTTCTCTAGAGGCGATGTGGCCTTTGCTCATTGCTAAGGAGGACATCATCAACCATCAGTCCATGACAAGAGAAGCTATTGTAGAAGATGAAGTTCAAGTATGTTGTCCATCAAGGAGCAGTCAGATGAGTCCTAGTACAACTAGGAATCAGAATTGAACATTGAAAACTATAGAGGAAATGTCGGTGAACTTTATCCAGGACCAGTTATATCCTTGAAACCATCTTTTCCATCTTATAGTTATGGACGCGATCTGCTAGTTATGAGAAATGGTAGATAAAAATTTTGTTTCTGCTGCCTATTTTGTAGCCATAGTTTCCTACAAAGGAGGGGATGCAATAGTGTCTAGAGGTGAAGCTAGCACGGTGGTGGTTGGACCAGTCCGAAGGGACAGTCGACGGCTAGAGAAACAATAGTATTAGCTAGGCACATAGTTGTAGCAGTAGTAGTAGAGAAGACTAGAGAAGTAGTAGTAGAGGCAACGAGCAGTGGAGGAATCAGAGAGTGGCAGAGCAGCAACAAAGTTGTAAGGTGGAGAGAAGGCATAGAACACCAGAGAAAATCACCAGAGCAAAAATCATTTGTGACGAAATAGAAAATTAAGGAAAAGAAACATTTCACGGCTGCTACAAGTGAACTTAGTCATCAGTTGTAAAGGAAATTGACAACTAAGTACTTAGTTGTCGGTTGCACATAACAAACCAACACATAAATTGGTGTTGAGAAACACAGTCGTGTACATCAGAATGGCCATGTTGGTGGTGTAGTCATCGGTTTCGATGGCTAAAACCAATGACAAAAACCCTAATCCCAAAAACGTTGGCCTTTCTTAAGAGACGTCCGATCCTATGTAGGAATAGCCCGTAATAACGAACTTGCAAAATGGATCTGTTTATCATAAATGGTCATTAGTTTCCTTTGCTAAAATTGACGACCAAGTAAGCACTTCGACCGTCATTTCTATGTACAAACTGACGACATAGATCCATCCCCAAACAAAACAACTCAACTTCAGGAAGGTAAGTTAGTCATTGATTTTGTAGAGAAATCTACAACGTTGAAGCAATTGGGGGGGGAAGATATTTTTGTGGGCTCAAGGCACGAAAGAACATAGACGTCAGTTCCTTATCAAAAACTGATGACAAAGACCCTTCTACAGACAAAAAAAGTGGATCTCAACAAGGGGACTACTCGTTAGTTCCTCTGCCTTGCTAACGACTTAGAAGCAATTTGGGGGAATTTTTTTTCTGTGGGGACATGGCATGAACTCTGTGTCATTGATTCTAAGAAGAATCGATGCTAAACGTAATTTTTTTGGAGGAAAACACTTTTCCTAAAAAAATGTATTTCATGGGTTATCTAAGATTTCTATTTCACTTAAACATAATCGATGTTATAGTAAAAGTGGTTCGAGTCTTTTCTAAATCGGTGCAGCTTGACCAATGGTGACAATTTTTCTTTAGAACCGACATTATTGGTAGTATGGTGTTGGTTTTTCTTTGTAACTGACATTAGTAAAAGTGACATTAGATGTTAGAAATGTACTAGTAATCCATGGAAAATGTTGCCTCTGTAGGAAAGCCCATGCCATTATCATGCCCAGAGTCTTGTTAAATTCTTTGGCTTTCTTGATCCCTAGTCTCCCTTGATGTTTATGTTTCGTGATATGCTTCCAATCTACTAGATTGATATGTTTGGTGCTGATCAAGCCATTCTAGATGAAATTTCTGATAAGTTGGTTTATTTTTCCATAGGTTGACAGTGGTATTTGTACTACTTGCATTGTGTATCATGTTTGGGGTTGAAGGACCAATATAGCTAGTGTGATTCCCTAGCCAGGGTTATATAATTATTTTGTAGTTTTTGAAAACATTGTTGAATTCTTTCAATGAGCAAGAGGAAGAATTATTTTCCATTCCTCATATGTATTATAGGGATGACCAAGTGTTTACCTAATGTAGGAATTTTCATGATATTTAGCTTCCTATATAGATGATTTCTTATGCCTCTTGGTGTGTTGGTAAAGAAGAAGATGAGTGCCAACACACCAAAAGGCATAACAAATCATCTATATTGGAATTTGAATATCATGAAAATTCCTACATTAGGTAAATACATGGTCATCCCTATAATACATACGACGAATGGAAAAGAATGCTTCCTCTTACTCATCGAAAGAATTCAACAATTCTTTTAAAAAAAAAACATTGTTGAATTCTTTCAAAGAAGATGAGTAAAATATTCATAAACATAAGAGAGGTGATGCAAGGTAGCTTTCTCTCTCTAGAGTCCGCTTTGTTCCATCTCTAGCTCGGGGGTTGGCTTGGTTGTTCAATGGCGAGGGCGGTCCAGGGTGTGTTGGGTTCCTCCGCCCCATCTACTACTAATCCTTCCCCGTACCCTCCTCCTGGCTTTAAGGAGGCAATTCCCCCTCCTTCGTCCTCTACACAGGTGGAATGGGCAGATCCGAAGGCAGACATCACAGTGGGTAGGACTTGGCGGCAACCCTTACCAAACTGGTGGTCGTGCAACACAGGTTCAAACCGTTGTTTATGCTAGAGGACCCTAGGGATCCAGAATTCAAGGAAGGGGATAGTAGGTCATCGTTGAAATTCTCAGAGCCAGTGGTGAAGGCAATGGACGATTTTCATCAGTATTCTCTCATTGTCCACATCCTTGCTAAGGAGGCAGAGTTACAACAACTCTCTGGATGGATGATCAGAGTGTGGAGGCCCAAAGGTGAACTACATCTCTCTCCCATGGTGTGTGGGTTGTTTCTCACTCGGTTTGTTTCTAAGGATGACTTGGGAGTCATCGTCGACTAGGGCCCTTGGTTCTTCGATGAACATTTGGTCCTCTCTTGTAGGTGGATGTCTGAAACTGATCTAAGACATGCTTCCCTCACCTCAGCCCCTATCTGGATTACTCACCCAGAGGTTGGTCAGCATTGGACTCACAGAGCCATCTCCATTATTGCTTGTGGGGTGGGTGAGCTTAAGGTGATCGACTTTATGTCTAAAGGCAAGTTTTCTAATGTTGCACATATCTGTGTTGATGTTACAACCTCAATTTTGCATATGTTTTCATTATTGAATTGTAAAGATTTTGTGAATATGGACTTAATTGAAAACGTTGTATTTTTTGCTTCCAAAGATGGATTTCTTTGCAAAACTCCCTTTTGATAGGAATTTCATAATTTATATTATTATATAAATCCAATAATGGGTATAAAAGAGAAGAAAAGAAGAAAAATCCAAATAAAAGGAAAAGATACAAGATAATGGATATTAAGCAAAGTAATTATGAGAAATACATAGAAATCTCTAGAAAGTGGAATTAATGGCCACAATTAAATAAATTTTGTTTATATGTGATTTCTAATGAAAGAAATAGGAAAAGAGGGAAAGGAAATAAAAGATAAAGATAAATCCTTGAAAAGAAATCTTTTAATAAAGAAATAAGTAAGAAATGGATAAAGGATACAAGAAAAGGCAAAGGAATATTTTCCCAAGATGGGATTTCATGCCTTTAGGGTTCCTTGAGGTTCAATGAATCCAAAATGATAAGTTAATGGAAAAATAAAGAGGAAATGTCGATTAATTTGGTTTTATTAATGAATACCTTCCATATGAAGGAAACACCCTTTTCCTTTGGAATTTGGGTTTCAAATTTAATACATAGGTAGATAATTCCTGGACAGAGTTTCCTCTATAATTTGAGTGAAAAATTTTAATCGAGGAGGGAGATATGAATTTTTAAAGTTTCCTAAAGTAAGTGGGTATCAATAAATGTCACGATTTAACAATCTTAATTGAAATACTCTGGGTTTAATCTGAGTCATGGATTTTGGATCCTAGGGACCACAGTCATCATGCTCCTTGTACCTGAATAGGCAAGTCAGGTAGCAGTCCCAATTTCTACTATGACATCTCTCTCTCTTTGATCCATCTCGTGTTTTGGAAACAACTCCAACAACTTCGGGAGGCCAATCCAAGTTGTTTAACCCTAGATTTCTTAGGGTTTCATTGCTTCTAGCAGATTCACCCAAACTGCCATAGAGGCAGGTTGTTTCCACGAGTTTCTTCCTATAAAAGGAGGGTTGTTGACCCCCAACTGTGATGCAACTGTCTTCGAGAAACCCTGTTGCTCTTTGCGATCACGACCCTGCAAACAATTTTGCTTTGGACGCTGGTCTTCACCCCTTCCCTGGTCCAAGCTACCTCGTCAGAGAAGAGATACTATGTCCCGGTGACTCTGGCCGACTCAAGCAGAGCTGAGACCACCGTCAAGTTTGGTGGCTCATGGCGAAGGAGGAGGAGGCATCACTAGTTGTTGGGGAAGCCAGGTTCGTGAAGTCAACCTAGCAGTGGACCATCGGGCAACGCTGGGTCGCGAACATGGAATCATGAGGAAGAAGAAGAGAAAGGGGGAAAACACCTCCTTGCACCCGACTTTTGTGAAGGAAGGTAAGGGCACTTATGTCTTTGGTTTCCTTTCAATCCTGAGTGGGGTGCGTGATCGCAGATCGTTGGATCCAGCATGGTCCAACGGACCATCGATCAAACAACTGACATTTTTTTCTGAAAATAACAGATGATTCAAGTTAATGTCTTTTCTTGCAAAAATCATAACTTTTGATAGGAAGCTCCAATGAATAAAGTCAAAATATGAAAATTGATCCTCAAAACGAGAGGAACACAAATAAATTATATTTGAAGTTTAATTATGCTTTCAATTCATAAAGTATGTAAATATGCTATCTTTAATTGTTTAATTGATGAAAAACCCTAATCTTTGATGATTAATGTATTGAGAGGGGTTATATGGATGATTAAAGTTGATATTAACATGATGTTAATAAAAAGACACATTAGATCTAAAATAAAGAACCTTATGAATAATTTGATTAATTTAGGGTTCCATGTACATAAATGAGATTTAATGGGTCTTGAAACCCTAATGTTAGTAATTATGATTCTTAATGGCTTTAATTGTTCAAATTCGTGTATAAAGCTGAGATATAATGGTTCTAAGATATTTTGAGTATAAAAGTTCCTAATTGTGGATAAATACCCTTAATTTGGTAATTAGGGTTTTCTAGTGGATTAATGTGATATTAGTGATAAATGAAGTTTATATGTGGATTAGACCATAATGAAATATGAGTTGTCAATTTGAAAGAAACTAAAGGTGATAATTGAGTCCAATGATCTTGAAATAACTTAAACGGATAAAGATGGTGATTTTAGTACAAAAGAGAAATAATAGACTTTAATTGGGCTTATGATGTTGAAATTAGGGTTTGTGAACTAAGGGAGCATTAAAAGTAATAAATGCATTATGGAGGCTAAAACCCTAATAAAACCCTAAAGTTGGCCTAGAAATGCTAAGGTGGAATCCAAGTCGATGTTGAGAAAGTTTTGGATAAAACAATGACACTTGGATGTATTGCATTAATTTCAGGATATTGTTGATTGCTTACTTGATTGTTCTTTATCATTATTGCTTGTATATCAAGTTGATATGGGTCACGTATGTGGTTAATTATGGTTAATCACATTAGTTTCCCAAAGGTTTTCTGGATGATTAATCATATTGAATGCAACCTATCAGTTTGGATGTTCATACTTGCAAATCATAAAGTCACTATGATTATCACAATTATAATATAAGTGTGTATTCTTGCACCTACATGCCACCCTGATGGATGACGCAAAAAGGTCAAGCCCAGGAGGGAAGACCCATGGGTACCATGAGTGGTGACCCCAGACACCATGCTCGGGATTGATAAGGTGGTCTTTGTTGCATGACTAATGGGAACCATGAGAGGTGACCCCAGGCACCAAGCTCGGGATTGAGAAGGTGGCCTTAAGTCAATGGAAAAAGAGAAACCCTAAAGAGGGTATTCCATGGTTAGGGGAAAAGTGGTGGAGAATGTCACATTGAAAGTGTAAATTGGCTTGTTAATTAACTTTATTGTGATATTTAGATTGTTAGACATATTTGTGAAATTTTGGTTGTCCCCACATACTGGTATATTCATATATGCTGACCGAAATTTTGTTTGTCGGTGTTTTAGGTGCAACTCTGAAAAGAACAAATAGTAAAGTGACACATTGTGAAAATAAGAAATAAAGTGCAAGGAGGATTAGATAGAATAGATTCAAGCTGTGGATAGAAGTAGATTTCTAAAGTTTTTAAAAGTTATGTAAAGTTTTATTTTATACCATATTTCAGTATAGTCTTGGTAGAATTTTATAATTGTTATTGATTATTTATCAAACCATTGATCCTGAAAATTGGGATAATGACTCTGACCTTTTGGTCTCCTTTAATTGGAGGTTATGGGGAGGTAGGGTCATTACATTTGGTATCAGAGCATTGGTTCCTCATTTAATCTTTAATAATTATTAAATTTTAAAAATTCCATAGAACCAAGGGAGTTATTAGAGTATTTTCTGAAAGATAGAGGTGTCTAGAAAAGGATCACGTCTGGGGCTAGAAATATTTTCCTCCACACCGCTAGTCAGAATACGAGGACTCCCAGATATGTGTGACTGTCTGGCCAATGTCTTAGGATCTGACTCAAAATAAGATACCTTTAGGACCCTCTCATCTTGTTCATCCCTTCTCAACTCAAGTCTTGTTAAGGATTTTAAGGATTAGGGTTTTATCTCTCTTCCTCACTCTCTTGAGGATAGGTTATGCATGATAAGGTTAAGGAATCCTCCACCAAAATTAATAAAAAGTATGTAAATAAGATGTCATGGACATAAGCTTATTTGTTTAAGTGTAAACTAAAGAATAATTGCATGCTTAGGTCGAATGACATGTGTTGTCATGAGAGACCTCAGGTTAGACCCACTGGTTAGGAGGATGAGTAGAGAGTTAGTTTTGGAGGTAGAGATCTCCATTAAAGGTAGAGACGTGGTACATCCTCTAAGGATGATGCTAACCCTAACCCTAAGTGGTGGTTAGAGAGGGATGACACGCTGAGTTAGATGTCAGGGTAGACCATGTGTGTGGGTGGGCATGCTTTTAGTTTGGATACCCATGACGATATGAGCCATGTGAGGTTGGTTGACCTAGTACCTTTGGCGACCCAACCTTGGGAAAGGTCATGCATAGTAGAGTGAAGGATAACTCTTTCATTGATGAGGTTAGTGATGACCATATAGAAACCCTATGAGCTTATATGAGCATGGAAAGGTTGCACCCAAAGTACATCAGTAGTGCTGACAATAGGCTAAAACCCTGGCCAGGAGAGTATGTTGGATAGCTTATGAGATAAGCATGACACGTTTTGGATAATATTGGGCAAACATAGGTTTCTCTCATGTAGGGATATGCTTGTAAGCTTGACCCACCTTCATGGAGAGAGGACCTCTAGTAGTAAGTTTGTTTGTAGGGTTAGCTCTAGTTAGAGAGAGCAGGACCCAAGCAAGAAGGATGGAAGTGTAGACTCTGAGATATGAGGAACAATGGGGAGTTGAGGATGATGCGACCTAAGTGGATGGTTGTGGTTGCCTCATGCATGATCCCTGGAGGATGATGGTATCTTGGTTTCCTTTAGAGGAACCAAACCCTAGAGAGAGGATGAGACTATTGGTACTATGTGCCTATGGTATAGGAGTTTACCTTTTCGGGATAGGAGAAAGAGTTCCTTATACCATGAAGAGGTTTAGTAATAAGTTGTGAGGCCTTATACCTACTTGGCTGTGCTTGAGGAGGACTCCACCCTGAGGTGTTATTCAAGTAGAATGATAATAGGAAGTGCATGCCATACCTTGTACATTCTTGGTACATAGTTACAACATTGAGCATGCAGTTGGACATCAGAAAGGTGAACCTAGGGTTCCTAGACCTAAGAGGGGAAGTAGTAGTGCTTGGTGTACCTGATGCTCATGATGAGATTTGAGTTTCCATAGATCTGAGCATGGCACTCCTCATGTTTAGAGTAATGGGAACCCCTAAGATTAAGGTATATGTTTGATGAACCCCTCACATATAGGTTGGTGACACGGGCATGTATGATGTTAGTCCAATGTGAAGGAATAGAAACAAGTATGAACTATCATGATGACTTGGCATGGTTTAGTAGGTGGTCTTCTTGCTAGCTACATGCCTTAGTAGCTTGATAGGTTTAAGCATGCTCATGTGGATAAAAACATGAGACTTAGGGACGTTTGTGACCTTTGTTTCTATCAAGAGATTATTTCCTCCCTTCCTAGGAGAGGGACCCTTTTATAGGGTGTACACCAGTTTTTTTGGTTTCAAGGAAACCCTAAGAGGTCTCATAGAATCTTGAGAATCTAAGTGGATAGTACATAGTATAAGAGTGAACTTGTAGACCCATAGATGATCATCTATGAGTGCATGTGGATGTGTTACCATGGAGGTAACCAATATGGGGCCTGACCGAGGTAGATAGGTCGCCATGACCCCTCTGAAAGGATGTAAGTCAGACCACGAATGTTGAGAGAGATGATGGAGACTTGGGTAAGGTTTCATGTTGGATATGTACTATGTTAGAATCCTAGGTCTATCCTAGGGTTAGGTGGGGATAATACCAATGGGAGTAGGAGTTGCCTAATTCCCTAGTTGCACATGACCATAGGGTCGGGAGGTAACAACTATCATTGTCTGAGGCCATGGGTTGGGATATTGATCACCTTCATGAACTCAGGGGACCCAAGGGGCAAATGAGGAGGGAACTCTCTGATGCATAAGGGAAGAGGGGTGACCCTAAAAGTGTCAGCACCCTATAGACCTAGAGGAGATGACCAAGGATGGTGTGATGACCCAAGTGGATTTGAGACCACTTTTCCATGGAAGTAACCTTGACATCTCGATGTTCATGATATAGATACATGTGATGCACGTTTCAAATTAGATTGTAGGTGTACTGGCAATGTGGGATGTACCATCTCTACTCTTGGAATGGGAAGAACTATGTATTTGGACTGCAGCCAAATTCTTATTTCCTCTTGTTATAGGAGTGAGAGATAGAACAATACACATGCCATACACCAAGGCTAAAGATAATGTGAGTGGAAACATTGCTATGATGCATGAGGATGGAGATAATAACGTACCCTTGTGGAGTGTAAGATGTGTGGATGTTGTACAAACACTAAGACAACTAATTAGTCATCTTATGAGGATGTTTTTATCATGAGCTATGTGGAACTTATGAACTATTCAAGGTAGAGTTCTATAACCAAGAAATGAGCTCTCAGTTCCCTTGATGAAGGTAGACTTAGAGTATGAGATGAGATAATAAGTAGAATACATGGAGGTGTATGTCTTCACTGTTACCTTACACATAAGGATGTGAGGTGGTGATGGATGCTCTGGTTGAGATGCAGCTGCCTAGTTTATCTAGAGGTTAGAAGAGGTTGTTAGGTTAGCCCTCAGTTTGAAAAAGGAGAAATGTTTGGCTAACACTCAGATATAACGAGATATGTTGATCAAGTTAGTGGTTGTTTGGTTAGCCAGCCTAGGCCTTGATGAGATAAAAGGATGGTTGTAGAACCTCAGATGCACTTCTCTAGAAAAGAAGTTGATGAAACCCCGACTAGAGTGATTTAGGGTTTCCGAGGAATCAATCTTGAGGAATCATGACATACATAGGAGATCATGATTTTAAGTCACCATACACCATGGTACTACTAAGATGGTAAGTTTCAGTAGTACTTTGGATGCCTAAGATGAAGTTTCATGTGGCTTGTCACCATGCATACCAAGAGGTGAAGGACGAACACTAGTAACCCAATGAGTTGATATAGAGGATAAAGAGTCTCCAAGAGGGAATGGGAGTGCATCACCATGGACGTTGTGGTGAGTATCCCCTAGACTGAGGAAGGTCATGATGCAATATGGGTTATGGTAGATCACCTTTCCTAGATGGCATAGTATAAGAGAAAGAGAAAGTACTATCAAGGGATATATCTAGTTGAACTACAAGTAAGAGAGATGGTTAAACTACACCAGGATGCAAGTTCAAAAGTTCTTGAATATGACCTAAAGATTCACTTCCATAAGGTGGAAGTAGATACATGAAGAACTCAATGTGAGTACAACTTATCACCCCTAACTGTTGGATCCTAGATGGGTGATTAGATGCTCTATAGGGGGGTGAATAGAGCTAAATCCACTTAAACAAAATTCGTTAGACCTTCAAGATATATCACAAGATAAGGTTTCTAAATAGGAAATTTGTGTGAAACTATAACATGCATAGCAAGGGAGAGAGAGATTGAGAAAACACAAGTAGAAAAGCTATTTAGAGTGGTTCCACACTTCAAACTAGAAGTATGTCAGTCCACTTACCTAGAGAGGTCATCCTCTAGGATTTCCTAACCATTGCATTCTTATATTCATTCATAAGACTTACAATACATGACCAAACAAAGGACTTACCTATCCAATACAAAGAGTCTTCAACCTTACCAAGGACTTACCCACTTTGCAAGGATTCTTCTACCTTCTTCCAAGGACTTACCTACTCTTACACAAGTCTTCAGCTTTGTAGGAATTACCCACTCTTCTTGGATCTTCCACCTTTGACTTCACCTTCACTTGGAGAAGCTTCCACCAAGGACTTACCCACTTGAGCAAGGATTCTTTTGCCTTCACCAAGGGCTTACCCACTCTAGCTCCAAGTCTTCAGCCTTGATCTTCACCAAGGGACACCTTCCCTTGTTCTTATTCACCTCTCTTAGCTAAGAGAGAGAACCTTCATCTTCATCGTTGAAAAGAGATATAGGAAGGTGCTGGAAGTGAGAGCCTCACAAGATATACATGTAGGACTAGCTCTCTTACAAATCTCCTACTCACTCTAATAGATGTAGCAAGTGATTAAGCTTAGAGAGAGAGGAGGCTATAGAAAGCACTCAACTATAGAATAGGAACCTCACATAGAGTTTGCATTGAATGCTCAACCTTGGAATGAAGCCCAAGGGGTCATATTTATATATGGGGATGCCTCTTAGTCTTTGGGAACACTTGAGAATGAAAACTAGCCATTTTGTGGCTTGCAACAGATATATTTTCACTTGTTGCAACTCCACAATGGCTAGAAGCACTTTTCTGCACTTTTCCATACAGTATAATCGGTCGAGTTTCTATAAGGGTAATTCGACCGATGGAGTAAAAGACAAAGCTGATATTCAGACCATCGGTCGAGTTAGTCCTAGGGAAACTCGACTGACCAATGAACATTGAATTGGTCTAGTACACCATCGGTTGAGTTCTGTGTAACCACAACTCAACCAAACAAAAGTCATTTTCAAGATCCAATCAGGATCGATCGAGTTTGCACCTCACATAACTCGACCAATAAACATACTGATGTGAATTTTGGAAAATGGCTTTTGAGTGCTTAAACATTCGATCTAAGTGCTCCTGATTTTTTCTAAGCTTAATTACAAGTCATACAATCATTACAAGTGATTTACAACATGATTCTAATGGATTTATATCATATTACAAAAATGTGCACTTGTATTGACTTTGACTTGTCTTTTCTCCAATTTGAGATGCGCAAGTTAGGGCATTTGGAGTGTGTCTATACCTAATCTGAAGTCACTCAAGTAGAGACATTAGACACCAATATGTGGAATGGTTAGTCATCATCAAAACACGGGTTTAGTAAATTTAGACGTGAGTCAACATTGACCTAATTGACCTTGAGTCAACACTAACTAATGGTTAGTATGATCCACACAAGAGAGTCTGATGAGGGCATGTGTGCTCATTCAGGGTCATACATAGGGGGATAGGTCTAGCCCTATGAGAGATGTGATGATAACTACCATAGCCAGTATCGGAATGTAAAGAAGCTCTATAAGGGAGGTTGTGTCAGTCACCACTTCATTAACATAATGTTGGTGAAGGGACCTCACGAAGGTCAGAAAAGGACCACACTGTGTGCAGATGAAGTCGCTTTGATCATGCGATGGCTGAGGAAGCCTAGGGGCGACATGAGTCGTGAGCTGATGCAAAGCAGATTGACATGCAGTTCACTATGGGAGAATATGCGATGTGAAAATCTGACCCCTCTAAGATACATTTGAGAAAGTTGAGTCCCCGATATATGGGTCCTTTTGAGATGGATTGGTGGAGATGGTTATGTTTAGTCTTACCACTCAGGATAATGTGATGTGTTTAATGAGTCCGATCTAGAGCACTATGTGATGTACCCAAGCCATGTGTTGAGCCATGAACCCAGTTAGCTTTGAGAGAAGTTGAAATGCCCTGAGTCACCTATGAGGGTACAAGGTACCAAGGTGATAAAGAACTCAGATGCAAGAATATGAGATGAAGAAGGTTTTTGGGAGGCACCATGGAGAGTGTAAGGGCCCTGACCTTCGTTTTGGGCTTACCCTATTTGTTTTTCCTAAACCTTGTGCTTGGTTGCTTGCTAATCACCTTTAGTGGTGATTAGGGTTTGCTTGTGCTTTGTTGAGAGTTGGAGGTGATACTTGCAAAATAACCTGAGTTAGGGTTGAAGAGAAAGTTTGTCACCTAGAGATATGTCTTTCTCTCTCTTTGCTTCCTCTTGAGTTGGGAGGTAGGTTTGGGCCCATGCCTTGAGTTGTCTTGGGCTTTGTTAAAGCTCTGATGGGCTTGGTTGAGCCTTGTTGGGCCTTGCCTTGCTTTGTGGAACCTTGTATGGGCAAGATGGCTTTGTGTCACCCATGGGTGTGTCAGACAAGGTGGTGGTGGTGTGTCAGCCTTTGACCTTATTTGACCTCCTCGCTTTGGTTGTGTCACCCTAGCTTGGACATGTGGCTGAACCTTGGTTGAGTAGTGGCATGGCATGTGCATGTGTTTTGCAAGGTGGTAAAATGTGTGGACAAGTGTCCCTTGGTAAGGTGACACCTTGCCTTGGTTTAACCTTGACCCTCATCTATATATTCTTTGCCTTTCTCTTCCTTAGGAACCCTTTAGCTCTTTGTTGCTCCTCTCTTCCTTGTGTGCACAATACACCTCTCCCTTGCAACCTTGGTGGTCGATCCCCTTTGAAGGAGTTCACTTCTTCTTCCTCTAAGCTTGGTGGCCGAACCCTAAGTGGGTCTTGTTCTTTGGTGGCCGAAGTGGTGTGCTTGGAGCTAGGAGCTTAAAGCTTGGAGCTTTGGAGCTTGAGGAGTTTGCTTAAGGCAGGTTACATAACTTCTAACCCTATCTATACTACCTTCTCTATGTTGCATGTTCATATATGTTGATAATCGGCCATGCATGTTATGTATCTTGCTCTAGTACATGTTGTTGATCTTATGGATATAGTGAGCATGATGTTGTTGAGGATTATATGCCTTTGGATCTAGTTGGCTGAACCATAGTTGGGGCTTTCTTGTTGAGAAACACCCCTTTCTCTCCTTGGTTCTTGAGAAGTGATTTTGAGATCTAGTGATGTGGGAAATACCCCTCTCCCCTTTAAGTTGAGAGGTGAGTCTACATCCTAGTTTCTTGAGAAACACCCTCCTCTCACCATGGATTTGAGAGGTGAGCTTTTGAATAGATGATGACCTATGTTGAGGTGGATCCTTGTGGTTTCCCAATTTGTGATAGAGGTTGTGCAAAAACCCTCTCTCTTGGTTGTTGAGAGGTGAGCCGATCTTCTTGATCAATTAAGGTTTGGTGCCCTTGTGCTTGAGGTTGAAGGTGACCATGTTGGGTTGTGCCTTGCACGATATGCCTGGGAATAATGCTTCCCGATAACCTTCTTTCCTTGGGTTGTAACCTTGGTCGTTACACCTAGTTGGGTTTGGTTTGTGCTCGATATGGTTTCCTTGGTCAACACTTAGTGGAGATGGATCTTGGGGTGTTACACCTTGAGCTTGTGCTCTGAACGACACACTCTAAAGTAAGGTTGCACGATGCCATCCCCTTGCCTTGTGTTGATCTTGGCTGACATGCTTTATTGAGCCTTGGTGGCTTGATGCCCAGTATGCCTTGGCCGAGTTGACCCTTGTCTTGGATGTGCTTTGACCAATATGATGTCTAATAACTTTCTTTGTGTTGGGCAATATGAAGTATTCTTGTGATGCCCAATATGATGGTTGTATAGAGAACCCTAGATGGTGCCTTAGTGGTGGCCGATATGAGTAGCTTGATCTAGATGGACGTTAGGTCTGTGCCAGTCATGGGGATGTGTTGCCCGACGCACCCCTAGTGGAGTTGGGAGAGATGTTGCTTGTTTAGCCAGCTGGTCCATGCACGATATGGCACCTTGGGCGATAGGATGCCCTGCTCCATATGAAGGACTCTTGGATGACATGGAGATGGTTGTGCATAGAGGCGTCATGGGCGTTATACCCCCTAGGCCGATAGGCTTGGGTGAGGGTAGTCACCCTGCCCAATGCTACCTATCGTGAGGATTGCAGGAGTTTTAGTGAGGGTTCTGATGACTCAGAATGTATATGGATTATAATAATAACACAAGTGATATGATGTAATCACCTTGAATCCTGCAAATATGATGATGAGTTAAAATGACAGGTTGTGAAGCAGGAAGCTTGGAAGCATATGAAGTTGCTTCACATGATGATGTGACCCATGCCTATGGTCACAGGTATAAGGCACAATATATGCTCATGATTAATAATGATACCATGAATGATAAAGCTTATAATCATAGATGTTACTCTATACTTGATAGCATGATCATTCTATTAATCCATAATGGCTTCAGTTATCTCTATGAATGTGTATACTAACCATGCAGGTATTTCATGTGGATTCATAGCCTGGTAAGAGTTATGAGACATATGTGCTGGAATAGCACCATGTGGAAATGTGGCAACAAGTTGATAGGTATGAGGACCTGATATATGGATGAGTGCTTAGTTGAGGTGTTATCCTCTGATGATCATATAAGGGATGCGTTCTGATGCGATAATTTTGAGTCACTTTTATAGACTTGTTTACATGTGTTTTATGTGTTTATTAGTCACTTTGGTGGTTAATATTGCATGATTCATTCACTTTAGTCTATAATTTCATTCTATATCAAATCTCGCATATTGTATTTTTTTTATTATAAATGATCATATTGACGCATGTTAGCTTGGCTAATTTGGTTTTGTCTTGCAATTTCAGGAAAAACACATATATACAGCTGTTGATGCCATCGACATCCATCGATAGTATCGACATAGTCACAGAGAGATAGCCACGAGGAGCCAAGAAGTGGTGATACCATCGACGGGGAAGTCGATGGTAGCAAGTTACCTTCAGGTTGCCAACGATCAGCCAGTCGACACTATCGACAGAAAAGTTGATACTATCGACGTTCTACAACTTCAGTGTCAAAAAGGTGATAAAACCGACACCTATGGGTGTCGATACCATCGACCCGCGTCGATGGTATTGAGTCTGCATCAGGCTGAATGATAGAGAACAAAGGAAACCTGCCGATATCACAAAGGGTCGATACCATCGACCCGCGTCGATGGTATCGACGCCGTCAGATTAGTTTTTGTTCCAGATCAGCCCAAATCCAACGATGGTGATATTTTGACAATCTAATTTGGTTTTTATACCTAATGACGGCGGCCAAGAGCTATCTATCATGTCATTAGCCACTGCACACATCCCAAGGAGAGTGGGAGAGGAGAATGGAGCCTGGAGGCACGCCCCAACCATTCTGAGAGCCGAAGAAGACATTTTCCACTGCCGAAAGGCTGTAGATCGTGTACTCTATGTCAAGGAACGCTTGGATCTTCTTCGTTCAGGGGTTTACATCACTTCATCCACATTTTTCTCCATGTTTTCCCTTTCTTCCACTATGTCTTTCTCTAAGATGAACATGCGGGGCTAATCCCCTTTGTCTTCAGGACTGGGAGTAGCCCGGGTAATCATTGTATGACGTTTTTATCATAGTAATGCATATTTTATCTCTTAAATCACTGGTATGATTTCGTTTTCTCTAATATATCATTATCACTGATCACCCTAATGATAATCTAATGCCTTTAATTGCTTTGAAAGAATAATTAATTGTTGAAAAGAGACAAAATTCACATTAACTCATAAATTCCTTGAACAAGGTGATGTACGGTTAATGGTGGAAACCCAGAGGTTGATTCTAATGCACATAGTTTAGGGTATAGGTTACTACGATGGTGGAACCGACCTAGATTTAGGTAGTGAATTGTATCACGATAGTGAACAATTCTGACTACATGCCACTACTCAGTATGAGAGATGAATTTGATTAATTATGTGGAAATTCATGCAACAAGAACCCGCGGTGAAACCGCAATCCTAAATATTTCCATCTAAATTGATTAAACTCAACATTTAATTGATTGCTTTGCTTTCTTTTATTTTTTTATTTTTAATCAACTCTCAAAACCTTTTTAACCGGTCTAGCTGATTGCGAACAGTTAGTAGTAGTCTACTGATAGTTCAGTGTTCATGAGTTCGACTCGGGCCTCACAAAAGCCTATATTACATTGATATGTATACTTGCGTTTTGCATGCACGGTTTACGCGTGTCAAGTTTTTGGCGTCGTTGCCAGGACACGACAATTGTCGGCACTACGAGTGCTGTAAGTGGCCACTCTAGGCCACATTTTTTTATTATTATCATTTCTGAAATTCATTGTTTATCTGTCATATCTAGCAATCATCTAGCATTGTACTGAACCAAATTTATTACTTTGCAGGTACTAGTGCATGGTGAGGATGCGTAGCACAGACTACACATAGACATCACCAGAGGTTCCACCGTTGGGACCAGACGACGAAGAGAACAATATTCACGATCAGCCTAAGGATATAGGTTCGGATTCTGAACCAGAAGCTATGGCTGAAGAGCAGACAATATGGGAGAAGATAAAAGCTTCTTCCTCGTCAGCATCGAAGGGACCAATAAAAAAACTGGCAGTCAACATTCCCACTTATAAGATTGACCCGGTACTGATAAACTTGGTCAAGTCTCAAGCATTTCATGGGCTGAAGAATGAGGACCCAGTTGCACACATCAACACATTTGTGGAAAATTGTGATATGATCAAGATAGACAAGTTTCCACAAGAGACACTATATTTGAAGTTGTTTCCCAACTCTCTTGTAGGTAATGCATGTGAATGGCTGCATAACCTAGATGATGAGACTGTCAAGACATGGGATCAAATGATCGAGGTCTTCTTCGAGAGATTCTTTCCACCGGAGAAAACCAACAACCTTGTACGGAAGATCCACAATTTCATCCAGAAAGCCGGGGAGACGTATTTTGAGACTTGGGAACATTTTCAAATAATGTTGAGGAGGTGCCCACATCATGGGCTTGACAAGGAGAAACAAGTCAAGATTTTCTATTTTGCTCTTTTCTGAGCATGACAGAAGCAACCTGGATTCAGCAGGTTTGGGGTTCTTCTTAAACAACACAGGCACAAGGTGTTGGGAGATTTTGAAGAACATGGCCAAAAAGCAGTCCTGGGGTGATAGAGATGCGCCAGAACAGGTTCGAGCTGCAAGTGAGTCAAAGGCCATCAAGGAGCTAAATGAGAAGATGGAACTTCTAGCCAAGAAATTGCTAGCAAAAGAAGATGTAGTATCTGATGATGAAGCACATGTCAAATTTATGCGCCAGCAACAGGGGTACAGAAACAATGACTATTCTTGGAGGAAAGATAAGAAATTTTCATGGAAGGACCCAAACAATTTGTTGCAGTACCCTAAGGTAAAACCACAACTATCGGTAGAGGACAAGAGCAATGAGTTGCTCAATCAAGTAATCAAGTAGAATCAAGAACTCATGAGCACGTTTGGCCAACAGATTAAGCAATAAGGAGAATTTATGAATCAATTTGGGCAGACCTTACAAAGTCATGGGGCTCAGATGAGAACTATAGAAACATTATTAGTGCAGATGGCAGCTGAGATAGAAAATCTGAAAAATCCAACGCAACAAGGTTTTCCCCAAAAATACAAACATTCCAGGGGTAAACCAACAAGCTAAGGCAATTCTACTACGGAGTGGTAAGAAGATTTTAAACCCCAGGGCCGATGAACCGAGCACACCCCAGCCAGAAACCGTAGGTGAGGCCACAGAGGAGATTACAAGCATAGAGCCGATAGCTGATGTGGTAGAGGAAGCCACACGAGAACCCATTGCTGAGGAAGAGACACAGAAGAGGACACCATATGTGCCGCTACATCAAAGGGCACAAACAGTCCCAATGTCATATCCAAACAGTTTGAAGGCTAAGAAAGTGGACGCTCAGTTCAAGAAGTTCTTAGACAGCTTTAGGAAACTTTCTGTTAACATTCCACTATTAGAAGCAATAGAGCAGATACCCTCTTATGACAAGTTTCTGAAAGATATATTAACAAAGAAGAGGAAAATTTCTGATACAGAAGTGGTGGTTCTAAAGGAGCAAGTGTGCGCTTTC
The DNA here is from genome assembly GCA_963693085.1 of Alisma plantago-aquatica. NCBI lineage: Eukaryota > Viridiplantae > Streptophyta > Magnoliopsida > Alismatales > Alismataceae > Alisma > Alisma plantago-aquatica. Next base: position 1,546,468,384 of record OY856409.1, read on the forward strand.
ATTATGGGCACATTGCCACCTAAAAGACAAGATCTGGGCTACTTCAATATTTCATGTTACATTGGTAGGTGAAATTCGGCGAAGCATTATGTGACTCCGGGGCAAGTATCAATTTGATGCCTCTTTCTACTTTCAAGAAGCTGGGACTTAAAGAATCGAGACATAGCAACATGACGATTCAGCTAGCAGATAATTCTACGGTAAAGCTGTATGGTATCTGCGAGGATGTTTTGATTAAAGTTGACATGTTTGTATTTCTAGCAGATTTTGTGGTAATGGAAATGCAAAATGAATAAGGAAATGAGCTATTCCTCGGAAGACCCTTCCAAGCTACTGCAGATATGATACTCGAGATGGGACGAGGCCATTTGACATTGGGAATCACTTCCAAGCTACTGCAGACCAATTTGAAATGGTTATTCCCCCAAGAACAACCCTATCAAAAGCAAAGGAGCAGTGTCACATGGTGAAACATTTTGATCAGAACATTTCTCTTTGTCTAGGGAAGCTGTTTCTAGATATGGCTCATGTAATGACCAAGGTAGAGAAGGGGACACTGGTTGTAGACATTATGGAATAGACCAAAGTTGTTTCTCTTTGCAGGGTTGTGGGTTTTCTAAATGATGAAGAAGAGGAAATCCCTCTTTCTACTGACGATGATGCAATAGCAAGTTTTGTCCTTGATGCATATCCAGAACTACCTCTTGAAGCTTGCCTTGTCAATATAATGCATGACTGGATGAGAAGCAAATCGTTACAAGAATGTTTCAAGATGCTTCAAGTTCTGCCGTGCTATTATGCTAAGTATTATGAAGATCTTGGGCCAGTCATCTTTGATTAGTCCACCAGAGTTAGAATTGAAGCCACTGCTGCCACTTTTGAAATATGCATTCTTCGCTGACGGTGAAAGACTACCAGTGATTATCTTAGCATATCTAAGTGTCGAGGAAGAGGATCAATTGATGATCGTGCTGAAGAACCACTGTGGCGCATTCGAGTGGTCAGTCATGGATATCAAGGGGATCTCCCCTGCACTTTGCCAACACAAGATCCAGCTCGAGGAAGGAGCCAAACCTGTAATCCAGCCACAGCGCAGACTCAATCCAAGCATGATGGAGGTCGTCAAGAAGGAGGTGATCAAGCTCCTTTCTATAGGCATCATTTATGCTATCTCCGATTCAACGTGGGTAAGCCCCACACGGGTAGTCCCTAAAAAGGGGGGAATTACTGTCACTCACAACTTGTTAAATGAGTCGGTCACGACCCGATTGGTAACCGGGTGGCAGGTGTGCATTGACTATCGCCGATTAAATTCTGCCACATTGACAGATCATTTTCCTCTTCCGTTCATTGATCAAATTTTAGAGCGACTAGCTAGTCGATCGCATTTTTGTTTTCTAGATGGCTATTGTGGCTACAATCAGATTTCCATTGATCCTAAGGACCAAGAGAAGTCTACCTTCACTTGTCCCTATGGAACATTTGCGTATCGTCGTATTCCTTTCGGTTTGTGCAACGCACCAGTGACCTTTCAGCGCTGCATGCTGGCCATTTTCTCTGATATGGTTGGGCGTTGCTTAGAGGTCTTCATGGACGACTTTTCCATCTATGGCGCATCTTTTGATGAGTGCTTGTATAATTTGGATAAAGTTTTACAATGATGTGAGGACACACATTTAGTTCTCAACTGGGAAAAATGCCATATGATGGTTAGTGAAGGGATTGTGCTTGGACATAAAGTGTCTAGCAATGGGTTGGAGGTGGATCCAGTTAAGATTAAGGTTATTTCAAAATTACCCCCACCTAATTCGGTTAAAGGGGTGAGAAATTTTCTCAGTCACGCATGATTTTATCGCCGCTTTATAAAAAATTTCTTGAAAATCGCTAAACCATTATCTGAACTGCTTGAAAAAGATGCGATGTTTGACTTTAATGAGAAGTGTTTGCATGCTTTTAATGTACTCAAGGAGAAGTTAATTTCTACACCGGTTGTTCAATTGCCGGATTGGACAAAACCTTTTGAATTAATGTGTGATGCTTCGGATTTTGCGATAGGGGCTGTTCTAGGACAACGTTTTGAAAACAAACACGTTGTGATTTTTTATGCATCCAAGACTTTAAACAAAGCACAACTCAACTACACCACAACTGAAAAGGAACTACTCACCGTCGTGTTTGCATTCGAAAAATTTCGGCAATACCTAGTAGGGTCAAAAGTTGTGGTATGGACGGACCACGTCGCCATAAAAAATTTGATGGAAAATGTGGGCTCTGATCTCCAAAACACAAGATAAACATAGCGGAAGCGATTCGATTAACAGCGGAATACGAAAATCACAAGAAATTAAAACTTTTCAAAAACGAGATCGTAAAAACCTGAAACTCCTTTTATAAAAGTAAGATGAACTGTTTACATCTCTGATAAATCACTTCTTCAATGATTATATACGTCATTATACAAAATCTCAATATTTCAAAATTCTCAGATTAACAAACTCCTAGGACCTGAGTGCACAGAGACGACATAAGACTATTCTGACTACAAGACTAGATAGCATAGTGTTTCCACCTGAAGTCATTGTTGCTCCTGAATTTGCTGTTGTTGTTGCTGTCCACCTACAGATCAGTTCCTTCGACCTCGACGTCCACCTAAAGGTAGAAATCTACGGGGTGAGACAATTTTAAATAATTGTGCCAGCGAGAGTTATAACTCTCTGCCAGAAACTTTGTTAAAAGCAATCAAAAGAATATCATGAGCAGGTAATTTAGGTTACTCACAGCAGGCTTAATAACAAATACTCATCTTTATTTAAGGAATATGAAGAGCACGTATACTAATGCTTGAACAGGATATTAAAAACACGCAATGTAATATCAATCAATGTTCCTCGTAGTTCAACCTAAGCAGTTATGCTATGCGGTTGATTATATTTTACAAACATCATTATGCCCTGCGGAGATGAGGTATACCGCTCATGCTCCAACCGATCACTAGTAAGTCACATCGGTATCATACTAGGTCATCGAAAGAGTCGGATTCTCATGACCTTCAACTACCTCAGTCAGAATGAGGATAAACATGCAGGACATCTAGTGTCCCTGCTAATATAGCTCACCAGGGTATTCTGGTACTTCGCTATTAGAGTCACAGTGGCATTCTGCACTCTCTTCGCCATCGAAATATTTCATGTTTATCTCTCATCGATGCAGTATAAAAGATTCCCTTGGAAGAATAGTGTTACATCATCCAGGTATAAACATATAGTGAAGGGTTGATGGATTAAGATACATCAACATCAACTCCTACACTAGGATGTAAGGATATACACATCCATATTCCCCCACATACTCTAAAGTATGTGATCCAAGAGTTCCCTTAGGAAAACCTGTTTCACCATCATTTAAAGTCTGACAATGATGGATCTATGATCAGGGCTCTACATGATATGATTAAACTTGGTTATTAGGTACATTTCAGTATTCATTTAGCATCATACATGTTTCCAAACATTCAAGTACTAAACATGGCTATAATAGAAGAATACTAAATATAACAGGTATTACTCATATCAGTTATCAGATGGATGTCAGTTCTTAATCATCTTATCACTACAATTCAGGAACATAGGTGTTCACACCCTTATATCATCATAACACTTGCTATCAAATGTCATGTAAGCATCAAGTCATCTATTAGCATGAGCTCGATGTCATTCATGGCCCTTAAGGCATATCAGTTTCATATGATACCACTTGCATTTAGGCAACATAGTTATTTCTGTTCATAAGCTATTGACATGCTTTCAATGAACATGATGTCATGATCCTTACCTGGATATGATTATTTTCTTATAGGAACCTGCATGATTAAATCAATTGATAATAATCAAAATTCATAATCAGATCAGCAGTCAACAAGACAGAATTAACCATTCAATTCAATGGTTATACTTTTATGTCCTTACAAAGGGTAAGATTCCCTTGTTTACATCATTTAGGGTTATTCACCCCTTTCATTATGATTGAAAATAATAATTCCTCGTCTCATATCTTTGATAATACAATTCATGATTAAAGGAATAACATGAGTTTAGGTTTTATTGTTCATTTCTACAGATTACCATGAACTAGGGTTTACTATTCACATTACTCATGATTACCCTAAAATTAGGGTTTACTATTCACATTACTCATGATTACCCTAGAATTAGGGTTTACTATTCACATTACGCATGATTACCCTAGAATTAGGGTTTACTATTCACATTACTCATGATTACCCTAGAATTAGGGTTTACTATTCACATTACTCATGATTACCCTAGAATTAGGGTTTACTATTCACATTACTCATGATTACCCTAGAATTAGGGTTTACTATTCACATTACTCATAGCATCATCATGAATGAGAAACATCATCATTATTGATACTTTCAAATTAGGTTAAGACTCATCAGTTATCTTAATTAGGGTTTTCATGATCTCTCATAAGTGGATCATACCCTAATCTTGTATATTCATATACATTGAAGGTACTTTATTTGAGTTTTAACCATAAATGGTACTTTCTCTCTCTCCTTCCTAATGAAAGGTGATTACATCACTCTAGATAGGGTTGGTTTAAGTCCTTGTTGATTAACATAAACCAATTCACCACTATCATGTCGTTAGAGTTTACATAAAACAAGGTATCCTTTAATTGAACCCTTTTAGGTTGAAACGAGTGTGACCCATTTGGGTTGAAACGAGTGTAACCCATTTGGATTGAAATGAGTGTGACCCATTTCAGTTGAAATGAGTGTGAACCCATTTGGATTGAAATGAGTGTGACCCATTTCAGTTGAAACGAGTGTGAACCCGTTTGGATTGAAACGAGTGTGACGCATTTCAGTTGAAACGAGTGTAACCCATTTGGATTGAAACGAGTGTGACCCATTTCAGTTGAAACGAGTGTGAACCAGTTTGGATTGAAACGAGTGTGACCCATTTCAGTTGAAATGAGTGTGAACCCGTTTGGATTGAAATGAGTGTGACCCATTTCAGTTGAAACGAGTGTGAACCCATTTGGATTGAAACGAGTGTGACCCGTTTCAGTTGAAATGAGTTGAACCCATTTGAGGTGAAACGAGTTGAACCCATTTGAGGTGAAACGTGTTGAACCCATTTGAGGTGAAACGAGTTGAACCCATTTGAGGAAAAACGAGTTGAACCCATTTGAGGTGAAATGAGTTGAACCCATTTGAGGTGAAATGAGTTGAACCCATTTGAGGTGAAACGAGTTGAACCCATTTGAGGTGAAACGAGTTGAACCCATTTGAGGTGAAACCAGTTGAACCCATTTGAGGTGAAACGAGTTGAACCCATTTGAGGTGAAACGAGTTGAACCCATTTGATAAAGTTGGATAAGGATCAACATAGGTATTAACGCCCTTCATCTTCAACCTTGAAACCAAGGTCTATTCTTCACGAAAAGGCTTGCAAGAGTGTAAAGAAAGATCGGGAAGAAGAAGAACTAACTATTATTTGCAAGAATAAAAGTATGTATGACAAAGCAAGGTGTAGAGTTATAAAACCCGCCTCAAACGTTGTTCCTAGAGCTCCAAGCTTCCAAGCTTCGAGACTTTAATGGTGGCTAGAGCTCCACAGGTCATCCAAGGTTGTTTCTTCAAGAAAGGTTGGGAAGGATCGGCTAGGAAGAGAAAACTAAGTGAATTAACCATGAAATCAACCTTATACAAGGATTTCTCCCATGAATTCAAGCTAGAAGATGGTGCTTTCTTACCTTAGAGCAGGTTGGTCTTTTCCCTGAGCTCCAGAACTTTGCCTTGGTCGGTTGAGAAAGATGAGAAGTGAGGAAGTGAAGGGAATACGTTTGGTTGTTTTTACAAGGAACTAGGCTTATATACTTTAGGTTATTTTCCACCATAAGGACCTCTAAAACATATATTTCTCATCTAAGTCCCTTCTTATTTCTAAGGCACGTCCAAGCATGGTAATCTTATGCAAAGCTCATCAAAACTCAAGATCTAAGGGTAGATAAAACCAACATTCATACTAAGGTACATATATGAAGGGTCTTCTTACTCATACTAAGTGTTTTCACTACAAAGGTCATCCTTCTTATCCAATTATTTAATTGAAGCGCCCCTCTCATCATTTCTTCTCTAATTGATGTAAAGAGTCATAAAAGATATACTAGAAGGTATATAGCACAAGCTACACCCCACATTTTGGGTAAATTGCACTTTACACCAAAATTAGGGTTTAAGCACAAGGATTGCTCCACAAGCTGCACCTTGGTGCCCAAACTTGGGAAATCCATAATACCTCGTCATATTCCTTCATATGATGTCTCTTTATTAGAGGAACATCTTAACCTATATAATTTGCAAGTTAACCCCTCTAATTGGGTAATTTGCACATAGGTCCATGTATTACCAAACAATACTGCAATCATTGTTTAAAAAAGGACAGAAATGAAAATGTATGTTCCTTAGGAACTTAATTACATGCCAAAAGATAATCACAAGGATTTAATTACATATCTTAGGAAAAACACCTACGGTTAATTCATAACCCGGGTCAGGGATGTTACAAATTATCCACCCCTTACAAGGATTTCGTCCTCGAAATCGATAAAACATATTAAGAGAAAAGAGTAGGATATTTCCTTCTCATCTCTTCCTCTAGTTCCCAAGTGGCTTCTTCAACACCACGGTGATTCTAGAGACCTTTTACAAGACTTATCTCTTTCTTCTTTATCTTTTTAATTTTGTTATCAAGGATTGACACCGGTCCTTCCTCATAAGTTATATCTTCATTCAATTCTACTTCCATAGGTTGTAGAACTGACTCGGTATCGGGATGACATTTCCTTAGCATAGAAATGTGAAACACAGGGTGTAGTTTTTGTAATTCTGGTGGTAACTCTAGTCTATAGGCTACCTTTCCAACCCGTTCAATGATTGGATAAGGCCATATAAATCTAGGAGCTAACTTCCCTTTCCTTCCAAAGAGAAGGACTCCTTTCCAAGGCGAGACCTTGAGATACACTCTGTCTCCAACCTGGAACTCCAACGGTCTACGACGCTTGTCAGCATAAGATTTTTGCCTATCTTGTATAGTCTTAATCTGTTGTTGTATTACTTTAATCTTTTTCGTAGTCTGCTGCACAAGATCAGAACCTAACAATTGATGTTCACCAGTCTCATACCAGCATAAGGGTGATCTACAACGTCTGCCATACAAGGCTTCATAAGGTTCCATATCAATACTATGTTGATAATTATTATTATAGGCAAACTCTATCAAGCTTAGGTGCAGATCCCAACTTCCTATGAACTGGAGAACACATGCTCTCAACAGATCTTCTAAGGTTTGTATAGTCCTTTCTGACTGTCCATCCGTCTGTGGATGAAAGGATGTACTAAACCTTAACTGGGTGCCTAGTGCCCTATGTAGCTGTTCCCAAAAACGAATTGTGAACTGAGGACCTCTGTCAAAAACTATGGTGACAGGAACTCCGTGCAAATGCACTATCTCTTGAACCTATAACTGGGATAACCTTTCAGCAGAATAGGTTGTTTTGAGAGGTAAGAAATGCAATGTCTTAGTCAACCTATCAACAATTACCCAAATGGAATCATGTCCTTTGTTTGTTCTAGGTAGACTAACAACAAAGTCCATGGTTACATGATCCCACTTCCACTTTGGTATGGGTAAAGGTTGCATTGTTCATGTAGGCTTCTGGTGTTCAGCTTTAACTTACTGACACACTGGACACCTCAGAACAAACTCAGCTACGTCCTTCTACATCCCAGGCCACCAATACATATCTTTCAAGTTTCGATACATCTTGGTGCTTCCTGGATGCATATCATACATTGAAGAACGAGCTTCTTCTAGGACTAACTTCCTCAGGTTATCTACATCTGGTACTATCATCCTCCCATGATAGCATGCTACTTGATCATCTGATTCATGAAAACCTTCTTGCTTCTCATCACCATACTCAGATCTGATCTGCTGAACTGCAACATCAACTTGCTGTGCCTCCCTAATCTGCTCTCTTAGGGTGGGTTTGATATGCATCTCAACCAACAACCCGGCAATCCATGACACCTTCATCTGTACATTGTCTTGCCTTAAGGAGATAAGCATATCTCTCCTAGGGCATACTAAAGAGTTTAATTGTGCCCTATCAGAGGATGATGTTGCTGATTTCCTACTCAAGGCATCTGCAACTACATTGGCCTTTCCTGGATGGTAATCTATTGTACAATCATAATCCTTGATTAACTCCATCCAGCGACGTTGCCTCATGTTAAGGTCATGCTGAGAGAAGATATACTTAAGGTTCTTATGGTCTGTGAAAATCTGGAAGGTTTCTCCGTAAAGATAATGTCTCCAGATTTTCAAGGCATGAACCATAGCAGCTAACTCTAAATCATGTGTCGGATAATTCTCCTCGTGTTTCTTAAGCTGTCGGGAAGCAAAAGAAACCACTTGTTTATCTTGCATCAACACACATCCAAGTCCATTCTTGGAGGCATCACAAAAGACTACATATCCTTTTCCTTGCTCAGGTAGCACAAGCACATGTGCACTTGTCAACCTCTCCTTCAACAGCTGAAAAGACTATTGACACTTATCACTCCAGGCAAAAGGAACATCTTTCCGGGTCAACTTTGTCAAGGGTAGGGCTATAAAATTGAAGTTTTTAATGAACCTTCGATAATAGCCAGCCAACCCTAAGAAACTACGAATCTCCGTCGGTGTTTTCGGTTGTTCCCATTGTAGAACAGATTCTACCTTTTTAGGGTCAACACGAATTCCCGAGGCAGATATCACATGTCCAAGAAAAGATACCTCCAGCATCCAGAACTCACACTTGCTAAACTTGGCATATAGCTTATGTTGTCTTAGCAAAGTTAGAGCCTGACGAAGATGTTGTTCATGCTGCTGAGCATCTCTACTATAGATCAGGATGTCATCTATAAAGACAACAACACACTGATCAAGGAAAGGTCGGAAAATTCTATTCATGAGTTCCATAAATGCAGCTGGTGCATTAGTTAGTCCGAACGACATAACTATGAACTCATAGTGACCATACCTTGTCCTGAAAGCAGACTTGGGTATGTCACTGTCCTTAATACGAAGTTGATGATATCCTGACCTCAATTCTATCTTTGAGAAGACGATTGCACCACGCAATTGGTCAAAAAGATCATCAATTCTAGGTAGGGGGTACTTATTCTTTATCGTTACTTTATTTAGTTGTCTGTAATCGATGCACAACCGCATTGATCCATCCGTCTTTTTAACAAATAAGACCGGAGCCCCCAAGGTGAAGTACTTGGTCAGATAAAACCTTTCTCAAGCAACTCTTGAAGTTGTTTCTTGAGTTCTGCCATCTCAGCAGGTGCCATCCTATATGGTGTTTGTGCTATAGGTTGGGTATCTGGGATCAAATTTATTTCAAAATCAATTTCCCGAGGCGGTGGCATACCTGGAAGTTCTTCAGGAAATACATCTTCAAATTCCCTAACTATAGGAACTTCAGCAAGGTTATGACTCTTCATGGTGGTATCTATCACATGGGCTAAGAATGCATAACATCCTTGCCTCATCAGCTTATCAGCAACCATAGCAGACACAAGACAGGTGGGTAGAATCTTTCTCTCTCCTAGAAAGATCCATGTGTTGCTCTCATCAGCAAACACAACCTGCTTAGATTCACAACCCAAGACAACTCTATACCTTTCCAAGGTATCCATCCCCAAGATTATATCAAATCCTTGCATATCAAGTGGTATAAGATCCACTTGAATGCAATGATCAGAAAAGAAGAGGATACAGGGAGAGCATACCTCTTGCAAAACAGCAGATCCTCTCAACAGAGTTTCAAGCAACAAGCTATCTGCCCTATGTCTAACTGTCATATTGCAGTTACGAATCACTCTTCGAGTGACAAAGGAGTGCGTAGCACCTGGGTCAATCAAAACAGATACCAAACAGGATTTAGACATATCAGAATATAAAAGTTCCATCTGACCTGCCACAACCTGTGGATTGACTACTGCTTCTAGTGGGTTCATAGCATAGAACCTCGCTGTCGCCTGAGGTTGAGTTGGTGCTGACGATCCAGCCTGAGACGCTTGCCCACGTCCTCTAGCTGCTCCTTGAGACTGCCTTCTCTGTGATCCCTGTTGATCCTGCCTCAGAGGCTGTGTCACACTAACAGGCCTAGACCTACAGTCCTTCATCAGATGTCCCACCTTCCCACGGTTATAGCAACTTCTCTCCATTTGTTGTGGTCTTGGAGGTCCTGTGACCGATATTGATGTTGAACTGTGAGTCTCTCGTGGCGGTAAACCTCGTCCTCTACCTCTACTTGGGGACCACTAAGTCTGAGAACTCGATCTGGGTGGTGGAGGTGTAGGCACAGAGAACCTAAGCTTCTTAAAGTCTCTAGATGAAGATCCCTGGAACTGTGGATATCTCTTTTAGGTTTGTCTTTTCTCGACTACGGATCTCTCTATCCTTCGGACTGACTCAACAAAGGTAGAGAATCTCTCCCGGTTTTCTAGTGCAGACACGGGAGTAGTCATGTCGGCATTCAAACCCTTCTCAAACCTCCTAATCCTTTCTTCATCTGTGGTATCCATATGCGGACAGAATCGCAACAACTCCATGAACTTAGCCTCATACTCGCTAATGTTCATCATACCCTATCTCAGTCTCTCAAACTGAGAGATCTTCTCGTCCAGGAAGGTCTTTGGAAAATATCTGTGGAAAAATTCCCGATGAAAGGCTTCCCACGAGATCTCTATTCCAGGCCTCTTCTGCTCTTCCATGGTCCACCAGTGACCAGCACTACCTTTGAGAAGATAGACAGCATGTCTAACCTTCTCACCTTCGGGGATGTTAAGGATTCTGAAAGCTTTCTCCAACTCAGTTAACCACAGATCAGCATCAGCAGGGTCAGCTGTTCCAAAATATTCAGTTGCCCCGACCCAACGAAGTCGCTCAAACGTTTTACCGATACCTTGACCCTCAGACTGGACAGGTGCCCTAGGTGCAGGCATGGGCATCCTGTCGGTGATATGTGTCATGGTAGTCATAAACTTCCCAAACATAGTTTGAACAGCTGGGTTTCCCATGTCAGCTGGGTCATACCGAGGTGGCTCCATAGGTGGCTCGGGTACAGGTTGCTCTATTTCTAGGTTCCTTGCACCTTCTCAAGGCGCAGCAACACTACTTTCGGCCTCGTACTCCTCCTGTGGTCCAGACATCCTTAATTATCTTCTTCTCCTGAGGAGCAGAAGACTCTATTAGATAAGAAAGTAAGTACTAAGGATAGACTTGACACTCTAAGTACTATGTCTCTGTAGACTCAGCGAACCTAGAGCTCTGATACCACTAATTGTGGGCTCTGATCTCCAAAACACAAGATAAACATAGCGGAAACGATTCGATTAACAGCGGCATACGAAAATCACGAGAAATTAAAACTATTCGAAAATGAGATCTTAAAAACCTGAAACTCCTTTTATAAAAGTAAGATGAACTGTTTACATCTCTGATAAATCACTTCTCGAGTGATTATATACGTCATGATACAAAATCTCAGGATTTCAAAATTCTCAGATCAACAAACTCCTAGGACCTGAGTGTACAGAGACGACATAAGACTATTTTGACTACAAGACTAGACAACACAGTGTTTCCACCTGAAGTCACTGTTGCTTCTAAATTTGCTGCTGTCCACCTGCAGATCGGTTCCTTCGACCTCGACGTCCACCTAAAGGTAGAAATCTATGGGGTGAGACAATTTTAAATAATTGTCCCAGTGAGAGTTATAACTCTCCGCCAGAAACTTTGTTAAAAGCAATCAAAAGAATATCATGAGCAGGTAATTTAGGTTACTCACAGCAGGCTTAATAACAAATACTCATCTTTATTTAAGAAATATGAAGAACACGTATACTAATGCTTGAACAGGATATTAAAAACAAGCAATGTAATATCAATCAATGTTCCTCGTAGTACAACCTAAGCAGTTATGCTACGCGGTTGATTATGTTTTACAAACATCATTATGCCCTGTGGAGATGAGGTATACCGCTCATGCTCCAACCGATCACTAGTAAGTCGCATCGGTATCATACAAGGTCATCGAAAGAGCCGGATTCTCATGACCTTCAACTACCTCAGTCAGAATGAGGATACACATGCAGGACATCTAGTGTCCCTGCTAATATAGCTCACCAGGGTATTCTGGTACTTCGCTATTAGAGTCACAGTGGCATTCTGCACTCTCTTCTCCATCGAAAGATTTCATGTTTATCTCTCATCGATGCGGTATAAAAGATTCCCTTGGAAGAATAGTGTTACATCATCCGGGTATAAACATATAGTGAAGGGTTGATGGATTAAGATACATCAACATCAACTCCTACACTAGGATGTAAGGATATACACATCCATATTCCCCCACATACTCTAAAGTATGTGATCCAGGAGTTCCCTTAGGAAAACTTGTTTCACCATCATTTAAAGTCTGACAATGATGGATCTATGATCAGGGCTTTACATGATATGATTAAACGTGGTTATTAGGTACATTTCAGTATTCTTTTAGCATCATACATGTTTCCAAACATTCAAGTACTAAACATGGCTATAACAGAGGAATACTAAATATAACAGGTATTACTCATATCAGTTATCAGATGGATGTCAGTTCTTAATCATCTTATCACTACAATTCAGGAACATAGGTGTTCACACCCTTATATCATCATAACACTTGCTATCAAATGTCATGTAAGCATCAAGTCATCTATTAGCATGACCTCGATGTCATTCATGGCCCTTAAGGCATATCGGTTTCATATGATACCACTTGCATTTTGGCAACATAGTTATTTCTGTTCATAAGCTATTGACATGCTTTCAATGAACATGATGTCATGATCCTTACCTGGATATGATTATTTTCTTATAGGAACCTGCATGATTAAATCAATTGATAATAATTAAAATTCATAATCAGATCAGCAGTCAATAAGATAGAATTAACCATTCAATTCAATGGTTATACTTTTTTGTCCTTACAAAGGGTAAGATTCCCTTGTTTACATCATTTAGGGTTATTCACCCCTTTCATTATGATTGGGAATAATAATTCCTCATCTCATATCTTTGATAATACAATTCATGATTAAAGGAATAACATGAGTTTAGGTTTTATTGTTCATTTCTACATATTACCATGAACTAGGGTTTACTATTCACATTACTCATGATTACCCTAAAATTAGGGTTTACTATTCACATTACTCATGATTACCCTAGAATTAGGGTTTACTATTCACATTACTCATGATTACCCTAGAATTAGGGTTTACTATTCACATTACTCATGATTACCCTAGAATTAGGGTTTACTATTCACATTACTCATGATTACCCTAGAATTAGGGTTTACTATTCACATTACTCATGATTACCCTAGAATTAGGGTTTACTATTCACATTACTCATAACATCATCATGAATGAGAAACATCATCATTATTGATATTTTCAAATTAGGTTAAGACTCATCAGTTATCTTAATTAGGGTTTTCATGATCTCTCATAAATGGATCATACCCTAATCTTGCATATTCATACACATTGAAGGTACTTTATTTGAGTTTTAACCATAAATGGTACTTTCTCTCTCTCCTTCCTAATGAAAGGTGATTACAACACTCTAGATAGGGTTGGTTTAAGTCCTTGTTGATTAACATAAACCAATTCACCACTATCATGTCGTTAGAGTTTACATAAAACAAGGTATCCTTTAATTGAACCCTTTTAGGTTGAAGCGAGTGTGACCCATTTGGGTTGAAACGAGTGTAACCCATTTGGATTGAAATGAGTGTGACCCATTTCAGTTGAAATGAGTGTGAACCCGTTTGGATTGAAACGAGTGTGACCCATTTCAGTTGAAACAAGTGTGAACCCATTTGGATTGAAACGAGTGTGACCCATTTCAGTTGAAACGAGTGTAACCCATTTGGATTGAAATAAGTGTGACCCATTTCAGTTGAAATGAGTGTGAACCCGTTTGGATTGAAACGAGTGTGACCCATTTCAGTTGAAACGAGTGTGAACCCGTTTGGATTGAAATGAGTGTGACCCATTTCAGTTGAAACGAGTGTGAACCCGTTTGGATTGAAATGAGTGTGACCCATTTCAGTTGAAACGAGTTGAACCCATTTGAGATGAAACGAGTTGAACCCATTTGAGGTGAAATGAGTTGAACCCATTTGAGGTGAAACGAGTTGAACCCATTTGAAGTGAAACGAGTTGAACCCATTTCAAGTGAAATGTGTTGAACCCATTTGAGGTGAAACGAGTTGAACCCATTTGAGGTGAAATGAGTTGAACCCATTTGAGTTGAAACGAGTTGAACCCATTTGAGGTGAAACCGGTTGAACCCATTTGAGGTGAAACGAGTTGAACCCATTTGAGGTGAAACGAGTTGAACCCATTTCAGGTGAAACGAGTTGAACCCATTTCAGGTGAAACGAGTTGAACCCATTTGAGGTGAAACGAGTTGAACCCATTTGATAAAGTTGGATAAGGACCAACATAGGTATTAACGCCCTTCATCTTCAACCTTGAAACCAAGGTCTATTCTTCACGAAAAGGCTTGCAAGAGTGCAAAGAAAGATGGGGAAGAAGAAGAACTAACTATTATTTGCAAGAATAAAAGTATGTATAACAAAGCAAGGTGTAGAGTTATAAAACCCGCCTCAAACGTTGTTCCTAGAGCTCCAAGCTTCCAAGCTTCGAGACTTTAATGGTGGCTAGAGCTCCATAGGTCATCCAAGGTTGTTTCTTCAAGAAAGGTTGGGAAGGATCGGCTAGGAAGAGAAAACTAAGTGAATTAACCATGAAATCAACCTTATACAAGGATTTCCCCCATGAATTCAAGCTAGAAGATGGTGCTTTCTTACCTTAGAACAGGTTGGTCGTTTCCCTGAGCTCCAGAGCTTTGCCTTGGTCGGTTGAGAAAGATGAGAAGTGAGGAAGTGAAGGAAATACGTTTGGTTGTTTTTACAAGGAACTAGGCTTATATACTTTAGGTTATTTTCCACCATAAGGACCTCTAAAACATAGATTTCTCATCTAAGTCCCTTCTTCTTTCTATGGCACGTCCAAGAATGGTAACCTTATGCAAAGCTCATCAAAACTCAAGATCTAAGGGTAGATAAAACCAACATGCATACTAAGGTACATATATGAAGGGTCTTCTTACTCATACTAAGTGTTTTCACTACAAAGGTCATCCTTCTTATCCAATTATTTAATTGAAGTGCCCCTCTCATCATTTCTTCTCTAATTGATGTAAAGAGTCATAAAAGATATACTAGAAGGTATATAGTACAAGCTGCACCCCACATTTTGGGTAAATTGCACTTTACACCAAAATTAGGGTTTAAGCACAAGGATTGCTCCACAAGCTGCACCTTGGTGCCCAAACGTGGGAAATCCATCATACCTCATCATATTCCTTCATATGATGTCTCTTTATTAGAGGAACATCTTAACCTGTGTAATTTGCAAGTTAACCCCTCTAATTGGGTAATTTGCACATAGGTCCATGTATTACCAAACAATACTACAATCATTGTTTAAAAAAGGACAGAAATGAAAATGTATGTTCCTTAGGAACTTAATTACATGCCAAAAGATAATCACAAGGATTTAATTACATATCTTAGGCAAAACATCTAGGGTTAATTCATAACCCGGGTCAGGGATGTTACAGAAAAGAAAGATGCCAAACCTAGATTGATTAGGTGGATCTTATTGTTACAAGAATTTGACATTAAAATTAAAGATAAGGTGGGGATTTAGAATGTGGTTGCAGACCACTTGTCTAGGTTAGAACGGGTAGATGAGAAGGACATTATTATACCCATTACCGAGACATTCCCTGATGAGCAAATCCTTTCTGTAAAATCCAAGGATCCATGGTTTTCATATATTATTAATTATCTTGCATGTAAAATAATCCCAGATGATTGGACATATCAAGAGAAAAATAAAATTTTCCATTCTTTGAGATATTATTTATGGGACGATCCCATTTTTTTGAAGCAATGCAGGGACAGCGTCTTGCGCAGGTGTGTACCAGAGATACAATATGACAATGTACTTAGTCATTGTCATACACTGCCAACCGGTGGTCATCATTTGAGTTCAAGAATGGCGGCCAAGGTGCTAGAGAGTGGCCTTTATTGGCCTACACTCTTCCGGGACGCATACGACTATGTGCGAAGATGCAATTCCTATCAAAGGGAAGGTAATATTTCAAAGCGGCAAGAGATGCCCCTCAACATGTTTTAAGTAGTTGAGGTATTTGATCTGTGGGGCATTTATTTTATGGGACCCTTTGTGTCCTAGAACTCTAATTTGTACATTTTACTGGTTGTTAATTTTGTATCAAAGTGGGTAGAGGCAATACCCACAAGGACTAATGATGATGTTGTAGTGTGCAGGTTTGTAAAAGATCACATTTTCTGCAGATTTGGTGTGCCAAGGATGATTATCAGTGATGGAGGCACCCATTTCAAAAATCAAAAGTTTGTTGTGTTGTTGAGAAAGTATGGGGTAAAGCACAATATTGATACCCCGTACCACCCGCAGACACAAGGGCTGGTCGAGGTGTCCAATAGAGAAATCAAGCAAATTTTGGAGCGCACACTGGCTTCGACAAGAAAGAACTGGAGTACTTTGTTACCGGATGCTTTATGGGCGTATACGACAACATTTAAGACACCTATAGCCACTACACCTTTTAGGTTGGCTTATGGGTGGGCCTACCATTTACTGGTAGAGTTGGAGCATAAGGCGCACTGGGTGCTAAGGAAGCTTAACTTGACTTATGATGTGGAAGGGAAGAAACGAATGCTAGATCTCAATGAGCTAGATGAGCTGAGGATGAATGCCTATGACAACTCAAGGATTTACAAGGAGAGAACTAAACTCATTCACGATTGACACTTTCAACTGCGTGTCTTCAAAAAGGGAGATCGCGTGCTATTGTTCAACTCGAGGTTGAAGCTGCATCCCAGGAAATTGAAATCCTGATGGAGTGGACCTTTCTTTGTGGAAGAGGTACGGCTACATGGTGCCATCCTGGTGCGTGATGGAGAGATGACATTTCTAGTCAACAGACAGAGGTTGAAGTTTTACTATGGTGAGGATTACACGAGGAAAGTGCATGAGGTCAAACTCATAACACTGAAGGATGCATGATAAGCTTGATTTTGTCTAGCCTAAGACGTTAAATAAGGGCGCTTGTTGGGAGGAAACCCAACCATTGGTAGTTTAGTCCATTTTCTTTCACATTTACAAGCTAGTTTGGTTAAATTTTGTTTTCAGTGTAAAAATGATACCTTGATCATTTGTTCAGTGTGCAGGTCTGAGGCAGAGTCGATGCCATCGACTATGATGTCGATGGTAGCAACATGGGTATAGGTAGGCGACTATAGAAAATTTTCTGAGTCGATAACATCGACGGTCTCATCGATGGTATCGATCTACCATCAGAGACGCCAATGAAAAAGGCAGATCGAGGTTGATAGTATCGAATAGGATGTCGATACTCATGAGATCCCTGAAGATTTACAGATTATTTTGTCTCAGTGAAGTCGATACCATCGACGGGCCTGTCGATGGTATCGACCCGGCTACAGTCAGAAAGCGGCGGTCGCGCCTCGCGAGGGTGATTGATCCATGAAGAGTCGATACCATCGACCCACGTCGATGGTATCGACGTGACACGTCACTAAACCGTGAGAAGAAATCAACAACAGCCGCTAAATCACAGAAGTCGATCTGTGGGATGGGTCGATACCATCGACCTATGTCGATGCTATTGACGCGTCATCGATCTGGGCACCCACATCAAGCAATCGACAACCGTTGATACTAGTGAAGACCCAGATTGTGCTATATGTGTCGATACCATCGACACCCCATCGATGGTATCGACGGGTCCACAGCAGTGACAAACTCAGTTATAAAAGAAAGGGTTGATTGTCAAATATTTTCACACCTTCAGAGCTTCTTCCTTCCGCTTGTGCCTTGAGCATTATTGAGCGACCGGAGGCCTTCATTGAGCGTCCAAGGATCAGGATATCTTCACTGAGCTCTGCACTGAGTGGAGATCATCTTCGCCGACCTTCACTGAGCTCTATCTCCTTTTCCCTTTCTCTCTGTGACGATGGTGCGGACGGAAGGAGCATCTTCTTCAAGGGTGGTCCCAATGGAGATTCTGACATTTGTTCCTCCACCACCCGGATCGATTCCTCATCTGAGGATTGTTCATCCTTCCACGGAAGTACAGAAGGTATACGAGGGTTTACTGAAGAGGAAAATTGAGCCAACCCGATATGTTGATCGGGACATGGTTCGTTACCTTGGGTTCGAGCCCAATCTTGCTTATGTCCTTCAAGGGCAAGCAAGGAATACGGGCAGGAGGCCCGACGAGATGGAGTTCCACGCTGATGGCCAACCATTTTTCGGTGAGTGGCCGACATGCAAAGAGCTCGTGGCAGAGTTCATGGCGTCACTGGACATATGTGTCGTGCCGAATGACCTCATCGCCACTGATCGAGAATGGATACATGGTCACGTTTCTTTCTGGCTCTACAACAACAATTACACTCTCACCCTCAAGCAATTAAATTCCATTTACAACTAGAATCACGGCAGAGACCAGCATAAGAGGCCAAACAACCAAACTGATTACGATGACATCTTCACCCAGCTGGTGACCGCGCCTCCAAGAAAGTCTGTCAGCTACCACAACGCATTCGTCGCCGACTTTGAGCATCTATTTGTGAGGATTCTGCACTGCATGTTGTGCACTACTCTTTTTGCTCGGGGAGATCTCTCACTTAGTAAATTTCAGGAGACAGATTTGTTCTTTTTGTATAAGCTGCTGAAGCGAGAGGAGTGCAATTGGGGTGGGTTTTTCTTGACGCGTGTGTTGGCTATGAAGAAGAGCACACGAAAAGCTCCTAACCACTTTGGAGGGCTCAGCACAGTGTTGGCTCTCTATCTTGGGGTGGATTTTCCCCAACTCGCTCTGCTTTCCAACAGGAACAAGGCCCACATACATCATCTACACCGCTCCAATCTCCTTATGCTCCGTGATGGCGTGGCTTATGCACATTTCCATGTTAATCACGCATATCAAGAATGTGTGCTTCCAGACCCCGTCTTCAACATCGAGGGAGATCAGCACTTCAGGTGGCCCATCATCGCCATCGATGACTCCAATGAAGAGGAAGATGGGAATGATGACAACAATGATGACGGCGATGAGAATGAAGAGGAAGAGGAGGCTTTCACTCCTCTTCGGGCACGAGTCGCACTGCGGAAGCGCCCCCGCTTCCACCAGGGTGCATCATCTTCTTCGCAGCCTCTGCCACCTCAGCCCTCTCAACAAGGAGAGGATGCCTATTCGATGCAGGGGATGTACTCAATGCTGCAGGAGATTCAGCAGACCCAGCAGCAGCATACTACTTCTTTCGTCGGTATTCAGGATACCACGAACCGGCTTTTCGTGAACCAGCAGGCCATCTACGAGAATGAGCGCCTCCTCATCGCCAACCAACAGAATATTCATGATAGGTTGCATAGGATGGAGATGCAGAAACAACCTTTCTACGACAACTATTAGATCCAGAACTACTTCAAGGGATATCCTTAACCTCCACCCATGCCCCTGTATGATCCAAATTTTTAGGGGCAATATCCATCATGGGACCCCACCGCTCTGCAGTACCCACCACCACCTGACCAATGATCGGTATCACTATTCCACCTTTTAAGGTTGTTTTTTACTATGAGGCCATAGTCGAATTCAAGCTTAGGGGGGGAGATGGAACAGCTTCTATCTTTTTCTAGCTTTTACTTTTAGTTTTTAGCAATTATTTGCCTTTCCTGTTGTTTTAGCAATTTTCTTAGTTTTTAGGATCCACACTCTATCTAGTGTATCTGTGGATGTCTAATGTAATGTGTCATCTCTGTGTTTGTCACATGGGAATCCAGGGTCTATTTGAAAAAATTTAGTGATTTTGCAAGCTTGTTTTGTTCAACCTTGAGCACATGACTTAAGAAAATAATTGGGTTTGTCAACGTTAAAATAGAAAACCACAACTGTACATGCCTATGATTCACAAAAAGTGGGCGGAATTGGTTGTTTGAGCCTAAACTGACCAAAGGGTAATGAGACCTTAATCTGAAATAAGATAGAGAAACCTCTTAATTGTTACACATGTCAGTAAGGAGGGACATATAATATTTTCCCATGGTTCGGGCAATTAATCTTGTGATCTATCCACCCCATTGTTTTCACACTCCACCATAAGAATTGGAAGCACATTATGGTTTTCATCTTTTGATTGCATAGCGTTTAGGTAGGATTGTATTTTAGTTCAATTTTGCATAAAAAATAAAAAAATAATTTTTTTTAGATGAATCATGCATGCACACATTCTTGAGTGCATGTCATCATAGTTGCATAACTGATCTCATTTAGTTGCATTTTAACATATTTTTGAGCATATAGGATAAGCCGTGCTTTATTTCTTCTGAAAAATAATAGAAGCGGGTGACTCGTTCTACACTCTCTAAAATTAAGTGTAATGCCTCAAGAATAACAATTATGTGAAAATAATCCCGAAATAAAAAAATTTCTGAAAAATATTGTACATTTTGCATTAGCCAATTTGAGAGAAAGAAGGGCTTTGAAAAAAAAGGCTGGTTTTAGAGGGATAAAAGATCTTATCTCACCCGTATAATAGGAAGAATAAGAACATTATGTAGCTTGTAGATATTCTATCTCGCATGAGATGGGATAGTAGGAACATGCATCATTCCACCCAAATGTAGGCATTAGGGCATTTTCATTTGCATATGCATCATTTAGGTCATTATTGTTATTTGTGCATGTTAAAACTGTATTGTTCTTCCATTTCTTCCACAACCACCTATTCCATCCACCCGTTGCTCGAATTGGTAGGCCACCGTGATCATATCCTCACTCATTAATATCAGGAGAGATGCTTCCATTGAGATGGTAGGTAGGAAACGAGCAACGTAGATAGAAGATCACAAAGATGCATCAAGCCTAAACCAGAGGATTTGATTATGTTAACTGCCTTATGTGATAGTGTTCAACAATTTTGAGGTAGATATCTTTTATGGATGATCATTGTCACCTTGAGGGTAATTATCATTTTGTGGTTAGTAAGGGTCGGAATGTGAACGTCTGGCAGGGATCATATGGCAAAGTCTGTTGTTATAATCTGTTCTTTAGTTGACCTTCGCAATACTATTCTGAAAGTTTTGTTGCTCGAGGACGAGCAATGTTCAAGCTTAGGGGAGTTTTATGTGATGATTTTGAGTCGCTTTAATAGACTTGTTTACATCTGTTTTATGTGTTTATTAGTCACTATGGTGGTTAATATTGCATGATTCATTCACTTTAGTCTATAATTTCATTCTATATCAAATCTCACATATTGTATCTTTTCGATTATAAATGATCATATTGACGCATGTTAGCTTGGCTGATTTGGTTTTGTCTTGCAATTTCAAGAAAAATGCATATATACAGTTGTCGATACCATCGGCATCAATCAATAGTATCGACATAGTCACACAGAGACATCCGTGAGGAGCCAAGCAATGTCTATACCATCAACGGGGAATTCGATGGTAGCGAGTTACCTTCAAGTTGCCAGCGATCAGCCGATCCATACTATCGATAGAAAATTCGATACTATCGACATTCTACAGCTTCAGTGTCGGAAAGGTGATAAAACCGACGCCTATGGGTGTCGATACCATCGACCCGCGTCAGTGATATCAAGTCTGCATTAGGTTGAATGACAGAGAAGAAAGGAAACTTGCCGATATCACGAAGGGTTGATACCATCGACCCGTGTCGATGGTATCGACACCATCAGATTAGTTTTTGTTCCAGATCAGCCTAAATCCAACGGTGGTGATATTTTGACGATCTAATTTGGTGTTTATACCTAACGACGGCGGCCAGGAGCTATCTATCATGTCATTAGTCACTACACACATCCTAAGGAGAGTGGGAGAGGAGAACGGAGCCCGGAAACATGCCCCGACCGTTCCGAGAGGCGAAGAAGATGTTTTCCACCACTGAAAGGTTGTAGATCGTGTACTCTACGTCAAGGAAGGCTTGGATCTTCTCCGTTCAGGGGTTTACATCACTTCATCCACCTTTTTCTCCATGTTTTCCCTTTCTTCCACCATGTCTTGCTCTGAGATGAACATGCGAGGCTAATCCCCCTTTGTGTTTAGGACCGAGAGTAGCCCGAGTAATCGTTGTATAATATTTTTATCATAGTAATGCATATTTTATCTCTTAAATCCATGGTATGATTTCGTTTTCTCTAATATATCATTATGAATGATCACCCTAATGATAATCTAATGCCTTTAATTGCTTTGAAAGAAGAATTAATGGTTGAAAAGGGACAAAATTCACATTAACTCATAAATTCCTTGAACAAGGTGATGTACGGTTAATGGTGGAAACCCAGAGGTTGATTCCAATGCACCTAGTTTAGGTTATACGTTACTACGATGGTGGAACCAAACTAGATTTAGGTAGTGAATTGTATCATGACAATGAACAATTCTGACTACATGCCACTACCCAGAATGAGAGATGAATTTGATTAATCATGTGGAAATTCATGCAACGAGAACCCACGGTGAAACTGCAATCCTAAATATTCCCATCTAAATTGATTAAACTCAACATTTAATCGATTGCTTTGCTTTCTTCTTTTTAATCAACTCTCAAAACCTTTTTAACCAGTCTAGTTGATTGTGAACAGTTAGTAGTAGTCTACTGATAGTTCAGTGTCCCTAAGTTTGACTCGGGCCTCACAAAGGCCTATATTACATTGATACGTATACTTGCGTTTGCATGCACGGTTTACACGTGTCACATTCCTAGGATGTCGATGCATGATTATGATGCCTTGAGAGGCAGTGGTTGATAATGAGGGACTGAGATCCCATGACAGTATGATGATGGCAATAATGATGTAATCCTATAAGGCTATGTTTATACTTTGATTTCCTCAACAATTGGCTTAAAATATACTAATCAATTATAGATGAACATATTATGTAGTTTGCCCTGGCCATAGATCCATTACCATCAGTATTTGGTGGTGGTGAAACAAGTTTATCATGTGAGATTACCTGGAGCAAATATTTTTGAATATGTGAGGTTTCCACTAGCCTAAAATAGGAGGGTTTGAGTGTAACTATGGTTACATACTCGGGACATATGGAGCATGGTGAACAAACCCATGGCTCCAGATATGCGATGATGAGCATGATGCATTCATGGCTCGGACGTATGCACTAGCACCTATGATCAGGTGAGCTAGAGATATGGGTATCTTGCGGAGCTGACCCAGAGGCTGAGGCCCTATAAGCATAAGATTGTGGTCTTGCTTGATGATTCGTGTACTGACTACGAGAAGGTGAGGTCATGGAGTCTGGATCTCCTTAGACCTTGTATGGCACCGGATTGGGCTTTGCAGCCAATGGTTGGATTTGAGCAGGGAAGGCTCACTTCCTCAGGGCATAATAAAACATAATCCAGCCGAATAAGTATATCTTGGTTAGAGCAAAATACGTAACATTGATTGATGCCATGCTTATATAACTGATCTAGTTGAACTATGCAGTTGTGCGTACGATCCTTATATCTTGTGATAAGTTCTTATAAAGCTTATCTTATCAATCATGTTCCATAAAGAAATACTGGTTTATATCTTGGTAAGCTTGATGGTAATAATAGCTTTGCTCAGTATGCTACTCTTATTATATGTTTTATCATTTATCTATTGTTATATGCTTTAACCTTTTGAGGTTTATAGTTTCGGCGGGGAGTTATGTTTCTCGATGGGACTATGTGTCTCACCCCACTGGTTTGTAACCTTTTTAGATGATCACGCTAGATGTGGTGGTGGTCATGAGGTGGCAGTCGAGCAGCAAGAAGAGCAGTAGAAGGCAAGATATGGACATGCTGCTATTTTGGTGGTTTAGTAGTAGAGTCCTAGAGTCATCCCTGTACACTCAAGTCCTTGGAGGGGTTTGACGGTGTTTCATGATGATCAGTTGTTGTAATCTTGTATATCATGTTGTTGGTCGTATGTGGCCCGTTATGTATGTATAAATAGGTGTTGAACTCTGGTGCTGATGGTACAACTGGTTCTGATAAGCTGTGTACCTATAATAAGGCTTGTGAATGTTTATATAACATGTTTCTCTGTAGGATCTGGATGCAAAAGTTCTCTCATGTATGCTTTCTGCAATAAGTTTTAATTAACCCGTGTTTTTGGAAATATATGGTTCCACACATTTTCACGTGTCATCTCGCTGTCTGTGTGATGGCAGGGTGTCACAGTTGGTTTGGTATCAGAGCTCTAGGTTTGCTGAGTCTACAGGGATCTAGGACTAGGTTTTCATCTGTTCTTGTGAGTTTTCTAGATTTTCTTAGAATAACTTTCTACCCTCAGCAGAAGATAAAGCTTAAAGATGTCTAGAAACCATGAAGAACATGTTGTCAAGAGCAGTGATGTTGCATCAGTTGATGGAGCAGGAGATCAGGCACATGAAGATTGAGTTCCTGAGATTCCCCAACTTGACCCAGCCATTCTAGAAAACCCTGCCTACTAGCAGCTTATAGGGCAGTTGATGGCTACGATGAATCATATGGTGGAAAGGTTGTCAGTGCCTCAGCCAAGAGCACAGGCTCCCCATGGTGAAACATCGGGAATTGGGAACATCTTTGAGCAGCTTCACCAAGTCAGAGCTTTGGATTATGCTGGAATGATTGATCCGGCAGATGTTGATCTGTGGCTGATAGGTCTTGAGAAGGCCTTCCAGATCCTTAACATCCCCAAAGAAGACAAAGTCAAGCACGTTGTCTACCTTCTGAAGGGTAGTGTTGGCCACTCGTAGGCCATCGAGGCAGAGAAGCGACCCAGTGAGGTGATCGGTTGGGAGGTTTTCTGGCAAGAGTTCATCAGCAGATACTTTCCGAAGCCGTATCTAGACGAGAAGATCAAACAGTTTGAGCATCTACGCCAAGGATCAATGAGCTTCATCGAGTATGAAGCCAAGTTCGTGGACTTGCTGAGGTTTTGTCCTCACATGGCAGCGACAGATGATGAGCAGATCAGGCAGTTTGAGAAAGGTTTGAGTGTTGAGTTGTCGACACCTGTTGCTGCTTTAGAGAATCGGGAGCAGTTTGCCATGTTCGTGGAGTCTGTCTGTAGGATTGAATGGTCTGTCAGGGAGAAAAGGGAGTCCATGACCAGGAAAAGGCATGCTCAGTTCTAGGGATAGAGATCTGGTGGCTTCAAGAAGCCAAGGTTTTCAGCACCTTCCATGATGAGAGGTTCTAGTACACCATCCCAATGGTCCTCGAGTAAGGGAAGATGTTATGTTTCTTTGTTGTCAAAGGCGCATAGTACAAATTTTGTGGCAGTGACAGGGCCATCTAGGCTGCAGACAGAAGATAGGTCATGTTACCACTGTGGACAGACTGGACACTTGAGGTCAAATTTCCCAAAGAGATATGTTGAAGTAACACAACAGTTGAGACAGAATCAATGAGGGTCAGACAGACTGCAGCCCAGTGGTAGCAGAGGGTGAGGATGCGGTCAAGCGTCGCAAGAAGGATCGTCTTCTCAAGGGAGCAGACGACGTGGACAAGCAATGACTCAATTCTATGCTATGAGTCAGCTGGAGGCGATAGTCAATCCGCGAGTGGTGACATGTCAGATGGAGTTATTTCATTCTGATTTGTCTTCTTCTTGGTTTATATCTATTTTGGCTGACCCCGGTGCTACGCACTTTTTTATCGCACATAGTCTGCTTGATAGGTGTCCTTTACCTGTTAGTTGTAAGAAAGATAGCATGTTGTTATAAACCCCTCTCGATGGTTCCTCGATGCTTCGAGAAGAGTGTTTGTCTTGTGTTCTGTCTTTCTCAGGACATAGTATACAAGTGGATCTTATACCACTTGATATGCATGGATTCGATGTGATCCTTGGGATGGATACCTTAGAAAATTATAAGGTTGTGTTGGACTGTGGTTCCAAGCAGGCAGTGTTTGATGACGGTAGGGAGAAGTTGATCTTCCAAGGAGATAGGAAGATTATTTCGACATGTCTAGTGTCAGTGATGGTGGTAGAGAAGTTGCTGCGGCAAGGTTGTAAAGCATTCTTAGCTCACGTCGTGGATGCCAAGGCAAAAAGTCCTAGCCTCGAGGAGGTGATGGTTGTCTGAGAGTTTGTAGATGTGTTTCCTGATGAGTTCCCCGGTGTACCCCCACCCTGAGAGATTGATTTTGAGATCAATCTGGTACCAGGAACACAACCAGTTGCACAGACACCGTATAGGATGGCTCCGGCAGAGATGGTAGAGTTGAAGAAGTAGTTACAAGAGTTGTTGGAGAAAGGTTTCATTCGACCGAGCACGTCACCTTGGGGTGCTCCAGTGCTGTTCGTTAAGAAGAAGGACAGGTCGATGCGGTTATGTATAGATTATCGGTATCTGAACAAAGTCACGATCAAGAATAAGTACCCATTGCTGAGGATAGATGATATGTTCGATCAGTTGCATGGTGCTACAATGTTCTCAAAAATCAATCTACAGTCTGGATATCATAATCTAAGGATTAAGGCAGACAACATAACAAAGTCAGCATTTAGGATGAGGTATGGTCACTTCGAGTTTGTGGTTATTCCGTTTGGGCTAACCAATGCACCTGCTGCTTTCATGGACCTAATGAACCAAGTGTTCCGTCAGTTCCTAGTTCAGTTTGTTGTAGTCTTTATAGATGACATCTTGATCTATAGACGAGACAGGCAAAAGCATGAACGACATCTTCGACAAGCGTTGACTCTTCTTCGCCAACATCAGTTATACGCCAAGTTCAGTAAATGTGAGTTCTGGTTGAAGGAAGTGACATTCTTGGGTCACGTGATATCTGTAGAAGGATTCAGAGTGGACCCTAAGAAGGTGAAGTCAGTTGTAGATTGGGAGCAACCAAAGACGCCGATAGAAGTTCGTAGTTTCCTGGGTTTGGCACAATATTACCAAAGATTTATCAAGGACTTCAGTGCAATCACGTTGTTGATGACAAAGTTGAATAGGAAGGATGTACCTTTTATCTGGGATGATCATTGTCAGCAAGCTTTCCAATGTTTGAGGGAGAAGTTGACTAGTTCTCCAGTTCTAGTGTTGCCAGAGCCTGGGAAGGGCTATGTTGTTTTCTGTGATGCTTTCAAGAAGGGCTTAGGTTGTGTGTTGATGCAGGAGGATCATGTAGTTTCTTTTGCTTCACGACATCTTAAGAAACATGAGGATAACTATCCGACTCATGATTTGAAGTTGGCAGCAGTGGTTCATGCATTAAAGATTTGGAGACACTATCTTTATGGGGAAGTGTGTCAACTCTTTACAGATCATAAGAATCTG
This sequence comes from Alisma plantago-aquatica, assembly GCA_963693085.1. Classification (NCBI taxonomy): domain Eukaryota; kingdom Viridiplantae; phylum Streptophyta; class Magnoliopsida; order Alismatales; family Alismataceae; genus Alisma; species Alisma plantago-aquatica. The sequence continues at coordinate 1,546,496,018 of OY856409.1, forward strand.
AAGTACATCTTCTCGCAGAATCAAATGAACATATGACAATGTAGTTGGATGGAGCTAATCAATGATTATAACTGCACCATTGAGTATCACCCTGGTAAGGCGAACGTGGTAGCTGATGCGCTTAGTTGAAAGTCTTCTTCTCTTCCTATGAAGAAGGCACAGTTGAGTTCCTTGGTATGCCATAGACGAGATATGTTTGTCTCCTTGCGGTAGATGAATGTGCAGATGGAAGTTTCCTTGTTAGCAGGACTTTTGGCACAGATGCAAGTAAAGCCCATGCTGAGACAAAAAATCAAAGACGCACAGTAAATAGATGATACAGTGCAGTTGATCACATCAGAGCTTGACAGTGAAAAGCGTGATGGGTTCCATGAGTCTGAGGATGGACTAGTTTTCTATCATGTTAGAATAGTGATCCCCGATGGTGATAATCTAAGAAATCTAGTGCTTGAGGAGGCACATGCATCGATGTATGCTATGCATCCAGGTGTCACCAAGATGTATCATAATCTGAAGGACATGTATTAGTGGTCTGTCTTAAAGAAGGATGTAGCTGAGTTTGTGGCTAAGTTTGTAGTATGTCAGCAAGTTAAAGCTGAGTATCAGAAGCTGGCAGGTACGTTGCAACTCATGTCGATACCACAATGGAAATGAGATCATATAACCATGGACTTTGTAGTTGGTCTACCAAAGACAGCTAGGAATCATGATTCCATTTGGGTAATAGTGGACAGGCTGACAAAATCTAGTCATTTCATACCTGTAAAGACAACGTATACATCAGAGAAGCTTGCTCAGGTGTATGTAGACGAGATAGTGTGTTTGCACAGCGTACCAGCAACGATAGTTTCTGACAGAGGTCCTCAATTCACAAGTTGTTTCTGGGAACAGTTGCACAAAGCTTTGGGAACATAGTTGAGGTTTAGTACCACTTTCCACCACCAGACGAATGGACAGTCTAAAAGGACTATTCACACTTTGGAATATCTCCTCTGATCTAGTGTTTTATAGTTGCTAGGCAGTTGGGACGTGCATCTCAGTCTGATAGAGTTCACTTATAACAATAGTTATCAGTGGAGCATTGACATGGCTCCTTATGAGGCTCTATATGGAAGGAAGTGCAGATCCCCTTTATGTTGGTATGAGTCTGGTGAGTATCAGCTTTTGCGTCCTGAGTTAGTGCAGTAGACAACAAAAAAGATCAGAGTGATACAACAAAAGTTGAAAGCAGCACAAGACCGACAAAAGTCTTATGCAGACAATCGCCGATGACCTTTAGAGTTCCAAGTGGGAGACAAAGTGTATCTCAAGGTCTCACCTTGGAAAGGCGTGTTAAGTTTGGCTGAAAAGGCAAGCTGGCACCCAGGTATATGGGGCCATACCCGATAATAGCACGTGTTGGCAAGGTAGCTTTTAAGTTAGAGTTGTCACTAGAGTTGTACAATTTGCATCCAGTATTCCATGTCAGTATGCTGAAGAAAAGTCATCCAGACACAGGGACAATGATACAGCCAATTGAGGTTGAGCTTGATGAAGACATGACCTATGAGGAAGGTCCGGTGGCGATCCTTGACATAAGAGTAAAGAAGATGAAGAGGAAGGACCTAGTTCTTGTGAAGGTTCTTTGCCATCATCATGGTGTTGAAGAAGCCACATGGGAGCTTGAGGAAGAGATGAGGCGGAAGTATCCCTCACTTTTCTCTTCGAATTTCAGGGACAAAAACCCTTTGTAGAGGTTTATGGCTTGTAAGAACCCTGACCTTCATTTTGGGCTTACCCTGTTTGTTTTGCCTTGGGTTGTAACCTTGGCCGTTACACCTAGTTGGGTTTGGTTAGTGCTCGATATGGTTTCCTTGGTCAACACTTAGTGGATATGGAGCTTGGGGCGTTACACCTTGATCTTGTGCTCTGAACGACACACTCTGAAGTAAGGTTGCATGATGCCCTCCCCTTGCCTTGTGTTGATCTTAGCCGACATGCTTTGTTGAGACTTGGTGGCTTGATGCCCAGTATGCCTTGGCCGAGATGACCCTTGTCTTGGATGTTCTTTGACTGATATGATGTCTAATAGATTTCCTTGTGTTGGGCAATATGAAGTATTCTTGTGATTCTCGATATGATGGTTGTATAGAGAACCCTAGATGGTGCCTTAGTGGTGTCCGATATGAGTATCTTGATCTAGATGGACGTTAGGTCTGTGTTGGTCATGGGGTTGTGTTGCCCGACGCACCCCTAGTGGAGTTGGGAGAGATGTTGCTTGTTTAGCCAGCTAGTCCATGCACGATATGGCACCTTGGGCGATAGGATGCCCTGGTCGATATGAAGGACTCTTGGATGACATGGAGATGGTTGTGCATAGAGGCGCCTTGGGCGTTATACCCCCTTGGCCGATAGGCTTGGGTGAGGGTAGTCACCCTGCTCGATGCTACCTATTGTGAGGGTTGCAGGAGTTTTAGTGAGGGTTCTGATGACTCAGAATGTATATGTCTTATAATAATAACACAAGTGATATGATGTAATCACCTTAAATCCTGCAAACATGATGATGAGTTAAAATGACAGGTTGTAAACCAGGAAGCTTGGAATCATATGAAGTTTCTTCACATGATGATGTGACCCATGCCTATGGTCACAGGTGTAAGGAATAATATATGCTCATGATTAATAATGATACCATTAATGATAAATCTTATAATCATAGATGTTTCTCTATACTTGATAGAATGATCATTCTATTAATCCATGATGGCTTCAGTTATCTCTATGAATGTGTATACTAACCATGCAGGTATTTCATGTGGATTCATAGCCTGGTAAGAGCTATGAGACATATGTGCTGGAATAGCACCATGTGGTAATGTGGCAACAAGTTGATAGGTCTGAGGACCTGATATAAGGATGAGTGCTTAGTTGAGATGTTATCCTCTGATGATGATATAAGGGATGTGTTCCCAGGATGCTGATGCGTGATTATGATACCTTCAGAGGCAGTGGTTGATAATGAGGGATTGAGATCCCAGGACAGTATGATGATGGCAATAATGATGTAATCCTATAAGGCTATGTTTATACTTTGATTGCCTCAACAATTGGCTTAAATATACTAATCAATTATAGATGAATATATTATGTAGTTTGCTCTGGCCATAGATCCATTACTATTAGTATTTGGTGGTGGTGAAATAGGTTTATCCTACGTGATTACCTAGAGTGCATATTGTTGAATATGTGAGGTTTCCACTAGCCTAAAATAGGAGGGTTTGAGTGCAACTGTGGTTGCAGACTCGGGACATATGGAGCATGGTGAACAGACCCATGGCTCCGGATATGTGATGATGAGCATGATGCGTTCATGGCTCGGATGTATGCACTAGCACCTATGATGAGGTGAGCTAGAGATATGGGTAGCTTGCAGAGTTGAACCAACGGTTGAGGCCCTATAAGCATAAGACTGTGATCTTGCTTGATGATTCGTGTACTAACCATGAGAAGGTGAGGTCATGGAGTCCGGATTTCCTTAGACCTTGTATGGCACTGGATTGGGCTTCACAGCCAATGGTTGGATTTGAGCAGGGAAGGCTCACTTCCTCAGGGCATAATAAAACATAATCCAGCCAAATAAGTGTATCTTTCTTAGAGCAAAATACGAAACATTGATTGATTCCTTGCTTATATAGCTGATCTAGTTGAACTATGTAGTTGTGCGTACGATCCTTATATCTTGTGATAAGTTCTTATAAAGCTTATCTTAACAATCATGTTCCATAAAGAAATATTGGGTTATATGCCTCCCGGATATCTTGGTAAGCTTGATGGTAATAATAGCTTTTCTCAATATGCTGCTCTTGTTATACGTTTTATCAGTTATCTGTTGTTATCTGCTTTAACCTTTTGAGGTTTCTAGTTTCGGTGGGGAGTTATGTTTCTCGCAGGACTGTTTGTCTCACCCTGCTGATTTGCAACCTTTTCAGGTGATCACACTAGACGTGGTGGTGGTCGTGAGGTGGTGGCTGAGCAGTAAGAAGAGCAGTAGAAGGCAAGAGATGGACATGCTGCTGTTTTGGTGGTTTTGTAGTAGAGTCCTAGAGTCATCCATGTACACTCAATTCCTTGGAGGTGTTGGACGGGGTTTCATGATGATCAATTGTTGTAATCTTGTATATCCTGCTGCTGGTCGTATGTGGCCCGTTATGTATGTATAAACATGTGTTGAACTCTGGTGCTGATGGTACAGTTGTTCTGATAAGATGTGTACCTATAACAAGGCTTGTGAATGTTTATATAACATGTTTCTCTGCAGGATCTGGATGCAAAAGTTCTCTCATGTATGCTTTCTGCAATCGGTTTTAATTAACACGTGTTTTTGATAATATATGATTCTGCACATTTTCGTGTGTCATCTCATTGTCTGTGTGATGGTGGGGTGTCACAGAGAGGGTAAAACCACAAGGGAGCCATGATGGACATGAGGAAGTCTTATCCTGTTTGTTTGTATAATTGAGGAAATTTTGAGGGAAAAATTTCTATAAGAGGGGAAGGATGTTACGACCTCAATTTTGCATATGTTTTCATAATTGAATTGTAAAGATTTTGTGAATATGGACTTAATTGAAAAGGTTGTATTATTTGCTTCAAAAGATGGATTTGTTTGCAAAACTCCCTTTGGATAGGAATTTTGTAATTTCTATTATTAGATTAATCCAATAATGGGTATAAAAGAGAATAAAAGAATAAAAATCTAAATAAAAGGAAAAGATACAAGATAATGGATATTAAGCAAAGTAATTATGAGAAATACATAGAAATCTCTAGAAAGTGGAATTAATGGCCAAAATTAAATAAATTTTGTTTATATATGATTTCTAATGAAAGAAATAGGAAAAGAGGGAAAGGAAATAAAAGATAAAGAGAAATCATTAAAAAGAAATCTTTTAATAAAGAAATAAGTAAGAAAGGGATTAAGGATAAGAGAAAAGGCTAATGAATATTTCCCCAAGATGGGATTTCGTGCCTTTAGGGTTCCTTGAGGTCCAAGGAATCCAAGATGATAAGATAATGACAAAAGAAAGAGAAAATAACAATTAATTTGGTTTTATTAATGAATTCTTTGCATATGAAGGAAACACCATTTTCCTTTGGAATTTGGGTTTCAAATTTAATACACAGGTGGATAATGACAAGACATAATTTTCTCTAAAATTTGAGTGAAAAATGATAATCAAGGAGGGAGATATGAATTTTTAAAGTTTCCTAAAGTAAGTGGGTATCGATAAATGTCATGATTTAACAATCCTAATTGAAATACTCGGGGTTTAATCCGAGTCATGGATTTTGGATCCTAGGGACCACGGTCATCGTGCTTCTTGTGCCAGAATAGGAAAGTCGGGTAGCAGTCTAGATTTCTTCTATGACATCTCTCTCTCTCTCTCTCTCTGATCCATCTCATGTTTTGGAAACAACTCCAACAACTTTGGGAGGCCAGTCCGAGTTGTTTAACCCTTGATTTCTTAGGGTTTCATTGCTTCTAGCAGATTCGTCCAAACTGCCACAGAGGCAGGATTGTTCCACGAGTTTCCTCCTATAAAAGGAGGGTTGCTGACCCCCAATTGTGATGCAGACATGTCCGAGAGACCCTATTTCTCTTCACGATCATGACCCTGTGAACAATTTCGCTTTGGACGCTAGTCTTCACCCCTTCCTTGGTTCAAGCTACCTCACCGGAGAAGAGCTCCTCCATCCCGATGACTCCGGCTGGTTGTAGCAGAGCTGAGACCACCGTTGAGTTCGGTGGCTCGTGGCGAAGAAGGAGGAGGCATCACCAGTTACTATGGAAGCCAGGTTTGTGAAGTCAACCTAGCAGTTGACCGTTGGGCAACGTTGGGCCGCAAACAGGGAATCGCGAGGAAGAAGAAGAGAAAGGGGGAAAAGGCCTCCTTGCCCCCGACTTTTCTAAAGGTAAGGACACTTATGTATTTGGTTTCTTTTTAATCTTGGGTGTGGTGCGCGATCACAGATTGTTGGATCCAGCATGGTCCAACGGACCATCGATCAAACGGCCGACATTTTTTTCTAGAAATAATAGATAATTCAAGTTAATGTCTTTTCTTGCAAAAATCATAACTTTTGATAGGAAGCTCGGATGAATAAAGTCAAAATATGAAAATTGATCCGCAGAATAAGAGGAAAACAAATAAATTATATTTGAAGCTTAATTCTGCTTTTAATTCATAAAGTATGTAAAGATGCTATCTTTAATGGTTTAATTGATGAAAAACCCAAATCTTTGATGATTAATGTATTGAGAGGGGTTATATGGATGATTAAAGTTGATATTAACATGTTGTTTATAAAAATATGCATTAGATCTAAAAGGATGAACCTTATGTGTAATTTGATTAATTTAGGGTTCCATGTACATAAATGAGCCTTAATGGGCCTTGAAACCCTAATGTTTGTAATTATGATTCATAATGGCTTTAATTGTTCAAATTCATGTATAAAGCTGAGATATAATGGTTCTAAGCTATTTTGAGTTTAAAAGTTCCTAATTATGGATAAATACCCTTAATTTGGTAATTAGGGTTTTCTAGTGGATTAATGTGATATTAGTGATAAATGGAGTTTATATGTGGATTAGACCATAATGAAATATGAGTTGTCAATTTGAAAGAAAATAAAGGTGATAATTGGGTCGAATGATCTTGAAATAGCTTAAAAGGATAAAGATGGTGATTTTAGTGTAAAAGAGAAATAATAGACTTTAATTGGACTTATGATGTTGAAATTAGGGTTTTTGAAGTAAGAGAGCATTAAAAGTAATAAATGCATTATGGAGGCTAAAACCCTAATAAAACCCTAAAGTTGGCCTTGAAATTCTAAGGTGGAATCCAAGCCGATCTTGAGAATGTTTTGGATAAAACAATGACACTTGCATGTATTGCATTAATTTCAGGATATTGTTGATTGCTTATTTGATTGTTCTTTATCATTATTGCTTGGACATCAAATTTCTCTGGATCAGGTATGTGGTTAATTATGGTTAAGTGCGTTAGTTTCCCTAAGGTTTTCCGGATGATTAATCACATTCAATGCAACCTATCAGTTTGGATGTTCATACTTGCAAATCATAGTCACTATAATTATCACAATTATAATATAAGTGTGTATTCTCGCACCTACATGCCACCCTGATGGATGATGCAAAAATGTCAATCCCAGGAGGGAAGACCCATGGGTACCATGAGTGGTGACCCCAGACACCAAGCTCGAGATTGAGAAGGTGGTCTTTGTTTCTTGACTAATGGGCACCATGAGACGTGACCCCAAGCACCAAGCTCGGGATTGAGAAGGTGGCCTTAAGTCAATGGAAAAAGAGAAACCCTAAAGAGGGTATTCTAGGGTTAGGGAAAAAGCGGTACATAATGTCACATTGAAATGGTAAATTGGCTTGTTAATTAACTTGATTGTGATATTTAGATTGTTAGCCATATTTGTGAAATTTTGGTTGTCCCCACATACCGGCATATTCATATATGCTGACCGACGTTTTGTTTTTTGACATTTGAGGTGCAACTCGGAAAAGAACAAACAGTAAAGTTACACATTGTGAAAATAAGAAATAAAGTGCAAGGAGGATTAGATAGAATAGATTCAAGCTCTAAATAGAAGTAGATTTCCAAAGTTTTTAAAAGGTATGCAAAGTTTTATTTTATACCAGATTTTAGTATAGTCTTGGTAGAATTTTATAATTATTATTGATTATTTGTCAAACCATTGATCCTGAAAATTGGGATAATGACACTGACCATTTTGGTCTCCCTTAATTGGGGGTTACTGGGAGGCGGGATCGTTACAGTTGAGGTCAAAGCAGATAGACCTCTTCCTAAGGAGGTGATGATCGAGATTCTAGATGGGAAAGCTTTGATGATAAGGGTTCTATATGAGGCCTTACATGATAGGTGTGAAGAATGCTTGGTGTTCGACCATGTGATTGGTTGTTTCCTAGGAGAGAGGGTTGCTTTAGCTGAACCACCCTTTATGAGGGTATCCATCCAGAAAAATACACAGTCGCCAAAGAGGAATTGTAGCAGGGACAGAAGTCGGGGTCCTTTGGCTGCTAATGCTACCTCTTCCCAAAGGGTAACTACTGCTAATAGGTCTACTGACAAGAACAAGGGTGGTGAGTCTGCTTCAAACGAGGTGCCTATGGAAGAACGAAGAAGCGAGAATTGTAATACTACTGATATAGGTAAAGGAAAAGTAGTAATAAATGTTGAACATGAAACATTAGTTATTGAAGAGGGAGAATATCTTATAGAGAACAAAACAAGTGGTATAAAAGAGCATGATGACAAAGTGAGCAATGCAGTGACAATCCCATCTACAGGAATTGTTATCACAAGGGTTGTGGAAACACTAGTGATCACGGTGGTGAATCAATTCACATCTTTGGATCATGAGGATGATGGGGACACCCCTATTGATGGGGGGGGTGTTACACCCAGATCTCACAATTACCATTAATCATGAGATTAGGGCATAAATTGAGGATTTAACGTAATACAAAGATCACCCTGAACTTTTTCTTCTTTTTCAAACTCTTTGTTTTCTCGCATTGAACCACATAAACTAACTTTACAAGGGAATGTAAAATTGATTTCTTTAATATGATCTCACCATACACGATAGACATCCATACATTCATTCTCAGGTACATACGACATGATAATCAGATACATTCTCTCTTATTAAGGAAACAAAGATACCAAACATTACTTACAACACTCTCACATCTATACTAGGACCTAGAGTGATAGGGACCGACTGAACTTAACTAATCGCATACTTAACTCATGTGGTAGATCTACTCTAATGATTTGACCTTCTTCAAGTCCACGTGGTTTCCCTAAAAAATGTGAGTAGAGGGGTGAGCCTACTCACTCAGTGAATGAGTACTTCAAACAAACAGTCTACAGCACTGATATAATTACAGATATACTTTTGAGCAACTGATATCAATTATAACAAAAGTAAGCTTTAAAGAGTCTGATCATTGACAAATCATAAATATGACAGGATACTCTAGATACCAACAAGAGTAAATAAATATATGAGCATGCTTGATTAATTTCAAATAGAACTAATAATTTAGAAACATACAAAGAATAATTGTTGGGAAACTGTACTTGAATATTTCTTAGCCTTTCTTACTTATAAGAATCTCTTTAAACCTATATGAACATATTTTAGCTTATGCCCTGATCATATGTAGTGTACTCTACATATGAAGACTCATAGCAAACTACGATCTCATCGTACAAGACTTAGCTGACACACCCGGGAATGCTAAGTCTGACTACTCTCTGGTATGCAATAGGAAAATGGCTCTCTGGCCTCGGCACATCTATTATGCCATAAAAACTGGACTCCTCCTCTAACCTAAGCACACAGGTGGAGATTCAAGCCACCTATTGGCTTTTTCTATACTCTAGTGCCACTAGGATCTCTGGTTGATGTTGGACACTACATTATGTAATTTAAGGAGACTTCCACTAGGGCTTCATCCCCTGTACCACTTGTTGGTACGTTCCGACCTCCGTATACTGGATGCACCACCAGGGTTAGGTCATTTCATCCCTAAGGCAAATACCTCTCATTAGGATTCTACGGTGTTCAGGGCTCTTAAGTCTATTATTTTATTATTACTAGAAATCTCTTTCTACATTGTACCTTTCTCTTACTTACACTTGACTCTGGTATCTCTATGGTGTCGTGTCTACTTGTTTGAAGTTTATAAGAAAACATGTATATCATCCTTAACTTGGCAGAGCAGTATATTCAAACACTGTAATATTTTGAGAAATCAACATACTATACATGTAGGCAGACTGAAATACTTAAATAAACATAATGCATGTCCATTTGGCACTTATACACTAAAATCATGCAATTAAACATCTTAATATACTAATAAGAGCTAATTACTTGGCATACGAGTAATCGTCATTTGCACCCATAAATTATTTGCACTTTCTTGGAAAACGTGCACATCGACCCAAATCTTGGGTTGTGCATCTCATACTGAGAACATAGTAATCAAAATGCTTAATTCATTGAACACCCTATCTTTAGGGTTTCATTTACCTCATTCACTTATCACATGGCTCTCATAAGGATTTAACATGTCATAAACATCACTAAATATAGATTGCTTTAAACAAGTCATATACAATCAACATATGTATGAAATCCTCGAATTGAGCTAAATTAGGCTTTTCCATGCCATTCATTGAGATATTATGAATCAAGAATAACATTTGCATAAATAGAGTCTGTAATGCTAAGAAAAACACTTCAAATGGATTTCACCATATTTATTCACAAATTTCCAACTTTTAACTCATATAGGGCTTCACTCTCTTTACGATGATATCAAGCAAACACTATTCACATCACATGAAATCCAAAATAGTATCTGACATATATATATACTACACATTAAAATAAACAATCATTCATAACCAATGGGATCCAGATAAACAAATTTCTCTATTTAATTATACAGCAATTTTAGACACAGACAAATTCCCTATATTTCACTTTACTCTTATAAACTTTGTGAATACTTTGGGAATTCTCATTAGGATGCATTGTATACATTTCTAATATGACTTTATCATCTAAAATTCATCCAAACAGAGGAAGAACCCATTTCATATCATTTTGCAACAACTTAGATCAAACACACAATTCAGGGTTTGTAGTCACATGCTAAGTAATTTAAGAGTATGGATGAATTAACCAATTTTCATGCAATATACTCTTTAAAGGAACCTCCCACTCACCCTAAGGTGTGAAAACACCTTAAAAACACAGTTCATCACTAAAAATATTGATCTCATATCAAATCCCAAGCAATTCACCTGATTCTTCTTCCTTTCAACTCGGAAACCCTAAAAATGAGGGATTATGAAGAAAGAGTGAGAAAAGGGGAAGTTTTGATACCATTTTGGATCAAATCAGAGGAGGTACAGAATCTTGATATGTGAGAGAAGATTCACCATGAAAGGCAATGCAATGAATCTAAACTTACATCATTTCATCATTCCTCAGAGCGCAAAACCCTAAGTCAGCATCTCCATCAATTTCTCCTCTCAAACCCTAACTCTCCTTCTCTCTCTAGGATTTTGTTTCTGTAACATACTGAATTCTAGGAATCTTGCCTTTTGGTCCTCTTTTCCATCTTTTCCTTCTATTTCTATCCTCTTTGGCCTCTTTGTTTAATTTGGGGAGAATATGATGGTTTAATGAACATTTGTTCACCATTTATTCCAATATTTGGGTTTTATGCAAAAATACCTCACTGAAAGCTTAATAATGGGTATAATATGTAAAATGTCCACTGAAGTAATAAGTATAATAAAATATTTCGTCCTAGAACTTTCTAGTGATTTTTAGAATATGAAAAAGAAAATAAATCCTGAAATATATATAATGGAGATGATAAATGTGATAATTGGAGATAATATGAAATATATTGGATAAAAGAGGATAATGAAGAATATGTTGTTTCAAAACAAATCATAAACAGGAAGCTATGAGATAATTTGATATCAAAATTCTTTTTCTTGATCTAAAAGAAACTTAATGGCCAAGTATCGTCTAATTTGGATAATAAATAAATATATAAAAGCCTTTATTATAAGATAATGGGAAATGAGCCAATAAGATGAAATAAAATATATAATGTCCTCAAATTGGAAAAATAACTCTAAATTAGTAATATATGTATCAAAATTTTTCTATGAGTGAATTTTTATTTAATTTGGTCAATTTTTAATATTTTATTTTATTCAAGAGAGAGAAAGTGTGCAAAACTTTCAACTCATTTTTTAAAATAATAAACAATTTCAACAAATGAAAATAATAGCAAATTCGTATCCACTATACTTAATATGACTTGCGGGTGAAGTTTTATAATTTTTGTATAATCATAGAGTCATAAATAAAAGAGGAAAGATAAAATATGCCTTGAATTATTTAACACATTAAAGATGCTCAAAAGGCAAAACTAATTTCATATTTGGATTCTACACGTCAAAATCAATCAGAATATAAAATTTGTTAATTTTTGGATAATGTTTGGGCCTCCAAATGAGGAGAGAGAAACATTAAATAACTTTAGTCGAATTTGAATGGGAATCAAATATACAACTGTAATTTCGCGTTGATCATCAGCTGTTGGATCACGATCAGAGGATCCATGCTTTGTCTTCTTCCTCGGTTTGTTTTGGCAATAGGTTCCTTGTTTCCAAATTTTCAAATTCTAATATCTCGAGTTCTACTCAATGAAATTCAATGATTTTTTATCCTACGAATTCATTGTACAATTTCGCACCACATTATCCCAAAATTTTTACATTTTGACGAAGATTCAAAAAAACCCAAAGCTTACTCCCCAAGCTTCGACGATCCATTATGTAAACCCTAGTCTAGGTCTCCTTGCCTATATATATATATATATATATATATATATATATATATATATATATATATATATATGTATATATATATAGATATGTATATATATATATGTATATATATATAGAGTCAGGCTAGAATACACTCGAGTGTACGGATCGCACGAATACACTCAAGTGTGTTTACATATCAAGACTATTTTTTTCAAAATGTAAACCGTTGATCTTCACTGTCATACTATAACTAGGCTACATACAAATTTTGAGCCCATTTGGATGTGTGTAACTCACTCATCCAAGGGCAACAAAATCGACGCGCGAAACTAATTTGAAATGCATAATTTTTGTGGTCTTCATAACATGAGCTATACATATCCAAATGTGCTCAAATTTTGTGTATGAGTTGTTCACGAGATGTTTAAGAAGATCAACGGATTAGATTTTCAAAAAAAATATTGCATCATGCAAAACTACTTGAGTGTATTCGGCTCCGGATACACTCGAGTGTATATATATATATATATATATATATATATATATATATATATATATATATATATATATATATATATATCTATATATATATATATATATATATATATATATGTGTGTGTGTGTGTGTGTCTATATATATATATATATATATATGTATGTATATATATATATATATGTACCCAAGGACCGCCATCGCATTTGCAACTCAACCATGCTGTTAATTTCAAGTTTCGTGGAAGTTTGGACCATCATCTCGCTGCCATAGGCTCCTGACCTTGCGGCGACCTTTGCTCCCTCATCTCTTCATCTCCAGCAAAATAACATGTGCCTTCGAGTTCGCATCGTCTTGCTCTTTCTTTTTCATATCAGAACTTTGAATTTGGCTGTGTATTTTGGTTTCGCCCAAAATCCTAGCACGCACCTGCTTGCTCGGTTCTCGTGGAGCGAAAGTAAGAGGAAGAAGAAGACATTCTATGGTTTTACGATTTTTCCCTCATCTCTGCTCTTTGTTTGTTTTCTCGACCGAGGATAATCCCGTCCTTCTGCTCTTGTTTTTCCTTACTGGGTGTGCGTGTGTGTTGGCAAGCACCGCTGACTTGGCACCCTGTCGTTGGGCCAAGTCACTGGTCCGCCTCCTTTCCTTCTCACACTCTCTCTGGTTCGAATATGGTTGCCTACGTGGCGATTTCTAATTGGTCTATTTTAGAAAAAATCGTTTCTTTTTATTGGTTGGTCGAAACATAAAAATAAAATATGTTCTAGAATCGGAAAATTGCAAGATTTCTAATCAAAATATCTCCAAGTATTGGTTTTGAGTTTTGTCGATGTGATTTTCTAGAAAATGATTTAATTAACTAAAAATAACCAAAAATAACCTGAAAATCCATATCTTCAAAATACTTAAAATTATATGTTATTTTTCTTAGAAGAACGTAACTAAGACAGTAGTGAGGTTTTTAGAGTCTAATTCAATCATTTGTGGAAAATGTTGATGGTTTTGAGGTTTTAAACCTTTAACGAGTATACTTAATTCTAATTCATAGATCTAATGATGATATTAGGAAAAGTGGATCTGATCTCGTGTAAAAGTTATGAAAAGAGATTCTAGGATTCTAAAGAATAAGGTATGTGCTTAATACACTTCAGTTGGGAATTATTTGTTCCTTAACCTATGCTTTCCATAATGAGGCTTATTTGCACCTTATAAACTTTTCTCTTCAATCTATTGCTATACTTGCCTCATAATCATTTTGGAATATTGTTCTTCGGTCTTGGTACCCCTTTGCCATGTTCTATTTGGATGACGCTATTACTTGCCATTGTTTCTAGCATGTTGATTTTATTAGACTAATTAACTAGTGTAGTGGTACTTGTATGTACAACCACCCATATTTGGGGAATGTGTTATTTCTCCCTTGGGGAACGTGTTATTCTCCCCCGCACATGAAATATGTGTAGGTGACTGGGAATGTGTTACTATCCCGTCACCCTTTTGGTTGAAGGTCTGTTAGGTGCCTCAACCCTACATAGTTAAGATAGTCAATATTAATCATACATGCAATCCTTGGTAATATATTGTTTATGGCAAGCATTTATTGAAATATTCTTTTATATATATGACCTCATTCTCTTAATGTCTCATATTTTGATGAACCCATAGCCTGATTTACTTGTTATATTTATCTTGTCACCTTTAGTATAGTTTAGTGACACATACTTTTATTTTCCTTCCCTCTTGTTGGGTGCTTTCCCAACCACCTAGATGTGGAGCAAGGTGATGGATAAGGCGTGAAGATCTTAGCTTTGACATGGACTAGCTGATGGATATGTTGTTTGGAGACAAAAGTGGAGTAGTCTAGACTTCCCTCTATCTAGATCCTAGTTGTGTATGATGATGTAACCCTAAAAGGGATATTTTGATGTATTTTTGTACAATCTTTTATGAAATTGAATATAGTCAAAAAAAATTATTCTGCTGCTTTCCAATGAGTTTTGTTTACCATTGTTATTAGTAGAGAGGTGGATTGATTTCACTTCTTTAAAACATGGTATCAGAGCCCATGGTAGTCAGAATTTGGCTATTTCGGTTTTGTCTCCCTAGTTAGAACACTAGATTTACATAGTTTCCCTTAAGTTACATGTTTGCCCTAGATTCGATCTACCTTGATGAAAGGTTGACTTAGAACTCAATATTTCCACATAAGAATCTTGATGAATAAAACCCTAAAATACTTATAATTAAAATATGCATAACTTGATGTTGTTTAGGTTTGCCTTTAGGCAACTATTAGGGCATGAAGTAGAAGCAAAGGTGTCTAGAAAGGATCAGGGTTTCGGGGGCTGGCAATATTTTCCTCCGCGCCACTAGCTTGGTTTATGAGGACTCCCATGCCCATATGATACTGGCCTGGCCTGAGCTAATACGAATTGTCCAAAATTGTTTGCTTTTAGGCAATAGTGACCTTAGACTTTTATGTTGTATATCTTTGTGAACCCTAAATTTCATGTGTATGGTGATTTGTTCGAGGATGGATACCAAGATCGTTTGCTTATGTCCCTTAGGACCACATGCTTGGATAAGTTTATTCTTAGAACCTAGATCTTAGAGTTTGGGTGTTTCGGAAGATATCAGAGTGTGTAGTGGAAGCATGATGGATCATGAGTATGGTTTAGTGAGACTTATCCTTTAACCCTACTGTAGTAGGTCGAACCGTTTATGGGGTGGAGTATGGTTAGGTTGGTGATTTTTGAGTGGTTAGATTTCATGGATGAAATCCTCTTTAGTGGAATGGAACCCTATAACGTCTTGAAGTGTATCTAACCTATCTTTATAAACCCTAACCTCATACTTAGGTGGTTAGTGTGCTTGGACCTTTGGTTTTGACCAAACAAGATATAATCATAACCCTAACATGCTTGTTAATATGTAATGAACATATAATTATCATATAAGGAATAAATCATATGCTTGAAACCTAATATACATCCAATGCACATAATATGAATATCAATGCTAATTGTCAATAAGTAAGATGTTAATTATGTCATGAACCAATAAACCCTAATGATATGATGAGTAAGGTTATAATTCATAATTAATGCATGCTAAGGATGAATAAGTGAAATAAAATGGTCATGCTGACCTAAACCCTAAAGTTGTAATCATCTAACCTTAACATATACACCCTTAATGCCTTTCATGATACATTAATGATGTTAAGTGCCATAATCGGTTAACCTACATTGTTACACATAAATGATATATATATATATATATATATATATATATATATATATATATATATATATATATATATATATATATATGTAATCATCTAATCACATATTAATCAAGTCATCAATATAAAATGCAAGTTACCTTGTTATCTAATACACATGTGATTAGTCACTTAATGTGAATCAATTTTTTGATAAGTAATATGTCTCACCTTGATCATTAAAATACATGTAATGGCTTTAATGTGAATATGAAGTGATTGGATTCACATAAACGTGCAAAATGAATAATATAAATGAATAATGATTAATGATGAAATTAATGTGAGCAATAAAGATAATGTGGCAATAAGATAATGTTCAATGTAAATATATGTAATTGATGTGACATAATTTGGATTAATTATATACTTAATGATGAATTGAATATTCCATGTGAAATAATTTGTTATAACTTAATAAAGTAATAATATGAGGATAATGAAGTGTAAATCCAAGTTATTAATTATAAAATATAATAATGAATGTTGAGATAATTGAGTAACCCCTAATTGTGCTAAAATTCATAGTAAGAAAAATGAAATACATATATAATGTTTCATGGATGGTAATGAAATATAACCTCTTTTGGCAATAAAGTGAATATAACATGACATAATTAATATAATGTTGATAGTGTGATATCATAAAGAGTATAATGTTAATGAGCCAAAAATGTAAATGATGTTAAATCTCCTAAAAAGAATGTCTTAATAATGAAACCCTAGGTGGTCCTTGAGAACCTGACCTAGGAGAAGTTGCTTGTGAAGTTTCTGAACTCTCAAGTTAAGTAGTTGATGTATAAGTTTTGGAGGAACAACCTGAAGTTTTGTAATGTGAGGTTGCACACTCACCCTTCCCTAATTGCTAGTGATTTCGAGGACAAAATCCTCTTTATGGGGCAGAGTGTTGTAACGTACTGAATTCTGAGCATCTTGCCTTTTGGTCCTCTTTTCCTTCTTTTCCTTCTATTTCTATCCTATTTGGCCTCTTTGTTTAATTTGGGGAGAATGTGATGGTTTAATGAACATTTGTTCACCTTTTATTCCAATATTTGGGTTTTATGAACAAATACCTCAGTGAAAGCTTAATAATGAGTTTAATATGTAAAATGTCCACTTAAGTAATAAATATAATAAAATATTTCGTCCTAGAACTTTCTAGTGCTTTTTAGAATATGAAAAAGAAAATAAATCATGAAATATATATAATGGAGATGATAAATGTAATATTTGGAGATAATATGAAATATATTGGATAAAAGAGGATAATGAGGAATATGTTGTTTAAAAAAAATCATAAATAGGAAGCCATGAGATAATTTGATAACAAAATTCGTTTTCTTGATCTAAAAGAAACTTAATGGCCAAGTATCGTCTAATTTGGATAATAAATAAATATATAAAAGCCTTTATTACAAGATAATGGGAAATGCGCCAATAAGATGAAATAAAATATATAATGTCCTCAAATTGGAAAAATAACTCTAAATTAGTAATCTATGTATCAAAATTAGTCTATGTGTGAATTTATATTTAATTTGGTCATTGTTTAATATTTTATTTTATTTAAGAGAGAGAAAGTGTGCAAAACTTTCAACTCATTATTTCAAATAATAAAAAATTTCAAAAAATGGAAATAATATCAAATTCGTATCCACTATACTTAATATGATTTGCGGGTGAAGTTTTATAATTTTTGTATAATAATAGAGTCATAAATAAAAGAGGAAAGATAAAATGTGTTTTGAATTATTTAACACTAAAGATTCTCAAAAGGAAAAACTAATTTCATATTTGGATTCTACACGTCAAAATCAGTTAGAATATAAAATTTGGTAATTTTTGGATAACATTTGGGCCTCCAAATGAGGAGAGAGAAAAACCTTAAATCACTTTAGTCAAATTTGAATGAGAATCAAATATACAACTATAATTTCGTGTTGATCATCAGCCATTGGATCTCGATCTGAGGATCCATGCTTTGTCTTCTTCCTCGGTCTATTTTGACAACAGGTTCCTTGTTTCTAAATTTTCAAATTCTAATATCTCGAGTTTTACTCAATGAAATTCAATGATTTTTTATCCTACGAATTCATTGCACAATTTCACACCACATTATCCCAAAAATTTTATGTTTTGACGAAGATTTGAGAAAACCCCAAAGCTTGCTCCCCAAGCTTCGACGGTCCATTATGTAAACCCTAGTTTAGGTCTCCTTGCCTATATATATATGTATCCCAAGGACCGCCATCCCATTTGCAACTCAATCATGCTATTAATTTCAAGTTTCATGGAAGTTTGGACCATCATCTAGCCGCCGTAGGCTCCTGACCTTGCGGCGCCCTTTTCTCCCTCATCTCTTCGTCTCCAAAAAAATAACAGGTGCCTTCGAGTTCACATCATCTTGCTCTTTCTTTTTAATATCTGAACTTTGAATTTGGCTATGTATTTTGGTTTTGCCCAAAATCCTAGCAAGCACCTTCTTGCTCGGTTCTCGTAGAGCGAGCGTAAGAGGAAGAAGAAGCCATTCTGTGGTTTTATTATTTTTCCCTCATCTCTGCACTTTGTTTGTTTTCTCGGCCGAGGATAATCCCGTCCTTCTGCTCTTTTTTTTCCTTGTTGGGTGTGCGGGTGTTTTGGCAAGCACCGCTGACTTGGCACCCTGTGGTTGGGCCATGTCACTGGTCCACCTCCTCTCCCTCTCACACTCTCTCTGGTTCGAATATGGTTGCCTACGTGGCAATTTCTAATTGGTCTATTTTAGAAAAAGTGTTTCTTTTTATTGGTTGGTCGAAAAATAAAAATAAAATATGTCCTAGAATCAGAAAAATGCAAGATTTCTAATAAAAATCTCCAAGTATTGGTTTTGAGTTTTGTCGATGTGATTTTCTAGAAAATAATTTAATTAACTAAAAATCACCAAAAATAATCTAAAAAATCCATATCTTCAAAATACTTAAAATTATATGTTATTTTTATCAGGAGAACGTAACTAAGAAAGTAGTGAGGTTTTTAGAGTCTAATTCGATCGTTTGTGGAAAAAGTAGATGGTTTTGTGGTTTTAAACCTTTAATGAATATACTTAATTCTAATTCATTGATCTAATGATGATATTAGGGAAAGTGGATCTGATCTCATGTAAAAGTTATGAAAAGTGATTCTGGGATTCTAAAGAATAAGGTATGTGCTTAATATACTTCAGTTGGGAATTATTTGTTCCTTACCTATGTTTTCCATAATGAGGCTTATTTGCACCTTGTAAACTTTTCTCTTGAATCTATTGCTATACTTGCCTCATAATCATTTTGGAATATTGTTCTTGGGTCTTGGTACCCCTTTGCCATGTTCTATTTGGATGATGCTATTACTTGCCATTGTTGCTAGCATGTTGATTTTATTAGACTAATTTACTAGTGTAGTGGTACTTGTATGTACAACCACCCATAGTTGGGGAATGTGTTATTTCTCCCCTGGGGAACGTGTTATTCTCCCCCGTACATGAAATATGTGCAGGTGACTGGGAATGTGTTACTCTTCCCTCACCCTTTTGGTTGAAGGTCCGGTAGGTGCCTCAACCCTACATAGTTAAGATAGTCAATATTAATCATACATGCAATCCTTTGTTATATATTGTTTATGTCAAGCATCTATTGAAATATTCTTTTATATATATGGCCTCATTCTCTTGATGTCTCATCTTTTGATGAACCCATAGCCTGATTTACTTGTTATATTTATCTTGTCACCTTTAGTATAGTTTAGTGACACATACTTTTATTTTCCTTCCCTCTTGGTGGGTGCTTTCCCAACCACCCAGATGTGGAGCAAGGTGATGGATAAGGCGGGAAGATCTTAGCGTTGACATGGACTAGTTGATGGATATGTTGCTTGGAGACAAAAATTGGAGTAGTCTAGACTTCCCTCTATCTAGATTCTAGTTTTGTATGATGATGTAACCCTAAAAGGGAGATTTTGATGTATTTTTGTACAATCTTTTATGAAATTGAATATAGTCAGAAATTTTTTATTCTGTTGCTTTCCAATGAGTTTTGTTTACCATTGTTATTAGTAGAGAGGTGGATTGATTTCACTTCTTTACAGTTTCTCTGGTTTGAATCACAAATTATGAGAGCTCCCTATGTGTTAGGTTGACCATATAGAACAATTGAGCTGCTTGGATCAATTGCACATTGGCCCCTCACTATACTTTCTCTTATTTCAGCTGAATTTTCTGTCATAAAAATATTACTGTAATTCGTCTACTGATACGGTCTAAACACATCCAAAAATTATGAAACTTTTCCATGTTGTTTATGGTTCCAGTTCAGATCTCCAGTTAAAATTTCAGATCATTTGGAGTTACAAATAAATAACTAAAAATAAAATGCTACACTACTGAAAGCACTCTATCAACATTTTGGTCGAAGTATAGTTCGACTAAGAACCACATTCAAAGAACACTCAAATATTCTGCAATTTTTCTTCAATATGAGTGATTGAGTTATCCATATCATATCTAAAATTCAATTAAATAAAAAATTTGTAGAAAATATGAAAAATCATTTACCACATTGCTATCCTGATCAAATTCCATATTCATGTACTATCAAAACCCTAATTTTTTCCGATTAGGGTTTACATTTCTCAAACCCTAATTCTTCAAACTAAAATCATATTTAGAGTTTCTTATTAGGTTTGAAACATCACAATTGATCTACTATCATTAATCAAGTCTAAATGATGTTCAATCTAATCAAGCATGTAATCATTCAGGTAAACCCTAGTTTACCAATTAAGCACAAATGTGGTCATTACAGGGGGAACCCGCAACCGCGGTCCAAGGCATACAAGGAGTGCTGCAAACAAGACCAAGGGCCGACCGAAATCCAAAAATGGAGGAGGGTCAACAAACATAATTAATTAGATGTCAATCATGGCATGGAATGACCGGGGGGCATCTTTGTTGCAGACACAGAGAAAACTAAGAAGGATTCTGAATGATATCCAACAAGAGGTGGTGTGCTATTTTGAAACAAGAATTAAAAGGATCATTGTAGACTATGTTAATTCTTCATTCCCTACACAATGGAAAAGTATACCAAATGTTGACAAGGTACACGGAGGAAGGATAGTCATTGGGCGGAACCCCCTTAGATGGCAGATCGACCTTATTAGCTCTACAGATCAGATAATAACTATTAGTTGCTTCAACTGTGGATGATTCTCATGTTTACTGTCAGTGGTATATGGTGAAAATCTTGAAGCTGATACGGTTATCTTATGGCCAATTTTGGAAGCCACGACACAAGATGAAGTACCATGGCTTGTTGTGGGTGACTTCAACAACACAAGACAGACAAGTGATAAATATGGAGGCAAGAGGGTCCCAGAAAAAATCCTTAATAAGTTCATCACTACTCTAGACTTAGCATGGTTACATCAAGTTGACACGATTGGTGGCATCACCACCTGGTCTAACAAGAAAGGACCTACTGGGTGCATCTCTAGTTTCCTGGGCAGAGGCTTCGCCAACAATGCTTGGCTGGATGGGATTCCCAATGTGACTATCTGACTAGGATCACATATTTTCAGTGAGAACGCATGCATGAAGGTATACATTAATCAATCTCCTCAACCCCCTTGCCCTTTTAGGTTTCTAAATGTTTGGAGTGAGTGGGATTTCTTCAATGACATGGTTAAAGATTTTTGGGTTGTTCATATAGAAGGCAACCCATTATATAGGGTTCTCAAAAAACTTCAGCACACTAAGAAAGCACTCAAGAAGTGGTCCAAAGAGAAGGTAAACCTTCCCAACCTTCTACATGAAGATAAGAGGAAATATGATGAAGCTTCCATGAACCTGCACCTCAATGTCCTTGATTAGGTTTACATTGATGAAGAAACAAGGTGTGAGGACCGAATCAGAAAACTGGAGAAAGCTGAAGAAGTTGTCCTTTGGCAAAGAAGTAGATTGAAATGGATTGTTGATGGGGATTGAAATTTCAAAGTCTACCATGATGACATCAGGAAAAAAGAGATGAGGTAATTAGTTTATGAACTAATCAATGAGAAGGGAGAGATAGTAGACAAACATGAATATGTGGCTGCTATGGCAACTCATTACTTCACTAAACTTTATAATAATGATCATAGATACCCGATTAAATAAAATTGTCTACCTACTGATAACATCCCAGAAGAAATAAATTCTGCTCTGTGCAAGGAATCAACCGAAGAGGAAGTAAAAGAGGCGTTGTTCTCCATTCATTACTCCAAAGCCCCAGGCCCAGATGGCTTTAACAACCATTTCTTCCATAAGGTGTGGACTATTATCAAACATGATATATGTCTTTCCATGAATTGGTTTCTAGGTGGAGGCTCAATGGTTAGAACAGTGAACCATGCATTCATAAAACTGATTCCCAAGAACAACAATGCTAAGGAAATGACTAACTTCAGGCTAATAGCATGCTTCTCAGTACTACACAAAATGATCTCCAAACTACTGGCTAAAAGATTGAAGGATGTGTTACCTCACCTCATCTCACCAAACCAGAATGCCTTTGTTAAACGCAGAAATATGTCAGATTGCTCGTTACTAGAAATAGAATTTCTCAATCAATTTAATATGAAGAAGGCGATAGTGGAAGCTTGTATGAAGATTGATATCAGTAAGGCATATGATCCTGTCAATTGGGATTATCTATGGAAGGTGATGGATTCTCTGGGGTTTGACTAGAAATGGACACAAATAATCAAACAATGTGCAGAAACTTGCTCCTTTTATGTTCTCATAAATGGGTGTCCTAAGGGGATTGTTAGATCGTCAAATGGGCTTCACCAGGGTGATCCCCTGTCTCCTCTCTTTTTTACTTGGTGAGGGAGGGGCTGACTAAGATGGTGGATACAACTGAAGAAAATGGCTTGATTAAACCCTATAAAGTCAAGGGTATCAAGGTGATGACACATTATTTTTGTAGATGATGTTCTACTATTCATAGAAGGGAATATGAGAAGACTCAAGGAGTACAAGCATCTGTTGACTATGTTTTGCAAACTCATAGGCCAGTTTGTGAGCTCCATAAAATCACAAGTATTTTTCTCCAAATCTTGTGACAATAGAAGAGGAAGGTTAAAGAAAGCAATCGACATGCAAGTAGGATCGCTTCCTACCAAGTACTTGGGGTTCCCTCTCATTGCTGGTCAAATAACATCCAAGGACTTTGGTGACTGTCTTGACAGGTATAGAGCATGAATAGAAGCTTTGAGTGGGGCTTTGAATTTCTATGGCGGGTCACCCTGTGTTAATCAATTCTATACTATGGTTCATTTCTGGACCACAATGGGTGCTATACCCAATCCCATTCTACTTTCTTTCAGATCACTCACTGTAGGTTTCTTGTGGGCTGGAAAGAATCATGCTATAGCCTGGGAAATAGTTGCAAAACTGTTTCTTGAGGGAGGATTGTAGGTTATGGATGTTGTGGAGCTCATGCAGAAGAACAACACCAAGAAAGTTTATCTCTTCATCAACTCACGCATGAACTGTTGGACATCATGGATGAAGATAAGGTACGACCCCAACTTAAAATGTGAGGAGGGGAGAAGACCCTCCCGTATTTGGCATTTGATGTGTGATCATGTGGAAGCTAATCAAAACTTGTATAGTGTTGATCTGAATGGTGTTTTGACTACTTATAATCTGTCACCACTGATCAACATTATTACAGGTAGCCCTCCAGTGGTTGGTTGTACATCGATCATCTCGGGTCATGCTCATTATCCAAAGTGGAGTGTCTTTTGTTATAGAGCACTCTGTAATAGGCTCCCTTCCCTGGATAGAATGGCATCCTGGGGTATTCCAATTGTGTAGATTTGCTCTCTCTGCAAAGACACCAATGAGATGAGTAGCCATCTTTTCTTCCACTGTAGGTGGACAACACATATTTGGAGCATCATGTACCTCAGAAATGGCTGGGGTCAAAATGTACCTAATAATCTTAGTGACGCCCTCAGTTGAGCTGATGATAAGTTCAAGTATGACAAAATTTTGAAAAGCTACACCATGCTTTGCATCGCTGGCCTAAGGTACTTTGTGTGGAATGAGAGGAATAGAAGATTACATGAGAAGAAAGAGACAAGCCAGAGTGTGTTCATCAACAATTTTGCCAAGGAGCTCAAATGGCATATGAAGAAAAGGAAGGACATTTTGTACAGGCTTAATGATAGCACATGAACATACTAGGGTTTTTGTATGTAATCCACATGTATAGTTTCTTTTGGGCACAATTTTTGGGTGCCACACTATGTTTGTATAGTTTCTAACTATACGCCCCCATTTGGTCTAATATATTTACCTTACTCCAAAAAAAAGATGAGTGATTTCTCATTAGAAAGGAATTGGCATGTGGATGAGATGAAGAGGTTAAGACATCATAGGATTGTATCAGCTTGTTGAGTGCTTGCTTCTCCAAATAATATGGTGTCATTTGTGAAAATGACATGCAAGAATTTTAGTTTTATTATGGTCAAAGTGAATGGATTCCATTTTCCTTGGGTGATCTCCTCAAAGATGAGTTGGAACAATCTTTCTAAGAAAATGAAAAATAGGTATGGGGATAGGGGATCCCCTTGTTTAACACCACAGGAAGGTTTAAAGTCCCCAATTAGCTCCCCACTACATAGGATTGAGGTCATGACAATTGTGATAATTTGCATAATGATCTCAATGATGTTATTCAACATAGGAGTTTTTAGAACTGTGTCATGGATAGATGTCCAACTCATCTTGTCAAAGGCCTTAATTAGGTCCGTTTTGATGGAATACAAATTCTTCTTGTTGCTTCTAGACTCCATCAAGTGGATGATTTCTTGTACAAGGGTGATGTTGTCCCCAATTTTCCTTTCAGGCACAAAGCTAGATTGAAATGGGGTGATCCAATCTTTTAGATAAGGTTTCTTTATTGGTGATAATTTTAGAGAGGCTTTTAGTGCAAACGTTGTTTATGGATATTGGGAAAACCTAGAAATAGGTTTTACTTTTGGTATGAAAATGAGTTTGGAGTTTACAGGGTAGGGTTCAACTACTTTTCCTTGGAAGGGTTATCTGACGAACTTGCATAGCTAATTCTTGTTTGTTAGCCAGTTTTTCTAGGAGAAGAAGGCATCCACTCTATGTGGGCATGGGGCCTTGAGTGGGGCCATAGATGAAAGGGCATCCCATATTTCTTTTCTTGTGGCTCACTAACAATTTCTTGTAATTTAGATTCTGAGATGGTAGGGAAGGTGTCAATGAAATTTCTACACAATAATTATCTACTTTCATCATCACAACCCTTGTAAACATTTCAGAAGAAAGATTAGATTACAAATTTGAGAAGAAGATTGTTTTCTATCCACTCACCATTATATATTTTAGTTTCATGATTTGATTTCTTCATCACCTAATTGTGACTAAACAATTAAAAAAATATGTTATTATTGTCACCTAGTGTGATCCAATCACAACATGCTTTATGTTGGCATTCTTTCTCCTCTCGCCTTAGAATAGTGTCTAGCTTTGATTGGGGATTAACTATTTCCCGAGAAAGATTAAAGTTAAAGGAGATTGATATTGTAACTAGTTCCATTTAATCTTGTAGGTGATGTATTACTTTTCATGTGTATCTTTCTTCTTGTTGGATAGTTTCCATATGGCACTGTGTTGACAAAATGTAGCATCATCTTGGTGAAGTCGAAGGGAGGGGTTCCAATTTTCGTTGAGAAATTACTTGAAATATGATTCAACTTCCCATCTTGTGGAGGATCGAGGGATAGGATGTGGTTTTTTCTAACTTGGATCTTCCCAAATTAAAAGTGTAGTGTGACCTAAATGTAAGCATTCTAGAAACCTGCATAGAGTGTGTTGAGGATATGTTCACCAATTCTTGGTTACCCAACGCTCTATCTAGTCTCTCATGAAGCATACCCCTTCTAAAGTATTTCATGCACCACTACCACCCATATCTATTAGATTGTATAAGTCCATTGTGTCAATGATTTTTTTGTTGTTTAAGTAGTCGAAGGTGGAGCTTCCAAATTTCTTGAAAGGGTAAATTACCACATTATTGTCACCTACTACAATCCAAGGGAAAATAAGAAACGATATGTGCTTTCCTTAAACCTAAGTTGGGAAAATTTGTAACTTAACCTAGTTTCCCTAATGAGGCTATCATAAAACCCTAATTATCCTTTTTGACAATTCCTTTTCTATATTTGCCTCAAAATCAGTTTTAATGTTGATTCTTGGGTCTTCTACCCCACCACCATGTCTATATTTACTTGATTCATATATTTGCTATATTTCTTAGCATGTTGATTTTATTAGACTATTAAACTAGTGTAGCGGTACTTTAGTACAACCACCCATAAATAGGGCATGTGTAAATTCACCCTAGGGAATGTGTTACTCTCCCCAGTATAGAAAATTTATGGGTGATTGGAATGTGTTACTCTCCCTCACCTATTGGTTGAGGTTAGGTAGGTGCCTCAACCCTACATAGTTGAGGTAGTCAATAGTAGTCATGCATGCAACCTTTTTACTATTTTGTTATGGCAAGCCTCTATTAACTTATGCCTCATTCTTTTCACTTTCTTCATCTTATGATGAAATCTTAGCCTTATTTCCTTATAGTTTTCTTATCTTTTATTCTTGTTCATTTTCTCTAACACATACCTTGTTTTTCTTTCCCTTTTTGTTGGATGCTTTCCCAGCCACCCAGGGATAGACAAGGTGTTGAACAAGGCCAAAAGGACTAAGTTCGAGAGTAGTATATTCAAGTTTTTCTATCAAGGATGACTAGGTTTCTTGTTGCTAGATCCTATAGTTTCTTTTCTATTCTTTTCCTTTTCAAAGAAACTCATGTAGTGAACAAGAGTTCAAAAATCAATGTAATCACTTAGTTTCTTTCCGCCTCTATTGACATTTTACATGTATCTGAATCATGCTTATTTACCAAGAATATTATACATACATTCCACATGGTCTATTTTTTTTGGAAAAAGTGGATGTTTTGTATTTCCTTTAAATTTTAGTAACGAGGTGATCTCGCCTCTTTACAATAACCTCTCATTCTGGTTGGAATTGTACCCCTTTTTGTAACCAAGTTCTCTATTGATGATTGTTTCCCTGATTGATTTTGGATTTGTTCACTAGTACAGAAATGGGTTATAACGTCCCTATGTGTAGGGTCGGTTTTACCAAATAACTGACCTTATATGTCTAAAAAAATGCGGGCACCACTTAAGACCTCTTGGGTCGGTTTTCTTAAAAAAAACCGACCTTGTAGTGTATCTCTATAGGGTCGGTTTTCCAAATAACCGACCTTATATGTCTATAAAAAATGCGGGCACCACTTAAGACCTCTTGGGTCGCTTTTCTTAAAAAAACTGACCTTGTAGTGCTTCTCTATATGGTCGGTTTTTATAAAATAGGCGACCGTATAGACAATTGGTTTAGAAATTCATTTAAAAGTTTCCCGCGTTAAAAATTTACTTGATTTTTGGCTTCGCGCCTCGATCTATAGGGTCGATTTTTCCTTACAACCGACCCTAAAGGGCTCCTCGGTCGACAAATACGTCGACCGAATAAGAGTTGGATTTCACGTATACAAGCACATTTAGGGTCGGTTTTATCCTTATAACAGACCCTAAAGTCCTCTTCGGTTATGCACCTCTAAGGTTGATTTTTCCTTTAAAACCGACCCTACAGGATCCTCGGTCGAAAAATTCGTCGACCGATAACAATTCTGGATCCAGTTTACTTCACGCATGTATAAGCACCTCTAGCGTCGGATTTGTACTTATAACCGACCTTAGAGATTTTCTCGGTCGACAAATTCAACGACCGATAAGGAGTCAGATTTCAAGTGTATAAGCAACTTTTAGGGCCGGTTTTTTACTTATAACCGACCTTAGAAGTCTATTCGGTCAACAATATTGTCGACCGAATTGGACTTTAGGGTCGGTTATAAGCAAAAACCTGACCCTAAAGGTACTTATACGAATGAAATCTGGTTGTTTCTCAGTCGATGAATTTTTCGACCGAGAGAGAGCCAGATTCATTCGTATAAGCTCCTGTAGTGTCAGTTTTCCTTTATAACCAACCCTAGAGGGTTTTTCGGTCGACAATATTGTCGACCGAGATAAACTTAGGATCCAGTTTAGTATTTCACACATGAATAAGTACCTCTAGGGTCGGTTTTAAGGAAAAAACCAACCCTAGAGGTACTTATACGAAGGAAATATGGCTCTTTGTCGGTCGAGGAATTATTCGACCAAGACAAAATCGATCGACAAATTGTTCGACCGAGGCCAACCCTGTGAACCTCCATTTGCTTGAATTAAAAAGGCAATATTCTGATTAAAATATAAATCGTAACGGCTAGAAAATCGACCGTCGTAATGGCAGACGACCGTTGTGGGCGTCGGTCGACAATTTGTCGACCGAAATGGCTAGAAAATCGACCATCATAACGGCTAGAAAATCGACCGTCGTAACGGCTAGTTCGATCGACCGTTGGCCGGCCGGGTTACGACCGTTGCGGGCGTCGGTCGACAAATTGTCGACCGAAATAGCTAGAAAATTGACCGTCATAACGGCTAGAAAATCGATCGTCGTAACGGCTAGTTCGATCGACCGTTGGCCGACCGGGAGACGACTGTTGCGGGCGTCGGTCGACAAATTGTCGACCAAAATGGGCTCTGTTTTGCTATAAATAGCACCCAAAATGATTCATTTCTTCACACCTTCACATTCTCACTTCTCTAGTGTATTCTTGTGAAAATCTTTAGCTTCTCTACATCCAAGTCTTGCTTTCTACTTCTCCATTTCAAAGAAACGAGATGGCTTCCTCATCAACACGTGGAAAGAAGCAAGTTGCAGGCAGGAAAGGAAGGACGGTCCCTGATCCGTTGTCGTTCATCAACGACGTCCCTTTCAAAGACGCAACTGCAGGCGACCACTACCTCAGGCTCTCCTCAAAAACTCCTCTTCCACGACGGCCAGTCGACGTCATGGACTTCCATAACATTTTCGATTTGGAGGAACTCTTTAAGGTGCAACATTTGACTGATTTTCTGATCCCCTCCTTCCATTCCTACTCCTCCAAAGTAGTTAATGAATTCTATGCCAATTTAACCCCACATCCTGACCATGATTCCTTCTCCTCTATGGTTGGTGGGTATGGATTCCATTTTACTGAGGAGGGTATTCTTGATATGCTTGACATAAACATAGAAGAATATAAAGATTTTTTTGATCTCACCACAAAAAATCCACTCAACAAACTCTCCCAAGATGACACTACAACTAGCCTTAGTGATGTCAAAAAAGCCATCTTTCAATCAAATACGACTTGCCATGAAGATAGGGGTACCTATTATGCCATAAATTTAAAACCTGAAGCTAGGATCATAAATCTCATTGTTGCCACCAATATCCATCCTAGAGCAAACAAATCTGAAGTACCCACCTTTCATATGTGCCTTATCTATGCCATTCTCAAAGGTATTCCCATAAACTTTATTCGTATCATCCTTAAGAATATGCTTGAGTTTTCTGGCAATCCACCTTATGCTGACTTTGTATACCAAATCACTCAACATTTTATTAAGAAGAATATTGAGGACGACTTAGGTTACACATGGGATAGAAAACCCCAAAAGATAAGTAAAAATATGGTGGAAAAGATGGGAATCGACTTTGGCCACAAAAGGGCTAGGACTGAAGGGGAGACATCCACCCAAGACATACCTCCACCACCTCCTCCTACCAACCTACCCCATGATCCTATTACAAACACCTTGACATACATTGTTGGATCCCAATATCACCTAAGTAGGCAATTGGATTATAATCACCATGGCATGACTTATTTAAACCAAAGGATGCAAGCTCTCTCTCCTAACCAACCTGATGAATATCCCTATTCCCTTAATCCTGGCATGATAAATCCATACAATCCTTCCTACAACTACTATCAAATTCCACCTCCACCATCTCCTGATCTCACACATACTCAGTTTTCCCCAATTCAACTTCAAGACATTGCTGCCCACTTTCGCTTTGATCATGTTCCCACCTTCTTGGAGTCTTATGCCTTAACTAAGACAAGTGCCTTGGAGTGGCAGACACTGGTCAAATATTATGGAGTTGAGCCCTTTCTTGGAAAAGATCTAGACATTGATGTAATCCTTCGGTCTTTTCAGTGAGATTATGAGATATCTTTGTCATGATTGTAATGGATATATTTTTATAAAGCAAGTATGTCATGCTTCATCTTATAAAGTGTATGGGCATTAAATTTTTATGAATAAAAGTGTTTTCCATGGCTTCATTTGGACATATACATGTTATATAAGAATATTGTTATTTCAAATGATTGAAAAATAAATTATGGCTAAATTTGACAAAGCATCACTTGGTTTTAAAATTAAATATCTCTTTAAGGGAGAGCATAGCATAAAATTAAGAGGGAGAACTAAAGAGTCATACAAAATGATTATATTGGATATCATGTAAAATCTTGTACAAGTACTTAATTTAAACATTGAAATAGGGTTAATCTCGGTCGAAAAACTACTCGACCGAGACATCTCGGTCGACATATTTATCGACCGAGAATGGGAGCCAGATTTCCTTTCATGCGTGTAGAAGCATCTCTAGGGTCGGTTTTATCTTTAAAACTGACCCTAGAAGGTCTCTCGGTCGACAATATTGTCGACCGAAATGAGTTTTGGATCTAGTTTAGTTCACGCATGTATAAGAACCTCTAGGGTCAGTTTTTTTACTTTTAACCGACCCTAGAGCTCCCCTCGGTCGATGAATTTGTTGACCGATATCATCTCGGTCGACAAATTTGTCGACCGAGAATGAGAGCCAGATTTCCTTTGTGTGTGTATAAGCACCTCTAGGGTCAGTTTTAAAAAAAAAAATCTACCCTAGAGAGTCTCTCGGTCGACAATATTGTCGACCGAGTTTAGTTTTGGATCCAGTTTATTTCACGCATGTATAAGAACCTCTAGGGTCAGTTTTTTTATTTTTTAACCGACCCTAGAGCTCCTTTCGGTCGACAAATTTGTCGACCGGAAGAAGAGCCATATTTCCTTTCGTGCGTGTATAAGAACCTCTAAGGTCGATTTTTTCTTTAAAACTGACCCTAGAGAGTGTCTCGGTCGACAAATTCGTCGACCGAGAAATCTTTGTTGTTACCTCTAGGGTCGGTTTTAACCATATAACCGACCTTGTAGGAGGCATCCTCAGTCGACAATATTTTCGACCGAGAAGCTTGTTCGGGCATCGCTTACTTGTTGGATCAGTTGTTTGCAAATAACCGACTCTACAGGTTTCGAGGGTAATAAATAGCCGGGGTCTCATTTTCCCTCCATTCTCACTGCCAAGACCTAGTTCTTCTTTTCTCTTTTGCCTCAATTTTCTCACCGCCAAAGCTCATTTTCCCTCCATTCTCGCTCGGCCAAAGCTTCTCCTTACCAAAAGAGCAGCCACGCCGCCAAAGATTTGCCAATAAGGTCATCGTCATGTTCGAAGGGAGCTCATCGTCAAAGCCTTGCCTCCTCTCTGTGAAACCCTTGCCGCCTCTCCACGCCGCCAAGCCTCCTCTCT
Organism: Alisma plantago-aquatica; assembly: GCA_963693085.1. NCBI lineage: Eukaryota > Viridiplantae > Streptophyta > Magnoliopsida > Alismatales > Alismataceae > Alisma > Alisma plantago-aquatica. The sequence goes on from OY856409.1 coordinate 1,546,527,931, forward strand.
GTGAAAAGAGCTCGTCGTCTCCGCCTCTCCACACTTCCACGAAGGTCACCGCCTCTCCGGGAAGGTCATCACATCATCCACGAAGGTCGTCGTTATTTCCAAGTAAGGCCGCCACCTTGTTCCCTCATTCCCGAGTTCGTTCCCGCTGCCATGGAAGCGTCCAGGTCCAATCTCGGTCGACAATTTGTCAACCGAGAGCCCACCTGCGCGCGGCGTCCAGGTCCACTCTCGGTCGAGAATTTGTCGACCGAGGGTGGACCTAGACGCCGCGTGCAGGTGGGCTCTCGGTCGATGAATTGTCGATTGAGATTGGACCTGGACTCCTTTAACTATACAGTTATATTGTTTTTCCATTTTATATGGTTTGATAACATCCCACTTCCTTAATCAATTGCTTAACACCCAATTTTGTTAGTTGCATGCTAGCCTAGATCTCTTCTACTTTCCTTAGTGTTAATTTCTTAAAGAATTCTCTCTAGTTAGTGTTACTTAACCTGCTTTTAATTGTTTAGTTAGTTGATTTCCTAGTTAGTGTATGATTTCTTTGTTTAGATAATTTCTCTAGTTAGTTGATAGATCAGGGTTGCCATTATTAGATTAGTGTAGTTGCTTGTTCTTTCTAGCTTGGCCTAATTGCTTGCCATTTCCAATCTTCAACTAGTTTCTCTCTCTTGCTAGTGTATTGATCATTTCTTTCTTAGTCCATGATATCTAATTTTCCAGGGCTGGTCTAGATTTTAAAATTTTTCCTTCCATTTGCTTACATCTTAGTGTAAAAAATCATACCCCCATTTAAACCATAAAAATTGTAGCTCTATGCACTAGAAGTCTGGATAATGACATCATGACTGGAAGGAAATCCTTAGATTATTAGGACTAAACTTTGGATACTCCAAAATTGACACTTTAGGGTTGATGCATGAAATAATGCATTTATATATTAACTTAGAAACTCGTTCAAAATTTACTCATTATGAGTAAACTTTGGATAGTCCCCGGTTTGGGACTGTTTTTGGATATTTAATCTCACTTAGGATGTACCTGTATAATGTATGTTTAGTTTTGTAGAAAATTTCAGCAGGATTTCTTCATTTGTTCTCTGGGTACATATGTGAGTGGTTATTTTCCATTTACATCGGTGTACTTGGAGAACTTAGGGGAAATGCTGTTGAAATTTTTTTCAAAACTAAACATACATTATACAGTTACTAGTGAGATTAAATATTCAAAAATGGGATAGGTGGTACACTTTAGTATATAAGTAATTAACTTCCTATCAATAAAAACTTACAGATTATTATAGTATCAATATTAAACAGTTAGTTTTATAATTAATTTTAATGTGATATAGAAAATGGATCGAAGTTGGATGTCTATCAAGAACCGTTGCAGTCCAGAGTTTGCCAAAGGTCTTGATGAATTTATCATATTTGTTGAGGAACATAGGAAACTACCTACATATAGGCTATATTCTCCATGTAGAAATTGTTGTAACAATTTGAAAGTTGATACTGGTGAGGAAATTAAGTATCATGTCATATGCAATGGGATCATACAAGGTTATAATGAATGGTATTGGCATGGAGAGAAATTGAATTATGGATCAGAAAATGTCGATACTAATAGTTGTGGCATAGAAGATATAGATAATGATGATAATGTTAATGATGAACCGATTCAGGATGATATGGTTGATGAGATGCTACGTAGTTGTCGGGACAATGTCATTGATCCACCTTCTTTATTTGCAAACATTGTCCATGATGCTGAAAAACCATTATATAAGGGTTGTACTAAGTTCACGAGGTTGAGTGTTGTGATGCGATTATATACTCTTAAAGCTCAAAACCGTTGGAGCGATAAGAGTTTCACTTCACTGTTGTCTTTGTTAAAGGAAATTCTTCCTGAAGGCAACGAGCTTCCAATTTCAACATATCAAGCAAAGAAAATAATGTGCCTAATGGGAATGGAGGCTAAGAAGATTCATGCATGTCCAAATGATTGTGTGTTATTTCAGAAGGACTATAGTAATTTCATTAATTGTCCAAAATGTGGTGCGTCAAGGTATACGACTACAAAAAGTATGATGATTCCAGTCCATTCTCAGTTGGTTTTCCAAGTGTAAATGTTGAAGATAACACGAATGAATATTATAAACGTCAAGACCATGCTGAAGGAATTTTCCTTGATTAACAACTCAACCAATACTAAAGGCATGTATTCTTTGAATTATTTATTTTATTATCATGTATACCTGATCACTTGTGCTTTTATTATCACTTATTTTTTTTTATCATGTATACTTGCAGGTTCTAAAATGGCGAGTGAAGATGAACATTCTGAGCATGAGCACCATGAGGATGGTAGTGGTGATGCTAAGAAAAGTAGAGGTCCTACATTGATGCGTAGGCTGCAGGAGCTCAGGGCTAAAGGGGATAAATTGTCAGTCCAGTTTGATATGACAGGAGCACCTGTTGGGGAACATGCTAGTACTTTCAAGCATTACGTAGGGGCGACCGCGCGTAGTAAGGTGGAAATAGATATAGAAAATTAGCATGATGTTCCTAATGCCAAAAAAGACCTCATATGGAAAGATATATATGTGAGTGGAAGTGATATTATTTTAATATGTTTTTTATCTATTGATTCTAATTTAGTTTGCTTGGAATTAATTCCTTTTCAAAACAACATTATTAATTGCTTCTTTTGTATGTATAGGGTGTTTTTTATCTAAATGAAAAAGATCACAAAAAAAGAGTGCTACAACGTTGTGGTGTATGATGGAGGGGTTTTAAGACATATCTTGTAAGGGAATTTATAAATAATCCTAAACAAAAAAAGAAAGCTACATATGTATATATTTTTATAGATCCTGAGGTGTGGGAAATATTTGTTGCAGCTAGGAGATCGGAAGAGTTTCAGGTAATAAAGATTGTGATGTATTGTATGAATATTTAATTTTATACAATTAAGGAGGTGAATCTTTTTATACATGTTTGTCAAGTCTAAATTGCAATACCTCATTTTAAATGACCAGGCTACACCAGGCGCAAAAGGAAAGACGGGCTAAAAATGTGCATGACCATCGCTTGGGGCCCGGTGGTTATGCATTCCGCCGCCAACTGCAAGAGAAGCAATCCTCTTCTGGAGAAGAATCTAGTACAACTCAAGTTGAGAGACCACCCCGACACATGACATGGATTGATGCTAGAAAGAATCGAGCAGGTGAAATTGTCAACCCTGCAACTAAGGAGGTGGCACAAAAGATGGTAGGTTTATCCCAACTAAGTATTTATATCTAATTGATATTGTGATTTAATATTTTTATTAACTATGAATAGATTGATCTCCACGAGAAAAGGAAGGAAGGAAAGTTCATCCCAACTGGCTACATGGATGAACTAGCAGTTGCTCTTGGTACGAAGGAGCATCCTGGTCGTGTTAGGGGATTAGGAGCTGGCATAGGATTCAAGTCTTATTTTGGCCCTTCGCAATCTAAAAGAGGTCATGTAGGAGGTCTTACACAAGAGGATCTTGAAGCATTAGTAGTGCAGAAAGTAAAAGAAATAATGTCTTCATTTCAGCCTACTCAACCTTCTCAACCTATTCATATTGCACGTCTCTCAAGTGATGAGGTACAAGCCCATACTCCAGTTGTAGAAGGTCATGGGAGCACTCCCGATGACCCACCACAACAATCTACAGTAAGTTTTTGTTCTATATGTTGTGTTATTAGTATGATAAATATATGATAATATATATAGTTGTAACATGTATCTGTTCTACTGTTTCTTATATAACTTATATTATATCAATCTAGGTTGATATGAACTGTAAACTTGCAGTGGAGGTTCCAAAATATAATGTTGTGGCAGCGGGCAAGGTGTACAACCTTGGTGGTACATTGCATTGCCAACAAATTACTGATGACATTTGCCGTGTGTCCATCCATCTTGTGTATGACGGAAAGGGGGACAAATCACTACCCATACCTAATCCTGAATATAGTACAATTAAAGAAGCTGAGGGTGCTATGGTGGGTTGGCCTAGACACTTGGTTATCAATGACAAGGTATACCTTATTTCTACCATATTTTTCATATTTCACTGCATATATGAACTCGTGTAATATAAGTATGTAATTTAATTAACATGTTTGTAAACCAAAAAGTAAAAATTCGACTAGTCATCCTCCTATGCCCAAGCCATCTTTCATTCGTGAAGCTACATTCAACAAATTGGGAAGCAAATGTAAATGTTTGTGTTGATACTTAGCCAACCAAAGCTCAGGATTACAAATGTTGGCCAATTTAATAGAAGATGTAGTTGGGAGGGATTTTGAGAATTTAATTTTTCTTGATGATATTATAGAGTTGTTCCAGTATGATTGGCTAAATACTTCGATAATAAAAGTATGGATAAGGTAATGATCTATCAATATATATATCAAATTCCAATACACATTTTTAGCTTAGTTCTATATATGGAAATAATTACAAATGTTTTACAGCCATTTATATACTGAGATCACAAACTTTGATGTAAAGAATGTTGGATTCTTAGTTCCTTCAATCACTAGTCAAGTGGATATAAATTTTGAGAATGTGAATGCGTACTTCTCTACTGCATTCAAATATTTTGCTAGTGAAGGGAAGGAAATTATCCTAATTCCTTTTAACGTACAGTAAGTATTATTATTCAATATAATTTTAATAATGAATAAAATTATTTATTTTAATGTTTGTTTTATTCTTACTCAGAGGTAGACATTGGGAATTAGTGGTGATTGCCCCTAAATTGATGACTCTTTATTATCTTGACCCAATGGGTAAAACAATAAGGAGTCACAAACTGAAATTGCCAGCTATGGAGTAAGTGTAAATTTAGTCAATGCTTCAACATGATATTTCTATTTAGAATTTCTATTTTACCAACTATTATTTAATTGATAGGGGTATAAATGCTTTTCGTAATTCTGGAGGACAAATACCAACAAAATTAAAGACATTGACTTTGAAAAATGTCAAGGTAGCTACTTTGATAACTGCTTAGTCTTATATGTATTAATTTTCAATTCTAATATGTCAACTCTTATAGTGTTATCTCAACTGCTGTTTATAGTAGTTTACTAACATTAAGTATAATTCGTTATTTGTAGTGTCCTATGCAAAATAATGACTGGGCTTGTGGCTACTATGTAATGAAATATATGCAAGCTATTGTCAAACAAGCATCACATGACATTCAAACTATAAGTCAGGTAATAAAGAATAACATCATAAATTTACAAGTGATTGTAGTCATTTTATAAAATATTAGCATGTGCATTTTCTGTTACAGATCTTTACAACTCAGCCTTACACCCTTGTGGACTTGAATGAATTCTGAGAAGAGTGGTCAGATTCTTTTCTAAATGAAGTCAATATAACATTGGATTAAATTTGTCAGCTCCATTTATGTATGTGGCCCTTTCATATTTACTTTTGTATCTGATTAATATCATCTCATACTTGCAATCTATCATTTAGTAAATTTTTATGTGATTATGAATCATTTTTTTCATGAATGTGTGGTTTTGAATGGTGACGGTTGAGCATCAATGCTCCCCTCTCCCTGAATATATGAATCTTCTTGTTCTTTTGTTCTATTTCATTTTCTACAGAAATTTAAAAAAAATTTGTAACTTCTAGCGTCGGTTTTTTAAATAACAGACCCTAAAGATTGAATGACCACTTCAGTGTGATCCTCGGTCAAGAACATTTTTGACCGAAAATATTTCGGTCGACAATTTTCTCGACCGAGAGAGTTTTACAGGGCCGGTTATTCAATCTTTAGGGTCGGTTATTCCAAAAAAATCGACCCTGTAAAACTCTCTCGGTCGAGAAATATGTCGACCGAAATATTTTCGGTCAAAAATGTTCTCGACCGAGGATCACACTGAAGTGGTCATTCAATCTTTAGGGTTGGTTATTCCAAAAAAAATGACCATGTAAAACTTTCTCGGTCAAGAAAATTGTCGACCGAAAATATTTCGGTCGAAAATTTTCTCGACCGAGGATCACACTGAAGTGGTCATTCAATTTTTAGGGTCGGTTATTCCAAAAAAACCGACCCTGTAAATGATATCGGTCGAGAAAATTGTCGACCGAGATCGTTACAGGGTCGGTTTTTTTGGAATAACAGACGCTATAGAACAAATTTTGTAGAGCAAATTCTCACCTGGGTCGGTGTTTTGCGTCGGTGTTTACTCTGTAAGGTCGGTTTTATTTGGTCAAATAAACCGACGCTATAGAGAAAACTCTATAGCGACGACCACTTAGGCGTCAGTTATAAAGTGACACTGCAGGCTTAAAAAAACTGACGCTACAGACCATTCCTGTACTAGTGGTTGTTGAAAATATCTACCCATTTTATGTAAAATTTCATATAAATGAATGTACAATTGTTGTTGGAAAATGTGACAGTCATTCTCTTATTATACAAAAAGAACTAAGTAACATTTTTCATGAAAATAATAAGCTAAAGTTGTTCATAAAAAACTAGTGTAAAATTCATGAAGATGGTGGTACTTTACTTCTTCGAAGTTACTTGTATTTATTGATTTTTTAGCATGAGCTATAAAGGTTTTCAAGTAATATTAGGAAAAAGGAAATAGCCCAGACACCATCCTTTGGTGTTGGGCCATTAAGTCAACCTTGAGTTTTTGATGCCACGAATGCACTTCCTATTGTAGCACAAGCTCTACGGAAACATCAAGAAGGCCTTCCACACAAGGACATTAATTAGAAATTACATGTATCTATAATCCATATAGGATCATGACAACCAAAGTAATGGGTTGTCTTATACTTTTTCATAGGGAGTTAATTGATATTTTTTTGGTTAACTCAAACACAAGAGGAATCATTCTGTCACGTTCTTCATAAAAGTCTTTTATGTATGAGACATGGCAATGGGTTATGTCCTCTTTAATGTAAAATGTATTTTAAAGATAATTTGTTGGTTCCAAAAGTTATATTATATCATCATATCATTGAGATTTGTAAGAAGAGAAATATAATCCAATAAAAATGCTTGAAAAATGATATATATATATATATATATATATGCATATACCTTTTATCATGTAGTTAGGTAATGGTTGTGACCATGAATTACTAGTGTTATGTGTCAAACTACATACATGTTTTGTTTGACGATTAAGACCATCGCAACATGGGATGTAGTTTTAGATGATATATATTATTTGATGGCCCATCATATGTGATAATTAGGTATTCATACTTATGACTTTCAGAATAAGTTATAACCATCTAAGGTAACAATTTTCTTGTACGGATATGTATCAAGTTGAGTCTTGAGACTTTAATGTTTGATTTTAGTCATCGGTAACTATCACACTAGATTTTTGGGAAAGAGATTCTAAGGTTCACACTAATCTTGGTTGATTAAGGCCATCTTGAGTGACTACAAATGGCCATGATCAATTTACTTTTTTGAAAAAGCTAGTAGATTTATTTATTAAACCTACAATAATGCAAGGACCGAAGTACACATATGATATTCATCGAAACTGGTATAATACATATCGTTTCACAATAATAGATAAAAGAAATAGCATGTGATAGGTTTAGTTAGCTATATTAGATTCTGAATGAATGGTTGATAGATAGACTGCATCAATATTTAGGAGGTGATTCACTTGGATAAAACCAAATCTCCAAATAGGTTGAATGAACTTCTTTCACCACATTTTACAAATTAGGTCAACAAATAACAAACCATAGAAATATTACATCAATTAGTTTCTATGAATAAAAACTTGTGTATCTTAGAGTGGGAATGTCACGGAACCGGAATCCCAGTCCCATGAACCAAACGTATATCAAAGGATAAATGCAGAAGCGTAAAGCTTAGCACACATGAACAGATAACATGATAAAGGCACCAACATAATCTCAACAATCAACAAGATATATTAAGCAACATCGTTATATTACATGGTTTAAATTACATATTCAAGAGTCACTTTGTACAAGTCTGCTCATGTATACTATGTCTGGATCTTACAACAATTACACCTAGCATAGCTCACCAAGCCCATCAACCTTCTAGCCATCTCTGAACCTAAAAACAACATACCAGAAATGGGTCAACACATGAGGTGTTGAGTATGGGGCCGAAAGATACACATATATATAATCTTTGCATAATTTTGAAAATATTTCAAGATTAAACGAACAAGAATAAACATGTTAATTGTTTAACAAATGCGAAACCATATTTTATGTCATTTCACTCCATTATACCAACAATATCAAACATGTTTAAGGCCTTTGACCATCTTCCTGTCGGAAGGGTCCGTAAGGGTGCTCAAGCTTAGCTAACCCTTTTATACGAGAGGGACCTCAAGGTCGTAACCAAGAGCCCTTTATCGACAATATTATAATGGAGTTCCATATATATATGTGTTCAAGTTATAAAACAGACGAAGCAAACATCGAGTATGACATAGCAATACTACATGGCAATATTTGAGAAAATAGACAAACAAGCATATAATATATGTATTTTCAAGCAAGAAATCGGTAGTCATATAACTAGATAAGGACCATACCTGATTCAGAGATTCTTAACTTAACATATCTTCACCATCTAGCCACATGCCAAACCTGATTAAGAACAAGATTACATATATGCATTAGATTCTCATCATTAACTCTAATTAGATGCATTTTAGGGTTTTGGCCAAGGTAGGTTCCAAGTTGCTTATTGGTTCATTATATGATATTGTACTGATCTAAAGGTCATCATGATGGTGTGGTTCAAGTCGCATGCCATTATGGCATTCCATGCTCTTCCTATAAACATATCAAGGTTTAAGGCATTTACATGAATGCTAGGGTCAAAAGACTCACAAAGCAGCAACTAAGGTCTTGGATCATCAAGACATGAGATTTAGACAAGATTCAAGATTAGACATGGATTCATGAATCATCTTCAAGAAACATAACCATTTTGATCAAGATCATGCATTAAAGTCCAAGGCCAAGTCACATAGTGTAAAAGGGAGTAATTCTTAAGCAAGAGGGGTGATAAGGACACTCCTATAGATCAAATATGTGCTAAGGATTCTGATTTCATGATTAGGTAGATAGATGATCATTAAAGGTTCAAGCTTTATCACTTAGGTGCATTGAATGAACTCAACATGGATAAAGTTATCATTTTCAAGAAATCAGGGGAGTAAACATTATAATTAGGACCTGGAACCATGCCCAATTGGTAGGTCTCGTCGAGCTGAACAATTTGGTATATTTATTTGTCTAATTTGGCCTTAGGAGTTGGAAGATATCATTTTTACAATGTTTACATTGAAACTATAGTGGATATCATAGAGGGCGTTACCATTTATTTCCTTGTCATTCTGGGCCCTTGATGGGCAACTGGACGGCTCCTGTGCATGTGCCGATCTCGGGCCCCAAGCATTTGGGCTTCGACCAGGCCAGTTTTTCCCCGATCCAGCAGCCTCCTAGTCCAACTTAAACGTCCGCTCTCCCCTTTGTCACAATTCCTCTGTTCGTGGTGTTGGAACAGGGGAGGAGCAGGGGAAAACACCCCGCCCGCCTATCCTTCTACAGCTGCGGCTGCAACACCTATAGGAGCTCGGGAAGCTAAGGGGGTCGGTGCAGTGCATACTGCCATCATCCGCCACCCTCATCACTCATGCTGGCCGGATGGGAGGTTAAGGGTGGAGGTGGAAGGGACTAGAGATGTCTGAGAGGAAGGACTCCAGTGCTGTCAGGCTCTACCCAACCGTTTCCCACTGCCACAAGGTTCCAGGATGAGAGGAAGAAGGGTGAAGGTCGTCGCATGCCCTCTTCCTACCACGATGTGGTCTCTGGTTGTGTCGGCATCCACCAACGATGCCCAAGGTAGCGCCCCCAAAGAAAGGGAAGGGTGGCGGCCAAGCTGCTGTCAAACGAAGAAGAAGAAGGGAGATGGAGTTTGGCGGCCAGACCTAGCAGAAAGGAGAAGGGCGCAGGGTTGAAGGGGATTTATAAATATAATAAGAGTATTAGGGTTAAGATCCCAAACAATTAAGAGCTTTCCTTGTTGCCTGATTTGGCTAAAGGCGGCGAGTGTTCTTCCCAGTCCTGCGGTCTTTCCCAAAACGGAAGAGGAAGAAGAGGCAAGAAATTGGGCCTCGATTTGTGTTTAGGCCCAATAAGGTTCTAAAAGTCAAGCAAAAACATTAAAACAAGTATAATTGGGTCATCTTCTTTAACTCATAACTTGGGCTCTAAAAGTCCGATTGATGCGACTGTTGTGCCACTGGATTCTTTATTGAAAACTCTACATCATGATATATAATAGGAATCCAAAACAACAAAGTAATGAGGTTCAATATTAGATGTAAGAAGGTGAAATGATATAGCATGCTACTTAGTCAAATTTCTCAAAATAGAGCACCATATCATCAACTTCACCATAGAAGTTATCAAATTGGGTCTTCATCACATTCTATTATTGTGATTGAACTCATATTGAGTGATGTGAGTCACAAATAGAGAAAATAAAGAGTATAGTAAAGGAGAGAGAAAAAATCAAGGTTGTCACATCCTTCCCTCCTTACAAGAAATTTCGTCCTCGAAATTTATCTAGGATCATAAATAAGAGTTAGGGTGAAAGCCATCAGGTCTAGGTATTCCACAATGATTTTCAAGGTATTCTGCACACTGGGATGCACACTAGGCTATCATCATCAAGGATGTACGCATCTTATTTATATACATATCACTTAGCGTTCCTTCATAACGTGACATCATCATGGCATCAGGGTTTACCCATCTCTACTATCCTTGAATTAGGGTTCGTATTCATAACTTCATATGGGAACGAAGTGTATTATCAAAATCTAGGTTATCAATTCACAAATGATCATGTCCTCAATCATGACTTCCAAATTTGGTCATCGTTAAACGTATATATTTCATCATTATACTAGATTTCATGCATGTTTATGTTTTCATTCGGGGTATGAGATTAGGCATGTTACCCTTGATTGTTCAAGCTAAGATCTCATGACATCATCATATCTAGATCATAATTTCAAATCTATATCTTTCATGTATGGTCTGATTTCATACTAGGTCTATCTCATGAGAGTGGCTCATTGCACATATCAAGATTTTAACTTAAGTGAGATTCTTTCATGTATCAAGCGTTATTTGAGAAACAACATTATCATCAACATCGAGGTTTTGAAACTTTCTCCATTGTATCAAGAAAGAGCTCCACAAGCTCAAGACACTCAAGCTAAGACATATATATATATATATATCCAACAAGACCTACTAACCGTAACTCCTATCCATAACAAAAATTCTACCCATTTTTTTTTCGAGAAACAAGGGTAACCACTAGATTCCTTTATATGCAACTACTAACCCGAGTATGAGGCTCATCATGGATATCACACATCATATACATCATCTTGGGTCTTGGGACATCTCCCTCACCTATATATCAAGCATTAAATATTCAATTGCCTCTTTCTCTAGGGTTAAATATTTTCATAGAACATCTAGGGTTCAACATTTTCAAGGAAACCACACGTTAGGTCACTCAACTCATATACTTAGAAGTATTCTAGCTAGGGACTCATCATCAAGTATTTCATCATTCATATTATTCAACATTTCAAATATTTGGTAGTTTAGGTACTCTAACCTTTTCCCGATACGGGTCAACTCATATCAAAATGTCACCCTATTCATATGTCCCATGCTAGAGGTCTTCCTTTGTAAAGAGACTGAGGCCCGTGTTGGTCTCGAACCATATATCATATCTCCACACATACCAGACTAGGTACAAGCAAGCATGTCCACCCACTAGCTATGTTTAGCACATCATCCAAGTGGTATGTATCATACAAGGTGCTAGGTTTACCTAGGGTTGCATGGTCAAACTCATCTCATATCGTCAAACATACTTAACCTTCCTCAAACATCTTGGGTCCTATAAAACATCAACATCATCATCAATATCATAATCATCAGCTTAGGTTTCTAGGTTACTCACATACCTAACCTATATCCTGGCTCTAGACATCTCTATAGACTATCACTATCTTCTAAACTCTCTCATCTAGACTTGATGTTACATCTCTTTCTCCTAGGTTGCATGGAAACTCACTACCTTTCTGCGTGTGGTAACATTTTTCATATGTACATATAATAATACTTGAAATATGTTTTCTCCAATGTTTAAACAGGCGATGAAAACCACCATACTCCATTCGAATAAAACCAAAACCAAAATGAGTTACCACACTCATTAGGCAGTCTAGTATCATGACACCTAGAGAACTAGCAAGAACATGGTGCACACTTGTGTAGACATCCTAAGCACATGTTGTGAATCATGTCAAGGGAGGTAATTTACACAAGTCCACACCTAGTTCTAGAACATCTAGGTTCTAAACTAGAGGCTAAGTCAACCGAATCCACAAGGATATTTCATTAAGTTTCTAGGGTTGAGATGTAGGGTGAGTTTAGTTTGTGTCTCATGTGAGCAATGTTTGGTGTAGTTATTGTTCATGCTCTGATACCATATGTCACAGAACTGGAATCCCAGTCCCATGAACCAAACGTATATCAAAGGGGAAATGTGGAAGCCTAAAGCTTAGCACACATGAACAGATAACAAGATAAAGGCACCAACATAATCTCAACAATCAACAAGATATATTAAGCAACATCGTTATATTACATGGTTTAAATTACATATTCAAGAGTCACTTTGTACAAGTCTTCTCATGTATACTATGTCTGGATCTTACAACAAGTACACCTAGCATAGCTCACCAAGCCCATCAACCTTCTAGCCATCTCTGAACCTAAAAACAACATACGAGAAATGGGTCAACACACGAGGTGTTGAGTATGGGGCCGAAAGATACACATATATATATAATCTTTGCATAATTTTGAAAAGATTTCAAGATTAAACAAACAAGAATAAACATTTTAATTGTTTAACAAATGTGAAACCATATTTTATGTCATTTCACTCCATTATACCAACAATATCAAACATGTATAAGTCCTTTGACCATCTTCCCGTCGGAAGGGTCCGTAAGGGTGCTCAAGCTTAGCTAACCCTTTTATATGAGAGGGACCTCAAGGTCGTAACCAAGAGCCCTTTATCAACAATATTATAATGGAGTTCCATATATATATGTGTTCAAGTTATAAAACAGACGAAGCAAACATCGAGTATGACATAGCAATACTACATGGCAATATTTGAGAAAATAGACAAACAAGCATATAATATATGTCTTTTCAAGCAAGAAAGAGGTATTCATATAACTAGATAAGGCCCATACCTGATTCAGAGATTCTTAACTTAACATATCTTCACCATCTAGCCACATGCCAAACCTGATTAAGAACAAGATTACATATATGCATTAGATTCTCATCATTAACTCTAATTAGATGCATTTTAGGTTTTGGCCAAGGTGGGTTCCAAGTTTCTTATTGGTTCATTATATGATATTGTACTGATCTAAAGGTCATCATGATGGTGTGGTTCAAGTCTCATGCCATTATGACATTCCATGCTCTTCCTATAAACATATCAAGGTTTAAGGCATTTACATGCATTGTAGGGTCAAAAGACTCACAAAGCAGCAACTAAGGTCTTGGATCATCAAGACATGAGATTTAGACAAGATTCAAGATTAGACATGGATTCATGAATCATCTTCAAGAAACATAACCATTTTGATCAAGATCATGCATTAAAGTCCAAGGCCAAGTCACATAGTGTAAAAGGGAGTAATTCTTAAGCAAGAGGGGTGATAAGGACACTCCTATAGATCAAAGATGTGCTAAGTATTCTTATTTCATGATTAGGCAGATAGATGATCATTAAAGGTTCAATCTTTATCACTTAGGTGAATTGAATGAACTCAACATGGACGAAGTTATCATTTTCAAGAAATCAGGGGAGTAAACATTAGAATTAGGACCTGGATCCATGCCCAATTGGTAGGTCTCATCGAGCTGATCAATTTGGTATATTTATTTGTCTAATTTGGCCTTAGGAGTTGGAAGATATCATTTTTACAATGTTTACATTGAAACTATAGTGGATATCATAGAGCGCGTTACCATTTATTTCTTTGTCATCATGGGCCCTTGATGGGCGACTGGACGGCTCCTATGCGTGCACCGATCTTGGGAGCCAGGCATTTGGGCTTCGACCAGGCCGGTTTTCCCCCGATCCAGCAGCCTCCTAGTCCAACTGAAACGCCCACTCTCCCCTTTGTCACGATTCCTTTGTTCGTGGTGTTGGAACAGGGGAGGAGCAGGGGAAAACACCCCGCCCACCTATCCTTCTCCGGCTGCAGCTGCAGCACCTGTAGGAGCTCGGGAAGCTAAGGGCGTCGGTGCAGTGCATACTTCCATCCTCCGCCGCCCTCATCTCTCACGCTGGTCGGATGGGAGGTTAAGGGTGGAGGTGGAAGGGACTAGAGATGTCGGAGAGGAAGGACTCCAGTGCTGTCAGGCTCTACCCAACCGTTTCCCACTGCCACAAGGTTCCAGGATGAGAGGAAAAAGGGTGAAGGTCATCGCATGCCCTCTTCCTACCACGATGTGGTCTCTGGTTGTGTCGACATCCACCAACGATGCCCAAGGTAGCGCCCCCAAAGAAAGGGAAGGGTGGCGGCCAAGCTGCTGTCAAACGAAGAAGAAGAAGGGAGATGGAGTTTGGTGGCCAGACCTAGCAGAAAGGAGATCGGCACAGGGTTGAAGGGGATTTATAAATATAACAAGAGTATTAGGGTTAAGATCCCAAACAATTAAGAGCTTTCCTTGTTGCTTGATTTGGCTTAAGGCGGCGAGCATTCTTCCCAGTCCTGCGGTCTTTCCCAAAACGGAAGAGGAAGAAGGGGCAAGAAATTGGGCCTCGATTTGTGTTTAGGCCCAATAAGGTTCTAAAATTCAAGCTAAAACGTTAAAACAAGTATAATTGGGTCATCTTCTTTAACTCATAACTTGGGCTCTAAAAGTCCGATTGATGCGATTTTTGTGCCACTGGATTCTTTATTGAAAACTCTACATCATGGTATATAATAGGAATCCAAAACAACAAAGTAATGAGGTTCAATATTAGATGTAAGAAGGTGACATGATATAGCATGCTACTTAGTCGAATTTCTCAAAATAGAGCACCATATCATCAACTTCACCATCGAAGTTATCAAATTGGGTCTTCATCACATTCTAGTATTGTGATTGAACTCATATTGAGTTATGTGAGTCACTAATAGAGAAAATAAAGAGTATAGTAAAGGAGAGAGAAAAAATCAAGGTTGTCACAGGGAACCTCCAAATATTGTCTTATTACATCCAGGCATTAGAATATGAACTTCTTCCTCAAAATATTGCATGATATCTAATGTTATCTACATATAATTTGGCTAAGCTAATAGGCACACACATAAAGATATTAATCATTTGCATAGTTAGCATTTTCCATCACCATTCTTGATTTTTGGCTTGGATTTGAGTGTAGTAAGGAGGAGGTTTCGTCTGACCACTGCTGCTCTAACTTTCCAGCCTATTTTTCCCTTTGAGGAGTTTGGTTGATGAATAGGCACAATATCTTTTATTATGGGTTCTTGTTGCTCGCATATAGTTGGCATCACAGAGAGACAGTGAGGATGCTCATGTGAGTGCAAAGATGAATAATGACCTCATCTCCTTTTGTGACTACCACAGTATGCATAGCATCAATATCCATCAAGGTAGATGTAGGAGTTGTAACGTCATGTTTGATTGAGCATTTGTTATCCACAACCCTACCAGTGGTTAGGTTTATAGATCTTTCCTCTTCTGTCATTATTTTTGTGTCTTTTCTCAGTTCTTTTGAGTATACCATGCATTTCCTTGTTTGTATTTTCTCCACTATCATTGTTTCGGAAACATCATTTGCAACCAAACTATCATTAGTAGAATCCATTTCCATAGTAGCATTCATGATATTTCATGGCCTTGTAGATACGACTGTATTTTAATATCAATCTCCATTTTGTCCAGATTATTAAGAATAGCATACATGTTAGTCCTATTAGGGTTGTCTATAATTGAACCAGATTTGTCATTTTGTTTGCGTGGAGGTCTATTAGAGTCTTCAACTTGGTTCCATTTTAATCCCGCATCATCTGTCTTTTGAATTGGAAGATCGATGTTTATTTGAACACCTTCAACTTGGCAATCTTTGAGAACAACGACCATAGAATCACAATCATGACAAAATTTCCATCAAGAATTTATACTACACCCATGGAACAATTGTAACGCCCACGCTCACTACCCAAAGTTCCACTAAATTTTTAGGAATGACAATTTGTCCCCACAGACCATGATTGAGTTTGTCTGTATTTTTTCGTTACTCAGGTGCAAGTCAACTTTTTATAGGAATGGACTTCCTGGAAAAGAGGTGTACCTTGGTGACATGGGTAGTTCAATCATTGCTTTTAAGATTATTTTATCTGAGACCTCAAATTCTGTGAGGTTACAAAAATAATATTCACAACTAACATCAGATGCTCTGATACAGTCTTACCTATCTACATTATAAATCATACAAATTAACTCCTGGTGCAATTGATTCTATAACCATAATCTATGATCAACTTAGGTATCTCTTCTAAATTTTTTCGGAATAACTTGGTTATAAAGATGTTGAGGCAAAGCAAGAATGCTTGTCCAAGTGATAATGCATGATGGAATTATGATGTAAGTGATAAAGTTTCCACTTCATTCCCACACCATTGGATAGAAAAGACATTAACAATAATCCTTCAGTTAGACCGTTGAGGAAATCCCCTCAACAGGATAATTGAATTACAAAATGTGATTTAGACCCCCATTGTCCTATAGGTTTCTAGAGGAGTCATAGACGGTCTTTCACGGGAGTGCCTCTCTCGTGTGCCAAAGATATATCGTTAGGATTAACAATCTCCGGGTCATCATGTATCATGTGTTCTACTAACAATAACATCGGTTAAGTACTTGAACGAAATTATACGTGGAGCTCGTGCAGAATAATAAAATCGAAAACAAGGAGAATGATCACACAATTAAGGAACACATATTTACGTGTTTCGGTCAAAGAAACCTACTCCATGAGATTCGGAGAAATTTTCGCTGTTCAAAGAAAAGATTACAAAGATGACAGCTCTCGAAAAGGCAGAGTACACCTTATAGTGTGGTGGTGGTGCTGTTTCGTAAACAAAATACATGATGATTGTAAAATGGTCATCAGGACGCATATATTTATACATTAGAAGTGTGTAATGAGATTCCTATTCGGATCTGAAATTTAGACCATACCATACCCCCCCCCCCCCCCACCCACTCACACCCCTTAATCGGATTGGCAAAGATTCATTTAGTTTTTGACCAAACCTACTATCAGCATAATTTATTGAGGCACACAACATCATCTATGAAAGATATTTTTCTATGAGAATGTTACATGGACACCATTTTGGAACCTAAGTTAGTCCGCACACCATTTTGAAACCTAAGTTAGTCTTCACCAGAAAACATAAAACATGGTCACGGAACGTCATTATCCCGTCCAACAAACCCACTCTATGCGACGACGAGGTTATGTTTTAGTTATATAGCAAAACCGTAAATTTGATTCTATAAGAATGTTTCAAAGATGTATTAATATCATTATCTTTAAACGAACAGTACAGACAAAAAAGAATTGTGGGAATTGTGAGAGAGATCACTTGAAGTTGGAGAGCTCACACATCACATGAGTGGGCGTGGGCTATTGTGTTCTGTTGAAAATTAAAGCTTTCTTCGGCAATATCTAAAAATGGAAAATAGGTTTTTCTGTGCACTTTATCTTCATTGGGTTTTCATAATTTCCACTGCTTTATTCACCAGATCGAGGTTATCTTGTTTCTTTTGAGAAAAAATAGAGATACAAGAAGCTACTGTTTTCGAACCAATACTATACTGCTTGAATAAACAAGGAGAAAAAAAATCTATTTTCTGGCCTTTTAAATCAGAATGGTTGCTTCTATCAGCATGAAAGAATTCTAGATAACAAAAAGATATAACTAGAAGTAAAGAACAAGACAAAGTTTCCGGAAACTACACTGTTGTTTCACGCGGATAGTACAATGGGGCTCCTGGCGTGGTGTTTCCCATCGGACCAGACGAGTTTCCCAAACGCGTATCCTTTCTGCCGTGTCCGTGGCTCGGGGAGCTCGAACGTGACTGTGAACCTCCTCTCGTCGCCTACCTTATCAAAGGTCAATGTCCTGGGTTTCACTGTGGCTTTGACGCCGTATGGAGGCTGGATACTGGCAGTGTAAGTCGCAGGCTCCCCAACGTTCTTGAGCGTGCGTGCACAGACGAAAGAGGTGGTGTTGGGCCTGATGTGGGCAGTAATCGATGGATAATTGAGCTCGTGGTGATAGTGTTGGCGGCGGACTTTAGGGCACTCGTAGCGGTTGCCGTTGATCAAGGAAATCATTGTGGAGTTGTAGCCCCGGAAGCAGAGGTAGTTGAGGTAGTCTTTGGGCGTGATATCATACACCAGTCCCGGATCACCGACGCGGTTTGGCCGGATATGCCCGGCGCCATAGTCCAAGGGCGTAGCTTCTTGCGTGAGGCTGTTCCTGATCCCGGCTTCCGTGTTATCCGTTACTCTTGCGGTGGTCATGATGGCCGACTTTATCGCGGCGGGGCTCCAGTCGGGGTGGAGAGTCTTGAGCAGGCCGACGACGCCAGAGACATGGGGGCACGACATGGACGTCCCGGACATGAAGTTGAAAGGTACGGTGCGTCTGTCGCCGGGCATCTCCGTGGGGGAGATGGCCCCAGTGTAGGCCGCGAGGATGTTGACTCCTGGAGCTGTGATGTCCGGCTTCAGGATGTCCGGGTCGATGGTGTTGGGGCCACGGGATGAGAAGCTCGCCATCATCGGTGTGGGCTTCACGCCGAACTTTGTGGTCGCATAATCAATGTAGCCGACGGGATTTCTGAGTAGAGGTTCAGGAGGCCAAGGGATCATTCAATGAAATGGTTAACTAACGCTGAGCTCAATGAAGAGTTATCGTAACAGGTGTATAACGCATAACTAACTTACTTGGTGGAGTTGAGGTATCGGTATACCTCCAAGCCGAGGGAATAAGTCACGTGCAGCGCGGGCAGTACGTGCGCGTCGGCTTCAACGTCGTCTCCGTCGCTAAAATCGTTGGCAAGTACCATTCCAATGCCACCGGCAGCGAGCACGTTGAAGCCCTTCTCCACTCTGTCGTTGCCGCCGCGAAGACACACCACGATCTTCCCCTTCACTTTCTCCGGCATAAGGGCGCCGGCCATGCAAAGCTGGCTGCGTAAAAACCATGTTGTATGCAATATGAGAAGGGGACAGAAAAAAATGAAAGAATTACAAACTAACAAGCTTTGGCTAAACAAATTTTTGTAGGAGAAAAATCAAAACGATGTTTTTTGAACTAACTTATTTATTTGGACGACTTAGTTCTTAATGTATGGTTAAAATAACTTAGTTTGACAGGGAAGAAGCTGCCAATGCTACATGGTGGCCTCTTGGATGGCATTCTATTTGATGCCATGTGGCTGGCCGTCCCTCTAACCTTTTTTTATTTTTTAAGTATTTTGATACAAATATATTTGAATCTAATTCAAAATATTATACAGTTTACAAATAAAATAATTGTAATAGAAAATTATACAATAATGTTTCTAATATAATATATATTACATATAATTGATATGTGAAATATATGTTTCGCAAAGATATGTCAAAAATATGGTATATGTTTATATTTGTGTATATATATAAATGATATATAACAATGTGGGCATATAGTTTCTGTCTTCACATTTATCTACTAACTAAATATGGTGAATGAAAAAATATATATAATTTATTTAATATATTTATTGTATTCTATATGGAAAAGTAAATACATTATACATGAATAATATCAAGAAATTATTATATTTCTATTAAAACAATGAAAATGATATATATACATGTAGATATTAGTAAGACATGTTTTATGTTTTATGTAGAAAATATTAGCATTCAGTGTATATGATAGAGGTTTATATATAATCATTTTGTATACGTATTTGATATAACCATTTAGATTTATTTTAGATATATATAATAATAATTTGGTACATAAAATTGGAATTAAAATTTATGTACAATGAATGCTAACAATTTCTATATTTAAATGTATTATTTTTTAAATAAATGCAATTACATATATTCTCTATTTATATTTTAAATTTAATTTAATAGTATATTTATATTATATATGTAAATAACATACTTCACTAATATATACATGTAATTATTGTTTATATCTTCCATACAGAAATAATGATTTCAACAAACATTTTGGTTATATATATATATATATATATATATATATATATATATATATATAATATTTTTTATATCCAATTAGTATATGAATCATGATACACAAATTATATTGATATATTGCTGAATATATGATATATGTAAATGCACAAATATAAACATGTACATACATTTATACATGCCAACTATATGTCATAAGTATTAGTATTAAATTATTTTCTTCTTAGACCTAATATTTTTTTTAAATCTTACTATTTTAAATTAGGTTTAAAAATAGTATCAAAGTATTAAAAATGAAAATATAGATTAGACGCGTGTCATCTTATCTTCGAAGACTCCATATTTATTGAAATTTTCAAGAAGTGGCTGCCATGTGACATTGACTAGACAACTTCTACTCAAAAAGTTATTTTACCTATAAATAAATAAGTTAGTCGTTTTAATTTTTTCGAACAAATAATTAGTTGATAAGTAGTCATTGTGATCATCTTCGAAAGAGAAGCAGACTTTGCTGTGGTTTGAAAGGACGCTACTTATAAAAGATTATGATTTTGTCAATAATTAAGAAGATAGTGGTAATTGAAAAGAATATTCCATTTGTTGATTTGTCGTTAGAGTTTCATTATTGCTATCCGCTTACCGATCTGGGGAAGGCGTGGTAGAATTGACCGCGTCACCGGCATCAATCAGCGGGTACAGCTTGCGCTCGGGGAGGATCTTTTCAGAGAGGCTCTGCCCATGAACCTTACTGGCTTTATCATCATTATCATCCAAACTATCCATGAACAACGCCCCCTCGATCATTCTATCAATGGTACCAGCCGCAACCGTAACCATCCACGGCGCGATGTTACTAACAGACCCAGGGTAAGGTCCACCATTCCCTGCCGACGCCACAAACGGGATACCGCTCTTGACGACGTGGAACGATCCCATGGCGAACACATCGGACATGTACTCTAACGGCCCGCCACCGAGTGACGCGGACAGCACGTCGACTCCGTCCTCGATGGCCTCATCCATCGCGGCCAGGACGTCGGCGTCGTAGCATCCGTCGTCGCCGCACACCTTGTACGCCGCGACTCTGGCGCGCGGGGACCCGCCTTTCGCCGTGCCGCGGGCGTGGCCGAAGATGCTGGCGTTAGGGACGAACGAGCCGCCTGCTGTGGAGAGGGTGTGCGTGCCGTGGCCTTCCATGTCGCGTGTGGAGTTGTAGCGACGGGATGCCGGATGGTGGTCGGCAGCAGCCGGCTTCGATCCGTCTAGCGGGTTGTCGAAGAACTTGGCGCCGATCAGCTTGCGGTTGCAAGGGACGCCGTCCGTGGTTTTGTCCTGGCACGAGCCTTTCCATCTCGATGGGACGGGGCCAAAGCCAGCATCGGAGAAGCTCTCCGACTCAGGCCACACACCTGCATCGGCGACATTATTTTGAATTATTCCATGATGATAAATACGCTAATCATGTGCTTATATATACGCACATAGACCAGTATTTAATTGAACAAGCCGGACATGTATATAGTTCATACCAGTGTCTAGGTTTCCGATAATGGTGTCTTCCCCTAGCCTAGCTTTGGCCCAGATTGAGCTAGGGTAAATCTGGCCGTGTGTCTCGAGACCCATGAAATCCCATGAACGGGTAATGTGGAGATGCCTCTTTTGGTTTGGTAACACGGATACGACACTTGGGTGACCTGCAGCACGTAATTAGTGCAACAAGGACTGGATTAACCTAACAATGCTTTCTGCCTAGTGCAATGAAAAGAGGATGATATTCAGAAATGTAGCTATTTGATCAATAAATAGGGATTCTTACCTGCAATCTGTCGTGCTACCTCGTCTTCCAGGAAGGCAGCGAAGCCATTGATATGCTTGTTGTATGAGTAGAATATGGCATCCCGCGCCGCCTCTTTGCTGTATAAGGGTTAGAAACGTAGTAATACAATTATCCAATTACCGAAATCTCAGTGATACACAATCAAGTTTATTAGAGCCTTGCCTTTCCAAAAACGATGCCAGTAACTCGTGGTGAGAATCAGTGGCACGGTGATGATCCTCTGTTGTGGCATCTCGGCCGTGAGAATGTCCACCCATGTAGACGATGTATCCCTGGAGAGAGAGGAAGAAGGACGAGGCGTTTCATAACCAATGCAAATAGTACCTGACGGCGAACAATAGAACAGGAAACGAGCACAGTTGAGCAAGTATCAGTTTTACTGCATACCTGCTTCTCACAGAGCACGGGCGTCAGCACCAACGCAGTGACGATAGCGGCAACAGCCACCACGAACCCTATTCGACCCATCTCTGCTTCCGTAGTGTTCTGCCCTAGATTGTGTTTCAGATCACAGTCACAGTATTTATACACATAGCCCACCGAATTGCTATGGTCGACACCTGAGATGCAGGAAATTGCATGCCAGGGAGATTCAGAAAGATGATTTAATAAAGTCGGATAATGTTAATTTTGTAGGACAATTCATTTTGAACGGAGCGAATTTGCGGCGGATAGAATCTCGGATAAACTATCTCTTGGCTATTACATTGTTCAATATATATTCTTAGATAACTCATTACAATTTCATCATAACAAAATTGTTGTTTTTTTTTTCCACCAACAATATACTATAACATACAATGTTTACAAATAGAATAAGACTCGAAAAAGAAAAGAAACCAAAAAAGAATTGGAAAAAAAAGGTGATCACATCTTTGAGATCTTTTCACATTTTGTGGGCATGTATCGCGTCCTTGCCCACTGCCCGCACGCATCAATGTATGGATTTTATACACTTACGCTTTCAATGCATGGACATAAATTTGCTGTTAAAGAATGTTGCTTCAAATTGTGTTCCACATCGTCCTGACAGTCCATCTATTATGAATATTCCACTCTAAAAAAACACAACAAGGTGGTTTTACGGTAAAAATTAAATGCAACACACCTGGAGTAGCATCTCGGAACAGCCAATCTCGACCAATTGCATGGGAAACTTTTTCTTTTACACCTAAGCTTGGGTGAAAAGCTCGCGCTACCGAGCTCAGCACAAAAAAGGTGCAACACATTTTCATGAGAAACCAAAATTAAACAAAGTGTACTTCAATGTTCATATTCATTAACTACGTTGGCCATTTAGTTTTGATCAGCATTTAGAACTAGATACATATTTCTATATACATATATAACTATTCTAACGTGGTATATTTAACTTCAGGACATGCTGATGTCTGAACTGCGAATGGACACGGGAACGTAACCCTGAAGACTACTATAACAGATTATATGTATATTAGCAACCATTCCAAACCATTCAGAAGGAGAACAAAGCTTTACATGATTTGGTTGTCTCAAACCATTACAAAAGTGGTACTTTATAATCCAAAAATACGTTTAGCATCCAAAAGTCGTCGTACACTAGCCAGTAGTGTAAGAATCTGTCTTTTCTATCTCTTGTATTGTACTCTCTCTCTCTTATCAACTGACCTCCAAACTCAACTTGATACCAATTTCATAGTTGGAGTGTTGTGATACCCCAATTTATTCATATTAATGATCAATTTTACCATGTGTGACTTTAGTTTGCACTTTTGATCAAAGATTATCCTTCAATGACTCACCATCTTACAAGATAATTTGAGCATCTTTGATATGATTTTCTTACCCTCTAATATATATCAAGTTGTAGAGCTTCTAGTTGTAGATCCAACGGCGTAAAAATTGTCCCAATTGAATCTTTGAAGCTCGAGGTACAACCTTTAAATTTTTTCTCAAACTGTACTTGTTTGAACCGATTTAGTTCATTTGGACCTAAGTGGTCTAAAGTCGGGTGTTTGTCCAATATGTTGGGATTATGCTTCTTCCTACTCATGTTTTATCTCAACTTATCACAACTATCATATCTTGAACCATGAATTGCCCCCCCCCCTGATCCAACGACTGGAGGTCGTTTCCTACCTCCAGTACGTACACTATTTTGTGTACCCTCTCGAGCCTCTGTCAATCATCTGTTGAAAAATATGACATTAGATATGGAAGAAGAAATTAAAAAAATTACTGTCATATTTTTCTTTAAATAGTAGATTGCGTCAACAACTATGAACTAGGAAGGAAAGGTTGCAAAGCATATACATAGTCCTACAGGAAGTCCAATGATAATGCTTGTCGCAATGTGCTTCTTTGTCAAGTTGTACCTAGACGACTGTCGTTTGCGGCCTCCTATTTAATTACAAGGATGGAGGTTGACTATGGTCCTCCTAGCGGGCGGTAAAGGTCTTCACATCCCTAGAGTAGTGTACATAGACCACTGAGAACTCTTATCCTTCTAGATGAATGGATAGGGAGGAGTTGTTTGTCTTAGTCAATGTGCTAACGTCGACTTGCTCTCCCAGTTATCTCTCCCTTATTGTTCCTCCTTTTGACGGGTAGAACTTGTTTGGGTTTTCACGTTACCACAACTATGAGAAGAAAACAATTATCACAACTTATTATTGTCTTTGGAAGGCCACCATTACCCCTCTATTTATAGGAGGGTCAGGGTCATGGTCACGATCTCTAGATCATTTCATAGTCAAAGAGACAGAATTTCATGAATTTTTTAGAACCTACAAAAGTTGAACCAGTTGATTTTCCAGTGAATTAGTATGTTCATACTTGAGAACATAGGTTCAACCCTTGAACTAATCGTTTCACTATGTTTTCTATTCACAATTATACTAGCAATTAACATTTCATTAATACACAACATGATGTCAGCATCAATCCTTGGTTCAATATAATTGATCAACTGAAAGGTTAGTTCACAACCTGAACCGGTCAGTTCAGACATCTAAGCCTATTGATTCACTTAGTTAACTAGTCGTTTCAGAGTCCTGATTGCCAATCTTGTTTAAATTGAATACCTAACACTTTAGTAATCTAGTTTGAACCATATTTATGAACAAACTTCTATTCCAGGTGTATCGTATGTGTGTGACCCTATAGGTCCCAATTTACGTTGGAAGTGAATCTTCATAACCAATTTATGACATCACAAGCAATGAACGGTATTTGGCAACACATCATTGCTATCCAAGTAATTTGAAATGTTGGGGAACAACTTTAACCTACAATTTGTGATCTTTGTTACAATTATTGTATAGTTCCTTTGTCTCTGATATCCTATTTCAACTCAAGGCATGGAATCATCATCCTCTCAATGTTCAATCCATGTTCCTGCAACTTGAGCAGACTATTTGAGATATATGCCAACTCAAGATCATATATTGATTCAAATGCGCATGGGCATGCTTTTCTCCATCTATATCTTTGACAGTCATCCCCATATATCATAATGTATTTGAGCATCACCTTTATCATAACCCTTATTCAAGGTCATCTTTGATGATGACAAAGTACATCAAACAACATGTGATGAGTGTAGTGATTTTAGGTCTAAGAACCACAATCACTACCATCACTATGAGAGCTAATTCTGACTACCATTATATGGTTTCCATGTATTACTCTTAAGGTGGGTCTATATGATACATTGTTCTCTAACCAGTATTTATGTATTTGGTTTGATATCATGTATCATGACTAAAGAAATTTTGTCATCAACCAACACACACTCTAGTCTTATGTGATATTGGTGTCTAATCAACCTTCCACAATACATCCGACTAGGGACATAATAAAAATGTATGTTGTAACATCCCAAAATCTAATAAATATAATATAAAGTTCTTAATGGAGTTTTGAGATAACATTTAAATAATGGTCTTAATATAAATTGCCACAATCTACAAAATTCCACTAGATCAATGAGAAATAATATATCTTATTCTTTTGTATATTAAATAACTCACCATTATCCTAATATGAAAAGAAATGAGATATAAATCTTTAATTTCCCCTTTCTCTCTTTAGATACTCCCTTAACTTATTCATAAAATATAATAGGAACTCCTTAAATAGATAGAAACCCTAAATCTTAGTATTGGAACTCAACTAAATCACTAAGAAAATTATTTTTCACCTATATCACATCATAAAATACAAATGTGTTAATATAATGACATATATAATGTACAGAATCAATACGTAAATCTATTTGGACAGGAGGATTCCAGACCCTCTACATGGTGTGTTGTTCAATTTTGATACCTATTGAATTCTTTTTTAGCACCTAATTGACCTAGGGAAGATTCTATATACTTATTAACATATTTAAATCAAATATGTTGTCAAATAAATGATCAAAACTATAGTTCACTTTTAGGGGATGTCACACAACTCTTTGACAGAGTCTGAGCCTAGTCAGACTCAGACCCAGAGCCAGCAGTGACTCATGAGGTCATCTCCCTCACCCGTCCTATTCCTATTAGGACTCTACAAAAGCCCCGACCCGCCACAGTCTCTCTCTCCCTTATGGGTCCCTATCTAAGAAGATCTCTCCCTCACCATCCCCTCAACTTCCCGAGAAGATAGACCCCCAACATGATATGGTTTTGTGCATTTGAATCCCTAGCCGACTAGAATTCCTTGAAGTGTCCCCTCTTTCAATTGCCTTTGGTCTCCAACTCTCTTGAGAACTAATATATATTTAATGATCATGAAATAAAATATAACCCTAAAGAAACTACGCTACACCTTGCCTTAAACCTCAATCATACCCCATTATCATCCCCGTAGAAACCCCACTACACTAGTTGTCCAATTCATCGGTAGAGCTCCCCTAACCACCATAACTTCAAAGAAATCTTTCTCTCTCTTTCCTTAACCACCATGAAGCCTAGAAAACACCCAATTTCATAAGATTTTTACATGTATGTGGGTTTCTAATTTTGGGTTTCTTTATTTCTGTTTCACTGATGTAGATTAGATTATTGTGACACGACCTTCTACTACGAGGTTCTGGACTTCGCCAACTTCATATAGGTATATTAGACCCATCAACATTGTTAGTTGTCTCACATGCTCATTTTCTGAGATTGGAGACATTCCCCTACCCCTCCTCTAATCTACCATGGTTGTGGGTCCATCCTTGGTTCCTGGCCACTACAACTTGGGAGCCTTAGCTCATCAAATTTGTCTGGCCCTGAGGAAGGTGCCTAGTAGCTGATATTTTTATGAGAAGGGATATAGGAAAGTTTTGATTATCCAGTCTTCTCACTGATTGCTGATAGATTTCCAATGTCGATCAAAGATGAGGACCCATGGATCATAGTTGACATCTTTTCCCGTGATCAAATTTTAATTTTTCATGCTTTCCTATGTGCATTTTTTTCATAAGATTTGATTGGGGCCAGCCTTAAATGTTGGTCCATGTGATCCAGGTGGCATTAAGACAGTGGGCCAGGTCCTTACCCAGTTTGTCGCTAACCATTTTTTTAAGGATTTTATAAATCATCATGGTGTTTTGTGATTGGTTAAGACTTTGAATATTCATATCTAATTCATATAATATTATAAAATTTCCAATAAATACTCACTGGAAAGCTTTTCCGACAAGAAAGTCAGTTTTTAGGTTTTAAACCGTAATTCCATCGTCTATGAGAATCTTTTCTTAAAATATGCAAATTAGGGTTTAGGATTTTATTTCAGGTGATAATTAATATAAATCATGTAATTTCATGAACTTAGGATTGACTTGATACCAGAAGGACCAAATTAGGATTTTCTTTGCTCTAGGTAAGCGGGCCATGCCACTATACATATGTACATTGATTGCATTCTATGCTATGTATGAGTTATGAATTATTCTTTAAATTTAAGTTCAATGCTCTAAATCATGTTCATTATATAATTTTCTTGATGATTTCTATATCCAATATCTTATGGTTATCATGCTCATTAAGATTAGAGATTATAATTAACGAAGAATTGTTAATGGATCTAAAGTTCAAGTTTCAAGAGGGAGAAATCCCATCATGTTAAAGATTGAAGTTCAAGATTTAATTTATGTTTATGGTAATGTTAATGTTAAGATAAATGAAATTTAAACAGTTTTACATGCTTCTCGAATCATGGACCTTAATGGGTTGTTATGGGCATTCATGCCAATTATGGGCTTTTATAGACAAATCATGGACATTCGTGCCAATTATGGGCTTTCCGAGCATCAAGGGCTTTCCTAGAAATCATGTTCTCTTAAGTGGGAATCATAGAGAGATGCATATATTTACTGCACAATGCTTCATGTTATAATATTCATGTAATCAAGAATGCTTAAGACAAATACATGTCAATATGTTTCTCAAGTCATGTATATATGCTTATTTTGTTCATTTCTTATGTAATGTATAGTGCCACTTATGAATGTATGTCTTTGTTTTCACATGTTCATGGGATGAGATGTCCCTAGATTAAGGAGAAAAGGAATTTCAAGTGAGTGCTTCAAAGTAAAAGTTTCCAAGACTTAGCTAGTAGGGTGTCATCTACACCTTAGAAGATCCTATATCAAGTTTCCAGAGAAGATTTATGACTTAGATTTCTTCTACCTTTTAGGTATTAGATTCTAGTTTAAAGATGATATGGTTACATTATACGTTTTCTCTTCCAAAGAGAAATGTATTAATCTATATTTCCAATTAATGCATGGTGTTTCATTTATCTTGTTGCTATGCATATCATGTTTTGTGATGTTCCTCCGAGTCAAGTGAGCTATGTTATGGACAACATATGGTTTGTTTTCTCTAATATGTTTGTACTTGGAGGGGTGTTGCAATGTAGTATCAGAGCCATAACTTATCTAGCAGTGGGACCCACATGGGCATGTGGTATTCCAATCTTAAGATGTGCGGTACAGGGGCATGTTGGAAAGGGCGATGCGCTAGTCGAGATGGAGCCACCCTTGCGCTGGTAGTCATGGATGGAAGTTGGGTTTCCATTGGCCATTTGGTTCTACACTAAAATGGGGATAGATTATGAGGACATATAGTTGATCCTTAACAGGGATGTCAAGAGTCTAAGTGGTGGTTATTGTGATGTCCCAGGATCTGAGGAATTAGATAAAATGATCTTAAAAGGAACGATTGGACTACCCAATCACAAATGTACACCTATTTTTTAGGGAGCCCATCATTAAATAACTCTGTGGTTAAGCTTGCTCAGTGTACTATAGTACTAGGATGGGTGACCAGTTGGGAAGTTTATCCTGGCTTGCGTGTGAGTGAGGGAAAAGCAAGCAGTTAAGGATAACGGTGGTTTGTGGGGCCAATGGTCACACCTGAAACTCTACTAGAGCCTTGGGTGGTGGGCCTGAGTTGGGTTGTAGATGGCCACCAAGAAAAGCCCATATTCATATGTTGTAACCCTAGCTATAGAAGAATTAAATGAAACATATTGGAAACCAAAATAGAGGTCTATACATGAGACATAAGTTTAAATATGCATTAGGGTTATGTGCTTAGATGTTTTGCACTTTTATGTTAACTCTTGAATTGCATATATCATGCTCTCTCTCTCTTTTTCCCATGTGTTTATGTTATCGGACATAGGCTCATGGGGTTTTGTAGAGAGAATGTTATATGCTTAATCATGCTTGTCTTGTCCTTTCAAGTGTATGTGGTATGGGACATGTGCATGATAAAGGTGCTAAGATAAGTGTGATAAATCATGTCACCTCGAAATATATGAGTGATCGACATGTATTCAAAGGTGACAAATAAAATAACAATTTCCATTAAAAGTTTGAGGCATATAGTCACTTAAACCTAATCATGCACATAGTAAGAACAAACATGCATACGAAGGGTAGATACATTGACATAGATAAGTAAGTTGGAGTTAGAGTGGAATCAAAACCCTGATTTAGCACCTAGAGAGGGGAAATCTAGGTTCCTCCCATGAATAAATGATGATGTTATGAGATAGATTTCAAACTTCATTAGTATTATGTACACATGTAAAGTTTAGTTTAGATATTTAACTAAGAAGGTCACATCTTAAGTATGAAAATACAACTTTAAGATGATATTAGATACTTGGGATACATAGGATAAGTAAAACCCTAAGGTCACTAGTGCATAGAAAATTCATGGATGAAATTTATTTAAGGTGGGTAGAATTATAACTTCCCAAAATCTTAAAAATATAATTTAGCATTCTTAATGGAGTTTTATCATAAAAGATAAATAATGGTCTTAATGTAAATTGCCACAATCTAAACAATTCCACATGATTAATCAGAAATAATATATCTTGTTCCTTTATATATTAAATAACTCACCATTATCCTAATATGAAAAGAAATGAGATATAAATCTTTTATTTCCTCACCCTCTCTTTATATGATCCCTTAATGTATGCATAAAATATAATAGGAACTCCTTAAAAATATGGAAACCCTAAATCTCAAAATTGGAACTCAACTAATTCACTGAGAAAAGGATTTTTCACCGTTATGGCATTTTATAATACGAATGTATTACGATAATGACATATATAAATTTGATGCACATAATATGACCAATACCTAAATCAATTTGGACAGAAGGATGCCAGATCCTCTGTATAATGTGTGGTTCAATTTTTATAACTAATGAACTCTTTTTGATCACTTAATTGATTTAGGGAAGCTTCTATATAGTTGGCAATAGATTTAAATCAAATATGTCATCAATTAAATGATCAAACCTATAGTTCAGTTTTAGGGGATGTAACATGGCTCTTTGATAGAGTTCGAGCCGGGTCAGACTCGGGCCCGGAGCTAGCAGTGACTCCCGAGGTCATATCCCTCACCCGTCCTATTCCTATTAGGACTTTATAGAATCCATGACCCTCCATGGTCTCTCTCTCTCTTATGGGTCCCTGGCCGAGAAGATCTCTCCCTCACCATCCCCTCAACTTCATGAGAAGATAGAACCTCTAAATGATTGGGTTTTATTGTCACACATCGTTCGAATAAAATGTTATTAACTAAGTGGAAGCGATCACTAAGCAGCGAATTACCAAAAATCACTAAAAATTAAAACCATTTTACAAAGAGGTCCACACATAGGAAAACTCTTTCATAAAGAACTGGAGTAACTTAATTACATACTGGTTCACAAATACATGTCCTATATCATCTTTTTCTAAGGATTACATGCATCAACTACTCTATTAAATTAAACACAGGTAGTATGATATCTTGAGGCACTAAGACAAAATCTTGAAAGCATTAACTACTACTCCGAGGACCTGAGAGTACAGAGACGACACATAGGACTTTATGTACATCTATACAAGACATATCAACCAGTGTCTCCACCTGAGAATTCACTATTGTTCCTGCCGCTGCTGATGTTGTCCTCCACCTATTGAAGGATTCCGGCCTCCTCATCCACGTCCACCTAAAAATGTGGTTCCCACAGGGGTGAGACAATTATAAAATTGCCCCATCGAGAGATATAACTCTCTGCAAGAAACATTTTTATAGCAGATTAATAAGATAAGTTTGAACAGAGGAATCATAATTTCTTAACAACAGTTAATTCATTGTTTATCAGATTAGAACATTATTCTTATATAAAACATTGTAGTTGTAACCTGATAGAGCATCATATCACTTATCCCATAAGGAATGTGAAGAACATGTATAACATTTATTCGCTACACAAGTAGTATAATATCAACTAATGTTTCTCGCATTTCAACTTTATACAAATACATTACACAGCTGATTATATTTTACACATCATGTGTCAGGCTACAATTAACTTGCCAGAGTAAATTGACATCTTCATTATAGAGTTATAGCCACAACATATACTCTCTTCAGACTTAGAACACACAACTAATGCCTGGAATTGTTTTGTGGAGTCATGGCCTATAGCCATACTCTTCTAACAAAGTATTGGGATCTTAATCCCTCATCTCATCAAACACATTCCCATTTCTTAATAAGTTCATCATAATGATTATAGAATATCAGTATTAAAAATTCTTAATTCATCATAGGATACTTGTTACCACATAGCAGCTAACTTAATACCTTCACGTCATTTGACCAACGTAAGCATGATTCTTACTACACAAGCATTACACATAGCACACAAAGCTTAATTCATCTCTTATTACCTCTTAGTAGGAAACAAGGCATATTATGGCTTATGAAGCCCATAAACAATTTCAATAATTAAAACATCATATAGCACACAGGGCTCATTAATTTCAGATTACCTCTCACTAAGAAACAAAACATATGAAGGCTTATAAGGCCCATAAACCATTATCAATATAAGAGCATCATAGCTCATACCTGGCTATGCTTATCATCTCAACATACCTGCATGATTAGTTCTTATGATAATAGTTATAATGCTTTCATATCAGCACCATGCAACACAAAGTAATACCATTATTCCCTTTTTAGGGTTAGGATTCCTCTTACATATCATCACCCTCCATTAGGGTTTTCCATAAATGACCATTTAGGTTCTCAAGATCATATTATTAATGATCAAGTCCTATTTCATTGCTCCACACAACTAGGAGCCATCATTGATAACATAAGTATTCAATCATACTTATTTATTCTCATCATTCATTATTAAATGAATTATCAAAACAAAGTATGAGTTTCTCACTCATCATTACCAGAATATGATTGCATCATAGTTGTTAGTTTGGATTATCCTTGTCACAGGGCATGATAGCCTACACTTATCAAGGTGCATTACATCTCAATGAAACAACTGACATGACACACTTCAAGTGTCACTTATCCAAATATATTGGATTTAAAACACATCAAGGTATATCAAATCTTAAGGTGCTGGAAGTGATATGTATCATATCTTGATGTATCACTTCTCTCATCACCTTTATCTTACTTAAGTTCATCCACTTATCTTGTATTAGGGTATTTCCCATCCTAATACTTTATACACCAGTTCATCACATTTATCATGTAATGTATTGGTCACAAGTCACTGTATTTAGAAAATACAACCATTGCTAATGATATGGACTCATCTTTGAGTTAGGAACTATTGATATAAGGATATCCATTATCAACCTCTTTAGGTGTTCACTTGTCAATATATTAATCACTATTCCATTATTAGGAATAAGGTTTTCCATATTTATAAATTAAGGTTCACATAGCATCTCCCATAAATATGGGTTTCACATAACATCACTCTACTTTAGGGTTTCACATAACATCCTCATATATCAGGGTTTTACATAACATTACCCTACATTAGGGTTTCACATAGCATCCTCATATATCAGGGTTTCACATAACATTACCCTACATTAGGGTTTCACATAACATTACTTGAAATTAGGTTTTCACTTGACATCACCCTTAATTAGGGTTTCTCATGTCACACCCTTGCTTAGGGTTTCATCAACCTTCTCAATTAAGATTTCATGATATCTTTACAAAGGATCATACCTTGATTACTTATTATGTTCATGTGGAAAGTGTTGAGGTTTAACCATTACATGATTGTCACTCATGTAGGGATTCCTCTTCTCTCATCCTCTCTAGGATGACAATTACTTCAATCTTAATTAGATTAGCTCCAAACAACTTGAATAAAGGGTTGTCACAACATATCAAATCATTGCTTTCATAAGCATCAAGAGTTAACCACTCAACAAGGTACTAATTACCCTAGTACCTCAAAGGTACAACCATTGTAATCACCTTTGATTTACATCATTAATAATCAATTAGTTAATTGACCTTTAGTCACCTTAGGTGATCAAATGGTTTGACCAATTGAACCTCAAATATTCTTGGTCACTTAGACCCCAAACGGTCTTAGTCACTCAGACATTAAATGGTTTGAAATCGTTTAAGCAAAACCATAATGAAACCGTATGGACATTTCTTACTTGAAACCACTTGTGTCTCCAAACGGTTTGAGACCGTTTGGTCTCAAACGGTCTTGAGACTGTTTGGACCCAAACGGTCTTAAGACCGTTTGGTCCAAACCTTCTCAAAATTGAATGGACCAACAAGGTCTTTTAACACTTATCAATTCAGGGTTTCAATCATTCAACCCTGTATCAATTGAACTACTAATTTGTTCTTCAATTGAATCATTGAATCACCCTTCAATTGGACCTTCAATTAGGGTTTTGAACCCAATTGAACTGGGTTTATAATTATGAAACCATCACTTAGGGTATTGAAATTGAAGAACCATCAATGATTGACATTGTGGAACTAATTCAATTGGAATCATTGGATCATCATCAAACCATGATATGACTTGACCTCAAACGGTCTTGAGGTCGTTTGGATGACCTCCAAACGGTCTTGAGACTGTTTGACTCATCCCCTCATTGAAATTTATAAAATTCACTTAGAGTTTGCATCATTGAATCGATCATCAATTGAGCTAGCGATTATACTTCAATTTGATATCACTGGATCTTCAACCATCCAATCATACACCACCATATATCTATAAATGGTCTTGGTTGACCTCCAAATGGTCTTGAGACCGTTTGGGTGACATCCAAATGGTCTTGAGATCGTTTGGGCTTAGTCAACACAAAAAGTTGATTCAATTACTTAGGGTTCCACAATCAACCCGCACTACAAAAAACTGGGCCATTATTCACGGGAGACTCCTGTCACAAACCCCTCTCTACATGCCCTCAGAAATAGGGATGGTTGTGAGTCTGGCCCTCACAAATGGTCCGTGAAGAGAACTCACGTGACAAATACCAGTGGCCCTCATGAATACAATTGTCACGGACCAACTGACCCTCAAGAATGTTATATTGAGGGACTATTTAGCCTTCATAAATACATTTTTGAGGGACTATTTAGCCTTCATAAATACATTTTTGAGGGACTATTTAGTTCTCATAAATACATTTTTGAGGGACTTGATGGTCCTGGAGAATATATTTTTGAAGGATAATGCCTTCATTAATATTATTTTTGAGGGGCTATGTGGTCGTCATCAATGCAATTTTGATGGTCAATCTGGACCTTCATCAATATATTTATGAGGGACTACTGTAAATGGTTTTGTTATTGATTATTGAATGATTTATTAAATGATAATTAATTGTTACTATAGTGAATATCAAATTTTAAATGAAAACTTTGTATACATAACCTCAAGCAAAATTTGTATACTAATTCACATGACATCATAAGAAGATTCAACACCAAAATGACACATAAAAATGTTAAATCACCTCAAACCAAATTTTGTTATTGAAGCAAAATATTATCCATACATTGCGTGCTCAACATTTGTATAAATAAAGAGTACATATGGTTCAAAATTTTGAGATTGATGACAATGAACATATCATGCTAGAAACTCTTAAGATCTATAATGTATATTCCTTCAAATGGTGTGGTGCTCTTCATCAATGCCAGGCCTCATACGGTTGGGTACTCATTTCATCTGTGAAGTTGGAATGTAGAGCATTTCCGACACTATCCACTATAGCAGATGTCGTCATTGAAGATCCAATACAAAGTATAGCTGTGATTGCGTCCAACCTAGTAACTTCATTTCTGAACATGAGCCTAGCATGTGCTGGATGAAATATGATCAGGAATCACAAACCGATAAACTTTCAGTATAACTTACAAAGTTTTGACATCGATCTGTAATAGGAAAACTGCAGCAACAAGGTGGCAACAGATACCACATACCTTGGGCGAGCCGAATCAAACTCTCAAGCATGTGAACAGTGGTTCTAGCTGCAAATTTACTCCAGTCAGTTTTTTTGATACTCGTGACTTAAAAAAAGGAAATCGGCAAACCTGCATTATCAGCAGCCATCATAACAGTTGCACTACAAGCACGATGGTGGCTGCTGCAGCTGTGGTCGATTCAATTCAAATATATTCTTGCCAATGCCCCCTACGTCTGCCACTCAATTCAAATTTTCTAGTGGAGTTTATAAACACATCAAAAATCTATTGAGTTGGCTACTATGTTGGCATACAACTGACCGAAACATGGAAAGTCACTCAGCTGAAAACTTCCATCAATCCTCTACAGATGGATGGAAAAAATAGTGTTGTCTATCTCCAACAAATAAAAAAATCCAACTCACAAGTAAATTATTTTGCCAAATCAATGTTTTAGAAGAGTAAACAGTCCATCAATGTTTTTGAAGAGTAAACAGTTCATCAAGTACATGACAACATGAGAAGGATGCTTATTTGCTTAGTGTCATAAGTAAATTATTGATATTCATAATATTAGGGTCTTGTTCTTAAATAGTTATGGCAGAAAGAAGCCTAGAAAGGGCTGAAATGTATTTATTGTTTTTGAGTTGTATCTTGTGCTCATTTAACATTTGTTGCAGTACTAGTTTGTGAAGCCTTTAGAAATAAGGGCTGAAATGGATCTTTTTGAGCAATGACAACAATGGAGAGGAAGGATTCAAGACTCAAACTGCGACAAAATGACAAGGTCGAGCAGCTTACTTTTAAGCAAAAATAAGCTAAACTAAGAGCAGCGTGATAGCAGGAATAGATACAAAAAAAATTAACTTCACGTATGGCACATGGTTGATAGCTAAACTAAGGCCCTAGTATGCTGGTATAGGCGGTGGTGTGTTGGAGCTTGCTTAGATCAATGAATACATACTGAAGGTTCAGCTGAGTAGCTCTTCGTCTAGAGTGATGACAGTCATGTGGCATTAACTCAGAAGATGAAGAAGAAAATACCTATGATCGCAGCAGTGCACTTGGTTGATTAGTGATGCAGTTGTAGAAAATTACTGCTGTCATTGGCTGTAAAATTGGCTGAATCATTAGCATAGATAGAGATAGTCTGTAAATATTCAGAACCGTTTATACAGGAAACTCATTAGACATAATCAAGCAAGGGAAATAAGCTGCTACGTATTAATAATAATAATAATAATAATCATCTTGAAAAGGTCTGCCAATCTTGAGCTAAATCTCAATAACTTGGGAACTCGCTTTAGCAATTTAAAGGGAAAAATGAGATTTGCACTGATAACACATAGCATCAGATAATTGGTTATGCACTAATAACAACTTCGAATTCGCTACAGAAAAAGTTGATATGTGAGACCTAACGCCATCACAATTGTTTTCTATAAGAACAAAAGCACCAACTAATTGGTTATGCAACAAAACCAACCTGTTTATATTGACTCCTTCACTTTGACAAAAGAACAATCTGTTCATTCAAAGTCTTCCATGCACGAGCTTCATAACAAGCTTTTATTATTGTGATAACAACATCCCTGATTCCAGTAACATATCCAGCAAGCCTCATCTCCTTTTCTTGCTTCAAATATGACTCTATTGTCGCCTCCAAATTTTTTCCTGAAGGGTCAGATTTCATCACAGTAACGAGAAGCATGTCAACAAATATAGCCAAATAAAACTCAAGTTTACTACTACAACATTAGTACCAATTGACACCAATGGAGTTTTGGTGTAAGCCTGGGCCTGAAGTTGTTGTTTCTTGTAGGTAAAATACATCCTAAGACTCATTCCCATTAGAATGACACTCAACCACAAGCCATACCTACAGAACAACAATTACTTCATACGACATCATAGTACTGTTGGTTCTATAAACATAAAGAATAATGTCACCATGATTAAAATTTATAATTGCATATATTATACATAACCTTAATGGATAAATAGAGTTTAGAGTCTTAAAGGACACATGACTCTTTGAAGAAGTCAGCACAACATATCTTCCACCAAAGCAAACCCCCAAGTAGCAAAGCTATAGATCACTAACCTTCAATCCCAACCACCCCTGTTGCAGAAAAATTGTCCATATATAGCAAGGTAAAGCCGAAGGTTTCTTTAATAAAATAACCTCGCTCAAAGCAATACAATGAAATAAAGTGAATAAAATAAAGCCTTGCTGCTCCAGTGACAATCAGCGAACCACACTCAAGTTGTGGAACATAAACACAAGCGACAAATAAGATAATGCAACTAACAATTCTAGGACGTTTATTATTTAAACCATTGATATACATGTGATTTGATGGTGTCAAAAGATTTTGTACTACATTTCCTAGCAGTTTTGCTAAGCGATTGGCATAATAATTCTAGGGAAGCTCACCAAGTTGTTTGATGCTCATTTGTCAGGTTTGGGATAAGCAAATCATAAATATGCATGGTTGGGGACAAATTAGATACTGACATATTATTCGGACAGAATGGTGGCTGCAAAACTCTCCTCGTTCTATCAGGTTCTCTAAGCTGGGTAGTTGTTTGCATTTTTATACAAGGTTGCTTGAACTACTTAAACCAATATGGATTTTCTTTGACAGATGTTACTAGTCTGCAGACACTTCAGAGCCCTAATAATCAAATACAACTTGACTTTTACACAGATCAGATATCAGACCTCCTCTCTGTCAAAGCTGTTGTTGTATAACTTTGGGGGCTCCTTTCATCTCCCCTTCATTTTCTAGTCAGTTAACTAGAAAAGATCAGTGATTTGACAGACTTATTCTAGAAAGTTTTGATTCAGTGTAATTGTCAGACTGTATTGGACAAGCTAGGATATGAAGATAGAACTAAATGTGTAAATTAGGGGGAAAAATGACTTCCTCAGCATAGAAACACCCACTAGAATTCTAGAGGAAGTACTTTTGGACAACAATGAAGTTGTTTCTAAGGTATACATTAGATAAACCAAGAATAAAGTTTTAACTTTCAGCTGTAATTCTTTGAAAATAGCTTGATGCCTCACATGATGTGATTAACACAATGTAAATGTCATTATGTGTGCCTAAATATCATTTTTAAGTAATAGGAAGATCTTCTTACTCCTTGAGTATACACAATGATAACAAGTAAGTTTGATACTAAATATAAATCATAATTTATGCATGCAATTGTATAATTTTTCTAGCATGTATAATTGCAATTAATATTGAGGATATAGCTTATGTGGAATGAGAATGAAAATAAGTTGGATTTTTTTGCAAATCCAAAAATAGTTTATACACTACTGTGTTAATGCAAGAAGGCTCTTATATGTTCTATGAGGTCCTAATATAAAGATTATAGGCACAATCCTATCTATTTTATGTGGAAGTCCTAATCTGAAAACTACATGAAGACTATAGAATCAAGTAAATTATATTGACATCCAGTCTAATCAATGTTGATGCGCCAAACACCCTATAAAACCTTTTTCTAATCATGACTTCTATAGTTATTACCTGATGTTTATTCTAATAATTGGCGTGGGAATACAAAGAATGAACGAATCTGATTGCAGGAACTTTGGGGCTCCTTTCCCTGAAAGTAATCGTTATAAACTTTAATTCAATCGTTAGGAATTCTCAAATTATTTTCATAATCAGAGCAGAATTGCATGCATGCATGCAAAGAAGACCTAAACCCCCAATTGACTTAGGAGTCACAATCTGACCCATGCCACTAATGAAAGTGAAGACTGATTTTCAGTTATTTTCAAGATAAATGAACAAATAGTTGCATCAATAAGATGGTAGAGAGATATGTGTAATACGGAGGTATGCATAGAAAATGTAGGGATAGATTGAAGAGCATCCTTGGCAAGGCACACCAATCCTGCAGGTTTAAAGTTTTCGATTCCCAACTCATAGTACGATTACTAATTTTATCATGCAAGTGATCATAGGTTGACTGTGTGATTCAACCACAGATGATAGGAACACCCTTCCAAGATCTAAGGTTGCTTTCACACTAGAAATAGAACATATTTGTCTTCTCAATGCATGAGGAACAAAAGTTGAGAAGAAAATGGATCTTTTATCTATTGAGATGGCCTGTTGTGAATCCTGGATAAATTAATCAAAACAAGTTAATATCAATTGGATCTATCAAATTCCATCTCTTACAAATAGAATTATATCTTTCACAAAGGCTAGATGATAGAAAGTCAGTCCTTATTGAGATAGTTTTAAAGGTTCCAAAGATTTCAGTTTACAAAATCCCTGATTAGATAGCTAATTCTTTTTGATCGGAGATTAGATAGCTAATTCTATTAAGACATAAGACAAATACATATGGAGACAAGGGATCCCCTTGACGAAGACCTCTTTATGCCTTAAAGCCAGGTAATCATTTTCTATTCAAAGAAAAGCAAATTGGACCGCCACAAATGTATTGAATTATATAGTTGATAAGTGTGGGACAGAACCCTAATTTTGTGATATTATCTAGAATAAATGTCTAAGTGAGACAATCATAGTTTTTTCATCAAATCAATTTTAACCATCATAAATGGTGCAGATCGAGGCATTCTAATGTTATGCATTAACTCCTATATGAGAAATATATTGTATGATATTCTATTTCCAAGAACGAAACTATATTGCTCTTCACATATCCATGTAGACATGAAGGGTTTTGAACGATTCACTAGGATCTTCCATATCATTTTCAAGCAGACATTATTTAAAGAGTTGGGCAAAAGTCTATACATCTTCTTGAATTTTAGACTTTAGGAACTAGAACCATAGTCACATTGCACAATGTCAAACACAAAGGCATCCCTTGAAGTGCAAATGATGATGAACTGAGGGTAGAATAATTAATTAATTGTACTCCAATTAAGTTGTCTGTTTGTTGTTTGAGCTTCATAATTAACAAAATTATCTCAAGCAATGAGATGTGGTTTAATAGAATACATGGCACTTCAAAAATCCAACTATGATGACCAAAGATTTTGTATAAGATTTTTGAAAGAAGCATTGGTGTTTTGGCTATTCTTAGTCTTGAATATGTAGTTAAAGGGCCATCATTGAGAATTTAAAAATAAGATAGGGTTATGGTCTGAGTGTATACAAGTCAGATGATGAACGCTGAAGAACTAATCAGTAGAGAAAAGAAGAGTTTGCAAGAACCTGATCCAAGTGCTCATGAAGCTCGCCTGATTTATTAGGGTAAGGAAATCCTGAGAAGCCAAAATTTGAAAACCAGTTTTGAAAAAGGAACTCTTAGAATAATTGTGC
Source organism: Alisma plantago-aquatica (assembly GCA_963693085.1). Taxonomy (NCBI): domain Eukaryota; kingdom Viridiplantae; phylum Streptophyta; class Magnoliopsida; order Alismatales; family Alismataceae; genus Alisma; species Alisma plantago-aquatica. Next base: position 1,546,569,311 of record OY856409.1, read on the forward strand.
TTCATGGAAGTTTAAAGAAGCATTACCTTTTTTCTTTAAAGGAGATACATTACCAAAACACTTTAAGTGAAGTGACTGCGGATTAGACAAAAAGGTGCAATGTTTTGAAATTCAGAAAATAACCAAACTACAGACTGGCTGTTACTTTCCCTGAGAAGTACGCCTGAAATATCGAGCAACTGAAACATTTTTTCTACCTTGCTTAGTATTGAGACAGCTAAACTGATTCGTTCTAGAGAATCTTCATCAACACTACAAATATCCACAGAAAGAATTTGATCCACAATAGATTGGTGAGCCTTCATAAAACCAATAACCTCTCTGACAACTTTGTTCTTGACCTATACGTTAATTTTAAACTAGCATTAAATAGTATCTAACCAGGAAGGAAACTAGCACCACATAAGAAAGTGAATCATGAAGAAGATAGAAAGTACAACCATTTCTGAAATAGTAACATATATTTCAAGGACATAAGACAGTGACAACTGACATCATCATCATCATCTAAGCCTCATTCCCAACCATGATGTAAAGGCTTAAACTATTTCTATATAAGCTATACCAAAGACAGTGGCAACACCAAACTAGAAAATATAAATTTGCACGCGCGACCAAAAACTCAAAGTAACTTGGTAATATGATGCCAGGCATGTATGAAATAAATCACATTTAAACAGTAAACACAAGTTACACAACACTAATGTGACATCAGTAAACAAATTTAATAGTAATTGACAACATGAAGAAGTAACAAACTAGAAGCAATTTCAAACGGTATATTGATCAAATGCAGAAACTGAGAAACAAAGAAAGAACGGAGCTTTAGTGTACTCTCTTACATCTAGACTGGTTCTGGAAAAAGAATGTCAGAGTTTCATTATTGGGGTGTGTTGGAGGCATTTTCTAGTGGACTCAGATGGGCAATCCGCAATCAGAGAGAGGGAATATGAGGCAACTCAACAAGTGACTTGGATGGTTGCTGTGTGTTGGTACTTGGTAGCCGCAGGGAATGCCCCAGAAGGAACTGTTCTAGTTTCTTGCAAAATCACTAAGCTATGAAGCTGCAGATATCGAAGCAAGACTAGGCACAATATTACCAGAGTGATCATGGCAGACCGGGCGTACTATAATAAGGCTGTGAGCTTGAGATGAAACAAATGGCTTGAACAACAGTACTTGTAGGAGTTAGATGGGAAGGGGATGAGAAGGCTTACGAATCCGAAGTCTGCTCCAGTGGTGGAGGCGCACTGTTTGCAGTCACAAGGAACCCAGAAGAGATCGCTGCCGGTGTCGAGTGTCGCCCGCCAGGAAGCTGACGTTGGGCGTGTCGATCGACACCCACGACTCGTCGCTGCTCCTCCTTCCAGTGGCCGCCGACGTCGCTGCTGTAGTAGGCAGTGGCGGTGCTACTGCAATAGGCAGTGGCTTCGCTGCTGCAGCAGTCGATTGGGGCCTTGATCAAGGTGGCAGAGTTGGAGCCTTGGAGGAGTGTCGCCACCGCCGCGTACAAGGTCGGGTGTCGGGGGCTAGGTTTCGGGGGGTTTGCGACCTGGGTGACACCGTGACGGGGGGGGGTAATGTGTGAAAGTAACAAGGCCGTCATCAATTTAGGTTGGGTGCCGCGGGAGGAAGAGGGGTTGCGGGAGGCGGAGACATTTAGGTTGAAAATTGGTTTGCGCTTCGACGGAGGAATGATTATTTGGATAGGCAAATGCCCGCCATCAATTTGGGCCGGGTGGGAAGGGTTATGAGATGGAGGGAAATATTTGACACGGTATTTTTCACGGGGTGATTAGTGAGTAATGTATTTGTGAGGGATTAGTGTTCACATAAAAGGTCTAAGGATGTAAAAAACACGGTTGAGGGATTTGGTCCCATGTTTGAAGGATGATCCCTCACAAATAGACATCATTATTCACGATTTTCAGTTCCTCACAAATGTTCTTCAATAAAGGACAAATTTTTTGTAGTGCCGATTAGGATTTGCATTTAAGGAATCATTCACAATTGAAACCTTCAAGATCAATCCAATTGAAACCATTGGATCAATATCCAAGTACAACAACATATTTACTCAAATGGTCAACCATTTAAAATGGTCAACCACTCCAAATGGTTTGGAGCCCAAACCTCCAAACAGTTTGCAAACTGTTTGGTGAAACCGTTTGGACCAAATGTTGAAACCATTTACAATAGATATTTGTGGAGGTGTGTGCTTATGATGATGTCATCATCATCAAGCTATAAACCCACGAAGCTTTCTGTGATTTTCCTAGTGATTACATCAATCAACCAACTAAAATTTAGGAAACAAAGAAAGAATCAACAATTGATGAAGATATGAAATTAATAACAAAGTTCAAGGGTTCAAGTTATATAACCCACCTTCAATTGAGCTTCAAAGCTTGGAGCTTCACATCAAAAATGGTGGAATAATCTTTTGCAACCCTTTCAAGGCTCGTCCTCAAGCTTTGGAGTGCAAAGATTGTCTAGGATTGAAGATGGAGTGAAATAGAGAAGAAATCATGCATTATTTTGTGATTTCCACCATGAATTCAAGGTGAAAGAAGGTCAAGAAGCTTACCAACAGGTTGGGGGTCGTCCTCCTATTTCTCCAAGATCCCTTGGTCGTTTTTGCAAGAAAGAAGTGAAAGTGGATTCGAAATTATCCCTTCACCTCAAAGATAAAGGAGCTTATATATGAATTTTATTGAAAATTCATTTAAGAGAGAGAAAGTAGGAATTATCTCCTCAACTTTCTTTACATATGCCCCCTTCTTTTCCTTAGGGACGAGGCTATCCTCTTTTCCTCTTATTCCTCTCAATTATCCACGTTTTAAATGAAAACAAACTAAGCACCTTAAATCATATTATAATAATATCCATAAGTGAGTGGATATTTCTTTTTCTTTTCTTAATGTGAGTGGGTTCTCCACTCACGTAGATATTTCATTTGCCTTTGCAAGGCACAAGTACGTCCACACATAAAAAAACTCAAACATTATAGTTCTGGTTGAAGGGCAATCCAATTAATGTAATTATTTTTGCATTAAATTGAATTAGGGTTTCAATTATGCTTAAATCTAGATTATTTTAATATCGAGATTCTCTCTCCTTCAAAATGATTCAAATGAGGTGCCCCTATCATTTGCTTTGCTATTCATGATGCCAAGAAATATTAGGGACTATTTTGAAGTGGTAATTTGCATATTGAACCCCAGGTTTTAGGTAAATTGCACATTACACCAAAATAGGGTTTTAATGCACAAGCATTGCTCAATAGGCTCTTTCTTGTTATTTAGGCTTGTAGAAGCCATACTACTACATCACACTCATTTCAATGATTGTTCAACACATGAGGAACATTGTATCATGTACAATTTTCAAGTTAACCCCTCAACTTGGGTAATTTGCACTTTAGTCCAAAACAAACAAAACATTGTTTCAACATTATTCAAAAAGGACTAAAATTGAATTATAAGTTCCTCTTGTGCCTTAATTACTTTTAGAGAGATAAGAGAGAGAATATAATCAACTTCATTAAGCAAAACATCTTGGGTTAAGCATAACCTGAGTCAGGATGTTACATTTATGCATTGGAATCCCTAGCTAACTAGATTTACTTGAAGTGTCCCCTGCTTTGATTCCCCTTCATTCTCCATCACTCTCCAAACCTCAATATATATATATATATATATATATATATATATAATGATGAGGAAACAAATTAGAACCCTAAAGAAGCTGCATTGCACCTTGCCTTAGACCTTGACCATCCCCCTCTATCATCCCTACAGAACCCCCACTATGCTAGTTGTCCAGTTCATCCATAGAGAACCCCTGACCACCAAGACTTCAGGGAAAGCTTTTCCTCACTTTCCTTAACCTCCGTAAACCATAGAAAACACCCAATTTCATAAGATCTTGACATGTAAGTGGGTTTACTATTTTGGGTTTCTTTGTTTCTATTTCACCGTCATGGATTTGATCCTTGCGACACAGCCTTTTTCAATGAGGTCCTGCCCTTCTCCACCTTCGTATAGGTACCTCAGATCCATCAACATGGTTAGTTGTGTCACCTGTTCATTATCTAATATTAGAGACCTTCCTGTGTCCCTCCTCTGATTTGACATGTCGGGGTGGGTCCATCCTTGGTTACCGACCGCCACAACTTGTGAGCCTTAGATCATCAAGTTTGTTCAGCCCTGAGGAAGGTGCCTAGAACTTGTGATTTTGATGAGAAGGTTTATAGTCTTGTCCCTAGTTGACAATATATTTCCATTGTTGATCAAAGACGAAGACCCATGGGTCATAATTGACATCTTTGCCCTTAATATGATTTCATTTTGTCATGCTTTTTTGTGGGTATTTTTGTCATAAGTTTTGATTGAGGTGAGCATTATACGATGGGGCATGTGATCTAGATGGCGTCCAGATAGTGGGCCAGGTCCTTGTACAATTGGCCACTGACCATGTTTTTAAGGACTTTATAAATCGTATGTTGTTTTACAATTGGTCAATATTTTGAATATTCGTATATAATTCATCTGATATTATATAATTTCATATACATACATATTGGAAAGATTTTTTGATAATGAAGTGGATTTGTAGGTTTTTAAACCCTAATTCCATCGTCTATGAAAATGTTTCCTTAAAAGCACCAAATTAGAGTTTAAGATTTTATTAAAGGTAATAATTAATATAAATCATGTAATTTTAAAAACTTAGGATTGAATTCATACCCAAAGGATTAAATTATGATTTTATTTGCTCCAGGTAAGTGGGTTATGCCACTCTACATATGTACATTTGTTGCATTGTATGCTATGTATGAGTTATGAATTATGCTTTCAATTTTAATTTCTATGCTTTAAATTATGCTCGTTATATAAATTTCTTGATGATTGATATATCATATGTCTTATTTTTGTCATGATCATTAAGATTACAGATTATGATTAATGAAGAATGGTTAATCGATCTAAATTTCATGTTTGAAGAGGGAGAAACAACATCATGTTAAAGATAAAGTTTAAGATTTAATTCATGTTTATGGAAATGTTAATGTTAAGATAAATGAAAATGAATCAGTTTTTATATGCTTCTTGAATCATGGACCTCAAGGGGTAATTATGGGCATTTGTGCCAATTATGGGCTTTTATTGCCAAATCAAGGGCATTTGTGCCAATTATGTGGTTTTTTAACCAAATCATGGGTATTTGTGCCAATTATGGGCTTTCCTAGAATGAACGACTTTCCTAGAAATCATGTTCTCTTACGTGAGAATCATAGAGAGATGCATATATTTACTACTCAATTCTTCATCTTATAAAATTCATGTAATCAAGTATACATAAGTCAAATACATGCCAAGATTTTTCTCCAGTCAAGTATGTATGCATATTTTTCAATTATTATAAAATATATAGTGCCGCTTAAGATGTATGTGTCTATTTTTGCATGGTCATGGGATGAGATGACCCTAAATCAAGGAGTAAAGGAATTTGAAGTGAGTGCTTTAAAGTAGAAGTTCCCAAGACTTAGCTAGTGGGGTTCTATCTACACCTTATAAGATCCTATATCAAGTTTCTAGAGAAGACTTATGCCTTAGATTTCTTCTACCTTTCATATATTAGATTGTAGTTAACAGATGATATAGTTACATTATAAGTTTTCTCTTCCAAAGAACAATGTATGAATCTATATTTCCAATTAATGCATTGTGTTTCATTTATCTTGTTACTATGTATATCATGTTTTGTAATGTTTCTCAAAGTCAAGTGACCTATGTTGTGGACAACATATGGTTTGCTTCCGCTGATATGTATGTACTTGGAGGGGTGTTACATAAATAATCCTACCATCTATATGATCTCATTGTTCAGGTCCTCAACTTGAATACATACGTCTTTGAGTAATGCCATTCTATAGAAATTAATTATGTTACATCATTATCTCATAACTGAATAAAACAGAATAAATTGGAAGATTTCCATCATTATTATTCAAATCATTTACAAGATATATCATTACAATCATCACATGATTGTCTCTCAATGCATACATAACGATAGACTCCCACTTGCACTTAGAGCCAATCACATCCCAAGTGATTCAACATGACCTTCATTCTTCTATTGCGGAAGTGCTTTTGCCAAGGGGTCAGCCACATTGGTTTTAGTTGGTACTTTGCAAATCTTTACATCCCCTCATTGTACAATCTCTCGTATGAGATGGAATTGTCATTGTATGTGCTTGGAACTCTAATGTGATATGGGTTCCTTAGCTTGTGTAATATATCTGTTGTTGTCACAATATATCTCAATTGCATTGTTGATGCTTGGAACCACCCCAAGTTCTAAGATGAACTTATTGATCCAAATAACATCCTTTGTTGTTAATATACTCCGTATCTAGAATAAATAATTGTTTCTTACTTGGAACTCCTCCATCTCACAGCTATGTGGTTGAGGAAAAACACAAATCCTGACTGTGATCTATAGTTTTCTTTGTCAGTTTGGAAGATTGCATTGATGTAACCCTTTACCACCAAATCTTCCTCTCCATCGTAGATAAGGAACTGATCCTTAGTTCTTCTCAAGTACTTAAGGATGTTCTTCAGAATAGTCTAGTAGGCATCATTGGGATATGATTGATATTTTTTTGTCATGCACAAGGCATATGAGACATCTATACAATTACATAACATTGCGTACATGCTAGATCTAATTGTAGATGCATCTGGAGTCCTATTCATGTGTTCCTTTTCTTCACCAGAACATCGACATTGAACCGTCGAGATAGTAACACCATGAGACATGGGAAAGCTTCCTCTCTTTGAGTCCTCCATGTTAAACCTCATCAACACTTTGTCAATGTATATGCTCTGACTTAGTTCAAGAAGCCTTCTATATCTATCTCTATAGATCTTGATTCCTAAGATATAGGATTCTTCGCCAAAAGTCCTTCATAGAGAATATATTTTCTTGCCAGGTTTTTACCATCCGTAAAGTAGGGATGCATTCCCCATCAATAGTATATCATCCACATAAAATTTGAGGAATACAATTATGCTTCCACTAACCTTCTTGTAAACACATGGTTCATCTTCAATTTGACTTAAGACAAACTATTTGAATGTTTCATCAAATAAAAAGTTCCACCTTTGAGATGCTTGCTTCAATCCATAGATTGACCTTTGTAGCTTCTAGATTTTATTTACATCCTTTGGATTTATAAAACCCTCAGGTTGTGTCATGTACACATCCTCAAGATGATTCATGTCAAGCAATGTGGTTTTAGAATCCATTTTCCAAATCTCATAGTCATAATATGTTGCAACAGAAAGCATGATCTTAATGGACTTAACCATGGCAACTGGAGAAAAGGTTTCATCATAGTCAACAACTTAGACTTTCCTAAAACCCTTTACAACCATTTGACCCTTGTCAATTTGTACATTATCGTCCTTGTAAGTCTTCTTATTGAAGACCCACTTGCACCTAATGGGTTTTACTATTGGTATGTATGACTAGTGAGCCAATAATGTGATGATTGTAATGGAATATCTTATAAATGGTTTGATTAATAATAAAGGAAAACGTCAAATTTATTATGTTTTATTCAGTTATGAGATAATGATGTAAAACTATAAATGTATAAAGAATGATATTACTCAATGACGTATGTGTTCGGGTTGAGGACCTAAACAAGGAGATCATGTGGATGTCAAGAGTATATGTATTCTTGTTATGTCCCTAGTCAGATGTTATTGTGGAAGGATAATAGACAACAATAACATTTAAGACTAGAATGTGAGTTGGCTGATGACAAAATCTCATTAGTCATGATATGTGATATCAGACCAAGTACATAGATACGAGTTAGAGAAGAGTCTATTAGACAGACCCACTCTAAGAGTGACACATGGAAACCATGATTGGTAGCCAGAGTCATCTCTCATAGTGATGATGGTGATTGTAGTTCTTAGACTTGAAATTACTGCACTCATCACATTTCATTCGGTGTACTTTGACATCATCCATCGTGATCCTGAATAAGGGTTGCCATAAAGGTGGTGCTTGGTTGTATTGTGACACATGGGAATGATTGTAAGTGTTGTAGATGGGATTTTTCCCTCTTACAGGAGTTTGATATCTTACCCAGTTGATAAGTGAGACTGAGAAATGCATGGCCATGCTGGTGTAAGTCAATATGTGATATTGAGCTTACACATATCTCAGACGATCCGCTCTAGTTCAAGTAACATGGATTGAATGTGTAAGAGGATGACGATTCCGTGCCTTGAGTTCAATATAGATATCAGAGACAAAGGAACTACACAATCACTATAACACCAATTAAAGATTGTAGGCTGAGTTGTTATCCAACTTCTCCAATTACTTGGGTAGCAATGAAGTCATGCTAGATACCAATCATTGCTTGTGAAATCATAATATGAATATCATTGTCAACATAATTTGGACCCTATCAGGTGACACACATAGGATGTGATTGGAATAGGAGTATAATTGTGGATGTGATTGGATATGTTTTGAATCATATTGATTACTAAAATGTTTAGGTAATATATTAGATTAACATTGGAATATAATATGAGTTAATTGGTTTAAAAGTTTAATGAAATTAATTAGATTTAATTGTTAAGTCATCTGGCTAATCTTAAGCAATTGAGTAGATCCAGATGACAAAAATTAGTTAATCAATTAATATGATTAATTAATTCTAGAATATTCTTTTAATAGTTAATGAGCAGATTGTTTTAAATGTAACCACAACATTTTGTTTTATAGGGGATTTTAGGAAACCCTACCTCCTTCCTATGCTATTTATAGGGGCATGATGACTAGATTTGATAGATAAGTCTCTTGTACGTGAACCCTAGTTGTCATCATCCCTAAGAGAGAGAAGGAGAGCAACCGTGATGCGGACACGTATTCAAGCAGAAGGCTACTCCTTCCCTCTGGGTTGAGAAGCACAATTTGGAGTTTGATTCCATCACGTGGTTGATGTAGAGACACAGACGCTAAAGTGTCTACATTCAGAGGATGTCGACGACGATCATCTGTGCACACGAGGAGCGACGCACATCACCGCATGAAGGGATGCCACCAGAATTGCTTGTAGATGACGTATATCATGTGCACTCTCCTTCCAAATATGTTGTGATCGATGTAATGTTCTAGAGGGCATGTGGAGAAAATCTTTATTATTTCCATTACGCATGTTACCTTCACTAAACTTAACATTTACCCCTATAGGTGGATCCACCAAGGTCCAAACCTTTTTGGTGTACTTGGATTCCATCTCAAATCCCATGGCCTCAAGCCATTTCTGAGACTCTGGTCCCTTAGTATTTTCTAGGTAGGTAGTGGCTCATCATCAATGACCAACTCAATGCCTTCTTGAGTTCGAAGATAACCAAATCTATCTGCTCAAGGCAGGTCCTACAAGATCTGTGAGGTTCCTGTGTCACATGAGGAATTTGAGCTTCCATAACAATTTGTGACTCTCTATGTTTCTCTTGTACCTCTATAGATTCAATGATTTCTTGTTGGTCTCAAACCTCTTTGAGTTCTACCTTCCTCCCACAGATTCCTTTGGAAATGAATTCCTTTACTAGGAATGCAGCATATCTGACAACAAACACTATGTTGTCAAATGGTTTATACAAGTAGTATCCCTTAGTTTCTTTGGGATATATGAAAAAATAACATTTATCTTATCTAGGGACAAGCTTTTCAAGAAACATTTTCTTAACATAAGATTCAAACCCCCCAAATCCTCAAAATAGACATTTTGGAATGATTCCCAGTCCATATCTCATATGGTGTCTTTTGAACCGATTTAGATGGTATGTGGTTAAGTGTAAACATTATAGTTTCTAGAGCATAACCCCATAAGGAAGCCAAAAGATCAACAAAACTCATCGTTGATCACACCTTGTCTAGTAATGCACAATTCCTTGTTTCTGATACACCATTGTGTTTTGGTGTTCCAAGTGGAGTTCATTGTGATATGATACCACAGGCTCGTAGGAGGTCCTCAAAATCAATCATCTATGTTCATTTTGGCCTCTCTTTGCTCTATCCCATCACAAAAACATATGGTGGGGTGCTAAGTAGGTCGATCTGGGTCAACATTTTGTCTGCTATGTGGTTCTCGGAGATGGCATTGTAATTGAATATAAAGTAGTGGAAAATGTCTACACAACTGTACTGGAGAAATGGCTCAAGTATTCTCCACATCGATAAAAAAAAGTGCCTTATGTGATGCCTTGATGTTCCACAAACAAGATTACTCAAAACCAAACTACAGAAATAAAACTAAACATCCAATTTACTATGAAACATAGAAAATTAAAACTAATTGCAACGAACCACAAGAGTTGCAACATATTGCACATGAGTACACAAAATCCACATGTATTGCATATCACCTGCCCAAAACATTATACAAGATATTGTTCAATGGATCTCAAGACACATCATGTTACACATGATAACCTATTCATATACATATATGTCATCTCTATAAAACAATGAACGTAAAACCAAAACTTCATAACGATACATACAACAAAAACCTACCCAAGGACTCGAGTGTATAGGGATGACACATAGGATTCCACTTCCACACACAAGCAGCATATCCAACCTCTCACCAACTATTGGTCTTCTTGCTGCTCAGCACCAACAACACAATCTCTACTTCCTCATGATTGACCACTTAAAAGATGTGGAAACCCACGAGGTGAGGCCAAACATCCCAATGAGAGATATAAATCTCTGCCAATGTCTATTAAAGCACATATAAGCTAAGAAGGTAAAACAACATACTATGCAGTTTGAGAAGATTCAGCTAAATGATATGTACACAACAGGTGAAGCAGATTAAGCAGGACTAAGTAACTACCACAAAACAACATATCAAGTTATATTCTAAAAAGGAATATGAAGAACATGTATAACAGTTGACTTCTCTTACTGTCTTATAATTCAAGAAATTAGTAAAAAGATAAGGTAAAGGGGCTCAACCAATGTTATTCGTATTTGACCCTAAGCAAGAAACACTACACGTCTATATTATGTGTTTTATTATTGCCTCGAGGATTTGAGTCGTACCACCCAAATCCAACCAACCACTGCTAAGTCGAAGTCGGTGTCGTACAAGGTCAAATGGAAGAGTCAGAATCCATGACCTCTCTAAACCATTTGGTCAACACAAGAGAAACACCACAGAGACATACCCTTCAACTAAAAAAGATTACATATAGTCAACAAAATGATCGACTCACGTATGGCTATCCATATCATGAGGAGATCAGCTCATGCATGACCGTCTCACATAACCTGAAATTGTGAATGCAAGGAGATACCTCGACTTGCGCCCCCACATATTCAAAAATATGTGCTCCAAGTTATACTTGTTTCACCAATCCAACAATTTGAGATGACACTAGAAATATTCAATGGAACATGACACCTACATGATTAGGGTTCCATTTGATTAATTAGCCATTTGGGTGACTTTTAGTATCAATCAAGTTACAACTTATAAAACCAAAACAAACTCTAAAAGAGTGAGGGAAAAAGCACAACTCCAAAATATATCAAACACATAAGGTGTGATCGTAGTTACATCTCCATCACAACACTGTATAACTGCCATTGGTAAGGCCCTCACACATGTTGAACATCACTGTGGGACATCAATCCCAAATCACATCACTTGAAAGTGCCACCTCTCAATAGGCATTAAGCCATCACCAAGTCATAAGACATATCACATAAACCATGCATATAAATCGACCACATTATGATTGATCATTGTGTATAAACACCAACTTGGATCACATAACCATCACCACACCATATACAAGCCATGCCATTCATATCATCTCTAAGGTTAGGGGTTTATAAATGGAGAAGAGAAAACATCATAATCTTATAGTCATTTCAAGAGAGCAAAGCAACACATCAATCACCCTTGGATTAAGATTAGGGAACATGGTTAAGATTGACTAAGAATCCAACCAAACAGGCCCCTACGTGGTTCATTCATTATTCATATGAGTGCATTGATTATATGTTCAAGTATAGGCCCATTCATCACCCATGTGTTGTGACCACCATCATGGGTTCTCGACTGCAACCAACACCCCTGATGTCGTGACCGCGACACACCCAAGGGGATGGACAAATCTCGACCCAACAAGGTCTAGGGTTGCAACCACCCAAAACAAATATGTCGCGACCTCCAATCTCAAGGGGAACAACCTGATCAAAACAAAGGTTGTCTCAACCTCAAACCATGCCATGGGTCATGGTCAACAAAGATAGGTGTGATATAATGACCATGACAAGGGTAAGGTCACTACCATCATAAGTTCATATATCTCTTCTGAAATAGAAGCAAGGTCCTAACTAAATTAGGGAAGGTATCTCGACCAAATGCCAAACCATCACCTCGACTGATACAACAAAAATAACAAGATTTAGTGACCACCAACAATCAAGATACAACCAAGACAAAGGACCATCATCAAACCAAGACTAACCAAGGTCAAAACAGAAGCAAACAACTACTAAATAGAAGAGAACAATAAGGAACACCATCACCCTCAAGGAGGAAAACATCTTCCAAAAATGGGTTATCATAACCCTATAGTTTGCATCATGAGATCACCATAGAATGGGCCTCAAACAAGGAACACAACCACGTTTACACCACCAAAAAGAAACCCTAAATTCCATAAATCATCACAACACTCGTTCATCATTTGTGCAATCAAAACAAAGGTCAAGAAGTAGGAAAAGACCATCATTACACCATAAAGACCAAAATTGGGTACAAAACTAGGGTTTCAGATTGCATCCAAAACCGGCATGATCTCAACATCAACTGAGTTCTAGAATCTATCATCATCTACTTAGCATGTTAAGGAAACAAATAGCGAGAGAAAATAGTAACATGCATGTATGAAAGAGTGTAGAAATAGAGAGGGTAGATAGTTATATAACCCGCCTTAGGGAAGATTTCTCCATGAAAGGCACCTCCAAGCACACGATCCCAAGGGAGGATGAAGCTCCACTCTCATCCAAAAACAACCTCAAGAAAGAGAAGGCATCACAGTTAAATATTATCCAAGAAAAGAGAGCAAGAAGCCCATGATCGAACCAATGGAAAGAAGGGGGAAAAGAAAGAAGAAACTTCCTCTCACTTGGGTGTCACCTTATCAAAACCTTGCCTATGATCCCTTGTGAGGAGGAGTTTACTCTCAAGAACGATCACCATGTCAAAACTTGGTCTAAGGCTGAGAAAAGGGAAGAAGATGGGGTAGGAGATCTAAGGAAAACACCATACAGGAAAGGTAAACACTTACCAAGGTAAAGAATGGGAAAGAATCACCACAAGCACCACATGCAAGGTTAATCCTCCTTCAAGGCACCAAGAACAACACCTCCTTGCTCCATCAAGCTTCAAGGACGACCAATCAAGGAAGGAGAAGGAAGATGGAAAAAAAAGATAACTTTCATGGAGAGAAGAGGATTTATATACCAAAGGAGGAGAGAGATAGGGCAGGAGATGAGGTGTCAACAACATATGACTCCAAAGGAACACTTATCCACCCAAGAAACTAACATACAACAACTTAAAATACACATGCATGAGATGGTGATGCACTCTATGTTGGATCTCGAGCCACTTGGGTCACCCACATGGTCGTGGTCATGACCCACCAAGGATCTTTATTCATGGTTGCTACAGCAAAACCAAGTATCACTAGGTCAAGACAAAAGTTCACCCCACACACACCCTAGGTCAAAACCACTCCACACAAAGCAACTATCTTGACCCAAGATCAAAGAAACTCTCTAGCCCGTGACAACCACACCTAGGGGAGGTGTCTTGACCGTGACACCCACAAACCATGTCTATGGTCGTGATCTAGGTCGAGACAACCCACAAGGTGCACATGGTCAAGGTACACGAAACCCTAGAAAACCCTACTCACCACTAAGGGTGCCACCACTCGACCAATCCTCAACCAAGGCACTCCCAAGAACCACACTCTCTCTCAAGAATCCAAGAGAGATAAGGAATACTATAGAGGTGGCAAATTGCAAGATAACCCTGACAAATGAGTAATTTGCAATTTAGCCCAAAACAAGCACAAAAGCACAAACATTAACCAACCAAGCTCAAGGTGAAGAATTAAGCTCTCCACAAGCTCTAAGATCATCTTAAAAGATTTGAGCAAGGTTTTAAGCACTTAATCAACACAAATAAAATAGGGTTAGCCTAAAACACGAGTCAGTGGTCTTACATGCCATAAACCCCTAAGAAGGATTTCACACTTGAAATCCTAAGTGAAAAGAGACAGGTACTTCCTATTCATCTCTTCCTCAAGCTCCCACATGGATTCCTCAATGCCATGGTGATGACACAGAACCTTCACCAATAGGATGTCCTTCTTCTTCAGCTTCTTCACCCTTCTATCAAGGATCAACACGTGATCCTCCACATAGGACTCTTCCTCATCAAGATCCACCTCCATAGGTTGTAACACTATATTTGTATCTTAATGGAACTTCCTTAACATGTTCACATGAAACATTAGATGCAATCTATGCAACTCAGGTGGAAACTCCAACTTATAAGGCACCTTCCCTACACGTGCCACCACAAGGTAAGGTCCCATATACCTGGGAGCCAACTTATCCTTCTTCCCAAACCTCAAAAAACCCTTCCAAGGAGAGACCTTAAGATACACTATATTGCCCACTTGGAAATCCAACAATGTACGTCGTTATCTGCATATGAATTCTATCTATCGTGTGTTCTCTTCAACTATTCTTGAATCACTTTGGTTTTCTCTAGCGTCTGTTGCAAAAGTTCAGGACCAATAAGTTGGTATTCATTGGTATCATACGAAGACAATGGAGATCTACAACTTCTTCCATACCAGGCTTCATAATGTTCCATGTCATTGCTTCGCTGGTAATTATTATTATAAGAAAACTCTATCTAACAGAGGTGGATGTCCCAACTTCCCAGAAACTATAAGACACAAGCCCTCAATAGATCCTCCAAGGTCTGTATGGTCCTCTCATACTAATCGTCTGTCTGTGGGTGAAAGGTAATACTAAACCTCAACTGCATGCCCAAATATGTAGCAAGAACTCCCAAAAGTGACTCATAAATTGACGACCTCTATCTGACACTATGGTAGTTGGAACACCATGAAAACGCATTATCTCATCAACATATATCTAGGCAAGCTTCTCTATTGTATACATTGTCTTCACAGGAAGGAAATGGGATGACTTGGTCAACCTATCAACGATCATCCAAATGGAACCATGACCCTTGGCTATCTTAGGTAGACCAACCACAAAGTCCATAGTCACATGATCCCATTTCCACTGTGGTATAGGCAATGATTTTGATGTCCCTATAGGCTTCTAATGTTCCACCTTAACTTTCTGTCACACAACACACTTGGCCACAAACTCAGCTACATCCCATTTTGGACTAGGCCACCAATATAGATCCTTAAGGTTATGTTACATCTTAGTGCTACCTGGGTGCATAACATACATCAAAGAGTGAGCCTCCTCCAAAACCATCTTCCTTAAGTTGTCAACACCAAGAACCACGACTCTGTTGTGGTAGCAAACTGTCCCATTATCTACCTCATGGAAGCCATCATTCTTATCATTATCAAACTTCGATCGCATCTACCATATCACAATATCAAGATGTTGTGCCTCCCTAATCTGCTGCCTCAATGTGGGCTTTACTTGCATCTGTGCCAACAAACCTTTTAGGAAGGACACCTCTACCTTCACATTCATCTAACGTGAAGAGACCAACATGTCTCTCTTGTGTCACACCAAGGAACATAACTACATATGACCTACAGATGACGACAAAAAGACTTTCCGCTCAAAGAATCTATTATGACATTTCCCTTCCCCATATAGTAATCAATCATACAATCATAATCCTTGATTAATTCCATCAATCGTCGCTACCTCGTATTCAACTCCTACTATGAAAACATGTACTTCAAGTTCTTGTGATCTATGAAGATCTGACACTTCTCACCGTAAAGATAGTTCAAAGCATGGACCACTACAACTACCTCTAGATTATGGGTTGGGTAGTTCTCCTTGTGTTTCTTATGTTTTTTTGAAGTAAAAGAAATCATATTCTTGTCCTACATCAGTACGCAACCCAAACCATTCCTCGACCGCATCACAGAAGACTATATATACATTCCCTTATTCCGAAAGAACTAACACTGGCACACTAGTCAGCATCTCCATTAACACCTAGAAGGCACACTGACACTTGTCATCCTAGACGAAATGCACATCTTTCCTTCTCAGCTTCATTAGGGGTATCACCACTGAAATGAAGTTCTTGATGAACCTCCTGTAGTATCCTGCCAAAACCAGAAAAAAATAAAATTCCATCAATGTCTTCATCTACTCCCACTCTATCACAAATTCTACTTTCTTAAGGTCCACACAATCTCCTTCATCATATATCACATGTCCTAGGAAGGACACCTACTTCATCCAAAACTTGCCCTTGCTGAACTTGGTGTACAACGGATGTTGTCTCAATGTGGTCAACACTTGATGCAAATGTTTCTCATGTTGTTGGCTATCTCTAGAGTAGATCAAGATATCATCTATAAACACTACCATGAACTAGTTCAGATACAGTCAAAACACCATGTTCATCAGATCCATAAACGTTGGTGGCGCACTGGTTAGCCCAAAAAACATAACCTCAAACTTGTAATGACCATACCAAGTCCTAAACACAGACTGAGGTATGTCATCTGCCTTGATCCACAACTGATGATATCTTGATCTCAGATCTATCTTGGAGAACATGGTGGCTCCTCACAACTGGTCAAACAGGTCATCAATCTATGGCAAAGGATACTTATTCTTTATCATCACCTTATTCAACTTCCTATAGTCTATTCATAGCATCATGCATCCATCTTTCTTCTTTACAAACAACAGTAGAGCACCCCATGGTGACATACTAGTCCTGATAAAACCCTTCTCAAGAAACTCTTGCAACTATTTCTACAACTCTTCCATCTCAACTAGCGCCATCCTATACGGTCTCTGAGCTATCATTTGGGTACCAAGGACTAGATTGATCTCAAAATAAATCTCTCGAGGTGGGGGAACACCTGGAAACTCATTTGAAAATACATCCTCAAATTCACAGACAACCAGCACCTCCTAGATACTAGGACTCCTCACCTGCGCATTCATCACGTGCATAGAGAACACCTTTCATCCTTGCCACATCAGCTTCTCGGCCACCATTGGTGACACTAGACATGTCGAGATAAGTTTCCTATCTCCTTGGAAGATCCACATCTCTATGCCATCCTGAAACATAGCAACCTTGATACCACAGTCTAAGACCACATGATACTTCTCCAAGGTGTTCATTCCAAAGATCACATCGAATCTATGGATGTCTAGCGGTATAAGATCCACTTGAATGCTAGGTCCTGGAAAAGAAAGGATATAGGAAGCACTTCCTACAACTCTATGGAACCAACCAATGGGGTTTCTAAACAAAGGCTATCACATTTTTGTCTAACATGCAAAGAGATACTAGCAATCACTTCACAAGTGATAAAAGAGTGGGTCACACCCGAATCAACCAAGACAAATATAAAGCAAGAAGAAGACAAATCCAAATGAAATAACTCCATCTGACCTGTCACTACTTGCCGATTGACCACTCCTTTCGACTAACACATGGTAAAGAGTCTAGACGTCACCTGCTTACGTACCCATCCCCTAATGGCATGTCGTAACGAACAAGCATGCGATGCATGTCCACATCCTCACCCTCCTCCACTGTTGTGATGTTATCTTTGCAAGCCATGTTGACTCTTCCTCATCTGTTGGGTCACATCGTCATCCTTCATGGAACAAAAATGATTCATATCCCTATCTTGACCACACTTGTATCACATTCTATTCTCATAACATGGCCTTGACGACCCTATCATTGATACTAACACTGCATTGGTGGCTCCTGCCAACGGAAAACTATGACCTCTGCCTTTGATGGGTGACCACTGAGTCTATGCACCGTACCTCTACTGAGTTGGTGGTGTAGAATTTTTAGGCTTCTTGAAGCCTCCTGACCGCTACCCCTGGTACTGTACAAGCCTCTTCTGAGCACTCTTCTCTCACTTCTCAACCATCGAGCGCTCAATCCTCCTGATATACTCCACGAACATTGCAAACTTCTCACAATTCTCAAGCATTGCCACAACTATCGTCAGCTTATAGTTTAGGCCCTTCTCAAAATATTTGATCCTTTCCTCATCTATCACCACTATGTGAGGACAGAGCCTCAACAAGACAATGAATCTCACCTCATAGTCATTGATCATCATGAGTCCTTGTATGATCCTCTCAAACTGAGATATCTTATCATCAAGATAGGTATGCAAAAAGAGCATGTTGATAAAATCCCGCCTAAACTCCTCCCAACTAAACTCAACACCTGGACATTTCTCTTCCTCAATGGCCCACCAATGGCAAGTACTTCCCTTCAGAAGGTAAACTATGTGTTTGACCTTGTCAACCTCAGGGATGCTAAGGATCTTGAAAGCCTTCAAAAACTCCACCAACTAAAGATCCCCATCTCTTGGATGCTCTGTACAAACATACTCTATAGCTTCGACACACCTAAACATCTCAATGGTCTTCCCATAACCTGAGGATTCCACATTGGGGACTGTTTCTCTCGCTTGAGGAATGGGCATTCGGTCCACCAAATGTGTAACAGTGGCCATAAAATGCCTAAACATAGACTGATAGGCAGGGTATTCTAGCATGTCAGGGTCAAACTAGGGAACTTCATGTGTCCTCCCATCAACAAGATGCCTCACTACACCACCACCTAGTACAACAACACCACTCTTAGCAACAAGTTCTTTGTGTTCTCCAACCATCTTTTCAACTCTTCTGCTTCTTCTGTATAAGCAGAAGTGACTATAAGATAAACTGGATGAAACTAGAACATACACAACCCTAGTCCTATGTCCCTATAGACTCGGCTAACCTAAAGCTCTGATACCAGCCAAACATTGACGTTCTGATGTGCTACAAATGAGATTACTCAAAATCAAACTATAGAAATAAAATTAAACATCTAGGTTGCTACAAAACACATGAAATAAAAACTAATTGTAGTGAAACACAAGAGTTGCAACATATTGCACAGAAGTCCAAAAAAGCCACATGTATTGCATATCACCTACCCATAACATTATACAAGATATTGTTCACTGGCTGTCAAGCCACATCCTATTACACATGATAACTTGTTCATATACATATATGTCATCTCTTTACAACAACGGATGTAAAGTCAAAACTTCCTAATGATACATACAACAAACCCCCCCCCCCCAAGGACCTGAGTGTACAGGGATGACACGTAGGACTCTACTTCTACACACAAGCACCATATCCAACCTCTCAACAACTACTGGTCCACTTGCTTCTCAACACCAACAATAAGATCTCTACTTCCTCATACTCGACACCTAAAAGATAAGGGAACCCACGGGGTGAGACCAAACGTCCCAACAAGAGATATAACTCTCTTCCAAAATCTATTAAAGCACATATAAGAAAAAAAATAAAACAAAATACTATGTAGTTTGAGAAGATTCAGCTCAATGATATGTACACAAAAGGTAAAGTAGATTAAGTAGGACTATGCAACTATCGTTGAACAATAGGTCAAGTTAGATTATAAAAATAAATATGAAGAACATTTATAATATTTGACTTCTTTACCATCTTATAATTCAAGAAATTAGTTAAAATATAAGGCAAAGGGGATCAAGCAATGTTATTCCTACTTGACCCTAAGCAAGATACACTAAATGGATGTGTTGTGTATTTTATTATTGCCCCGAGGATTTGAGTCATACCACCCCAATCCAACCGACCACTGCTCAGTCAAAATCGGTGCCATACAAGGTCAAATGGAAGAGCTGGAATCCATGATCTCTCCACACCTCTTGGTCAGCATAAGAGAAACACCACATAGACATAGTATTCAACTTCAAAAGATGACATGTAGTCAACAGAGGGATTGGCTCACACATGGCCATCCATGCATAAACACCTAGACCACATTGGTACATGTAACATCGCTAGAAGAACAGGCTCACGCATAGCCATTCTTAAAAGAAGGAGTGGCTCACACATGGCTGTCTCACATAACCTAAAATTGTGGATGCAAGGAGATACCTCGACTTGTGCCCCCGCATATTAAAAAACATGCTCTCCGACTTATACTTGTTTCACCAATCTAGTAACTTGAGATGACACTGGAAAGGATCAATGGCACATGGCACCTACATGATTAGGGTTCCACATAATTAATTAGCCAATTGGGTGATTTTGAGCATCAATCAAGTTCCAACGTATAAAACCATAACAAAGACTTCAAGAGTAAGGGAAAGGGAACAAGTCTAGAAGATATCAAACACATAAGGGGTGATCTTAGTTACATCATCATCACAACACTATATAACTTCCATTCACAAGGCCCTCACAAATGTTACACATCACTGTGGGATGTCAATCCCAAATCACATCACTTGAGAGTGCCACCTTTCAATAGGCATTAAGCCATCACCAGGTCATAATACCTATCACATAAACCCTACATATGAATCACCACATTATGCTTCATCATTGTGTCTAAACACCAACCTAGATTACTTAACCATCACCACAACATATACAAGTTGTGACATTCATCTCACTTGCAAAGTTAGGGGTTTATAAATAGAGAAGAGAAAAAATCATAATATCATAGTCATTTAAAGAGAGAAAAGCAACACATCAATAACCAGTTGATTAAGATTAGGGAATACAATTAAGGTTGACTAGGAATCCAACCAAATAGAACCATACACAGTTTATTCATTATTCATACAAGTACATTGATTATATGTTCAAGTATAGGCCTGAACCATTTATCACCCATATGTCAGGACCACCCACTAACATGGGTCGTGACCACCATCATGGTGTCTTGACCGTGACCAACACCCCTGATGTCACGACTGGGACACACCCAAGGGTAAGGGGACACATCTTGACCCAAAAAGGGCTAGGGTTCTAACCACCAAAAGCAAACATGTCATGACCTCCAACCTCAAGGGGAACAACCTAACCAAAACAAAGGATGTTTCGAACTCAAACCACACCATGAGTTGCAATCAACAATGATAGGTATGATATCATGACAGCGATAAGGGTAAAGGTCACTAACATCATAAGTTCATACATCTCTCTGAAATAAAAGCAAGGTCCTAACTAAATCACGACAGGTATCTTGACCTAACGACAAACCATCATATCGACTGATACCACAAAAAGATTAAGTTATAATGACCACCAATGGTCAAGCTACAACTAAGACAAACGGCCATCGTCAAACCAGACTAACCAAGGTTGAAATAGAAGGAAACCATGGCTAAATAGAAGAGAAAACATCTTCCAAAAACTAGTTACCAAAACCCTAAAGTTTGTATCATAAGATAACCATAAAAAGGGCCTCAAACAAGGGATAGAAGCCACTTTTACACCACCAAAACGAATCCCTAAATTCCATAAAACATCAAGACACTCATTTTCATGCGTGCGATGAAAAAGAAGGTCAAGAGGTAGGAAAAGACCATCATTACACCACAAACACCAAAATCAGGTACAAAACTAGGGTTTCAGATTGCATCCAAGCCCGAAAAGATCTCAACATCAATCAAGTTTTAGAATCTATCATCATCTACTTGGCATATTAAGGAAACATTTAGTGAGAAAAAAAAGTAACATGCATGTATAAAACAGTGCACGAATGGAGAGGGTAGAGGGTTATATCACCCGCCGTAGGGAAGATTGCCCCATGAAAGGCAGCTCCAACCACACAATCCTAGGGGACGATTAAGCTCCACCAAAAAGCTCCACTCTCTTCCATAAAGCACCTCAAGATAGAGAAGGAATCACGGTTAAATATTATCCAACAAAAGAGAGCAAGAAGCCCATGTTCCAACCAAAGGAATGAAGAGGGAAAAGAGAGAAGGAACTTCCTCTAACTTGGTTGTCGCTTGTCAAAACATGGCCTATGACTCCTTGTGAGGAGTTTACTCTCAAAATCGACCACCATTTCAAAACATGGTCTAAGGATGAGAAAAGGGAAGAAGACGAGGTAGAAGATCCAAGGAAAACACCATAAAGGAAAGGTAAACACTTACCATGGTAAAGGACGGGCAAGAATCACCACACACACCACATGCAAGGTTGATCCTTCTTCAAGGCACCAAGAATAGAAATCCTTGCTCCACCAAGATTCAAGGACAACCAAGCAAGGATGGAGAAGGAAGATGTTCAACAAATATCACTTGCATGGAGAGGAGAGTTTATGTAGCAAAGAAGGAGAGAGATAGGGCAAGAGATGAGGTGTAACAAGATAGGACTCCAAAGGAACACTTGTTCACTTAAGAAACTAACATGCAACCACTTAAAACACACATGCATCAGCTGGTGATACACTCTATGTTAGGTCTTGACCCAATAGGGTCACCCACATGGTCGCAGTTGTGACCCACCAAGGATCTTCATCCATAGTCCCGACAACAACACCAAGCATCTAGGTCGAGACAAAAGGTTACCTGACACACACCCTAGGTTGAAACACTCCACACAAAGAAACTGTCTCAACCCAAGATCAAAAAATCTCTCTAGGTTAGGACAACCACACCTAGGGGTTCTGTCTCAACTGCAAAATCCACAAACCATGTATGTGGTCACGACCTAGGTTGAGACAACCCACAAGGTGCACAAGGTCTGCGTACACCAAGCCCTAGAAAACCCTACTCACCACTAAGGGTGCCACCACTCAACCAAGCCTCAACAAAGGAGCCCCTAAGCACCACAATCTCTCTCATGAATCTAAGAGAGAGAAGGAACACTCTATAGGTGGTAAATTGTAAAATAACTCTCACAAATGGGTAATTTGCAATTTAGCCCAAAATAAGCACAAAAGCAAAAACATTAACCAACCAAGCTCAAATTGGAGACTTAAATTCTGCATAAGTTCTAAGACCATCTCAAAATATTTGAGCAAGGTTATAAGCACTTAATCAAGCCAAATCAAATTGGGTTAGTGTAAAACACAGGTCATATGTCTTACACCTTCATACTTTTACCAAGTTGGTTTTGTACTTCATTCATGAAATCCTTCAAGTTTTCAAGAGTTTTTGACTTATTTTGTATCAAGTAAACATAACCATACCTACTGAAGTCATCAGTGAAGGTAATGAAGTATTGATAACCACTTCTAGCATTTTTCTAAAAGGGCCACATGAATCAGTATGTATGAGTCATAATAGATCACTATAACTCTCAGTCTTACCAGTGAAGGGAGTCTTTGTCATCTTACCCAACAAACAAGACTCACATGTCTCTATTGATTCAAAATCAAAGAGTCCAGATAACCATCTTTATGGAGTGTAGAATGTGATTCTCATTCATGTACCCTAGACAATAATGCCAAAGATATATTTTTTTTAGTTATCAATTTTTAAGCTTTTGGTATTTACATTATAAATGTTTTCTTTAGATCTAATAAATAAAGACCATAGTACATAGGGGAACTGCCGTAGAAGATCTCATCTTTTGAAATAGAACATTGACCATTCTTTATATGAAATTCATATTCATCCTTGTCCATACCAGATACAAAAATGATGTTTCTATTTATGGTAGGTATAAAATAGTTGTTCATTAACTCTATTACAAGCCCCGTGGGTATAGATAAATTATAGGTTCCAACTACAGTGGCAACAACTCTTGCTCCATTACAATGTGTTGTTAAACCTCACCCTTTCATAAAGGCTTACTTCTCTTAAGATCCTACTTATTTGAGAATATGTTAGATTCCCATCCGCTATCTAGTACCCAAGATGAAGAAGTAGACAAATTTATCTGAATAACATATACACTGAAGTGGAAATCTCTATCCCCAACTTCATCTTCCTAAATCCCTTCAGGTACAAAGGAAAAATTCTTCTTATACTTTTCTTTCTCCTTATTTTGAATGTTGAAGACTTAGACTTCAGTTTGGCTTCAAAATTAATCTTAACTTTGCTTTCTTCTTCAGACTCCACTCTATTAATCATCATTATAGACATGTCCTTCTTCATTCATTCTTTGACATTTATCAACATGCCAAACAACTCTGACAGTGGTATGGCCATGTTACTCAAGTAATAACATTCGATACACTGACTATATGATTCAAGCAACAATTATAGAATCATATTTTTGACCTATTCTTGGATCAAAGGGAATACCAGTTGTTTAAGACATTCCATGTGTCTAATCATATTGAGTACATGAGTTTCTATTGGATCTCCTTCTGTCATCTTGCACTCAAAGATATCCTTTGATACATTGTATCTTTCTTTCTTTGCATTATTTTGGTTCACGTTCTTAAGATGAGTTACCATCTCAAGAATCCCCTTGTATTCATATTGCTCATGCAACTCATAGTTCATGCATCATACCATAACGTGCTTAATTTCTAAGGCATTGTTGGTATGCTTCCACTAAGCATTCACCCATCCATAGGCGCATTAGAGTAGACTCTTCTGGCATTGGTTTATCTAGGACATAGAGCTTATTCTCATCATTGAGAACACTTTCAAAGTCTAAAACCAATCATGAAATTTTTTCCGATTATTTTTGTCCTTCTTTAGGACCCTGATCGCAAGATGATTTGTTTGCCAATTGATTCTATTAGAAAAATTTGCAATTTATCAAAACATTATTTATTTTTATTTGATTAATATAAAATTTGAGGTTGTTTAAGTAGGCACTTAATTAATTGTCACTTCCACTATTTTGGTCAAACTGATAGCCCTCACATGTCAATTAGGAATATTGCAGCGTACAATCTTTGAGTGAGCCAAGATCTATTTTTCATCAAATCATGAGTTAGCTTTGGCTGATCGCCCACAACTTGACTATTCAGGTAGGTAACTTTTATCAATTGCATCTAAATGCAACTCTTGGATAGATGGTATGTACAACTCCTTGTCATAGTCATTTGCATGCTTCAAGGTACTTAATCTCATTAGGATCACCTAGTTAAGTTTGACACAAAATCCAACATGATAGTAATGCATCCTACTATGGAAGGCCCACATCACTACCATCACATTTCTATGAGATGGACAGTGCACCACACTTTGACATTACCTATGCTTAGTCGATAAAGTTTTTCATGTGTGTTTCTTATGTAAAGAATCTAAGACTTAATATATTTGTTTGTGGGATTTTATATCTATATAAATACATATACATATCCAATCACCACATACTTATAGTATGTATCATATAAATACTACAACCACAAACACATATGAAATTATAAGACATAAGTTATGGTTATGGTCATTGTATTGTAATTCCTTGGAAACCACAAGGAATGACTACCACCAAAGGTCCGCATCATATGTAGCAACCTGTTGTTGATGAAGATATGTGCTCAAACCATTCTAGGTTGACCTATTTAACTCTTGAACTGATTAGTTTACATCTTGCTCGGTCAGTTGGTCTCTCATATCGGTCATCTAGGCTCTTATACACGGAACTTTTGGACACCTTCAGACGATCAATTGGGCCACCCGCTCGATTCGACTTTTCCTATCATTAGGCCTCCTCGATCCTCCAGCTAACCAGTTCTCCTTCCAAAATGGGTGTTTTATCTAGTGTAGAACTTCTTCTTTTCCATAACAAGAATTAAAACTATCTTATTTAGCATATTACATGGTAATACAAAAACCTTGACTTACGTTCGAGGGGAACATAGGAATGAAGAATTAATACTTTTACATATGAAAAAGGAGACAGAGGCTCGGCATACAAAATGAGATGTAAATAAGAATAAATCCATTGAACCAAGAGCACAAGATCTACAGGATTATTGGCCATAACCATGCTAACATCTACCACCAAAACCAACTTCTAAGGGGACACTTGTAAATTGCATATATCATACATATATATATATATATATATATATATATATATATATATATATATATATATATATATATATATATATTAGTTGGGGTCATATGTGGTATTTAATCAAATATGCACATTAGTTATTTTAAATATTCACATCGTATCCAGGTCCACTAAACAATAGGATCTTAAGACAATAGGTCCACCTACACATCAACTCGCCACACAAGTCACAACTATCCAGGTCCTTCAAGAGAATATGTCCACAACCTAAACAAAAGATTACGTGTGGTACACGTCAACACAAAATTCAAGAATATTGTACTGAGTATGCCTACGTGTCTTTTTATAGACATCTCATTACTAAGATTTCGTAATAATATAAAACTAATACTTGGCAATGGTAAACAAATATATGGTAAGAGAATACTTGAATAAAGATATATTTCTTAACAAAAGAGAACACTTGTTTTAAGCTCATTTTCCATTATGTGCTCGTGCATCTGCCTACCAATGGGATACATGCATTCAAGCCTTATGATCTACTTACCAAAGAGATAGATCCTTGTACATGTGAAATGCTTGCAAAAGATATGTATCACTCACTAGCACTATGCTTACCAAAGAGATATAGTGCTTTCATATAATGGAACATGTATATTATGTTTCATGTGTTCATAACAATAAGTATGGTAAATCAAGAAAGATATCATACAAAAACAATCATTTCATCCAATACCATATGCCAAGTATTTGTACACACATAATACAACCATACTGTATAATAAGACAAGTAAGAGGTAATGACGTACCTTGTGTTGGATCTAGGGCTCTAGAGGGGGGTGAATAGAGCTTCAAAAATTCTCACAAGATAGATTAGACCTTTAAATTATACCAAATTAAATCCAATAGCTTAAGTACAATTTGAAGTCCTAACTAACAAGAATAGCAAGGATGAGAGGAATTGATAGCAAGCACTTGACAGGGTCATGTAGAGTGGTTTCACTCTCTAAACTAGGAGAGAGTCAGTCCACTACCTACAGAGGTCAGCCTCTAGGACATTGCAAGTGCTTTTCTCTATATATTCACCAATAAGAGTTACAACACAAGACAACCAAAGGACTTACTCATCCAGTCACCAAGAGTCTTCCACCTTACCAAGGAGTTACCCACTTGCCAAGAATCTTCATCCTTCTTCTAAGGTTTTACCTACTCTTACACAAGTCTTTTTCCTTCAAAGACTTTTCTACTCTTCTTGGATCTTCAACTTTTTCCTTTTCCTTCACCTAGAGATGATCTTCACTTCTTCTTCAACCTTGAAGAAGAACAACAATAGCTCCACCTTCATTCAGAGTAACTTTCTTCACCTTTGCTTCATGGAGGAAAAGGGTAGAGAAGATGGACTAGATGAGAGCTTTACAAGCACAAGGAAGTATCTCTCTTACAACAAGCCTATATCACTCATGATTTACAATTGTATACTGAAAGAGAATTTTTACACAAGTCTAAACATGTA
Organism: Alisma plantago-aquatica; assembly: GCA_963693085.1. Lineage (NCBI taxonomy): Eukaryota > Viridiplantae > Streptophyta > Magnoliopsida > Alismatales > Alismataceae > Alisma > Alisma plantago-aquatica. The sequence continues at coordinate 1,546,596,975 of OY856409.1, forward strand.
TGCTAACTAGGATCTTAGACAATAGTTACAACCTGTACAACTTGCTCACATTCTACTCTTTTATTCCATGCTAGCTCTAAACCTAGAAAATATGAGAAACAAAAACATCAACATAAAGTTGGTATGTGGTAGTAAAAATGCTATACTATGTTGGCATATTGAAAATAGTTGAAAAGAGAATAAAGAGAGGAAAACATTACTTAAAGGCGGAAAATTAGGTAAACTCAAGTTATTAATCATATTTCAAATGAACATGCATTACTATGGTGGACTTAGCACAAACATAAATTATTTGGGCCCTATCCCCATTTACCTTGTACCATTAGGGATCTCCCTGCATACCTTGTACCATTAGGGAGGTGCTAGACAACATTAAATCTTTCCTTCTCTAATTGGGAGATTAATGAATACCATCAGTAACTACATTTCATTATTCATTCCCTTAATGTTCTTTGGTGTTCGGGCAAAATTGGCAATACACACAGATATACATCCGTCAATGTATCCAAATACATGCAAGCAGATACTTATAATTAACATCTAGAAAAAATAGGCATATAGTTCTATCCACGTACCTGATTTCAGATATTCCACACATATCCATGATCATCTAGATAATCTGGTCAGCACCTGATTTAAAGAAATTAATCATCATTAATATGTGTACATCTTATTCTTGGTAATTTTAGGTTCAAATTAGGGTTTAGGTCAAACCTAGGTTCAAACTAACCTAAAATTGTGTGTGGAATTTTTATACTGATCGGGAGGTCATTTTAGAGGTCTGGTCCAAATTTCATTTTTTTCTGACGATTGCACTATTTTCTAGAATTAAAATGAGGTTACAAACATGGAATTGGGTTATAATGAGAAATGGCCTACTATTTTGACATAATAGTCAAATTTGAGTTCATATTAAGTTTCCAAGTGATACTAGGGCTCAGTAGTATTTTTCTCATCTTTTATTTCCATCATTTGCTAATAATTCTAGTAAACCAATCCTAGAAAGAAGCATTACTGTCTAGATTAAAAACCATCAGTAACAATGTCCCAAATGTCTGATTTAGGGGTTCCATGATAAAGTATACATTAATCTAAGTTCATGGGTATTTTTAGGGAATTTATTTGCTGGGGGAGCTATTTTTATACATATTCCTAAGATATGGTATATTTCTATGAATTTAAAGCAATTACCTTTAGCGGCGGGTCCCACTACCTGAGAGGGAAGTCCATGATTGGTCCCCTCTGGCCCAAGTGAACTAGATGGCTTGTGATTTCTGGTCCTGATCTATCCTTGGCTCATCTCAGTCTTGCCCATGAGAGAGTTCCCAGGTGCAAAAGCTCATGCCTGTGTGTGTGTGAGCGCCGCCGTGAGAGGGAACTCTAGTGAGCAATTGATCGGTAGAGCCTTATCTTCAACATGAATCAAAGAGTCCAGAAGATCCACATAGGAACCAAGATCCACAACGGATAGTCCTGAAGGTGGTGAGTAGTCAGAATCATGGTGTCGATCTCTGAGTTTGAATTGGCAGCGGAGGAAGCACCATGAGGTTGGGGTTTTGCTCCCTGTGCATCTCCCTGCTCTGAAAGTAGGTCAAGAAGAACCAAGACCTCCCAAGAAACTTGGTTGTAGTTCCGGTTCATCGTAGGAAATCTGCAAACTCACTCAGATGAGGGGTGATGCAGTTGGATCCTCCAACCTAGACATGCTCCTCTCTAGACCTAAGCGGGATCATCTGATGAGTTGGGGCCTTTCAGGCACCGCCCAAGCATTGATTTAAGCTCGCCAACCTACTGGGATTTCCTCTCTTACTGTCACTGTGACGTCCCCGGATTTTCTAAAACTTAATCTGATGTGTGACGTCCAAATTGAAACCCTCACCTCAGCGAGAATCCCAATTTAAACATCCCACACTAGGCTAAGAAGAAGAAAATCAAGGGAGTCATAAGGAACATACATCAGTAGCACATGCACATGAACAATAAACAAACCAAAACACATGTTCACCATTCAACATATAATTACAACATGAATTGTTAGAACATTTGATATTACACATTGAACAGCAAACTATACATATACATGTGCTACAACTTAACAACAGGATCTTAAGACAACAGGTCCACCTGAACATCAGCTCGCCACACAACTCTCACTATCCTGGATCTTCAAGAGCATAACCACAACCTAAACAAAAAGATTACATGCGGTACACGTCAGCACAATATTTCATGAATATTGTACTGAGTACGCCTACGTGTCTTTTATTTACCTCTCATCATATCTTGGCAATAAGATAAAACTAATATACTTGGCAGTAACAGAAGAATATAAGAAAAGTGTATACTTGCACAAAGATATTCTTTAACAAAAGAGAACACATATTTTAATCTCATTTTTCCATTATATACTCCTGCATCCGCCTACCAATGGGATAGATGCTTTATGGCCTCATGATCCGCTTACCAAAGAGATAGATCATTTCATATGGTGATCCGCTTACCAAAGAGATAGATCACCTTTAAGCACTACGCTTACCAAAGAGATATAGTGCTTTCATATAATGGAACAGATATATTATGTTTCAAGTGATCATAGCCATAAGTATGGAAAATCAAGCAAGATATCATACAAGAACAATCATTTCATCCAATATCATATGCCAAGTATTTTACTACTCATGTAACACAAGCATATTGTATAATAAGCCAAGTAAGAGGTAATGGCGCACCTTGATCAAGAACAAACCTAATCATCAGATATCCCTCTTGTCAACTATATCTTTGGTTAAACCTGATCAAGACAAGACCATATACTATCATCAGGTTCTCATCATCTTGCATCTCATCTTAACCCTAATTATGTCCACTAGGGTTTCTCTTATCTCATTATAGTATTCTCATGGTTACTTGTATTCTTATCTTATGATTATCTCACTGATGTCATTTTCCAGATTACATCTTATTATTAAAGTTCATCATCTGAACATTAGGTTCCATATCCTTAATGTGCACATATTAGCCCTAGGTTGCATGATTAACCAAGATTATGGTTTCATAACATGTATTAATGGCCATCTTCATATAACTTGAATTCTGTTCATCATTATGATCTCATAATTAAAACTGAGGTTCCATATGCTGATATGAGCTTACACTGTAAATATCATCATTTATTGAGCATGCATGTATTTAATACATTTTATTTAGGGTTAAAAGCCCTAATTAGCCATATTAATCAAAAATATATAATTTCGTGCATCAACGTGATCATCATTGACATCAGGTGCATTATAAACCTTATTAAAGAGTTACTGATACATTCTCATAATATTAGGTCTTCATTTATTATTTATTAGGCATTAAAAGAGCATTTTACATCTTACATATTATCACTTATATTGATGCATCAAAAGCCTGATATTATTGTTCCATCTTATGTTATGCATTTTTCTGAGAATTTTGGTATATTGTTTGTATTTTTCTGATGAACAGGCTATTTACTGTGATTTAATGAAGAACTACATATTTCTGAGAATTATTGAAATTCATTACCTTGAATGGCCAATAGGAGGGCGCCACATGGCTCGTGAGTTGTCTTGTGCAAGCAGCCCACTAATTCCTGGACCCGCCTGGTCTGGTCCGGGTTCAGGGTTCTAGACCCGGTTCAATCCCTTCTTCTCAGTCTGGGACTCCCTTCCGACTCCTGCGCAACAACTGGGTTCTCCCCCAGACACAACGCCGCCGCCGCTCGAAGCCCGACGGAACCGTTCGTCCTCTTCTCGATCCATGCCACCATCATTGTTGAATCTCCAGCACGCGGACAACCACCAACACCTCCTCCTCCTTAGCTTCGTACTCCATCCTTCTACCCCACCGACTTTGCACGAGCACCGTCGTTGTCTTCCTCTCCTCTTGCGACGCAGCCACCACCTGGGATTCTCCTCTAGTGTGTCGAACTTCAGCCACCGGCTTCGTCTTCACGCAGCCCTTCTCGGATAGTATGGCTCCGCTCTTCCTCTGCAACGCGAGCAGCAGGCCATGATGGATGGCTACAAAAGCACCACCTTGAACACTGCAACGGAGGTCAGGGGGGGCGTCGACTCTTCCCAAGCGCCGCCAGGCTGACCACCAGGCCTCGATTCCGGCTGGGTCTCCAGAACGTGTTGCCTCTAGCATGCGATCAGCCACTGTGCTCCTCGTCGCAGACTTCTTGTGCTGCCGCCTCCATGTCCATGAGTCTCCATCGTTGAGGACTCAGTTGCCGTCTGCGACTGCTAACCTGGCGCCTCCTCCAGCTGTGCTCGGTGGTAAAGACGAGAGGGAAGACTGCTGTTCGTCTAGAATGAGGGGTCAATTAGGAGCTGGTCCCAATACGAATCCAACTGCCCAGTTGATGATCTCGGTCACTCACACGATCCATGAAGTAGTGGAGGAAGACGTGGCCTCGTCCTTCCCACGTTCTGTGGTTATACCTAAGGTAGGAGAATAGATGTGTGTCATCTGATCATCATCCAACGACCAAAAACTCTTCACACCATACTGAAACTGTGGCTTCTAAAGGTTGTAGCGTGCAGCCATTAGATCTGTGATCTAGGGCAGAAGACTGGCCATGCATGTCCGACCAACACAAGGGTGCGTGACATCCTATATTGATTAGCAACTTGGGTCCTCAAATCATCAAATAATAAAACATTATTTCCCAAATTTTAAACCTCCATAACTCTCTCTAGGATACTCCACTTATCACCAAATTTTAACCATTTCTTCCTCACTACTCAAGGTACCTTGTACTTGAATTTGGTGCCAAAATTGAATTGTTAGACCATTCAATTAAATTCTTCAAAAAGGCCTAAAAAGAGAAATCTTAACCATGATATCAACATCACATCAGCACACCTACTTTGTCAAAACCTTGCAACTCTCAATATTACTCAACCTTATGATTTTACTTATGTCATTGGATGATCAAGGACTCCAAAAGTCCACTCCATCACATCCTACACACCTTAAAGATATTTCGTCCTCGAAATTAAGCCATAAAAACCACTTTGTCACATCATATACATCTTAAAGGAACTTTCGTCCTCAAAAGTCAACAATATTTGTACTACACGGAAAACTATCATGTTTTCATCCACATGTAGGCACTATTCTATGTGTAACATATCCGCAAAGGTTACCTAGAACTATGTATTCAAAGCACTATTAGGGGGGGTTGACAACCATCTTGGGTGCACAAACACTCCATAGAAGGTCCAAACAAGGGTTTAGGAGCTTAAGTTATGTCATTACATATCTCATATGTTAAAGTCACTTCCTTATCTTTAGCCATGCGTTAGGGTTCCCAAATCATATTACCATGTTCAAAAGGAGTTACTAACGTTAACCCGTACATCGTGGGGTCATCATCATTCTATTGAGATATTTATTAGAACATGTTCAACATGAACATATGCCTTTTAGGAGGGCATTTACTATAGTTATCCCACCTTATCCATACAGATCGTATTGAGGTGTCATAATCTTTATGTTGTGCTAACATTATAATTACATTTTTCATCTTTATTAAGCACTAAGATTAACACCTCTTATAGCATGTTTCATTCACAGGTTCTATTTCATTGTTCATAATAAATTGCAACGTTTACTAGTGATTTTATCACAAGATTAACCAACACTATCACATTATCATCATTATTTTATGTATGTGGTTAACCATTTATACATAGAGATTTATTAAACCATCTCTAGGTCTCCATCTTATCATGTCTATATATCGTGTCTTGAGATTAGATCACATCTTAACTATATTATATCATGGTTGTGCTAACAACTCATACAAGTGGCTTGTGAAACATGTATCAAAACTTTATATAGTCCAAAAGAGGTTCCTCTAACCCATACCATGAGGGTAGTAACATGCTTAGTCTCTCTGAGCTAACTCAACTCTATGAGTATCTCATATGTACAAACTATATCTTACCTCTCGGTCTAGGGTTCTCAGGTATACCTCATTAGCACTAGAGATAGCCTTACAAGCTCAAGCCACATAAGCACAAACCAAAGCATGCTACAACATACTATACATAGGTCTTCTACCCATGAAACATGCTTACCCAAAACTCTCATATACATGCAACCACTACGCTTACCAAAGAGATATAGTGCTTTCATATAATGGAACAGATATATTATGTTTCAAGTGATCATAGCCATAAGTATGGAAAATCAAGCAAGATATCATACAAGAACAATCATTTCATCCAATATCATATGCCAAGTATTTTACTACTCATATAACTCAAGCATATTGTATAATAAGCCAAGTAAGAGGTAATGACGTACCTTGATCAAGAACAAACCTAATCATCAGATATCCCTCTTGTCAACTATATCTTTGGTTAAACCTGATCAAGACAAGACCATATACTATCATCAGGTTCTCATCATCTTGCATCTCATCTTAACCCTAATTATGTCCACTAGGGTTTCTCTTATCTCATTATAGTATTCTCATGGTTACTTGTATTCTTATCTTATGATTATCTCACTGATGTCATTTTCCAGATTACATCTTATTATTAAAGTTCATCATCTGAACATTAGGTTCCATATCCTTAATGTGCACATATTAGCCCTAGGTTGCATGATTAACCAAGATTATGGTTTCATAACATGTATTAATGGACATCTTCATATAACTTGAATTCTGTTCATCATTATGATCTCATAATTAAAACTGAGGTTCCATATGCTGATATGAGCTTACACTGTAAATATCATCATTTATTGAGCATGCATGTATTTAATACATTTTATTTAGGGTTAAAAGCCCTAATTAGCCATATTAATCAAAAATATATAATTTCGTGCATCAACGTGATCATCATTGACATCAGGTGCATTATAAACCTTATTAAAGAGTTACTGATACATTCTCATAATATTAGGTCTTCATTTATTATTTATTAGGCATTAAAAGAGCATTTTACATCTTACATATTATCACTTATATTGATGCATCAAAAGCCTGATATTATTGTTCCATCTTATGCTATGCATTTTTCTGAGCATTTTGGTATATTGTTTGTATTTTTCTGATGAACAGGCTATTTACTGTGATTTAATGAAGAACTACATATTTCTGAGAATTATTGAAATTCATTACCTTGAATGGCCAATAGGAGGGCGCCACATGGCTCGTGAGTTGTCTTGTGCAAGCGGCCCACTAATTCCTGGACCCGCCTGGTCTGGTCCGGGTTCAGGGTTCTAGACCCGGTTCAATCCCTTCTTCTCAGTCTGGGACTCCCTTCCGACTCCTGCGCAACAACTGGGTTCTCCCCCAGACACAACGCCGCCGCCGCTCGAAGCCCGACGGAACTGTTCGTCCTCTTCTCGATCCATGCCACCATCATTGTTGAATCTCCAGCACGCGGACAACCACCAACACCTCCTCCTCCTCAGCTTCGTACTCCATCCTTCTACTCCGCCGACTTTGCACGAGCACCGTCGTTGTCTTCCTCTCCTCTTGCGACACAGCCGCCACCTGGGATTCTCCTCTAGTGTGTCGAACTTCAGCCACCGACTTCGTCTTCACGCAGCCCTTCTCGGATAGTATGGCTCCGCTCTTCCTCTGCAATGTGAGCAGCATGCCATGATGGACGGCTACAAAAGCACCACCTTGAACACTGCAACGGAGGTCAGGGGGGGGCGTCGACTCTTCCCAAGCGCCGCTAGGCTGACCACCAGGCCTCGATTCCGGCTGGGTCTCCAGAACGTGTTGCCTCTAGCATGCGATCAGCCACTGTGCTCCTCCTCGCAGACTTCTTGTGCTGCCGCCTCCATGTCCATGAGTCTCCATCGTTGAGGACTCAGTTGCCATCTGCGACTGCTAACCTGGCGCCTCCTCCAGCTGTGCTCGGTGGTAAAGACGAGAGGGAAGACTGCTGTTCGTCTTGAATGAGGGGTCAATTAGGAGCTGGTCCCAATACGAATCCAACTGCCCAGTTGATGATCTCGGTCACTCACACGATCCATGAAGTAGTGGAGGAAGACGTGGCCTCGTCCTTCCCACGTTCTGTGGTTATACCTAAGGTAGGAGAATAGATGTGTGTCATCTGATCATCATCCAACGACCAAAAACTCTTCACACCATACTGAAACTGTGGCTTCTAAAGGTTGTAGCGTGCAGCCATTAGATCTGTGATCTAGGGCAGAAGACTGGCCATGCATGTCCGACCAACACAAGGGTGCGTGACATCCTATATTGATTAGCAACTTGGGTCCTCAAATCATCAAATAATAAAACATTATTTCCCAAATTGTAAACCTCCATAACTCTCTCTAGGATACTCCACTTATCACCAAATTTTAACCATTTCTTCCTCACTACTCAAGGTACCTTGTACTTGAATTTGGTGCCAAAATTGAATTGTTAGACCATTCAATTAAATTCTTCAAAAAGGCCTAAAAAGAGAAATCTTAACCATGATATCAACATCACATCAGCACACCTACTTTGTCAAAACCTTGCAACTCTCAATATTACTCAACCTTATGATTTTACTTATGTCATTGGATGATCAAGGACTCCAAAAGTCCACTCCATCACATCCTACACACCTTAAAGATATTTCGTCCTCGAAATTAAGCCATAAAAACCACTTTGTCACAGTCACCATCCCCCAACCATATTCTTCCTCCTCCATTGGCTCTGGCCTTAGTGCCAACAGGGGTGGTTCGGAGTAGCGGCAGAGCAGAGCAGCAGGAAAGGGGCATCCATCAAGGTATCGTTCCCTTTCCTATTCGCGACCTGGAGTGCCATCAGTGTGGGGTTGCACAACCTCTGGTCTAGCACAATGCCTCCAACCTAGCCAAATCTGAACTTGCCTCCGAAGAGCGTCGCAACTGGAAGAAGAGGAGGAAGATGGTCTCTAGCATTCTCTACAACAAGAGAGTGTCGAGGAGGGGTGTTGGGGAAGAAACTTTGTTAATGACTGACTTCAAATTCATGTTTTCCATCTTCAACGTGAGAACAATGGAGCTCAACCTCCATCCATCACCTACGAGTTGCAGAGGTGTATGGTGTGACTTGTCGTCTATGTTGGAAAGTGCTAGGAAATGATGACATGTATAAGATACCCCACAATCATCCCCTTTATCCGAGATATGTGGTGTTTGGTTATTGAGGCGGTCAGAATCTCCTTATGAACAAGTCGGAGGTTGAAGGAAGATAAAGTTAGGCCATTAAAAAACTTTGAGGGTTGGGGTTTGGCCCCCTCTCTCAACTTCATGCCACTCCTAATGCTTTTCCACCAAAAAGTCAGCTATTTCATGTGTGAAGGAGAGGCTGATAACTGAACTAATAGCCTATTTTCCAAATGAAATCTTAATTTCAATTTATGATATCTCCATATTCACCCATTGATATGACATGAGATTTTAACATTGGCTCCAAAACTACTCTATACAGCTTATGGACTCTTATTCTCTCAAAGGAACATATATCATTGAATTAAAACTTTAGAAAGATAATATTTACAATCTTAATCTAGGATTTTATGTGTAATTTAATCATTCTTTCATCTAGTTCCAATGGTTTACAAACGCCTAGAATCTAGGATATCACAAGGATCTAGCTCAAGCTCCAGTGAAGATGGAGAATGTCATTTTTCTCTCATGGTATCAACAAGTGAAGAGTCAAATGAGGTAAATCTACACTCTTTGGATAAGGAGTCTTTCATTGCTATTATTCAAGCTTCTTGTTCCTCTCTTAAGTCCTCTAAAAAGAACAAAAAAAACTTTCTAGAATTGTTGATAATTTGCATGTAAAGAAGGATGATCTTGAACATGTTAATATTTTCTTACAAGATAAAAATAATGCTTAGCTTACTAAAGTAGATGTTCTTAATCTTAAAAATGCTAGTTTTCTTGATAAGATTATATTTCTAGAAGCTAAAGCTCTTGCGCCTAGTTCTAGTAAAGAGCATACTTATATTGTGGATTCTCTCATGCTTGATATAGATGTTCTTAAAACTGAAAAGGAGGACAATGATTTATATTTTTTGCAAGGATTAGAATCTGACAATAGTGTTTATCTTTTGAAGATTGCTTTGCTTGAAAATGAAAATTCTCCCTTGCTTTCTAAATTCAATGCTCTTGAATCTTGTTCTAGTTCTACTATAAGAAATAATAATGTTGTTGCTTTTATATTGATAAAGATTCTTATATGACCAAAGCTCTTTTCTTATAAACTAATCTTTTGAATGCTAGAGATGATATCAATCGATTGTCTTCTACTATTACATCTCTTATGGATGATAATCATAGTTTGAGATCTTCTATGCAAAGATCCTTAGAAGATAAAAAGAATCTTAATAAAATCCTAGACCATATAACCAAAAAAATGGGTAGAGATAGTATTGGACTTGATACTAGCCAAAGGAACAACAAAGATAAAGGACCTTCAATTTTCAATGAAGAATCCACTAGTTCTGAGGCTAAGGAGATCATGTAATCATTAAAATGATGTTGGTCATTATTCTACATTTTTCCCTTTTGGGAAAGTTGTTGGATCTAGGGCTCTAGAGGGGGGTAAATAGAGCTACAAAATTTCTCACAAAATAGATTAGACCTTCAAATTATATCAAGTGAAACCAATAGCTTAAGGCAATTTGAAGTCCTATCTAATAAGCATCATAAGGATAGGAGAGATTGATAGAAGCACTTGACAAGGTGATATAGAGTGGTTCCACACTTCAAACTAGAAGTGAGTCAGTTCACAACCTAGAGAGGTCAACCTATAGGACTTTGCTAGTACATTTCTCAATATTATCACCAATATGAGTTACAACACAAGAGCACCAAAGGACTTACCCATCCAAGCACCAAGAGTAGTCCACCTTACCAAGGACTTACCCACATTGCCAAGAGTCTTCAGCCTTCACCAAGGTCTTACCCACTCTAGAACATGTCTTCGGCCTTCAAGAATTTTTCTACTCTTCTTGGATTTTTGGCCTTTTCCTTCTCCTTCACCTGGAAAAGATCACCACCTCTTCATCAACCTTGAAGAGGTACAACAACAACTCCTCCTTCACTCGGGGAAGCTTGCTTCACCTTTTCTTTATGGAGGAAAGGGATAGGGAAGTAGGAGTAGATGAGAGACTTACATGCATAAGAGTGGAGCTCTCTTACAATAGGACTAACTCACTCATAATCACAAAATTAAGTGTAAACTAGAGAGAAAAAGGGGCTCAAGGATTTCCAAGACACTCAACTATAGCTAGGACTTAGAGTAGCATGAATGAGAAACTTTGGAATGAACTCCAAGGGGTCCTATTTATAGTTGGGGATGCTCCCTTGAGTTGCAGATCACTTAGGGTCAGAATATAGCCATTTTCCTCAAGACAATGGATCTACTTTCACCCAAAACAACTCACCAAAAGTTATAATAACTTTTTCTACATTTTTCATATAGTACATTCGGTCAAGTTTCATTAAAGGTAACTCGACCAATCAACAAAAAGATAAAGCCAATTTTCAAACTATCAATCAAGTTTGTTATGGGGAACTCGATCGATCAGCTAAAATTGAATTTTCTCAGAGAGTCGGTCAGTCAAGTTCTGTGAGTGTACAACACGACCAATGGGTCATCTTCAGAAAATCCATCATGAGATCGGTTGAGCTTCCAACTCGACCGATGAACAGCCTCTAAGAAATTTTTGAAGTTGAATTTTGAGTGACTAAACCTTGGTATTTTGTGTCCCTCATATTTTTCTCATCTTAGTTATAAGTCATATATTACAAAAATCTTCTAAGGTCATTTGGAGTGATTTCCCAAAACGTGCACTTGCATTACTTTTGACTTGAACTTGAACAAGCTAGGGCTTGCGTAATTTGATCCTTTTCATGTACCTAATGCTTGAAATCAATCTTGAACAAACATAATAGATACATAGGAATGGAATGGTTAAGTCATTATCAAATATGGGAAATGTATAACTCTTAAGTCAACATTCTCTCCCTTTTGATAATGACAAACCATTCCTCAATCATATTGAAAAGGATATTGAAATTATGCATTTGCCTTGTGAATTGTAAGGGGATTCAAGATTAAAACAATGTGAATTTCTCCCCCTCAATCTACGCTTACCTTAACCTGCATAGTTAGTCTATCTACACAAAGCAACATAACACATGCATACTATATGGTCCTTTAGCAAGTCACATGATAAAGCATTTAATGAAGAAGAAAAGGATCACATAGGCAATAAAAACAATATGGTTGAGCTTCAAAAGCATTGAATTCTCTCCCCCTTTTGAAATTATCAAAAAGGAAGGGGGGTAGAAGAGCATAAAAATAGGTCTTCTCCAAGCACAACCAAGCATATATCCAAAACATGCAAAGCTCCAGAAACATACACCAAGCAGATACAAGAGAAACAAACAAGACAAGTCATAATCAAAATATGGTGCAAATAATTAAGATTACAACCCAGAATGCAAGTTCTCATAAGACAGCTACAAACCAAAGTGATGAAAACTAAGATGATAAAATAGTACAACTCAGATCATGAGCCCAAATGTTTCTAATAAAAAATAGCCTAGAAAGATATATACGATAAGCAAAATAGACTAAAAACTAAGAACAACTAGACATCTAGGTCCTCTATATCTACATCATCTACAACATCATCAACATCAGGCTCGTAATCATCATCTCCATTTGAAGATGTAACAACATCGCCTTCATCACTGGAGTCACCAACAAAGCCATCAGATCCATCATCATTAGATGTAGCACCATCATCCTCATCATTATCAGCATCCTCGTCAGCATCAACAACCTACTCATCAACTTGGTCTGACATCTCTTCATCGGTAGAGGAACCAAAACCATAACCGGGCCAACGAGCATTCTGATCATCCCATGACATACCTAGAGCATGGAGATCATTGGACTATGGGAAGGCAGGAGTAGAATCACCAAGGTTGTCAAGCAGTGTGGCCAAAGGGCCAGCAGGCAGAGGCAAGACAATGGGAGTAGGACCACCAACAGTAGAGGGTGTGGCATCAGTGGAAGGTGTAGGTGGATGGGCAGGGTAAAAGTGATTGTATGCATAGGATGCATAATAACCTCCTAGCTAGGGTTGGTAGGCTGGGTAGGGATGTGCACATGACATGTTCATGTTGAACATGATAGAACAAAAATCCTGATGTAGGTGCTCCTGGACCTAGAGGTTGTATGCATGTTGATGCATCATGTATCCTATGAGGGTTTCATTGGACATAAGAAATGAGGCACGGGCACATCAGGTAGGCTGAGGTGGCAGAGGTGCTAGGGTAGAGGTAGAGGTAACAACTTTGCAACTTGATATATGTCCTCTTAGCCTCTAGGTCTACGATCAAAGAGGGCATGAAAAGGGAAAGGATTCTGGGGAAGGAGGTGCTTATACCTATTTATAGCCTCATTTGAGATAAAGAGAGTATCATCAAAGAAGATGAAGCGAGAAGAGGATGAAGATGATGGTGCATTGGCAGGGGTGGCTCTCTTCCTCCTGTTGGAAGCCATGGAGATGATTAAGAGGTGAAAGAGAGAGAAAGAGCTAAGATGCACCACCAAAAAAGTCCACGGACCTAGGTTTAGCAAGGGTGGAGGTCTAGGAAGGTCAAGCTAGGTCGGGTTAGGGCTAGGTTAAGGAAGGGAAAGTCAAGGGTAGAGAGCTAAGGGCTAATGGAGGTGGAACCGGTGGACTTTTCTTTAGTTGAGAGGGAGAATAGTTGTTTGAACCCAACTTAAGAATGCTCTAGCCTAGCCATCGATTGAGTTCTGTGAACTCAGAAACTCGACCGATTGGCTTTTTAAAAAATCTCTCGACCATCGATCGGTGGTGTTGCCAACTCGACCGATGGTCAACCTGACCTAAAACCAAAAAACTTAATTTCTAGTCATTAGAGTGCTAATTATATTTTTTTTCTAGTACATTATGTATATTGAACATACTTAGGCACATATCACTCATAATTGGGTACTATTTTGCGATGAAACATGTGTTTGCAAAAAATACCCAAAAATAAGAGAAAAACAAGATAGAAAGAAAGATGATGAAAACATAGTTAAGACATATTGGATAGATAACAACTAGCTATAAGGCATATCAGATTCATTCAAACCAGTTATAAGCAACTTTGATCTAATAAATTTAAATTGCTCTATAGCTAGAGGTTTAGAGAAAATGTCTGCCAACTGATTTTCTGTGTCTACATGTGTGATATAGACATCCTTCTTGGCAATGTAATCATAGAGAAAATGATGATGAACCTCTATATGTTTAGCTCTACTATGCAAGATAGGATTATATGACAAGTTAATTGTACTAGTATTATCACAATGCATACGAGAAGCATCAAAATGAATGTTAAAGTCTTCAAGCATTTTCTTCATTCATAGGACCCGGGCACAACAACTCCCAAATGCAATGTACTCAACCTCGATGGTTGATAATGCCACTGTGCTCTATTTCTTGGAGAACCAAGACACCAAGCATGGTCCTAGGAGGAAATAATTGCCACTTGTGCACTTTCTATCAATCAAGCACCCTGCATAATCGACATCACTATAAGCAGTAAGAGTAAAGTTCCTTGACTTGGGATACCATAGTCCAAAATTTTGGGTTTTGGCTAAGTACCTTAAAATCCTCTTAATACCTATAAGATGTGATTTCTTAGTATTTGATTGAAAAAGAGCACACAAGCCAACACTAAACATTATATCAGGTCTAGTGGCAGTTAAGTAAAGTAAACTTCCAATCATACCTCTATAGAGCTTCACATCTACCTTCTCACCTTCTTCATCTTTATCAAGTTTGGCGGTGTTTGACATGGGTGTATCCATCGGTTTGGTGTTCTCCATCCCAAACCACTTAAGTAGTTCACTTGTGTACTTACCTTGGTTGATGAAGTTCCCATCTTTTGTTTTCTTGATTTGAAAATAAAGAAAGAACGTGAGTTCACCCATCATACTCATCTTGAATTCACTCTACATAAGATCACTAAATTCTTTGCAATGTTAGTTCTGCCAAAAATGATATCATCAACATATATTTGTATGATAAGAAAAATGTTAGAAGTGTTCTTTAGAAATAAGGAAGAATCCACTTTTCCCATGATATACCCATGATCTAACAAAAAGTTCTTTAATTTCTCATACCAAGCCTTTAGTGCTTGTTTGAGTCCATAGAGATCTTTTTGCAACAAATAAACATGGTTTGGTAAACTATCATATTCAAATCCCAGAGGTTGTGTAACATACACTTCCTCCTCAATTGTACCATTCACAAATGCACTTTTAACTTCCATTTGATATAGAAGAAAATATTTATAACTTGCAAAGGCAAGAAGCATACGAATGGACTCAAGTCTAGCTACAGGTGCATATGTCTCATCAAAATCTATAGCTTCTTGTTGATTGTAGCCTTGAGCCACTAACCTTTCTTTGTTCCTTACCACTTTGCTGCTTTCATCAAGCTTGTTGTCATAGACCCATTTAGTGCCAATGATCTTTCTATCACTTGGTCTAGGCACAAGGGTCCAAACTTTGTTCTTCTCAAAATTTTCCAACTCTTCTTGCATAGCTAGGATCCATTCTTAATCCCCAAGAGCTTCCTTGACATTCTTAGGCTCGAGTTGTGAGATGAAGGCATTATTGGATTTTTCTTTGTTGAATGCAGCCCACATTTTCACTCTTTCAAATGGATCACCTAAAATCAGCTTATTTGGACGATTCTTAGAAAATTGGGGGGTTGGATCCTTGTTCTCATCATCTTTGTCTTCTTCTTGAGTGACCACCTCTTTTCCCTTTTAGCTGCTGTTGATCTCTTTTAGAATTGGAATTACTTCACCTGCGTCATCTTCATTTGGAACAATATCCTTGGGAATAGAGGGGTTCGTCTCAATAAACTTTACATTTATGGATTCTTCTACTTTAGAAAAATCAACATTAAAAACTCTATAAGCCTTGCTAGTAGTGATATAGCCAAGAAAGAAAGCCTTGTAAGAATTCAGATCAAACTTGTCGACAAAATCTTTTGTATTCAAAACAAAACAAGGACATTTGAAAATATGGAAATACTTAATAGAAGGCTTCCTACCACGCCATAGCTCATAGGGGGCTTTCTTCAGTGAAGGATGAGTAAAAACTTAATTTTGAACAAAACATGAGGTACTGGTAGCTTCCGCCCAAAACTTCTTAGGAGTATCATACTCTAGAAGCATGGTCCTAGCCATCTCCTATAAAGACATATTCTTCCTCTCTATAACCCTATTTTGTTTAGGTGTTCGAGGTGAAGAAAAGTTATGTGCATAACCCGATTCTTGACAAAAATGCTCAAAAAGCTCATTTTCAAATTATCCTCGATGGTCACTATGGATGGAAATAATGCAGCAAGAAGCTTCATTCTCAATGCATTTACAAAAGCTCGAGCAAACATCAAGCATATCACTTTTAGATACAAGAAAGAAGGTCCAAGTATATCTAGAAAAATCATTAGCAATAATAAGACAATACATGGAACCACGAAGCGATTGAGTTCTCATTGGTCTAAATAGATTAATGTGAAGAAGCACAAGAGCTCTCTTGGTCCCAAGGACTCCTTTGGATTTGAACGAGGACTTGGTTTTCTTTCCTTGGGTACGAGGTTGGGATTCCTAATCCTTTTCAAAATCCAATTTGGGCAGTCCCTTGACCAAATCCTTTTTGCTCAACTTCTTCAACTGATGAATATTTACATGACCAAGCCTGTGGTTCCAAAGAGAAATATCATTTGAGTTTACTACTAGGCATCTACCAACAACAAGATTAATAGAGTCAAGAAAAATAACATAAAGATTACCATTTCTAGTTCCCTTATATATAACTTGGTTGGCGAGGGAATATTGAATCAAGCATTCAAAGGAAGTAAATAACACAAGGTAACCATTATCACATAGTTGACTAACACTAATTAAATTGTGACGTAGGCCATCCATGAAAAGAACATTCTTGATGCACAAGGATTCACCTACATCACCCTCACCTTTGACTTTACCTTTCTTATTGTCCCCAAAGGTGACTAATCCTCCTTTCTTTTTGGTGAAGTTGTTGAAATGTCTTATATCACCTGTCATATTCTTATTGTAGTCACTATCAACAATCCATCTTCCTTTTTCCTACAAGAAAGGAGAATGTCAGTTCCCAACTCAAACTTTGGGATCTGGAGTTAGCTTTGGGACCCATTTCATGTTTGGGTTGATCCCCTTTGGTTTGTAAGGAAAATAAGTGGAGTAATGATCATCACATTTGCAATAAGAACAATCTATAGCGATGTGATGCTCTCAATCACTAGTTCTTACCTTTGAGGAATTTCTATAGCGATGCTCTCAATCTATGGTTATCATTATTTAAGAAAATAATGGTAGATGATAAACTAGATATGTCATCCCTAGCATGTACAAGATCAGCCTCAAGTCATAAAGCTTTAGTTAAATATGAATACTTTTCAAGAGAGATGTAACAAACATTAACACTAGGCAATAAAGGTCTAGAGGATAGTTCATTCACTTGACCAAGTAACCTAGCATTTTCATATTTAAGAAATTGTATTTCATTAAGATAGACATCTCTCTCTTCTCTAGGAGCATCAATAAGGAGCATAAATTCAACATTTTCAGTTTTAATTATTTCAAGCTCTTTAAGGAAATTTTGGTTTTCTTCCTTAAGATTCTCAATGTCTTAAGGTACATACCATTCTCAACTTCAACCCCATTGTATTAGAGCTCAAGATCAAGGTATTTCCCTTGAAAATTATCAATACTCTCAAGATTTGTTTTCTCATTCAATTCAAGAATTTCAAGCTTAGCATATAGATCATCAATAATTTTTCCTAACCATTTTCTTTTAGATTTACATTTAGCAAAATATGAATACGTAGATAAAAGTATGTCACTAACAGCTTCCTTAGATAACTCATGCAAGCTTACATCACATACCTCACTTACCTCACCAATATCTTCACTAATAGAGGCCATGAGTGTAAGGTGGCACTCTCCATCTTCTTCAGAACTTGAGCTACTTGAAGATGAAGCTTCCAAAGCTACATTCTTGTGTCTCTTCTCCTTCTTATATTTTCTCTCCTTCTTGTATTCTTCTTCCTACTTTGATCTGCCCTTGTGGTGTGACTTTCTTGATCTAGGGCATTCACTCTTGTAGTGTCCCTTTTGCCCACACTTGTAGCATCTCAGAGTAGAAGAGGAGGAGGCTTGCTTTCCCTTGAAGTGTTTGCTCTTGATGTAGTTGGTTTCATGCTCACTAGGGCCTTCATCTTCACTAGACGAGGAGAGAAAAGTCCAGCAAGCAAGTTATTGTTGAAAGATGACAGCCTCCACTTGTGCTTTGAAAGCACTATCTTTGATCTTCTTTGCTTCTTTCTCTTCTTGCTTGACTTCTTCTTCTTTCTTGTCAAGCTTAGGCTCATGGGCTTGAAGGTTTCCAATGATCTCTTCAATTTGGATGTCACCAAGGCTCCTCACTTCTTTTATGGATGTGACCTTTGACTCCCATATCTTTAGTAGAGTGCCCAAGATCTTGGAGTTGATTATACCTCAATCCAAAGTGTTGCCCAATGCACCCATCCCATTTATGATGACATTGATTCTTGAGTACATCTCTGCAATCCCTTCTTTCTTACCCATCTTGAAGTTCTCTAGAAAGTTGTTCAACATGAAAATATTTGCCTCCTTGACTTGCTTTGTGCCTTCATAGGTCATGCACAATTTGTCCCATATCTCATAGGCGGTGTCCCAAGATGAGATCTGGTTGAACTCTATTTGGGTGAGGGCTGCATAGAGGATGCTTATGGCTTTCGCATTGGGTTGGGCTTCTTTGAGTGCAGCTTCACTCCATGTTGCAACATCTCCAGTTGGCTCCTTGTAAGGTGTGACCATCACCTTCCACATGTCACAGTTCATCCCTTGAATGTAGAACTGCATACGCCTCTTCCAATAGAGAAGTTGGTGCCATAAAAAACTGAAGGACACGTGGAGAAGCCTCCCTCTAGGTTGAGAGAACCAAGTAGGTTGTCACCCATCTTCTCATCTCATGGGAGATTGTTGGAGAAGATCCTTGGCTCAGATACCACCTGTTGGATCTAGGGCTCTAGAGGGGGGCGGGAATAGAGCTAAAAAATTTCTCACAAAACAGATTAGACCTTCAAATTATATCAAGTTGAAGCCAATATCTTAAGGCAAATTGAAGTCCTATCTAACAAGAATAGCAAGGATGAGAGAGATTGATAGCAAGCACTTGACAAGGTGATGTAGAGTGGTTGCACACTTCAAACTAGAAGTGAGCTACCTAGAGAGGTCAACCTCTAGGACATTATAAGTGCTTTTCTCTATATTATCACCAATATGAGTTACAACACAAGACCACCAAAGGACTTACCCATCCAAGCACCAAGAGTACTCCACCTTCCAAGGACTTACCCACATTTCCAAGAGTCTTCATCCTTCTGTGAGGTCTTACCCAGTCTAGCACATGTCTTCTGCCTTCAAGGACTTTTCTACTATTCTTAGATCTTTGGCCTAGGCATTCTCCTTCTCCTTCAACTAGAAAAGATCACCATCTCTTCATCAACCTTGAAGAGGCACAACAACAACTTCTCCTTCACTCAATGAAGCTTGCTTCACCTTTTCTTCATGGAGGAAAGGGATAGGGAAGTAGGAGTAGATGAGATCTTTACATGCACAAGGGTGGAGCTCTCTTACAATAGGCCTAACTCACTCATAATCATGAAATGAAGTGTAAACTAGAGAGAGAAAGGGGATCAAGGAGTTCCAACACACTCAACTATAGCTAGGACTTAGAGTAGCATGAATGAGCAGTCTTGGAATAAACTTCAAGGGGTCCTATTTATAGCTTGGGGTGCTCTCTTGAGTTGGGGCTCACTTAGGGTCAAAATATAACCATTTTCCTCAAGACAACAGATCTATTTTCACCCAAAACAACTCACCAATGGTTATAATCATTTTTTTGCATTTTTTGTACGATACATTTAGTCAAGTTTCAATAAAGGTAACTCAGCCGATCAATTAAAAGACAAAGCCAATTTTCAAAATATCAGTCGAGTTTGTTCTGGGGAACTCGACCAATGAGATAAAATTGAATTTTCTCAGAGAGTCAGTCAGTCGCATTTTGTGAGTGTACAACTCGACCAATGGGTCATCTTTAGAAAATCCATCATGGGATCGGTCGAGTTTCCAACTCGACCGATGAACAACCTGTGACAAATTTTCAAAGTTGACTTTTGAGTGATTAAACCTTGGTATTTTGTGTCCCTCATACTTTTCTCATCTTAGTTATAAGTCATATCATCAATACAAGTGATTACAAAAATCTTCTAAGGTTGTTTGGAGTGATTTCCCAAAAAGTGCACTTGCATTGCTTTTGACTTGAACTTGAACAAGCTAGTGCTTGTGTAATTTGATCCTTTTCATGTACCTAATGCCTAAAATCAATCTTGAACAAACATATTAGATACATAGGAATGGAATGGTTAAGTCATTATCAAAGTATGGGCAATGTGTAACTCTTAACTCAACAAAAGCACCCAAGACCAATAGGTCTTGGGTTGCTAGGCTAACCCCTTTGGACCCAAAAAGGATTGGGGACCATTTTGTCTTTCTTCTTGCAGGTCACTTGCTAATGGATTGACTTAAGCTATTGATTTTCAAATGGACTTATCAATCCACATAAAATAAGAAAGGCGATATGTGTATGGGGTGGAAACAAGTGGAAAAGAAATGGTAAGAATAGAGGTAATGCTATTATTTCTCATATCCAATCATAATGTGTTTTGCCAAGTTAGTATGCACTATAAATATGGTTTTTGAGTCAAAAGTGATATATTATGATTCTAATCACTTTCTTTCTCAAAAATTGTTTCTAATACTTTCAAAGTGCATTGCTAACTTGCTTACACATGTTCAGATACGGTTTATATTTTTACCATGTCTTTAAATATGTTTTTCTAAAATATATGTGTTTCTTGACAATAGTTGTTGTCGGTCAAGTTTTTCCTATAGGAAACTCAACCTACAAGAACCAATGAGTGTTGCCAACAACTGTTTTTAGTCGAGAAGCTCAACCAAGAAACTCGACAACACAATGCATAAAATATATAAATGGATTTTTGGCTGAGAATTTCCCTATCAACTAGACTTTCTCAACCAATAGCCTTATTCTATGGCAATCTCTTTGGTACATTATATATTCATATTGCCATGCTTTAAATTTCCTCTCTTTCTTACAAATCTATCTCTCTAATTGTTTCCTTTTTGGTATATCTATTTCTTGCAATTATATATCTTGAGTTGTTATGTAGGTTTTGATGATAATCTCTTTGGATCTCTTAGTTGTGTCTTAAATTGTTTCTGTTGTCCTCTAACCTGCTACATCTATCTAGTAGTATATATTTTGATACAACCTTGTTATTCTTAGTGGTAATCATACTTTGGTAATGATGCATACTTGTTAGTGATCTGTAACGACCCTCAAAATTCAGTCCCAAAAATCCTTGGTATTTAATAAAGGTGAAACCCTAAGTTGAAAGAATCCATTTTTCATATGATGACTTAAGTCGAGACCATGCTTAATTCGTAATACAAAATGAGCTAAATATGCAAAGTGGACCTTGAATTGAATCTTTTACATCAATACTTAGTCACATTAATGTCATGTATAACACACAAAAAACCTAACCCTAATTATGCAATGGTGACTAGTTGGGGTTGAATGCTAGTTTGGACCCACATACATGTATAATGCATCCCACTAATTAGTATATGAGTAGATAATGGAATAATAGAGCTTCCCTCAGATTTTGGTAATAAAATTCCTTTTCAATGATTATTAATGTGTTAATTACCCTAGGTATCTAATGACGTAAAACACATGTTTCCCTAACTCATATCCAAAATCTAATTGCATAATTGAATTCCTCATGGTTGAATTAGCTTGCCTACCTAATTTGGTTGAATTTTGATAATTCAAGATGCCCCAAATGTTAAGAGGAAGAAAGTAGGAGATAATGGCATTTGTTTGACTAATCAACTTGATAATACCCATAACTATCCTAAGATTTTTCCAAAATCTAGATGTGAGTGTGTCACACACATCTTGTGGAAATCGAGCTCTTTGTGAGCCTTCAGATCAGGATTTGAGGTTAGGGCCTTCATCCCCTACCTCCCACAGAGTCCGCGCGGAGGAGGGAAATAGGAACCTGATCCTTGCCCATTGATATCTCTCCCTCCTCAACCGTTTCTTATTGTGTCAACACCAATGGCTATGGGAGATCACCGCAAACCTAGAAAGCCCTAACTTGACCCCTATAAGTGCCCCTCACAAAAACTCCCAATTTACCTTCCTCTTCAATCGACGGCTCCACCATCCCCATGCCAAGTAGGTCCAACAGACCGAGATCTAGCTACACAGAGATCAACCATGGGGTATGAAGGATTCTCCTCTGCTGCCAATTTGGATCGAGATCAACTGAAGAACCACCAAATACTCAATCTACTCCGGCGGCGCCGACGAGCTCAAGCGGGATGATCAGTGCTTTTTAGTTTGATTCTTCTTCAGGTAACCATCACTACACCCTATTCTACAACTCCCTTATCTCCTTAGGGTGTCTGATCCACCCCATCTATCTACCCAAAAGTTAGGGTACAGGCCGGTAAAAGTCAACTTCCGGCCAGGCCTCTCAGCCACACTCGAACTACAAAAACTACCCAGACAACTATATTAGACCATCCTGAAGTAGACCAAACATCAAAATCTATGTTTAATCTCTATAGATCTACATGCCATGTTTAAGCCTTTTACTCTATTTTCTAGCAGATTGCAATGTCGTGTTTGAAGTTTCAATGACTTTTGGGTACTGCAAACCATTTCTTTAGATCCTTTTGGCCTCATGAACTCATTGGATGTGTCGGCTTACAAGAGTGTTCTCTCTCTCTCTCAGAGCTTTGTGTATCTTCAATTGGTGCACCATGGCAGAAGCTTGTTCTTGAACACTGACCACCATTTGATCTCCACCAAGGGTCTATGAGACCATAACCTTATAAGGGATTCAATGATATCGATTCCTAGTCCTTGTTTCCTTATTATTTGAGGCTTTGTTTCAAGATTCATTCAAGGTCCATTTCTCCTAGAAGGGTAGCTTGACGCCATGGATATTGAAGAAGAAACTAGCCTACACATTTACTATGTTACCCTCATAATGTCAATGTTTGTGTCATGCCACCATGGTCCTGCTTGACTTTTTTGTGTGAGTTTGATTTGATATAACCATTGGGTTGATTTTGACTCATTAACCCTGTGTTACGCCTAAAGTTGTGTGTGACATCGGAGGGCGGGATTGTCTATTTACATGACATGTATGTTGGTTCCTGCAATTTCTAGAAAATCATTTAAATGGTTTTCCCCTGATCCCTAATTGTTCAGAAACTCAAAAATCCACAACTAATTACCCTGACCGTAGAAAATTAAGTATAAGTACTCGTTGGAAAGATCTTGAGACAACGGATATCCCTAACCAATTATCAAACTTTTCTTCCAAACCCAACTTCCCCTATTTGCATTAGAAGCTCTAAATCTATGTAAATAATGTGTAATTAATTCAAGGTTATGCTAAAATATAGGAAACTAGGATTTGATCAGGAATCAGACTACAGTTAGAATCCTCCTCAGGCCAAGGTGAGTGGACCATGCACAATGAGTATAATTTTAGGGTTATGGGTTTATATTATTTGTTTATAGGTTATGATTACTCAATAAAGTGCAACTATGCTATTATTCAGTTTATGCTTATGAAAACCATGCAAATGCTATGAATTTATGTTTTATACTTCTTTGATGAATATGGTTTCTTTTGGAATACTATGAATCACTGACATGCTAATTGATCAAGAAATCATGATAACTATGTTCAAGTATAATAAATCATGTTATGTTGGTATAGTCCTCTCAATCATGTTATGTGAGCCTTAATTGGTCTTATGAACTTTGTGGGAGCATTATGTGAGCCTTGACCGGACTTATGTGAGCCTTAAATGGCCTTATGAGCTCTGTGGGTGCAAATTAGGAGAGTGATTATATCAACTCAAGTAAAAATCCATATTATTATGAAATCATGTTAAGTTAATCATGTTCTCATGTAATCATGTTAATAATTTTATCTAATTATGATCCAAGTTGTTCCTCATGTCAATTCAATTATAAGCTATTCTTTTTATATAACTACATAGTGCCACTCACATAGTTTTATGTTGCCTTGCATGGGCTGGGGGCAAGATGTCCGCAAAAGATGAAATCTTAGTTAAAATTAACAATTTTAGTTGTACTCTCCTTCTTTCCAAAAAATGATATGACAATGGATTATGGGTTCCGACACTCGGATGCTAATGTAGGCTTATGCACACGTGGAGTGTCGGTTGGGGTATTTACCCTCTTTTAAGACATACCACCTAACCATCGTGGCCAGATCGGACTTACACTAGGCTAGCATGATATGTGGGCAGTGTAGCCATCTTTTATGGGGTATAAAGATGAGATAAGCCAAAAGAAATTTTAAAATTTTCCAAAACATAGAAGAGTCAACTAAATTGCAACATAAGCTAGATTTCATTCATTTGTTTTGAAATTTTTTCATTGAAAGAGTGGTTGAAAATGCACTAAGAGCTTGACAAGGGAATCACGTATTCCAAATGATGTTGTGAAGTTGATTTACTCACAAAAATTGAAACCATTACATGTTTTAAGCAATCAAGGATGTGAAAGATGAATTTTCA
The DNA here is from genome assembly GCA_963693085.1 of Alisma plantago-aquatica. Lineage (NCBI taxonomy): Eukaryota > Viridiplantae > Streptophyta > Magnoliopsida > Alismatales > Alismataceae > Alisma > Alisma plantago-aquatica. Next base: position 1,546,621,857 of record OY856409.1, read on the forward strand.
GGCTAGAAGCATAAACTAGAGTTAAGCACATGTTGATGGCCAAAAGGTTTCATTTGATTAATGCATGCCTTTTACAATTTCCCCAAATGATATTTCTCATCAAAAGAGGACAATCAGTTAAGCATAGGAGTTCTATCCACATATAAAAGATAAACCTCATATCATACTAGATTTTCCACAAAAAGAGAAGAATTGAAAACAAAAGACTGAAATGTGAACACAAAATAAAACTAAATGACAAGAAGCAAATAACATGAAAGGGAAAAGCTAAAAGAACTAGGTTACAATCAAGTTGCTCCCCCCTAAGCTTGAAATCTGCAGTGTCCTCACTGCATAAGTCAAACTAAAAAGGTTGCAACCAGGTACCTCATCATGGTGGAAACATCAAAGTCCATGGAGGACCGATGCTCTGATTTGTAGCTGGAAATTGTTGTGCTAAAGATTTATGCCTCCTTGCAACTATGTCCTTGATTTGGGGCAAGCGAAATCACCTATGAGCTGCAACAAGAATAGTCTTTTGTGTTCCAATACTATTTGTCTTTTCATTCTTCTTTGAAGCATCATCAAAATATGAGTTGGGAAGAGTGTTCTCATTATAAAGTAATGTGTCATCTAGAATGTGAGGAGGAAGGATATGTGGCTTGCTTGAAGAATCAACATGTAGAGCATGTGTTGTAGCTTTCTCCCCTTTAGTTGAAACTTCATAATCATCATGGGTATCAACATCATCATACTTTGAAGGATATACCTCTATAACAACTCCATTCTTCAATGTCACCAGCCTGAAATATGTAGGATTCTAGTCCGGTGGACTAGGCAAGAAAGGTGGAAATGCTTCTTTGCTAAAAAGAGCTTGCTGGGTAATTTGTTTCTCCAAGATGTGTGCATGAGTGGTAATATTGTCCACCATAGAAGAGAGTTGGAAAATGGAACCCTTCATTGATTGTCTTTGTTGATGGAACTCCTCATTTTGCTGCATTTGAGTTGAAATAAATGTTGCAAGCATGGACTCTAATCTAGAAGTTACTTGTGGTTGTTGTGGCTGAATGAAATTTGGGTTTGCATTGATGTAGAAGTCTGGTGGAGTGTATCCCATTGGAGAATAAATAGAAGAAGCATAACATGTAGAAGATGAGTGTCCAAGAAACCCACATGAATCACAAATAATATTGGCTGCTTGAAATGGCTGTGAGCTTAGCTTATCAAACCTTTGTGATAAAGTGTCTATCTTTTCTGCAATTATGTCTATAACACCAACCGTGTGATATTCCCTTTGCTTTCTGGAAGTAGTATGTGAAAAGGATGGGTGGTAGCTTGTAGCCGAACTCCATTGGCAATGATTTGCTACCATATCTTCAATAATAGCATAGGCTTCTCTATAAGATTTGTTCGTTAGATCTCCATTTGCAGTTGCATCAATAGACATCCTTGTATTGTAGCACAAACCATTATAGAAAGATTGCAATAGAAGCCAATTGCTTAGACCATGATATGGAAAAAGATGTTGAAGATCTTTGAACCTCTCCCATGTATCATACAAGGTCTCTCCATACCTTTGAGAATAATTGATGAGTTGACTCCTTAGCTGCAAAGTTTTGCTAGGTGGAAAATATCTTGCCAAAAAGACCTTTAGAAGCTCCTCGCAAGTGATGATTGACTTCTTTGGCAAAGTATAGAGCCATTCCTTGGCTCTATCTTTAAGAGTGAATGGAAAAAGAATTAGGCGTATCCCATTAGTAGGAACACCATATATATTTATGGTTCTTAGCAACTGTAGAAATTCAGCAATGTGGAGGTTTGGATCCTCCATTGGTGTCCCTCCAAATGCATTCAGCTGTAGCAATTGTTTGATGGATGGGCTGATAGAAAACTCCTCTGTCTCAAATTCTGAAATATTAATAGGCCCACTCATGTGCATTGCAGCTATACCAAAGTAGTCCTTAAGAGGAAGGTCATCCTCCTTGACTAGTTCTTCCATGTGAATCCATAGGATTAGGTAGATGTGGCGTAGATGGTGGTGGTGTATGTTGTATGGATGTTGGTGGTGTATATGAGGGTATGGAAGAATGTGGTATGGTTGTTGGTGGTATATATGATGGTGGTGAATTAGGTGTGATTGATGGTGGTATGGATGAAGGATGTGTGGATGACGGTGGTGCATATGATGGTGACATGGATGATGGTTGTGTGGGTTGTGATTCCTCCATACATGTTTGGGTTTCACTCCTTCTTGCTCCATGAGGGCTGAAAATAGTGTGTTCATTTTCTAAATGTAAAGATATGCACGATTCAAGGATCTTTTTATGAACACCCCATATGCTCCTGCAAATAAACAAGGTGAGTGAGATATAAAAACAAACATGGAAGATACAACAAATTATGATGATCATGATGAATTATGATTTATGGATATGATGGTGGATATGAAGGTTGTGATCTAGTCTCATTTACTTATCAACAACTCTTACTCTAATAGGAATACCGATGCTCCCCGACAACGGCGCCAAAAACTTTTTGGTTGTTTACACTAATGAGTTTCAATCATTTAGAATGATCTTTTACTCAACCAGCTATTTCCCGCAAGTATACGAGAGTAGTTGTAGTCGAGGTCAAACACAAGGAGCATTGGTTAGCTAGGCGCAAGAGTTATGATTTTCAATAATCTAGATCGTTGTATACAAGATGATTGGATTAGAACAACTAAATTATAGATTTAAAATAAAACAGTAAATTATCACTTAAGAAAGGTTAAGATTCAGATTTGGAAGGATCTTAGACTTGGGATTTCACTATCACATCATAGCTTATATTAAAATATGAATTTAAACATGTTAATTAACTTGCAAAGGAGGTTTGTAGTCATCACTCACCTCTCAGTGAAGTGATGATGATTTTAACTCCATACATCAGTCTCGTGTATGTATTTCATTTCAAATCACAAACCTTGCTTCTCAACATAATCCCAGCCACTCTCACTGTGACGACCGTCTTGCAAAAATAGGATTAACTAATGTGGAAGCGAATTATTTGCAGCGGATTACTGAAAATCACTAAAAATTAAAACTTTTTGCAAGAAGATCCACAAACTGTGAAACTTTGACATAAAGAACCAAAGTAAGTTATTTACAAACTGATTCATCATTACATCTCTGTATCATTTCATCTCGAGAGTCATAACATTGTCAGCCCTGTTAAACTATGCATGAGCAGGATACAAAAATCTCGAGGCTTCAAGCCAAAATCTCAGATCAACATCAAACACTCTACTGACTCCTAGGACCTGAGAGTACAGAGACGACTCATAGGACTTTCTATATACAACTTGACAGCTCATATCCCCACCTGGGATTTACTGCTGTCCCTGCTACTGTTGCTGCTGCTCTTCCTCTGTAATAGGTTCCTTGCCTTTTCGTCGGCGGTTACCTAAAACTTTAATCCCACGGGGGTGAGACAATTATAAAAATTGTCCCAGCAAGAGATATAACTCTCCGCCAGTAACATTGTTATTGCAAATGATAGAATAACACTGAGCAGTAGAAATATAAACATTTATCAGCAGGTAATGCATTAGATAAACTAAATAGAGCAGCATTCTCTATGCAATCATTTCAGTTGTAACTTGAATAAGTAGCAAGTTATCCATTTAGGAAGAAATATAAAGATAATGTAAATCATTTATCCAACTAGAACATGTTAATCAATGTATTCTCAACCATTGATTCTCGTAGTTCAACCTTAAGCAAATATGCTACACGGCTGATTACATATTACAAACATACTTATGCCCTGAGGAGATGAGATATACCGCTCATACTCCAACCGACCACTGTGAAGTCGAAATCGGTACCATACATAGGTCATCAGAAGAGCCGGATTTCTATGACCTCATCCTCCTCAGTCAGTGTGAGGAACAACATACAGGACATCTCGTGTCTCCGCTATAATAGCTTTCCAGGGTATTCTGGCAACTTCACTATTAGAGTTACAGTGGCATTCTGTACTCTCTTCGCCATCGAGGGATTTCTTGTTTATCTCTCATCGATGCGACATTAACAACATTATCGGGAGATTAGTGATACATCATCCCGGCATATACATATAATGAAGAATTGAGAGATTTAGTGTTTATCTCACATCAATTCCTTCATTAGGGCGTAAGGATATTCGTGCCCATAACCCCCACATACTCAAAAGTATGCTCCCCAGGAGTTCCCTTAGGAAAACCTGTTTCACCATCACCTGACTACTGACGATGATGGATCTATGGTCAGGGCTCTACATGATATCATTTCACTTGATTATTTAAGTACATTACAACATTCTTTTAGCATCAGGCATGTTGTCAATCATATAACATTATAACATTTGCTATAAAGAATGAGTACTATTTCTATCAAGTTCATTTCATAGCTTTGCTCACATTGGGATCTCAATCCCTTATCATCTCATGATCATGATTCAAGAATATGGGTGTTCAAACCCTTAAATCATCAAGACACATGTTACCACTTTAGCAGGTAACTTATGCCATCAAGTCATCTAACAGTGTAAACATGATAAATGTAATGCAGGTATTTCACATGGCTCTTAAAGCCTATCAAACTCTTTTGTTACCTTTCACTAGGCAACATGGCATATCATTGCTTATAGAACTTATAAAGTGTTTTCAATACACAAGGCATCATAGCTCATACCTGACTATGTTCAATACCTCATGAAACCTGCATGATTAGTACAGATGATAACAACACATCAATTTTATATCAGTACAATGCAAAATAATGATAACATCACTATTCAAGGATTACCCCACTATGCCCTTACTAGGGTTAGGGTTTCCTTTTTAATTCAATTAGGGTAACCATTCCCTTAGCTCAATTAGGGTTAATAACTTATCCCTCATCTTCTATAAGATGAAGTTACTTCAACCTTGATTAATCTAAGTCAACTCAATCTTGAAAGAAGAATTGACATCATAGGATATGTCATTATATCAAGATCATTAAGAACTCAATCTCCCTTGGATTACATCATGTGATTGATTACATAAACCACTGACCTTCATCCAATTTGAGAGTTCATACTCTTTGGTTGATTACCTTCCAAGCGATCTTGGAATAGGTGAAACCATTTAGTAGGATAGTAATTGAAACCACTTAACAAAATTGAACTTCTGAAACTGTTTAAGCCTCATCTGATTTGGGATCGTTTGGTCCCAAACGGTCTTGAGACCGTTTGGTCCCAAACGGTCTTGAGACTGTTTGGACTCAAACGGTCCTGAGACCGTTTGGTCCAAACCACCTCAAAACCGAAAGGACCAAATATGGTTTCCATCAATCACATTGAATTAGGGTTTTCAATGTTGAACCCTTCAATCGATCTTGCACATGTTAGACACTAATCAATTGAGTTAATTAGATCAACCCTCAACTGATTTGATACTCAATTGACCCTCAATTGATCCTCAATTAGGGTTGGAATCAATTGAATTAGGGTTTAGAATCAATGAACCTTCAATATTCATCAATGTGTGACTAGTTACTTCATAACTATTGAACCACCATTCAAATGGGGTATGACCTGACCCCAAACGGTTTTGAGGTCGTTTGGATGACCTCCAAACGGTATTGAGACCGTTTGCCCATCATATCACTCAAAACCAAGCAATCCAATTAGGGTTTGGTTCATTGAAGTGCTCACCAAATCAGCAATTTATTGCAGATCAACTTGATATCTTTAGACCTTCAACCACTGAACTATACCCAACCCTAGACCTCCAAACGGTCTTGGGTGACCACCAAACGGTCTTGAGGTCGTTTGGATGACCTCCAAACGGTCTTGAGACCGTTTTCCCATCATATCACTCAAAACCAAGCAATCCAATTAGGGTTTGGTTCATTGAAGTGCTCACCAAATCAGCAATTTATTGCAGATCAACTTGATATCTTTAGATCTTTAACCACTGAACTATACCAAACCCTAGACCTCCAAACGGTCTTTGGTGACCACCAAACGGTCTTGAGACCGTTTGGATGAGCTCCAAACGGTCTTGAGACCGTTTGCCCATCCAACCTTTGGACTTTAGTGAAAAATCATCATGGATTGGTCTATGAAGTTGATCAACAAATCAGCACTACCTTGCAATATGATTAGTACCTTTGGACCTTCAATTGGTCAACTATACTTGAACCCAGACCTCCAAACGGTCTTGGGGTGATCCCCAAACGGTCTTGAGACCGTTTGGGCTAATCAACCCAAAATCTCAACTTAACTCATTGGAATTTCAGCACTGTTTTCAATTAGGGTTTGCCTAATTGATTGGCCTTCAACTCATGACTCATCTGGAATTAATCCATAAAATTTGGTGAGTCATTAGATCACATCATAAGGAACAGTAATCCCAAACGGTCAACGCTTGGTCAACGCACTCAAATGGTCTTGAGACCGTTTGCCCAAAAAGTTCAATTAAATCAGATTGAAAATCAGCACTTAATCCAATTAGGTTTCCCTAATTGATTAGGCTTCAACTCACGATTCCTTTGGAGTTAATCCCTCACATTTGGAGGGTTATTAATAAACATAATTATGAACAGGAATCCCAAACGGTAAACGCTTGGTCAACCATCTCAAGCGGTCTTGAGACCATTTGCTCAACCAGGTCAAGTTAATCAGGTTGAAAATCAGCACTTAATTCATTTCGATTTGCCTAATTTATTGGCCTTCAACCTATGATTCCTTTGGAGTTAACCCCTAAAATTTGGAGGGTCATTAGCCTACATAATTAGGAACGAGATTCCCAAACGTTCCACGCTTGGTCAACCATCTCAAATGGTCTTGAGACCGTTTTCCACCAAACGGTCTGCAAACTGTTTGGTCACCAAACGGTTTTGGTGAAACCGTTTGGTCCCAACCAATGAGATCATTTGCTCCCAAGATATTTGGTGAGGTTCTTGCTTATGATGATGTCATCATCATCGCCCTTCGTGCACCCAAGAACAGCAACCGTTCTTGATGGAATTTGCAGCAAAGAAGCAAAAGTTTATCAAATTGAAGAAATCAATCAACAAAGCATAGAAGATTGATGCAATAGCAATGTTTGAGGGTTTAAGTTATAAAACCCGCCTCAAATTTGATCTCCAAGCTCCAAGCTCCGTGGCTTTAATGGTGGATGGAGCTCCAGCAACTATCTAAGGTTCGTTCTTGAGCTTTTGGATGAAATGGATGGCTAGAAATGGAAATCGAGTGAAGAAAACCTAAAATCAATCATTGATTTAGGGTTTTCACCATGAATCCATGGTAGAAGATGATCAAACCTTACCTACAGGTGGTGTTCGTCCTTCTCCTGCTCCTGAGCTCTCCTTAGGTCGGCCAAAGAAAAAGGAATAAGGAAAAGGCTAAGGGAAACGTTCCTTATGTGTTATTGAAATAAGGTATATATAAAGAATATGTATATGGGTCTTTGATGAAAGAGAAAATGAATCATTTTCCTTAAATAAATTCCATACTAATTTCCCCCTAATCCTCCTACATTACTTGATCACGAAACCACCTTCAAACTTTCTTAAAATCTCTTCATTATCCAAGAATTAATGGAAAAGAAATTAAGCACCTTAATCCTTATTATATTAATATCCATATGTGAGTGGGTTTTCTTTTCCTTATAATAATGGTGAGTGGAATTTCACCTACTTATGATATTTTCGTTCCTTATCTTGGCAAAGGAACTATCATCCTTATTCAAAATTAACCCAAAACATTTTGGTTGAAAGCCCTTCAATTATTTTTATTCATTTTTTCCCTAAATTGAATTAGGGTTTCAATTAGGATTAAATCTTGATTATTTTAATGTCACGATTCTCTCTCCTCCAAGATAATTCAAATGAGGTGCCCATCTCATTTTCTTTGCTCTACTTGATGCCAAAGATTATTAGGGACCTTATTGAAGTGGTAATTTGCATATTGAACCCTAGGTTTTGGGTAAATTGCACTTTACACCAAAACTAGGTTTTAATGTACAAACTTTGCTTTATCAGCACTTTCTTGGTATTCAAGCTATCACAAGCCATACCTCTGCATCATCTTCATTCTTATGATGCATCAACACATGAGGAACTTATTATCATACACAATTTGCAATCTAACCCCTCAACTTGGGTAATTTGCACTTTACTCCAAAATTAACAAAACAATGTTTCAACATTATTCAAAAAGGACTGAAATTGAAATATGAGTTCCTCAAGAGCCTTAATTACATTTCAAAATTAACCACAAGCATCAAATCACATATTTAAGCAAAACACCTAGGGTTAGTTCATAACCCAGGTCAGGGATGTTACAAATTATCCACCCCTTACAAGGATTTCGTACCCGAAATCATTACAAAACATATTAAGAGAAAATAGCAGGGTATTTCCTTCTCATCTCTTCCTCTAGTTCCCATGTGGCTTCTTTAGTACCACGATGATTCCAGAGGACTTTCACAAGACTTATGTCTTTCTTTTTCAGCTTCTTGATTCTTCTATCAAGAATCAACACAGGTCCATCAACATATGATATATCATCATTAAGCTCAACCTCCATAGGCTGTAGAACCGTTTCTGTGTCAGGGTGACATTTCCTTAGCATGGAAATGTGGAACACTGGGTGTAACTTTTGCAATTCAGGTGGTAACTCCAGCTTATAAGCTACCTTTCCAACCCGTTCTATAATTGGATAAGGCCCCATAAATCTAGGAGCTAACTTTCCTTTCCTTCCAAATATAAGGACTCCTTTCCAAGGTGAGACCTTGAGGTATACTCTGTCTCCAACCTGGAATTCTAAAGGTCTACGACGCTTGTCATCATAGGATTTCTGCCTATCCTGTGCAGTCTTCAACTATTGTTGTATTATTTTAATATTCTCGGTGGTTTGCTGCACAAGATCAGGGCCCAAAGGTTGATATTCACCAGTTTCATACCAACATAGGGGAGATCTACAACGTCTACCATACAAAGCTTCATAAGGTGCCATGTCAATGCTGTGCTGATAGCTATTGTTGTAGGCAAACTCTATCAAGCTTAGATGTAGATCCCAACTTCCTGTAAACTGAAGGACACATGCCCTAAGCAAGTCCTCCAAGGTTTGTATTGTCCTCTCAGACTGTCCATCTGTTTGAGGATGGAAGGCTGTACTAAACCTTAATTGTGTGCCTAAGGCTTTATGAAGTCGCTCCCAAAAATGACTTGTAAACTGGGGACCTCTGTCAGAAACAATGGTAACTGGGACCCCATGCAGTCGCACTATGTCATCTACATATAGCTGTGCCAGCTTCTCAGCAGAATAGGTTGTTTTGACTGGTAAGAAGTGTGCTGTCTTTGTCAACCTATCAACTATTACCCAAATGGAATCATGACCTTTGGCTGTTCTGGGTAAACCAACCACAAAATCCATGGTCACATGATCCCATTTCCACTGTGGTATAGGCAGAGGCTGCAGTGTTCCTGCAGGCTTTTGGTGTTCAGCTTAACCTGTTGACACACTGGACACCGCATCACGAACTCAGCAACATTCTTCTTCAAACCAGGCCACCAATACATATCTTTCAAGTTATGATACATCTTGGTGCTTCCTGGATGCATAGCATACATAGAAGAATGAGCTTCTTCCAGGACTAACTTCCTTAAGTTATCAGCATCATGTACTATCATTCTACCATGATAACAGGCTACCTGATCATCTGAATCATATAAACCTTCTCGTTTCTCACTACCATACTCTGATGTAATCTGCTGAACTACAGCATCAGATTGTTGTGCCTCCTTAATCTGTTGTCTCAGAGTAGGTTTTATGTGCATCTCAGCTAACAACCCGGCTAACAACGATACTTTAAGTTGTATGTTGTTTTGCCTCAAGGAGATAAGCATATCTCTCTTAGAGCACACTAAGGAGTTCAACTGTGTTTTATCTAGAGCTGGTGTTGCTGATTTTCTACTTAATGCATCAGCAACCACATTGGCTTTCCCTGGATGATAATCAATTGTACAATCATAGTCCTTGATTAATTCCATCCAGCGGCATTGCCTCATGTTAAGCTCATGCTGAGAAAAGATATACTTTAGGTTCTTGTGGTCTGTGAAAATCTGAGATGTTTCTCCATAGAGGTAATGTCTCCAGATCTTCAAGGCATGAACTACAACAGCTAGTTCTAGATCGTGTGTTGGATAATTCTCCTCGTGTTTCTTAAGCTGTCGGGAAGCAAAAGAAATCACTTGCTTATCCTGCATTAACACACATCCTAGTCTATTCTTAGAGGCATCACAGAAAACTATATACCCTTTCCCTTGCTCAGGTAACACCAATACAGGTGCACTAGTCAACCTTTCCTTCAACAACTGGAACGATTGTTGACACTTGTCATTCCACACAAAAGGAACATCCTTTCTGGTTAACTTGGTTAAGGGTAAGGCTATGGAACTGAAGTTCTTAATGAACCTCCGATAATAGCCTGCCAACCCTAAGAAACTACGAATCTCCGTTGGTGTCTTCGGTTGCTCCCACTGTAGAACATATTCTACCTTTTTAGGGTCAACACGAATACCTGAAGCAGATATTACATGTCCAAGGAAAGAAACTTCTGGTAGCCAGAACTCACATTTGCTAAACTTAGCATATAACTTATGCTTTCTTAGCAAAGTCAGAGCCTGACGAAGATGGTGCTCATGCTGCTGAGCATCTCTACTGTAGATCAGGATGTCATCTATAAAGACGACTACACATTGATCAAGAAAAGGTCGGAAGATTCTATTCATGAGTTCCATAAATGCAGCTGGTGCATTAGTTAGTCCAAATGACATAACTGTGAACTCATAGTGACCATACCTTTTCCTGAAGGCAGACTTAGGTATGTCACCCTCCTTAATACGTAATTGATGGTATCCCGACCTCAAATCTATCTTTGAGAAGATGGTTGCACCACGCAACTGGTCAAACAAATCATCAATCCTTGGCAGAGGATACTTATTCTTTATAGTCACTTTATTAAGTTGTCTGTAATCAATGCATAACCGCATTGACCCATCCTTCTTCTTAACAAAGAGGACCGGAGCACCCCAGGGTGAAGTACTTGGTCGGATAAAACCCTTCTCAAGCAACTCTTGTAGTTGTTTCTTGAGTTCTTCCATCTCAGCAGGCGCCATTCTATATGGTGTTTGTGCTATTGGTTGTGTGCCCGGGATTAGATTAATCTCAAAATCAATCTCTCGGGGTGGAGGTACACTTGGAAGTTCTTCAGGAAATACATCTTGAAATTCCCTGACTACAGGAACTTCAGCAGGATTAGGACTCTCCATGGTGGTATCTACCACATGGGCCAAGAATGCATAACATCCTTGCCTCATCATCTTCTCAGCTACCATGGCTGACACAAGGCAGGTTGGAAGGATCTTTCTGTCTCCTTGAAAGATCCATGTGTCACTGTTATCTGTAAACACAGCTTGCTTGGACTCACAATCCAAGACAACCTTGTACCTTTCTAAGGTGTCCATCCTAAGAATTATATCGAACCCATGCATCTCAAGTGGTATAAGATCCACTTGGATGTAATGTTCAGAAAAGGAAAGAATACAGGGAGAACATACTTCCCACAACATAGCAGATCCCATTAAAGGAGTTTCTAACAACAGACTATCTGCTCTATGACTTGTAGTCTTGTTGCAGTCAAGAATCACTCTCCGAGTGATAAAGGAATGAGTAGCTCCTGGATCAATTAAAACAGATACGATGCAGGATGTAGACATATCAGAATAAAATAGTTTCATCTGACCTGTCACAACCCGAGGGTTGATCACTGCATCAGGTGGATTCATCGCATAAAATCTCGTCGTTGCCTGTGGTTGATTTGGTGCTCGATGACTAGGTGCTGATGATCCAGCTTGGGACACTTGTCCACGTCCTCTAGCTCCACTTGGAAACTGCCTCCTTTGAGAACCTTACTGACTCTGCCTTTGAGGTTGAGTCACACTCACCTCTCGGGCTCTACAATCCTTCATCAGATGTCCCACCTTTCCACATATAAAACAACTTCTGATCCCCTGCTGTGGTCTGGATGGTCCTGTAACCGATACAGATGCTGAGCTGTGAGCTCTTTCTGGTGGTAAACTTCATCCTCTACCCCTATTTGACATCCACTGCGTCTGGGTATTGAATCTAGGTGGTGCCATTGGTGCAGAAAACCTCGGTTTCTTGAAACCTTTGGATGAAGATCCTCGGAACTGGGGGTACACCTTCTTGTTCTGGGTCTGTCTCTTCTCAGTCACAGACCTCTCTATCCTTCTAACAGACTCTACAAAAGTAGCAAATCTTTCCCTGTTCTCCAGAGCAGGCACAGGGGTGGTCAACTCAGCATTTAATCCTTTCTCAAAACGTCTGATCCTTTCTTCATCAGTGGTTGCCATATGCGGACAGAACCACAAAAGCTCCATGAACTTAGCCTCATACTCGCTAATGTTCATTGGTCCTTGTCTTAATCTCTCAAACTGAGAGATTTTCTCATCCATAAAGGTCTTAGGAAAGTATCTATTGACAAATTCTCGTCGAAATACTTCCCATGCAATCTCCACACCTGACCTTTTTCCCTCCTCTATGGTCCACCAGTGACCAGCACTCCCCTTAAGAAGGTACACAGCATGCCTGACCTTCTCAGCTTCTGGGATGTTAAGGATTCTAAAGGCCTTCTCTAGCTCAGTTAGCCACATGTCAGCATCTGCTGGGTCAGCTGTCCCAGCATATTCTGTGGCTCCAACTCAGTGAAGTCGTTCAAACGACTTGCCGACTCCTTGTCCTTCTTGATGAGTAGGTGCCCTGGGTGCAGGCATGGGCATCCTATCAGTCATATGTGTCATGGCAGTCATGAACTGCCCAAACATAGCTTGGAAGGCTGGATTCCGCATGTCAGCTGGGTTGAACTGGGGTGGTTCAGGCACATGCTCCTCCCTATGATGGTCACTTGCACCTCCTCCGTGTGCAGCGACACTACTTTCGGCAACATGTTCCTCGTGTGATCCAGACATATTTAGTTTTCTCTTCTCCTCCTATATGAGCAGAAGACACTATTAAGATATACTAGAAGACACTAGAACAGACTCAACAACCCTAGTCCTATGTCTCTGTAGACTCAGCGAACCTAGAGCTCTGATACCACTAAATTGTGACTACCGTCTCGCGAAAACAGGATTAACTAATGCGGAAGCGAATTATTTGCAGCGGATTACTGAAAATCACTAAAAAATAAAACTTTTTGCAAGAAGATCCACAAACTGTGAAACTTTGACATAAAGAACCAAAGTAAGTTATTTACAAACTGATTCATCATTACATCTCTGTATCATTTCATCTCGAGAGTCATAACATTGTCAGCCCTGTTAAACTATGCATGAGAAGGATACAAAAATCTCGAGGCTTCAAGCCAAAATCTCAGATCAACATCAAACACTCTACTGACTCCTAGGACCTGAGAGTACAGAGACGACTCATAGGACTTTCTATATACAACTTGACAGCTCATATCCCCACCTGGGATTTACTGCTGTCCCTGCTACTGATGCTGCTGCTCTTCCTCTGTAATAGGTTCCTTGCCTTTTCGTCGGCAGTTACCTAAAAATTTAATCCCACGGGGGTGAGACAATTATAAAAATTGTCCCAGCGAGAGATATAACTCTCCGCCAGTAACATTGTTATTGCAAATGATAAAATAACACTGAGCAGTAGAAATATAAACATTTATCAGCAGGTAATGCATTAGATAAACTAAATAGAGCAGCATTCTCTATGCAATCATTTCAGTTGTAACTTGAATAAGTAGCAAGTTATCCATTTAGGAAGAAATATAAAGATAATGTAAATCATTTATCCAACTAGAACATGTTAATCAATGTATTCTCAACCATTGATTCTCGTAGTTTAACCTTAAGCAAATATGCTACATGGCTGATTACATATTACAAACATACTTATGCCCTGAGGAGATGAGATATACCGCTCATACTCCAACCGACCACTGTGAAGTCGAAATCGGTACCATACATAGGTCATCAGAAGAGCCGGATTTCTATGACCTCATCCTCCTCAGTCAGTGTGAGGAACAACATACAGGACATCTCGTGTCTCTGCTATAATAGCTTTCCAGGGTATTCTGGCAACTTCACTATTAGAGTTACAGTGGCATTCTGTACTCTCTTCGCCATCGAGGGATTTCTTGTTTATCTCTCATCGATGCGGCATTAACAACATTATTGGGAGATTAGTGATACATCATCCCGGCATATACATATAATGAAGAATTGAGAGATTTAGTGTTTATCTCACATCAATTCTTTCATTAGGGCGTAAGGATATTCACGCCCATAACCCCCACATACTCAAAAGTATGCTCTCCAAGAGTTCCCTTAGGAAAACCTGTTTCACCATCACCTGACTACTGAGGATGATGGATCTATGGTCAGGGCTCTACATGATATCATTTCACTTGATTATTTAAGTACATTACAGCATTCTTTTAGCATCAGGCATGTTGTCAATCATATAACATTATAACATTTGCTATAAAGAATGAGTACTATTTCTATCAAGTTCATTTCACAACTTTGCTCACATTGGGATCTCAATCCCGTATCATCTCATCATCATGATTCAAGAATATGGGTTTTCAAACCCTTACATCATCAAGACACATGTTACCACTTTAGCAGGTAACTTAATGCCATCAAGTCATCTAACAGTGTAAACATGATAAATGTAATGCAGGTATTTCACATGGCTCTTAAAGCCTATCAAACTCTTTTGTTTCCTTTCACTAGGCAACATGGCATATCATTGCTTATAGAACTTATAAAGTGTTTTCAATACACAAGGCATCATAGCTCATACCTGACTATGTTCAATACCTCATGAAACCTGCATGATTAGTACAGATGATAACAACACATCAATTTTATATCAGTACAATGCAAAATAATGATAACATCACTATTCAAGGATTACCCCACTATGCCCTTAATAGGGTTAGGGTTTCCTTTTTAATTCAATTAGGGTAACCATTCCCTTATCTCAATTAGGGTTAATAACTTATCCCTCATCTTGTATAAGATGAAGTTACTTCAACCTTGATTAATCTAAGTCAACTCAATCTTGAAAGAAGAATTGACATCATAGGATATGTCATTATATCAAGATCATTAAGAACTCAATCTCCCTTGGATTACATCATGTGATTGATTACATAAACCACTGACCTTCATCCAATTTGAGAGTTCATACTCTTTGGTTGATTACCTTCCAAGCGATCTTGGAATAGGTGAAACCATTTAGTAGGATAGTAATTGAAACCACTTAACAAAATTGAACTTCTGAAACTGTTTAAGCCTCAACTGATTTGGGATCGTTTGGTCCCAAACGGTCTTGAGACCGTTTGGTCCCAAACGGTCTTGAGACCGTTTGGACCCAAACGGTCCTGAGACCGTTTGGTCCAAACCACCTCAAAACCGAAAGGACCAAATATGGTTTCCATCAATCACATTGAATTAGGGTTTTCAATGTTGAACCCTTCAATCGATCTTGCACATGTTAGACACTAATCAATTGAGTTAATTAGATCAACCCTCAACTGATTTGATACTCAATTGACCCTCAATTGATCCTCAATTACGGTTGGAATCAATTGAATTAGGGTTTAGAATCAATTAACCTTCAATATTCATCAATGTGTGACTAGTTACTTCATAACTATTGAACCACCATTCAAATGGGGTATGACCTGACCCCAAACGGTTTTGAGGTCGTTTGGATGACCTCCAAACGGTATTGAGACCGTTTGCCCATCATATCACTCAAAACCAAGCAATCCAATTAGGGTTTGGTTCATTGAAGTGCTCACCAAATCAGCAATTTATTGCAGATCAACTTGATATCTTTAGACCTTCAACCACTGAACTATACCCAACCCTAGACCTCCAAACGGTCTTGGGTGACCACCAAACGGTCTTGAGGTCGTTTGGATGACATCCAAACGGTCTTGAGACCGTTTTCCCATCATATCACTCAAAACCAAGCAATCCAATTAGGGTTTGGTTCATTGAAGTGCTCACCAAATCAACAA
This sequence comes from Alisma plantago-aquatica, assembly GCA_963693085.1. Lineage (NCBI taxonomy): Eukaryota > Viridiplantae > Streptophyta > Magnoliopsida > Alismatales > Alismataceae > Alisma > Alisma plantago-aquatica. Next base: position 1,546,637,986 of record OY856409.1, read on the forward strand.
TTTATTGCAGATCAACTTGATATCTTTAGATCTTTAACCACTGAACTATACCCAACCCTAGACCTCCGAACGGTCTTGGGTGACCACCAAACGGTCTTGAGACCTTTTGGATGAGCTCCAAACGGTCTTGAGACCATTTGCCCATCCAACCTTTGGACTTTAGTGAAAAATCATCATGGATTGGTCTATCAAGTTGATCAACAAATCAGCACTACCTTGCAATATGATTAGTACCTTTGGACCTTCAATTGGTCAACTATACTTGAACCCAGACCTCCAAACGGTCTTGGGGTGATCCCCAAACGGTCTTGAGACCATTTGGGCTAATCAACCCAAAATCTCAACTTAACTCATTGGAATTTCAGCACTGTTTTCAATTAGGGTTTGCCTAATTGATTGGCCTTCAACTCATGACTCGTTTGGAATTAATCCATAAAATTTGGTGAGTCATTATATCACATCATAATGAACAGTAATCCCAAACGTTCAATGCTTGGTCAACGCACTCAAACGGTCTTGAGACCGTTTGCCCAAAAAGTTCAATTAAATCAGATTGAAAATCAGCACTTAATCCAATTAGGTTTCCCTAATTGATTAGGCATCAACTCACGATTCCTTTGGAGTTAATCCCTCAAATTTGGAGGGTTATTAATAAACATAATTATGAACAGGAATCCCAAACGGTCAACGCTTGGTCAACCATCGCAAACGGTCTTGAGACCGTTTTCTCAACCAGGTCAAGTTAATCAGGTTGAAAATCAGCACTTAATTCAGTTCGATTTGCCTAATTGATTGACCTTCAACCTATGATTCCTTTGGAGTTAACCCCTCAGATTTGGAGGTTCATTATCCTACATAAGTAGGAACGAGATTCCCAAATGGTCCACGCTTGGTCAACCATCTCAAATGGTCTTGAGACCGTTTTCCACCAAACGGTCTGCAAACCGTTTGGTCACCAAATGGTTTTGGTGAAACCGTTTGGTCCCAACCAATGAGATCATTTGCTCCCAAGATATTTGGTGAGGTGCTTGCTTATGATGATGTAATCATCATCTTCCTTCGTGCACCCAAGCACAGCAACCGTTATTGATGGAATTTGCAGCAAAGAAGCAAAAGTTTATCAAATTGAAGAAATCAATCAACAAAGCATAGAAGATTGATGCAATAGCAATGTTTGAGGGTTTAAGTTATAAAACCCGCCTCAAATTTGATCTCCAAGCTCCAAGCTCCGTGGCTTTAATGGTGGATGGAGCTCCAGCAACTATCCAAGGTTCGTTCTTGAGCTTTTGGATGAAATGGATGGCTAGAAATGGAAATCGAGTGAAGAAAACCTAGAATCAATCATTGATTTAGGGTTTTCACCATGAATCCAAGGTAGAAGATGATTAAACCTTACCTACAGGTGGTGTTCGTCCTTCTCCTGCTCCTGAGCTCTCCTTAAGTCGGCCAAAGAAAAAGGAATAAGGAAAAGGCTAAGGGAAACGTTCCTTATGTGTTATTGAAATAAGGTATTTATAAAGAATATGTATATGGGTCTTTGATGAAAGAGAAAATGAATCATTTTCCTTAAATAAATTCCATACTAATTTCCCCCTAATCCTCCTCCATTACTTGATCACGAAACCACCTTCAAACTTTCGTAAAAGCTCTTCATTATCCAAGAATTAATGGAAAAGAAATTAAGCACCTTAATCCTTATTATATTAATATCCATATGTGAGTGGGTTTTCTTTTCCTTATAATAATGGTGAGTGGAATTTCACCTACTTAGGATATTTTCGTTCCTTATCTTGGCAAAGGAACGTCCATCCTTATTCAAAATTAACCCAAAACATTTTGGTTGAAAGCCCTTCAATTAGTTTTATTCATTTTTGCCCTAAATTGAATTAGGGTTTCAATAAGGATTAAATCTTGATTATTTTAATGTCACGATTCTCTCTCCTCCAAGATAATTCAAATGAGGTGCCCATCTCATTTTCTTTGCTCTAATTGATGCCAAATATTATTAGGGACCTTATTGAAGTGGTAATTTGCATATTGAACCCTAGGTTTTGGGTAAATTGCACTTTACACCAAAACTAGGTTTTAATGTACGAACTTTGCTTTATCAGCACTTTCTTGGTATTCAGGCTATCACAAGCCATACCTCTGCATCATCTTCATTCTTATGATGCATCAACACATGAGGAACTTATTATCATACACAATTTGCAATCTAACCCCTCAACTTGGGTAATTTGCACTTTAGTCCAAAATTAACAAAACAATGTTTCAACATTATTCAAAAAGGACTGAAATTGAAATATGAGTTCCTCAAGAGCCTTAATTACATTTCAAAAGTTAACCACAAGCATCAAATTACATATTTAAGCAAAACACCTAGGGTTAGTTCATAACCCAGGTCAGGGATGTTACACTCACGGTCAAGGACAAGTTGCCAAAAGAGTAACTCCATACTCTCGAACACATCTTCTCAGATTCTGAAAGAAAGTATAAAACATGCAAGTATGATGGCCAATCACACAAACAAGCATTTCAGATCTGAAACAACTCTTGGAATATGCAAGAAACTAACATTTAGTACAAAATCCATATGTTCGTACAAGCTATGACATGGGAGTTACTCTCCCATGCCCAAGAAAAAGAGTCTACTTGTCCATAATGATGTACAACAGAAAATGTGCAGAAATTTCAGAGTTAAACATGGTTTAGAGAAGGAAAAGCTAAGATATCCCAAGGTGTAACCAAAGGAAGGTAGAATTGCGACTTGAGGAAGAAATCCCACTTCTACAGCTGCTCCAAACTAGGCAAACTTCCCTCCCGAGAAGCTTTGTGGAGTGAAGAAGCTCTGCTGCACCTTGGAGAAGAAGCCTGGAGAAGAAGAGAGGAAGAATGGGGTTTCTTTGGCAAGAAACCACCTCCTTTCCCCTCAAAATGGCCCTCCTATGCTCTAGGATTGCTCTAGGATGAGAGAACTTCCACAAATGACCGGGCATAACCGCCCATTAAGTTCCCACTTCATTTTAAACAAAAACTCATATTTTTCAAAATACTGAAACTCCCAGTTGCACGTTGTGCACCAAAAGTGCATGTCGTGCAACTTTCCAGAAACTTTCAATTTGCTCCAGAATGCACTGTGCACGGCGTGTGCTAAAGAAATGCACGTCGTGCAACTTTCCAGAAACCTTTAGCTCCCAGGTGCACGACGTGCACTAAAGAAATGCACGCCGTGCAACTTTTCAAAAACTTTCAACTCCCAGGTGCACGTCGTGCAATTGCGTGCATGCCATGCACCTTTCCAGAACTTTAAGTCTGCTCAACTCTCCCAAGTGCATGGCGTGCACTGTTGGTACACGGCGTGCACTTAGCTATTCTAGGTTGTTGTGTATTCTGCTCACAACTTTTAGTGTGTAGGTCTGAATTACATGCCGTAAAAAGTGGTATTTGTGTAGTTTCAAACCCCAAAACATGTATATACTTGAGGAGTGATACAATAAGTGATAATATGATATATTCCTCATCATTTCATTGCAAAATATAGTACCTACAATCCAAACCATGAGACAAGTAAGAATAGCTAAAAATATAGAATCTAGCATGAATGAGAGTGATAATTGAGTCAAAACAACATGAATATGCAATAAAACATTATCCAAAAGATGATATGATTTGTGCACATCATCACCTTAATAGACTTCCTCAAGGTGAAACCTGAGATGTTCGTAGGAGAAGAAGAGTTGGATGTTGTGGGTAAGGTCGAGGCTTGGATCCGCAACCTGGAGCATTGCTTCCACGACTTGGACTATTCTGAAGAGTCCCGCATCAGGTTCGGGACTCACATGCTTAGAGGATCAGCTTGTGTTTGGTGGGAGAAATTTTGTGATGACAGAGATCCAAATGAAGAGTTCCTCACATGGAAGGAGTTTGTAGAGGCTTTCAAGAGCCACTGTGTGTCATAAGCGATGATGGATAAGAAGGAGTTAGAGTTCCTCCATCTGCAATAGCATGGTGAAATGACTATTACCTAGTACGCCATGAAGTTTCACATCGTCTAGAAGTACGAAACAGATATGACTGAGCTAAAGAGAGCCAAGAAGTTCATTCGAGGTCTCAAGGATGATCTCAGCTACTCGCTTTTTGGATAAGGCCATAAGATGATGCAAGGAGCTCTTGATGCAGAACTTGAGCTCGAGGATCACCTAGGGAGGTCTTGGAAGAAGAACTCCCATAATGAACAACGTCACCACCATGACCACAACAATTGGGACTGACACCACAATGATCACAAGAAGTGCAAGGCCCCTGAGGATCCCCCCGTTAGGGATGCATTCCCCAAGTGTGGAAAATCCCATGCAGGACCGTGAAGATTGGGCTTAGGTGTTTGCTTCTATTGTGGAGGAGAAGGACCCTTCAAGGATAAATGCCCTAGGTTAGCTGCGAAGAAAGGAGCAGACATAACCCTAACCCATGTCCCCTAGAGAAAAGGAAAGATAGGATTTTTTCTATGGCGGATGATGAAGGTAAGGTTTAGTTTTCAAATTACATTAGCAACTCATGCACTCATTAAGTTTTACCAATTACGTTAGATATAATGCAAAGGTTATCCATGTTAATACCATATCATGATTATGCTTAGTGTTGGCTTATGAAATGTTATGATCAGATAGTAAGTTAGGGTACATATATTTGAAACCCTAAGGTTGGTAGTACCTTAATATGACATGAAAATTTTTATGAAAAAATTTCTATAAGGTGGATAGGTTGTAACGACCCTCAAAATTTTGTCCCAAAAATCCTTGGTATTTAATAAAGGTGAAAACCTAAGTTGAAAGAATCCATTTTTCATATGATGACTTAAGTCGAGACCATGCTTAATTTGTAATCCAAAATGAGCTAAATATGCCAAGTGGACCTTGAATTGAATCTTTTACATCAGTACTTAGTCACATTAATGTCATGTATAATGCACAAAAACCTAACCCTAATTATGCAATGGTGACTAGTTGGGGTTGAATGCTATTTTGGACCCACATACATGTATAATGTATTCCACTAATTGGTATATGAGTAGATAATGGAATAATAGAGCTTCCCTCAGATTTTGGTAATAAAATTCCTTTTCAATGATTATTAATGTGTTAATTACCCTAAGTACCTAATGATGTAAAACACATGTTTCCCTAACTCATATTCAAAATCTAATTGGATAATTGAATTCCTCATGGTCGAATTAGCTTGCCTACCTAATTTGGTTGAATTTGGATAATTCAAGATGCCGCAAATGTTATTAGGAAGAAATTAGGAGATAATGGCATTTCTTTGACTAATCAACTTGATAATACCCGTAATTATGCTAAGATTTTTCCAAAATATGGATGTGAGTGCATACGCATAGCTTGTGGAAACTGGGCTCTTTGTGAGTTGTCAGATGGGGATCTGAGGGCAGGGCCTTCATCCCCTACCTCCCACAGAGTCCACACAGAGGAGGGAAATAGAAACCTAATCCCTGCCAATAGATACCTCTCCCTCCTCAATCATTTCTTATTATCTCAATGCCAATGGGTATGGGAGATTGCCGCAGACCAAGAAAACCCTAACTTGATCCCTATAAGCACCCCTCACAAAAACTCCCAATTTACCTTCCTCTTCAGTCGAAGGATCCCCCATCCCCAAGCCAAGTAGGTCCATCAGACAGAGATCTAGCTAGACAGAGAGCAAGCACGAGGTACAAAGGATTCTCCTCTACCACCAATTTGGATCGAGACCAACTGAAGAACTATTGAGGACTCAATCTACTCCAGCGACGCCGATGAGCTCGAGTGGGATGATTAGTGCTTTTCTGTTCAATTCTTCTTCAGGTAACCATCACTACACCCTGTTCTAGAACTCCCTTATCTCCTTATGGTGTATGATCCACCCCATCTATCTACCCACAAGCCAGGGTATAGGACGATGAAACTCAACTTCCGGCCAGGCCTCTCGGCCACACTCAAACTACATAAAACTACCCAGACAACTATATTAGACCATCCCAAAAGTAGAACAACCATTGAAATCTATGTTTTATATCTATGGATTAGCATGCCATGCTAGAGCCTTTTACTCTATTTCCTAGCAGATTGCAATGTTGTGTTTGAAGTTTCAATGGCTTTTGGGTACTACAAACCATTTCTTTAGATCCTTTTGGCCTCACGAACTCATTGGATGTGTTGGCTTACAAGAGTGTTCTCTCTCTCTCATAGGTTTGTCTATCTTCAGCTAGTGTGCCATGGCAGAAGCTTGTTCTTGAACACTAACCACCATTTGATCGCCACCAAGGGTTTATGAGACTGTAACCTTATAAGGGATTCAATGATATTGATTCCTAATCCACTACTACAGAACTGACCTTTGGCGTCAGTTATTTAAGGCCTTTGGTGACGGTTAAAAAGAGACACCTATGTGGGCGACGCTAAAAGGTGAACCCTCAGGCGTCGGTTTTAAAATCGACACCAAAACCTTTTGCGCCACCCAAAATGCACTAGAAGAGGAACTATAGGCATCGGTTATTAGTGGGAAAACCTACGCCAGAACCCTTCGCACCACAAAAAGGGTGCCAGTAGGGGCACTATAGGCGTCGGTTATTAGTAGGGCAACTGACGCCCAAACCCTTCGTGCCACAAAAGGGTGCCATGTAGGACACCATCGACGTCAGTTTCTTTTTAATAACTGACACCATATCACCTACCACCACGGCCGTGCTAGCCAACATGGCCGTGCTGGCCAGCACTATAATGACCCGTTTTCAAATTAGTCATCTAATTAGGGTTTACTTGGATGATTGTATGCTTAACTAAGTTGATCATTGTTTAAAGCTCGATTAGTGATGATACTTAATTTTTTATATTTTAAATATAATGAGAAGGTTTAATCATACTTTTATTCACATAATTAGGGTTAACATTTTAGAAACCCTAATCGGCCCAAATTAGGGTTTTGGTGATATATGAATACAGAATTTGATAAGTATAGTGTCTCACTAAATGATTTTTATTATTTTATGTGTAACTCTGATTTAATTCAAATTTGTATATGATTTGTATATATACAATTTGAACACTCTTGAAAATTTTCAGAATTTTATAATTTTCTGGACTTGTTGATCGGTCGCGTTTTCCTCAGGAAAAACTCAGCCGATCATGCTATACAGGCTTAATTATAGTAGTGTAGTATTTTATTTTTTATAATTTATTGGATTATCCAATTAAGCTAAAATTTTAAATAAAGTATGGATTGGAATCAATTAGCATTACCTCAACTGAAATTGGCACATGAACACTCGAAACTACCTCTCTTCTTGTCCCGAAACTTTAGACGTCAGTTTTAAACAACATATTAAATTTTAAGAATTTTTGGAAGAAGTTTTGTATCACAACAGAACCTTGATCGGTCGAGTTCTGAGAGAGACAAACTCGACCGACCAGATTATTCTGGAAAAATAAAAAAGACTGAAAAATGTTTATAATTAATTATTCCAAGCACCTTAATGAGTATATAGGACTCTATTACGACCCAAGAACCTCTCATTTCCGTCCAACACTTCATAGCTTTGTAATTCTTGAGAGAGGAGGGGATTTTAGGTTTTGGAGAATCTGAAGTGGAAATTTCAGATTTCTAGATTTTCTCTTTCCAAGGTTGGTAAATTCTGTATAGATCATAAATCTTTACTAGGTTTATTTGCTTCTATTCTCTCTTATGTATATAACTCATCACTTCCCTGATTTGGATCAAAAGAATCCAAATTTATCTCTTCTTTCATTCTTTCTTCTTCAATTCTTCTTCTTATAGGTTCTTGAGTGAAGAGGAGCAGGAAGATTCTGTTTTCTTGAAGCAAGGATTTGATTCAAGAATTAGCAGTAGTAGCTGGGCTACGAATTTCAGGTGTTTCACACCTGAGGTGAGTGTTTTTATCCCTCCTAAGCATTGTATTCATGTTCAAAGCCAAATTCTATCCGGCTAAAACAACCAGATACCTTGTTTATACATGTATGCGATTGGATTTGATTTGGGAAAGATATTGGGGAATCGAATTTTACTGATTTTGATTATTTCTAATCAATTGAAACTTGATTAGTTCTTGTTATATTGATTGAGGATGCATGGGTATTCTTATGGGTAGATGACTATGGTATTGCATGTGAATTTTGCATAAAAATATGCCCAATGGCCGATACGCTTGGAATTGAATTGACATGTATAAAGTCATATTTGAATTGTACTAGATTGTATTATACAAGTGTATTGTTGAATATTAATGGAGTTAAATGACCACATATCCTGATTAGGATTTGTGTTGAGGAAGTGAATCAAATGAGTCAATTAATCAATGTATACTTATGATTGATGAATGAAATGTGTGAGAATGGAAACTAGGGTTTCCATGTTTCTGAATAACCTTAATGAACCCTTGAGTCATGATTGGATTACTAAATGATATGATTCTTATGATATATTGAACTAAGGAATGACTTCTTGAAAACACTAAAAGTTTATTATTAAGAATATTATGAGTGATAAAACTAGAACTTGTATATGATGTTATAAATGTGATCAAATGTTGAAATCGAAGTTATAAATACTTCAATTGGATATGATGAGTCTTAGTAATATCACCTAAGTCTAATGTATTTGTTTTAGTATAATAAAGAATGATCATTTTTTATTATGGGAATGACATTAGTAGTTAATGACAAGGTACACTTATCTGAATATAAGAGACAATATGAACAAGATGTACTTAATGGTGATTGCAAGATAAAGATGAAACTAATGAAGATAGTATGGTGAAGTATTTTATCTTTTCTTTAATTACATATGAATTAACCCAAATTAAATTAAATATAGTAAGAATTGTACTTTGATAAATGTTATGTAGAAGAGAAGCATTGTATGTAAAGTGAATCAGGAAAGATTGGTCCAGATGATGTAATGAACATGAAATTAAAGAAGTTGAGACTACTGGCTATAAAATGATGGAAAAAGATAGGAATTAGTAGATGATTCTAAGAATGTAACTCTTACCCTAAAATGATGAGTTTGATGATACTAATGAATGGCAATCTCAAATGGGTGATTAAGAGATGTACATAACTGTAGTTGAATTCAACTAAATGATGAAACTCAAGTATTTGAATTGACTTACAAGAATGTGTTCTTGTATTGTGATTGTTTGATAGAATACTTGTATTATGAGAATGAACTATTTTGATGGAATTCAAATGATAATCAACATGTGTTGACTAGCAACCCCATATGAAGAATGTGAAATAAAAGAAGAAGAGAACTAAGTCTATTATGCATGTATATGCATGAAATTTATTTACATCTATTGAGATTAGATGGAATAAGAATATGTTGTATGATAAATCTATTCTGAGTATGAGGAATGATATATGATGTCTATATGCTTTTACTATAGCTAGTTCTAATGCCTCTACTAATATTTGTTAAGAATTGTGGTATACAATGAATTGATGAGGAATATGTTGAAATGGAATTTAATATGCACTCCTTACTTTGAGAAACCCTGATAAGGGTAAATGTTGCATAATGAGATTGTCTAGGGATGAAAGCCCACTGATGATGATAAAACCTTGATGGGGTAAATGATGGACAATAAGATTATGTCTTGTGTTGAAGGTCCACTATTGATGATTGCTATGAGTTGATGCAGAAGATAGAAATAATCATATTTGTTGCAATCTATATACTTATTATGCTTCTTGCTTTGATCATTGCCCTTATTGATAAACTTAATCTGTTTAATGTTATTATAAATACGTGAGATTACACATATATGATATATGATGTTTTGAATTCTTATAAGATGAGTAAAAGAGATTAATAACAAGTGAAATGATGGAACATATAGTTAGGTGCTCTAAACACTGTGAGTTTCCCCTGAGTACCACACTGGGGAAACAAAACAGATCTCCTTGTAGTAATCAATGAATTATGAGAAGGATTTCCGGAGTGTGGATCAAGACCTTAAGCCCCTATTTGGTTCGGGGCTGGCTTTATGCAAGCCTGTCTGTCTTGGACGAGTTTAGGCATGCTGGAGTCTAATTCTGTTTGGCAAACCAGTATGATTTTGTTTGGCAAACTAGTCTCATTCTGGGGGGCTGGACTCATTTCAGACTCATTTCAAGCTGATTATGTTTGGCTGTGCAGGCTGGGTTTAGTCTGATTCTGTTTGGGAACTGTAGGTAGGATTAGCTGAATCTGTCCTATTCTCACAGAACTGTTGTTAAAAATGTGGCCTTGTGACGCCGTTTAAACAGAAGTTTTAAAAAAGTAACTAAAATATGAAATTGGCAGTCAAGCTACATGAAATATGAAATTGCCCTAATATATTTTGTTCATAACATAAACAAATTACATTATCGTCAGTAAAAGCAACTGATAATAATCATATTGTCGTCATTAGTGAAACATAAACGATCACTGATAATAACATAATTGTTTACGGGTCATCTTCGTCAGGGGAGAAGGACAAAAAATGGGAGCAATAAACAGCCAAACCAAAGCTAAGATTTTGACAAGGCAGTTTGGGGAGACATGGTTGGATGTTTCCTGCATGTTATGGCCTCATCGTACTCGTCACATGACACTGGGCATGGTTCCTGCACCGGCTGCTTGTTTTGTTGTTTGATGTCGTGTTTTGGCCAATCAAACAACAATGGCAAATGAGGAACATGCTGACTGACTTTGCCCATGAGGACTTTGCGCTTGACTTGATCATCGGTCCCGATTTTTCTCTCCTCGTTTGTGTGATTGCAAAATGGTTTTGTGCATAAAAGGTTATCTTCAACATATTTATGATTTTTTTCCGGTGACATCAAAAGTTTTTCAAATGTTGCCCTTGCCCTTGCCTTTAGACGCGATGTCGACATCTACAATTAATAAAAACAAAGGTATGAACAAATAACATAATTCTTAAAGTAACAGTGGCAATAAGATAATAATGAAGTAGGAAATTTGATCGCATTATGGTAGCATCATATAATAATGTAACACATAAGTAGAGAATGTATATTGTTGCGACGCAAAAACACAACTACATTTATCACAAATGTTACAAGTTCATTTGTTTATTTCAATCGTCAGTGCTAAAAAAAATCCCTGGTGGGTAAGTGCGACGCGTCGTCAAGAAGTTGCGTTCAATGCTTTGTTGCGCGGCCAATGTGGGGGGAGGCAATAAATCTGCCAATATGAACATATTGTCTCTTACAAACTCTCTTTTGATGTATTGCCATCGCATTTGCAACTCAGGCAATGAAATGTAAGGGCCTCCTGTTATGTATAAGAACTGGTGCCATGCCTCCATCCAAGCCTGTGTAGAGTATACTCCATTTACACATCTACCCATGTGATATTGGGTTCTCATCAAACCCCTGAGAACCATATCAAGCTCGTGTGACCAGATAAAAGACGATGTCGGTGGTTGGCCAGCCATATAACAGATTCTGTAAGTAATATAATTTTCAAAAGTAAGGGTGTTTATCACAATTAATTGTATTATTTGGTTTGAGCTAACGTTAAGAAAAAATTCGAATAATAACATACATCATTAATAAAACACTCATCAAAATGAAGAAAATTTTCATACCACTTAAAATGTAATATGACGTTTATAAAAGTGCCTAAATTAAACAAGTGTATGATGTTCATAACATCCATTGATAGTCATTCTAAATAGAGAAGACAATGTAAATGCATTTTCCATTCAACCGTTTGATTTTAATGCAACATACAAACCATGGCATATCCATTTTCAAGCAACAATCGACAACACTTATCACGAGAACTTCTAAATTAAAACAATAAAATGTATAACCGATGACGCGAATGAAAAGTATGGCCGCCATTCGACGTTACGGCGTCATCGGGGGTGAAGGAATGTCCAACAGAAGCCTACATTGTTCCTCCAGTTCTTCTACGTAGCGTTCTAGATAATCATGCTCATACTTTTTGTTGGTGTCAACATCATGGTGGTTGTGATGAATTTCAACAAAATCTTTCAAGTTCATAGCCTGACCCCACACTGACTTGCACTTGAGCGTGAGTAACGCAATCTCAGCTTTCAATGAATCAATTGTAGGCCTGAGATCGATTGCCCAACGAAAGTATCTGCAGCGATCTTTCCCCTAAAATGTATTATGAAGTTTACGTAAATGACAATGAATGTATAACGTACAGAGTGGCTACCTAATATGTGTGTTTGTACAAGCGCACCTCGCGAGAAGGACATATGTAATACATTTTGCCAGGTCTTTCACTGAGAATTCCAAAGTCATACAACCCTACATCGTCAGTGATAAGTCACAAGCCTGCGTCTAACCCACAGTCACACCGCACAACTTCAGTTGGATTAATAGACATCTACACCATGCATTTGAATCAGTCAAAGGATTTATGGTAATGAAGATTGATTGAAAATTGAAACAATAACATACAAGATAGGCCCCGTGGTTTGTTCAATCATAAAATCAAGGTTATATTATGAATGTTCGACATACATCAAAGATGTTATACATCTATGATGTATTGTAACCGTCCTCATTTGAAGTGTTGTTGTCGCTAGTTATGTAAAGACGTTGGCAAAGATATTGGGACCTCGATCGTAGATCAGTAATTTCTAATTCTAGCCTATCAGTGTCTGCTCTGGTGGAACAGACAAATTCACACTGGGAAGACCATAGCTGACGTTCACTGTGTGCATATGCAAGTTGTGAAAGCATTGCAGACCTAACGACGGTTAGTGTGGCAATTGTGGGTACAACCCATTGCTCGGGCAACCTCATATGACATCTATTTTGATTCAAAACCCTACAACACATAAAATATGGGTTGTGTGGGTTGTTGTCTTCAAAACGTCCATTTTGTGCATCCTCGGCATCCATATATACACGTGTTGGATAAATTGGACATTATGATAAATCCCTTTGTTTCGATGATGACAAACATTTCATTCTTGTTGATCTAACGTGCTACTTGAGTGTTGCAGGAATGAGGTGGATGACAAAGCTCTAGGGAATCTATATGCTTGAGTGTTTGTAAATTTCATGAAATGTAATCAATTGTAAACTTGTAAAAATATATAATGTACAAGTACTTAGACTTCATGTAAATCAAGCGTTAGATCTTCCCTATCTAAACACCACACTTAGATAGATCATTCCATTTAATAGTGTCACATATGCACACTCATACACACACTTAGTGCCTTAATTGAAAAATTGAAATAGGGTCAATCTCGGTCGACAAACTCCTCGATCGAGACACTCTCGGTCGACAAACTCCTCGACCGAGAAAGACCCAAGTAGCCGTTAGACACAGCAGACAAGGTAGTTGGCAGTTAGAAATGAACGTTGCTAACACTTGATCCAGAGAGACTGTCGGTCGACAAAACTTTGACTGAGTAGGTATCTCGGTCGACAATTCCTCGACCGAGATGGACTCTGACAGCAACTGCAGAATAAAGTAACTAGCCGTTACTAATGCAACTAACTTATACCTAACGGCTAGTTAAGCACTTAGAATCCCCAAGAAAGTGTCTAGAACGTCCTTAAGCACTTGTAGGTCATTCCTATAAATAGGACATGCCTTAGGACACCTAAATACATCTAAGCTACAATTGTGATACACTTGAGCATACACTTACAATTGGCAATCTGTTTTGAGAAATTGAGCAATACTTGCATTGGCGATTCCTCTACTTGCTCTAATTTCGTGTCCTATAGGATAGTATCTCCTATCCACTGCAATCACACTTCTATACACATTGGTTAGGAGATCTACACGCTTGATATAGGCAAATCAAGCCTTGTGCTTCAAAGGATAAGTTGTAATTTCCATTTTCCTTCTTGTTCCTTTTATTCCTTGTATTCTCCTTGCTACTCCTAGGGTTGGAGGCTGCGGATTGGAGAAGGTTCTTATCGGAGGAGAAGGTGGACTTCAAGCTACTTCAAGAAGGCTATTGCAACGGGAAGCTACTTCAAGAAGGCTATTGCAACGGGAAGCTACTTCAGGAGGAAGGCTGCTTCAAGGTTGGTGCAATTACTTCTAGGTGAAGGCTGCTTCAAGGTTGGTGCAATTACTTCTTGGTGAAGGCTGCTTGAAGGGTTTAGGGAAAGAATTGTAATTTTATGTAAAGTCCTTGCGAGGTAATAAAATTAAATTCTTTCCAAATCCCGGTTGGGTAAGCAACCGGGTAGTGGACTGACTACCTTAGTATTTGCTAAGGTAGGAACCACTCTAAATCCTTGTCTCCTTGTCCAATATTCTTGTGGTTGGTTGTTTTGAGTTAAATAATTATTAAAATATTTAAAAACTCTATTCACCCCCCCTCTAGTGTTTTTCAATTGGTATCAGAGCAGACTTCAAGGAACCCTAACCAGGTCTTGAAGAATGGAGGGTGATGGTGATTACAACCGCAACAAAAGGTGCAGCCTGGACAAATCTACAACATGTTGCAATTGGTGCTTAGGAACAAGCCACACAACATCTAGCTGCCCATGGATATCAAAGAAGGAAGATGAGCACAAAGATTGTCTTATTGCTACAACAAGTGAAGAAGAAGAAGAAGAAGAGGTAAGTCTTTTTGATTTATCTAAAGAAGAACTAGTTGCTAGTCTTGAAGAGACACATAAAAAATATGTTGAGTGCAAGAAGAAATTAAAGAAATCTAATAAAGCAAATGATGAATTACATGCTAAGATTCTTGCTATTACATATGAAAATGAAGATCTTAAAAAGATTATTGAAGATCATGATATTAAGGTAAAATCTATAGAGGCAGATTGCAATCTTCTTTCTTTAGAAAAGATTAATTTGCAAACTCAAGTGAACGATCTTCAAAAACAACCCATCTTGTGCACCCATCTAGATTATGACACTATTGTCAAAGAAAGAAATTTGTTGTCATCTAATCTAGATCAAGAAAAACTAGATATCAAGAAAAGAATGGATGAGATTGCTAAATTACAACAAGAAGTAAGTAGTTTAAGTAATAATGGCATCCTTGATAAAATATTGGATAATTCCTATCATCAAATTGGGAGAAGAGGACTAGGTTACAAGCCTAAGGGGAAATCCTATCAACAACCTCGTTGGAGAAAGACACAAGCACGTTAATCTATATATGTACCTAAAGGAACAAATACATTTTTATCCAAGAACAACATAGAACACAACCATAGAAAAAGATATGAGGTTGACTCGATATGTTGTCATTACTGTTTGCGCCTTGGTCACTATTCTTTTTCATGTCCTTATAAGAAAAAGGATGTCGAGTTAGTTTGGGTTCCAAAACCTCCAAACTAAATGAACGGAATTAAGTTGAGATATGACCAAGGACCTTAGTTGCATATTTCTATGTCTATCTCAACTCAACATAATGGGATAACAAATTAATTCATGTATCTAAACATCTAACTTGGATATACATATATATATAATTCTTTTAAATTTGCAAAAACAAAATTTTGCCTATATAAGAGAAGGAATGATGATCTAGCTTGGATTCCTAAAACATAGAAGCTCAAATTTAACTAGTTGAGATTTGACCTAAACTGATTCTTGATATACAAATGTCATGTCTCAACACAATCAAGCTCTAACTTGCATAATTTTGTTTTACTTGGAAGCAATTAACAGTTCTGAAAACATTTCAGAAACCTTGTCGGTCGAGAAACTGTCGACCGAGAGAACCGTCGGTCGAGAAATTGTCGACCGAACAGGTCACTGATTTCCAGTCTGCAATAAATCTGCTAAATGTGTTTTCAATTGATCAAATTTCTATCTATTCATTGTTAATGACTGATGTTACATGCAAAACAAGTTGAAGACCATTTTTGAAAAATTTATAAATATAAATGAGATTATTTTGGTTGATTTTCTAAATAAGTTAAAACTGAAAATCATGCTTAGCTTAATAAAAGAAATTACTGTTTCACATGATTTTCCTAAAGTATTTCCTGATTTATTCACATGTGTTATGACATCTAGCTTAAATGATCACAATCATTGTATTTCATGGAATTATCATTATATGCCTTTATTGTTCTATCATTACATCATGGATATTCTTTCACTACTTCATCATTCAGCTCATAAAGATGATGCTATGTTAGCACGAATAGATAATGATAATTATATGCATGGATCCTTGATGATACATAGGCAAGCAAAATGATTCATTGGTGATATGTTTCTTAGAACAAGAACTTTAATACTTGCAAGAGCACAATGTTATAACATATAAGATAAAAATTTCTCAATTGGTATCTTTAAAGACTTGAGATATTAATCATGCTTTCATTTTTAATAATCTTATGAGGGCACAAGAAGAAATGGAATTTGATATTTATGTACCTACAACAAAGTTTATATAAATATTCTAGGAAAATCAAGAAGGAATGTTTTCATATTGAGTATCATTCAAAATGCTTCAAATTGATATCTAATCAAATTACATGCAGATAGTATACTTCACATATGAGTGTTCAATTTGGAAATCTGCAAAATTGCCTCTTGGTTGAAATAGAGTTTGACCAAGGGGCGCTATGGTCAAAGTCAAGGTCGACCTAAAATAAGCTTTGACAAAATGCTTATTTGGAAATCGTTTTATTGTACTTAATCTTAGTATACATTTGATAAAGGTCAAATTCAAATTTTAAAATCATTTGTGACCTTAGAAGCTTGAAATTGATTTAATTGTAAGATTAAGGGGGATCTCATAAAAACAAATTTAATTATTTGATTAAGAAACTTACAAAAACATTGTAAACTTCATTTGGAGCTTGTTACGACCTTAGTATTTTTACTCTTGGTTATGAAGAAATCTATGAATTTCATAAAAATGATATATCGTGTTCTTAAAGGAAATCTCTAAACAAATCAGGGCTTAACATCCTAGGCATTTGGTTAGAGACATTTTTTTCATGAACTCTAAGAATAAAGGACTCTCATTTCATTTTCAGGTCTTAACATCCCTTGCAAAATAGATGAGGAATCAATATGCATTCATCATAAGCTTAAGGGAATCTCATATCATTTTCAGGGCTTAACATCCCTTGTAAAATGGGTGAGAAATCAATATATATGCCATGAACCTAACATGATCTCATATCATTTCAAGGCTTAACATCCTTTGCAAATGATTGAGAAACAAATTGTGGATAAATTAGACAAAAATGATATTAAATCCATGTTCCTAATAGAATATCTATTTAAGGGGGAGCATAGTATAAAATTAAGGAGGAGAAGAAATATAAAATATTCAACCTGGATATCTTTTTGAATGACAAAGGGGGAGAAAGAATATAAAATCAAAAATATAAATGAGTTTCATCTTGATGGCCAACACTCACTTGCAAAACAAGAATGGCTACAAAAGGTAATCTTCAGGTATGAAACTCACATGCTTTATATTTCCTTATTTCATATTTAGGAAATGTTTGTCATCTTCAAAAAGGGGGAGATTGTTGGATAAATTGGACATTATGATAAATCCCTTTGTTTCGATGATGACAAACATTTCATTCTTGTTGATCTAACGTGCTACTTGAGTGTTGCAGGAATGAGGTGGATGACAAAGCTCTAGAGAATCTATATGCTTGAGTGTTTGTAAATGTCATGAAATGTAATCAATTGTAAACTTGTACAAATATTTAATGTACAAGTACTTAGACTTCATGTAAATCAAGCGTTAGATCTTCCCTATCTAAACACCACACTTAGATAGGTCATTCCCTTCAATAGTGTCACATATGCACACTCATACACACACTTAGTGCCTTAATTGAAAAATTGAAACAGGGTCAATCTCGGTCGACAAACTCCTCAATCGAGATACTCTCGGTCGACAAACTCCTCGACCGAGAAAGACCCAAGTAGCCATTAGACACAGCAGACAAGGTAGTTGGCAGTTGGAAATGAACGTTGCTAACACTTGATCCAGAGAGCCTGTCGGTCGACAAAACTTCGACTCAGTAGGTATCTCGGTCGACAATTCCTCGACCGAGATGGACTCTGACAGCAACTGCAGAATAAAGTAACTAGTCATTACTAATGCAACTAACTTATACCTAATGGCTAGTTAAGCACTTAGAACCCCCAAGAAAGTGTCTAGAACATCCTTAAGCACTTGTAGGTCATTCCTATAAATAGGACATGCCTTAGGACACCTAAATACATCTAAGCTAAAATGTGATACACTTGAGCATACACTTACAATTGGCAATCTGTTTTGAGAAATTGAGCAATACTTGCATTGGCGATTCCTCTACTTGCTCTAATTTCGTGTCCTATAGGCTAGTATCTCCTATCCACTGCAATCACAAAGCTTGGTACCAGCGAATAGAAGATGCTCAGCTCCAAACCTCCTGGCTGTCTCTGCACCCCTACCTCCTTTATCACTGAGCGGTCATTTAACTTCTATACACATTGGTTAGGAGATCTACACGCTTGATATAGGCAAATCAAGCCTTGTGCTTCAAAGGATAAGTTGTAATTTCCATTTTCCTTCTTGTTCCTTTTATTCCTTGTATTCTCCTTGCTACTCCTAGGGTTGGAGGCTGCGGATTGGAGAAGGTTCTTCTCGGAGGAGAAGCTGGACTTCAAGCTACTTCAAGAAGGCTATTGCAACGGGAAGCTACTTCAAGAAGGCTATTGCAACGAGAAGCTACTTCAGGAGGAAGGCTGCTTCAAGGTTGGTGCAATTACTTCTAGGTGAAGGCTGCTTCAAGGTTGGTGCAATTACTTCTTGGTGAAGGCTGCTTGAAGGGTTTAGGGAAAGAATTGTAATTTTATGTAAAGTCCTTGCGAGGTAATAAAATTAAATTCTTTCCAAATCCCGGTTGGGTAAGCAACCGGGTAGTGGACTGACTACCTTAGTATTTGCTAAGGTAGGAACCACTCTAAATCCTTGTCTCCTTGTCCAATATTCTTGTGGTTGGTTGTTTTGAGTGAAATAATTGTTAAAATATTTAAAAAATCTATTCACCCCCCTCTAGTGTTTTTCAACGCGTACAGTGGATTGAAGGCGGAACTGTAAACCCGCTATGGGTCCTTGCCGATTGCAGGACCCTTTGGTCGGCAGCCGACCCCTCCCACCCAGTGAGGACATATGTAAACTCCATGGAGAAGTCTACTACAACCATGACATTGAGAGAGACATTCCCTTTTCTATCACGGTATTGATTTTATTTGTCTCTGCTGACCAAGACAGGGATGTGTGTTCCGTCAATAGCCCCTATGGCATTCTATAAACCAAAATAATGTTGTAAACATACAGAATGTTTGAAAATTAATTAAATTTTTTAGGGGGGTAACTATTACCTTGAAGTATGGGTAGAACCTTTCGTTATGTAAAATGCGAGTATGTGTTGTCGTGCATGTAGTTGCGGTTTGCACGACAATGTAGTCATGGGTCAACGCACAAACAGCGTCCAAGACTTCGTTGAACTTTCTACTAATGGTCACACCGGAGTGAATGTAGTCCTCCGCCAAAGTTCGATTTGTGTGTCCATGACCAACCATCTGCAAGAAATAGCATACTGCCTCAACTGAGGTGACGCCTCTAGTACCTCGCAAGAAGCCACGACTCTCAAGCTTGTCGACAAGGGCCATTATAGTTTGTGGACGCATCCGATATAGGTCATAAGCCCTTTGTTCATGACCGGTCAATATTTCTAAGACCTTTATGTGGCCACTCCTGATGCTAACAGACCTAGGGATATGAGGTGGTGTGGAGGCATCAACGTCTACTGCGTCCATGATTGAGTATGCAATAGAGTCAGCAATTAAATCACCAACGTGAATCACTGGCCACAACAAGGTATCCAATAAAAGGTTGTTGAGCATGTCATGTGTTTGCGGTTGATCATTGGCAGACATGATGCCTACATGTACAATGAAAACAACAACATAATAACTGCTACAACATAAGACAATCCAATTCACGTGCGAAAAATAAATTATTACAACATTCAATGAAATGAAATTGTACGGATATGTAATGTGTGTACGAAAAATAAATTATTACAACAGTCAATCAAATGTAAATATTTAGACAGAAAATAATTAACATCAAATGCATACGAAATAAACCATGCAATTATGTTCCCGATGGGCCAACATCACTAGATGTAGGAGACCACATCGGTGGCATGCCTGGGAATTTGGGTGGCGAGATAAATGGTGGCTGAGACGATGTGCCTAGGAAGTTGGGTGCAGAGGAAGACGACATAAATGGTGGGTGAGATGATGTGTTATTGAAATTGGGTGAAGGGAATGGTGGCACAAATGATTGTTGAGATGACGTGTTGTTGAAGTTGGGTGAAGGGAATGGTTGTGGAGACGGGAAATAAAATGAAGGCATTGGAGGTACAGATGTGCCAAAACTGAATTGTGACCTTTCACAAAGGTCGTTTAACCACAAGGTTATCTTTGCAGGGGTGTTTTTGAGGCTAAGGTAGATGTTGCAGTTTGTAGAGTCCTTGATGGCATTCACAAGTGCAGTAAAAACAATGGTGGGGGCATCGGGGAAATTGTCATTAAAATGTTGTAAAATGTTTGCCAACTCTTCTTTTTCATAGGCTTTGGTCAACATGGATGTGCCTAACTCGTGAACCTTTGTGTAAACATGTGTGAACTCAGCCATAACTTCATTGGAAAGACTACATCACTCTTGCGGCGTTGATTGTCGTTTCCTGCGCATATGGGTAGAAGGACTCCTTCCCCCAACTGACGGGTTATCTGTTCCCCCAGGCCGCGCGCTTTCACCCTCACTTTGCACGGTAGCTGTGGGTACGCTACGCTCGTCTGTTGCCGATTCTGTGTACATGGGTGTATCAGCCACGCCTAAGTCAACACTTACATCATCCTCAGACGCAACATCTGCGGGAATCTGACCGTCCGCCGCAGACATTGCATGGTGTCCTCTAGCAATGTTCCTCCCCGCCATTAGCTCTATGTCGTAGTAGTGGGGAAACAGGCGCCTAAGCAACCTAGTCAGGTCATTGTCTACCTACGCTTTAAAAAATATGTGTATTAGGATAATCATGTTTACATGTACAGTCACAATTTGTTAGGATAAACGTTCTGTATAGTGTGCGTACCGCAATGGCCTCTTTCCACTCAGGGGTGTCCGGTACAATGGGCTTGTGCCTTTCTTCATCCCATCCAACGCCACTCTTGTTGGTCAAACCCTTCAAATGGACGTAGTCCTTTTTAAGGTTCTTCCAGCGACATCTTATTTGGTCTAACTTATACACGTCGCCAACCCTATTATTGACATCAGAAGTTATTTCCCTCCAAGAGTCCCTAGTAAAATTACCATCAATACACCTGCCTAGGTCATATTGTTTGCGCAATGTTGTCACCACAGCGGCATCAGACTCTCTTGTCCATACAATACGGTGGTTAGGGTCGACGGGAGGCATACTCATGTAGTTGCTGCAATATTTGATGACAGCGACCGGTAACTAAGATGTACATAAATATATAACAACAACCATGATGAAATAATTATAAAGATCAACCTGCTTAACTAGGAAAATTTTAACTGAAAATGTAGTCATATGTTTTGCCTTAAAACCAAAAACGTACAATGTATTGTTGGGATCCAACTCCCATATAATTAATTAGTACAACAAGGGAAATGACTTAAACTATGTTTGATATCTCGACTGCACAGTATAGTGTAAATTACATATCTGCTGGTTCAGATTACATGTCACCCACATTTAGGAAAAATTCTTCGAAAGATATTTAAACAAAAGTTGAAAATAAAAATATGGAAAGAAAAGTAGGAAAACACACCTGACTCAGATCAATTACATGGCACACGCATTTTGTAAATATCAGATCTTGCATGTGTAAAATGATTTAAAAAATAGAAACAATGATAAATAAAATCAATAACAAGTGTGGTCTGTGGCAGAGTAAACAAGGCGAATAGCACACCACATTGTGCTTGATTTATAGGGTTATACAAATTATAGATATTATCAAATGACTCCATCTAATTCATAACATGAGATCACTAAAATTAAAGCACATTCATGAAGTTGTAACCAATGTGTTCAAACGCATGTTACTGAAGCACATATACATAAAAGAACAAAAACCTAACATGTCTATTGGGTTATAGTTTTTAACATGAGTCAAATTCTGTCTGAGATCATCACTCAAATTTTTGGTGCTAAAATACATTTCTATTTTTTAGTACCTTTACATAATCAGTGTAAATGTTTAATATAATTCAATCACAACAAAAACCATTTTTTATGTGTGTTCCTTCAATACTAATTCAATCAGCATATACACAAGCTTCATTGATTAACACTGAAAAACAAATAATGAAACACCAACGAGCATATAGGCAAGGTACAAATATTATCAAATGAGACAAGCTTGATTGATTAACACCCAAACACAAATAATGAAACACCAATGAGCATGTAGGCAGGTTAATGATCAAATAGAATGATTAGACAGTTAATGATCAGAGATAAACCTTTTCAGCAGAGCACATGACTAACATTAGTACAGATTAAAAAGTTAAGCCACCCTTTTTTAACATGAGTTCAGGACTAAACATCAGAGATAAACCTTTTCAGCAGAGCACATGACTAACATTAGTGCAACATGATTTACTTGTTCCTACATTCTACTGTCCATATAAAAGGTCATTTACAAAAAACAAATGATTCATCTGAATGAGGTACTCCTCCCTGGACCTATCATCATCTAACATTCGATATAAGACACATCTTCATAGAATCATTTAACATCCCCATAACTCTTCATGTCTAATAAGAACACAAGAATATATGAACGTATAATGTCCCAATGAGAGCACATGATCTCGAAACAGGTGATGGTACAAACTGAAAAAGGTTTGGTAATTACTCCTTAACCAAGATGGAATGCATACCCAGCCCAGTAAGGAATAATGGATGAACGAGAACCTTTTGTCCGACTGGTTTACAGAGAAAGCATCTCGACCAGGGAATACAGACTCACTAATATGAAAGCAGAGGAAAGGATACTCCTTAACCAATATGGAATACAGACTCACTAAGAAAAATGCATTTCAAGCTTCAAATGCAAGTGGAGTGTGGTGTATGACTAAAACCAAGTCAAGTCTAACATCTTTCTGAAAAGCCAGCAATATGATATGGTGTATGCTCCATATCACCATATTCAGCCATCAAACAAACGTATAGTACCATCATTTAACATCCCCATCAATTAATGTCTAATAAGAAGACAAGGATATATGAAGTTATAATCCTAGATCACTGTCACATATATAACATTTTAAATTTTGTAACATCTTCATATAGGTAGATCGTATGGCATACATTAAATTAACTATTTGTACATATGATAAGGTAACTGCAAAGACCTTCATTACATATACAAATAATATTTTTTTCCTATTGAAATCGTGCTTCTTAGACCAACACATACTACAAAACACATCAGTTGAGAGACCATGCTCGTCCAGAGCATAAAAACAATAACAAGTATGTTCTGTGCAGAGTAAACAACGGGAAAAGCATCAAAATCAATAACATTCAAAAAATATACGCTTTTAACTAGAAAAAGGAGTCAACTATTTCGTACTTAACATCATATAAACCCAATCTAACAACTGATAAACTCAACCGAAATGACGATAACATCAGATTCAACCGTACATGTTTCGATAAAGAACACCATTTCACAAATGTTTTGGTACTTATTCGACATTGTGCCCTAATCGACATTAAAACAGAAAGAACCCTCTACCCTACCCAGAGACCAACCTGAGCAGAATCTCCCCTTGGAGTGACAACGGAAGCAGTGGAACCTGGGCAAAACCGTCGACCTGGGCAGCACCGACAGACCACGAGCGAGCGGCAATGATCTTCTGCGGAACACCTCGCAACACTTCAATGAAGAGGCTTGTGTAGATGTCGAACACCTCGCAGCACCACACCCCCAATTTAAAGGCACAACACTGACTAGGGTTTCAGATTCCTCTGTGCCACCTACGCCTTCTTCTGTGGACAACATGACCATTCATGGCAGACCTGGCGAATGGAGATAAGCACCGAAACCTTGCTTTTAA
Source organism: Alisma plantago-aquatica (assembly GCA_963693085.1). Lineage (NCBI taxonomy): Eukaryota > Viridiplantae > Streptophyta > Magnoliopsida > Alismatales > Alismataceae > Alisma > Alisma plantago-aquatica. The sequence continues at coordinate 1,546,662,149 of OY856409.1, forward strand.
CCGGCCTAGCTCGGCGGTGGCAGGCGGAAGGAAGCCTAGCGGCCACTTGACCGGGCCAACCATGGCAGATTGAGGCAGCCTACTCGCATTTACTTCACGGGCGAGCATGGCAGAAGGTAGGCAACTGTCGATTCGTTATGAGGGAGAAGATGTCAGCAGCGCCGAAGCTAGCTGTGTCGGGAGCAGACAAGGGGGGGGGGAAGCTGCTTCGCCAGGGAGAGAGGGAAAGATGTGTCGCGAGGGACGCGAGGGACGAGGGATGCGAGGGAGCAAACCGGGTTTGAGATTCCAAACCTGCCTCTACCTGTACCGCATCAAGCTCAAAACGGGAGTGACTAAACTCAAAACGGGGTCTGAACCAGTCTCCTTGCCAAACGGAAACCCAGCCCGAGCCGGACTGGTTTGGTCCTACGTGTCACTAGGCGACAAGGCCTAAACCCGGTCCACGCCTGAACCAAACAAGGGCTAAAGGTTAGACCACCCGGATTTAGGAGTGATTCATCTGGAGTGGCTCTAGCCCTAAATCCTTGCTGTGAAAGTCTATGTCCAGATGGAATAGACTCTGTTGAAATGAAATATGTGAAATGTGAAATGAAAAATATGTGAAATACTATGATATGTGATATATTGTTTTGCTCACTCCTATCTCGTGTACTCGGGATGAGGACGTGAGCCTCTTTAGGCAACCCTGAGGTGGCCAGGGTATGTTGTTGATATCTTAGGGTGGCCGGCTAAACTCTAAGATAGTGACGGTGAGTCGTTGATACGTGAATCAGGCGTGGCGACTTCTACTTGGTGAGTTACAGGCCAAGTAATTTCAGGGCAAATGAATAAAAGATGATAAGCCGTATAGAACATGATTTGAATGATTATTGCATTCCCTATACTGCTAGTTGATGATTTGTCATTGTTGATTAAGCTTCATGTTGTGGAAAGTAATCATGTTGCTATGGAAATTTTCTATTTCATATTATGATCTATCACGCTGACAAGTTATAAATGATGGGATTTATATCCATTCTGAATATGAGTTGGATTGCCTGCTATTTGATAGTATTGCTTGATAGATATGTATTATGTGTACTTCAGCTTCCGGACTACAGGATGTGTTCTTGGTCTAGCTGGTGGAGTGTCACAAAGATAATGTTATTGTTATGTATTGGTTCAAAATGCTTAGAACTTGACTTATTACTCATGTAGTAAGATTCTTAGTCTAAACTAGAAGTATCTACTGATTTGTTCATGTCCAGCTGGTGGAGTGCCACAAGGGTAATGTTATTGTTATGTATTGATTCAAAAATGCGTAGAACTTATCTTATTTCACATGCAGTAGGGCTTTTAATCTGAACTAAGACGTATTTGCTGATTTGTTCATAGGCATGCTCTAAAAGATGTTTCAAGGTTATAATTGGTTCAAGTGATTGCCTTATCTATTGGATTAGATTACCATTGTAAGATAGATTTGACTCATTATAGAACTTTTAGCTATACTTTTCAATATCTGCATGTTTCTTTTAAGTTTTATACTTAATCTAATGCCGATGCATGTACCTAGCTTGAGTGGGAGGTATCCACTCACTGGGGCTCTATATGAGTCTCATGAGGTTGTTTCAAATGTTTTTTCGGTATAATGCTATCCAGCGGAGAGGTCATGACAAAGAAGTTATAAATAGTATAATCTAGATAGATTAGAATGTCCATGTACTCTCTCTTTCCCGGGATGGGTTGTATATTAAGTTTGTTCATCAATGTACATGTATTTGATCTAAACTGAAGCACATATGAGAATAAGATTTGATTCTTTATTTAATGGAGTTGAATATGATTTGTGATAACTAAATGTGATGTCCTTGATGTGACATTGATTTATGATTTTGTGAAGAAAGAAAAAGGAAAAAAATTATCTGTGTTTTTCATATATTGTTTAATCGCCTTTGTCGAGAATTCATTGTTTGATTTCATAATTTGGGTTTAGGTTTGGGATTATCTCTAATGGTTAGTATTTATTCTGATCAAAAGAGTGGATCCTGACAAGCACGGACGTGTTGTCTGGCGACATTAGACGATGGTTTTTTGATATTAACTGACGTTGTAAGTTTTTGCTGTCGGTTTTTGACTAATAACCAATGCTTATGTTTTGATTTTTTTTCTTATCAGTTTATAGGCCTGCTATGGTTGGTCATAGGATAAAGCAACATGCAGTTTAGTGGAACTGAACTACAGGTTTATGACATCCATTGATATCATCCAACAATAGGCCACAAACCTGCAAATTTAACAAGATTCACATGTACACATGTAGAAATAGACCACAAACCTATAGTTCCTTTCATTTTCACATTCACACATGTAGAAACATTCAGACACATGTAGAAAATTCATGTAGCAACCTGCAATTCCTTTCATTTTCACATTCACACATGCACATATAGAAATATTCATGTAGCAATATGCAGTTCCTTTCATTTTCACATTCACACATGTATAAACATTCAGACACATGTAGAAACATTCACACATATGACGATTCAAAAAAAGTCATTTACAAAATATCATTCTTTAGTCATTATTTCTATCAACATCCCATTTATATTTTAAAACCCCCACTACTTGTATGGCTTTTGCCCATTCTTCTCTTACATCATTTAATTTTTCTGTTGTATAGGAAGTATATACATATGATAAGGCCTTACTTGTAGTGTGGTCAGTTTTAAACACCTACAAAGAAAATAATGTATAAGAGAATGATGTATATATATAATTAATAATATATAAATAAGATTGATATATTTCATATTATCTAATGAGACTATATATAATACCTCTGGTATGGTATCGATGTCCACTGCAGCATATTTGATAATCATGTGCATAAATCGCATCACATATTATGGACATGCCCAGCCGTTGTCTTGTGTAGCACACTATAAATTGAAACATACAAAATATTAAAAAATACAACTAAGCACAGTTCACATAAATAATATATACATTGGAGTGGAGAACTTACTTTCACGTTCTACCAAATTATTGGTTGGTTCTTTTTCCTGGGGACCTTTCCTCCAGCCTTTTTGAACTCATGTAAACCCCTACATGTTAATGTAACACAGTAAATTGTGTAATTAAATAGTAATGTAATAACATGTGTTAATGGATATAAAAATGAAATATTTCTCACTGGAATAATGCCATTTTCATTACATGTCCATATTTTGGATTCAATTTAGTCCCCTAAGGATCTAGATAATAGACAGTGAACGTCCAGGGGACAATAACTAGTAACTCCCAATGCGTACCCCTAGACGTAAAAAGGTTAAAAATTAATAATTCGAAATTCACAATAAAAATGTAATTTTCTTAAGTCCAAATTATAAGCAAAGTAAACTTACTCCACATTGAATGGAGCTATTATCACTGTCTTCTTATTTTGACTAAAATTTGTAAAAGCATCACAGCAGTATTGTTGAACTGACGTAGGGTCTTTAGCTACTAGACTAATCAAAGATCCTACATGTTCAAATGAAAAATATGAACATATCTTGTCTATGTAGATGCAAAACATGTATTACGTATGCATTAATATATAAGAAACCAGATCACTGGATCCTACACAAGGTATATGGATGTATAAAAAAGATCTCACCTTATCCATAGCTCTATCACATAAGTATTCAGCCAATCATAGCGAAACAACTCCAAAATATCTTGTATAAATAGTTTGGTTTCGTATGATTGACCTGCAGCATCCGCATCTATAGAAATATTTATAGAGCAATTTCTATCATGTTTGCCTAACCATACTGCCATACCCCTACAATTAAGACCTAATGGGGCAGGTAGGTCATGTGGAACCCAACTTGGTAATGTAGGAGGTGGAGGTGGAGGCCTAGATGCTCTGGGTGTCTTCGTTTTAACCTTTATATATATATCTAGATCAATTGACCTCATATATACACACTAACAATTTAACATAATGTAAATTTACCATACAATTTCAGTATATATATCATCCGCTTTGGGCCACAATATCACTCCGCCTTCTGCCTCACGAAGTGTTTCACAATCTGGGTGGACATATGGAAATTGAAGATCTATCCAATTCAGGAATATACGTAGCGGGCTCACACGAACCCAACCATTTGGTAATGGAGACCCGTGAAACATTTCCCCTAGAAGGGATGGGTAAGATGACGCCTCTCCAATGACGTATTCGTTACTTTTTAAACAGCATGGCTTCAACCCCTACAAATTTACATAAAGAATGTTATATACATATATACATATCATCTTGAAAAGACTAGCTACTATGTCATAAAAATACTTATAGAAGATGTGCTAGGTGGTGGGTCTATAGGATAACACCCAACCTCTACAGTAGGAGTGGAGTGGGATGCCATAGGTACTGTCTGAGAGGCAGTCTGAGATGCCTTTCACTTCACCATTGATTCTTGGATTCTCCTTTCAATTAATGCATCTACCTATACATGGATAAAAGAAACGTTAGCTTCTGATTATTGAATTTCCTTTTACAGTAACATTCTAAAAAAAGAATAGGTTACCTCTTCTTGTGAAATTTCCACTTTTGGGACATGTTTGTGCTGGGATGGCCCAAAGAACGCTTTTATGCCCACACCAACGCCTGCACCCCTAACACGTCCAGGATGCTCTGGGTTACCCAAAGCAACTGTCAATTCATCCCTTGTGCCCTCAAGGATGAACTTGCCTTGTTTCCTCAGCTCATGTAGCTCCTGCTAATCACCATCAACAGAAATTGGTAAGTAAGTAAACACCACAAATAATCAATATTTGAATGAATTCTCTAAGAGTTTTATTTTACCATTTTTGCAGCCGCCTCAACAGTTGTGGGCTTCTTTATTTCTCCCTTCTTGTTTTTCCTCCCAGCTATCCAGACATCATGGTGAGGCAAAGGTGCGGTACCTATAGTAGAGGACTCCTGAGTAGCGGCAGACTAAGCAATACACTCATCCTGTAGTCTTTGGTGAACGTCTGCATAGCCCTTTGGACCTATTGTGTGGTCATGCACATTCAGTGCACGCCTTGGTCTTTGTGCCTCACTGAGAGCCTAGTTAGTATGCACATTGATTTGGTTAGTAACACTAAAGGTTAATCTTGAATAGGTGAATGCAATGTATATTAATGAAATAGGGAGTAACACCTAATACCTTGAATTCATTAGTGTTTCTTGAAGCAACAAACGCATCCCATTCTTCTTGGTCCAGGAAGTTCCACTATTCAGTGGTTGACTTCTTCCTCTTCTCGCCATCTTTTATGTATTCTAGAGTGAGATTTGTCCTATAGTTCCTTAGGACCCTCCCACAGCGTTGCATCACGCATTTATGATGCAACTTTTCATCCAATGCAAATATACTATGCAAAATAGAATTGCTATTAACTAGTATACAAAAAATTAGTAATCTACAAAATAGAATTGCAAATAATAATAACTCACGCATAAATCCTTCCATATTAAGTCTTTCTTCCCCTTAGGAGCTTTATCCCAAGAATCTATCTTACAACCACAATGGCTACGAGTAACATACCCAAGATATGAAACAAACAAATTACGGTTCACTCCAATTGCATTTCCTGCATTATTAAAATCCACAACCAGTTTGGGTTCATTGCCCTTTAGCACTATTAACTTCTTCATCATAGTGACGCCCCTTCTCTTGTCAACTTTTTGGTATTGCTCATCAAGTGCCTCAAGTTCTTTAGATGGTACATTTGCATCATCAACCTAAAATTTGACAAAATAAACACACTTACAGCATATAACTATAAATGGACATATAGACAGAAATATATGATATACTTTTAAAACTTACATTGTGAGGCGACGCATTAGTATCCTAACCATGCTCATCATGGACATCATGGTCATCATGCCCATGCTCAACCATATGAAAATTTCATTAACAAATCAAACATTTAGCATTTGACATAACTAGAAGATAATGAAACATTAAAAAATGAAACATTGTATAGTTCACATATACAAATGAAACATTGAAAAATGAAACATATAAAAAAATATAAACATGCATGCCTCTAATATTGTGATTGTTTATCAATTAACAATCCTTCATTGTGATCTCCATGCACATACAAGTCATCACTAGCTTCAATATTTTGTGGTGTTGGCAACCCAACTGAGAATGGACCGGAGTCATCATACTTATCATAATACTCTTCTTCATCTATAGGATCTTCAATGAACTATCTTTTACCATGAAGAACAATTGACCATTTATCATTTGCAGGATCATCGATATAAAATACTTCTTTCTCCTGTGATGCCAATATGAATGGTTCACCCTTCTCGCCAATCTTTTCAAAGTTTACTAAAGTGAAACCCAATTCATCCACTATAACTCCTTTGGTGTTATCAACCCAATTACATTTGAAGAGTGGAATTCTGAAATCTATGTAGTCAAACTCCCATATGTCTTCAATGACATCATAATATGACATTTTAGCTTCACGTGGACTATTATCCTTTGCACTTGCAAAAAACATAGTTGACGCTTGAAGGGTGACCCCACTGTTTTGGATGACACTCTTATCATCTTGGCATTTTGTGTAATAGGTGAATCCATTTATGTCATACCCTTCATAAGACAACATTCAATTTTGGTTTAAAGGTGAGGCATTTAATTGTTTCAGTAGTATCATCTGGTGTTTGAGATAGTTGATGTAAGACTTTATCTTCAAACCATTTAATAAATGTCTTGTTATGAAATCTAGCAAGCCACATTGAATTGGCTTGAGGATATGGTCTCTTTATGAAATTGGTATGTTCCGCAATATAAACACTCACTCCATCCATGTTGTGTAAAATATACAGGTGACCTTGTTCCAACTGCTCACGGTTGATTACTTTCACCCATGATCCCAAAATTCCTTTGCCAAATTGCTCCTCAATACTCTTGTCATTACCAGGAGTGTCATTACCACTCAGAAAGTCATTGTAAAAATCCATAACCTCTCTCGGCACATAACCCTCATTAATACTCCCTTCAGGCCGATAACGGTTTCAAACATCACTTTTAAAAACTCTCATGTATCATTCAAAGGGATACATCCAATGCAAGAAAATTGGTCCCAACATTTTCACTTCCCTAGTCAAGTGGACAACAAGATGTACCATGATATCAAAGAACAAAGGAGGGAAATACATCTCAAGCTGACATAGGGTAACAACCACTTCTCTTTGTAAAGTATCGAGAGTATCAGGGTCAATAACTTTGCTACAGAGACTGTTGAAAAAGAAACAAAGTATGGTGATTGAAAACCTTACATGCTTCGGCAATATAGATTGAATTGCCACGGGCAATATTTGTTGCATTAGAGTGTGAAAATCATGAGATTTAAGACCTATCAACTTCAGATCATTCATTGATACCAATCTACGGATGTTGGATGAGTAACCTTGTGGCACCTTAATATTTACCAAGCATTCACAAAAAGCTTTCTTCTCCTTTCTAGACAATGTGTAACAAGTGGAACGTAAGTATGTTCTCCAATTTCCCATTTCACGTAATTCTATTAATTCTGACCTTATTACCATTTCACGTAGGTCCAGTCTAGATTTTATCCCATCTTTAGTCTTACCTGGTATATTCAACAGAGTACCAATGACGCTATCACAGACATTTTTCTCAACGTGCATGACATCGATACAAGGCCTGACTGTTAAAGAACTCCAATAAGGAAGATCCCAAAATATTGACTTCTTCTTGAATAAAGAGTTGTCACTCTGTGTGGCCATAGTACATTGTGATCTCTTACCAAATTCATTGACAAAGTCTTTTACTCTTTCATAAACAACCTACCCCGGTATAGGTTTAGGTGCACTCCGTTCCTCATTCCATCCATTGAATGCTTTGCGCTTCCTACAATACGGATGGAATTTTGGAAGATACACTCGATGACCAAGATATACAGTCTTTCCGCCATGTTTTAGTCTTGTTGAATCAGTATTCTCTTCACATATAGGACACGCTTTAGCTCCTTTGACACTATATCCCGACAAATTCCCATATGCTGGAAAGTCATTATAGCGTGCAAACGAAATGTCTCTCTTCGTGAAGCATCATAGGTCATCACACCTTCACCCCGGAGTTTCTTTAAGTCATTAATTAGAGGTTCAAGATAAACATTGATATCTTTTCCAGGTTGTTTAGGGCCCGGTATCAACAACGACAACATAACATACTTATTTTCATACATAGCCAGGGAGGAAGATTGTATATAACAAGCATGACTGGCCAAGTTCTATGTTGGCTGCTTAATGTCCCGTATGGATTCATCCCTTCTGTACAAATCCCAAGTCTTAGATTCTTGACTTCTTCACCGAATTTAGGGTACAATAGATCAATCTTCTTCCACTGTGGGGAATTAGACACATGTCATAGGATCCCATCATTATTTTTCTTAACATCTGCATGCCACCTCAAATTATTTGCATCTATCGGATTGGCAAACAAGCATTGAAATTGTGATATTATAGGTAGATACCACATCACCTTGGCAGGAGAAACAGTTTTGGACTTCCCCAAAGTCATCAATTTATACCGTGACGCACCACATTTTGGACAATCTTTCAAATCCACATAGTCCTTTTGAAATAATACACAATCATTCGGGCATGTGTGTATCTTCTTGGCCTCCATTCCCATTGGGCACAACAATTTCTTTACTTGGTATGTTGAGATTGGCATCTTGTTTCCTTCAGGAAGCATTTCTTTCAACAAAGACAACAATTACGTGAAGCTTTTGTCGCTCCATCTATTGTTAGCTTTCAGCTTATACAATCTCAACACAACGCTAAGCTTCATAAACTTAGTACAACCTGTGTATAACGGTATCTCAGCATCATGCATAATGTTTCTAAACATGGGAGGTGGATCAGTTTTGGTGTGCTCTACCCCACAACTATCTAGCATCGCATCAACGATGTATACTAGAACTGCTTCATTCACATCTACGTCATTAGAGGAAATTTCTTCTTCCACACAAGCACTGCTATCGAAATCCACTGGTTTTGGGTTTGAAATCTCTCCAAGCCAGTGCCATTCTGTATAGCCTTGTACAATCCCGTTGCACATGACATGACTTTTGATTTCGTCACCAGTGCTGACTTTCAAGTTTTTACCGCAATGCCTACATGAACAATAGAACATATCTCCAGGTTATTTCCTATGTTCCTCGGCAAATCTAATAAACTGATCAAGACCAGAAATAAACTCCGGGGTGCAGCGATTGCGAATGGACATCCATGATCTATCCATTCTATTATCAAAGAGAAAACAAGTATATATTACAACAAGATTAGGGTCTAGGGTTAACATATTAGAGTTTAAGCATGGTTAAAACTTTAGGGTTTAATGTCTTATATATAATTAACATTTACTCCTATTGAGTAAATCTTGGATGGGTTTCTAGGCCAACAAATACATGTGTTGTCATTCTTATATATAATAAATGTGTACCACCTATCCCATTCTTGAACACCTAATCTCACTAGTAAGTGTATAATGTATATTGGGTTTTCAAGAAAATTTCGGAAGCATTTCCCTGTTGTTCTCTAAGTACATATGTACTTATAGAACAAATGGGGAATGCTACTGAAATTTTCTTGAAAACCCAATACACATTATACACTTACATCCTAAGTGAGATTAGGTATTCAAGAATAGTCCCAAATCGGGGACTATCCAAGATTTACTCCTATTGAGTAAATTTAGGATGGGTTTCTAGGCCAACAAATGCATGTGTTATCATTCTTATATATAATAAATGTATACCACCTATACCATTCTTGAACACCTAATCTCACTAGTAAGTGTATAATGTGTATTTGGTTTTCAAAAAATTTTCGACAGCATTTCCCCACTGTTCTCCAAGTACATATGTAATTAGAGAACAAATGGGAAAATGCTACCAAAATTTTCTTGAAAACCCAATACACATTATACACTTACATCCTAAGTGAGATTAGGTGTTCAAGAACAGTCCCAAAATGGGGACTATCCAAGATTTACTCCTAATGACCAAGATTTACTCCGAATGAGTAAATCTTGGACGGGTTTCTAGGCCAACAGATACATGTATGTTGTCATTCTTATACCTACAATTCTAGTTTCATCATTCATATCCTAAGTTTTGTGTAACATCATTTAATCATGTTTGTCAGTAAATACTAAATAGTAAATAAACCATGATTCCATATATCAAAGATTTGAATCAGGGGGTAATGTAGCCCTATTTTAGGGCTCCATCCTGTGCCATTTTGTACTTAAATCACATCTAAATATGTTAGATTACAAGCTTTTTCCCATAATGTGTTTATCATTGCCAAATGCACTTATGATGTTCTTTGCACTATTTTCAGGTACTTGGACCATGCCTTAGATGGAAGAGAGAGAAAGAAGGAGTTCTAGGGCTCCTCCACTCATGGGGAGGTCCAAAGGAGGCCCCAAAATCTCCCTCAACCTACCTCCAATGGGCAAGAGTCATCACCAAGCAAATACATCCAAGAATGATAAAGTTTAAAGGATAATCAAGTGGTGCAAGCCTCACCACGGTCGTGCGAATTTATGACCAAGAACCAGCATTTCAACATGGTTTTTCTCCAAGTCGCCACGACCATGGACAATGAAGAAAAAAATGACCGTGATGCTGCTCCACGGTCATGGAGCAGCATCACTGTCGTTTTGTTCTTCATTGGCCACGGTCGTGGCAACTTGGGGAAAAACCCTTTTGAAATGCTGGTTCTTGGTCATAAATTTGCACGATTATGGGAAATTCCCACGACCACATCCCCCTCCTCCAAAATACCTGTGTGACCCAACACAGCCGTGGTGCCACTCACCCACCATGACTGTGGCACTCCGCCACGGCCGTGGCCACTAACATAGCATACCACCAGCCCCATACCACGATCGTATTCTTACACCACGGCCGTCCTATACTACCCTCACCACGGCCGTGGCACACCAACACGACCGTGGTGAACAACCTACCCTACCATTTCCATCACATATCCACCTCAAATCCACTCCATTTCACCATTATCATTAGAGCTTCAAGTCAAGATTTAGGCATTTAATCACCTTAGGGCACGTACATGATTCACAAGGTATTTGGGTGCACAAAGAATAATACATGTTACTGATTTAGGAGTTCACATTATCATTTTAGAAATAGAAGACCCACATGTGAGTTAAGTTTGAGATTCAACATCAATGTATCTTTAACATGCATTTTTTAAGGTTCAAAGCACATAATCAAATCAAATTAGGATGCTACAATGGACAAGTTGAATCTTATTTCAACATGCATCAAAATTTACTGAATTAGGTCAAGCATGAGGATTAGAAGCATAAATATATGTAAGTACAAGATTTGAATCAAAATGAAGCCTAATGGTACATTGGGAGAGTGAGATTATACCTCACTTGAAGGTTGAAGAAGAAATATATGCAAGTCAATAACGCAAATGGATGACACAACAACTCAATTCATCCCAAGAGAACAAGTGCAATCAACACAATTATGTTATAATGAATTAACTAGGTGTCAATAAGCATCAATTTTAGTGAGACTCTCTTAGTCCAAGCTATAACATAGCATAATATTTCTTAATTATTATTAAATATGAAAATAATATTATTAAATATGAAAATAATATTATTAATTAATATTATATCTTAATCTATCTATCTTAAATACCATATAATGGAAATGGCCAAATCAAATAGTAACTAAATAAAAAAGTGGATTATTATCTCAATTCGAAATTTAAATGGGAAATCAGAAAATATGATGCATGTGTAACCTTCATTGCAAAAATACAGACAAAAATTACCCTAATGACAAAAGGGCCAGCAAAGAGCAAGAAGATAGGGGTTATTTTGATCATTTTGTTGCATGTGTTACTCAAAATTGCAGGAGCAGGAGCAAGGAGCAAGGACAAAGAAGAGGAGGAAGAAGGGTACCACGAGCAGGAGTAGGAGAAGAGGAAGAAGAGGCAGAGAGGAGCAGGAGCAGGAGCAGAGCAGGAGAAGGAGGCAGCAGCGGCGAGCGGGCGGCGGCAAGCGGGCGACAGCCAGAGCAGGAGAAAGAGTAGAGGCGAAGGAGCAGAGGAGCAGGTAGCGATAGTACGAGCGGCGGAGGCAGAGGTAGTAGTAGCAGCGGCAGGCACAAGCGGCGGCAGTAGCGGCTGCAACAGGGAAGGCAGACTGGCAGTGGGGAAGGTGGAAGAGCAGCAGACGGTGGAAGAATCGCCAGACCCTAGTGAAATCGCCAATGAAACAGAGAAAGGGGAAGAGCCTGGCTCGTGCGGGTGCTATTAAGTTAACAATAGGCGTCGGTTATTAACATAAATTGATGCTTAAAACTTTCGGCACCAGTTACCTCCCACACACTGACACTTATGTTCTTTGATAGTCGTCATTTCTAAATAGAAAAACCGACGTCTATCTGTATATGCCGACAAAAAATAAATGTTCTCGTATTATGACCATCGGTGTCAGTTGCCAAACAAAACCGACGTCCATTGGACAATCTTAACCCTAAAAAATTTTGCGGGGATGGCACATGAAACCTTATCAGTATCAGTTCTTCCAAAAAAACCGATGACCTTTGGAAGTAATTTTTTTCGTCATTAGGCATCGTTTATTAGGTAGAAAACCGACGCCGTATGTGAAATTTTGGGGGGTAATTTTTTTTGCTCGAAAAAATGGATTTGGCGGGCTATGTTAGGCGTCAGTTCGATTTAGGGAGCCAACGCTTAATAAAAAGTGATACCCGTGTTTGGCTGGTTTTCAAATATAGATGTCAGTCTCTGTAATTAGCCAACATTGTAGGGTTTAGGCATTGCTTTTCAGTAATAATCGACGTCTCTAAATGTGGCGTTATAAGCTATTTCTGTAGTAGTGGTCCTTGTTTCCTTCTTATTTGAGGCTTTGTTTCAAGTTTCATTCTAGGTCCATTCCTCCTAGAGGGGTAGCTTAACACCATGGATATTGAAGAAGAAAGTGGGCTACACATTAAATGTGTTACCCTCATAATGTCAATGTTTGTGTCACGCCACCATGGTCCTGATTGGCTTTTTTTGTGTGTTTGATTTGATATAGACGTTGGGTTGATTTTGACTCATTAACCCTATGTTACGCCTAAAGTTGTGTGTGACATTTGAGGGTGGCATTATCTATTTAGGACATGTATATTGGTTCCTGCAATTTCTAGAAAATCATTTAAATGGTTTTCCCCTTATCCCTAATTGGTCAGAAACTATAAAATCCACAACTAATTACCCTGACCTTAGAAAATTAAGTATAAGTACTTGTTGGAAAGCTATTGAGACAACAGGCATCCCTAATCAATTATCAGACTGTGCTTCTAAACCCAACTCCCCTATTTGCATTAGAAGCTCTAAATCTATGTTAATAATGTGTGATTAATTCATGGTTATGCTAAAATATAGGAAATTAGGATTTGATTAGGAATAAGACTACAGTTAGCATCCTCCTCAGGCCAAGGTGAGTGGATCATGCACACTGAGTATAATTTTAGGGTTATGGGTTTACATTATTTGTTTATAGGTTATGATTACTCAATAAAGTGCGACTATGCTATTATTCAATTTATTCTTATGAAAACTATGCAAATGCTATGAATTTATGTTTTCTACTACTTTGATGAATATGCTTTCTTTTGGAATACTATGAATCACTACCATGCTAATTGATCAAGAAATCATGATAACTATGTTCAAGTATAATAAATAATGTTATGTTGGTATAGTCCTCTCAATCATGTTATGTGCTCCTTCGTTGGCCTTATGTGAGCCTTAATTGGCCTTATGAGCTATATGGAAGCGTTATGTGAGCCTTAATTGGCCTTATGTGAGCCTTAAATGGCCTTATGAGCACTGTGGGTGCAAATTAGGAGGGTTATTATATCAACTCAAGTAAAAATCCATCTTATTATGAAATCATGTTAAGTTAATCATGTTCCCATTTAATCATGTTAATAATGTTATGTAATTATGTTCTAAGTGGTTCTTCTTGTTATTTCAATGATAAGCTATTCTTCTTATATAACTGCTCAGTGCCACTCACATAGTTTTATGTTGCCTTGCATGGGCTAGGGACGAGATGTCCGCAGACAAGGAGAAGGAGATGAAGTAGACCTCAAGGACGTCAGCTCAAGCTCAAGGATAGTTTGTGGATCCTACTTGGTGGGGTGCCATTCTAGATAGTTGTCTTTCCTTTTAGTTATGTTATGTTGGAGCTTCATTCCTTGAACTCTTTTATGTTGGACTTAGAGTCTTTTGTTTATGGTATGCAATAAGGCAATTTGGTGGTTATCTCTTTTATTCTATGGATTTGCTTGTTTAATGATATCATTTCACAATTTTTCATGATCTCCAATATGTGCAATGCTTCCTCTATGGTTGTGTTATTATTAGAAGGGAGGTCGCGACATGATCAATATCCTTTCTTAATTTTGAAACTGCATATCTCTTTATTTGGATATATTTGTACGTCTACTCATAGCTTTCTCTTTAACTTGTGCATCTTTTGCTATTATTTATATCCTACTAGTAGTCTGAGACTTGTGATATCATATACTAGTAGTTCATATACATGTAGTTTGAGCCTTGTTCATTTTTTGATCAAGTGGTATTCAACTATATGATATGTTTGTATCTCGTCTCATTCTTGATCAAGCTTGTTCCTTAAATTGCATATCTACTATCTTGAGTTACTTGCTTGCATAGACTTATCTTGGTTGTGTAATAGAACTGCATCCATGGTTGTTCAAATGCATGTATTGTTTTGCTTTACATACTATGCTTAGACAAGCCCCTTGTAATGCCCGGGCCCACTGCCCTAGGCTCTAGCAGAGTTTCAGGAATGACGACTGTCCCCACAGACCACCACTAGCCTTAACTGCGTGCTTTGTCCCCATTCACGCACATGCCAGGATCAACTTCCCGACAGGTCACCCATCCTAGTACTAATCCAAGCTGAGCATGCTTAACTATGGAGTTCTTTATAGATGGGCTTCCGGAAAAGGAGGTGCACCTTGGTTCTGTGGCTTGACATACTAGCTTTGACCGGGTATCGTGCGCCGTTGCGCCAACCCAACAGCCACGAGCAGTCTGCTTCTCACTCCGGCGGCGGGGCTTTTAGGGCTTCCTTGCCTAGCTTCCCTCACGCCTATTTAAGGCCTTCATTAGCTCCGCCATGCCCCCTTTACTCACTTCACACCTTCAATTGCAAGCGTCGACACCCCGAGCACTGCTCCCCTCACCCACCTTCTTCAACCTCAGCTACCTTCACCATCAGGCCACCCCATCACTCCTCGCTCAAACCCTACCTCTCCCACACCTTCACCAACTCACTGCGAGCGTGGGCGGCTATAAAGCAGGCTCTCGGAACTCCTCACCACCCTAAACCCCTCTCACGCCAGCGACCTCGCCTTTCCTGCCGCGGCGCTGCGTTCCAGTGGGAGCCACGACCGGAAAACCACCTGCAACTGTGCGGGGCAGCCTCGCGAAGGTGAAGGCACCTTCTTCCTCACGACAGCACCACCTAGGAGCTAGAACGAGATCGCTGGAGTCGATCCAGCCACTTGGGCTAGCAACGAGCAAGGAAACAGAGCTGCTAGATGGATCGTAGGCCAACGACCCAATCCAACGATCCGTGGACCAATAATAATGTTGTACCCTTACTTTCTTCACAGGGTGACTAAATTCTTGATTGATTCTAAATCCTTGGACATCTGATTGAACAAGCAGGTACATGGTCTTATAAGTATAAGACTAGTTTTCTGGTTGCCTATGCTATATAATACATTGAATGCTCGTATTTGGATATGATTGTTGATTGATCTAGTATGAGTTATACTTCGCCAAATTTAAGAGAAACATAAATGATTATGATGGGTTGTAGCTACTAGAGCACATAGCCTGGTGTGGATGTATGTTGCCTAACATGGATGTATGATTCCTTGGCCCATGTTAGATGTATGATGATATTCTATTGCCCACACTAGATGTAAGACAAGTGCAATAGGTGTAGTACAACTGCATCAAAATGAATATAATGAAAGGGTGTTTACTTGATTTTCGCCTTAAGAAATGGTTTTATCTCTCTTTCCTTATTTTTCAAATATTTTTCCTTTATGCAACCTTATTAAATGTAACTTTTACCACGTACCATCCCTACTGATGTTTTGTTTCTCGTATTTTCTAGGTACAAGGAACAATTGACAACAAAATGAATTGTATGCTCAAAGTACCTGAAGGCATAAAATAATGAACATGGAGAATGTATTAGATAGATCTTTTACTCTTATCTCATTTCTTGTTAGATTTTAGTTTACTTCTTTTCTTAGTGATCTTGAGGATGATTGAAATCCTATGTAATAAAGTTAACTTTCTCTAGAACCATATTTTCTCTCCATATGTAATGACTTTTATTATCTTTATGAATGAATGTTTGTGTGGCATCATACGATGATGTAGACTAGATCTTGGCTTAATCTCTGTTTTAGTTGACTACCTTAATCTCTTATATTTTCCCTTTTGACATCTATAGATATGAGTGCACGCATATCTATGAATGTCACTATGGAAAGTATATAGAAATTGGGGGACGTCACACCCCTAGTGTTTATCTTCTACTCTCCTTTCTAGCTTTTGGTATCTCCTTTTTATAACATGTTTCGTTTTAGCTCTTCAAATCCCTACTTCTTGAAATAACAAAGCGGGAGAAGGCATGTCTTATGTTAAAAGGGAGAAGGCAAGTGTGAGGAGAAAGCATGTCCTATGTTAAGGGGGTGAAGACATATATGTAGAACATATATGAGTAGAAGACATAATTTCTATAAATGTTATGAAAGCTAACCATGAAGAAGAAATAGCATCAATTGAGGGGGAGTATGAGAACTCCATGAGCATCAATTGAGAGGTATCATATGAACTCAATTCTATTGAAACCTCTAGGTTTCTCTAAAGGTATGATTTTACTTAAAAGCTTTCAATACATTTATGGAATGGTTTGTCATCTTCAAAAAAGGGGAGAATGTTGACTCAAGGTCAATGTTGAATCAAGGACTAAATTGACTAAACCCTTGTTTTGACGATGACTTAACCATTCCACTTATTTGTGTCTAATGCTTCTACTAGACTGATTTCAGGTTAGGTATAGACACACTCCAAATGCCCTAACTTGTGCATCCTAACTTGGAGAAAAGACAAGTCAAAATCAATGCAAGGGCACTTTTGTAGAATATGATGTATCTCTATTAGAATTACGTTATAAATCACTTGTAATGATTGTATGACTTGTAATTAAGCTTAGAAAAAATTGTGAGCACTTAAATCAAATATTTAAGCACACTAATGACATTTTCCAAATACATCACATGGTGCTTATTTGGTTGAATTTCTCCTATGACAAACATGACCGACACCCTTGATGCATTTTTAGAATGTCCATGTTTGGTCGAGTTTTCAAACACAGAACTCGACCGACACCGTGCACTGTCAAAACAAATTTAAGCAATCGGTTGAGTTTCGTCTAGGATAAACTCAGTGATGCTTCAAATTTGCTTTGTCACATAGTGCAATCGGTCGAGTTTCCCAAAAGTAAACTCGACTGAATGCATTGTACAGAGTGAAGAAAAAGTGTTTCTAGCCATTGGGGTGCTGCAACACTTGAAAAATATCTGTTGCAACACCCCAAATAGCTAGTATTTGTCCTTAAGTGTTCTTACTGACCGGTAGGCATCCCTAACTATAAATAAGACCCATTGGACTTCGTCCCATGGTTAGAAAAGCACTATGAAGGTCCCTATATTTTATTTGAGTGCCTCCAAGAGCCTTCTCTCTATATATATCTAAGCTTAATCACTTTGTACATCCATTAGAGGGACTAGGAGATCTTGTAAGATAGCTAGTCCTATATGTATATATTGTGAGGCTCTCACTTCCTCCGCCTCCCTATCTCTCTTTCAACCATGAAGATGAAAGTTTTCTCTCTTGGGTAAGAGAGGTCAAGAAGAAGGGAAGGAGTCCCTTGGAGAAAGTTTCTCCTTGGCGAAGGTGAAGCCAAAGGCAAAAGATCAAAGAAGAGTGGATAACTCCTTCAAGGTAGTAGACTTGTTGCAAGAGTGGGTAAGTCTTTGGTGAAGGTTGAAGACTCAATGAAAAAGTGGGTAAGTCCTTAGTGAGGTTGAAGACTCTTGGTCTTGGTTAGGTAAGTCCTTCGGTAGGTTGTTAGCCCTCTTATCCTTAAAAGGAAGGATGGGTATCCTTGCCCTGGAAAAGGAAGGTCATATATTGTATCTCTTATAATGGAATATAAGGAATGTGCAATGGTTGAAAAATCCCAGAGTTAAACCTCTCTAGGTAGTATACTAACATACTCCTAATTTGGAGTATGGAACCACGCTACATAGCTTGTGCTCTTGTACCTGTTCAATCTCTCTCATCCTTGCTATATATGTTTAGTTGCACTAAAATTTCATATTAGCAACCTTATCTTGTGATATATCTTGAAGGTCTAATAAATTTGGTTTAAGTTTTTATAGCTCTATTCAGCCCCCCTCTAGAGTTAATCACCCATAGATCCAACAACTCCTTCCAAGTATAATATTTTGATATAAGTATTTTCAATTGTTCAATATTTGTTCTTTTCAAAGCTTATTGATGTGCTTTCATTGATTGCATCTCAGTTTACTTGATTTAGGAATGAAGACTTGAAGACTGAGACATGATGATCCACTGTACTATTGCCAATATCTACTAGAATATAGAATACTCTTCACATGGGATTATATGTAAAAAAGAATATAGTATCTAGTCAGTACTCTTCTTATCTTGTTTCTTTATGGCCCCTAAAGTAATATTATCCATAATTCTTTTCAATAAATAGAAATGTTATTTTTTTATAAAAAATGTGTGTGTGATTTTCAGAGCACTCCAAGACGGGCACTCTCATCTCCTTAACATTGTCTACCTAGGCAGTGGTATTGGGATTGGGATAAGAATAGTTTTGTGATACAAATATTACTCTATAAAATCCAAAGAGAATGATAAAAAATGACATATCCTCACTTTCCAACATAGATAATTGGAGTTTGTGGACATAGAGAATCAAACTCAGGTAAACATGCATGGTCTTTCTAGATGAACCAACCATGCTACTATTTAACTAAGAATTTTCTAACACAACAAATATTATAAACAAACTTCGATGAACTAGCACAAAAAGTATAATTACCCTGGGAATCAAACTCGCAACTTCTCACACAAGTTTAGAGAAACATAACACTTGCGCTATGGAGAATTTTCTGCATGGTTAAAGAACAAACATATATAATATCTTATTGTGATATATATGTATATAGCTAAAGGAATTGTGTACCTGAGTACATGTAGTTTACATGCACCCATCTTCAATAATGATGATTTCAAGACTCTTTAAGACAATCCAACCTTATGGATGTGATATATGCCTCTTAGATATCATGTCTAACAAAATTCATCTCCATATGACATTCATAATGAATGAAAATGTATATTTTGAAATCAACGATAACCTTCAAAAATACATAAATAGTTGAATGATATATAGCTATATCTCATGATTTGCATGAGATAAGGTTGTGATTTCCTTTTTTTTAAACAAAGTCTTAACTATTATTAATCATCCTGGCAAAGGATAGGGATAAAGGATAGGTTTACATAATTAATACATGGTAACCATAAAGGCCATGAAGTGAAGCTAGTACTACAGTTATTTCAGAGCACATATTTAGTAGTTGTATCAGCAATTTGTAGGTTCTCTCGAGCTATGTGAATGAGACACAATGAGGGAGTGTTGAGGATGAGTTTCTTCCACTGGTTTTGGTAAGAGAGGAATCTTGTTGGACCAGTTGAATTGGCATTGAGTGTAAGGACTACCGAGGATGAATCTGAGGTGATAGTCACTCCATTCCATCCCTGCTCTTTAGCAATAGATGTTGCTTGCAGTATCACTACTATCTCAACTTCCAGTGGTGAATTCATCTTGGTTATATGACATGTCCCCAATTGGAGATTGCCTGATGGGTTTAGGGCAATACATCTATAGCTAGATATCCCAAGGGATGACGAGAAGGCAGCATCAGTGAGTATTACAAAGTGAGATCTTGTAGGTGGTGATTGTTCTACAATCATTCTTGCATGCAGCGTAATGAAGCGAAGTGCCACCTGGGTAGGTGTTGGTTTCCCTCCATGGACCTCATCATTGTGTACTGTCCATAGGTGCCATACGGCTTGTGTTGTGGGATTGATGTCGGTATACTCTCCTTTGATAATCTTTCGGGTCCAAGTGGCCTATTCATCTTGGAAGAAGTTGGATACAAGGACAAGGGCTCTCCAAATAGCTTTGCTCCTGGGGCAGTCATGCAAGCAATGCAAGGTTGTTTCATCAGATAGGCTCCATCTGGGGCAGCTGGTGGTGACGTCTAGGTGGCATTTGTTCTTCTCTACATTGGTTAGGAGTGCTTGATGCTGGAAGAGCCACAGAAAGATTTTGATTATCTCAAGTACTTGTTTCCTCCAGATTGATTCCCACAGCCCATCCATGGTCAGTTCTTTGTCTTTACATAGCCTTCTGTGCGTCGATCGAGTAGGGATTTCACCATTTGTCTCATGAGGCCAGATGAAGAGGTCTTGACTATCATCTAGGTCAAATGGGGGCAACATTCTCAGGATGTCCCAAAGTACAGATGGGTAATTGAGAGTGGATGAAATCCATGTCCCAATTACTATTATCCATACACATGGAGGACACTAGTAGGTCCGCAATCTTAGCAGATATCGTGTGGTTGGGCTACATCGATGAGATATCTTGACCAACCAGCCATTTACCTGTCAAGACTCTGGTGTCCATTCCATTTCATATAGACTTAGAGTAGGCGTCTTTGATATGAACCAGCCTTGACATGTTGAACCTCTAGATCATAGAGTAAGAGGTTTTAGAAGTGGTGCTTCTATTATGATATTTCTCTTTCAGAATCCTGACCCAAATTTTACTAGGATCATTCAAGTAGGACCAAATGTTTTTCAACATCAGGGCCTCATTTTAGTCACTAGAATATTTTATCCCAAGTCCACCATGGTCTTTGTGAGTTGAGAGAAGGGGAATCCTCTTATGAGAATTTGGGTCGTGCCAGATGAATTTGCGGATGTGACTATTGATTTCATCGCATAATACAGGAGAGATCAAGGTAGTCTACATCATGTAGGTCGGTATCGATTGTATGGTGGCTTTAGCAAGAGTAATCCTTCCAACAAGGGATAAGTGTCTAACCATCCATCTGCTCATTTTGGTCTAGATGAAGTCAAGTATATTGGTGTGAGTTGATTTATTAACCCGCTTGTGTAGTACCTGGACTCTAAGGTATCTACCCAAGTCATTGGTGAGATGAAATCCCAATTTCCTACTGATCCGTGTACCAAGAAATCAAGAAGTATTTGCAAAGAATAAACAACGTGATTCACCGGCCGATACTATTTTCCATGATGCTTGTGAGAATGCCTTGAGGATTTTCTTAATGTTTCTAGCCTAAGTAATCGATGCTTCTGCAAATAGAACTATATCATCTGCAAAGCATACCTGCATGATCAGGGTACCTCCTTTAGAGAGACGAACAGGTTCCCATTTTCCAGCAGTAGTTGAGAGTTCAATTGTATGGCTTAGGCGTTCTAGGTAAAGCACAAATATATAAGGGCTCAGTGGATCGCCTTGTCGCACTCCTTGAATAGCATTGAATGGAGCCAATGGGGTTCCTTCCCAGAGAAGAGATGTCTCACTAGATTGAATAATCGCCATGGCCAAGTCTGTGATGCGTTGTGGAAGGTCAACCTTGGATAGAGTATTTTGGATGAAGCATCAATCCATCCTGTCCAAGGCCTTAGAGAGGTCGAGTTTGACATCCATCCAATTTTACTTCCCCTTCTTTGTTCACATTGAGTGAACAATTTCTAGCACGAGCAGAATGTTGTTTGTAATTTTGCACCCCTGGATGAAACTTGACTGGTTGGGGGAGATCCAATCATCTAGCAGTAGTTTGATGCACTCAACGATGGTCTTGGAGATGGCTTTGAAGACCACATTATTGAGGGAGATTGGTCTGAGATCCCCACAACTTTGTGCAGTTTTGCTCTTCGGTATTAGCAACATGTGGGAGTTCGCAAGAGCTGGTTCCACTATCGTTGAGTGGAAGTCTTATTGGATCATGCAGGCTACTGATGGTCTGACTTTAGGCCAGTGTTGTTCTAGAAAATCAGCGGTCACTCTGTCTGGGCCCGGCTCCTTAGACGATGCCATAGCTATGATAACTTGGTGGACCTCTTTAGCCATCATGATGACATCTAATATCCTCAAGGTGGACATCGGGATGTTGTGGAAGGATCTTTCAAAGGATTTAGTGCTAGAAAAGGAAACATGTGATGTTGTGGTGAGGAGATTTAAGAAGAAGGAGTGAACATGGTTTTGTAGCTCAATTGGGTCAAAAATCCATTGTCCATCAACTCCTTTGAAGCAAGAAAATTTATTATGGTATTGCCTAGCTCAAACATAAGATTGAAAGAATCTGGTGTTTTGTTCGCCATGTTGCAGCCAATTGAGGTGTGACTTTTGTTGCCAATCTGCCTCCTCCTTGAGTAATATGTGATGGTATCTCTCTTGGAGCACTATAGCTCAAAGGGAGTCATCTACGTGCTCTGAATCTGTGGTCCACTTCTGAATGGACTCTAACTGGTGTAGAATTAGGGCCTTCTCGCTGTGCTTGTACCTCAAGCATTCACGATGCCATCGGGTGGCTGCTAGTTGGAAGTTTGGTAGAGCTTCAGAGAAGGGAGCATTGACATCCCAACTAAAGTCAATACATGCCTTGAACTCCTCTTCCAAGATCCAACACACTTTGGTTCTGAAAGGCACTCAACCTGCTGAGTTCCTTGCTCCAGTGGTGACAAGTAGCGGGTTATGGTTAGAGGTGACCCGAGGTAGAACAGAGACTCTTGTGTTTGGGTGAGAGGTAAGCCATGCCTCATTGGAAATTTCCCTGTCCAGTTTACCATGGACATTGCCCCGATGAAAGGTGAAGGCTTAGCCCGAGGTTCCAATATCTGTAAGACCAGTGTGGAGGAGGCATTCATGGAATAGCATAGAAGAGGCCGAGTCAAAATAGGTGCTATATCTCTTCTCTATTTTGTTCAGTAACATGTTAAAGTCTCCAAAAGATATCCAGGGGTCATCACCTGGTGGAGTGAGAGTGGAGAGGCGTTGCTAGAGCAGCTTCTGCTTAGGTGGGTTTGGACTGCCATATATAACGGTGATGAGGTTACCGCTGTTGGGATGATAGTGAATGAATTGGTGGTGGTTGAGAATGCTTTCCACATTGCATCTAGCATCATCCCAGAGGAGCCAAATGCCTCCAGAGAAGTCGAATGCTTTGACTCGATGGGAAGAGGGGAATCTGATCTTCTTGGTGACATTCTCAGCTCTTTGGCCACTACAACGTGGTTCAAGGATAACTTCAAGGATGGCCATCAGATGCATCATGTGAGAATGACAAAGTTCCTTCAAGTAGCATACTTTATCGTCGGAGCAAGCTCCTTGAATGTTCCAGCAGACAATATTCATTGGATGGGTGGGGTTTTGGAGGGCGATTAGGTAATGGTTGCTAATAGCCCCACCTCCTCCTCGAAGTTACCCATTTCTCCAGAGTTAGGTTCCTCCATGACTTCATTCAGGAGGTTGAAATCTAGAGTTTTGTTTGATGTAGAGGAAGAGCCCACTAGTTGTTGTTCCAGTCTTCCTTTCTTGTAGATTCTATCCGGAGTTTTCTTTATTACCTGCACAATTATTTTTCTATTGCAGAGGATGACTGTTTTTCTCACCATTGGTCTGAGACCAGGGTGCAATGGAGAGAGGCAACTCGTATCTCCTAACCCGAATTGGAAAGGTTCAGATGGGTTGGTTTGGGATTGTCTCCCTGGGGTCACTTCATCATCAACAAGAGTTATGACTATGTTGAATGTCGTAGCTTCCATGGTAGGTATGGGTTGATCCTGTGCTTTCTTCACCGCATGCTTCCTTTGGTGTCTGCTTCCACCAGGATGTCATTCACCCTCTTCTTCATAGTGGTTTCTGATGGTAGATTTCTCTACAACATAGTCTTTTTAGTTATCAGAATAAGCTCTGGAGTCGCTCTTCTTTGGTGGAGGACGGCGCTCCAATTTCTTTGCCTGGATAGAGGTGGTGTATGCCTGTGTTGTACCACTTGTAGGTACATCGGCTTCAATAAACTTGCACGCTTCGTCGATATGGCCTAATCTTTCACAATGCATGCATATTGAGGGAAGATTTTCATATTCTAAATGGAGATGCTCACCATTTAGGATGAAACCAGGGAATAGTGGTCACGATCTGTTGAATTCAACAAACATTATCACGAATTTCCCTCAGTGTCCTTGGATTGTGTTTTCATCAATTCTGATCGTTCTACCGAGTGAGTTGTCGATGCTCTCAAGTAGTTTATTTTGGTACAGATGGATGGGGAGGTCAGGGATTCAAACCCAGACAACTAGTTTCATGGGCATCTGGTTCGAAAGCCTAAACTCTGGGTAGTAAGATTGCACTTAGAAATAGTATCGAAGATCGTCCATGGCCCCCTGGTCATCACTTTAATGAATTCGATTTCACTAGCCAACTGGATTATGTAATAGCCTTATTCCAGATCGATTACACAGAACTGATTCGAAAGGCCACAAAGGATTTGGATGGGATTCACCAGGGCATGATGTGCCAGATTCAGGCCAAGGGCTTTGACAATCACAATGTTCTTCTAAGGTTCGAGTAGCGGGGAAAGCACGCTAGGGTGAACCGTGAAAGAAGGAAGGGTTCCCATGCTTCTGATCATGATGTCCTGAACACATAGAATGTCTGAAGAAACTGGGTTTGGTAGATTAGGTCCGACTCTCCTCATTGTTGCTTCTTTGAAGGAAGTTTTGGCGGACAGCGCATTTCCAGAGGCAAGCATCTCCACGTCTGAGTCATGAGGGTTTTGTTCTCTGTTCTGATCCAGTGGTGGCGTCTCCATGTCACAATTCTCTAATTCATCGTCTAGTGGGTGGTCGACCCCCCCCCCCCCCCGGTCCTGACCCTCTTCGTCCCCCACGTCTGCCGCCTCTCCCAAACCCTAGGGGCAACATCGCACTAAGATAAGGTTGTGATTTCTTAAACAAGTCTAATCTAGACAATGTTTGTTAAATTGATATGGTTTAGTTTTGCAATTGTATTCTACATGTTCCATTTTAATAGCCATTACATTTAAGTTACATGTACAAGATGGTACATGATTCCTAAACCATATATATATATATATATATATATATATATATATATATATATATATATATATATGGGTATATCTTCGTGATCCAACCCTATTCTAGGGCTGTATCTTGTGTCAGTTTGTACCTTTATCACATTCAAATGCATTAGAATTACATGTTATTCTCCCCAATTTGGTTATCATTGGAAATATGCTTATGGATGTTCTTTGCATTGTTTTTTAGGTACTTGGACCATGCCTAGATGGAAGAGAGAGAAATAAGGAATTCTAGGGTTTCCCCACTCATGGAGGGACCCAAAGAAGACCCCAAAGTCCCCTTCAACCTACCTCCAATGGCCAAGAATCGTCTCCAAGCAAAGACATCCAAGAATTATGAAGTTTGAAGCCATTCTAGCATTTGAAGACCCCAACACGGCCGTGGTGCCATGGAATGGCCGTGCTGGCAATTGAGCAAAGTTACATGTTGATCGACAAATTATTGAAGTTCAAGCAAGTCAGCCACCACGGTCGTGCTACGAAGACCACACCACGGCCGTGCTGACCAGCACGGCCGTGCTAGATGAAGATGGAATGGGCGTGTTGCTCAGAACGACCTCCTCACAACTCCGCCACCACGGCCATGCTACCCAGCACGGCCGTTCTACCTAGTCCCCAACACGGCCGTGCTGCCCAACACAACCGTGCTACCAGCCTTCGTTTTCACCCATCAACCTGTTGATTTAACACTTAGCCAACATTGTCATTCACCTCCACCACGGCCATGCCCATTCCTACCCACCACGGCCGTGCTACCCAGCACGGCCGTGCTACCACCCCAAAACCTAACTTTTTTCATTGATTTTCCTATTATACCCCCACTTAACCCTAGCTCATATATAAGCACTAGTTGCTTCTAGGGCTCGAGAGAGAGCACCCCCTGGACGCAACCTAGCTGCTCCCTTGCCTCCATTACTCCCATCCACCTACTTCCTTGCATTTAATCCCATTTCCACCCACTTTCCACTCATTTCCACCATAGAAACCTAGTTTCTCTAGGTTTCTATCCATCCATTCCACCATTTCCATGCTCTTGGGCACCTTTGGAGGAGGAGGTTCGTGGCTAGCAGCAAGGAGGTGAAGAAGTCAAGCTTCATCAAGCATCCATGGCGTTTCCCACTCTCTTTCCCTTCTTCTTTGTTCCTAGTTTGATCATGTATAGCTAAGCCCCCTTGGGTGGGCTGTTTGGGGGAAAAAATGTGACTTTGATACCATGTTGTGGGAATATAATTTGTAATGAACATATTTCATTTCTATGATGATTGCCTTTGCTTGTATCTCATTTCCCATTACTTGTGAATGTGATTGTTGTTTAATTACATTAATTGCTTGCCTTGTGGTGCTTGAAGACATTTGCCTCTAGGGTGTTGGTTTCTATGTAGCTATCATAGGATTGGCTCCTAGGCCCTTAATTCGGATCCCTAGCTAGCCCCCTATCTTCCTACATAATCACCTTCTTCCTACATGCAAATGTGAGTTCTAAGTGACTAGTATAAGTGTGATTAGTGCAATTGCCTAGGATTTCCTAAAGGCTGAGGTGGCTAGTGGCATGAGGTCAAATATCCTCATCTCTACTCCCATCCTTACCCTTGGTCCTCAATTGACTAATACCACTTATCCTAGAGACCTAGATTTGGTAAGTCCTATGAGAATTACACCTAGCCCTAGTTCTCCAACTAGTAGCATAGGGTACATCCTCATAGCACCCACCTTGTTGTTTGGTTTGGTAGTCTAGAATGAAATATGCTAATTGCTTATTATGGTGACATCCCCCAATTAATGTCAAGGTCACATTCCCAAACGGCCCACCTCCTTCATCTAATTGCTTAAAACCCTAATTGCCTAGTTTGCTTGTTAATGCTAGTGTAGTTCAATTGCTTTAGTTAACTTAGTTGATTGCCTAGTTTTGCTAGCTAAGTGTTAATTTAGGTCGTTGATCTTGATTAGTGGTTAACTTAGGCTCTCAATTGCTAGTTGCTTGCTTAGTCTAGCATAGTTTGTTCTTGCTCTTGTTTAGATAGCTTGTTAACTTAGATTGCTAGTTTAGTCTTTTGATAACTTAGTTTCATATTGCTTTTCATACTTGCTCTCTTAGCGTAATTAACAACCAATCAACCTTTAAACCCTAAAAACCTTACTCTCCGCAATAGGAACAAAGCTCACACCTTCTAACTCTAGAGCCCCCTCTATCTCCGTGGTTTGACCCCACATCTTGCCCTTGATCTATACTACAACAGTACCCCGTACGCTTGCGGGTGAATTATTTTAGTTTTAGTGATAGACTCGATTTGGGACCATACAAATATTGAAAGCAAAGATCCCATCACTCCCGTGCCTCCTGACCTCGTGGATTGCACTTGTTGCAAGCCTCTAGCGGGAGCGCACCACTTCGCTACTCGTGCGGGTAACTTAGATTCGCTACCCGTGCATCAGTTTTGCAATAGGAAGGCTGCATTTGTATTGAGACAATTCAAATTGTAATACACAGACTCATTTTGTATTACAATGCTGATACAGTCATAAATATATATTTTACTGCTTCCAGACAGAGAATACAAACATCACACTGTATTTACAAAATGAGTCTGTCTATTACAATTTGGACCATCTCATTACAAATGAATGCCTTCCTATTACAACATTGATGCACAGGTAGTGAATCTTAGTTACCCGCACAGGTAGTGAAGATATACCATATATATATATATATATATATATATATATATATATATATATATATATATATATATATATATATATATATATATATATATATATATATATATATATATATATATATATATATATATATATATATATATATATATATATATATATATATATATATACATACATATATATACATATATATACATACATATATATATACATATATATAGGGCACATCTTTATTGCCCACGCGGGTAGCTACCCGCCCACCCTTCCGACCACTTTTTTTCAAAAAAAAAAATTGCAATTGTAGAGGACTATTTTGTCTAGCTCTCCAAAAAAAATAGCCAAAAATAATATCATTTGCCCCTCCAAAATCAAAAAACCCGTCCTTATATATATCTGTTGTATATTTTGTACAGAATTACTCTTTAATTCGTGTAGTTACTTTCTATTCATCATAGTTACTTTTTTGACAACAGAGTTACCTTTTTGGCCAGGAGAGTTACTTTTTTGGCTGTCGGGTAGCGCAAATCCAGGCTACCCGCGCGGGAAATGAATGAACGCCCATATATATATATATATATATATATATGGCTAAATATATATATATATATATGGCTAAAAGAATTGTGTACCTGAGTACATGTAGCTTACATGTACCCACCTTCATTTATGGTGATTACATAATTCTAATGAATAATCCAACCTTATGGATGTAAAGTATACACTTTAGATAAGATGTATACAAAAAATCAAAACAAACTGATATTCATAGATAAATAAAAGAAAGAAAATGTGTATTTTTTGATCAACGGTAAGTTGTAGAAATTGCATAAACCATTGAATGCTTTACTGTTATATCTCATCACTACTACAGAAGTGCCTTTTAGTGTCGGTTGTTTAACCCCCTTTGGCGTCGGTTTTTGAACGACGCCTATGTGGGCGCCGCTAAAAGGTTGGACACTTCAGCGTCGGTTAAAAAACCGACGCCTATTTAACATAAAGGCGTCGGTTTATTATAAAACACCGACGCCAAAAGGGTTCGCGCCACAGAAAACAGCGTCATCTAGGACGCTTTCTGCGTCGGTTATATACTAAACAACCGACGCAGAAAAGTGTCCTAGATGACTCCCATTTCCTGTAGCACGAACACTTTTGGCGTCGGTGTTCAACAAAAAACCGACGATGTAAGTCTGTGCTGACGGTTATCGGTAAATAACCGACGCCTATATCTATTTTTTTTTTTATAAATCTGTTTGCAGGCCTGCTGTGGCTGGTCAGCAGGATGAGAACCTGCAGTTCAGTTTTCTGAACTGCAGGTTTACGACATCCATTGATATCAGCCTACAAACAGGCCACAAACCTGCAAAATTAACATAAAAAGATTCACACAAGTAGATACATTCAGACATCAATTCAATTGTCACGTTCACACATATAGAATCATTCAAATACATGTTTTAACATTCAGAAACATTCATTTACAAAGTATCATTCATCATCACTATCAACATCCCAATTATATCTTACAGTTGCCACTGTTTGTACAGCTATTGCCCATTCTTCTCTTACTTCATTTAATGCTTCCCTCGTATATGGAGCATGTACATTTTTTAAGCGTTTGCCTATAGTGTGGTCAGTTTTAAACACCTGCAAAGAGAATGATGTATATATATAAGTAATAATATAAAAATAAGATTGATATATTTCATACTAACTAATGAGACTATATATAATACCTCATGTATGGTATCGATGTCCAATGCGGCATGCTTGATAATCATCTGCATAAATCGCATCACATAGTTTGCGCATGCCCAGCCATTGTCTTGTGTAGCGCACTATAAATTGAAACATACAAAATAATACAACTAAGCACAATTCACATCAATAATATATACATTGGAGTCGGGGAGTCGGGAACTTACTTTTACGTTCTCCCAAGACAATGGCTGGTTCTTTTTCCTTGGGACCTTTCCTCCAGCATTTTTGAATGCATCTAAACCCCTACATGTTAATATAACACACTAAGTTGCATAAGTAAATAGTAATGTAATAAAAGATGTTAACGGATATAAAAAATGAAATATTTCTCACCAGAATAATGCCATTCTCATTACGTGTCCAATATTAGTGTTTAATGTACTTCCTGCGGGATCTAGATAATAAACAGTGAACGTCCCGGGGACAATAACTAGTAACTCCCAATGTCTACCACTAGAGGTAAAAAGTTAACAATTAATAACTCAAAATGCAAAATAATAATGGAATTTTCTTAAGTCCAAATTATAAATAAAGAAAACTTACTTGACATTGAATGGAGCTATTATTATCGTCTTCATTTGATGACCAAAAATTGTAAAAGCATCTATACAGTATTGTTGAACACTATCAGGGTCTTTAGCTACCATACTAATCAATGATGGAATCAAAAATCCCACATGATCATATGCAAATTGTTCGCAATGATCTTCGATTAAGTAGCTGCAAAACATATAGATGTATGCATTAATATATAAGAAACTAGATCACCGGATCTTACACAAGGTATATGGATGTATAAACAAGATCTCACCTTATCCATGTCTCTATCATTGATGTATTCAACCAATCATACATAAACAGCTCAATAATATCTTGTATAAATAAAGAGCTGTCGTATGATTGACCTGCATAATCTGCATCTAAAGAAACAATTATAGGGCAAAGTATATTATGTGCCCGTAGCCAACATGCCATTCCCCTACAAGCAGGACCTAACGGGTATTGTAGGTCAGTTGGAACCCAAGTTGGTAATGCGGGAATTGGAGGTGGAGGCCTAGGTGCTCCTGGTGTCTTCTTTTTAACCTGTATATATAATTTCAGATCAGTTGACATCATATATACACATTAACAGTCTAAATCAATGTAAATTTATCTTACAATTTCATTCGTGTAGAGGACATCTGCTTTGGGCCACAATATGACCCCGCTTTCTGCCTCACCAAGTGTATCAATATCTGGGTGGGCATATGGCAACTCAACTTCCCTCCAATCGGGTAATACATGTATCGGGCTCACACGAATGTAGCCCTGTGGCATTGGAGTCCCATGAAACGTTTCCCCAGGAAGGGACTGGTAAGCTTGCGCCTCTGCAACAACATAGTTTTCCATTCTTAAGCGGCATGGCTTCAATGCCTACAAATTTACGTAAAGAATGTTATACATATATACATATCATCTTGAAAACATATCATTTTGAAAAGACTAGCTACAATGTCATAAACAATACTTACAGAAGACGTGTTAGGCGATGGGTCTCCAGGATTACTTGCAGTCTGTGCACCAGGAGAAGAGTGGGTCGGCATAGGCTGATTGGAAGCCTGAGATGCCTGCCACCGCAGCAATTCTTCCTTGACCTTCTCAGCAACCACATCGTTGAGCTTCTTAGCAACTATATCCTCGACTCTCTTATTCTCCTATACATGGATAAAACAAATATTAGCTTTTTATTAATGAATTTCCTTTTGCAGTAACATTATAAAAATAGAATATGTTACCTCTTCTTGAGAAAGTCCCGCTCTGGGTTTGCGCTGGGATGGCCCAAAGAATGCTTTGATGCCCACACCAGCGCCGGCACCTCTAACACGTCCAGGATGCTCTGGGTTACCCAGAGCAACTGTCAATTCATCCCTTGTGCCCTGAGGGATGAACGTGCCTTGTTTCCTCTGCTCGTGCAGCTCCCGCTAATCACCATAAACAAAAATTGGTAAGTTAACACCACAAATAATCAATATTCAAATGATCGCTCTAAGAGTTGTATTTTACCATTTTTGCAGCCGCCTCAGTAGTTTCGGGCTTCTTTATTTCACCCTTCTTGTTTTTCCTACCAGCTATCCAGATATCATGGCGAGGGAAGGGTGTGGCCGCAGACTCCTGAGTAGTCGCAGACTCCTGAGTAGCCGCAGACTCCGCCTGTAGTCTTTGGCGAACGCTTGCATAGCCTTTTGGACCCATAGTATGGTCATGTACATTCAGTGCACGCCTTGCTTTTTGTGCGTCACTGAGGGCCTAGTTAGTATGCACATTTATAATTAGGTTAGTAGCACTAAATGTTAATCTTGAATAGGTGAATACAATGTATATTAATTAAAATGGGAGTGACGCCTAATA
Organism: Alisma plantago-aquatica; assembly: GCA_963693085.1. NCBI lineage: Eukaryota > Viridiplantae > Streptophyta > Magnoliopsida > Alismatales > Alismataceae > Alisma > Alisma plantago-aquatica. The sequence continues at coordinate 1,546,694,459 of OY856409.1, forward strand.
CCTTGAATTCTTCAGATTTTCTTGAAGCAACAAAATTGTCCCAATCTTCTTTGTCCAAGAAGTTCCATTGTTCAAGGGCTGACTTCTTCTTCTTATCACCCTGTCTTATGTATTCTCTGTTCAGATTTGTCCTGTAATTCCTAAGCATCTTTCCAGCGCGTTGCATCACACTTTTACAATGCAACATCTCATCCAATGCAAACAGATTCTGTAAAATAGAAATGTTATTAACTAGTACCAAAAATATAATTGCAAATAATAGAATTTGTAATCTACAAAATAGAATTGCAAATAATAATAACTCACGCATAAATCTTTCCATATCAAGTCTTTCTTCGCCTGAGGAACTTTATGCCAATTATCATACTTAACACCACAATGGCTTCGAGTGACAACCCCAAGATAGTTTATAAAATTATTGCGGTTCACTCCAATTGCATTCCCTCCATTATCAAACTCCACAACCAATTTGGATCCACTGCCACTCAGCGCAAGTAACTTTTTCAACAGAGTGATACCCCTTTTCTTGTTAAGTTTTTGTTGTTGCGCATCAAGTTGCTCAATTACTTCAGTGGGTAGCTGTGCATCATCAACCTAAAATTTGACAAAAATAAACACACTGAATTAAGCCAATATAGAAATACAGGATATATGACATAACTAGAAGATAATGAATTTTATAGAAATACGGGATATGTTTTTAGAACTTACGTTGGTATCCTCGCCATGCTCGTCATGGACAGCATGCTCATCATGGACTTCATGCTCATCATGGACATCATTCTCATCATGGTGAGCCATCTGAAAATTTCATTAAAAAGGAAAACATTTAGCATTTGTATCAACTAGAATAAGGAAAACATTTAGCATTTGTATAAACATACATGTCTCTAAAATTGTGATCTTTTATCAATTAGCAATCCTTCAATGTACAAGTAATATAAAAAACAATGATTGTTCACATTCTAGGCCAACAAACACATGTGATGTCATTCTTATATATAATAAATGTGTACCACCTATCCCATCCTTGAACACCTAATCTCACTAGTAAGTGTATAATGTGTATTGGGTTTTCAAGAAAATTTCGGCAGCATTTCCCCGCTGTTCTCTAAGTACATATGTACTTAGAGAACAAACGGGGAAATGCTACCAAAAGTTTCTCGAAAACTCAATACACATTATACACTTACATCCTAAGTGAGATTAGGTGTTCAAGAACAGTCCCAAACCGGGGACTATCCAAGATTTACTCCTAATGAGTAAATCTTGGACGGGTTTCTAGGCCAACAAATAATGTGTTGTCATTCTTATACCTAAAATCCTAGTTCTTCAAATTAGGGTGATTATTGATGTCTTTAAAAGCATGATTGGCAATTTAGGGAAAAGTTCATCATTTAAATTCCAAGCATTCACATGTGTGCATTACAGTTCATCATTAAGCAAGAAGGGTGATTAGGATTCTCAATATACTCAACAATAAAATAAGTTAAACATGTGTGCATTACAGTTCATCATTTACATTCCAAACATGTCACATGTGTGCATTACAGTTCATCATCAAGATATCTATAACTTACTTAAACATTCAATTATGAAGTAAATATACACTTAATTAAGAATAGCATGACACACAAAGTTGCAGTCAACATCATTATGTTTTGTTCTATCATGGACTATCAGATTGGTATATCACATATGTATCAGTACATTATTAAATAAACACAATCAGTAAATAACTTTTAGCAAAAAATCCACTAGACGTGCAGCCTAGACGTGCCCTGGCGCCGCCCAAGCATCTGCCCAGAGGCCTATCTAGGCAGGGCACCTGGGCTTGGGACCCTAGGCGTGCCCTGGCACCTACTTAGGCGCTACCTGTGTGAGTTCTAGGTTGGCGGCGGCAGAGAAAAGCAAGGCAGAGGACAAAAAAGGTGGTGAAGGTTTGTGGGTTACCTTGCACGAGGATAGCACGAGTAAAGCTGCTTCTACCGGCGGGGGCGGAGGTGACGACGACAGCACCGTAGCTGCTTCTACTGGCGGCGACGACTAGAGGAGAGCAGGGGCGGTGGGCAACGACCGGCGGCGACGAGCGGACAGCAGCAGTAGCAGGGGCGGCGGAGAAGAAGGGCGCCGGAGAAGAAGGACGCCGGAGATGGGGCGCCGGAGAGAAGCGCCGGAGAGTAGCAGCAGCAGAGAAGCGCCGGAAAGTCGCCGCAACAGGGAAAATCGCCGCAATAGGGTAGCAATGAAACAGAAGAAAGGGGAAGAGTCGGGCGATCGCGGGGGGTTATAAGTTCCCAAATAGCGTCGGTTGTTTACAACAACCGACGCCTAAACATCTTTAGCGTCAGTTGGTTGAAACAACCGACGTCCAATTGGACGATATTTTCATGGAAATTTTTGGCGGGAACCACCTTCAGCGTCGGTTAGAGAGGGATAACTGACGCTGAAAATGACACTATTTTTTTTATCGAAAAATGGATTTCGCGGGCGACTTTAAGCGTCGGTTGTTTATAAAAAACCAACGCTTAATACAAAGCGGTACCCGTGTCTGGCTGGTCTTCGAATATAGACGTCGGTTTTATTAAACAACCGACGCCTTATATGTTAGGCGTCGGTTTTCCTTAATAACCGACGCCCAGAAAAGCGACACTGAATGCTATTTCTGTAGTAGTGCATGATCTATATGAGATGTGAAAAATCAATACAAACTAATATTCATAGATAAATAAAAGAAAGAAAATGTGTATTTTTTGATCAACGGTAAGTTGCAGAAATTGCATAAACCATTGAATGATTTACTGTTATATCTCATGATATATATGAGATGTGGTTATGATTTTTTAAACACGTCTAATCTATGCAGTGTTGAATCAATCTATATGGTTGGATTTTATCAACATACTCCACATGTGCTATTTTAATGGTCGGTACACGTAAGTTACATGTATCGGCCGGTACACACTTCCTAACCTCTCTCTCTCTCTCTCTCTCTCTCTCGGTATATATATATATACATATATATATATATATGTATATATATAGGTATACATATATATATATATAGGTATACATATACATATATATATATATGTATAGATATAGGTATACATATACATATATATATATGTATATATATAAGTATATATATATGTATGTATATATATACATATATATATAGAGAGAGAGAGAGAGTCAGGCTAGAATACACTCGAGTGTACGGATCACACGGATACACTCAAGTGTGTTTGCATACCAAGGCTATCTTTTGCAAAATATAAACTGTTGATCTTCGTTGTCATACTATAACTAGGATACATACAAATTTGGAGCCCATTTGGATGAGTGTAAGTTACTCATCCAAGGGCAACAAAGTCGACGCACCAAACTAATTTGAAATGTATAATTTTTGTGGTCTTCATAACATGAGCTATATATATCCAAATGAGCTCAAATTTTATATATGAGTTGTTCACGAGATGTTTAAGAAGATCAACGGATTAGATTTTCAAAAAAAATATTGCATCATGAAAAACTATTTGAGTGTATTCTGCTCCGGATACACTCGAGTGTATTCTAGCCTGACTCTCTCTCTCTCTCTCTCTCTCTCTCTCTATATATATATATATATATATATATATATATATATATATATGGGCCCATCTTTATTGCCCGCGCGGGTAGCTACCCGCCCACTCTTCCGACCACTTTTTTTCAAAAAAAAAATTCGCAATTGTAGAGGACTATTTTGTCTAGCTCTCCAAAAAATGTTAGCCAAAAATAATATCATTTGCCCCTCCAAAATCAGAAAACCCGTCCTTATATATATCTGTTGTATATTTTGTACAAAGTTACTTTTTTTGCTAGCAGAGTTACTTTTTTTGCCAGCAAAGTTACTTTTTTTACAGCAGAGTTACTTTCTTAGCTAGGAGAGTTACTTTTTTGGTTGCTGGGAAGCGAAAATCTAGGCTACCCGCGCGGGCAATGAATGAACGATTTATATATATATATATATATATATATATATATATATATATATATATATATATATATATATATATATATATATATATATATATATATATATATATATATATATATATATATATATAATATATATAGGTATATATATGCATATATATGTATATATATAAATATATATATATATATATGTATATAAATATATATAGGTATATATATATATATATATGTATGTATATAAATAAATATATATATATATATACATATATCGATATATGTATATATATACATATATAAATATATATATAGGTATATATATATATATATATTATCTATACTATTATAAAAAGAGCGAGTTTGATGTTGCGCTCTCCTTGATTAACTCTCTTCTCTCCTTTTTTCAAGGAATTTTGCTTCTACAAATATTTATTCTCACACTCTCCTATTAACTTTTATTATCTTTAATTATGTAATTCCATCTCGATCCTACGAAAACAGTTCATTGATTCTCTCATTTTAAACAACCAACACAAATATCTTTTACCGTATGGACCTTTTCACGGACGAGTTTTCTCCCCGCAAATTTCTAACAAATTTTATATGTCACGTACATGTGCATGTGTGCGTTCACTAGTAATACTAAAATAGTGAATAATTTTAACTAATTACAACTCTGACACCAGCCTATCAGATGTGCAGATTCAAACATTATTTTCAAAGATTTCCTCTATCCTCGAGAAACGACTGATCCCTCCCTCTCGGCTCACTTCCTCCCATTAAGACCCACGATCGTCTTTCCTATGTCCATATTCGTCGCAGTCATATAACCCACTTTCACCCCACTCTCTGCACGGTTACCACTCGCAAACAACTATCACTACCACGAAATATGTTTATGCCGCCACAACTGGACTGTATGACAGTTCTGGACAGTCCAGCTTATGTGCTCGATTTTGTAGTAATATCCGTGATTTGTCGACTAAGTGGGTCATGCAAATTGGCGATAGCCGCAGGCTCTCAGCCTGGATCACTCCCATCTCAAAGCACGTCTACGCCGGGCTCTTGGCCCAAACCCTTCTCAAGGCGCTCATCAACGCCGGGCTCATTAATCCTGCATTCCACCGCACGAGGAGGTAAACACCTGTTCTGTAGAATGCGATGCCTGCACTGTCGTGCAGTGGCTCGAGAAGTATCTCGCCGCGCTGTGGACAGAGAGGAAGTTGCGGAGTTTGAGGAACATGATCTGATCTCCGCAGATAGAACAACTCAACATGGCCAGCAAGGTTGTCTCATCGTCGCATTTTGTTCCTCTAGATAATAGCAAGCCCTGCAGAGACCACTTTCAACAACAAAAGGACGGCAAGGAGTTGGAACATATGGATCGTGGTCAATATTACCGCTTGGTGAAGAGATTCCGCTATAAAGATATGGTTTTGTGATCTAGAAAGTAGCAACAAAACGAGAGAAGGTAGTATAGGAGAGGAGATCCTACCGGAGGCTGAGGTGATTGTAAAGGTAGACACTATATTTACCACTTGCAATATCACCATCATAGTGATGGCAAATTCCCGACTGTACACGAATTCTCAAAGCAACACAATTCCGTCGAAGCAACAGTAAAATATCTTCGTTAGATTACCTACCACGGTCCTCACCGTGTGATTAAAGATATTATGGTCGTCGTCTCCTATTCCAAACACCACACTGCCCTCCTAAATGTGCTTTGATGCACTTTACCAAGAAAAATCTACTGGTCGTCATCGGCTTGTTTTGTCGTCCTCCAGAATATGATGTTGGATTAGTTACTATTGCGGTCGCACAACTCCTTACCCCCAATATATCAGCAACCATGCAAGCTAGCTAAGGCTATCAAATTCTTTGTTTCACCGGACCATGCTACATTGCTCAAACTCATGGCTCCTCTTTAATCATGACACTTTAATGAACGATATCACCTAGGCACCATTGATCAAGAGCATCTATAGAGGAAGACTTCTATATGCAAGCATTGATAAGTAGACCCAGTATTTTATCTTAATTTGTTAGTTGTCAGAACAGTTCAAAGACGACAAGTGACAGACCACTAGAGACCTTAGGCACACGGTTTGACAAAAGGAAACGGAAACGTCGCCCCCCTCCTCATCCTTCATATTTCATGCTTTTGCTAAATTCCTATTCATTTACAGCTTGATTTTGGCACCTCTATGTAACATGGCCAACATGATATTCTGACGATTTTTAGCCTGTTCTCTATTAGGTTTACCAACAATTATGTCACATACAATACATTTTTTTCTTCTTATTTTCATTCAGCAATAAATGACATACTGACATGTATTTTCTGTACCACATGAATTTCAAACTCCACTTTCGGTATCAACTGTCAAGTGACCAGCATGAAGCAATTAACTTTGACAACAGATGTAAGAAGAATGTCACGTCTTTCGGAAAATTGCACCGTGCGTTGTGTCACAAAGCTTTTAAAGGTATCATTTTCGGTCAATAAGGTTCCACATGTATAATCATTACGATATCAACTGGTGAGTATTCTTGCACTTACATCGCAAAGTCGTTGCCTCTACAACTGGAAAGATCTCTACTACAATTGATCGACTCCAACAAACATGCATGTGGACTCATACCAGTCGTCTCTCTTCTTAATGCAATGTATATGAGTTCTTTTAGATACTACTTTCTAATATGGTTTATATAATGAGTGATAGGAAGACAAATTAAATTCCCACAGCCAACGTATATGATCAAAAATTAATGTATGCACCAGGTTGACATTATATACACTATTTTGAAAAGGATTAATTATTGTTTTTGAAATGGTGTATTCTCCTTTACATTTTCTTTCTTCTCCACGTTTTATAAAATATTTAACTGCTTTTATTGATATTTTTATTCTTTTTTCAAAAATACTTTAATCACCACCCACTCTTCGTTCCACTTTTGTCCTCTAACGTGGTAATTTCTTTCACCCACTAATCACATTGAAAACAGTTCCCAAACTTTGGTAGTCCCAAGTTTTTCTCTATATACGGTCATCACACACCATTACTAAAATAAATTCCTTAATGAAACAATTTTAACAAACTCTCTTGATAAATCGGCGTTCTTAATACTTTAATCTATAATTTTTCTTCCTTCCAGAAAAAATAGCTAATCCCTCGCTCCCGTGCTACTGTCCACCTCTTACTTCTCAACTTCCAATTATGTCTCACAATGTAATCTATATCTATACTACTATAAAAAGAGGGAGTTTTTTCAACTATTTACAAATCTGCCATTTTAAGACTTCATTACCAATCAGAAGTCGACATTTTGAATTGTTGTTCTCTCCTTCACTCAATCTCTTCTCGCATTTTTTCTCACATATTTTTAAATTTAATCATTTTTAATTTCAGCAACGATAATATCCTCTTAACTAATCCCCACATTTATGTAAACCTTCACCCTCACTCTCTACAACTTCCTCTAACTAATCCCCACATTTATCTCTCCCCTTATTGATTCTCCACGACATCCTCTAACTAATCGTCATGTCTCCCTCTCCGTTCATCCTTGACTCTTTCTTTTGAATTATCTTCCGCGTAACACCCCTCTCTCATTCAAAATACCCAGTACCACTTCCGGCTTTAATGATCTTTACTTCTTATAACCTACATTTCCCATACACTATGGTGTATAGCCACGACTCCAGTCCTTCTGCGAGTGGCACTACATGGAGCCGTGTGATCTTGCTTGCATCTCCGAGAGAATTTTGCACCACAATTGATTCTACAACCTCTATATCATCTGCAAAAGATGTAATACGTCTTGACTTCGTGCCTTATCGTAAAGACAAATATCCTTTCTATTTTCTCTAAGTTTGTATACATGCGCATTCAACTATGTCTGTTTAACATCACGGCCTAGAGGACTATATTGTGTTACAGATGTTGCCACTTCGTGCGGCATTTGAACACATTGTAGAAGAAGATTAACTCAAACAAGAGCCAGAAACAAATGTTGGACAATGTGGAGGGTGGCTTCCAGGAGAACCCGTACAGGAAGAAATAAGGGTACATAGATGAGGCAGAACCACCTATTGGAAGAAAACATCTTGTCGAGCTCCCATGCTGCAAGCGACGGGAACACACCCACCACAAGGTATCACCAGGTGATGTGTTACTATGTACCGTCTATGCCGAAGAGCCAACCCAGGTCCCAGATGATGAAGTGGTTGAGTTGAGTGCGGCAGCCTGAGGTTTCAGTAGGCATTCCTCCATTTTTTCCCTCTTATTAGTCTCCCCGTCCAATGAAAATTAGAAATCACCTTCTCATGTTGTTGTTATAGGTCCAGTTACTCCCGTGCCACACACCTGCAGGAAACACGAGCCGCGTCTCAGGCGGGCGGGACATCAGAGTCACCACCGTCAAGTTCAACCTCTACTGACCTAGAATAAAGAACCCGCACGGCCACCACCAGTCCACCTTGTTGGCCATCATTGAGTGCCACAGGGATGAGGTCCTCGAACTCCCTCTGGTAGCTGAGGCTCTTGCTTGGCCAGAGAAGATGGGCGTTGAGGCATTCATATACCATGATGTCACCATGAGACCATACAGGGACACCCAAAAAATACTGTTGGACCTCATCGACAGGCTGCTACAAAGGAGCCTCATCCACCTCGATGTCTAATTTGTGTTTGTTGTTAATTCCTTTATCCAGTACAGGTCCAATGGCTTCCATTATGTAGAGTATCCCTATAATAGATATTGTTCATATCCCCTAACATCCAAAAGACAAAGGAGAGGTTGATGACGACTAAAAGGATTGTTCAGGCCAGCTACATCATGAACATGCATCGTGCGGGTTCATCATGCAATGGCAAGCATTAGGTCAGACAAAATGACCAGTATGTATGTTGTTGATACGACAGTGTATCTTGAAGAGGAAACTATTTGTTGTCTTTGACGAGTAGGCATACGCAATAATGAACTATGCTATAAGGTTGAACCGAGATGCTAGTTGTTCATATCCTCAATGACTTGCTAGTAGCCACACAGGTGAGGAATTTTTACATCATCTGTTCTTATTTACTGGTTACACTCATGTATATGACATTTTGGGAACCTTTACTTTGGTTTATGCACCAACATTGTAAACAATACACTAAACCTATGTTCAAATTTTTCTTTGTTCAATAGTTTATCCCTCGGTAAGGTTTTGTCATTCAATTCATGCAAACTTTTGTCATTGTCCCTAACCAAAGTGGTCTTTATCCACTTCATTATTTATTACGTCTGGATAGGTGTGTATAAAATTGGCCTTTGCATTACCTTACATTTTTTATATAATGCAGGTGTCATGGATTCTGATCAAGAAAATATGAATAGCACAAAATGATGATTTCAGTAACACGATGTTATGGATTATCGATTCCGTACTCAGTTAATATTTTCCCAATAGATGCGAGCACTTTCACGCCCCAAGTTGTCTTTCTTGACTTTATTATTTATTTTACATCTGGCTTTGTGTGTATATATTACATGTGTGGCGGATTCTGAACAAAAAAGTATGAATAATGCAAATGATGATTCCAGTATCACGATGACAGGGAGTATAGATTTTGGTGTCAGTCAATATTTTTTCAATAGAGGCGAGCGTCTTCGGGCTTCTTTTAATAAGATAAATTTTCAAAGAAATTAGATCTGTAAGAACTATGAAGATACACATAGTTCTCACTAGAACCAGTTTACTTAGCAGCAACAACCCTGGCCTAATGAAAGTAGAAATAATAGATTCATGCTTGAAAGGGCTTACACTTTTGTAAGTACATTCTTGTAGGATGCATCAGGACCATGTCAAGAAGCAAACTCATATGGTGATGGTGGCTTTCTTTTGGTTACTTGGACATCTATTGTGTGACATAATCTAACACATGTTCAAATTTATGTCCGTCTTTTGTAGGCTATGCCCATAGGCTTTTATAATGACGCCTCACACATATACAACTCTATACAAATGATATTATAGAGCATCAAGTTCCATGCGAGCAACATGCATATAAGTGAGAAACATGATCGTGTATAATGGTGTAACAACACCATGGATATTATGATATATTTTTTATTACGACCCCACCTTCCGGTAACCCCCAATTAAGGGAGACCGAGAGGTCGAAGCCGCACCCATAATTTCTGGATCAAAGGTTCGGCAATTAACCAAGAATAATTATTAAATTTTAACAGACTAAACTGAAAAGCTGTAAGAAAATAAACTTTGCATACATTTTGAAATTTTGGATTTCTAAACTTCTATCCATGTATGTATTCTACTTTAACTAATCCTTCTTGTATTTTACTTCATGTATTTCACAATATGATGATTTACTATTTGTCCTTTTGTCTTGAACCTAAAATGCCAATAAATAAAATGTTGGTCAGCCGAAGCTGGTATGTGGGGGAACCAATAATCATGTAAATATGTTAACAATGTAATTGATGCAAATTTACCATGCGCAAAAATGCAAGTGAACGCGTCGAAGTAATACAGGCCTTGTGAGGCCTGAGTCGAACTCAGGGATACGTGAAATCGTCGGAGACTCCTACTAACTACTCGCGATCAGCTAAGCCGATTAAATAGTTGAGAGTTGTTGTTAAAATTAAAAGAAAACAAAAATAAAACAAAACAAAGCAATTGATTAAATGTTTGGTTTAATCAATTTAAGATGAGATCTTAAGGATTGCGGTTTCACCGCGGGTTTTCATTGTATTAAATTCTATATAATTACTCAATTTTTATCTCTCTATCCGGCTAGTGGCCTGAAATCAGAATTGCCCACTATCGTGGTACAATTCACTACCTATGACTAGGTCGGTTCCACCGTCGTAGTAACCTATACCCTAAACTAGGTGCATTAAAAATGACCTCTCGGTATCCACCATTAATCTTACACCATCTTGTTCAAGGGATTTGTCAATTAACATAAATTCCATCTCTTTTCAACCGTTAATTCTTCTTTCAAAGCAATTAAGGGCATTAGATTATTATTATGGTGATCAAGCATAACAATATAATTGAGAAAACGAAATTATACCACGGATTTAAGAGATAAAATATGAATTACTATGATAAAATTGTCACACAATGAATTCCCGGGCTACTTCCGGTCCTAAAGACAAACGGGATTAGCCCCGCATGTTCATCTCAGAGTACAACGTGGAGTAGAAAAAGGGAAACATGGGGAAAAACATGATAGAGTGGTAAAACCCCTGAATGGAGAAGATCCAAATGATCCTTGGCGTGGAATACGCGTTCTCCCGCCTTTCGGTGGTGGAAATCTTCTTCTTTAGCGTCCGGATCGGCTGGGGCGTGCTCTCGGGCTCCGTCCTTCTCCCTTCGCTCTCCTCGGGATGTGTGCAACGGCTAATGATGTGATCCTCTTTCCTTGGGCACCGTCATTAGGTATATTTCCCGAATTAGGTCACCAATTAATCACAGCCATCCGATTAAGATTAATCTGAAACAAACTCATATCTGACGATGTCGATACCATCGACGCGGGTCGATGGTATCGACCTAGCGCGATATCGACAGTTCTTATTTTCTTTCATTTTGTGCCTGATGTCATCTCAATACCATCGACGCGGGTCGATGGTATCGATGAACCTGTAGTGACGGTTTTGTCTTTTTGTGTCGTTGTAGCTCCACCAGTCGATAGTATCAACATATGAGTCGATAGTATCGACTCACATCTCACCAGCAACCTGATGGTATCTCGATACTATCGACATCCATGACGATAGTATCGACTTTCTTCTGGTCCTTACGGCTGGCAACCTGTGGTCTGGTGGATGGTATCGACCACCGTCGATGGTATCGACGGTAGAAGATACTTGTTTTTCCTAAAATTAACACACGAAACCACATAAGTTCACATAAAACATATTCTTTTGATAATTAATACTCAAAGTGCTTGAAATAAGGGAAATTTGACATAAAGAAGTAGCATAGACCAAAGTGAATGAATTATGCAACATTAACCATAAAAAATGACTAATAAATGCATAAAGCACATATCAAACAAGTCTATAAATGTGACTCAAAATCATCGCATCAAACTCCCCTAAGCTTGAACCTTTCTCTCCCTCGAGCAATGAAACCTTAGAATAGAATTTCCAGAGTCAACTAAAGAACAAAGCATCACAACAAACATCCCATATGACTCCCACCGGACATTCACATACCGGCCCTCGCTATCCATAGAATGATAATTACCCTAAAGGCGACAGTAATCATCCATAAAAGATATCAACCTCAAAACTGATGAACACTATCACATAAGGCAGTTAACATAATAAAATTTGTCGGTCCAGACTTAATGTATCTTGTGATCTCCTATACTACGTTGCTCACCCTAACTACCATCTACATGGAAGCAGTTCTCCTGATATTCACTAGTGAGGAGAAATTCACAGTGGCCTACCAATCCGAGCAACGGGTGGATGGAATGGGTGGCTCATGGAAGAAGTGGAAGCATTATACAGTTTCAACATGCATAAAATAAAAATGCCCTAATTGATGCAAATGCACATGAAAAATGCCCTAATACCTAAGATTGGGTGGAATGATGCATGCACTAACAATCCATCTCAAAATGAGATGGATATCTAATTAAGCTACATCATGTACTCACTCATCTTAAAATGCAGGTGAGATTATGTTCCTTTCTCCTTCTTATTCTAGTTGCTTCTAAATAACCTTTTTTTTTCTTTCAAATTTTTCAGATTTCTTCAGATTTTTTTTCTATTATTTTTTTTTGAACCCTTATATCAATGATTGCCAATGAATACTTTATTGGGCTGACTTTTTCTGCAAAACTCGAATATTTGCACTATTTAGAAGGTATGGAACAACTTAATTCACCATTAAAGAAGAAATGAGGTACATGATATACTCTATGCATAAAAGTTATGAATGCAACTACATGACATGCACCTAAGGGTAATGTGCATGTATACCTATTCTATATTTTTTATTTTTCATGCAAAACATATGAAGGTGGTTGCAATGCAAGTTCTATCTACATGACATGCAATCAAAAAGGTTAAAACCGTACTTTACTTCCAAGTCTTGGTGAATTGTGAAAAGCAATGAGGTGGACAGATCACAAGACTAATTGACTGACCCTTTGAAAAATATTATGTGTCCCTCCTTACTGACCTGTGTAGTAGTTAAGAGGTTTTTCTCTCTTACTTCAAATTAGAGTCTCATTATCATTTGGTCAGTTTAGGCTCAAACAACCAATTTCGTCCACATTCATGAATCATTAGGAATATACAGTTGTGATTTTCTGTTTTAAAGTTGACAAAACCAATCATTTTCTAAGTTAAGTGATCAAAGTTGAACAACACTCAAGCTTGTGAATTTTTAGTTTTCCCCTTAATTCCATGCACATGCAACTGAGATGACTCAAGATTAACGACATCCACGATTACACTAGATAGAATGTGGATCCTACAGACAAACTAAAATTGCAGGAAACAAATGACAATACACAAAAGCAATAAAACTAAAAACAGAGAAAATAAAAGATAGAGTTGTTCCAACACCCCCCAAGCTTGAATTCGACTATGGCCGCATAGTCAAAAACAATTTTAAAGGTTGGAACAGAGATACCGCTTTACTCTTCAGGTGGAGGCGGGTACTGTGGAGCCGTAGGGTCCCAAGAAGGATACTCCCCCTGGATGCTCGGATCAAACTGGGCCCTAGGTGGAGGTTGTGGATAGCCTCCAAAGTAATTTTGGCTCCAATAGTGGTCGTAAAAGGGTTGTTGTTGCATCTCCATCCGTTGCAACCGATCATGAATTTGTTGTTGGTTGTCGAGGAGAAGACGCTTGTTCTCAAACATTGCCCTTTGATTGTCCAGTAGCCAGTTTGTAGTCTCTTGAATACCGGTGTACGTCGCAGTATGATGTTGATGCGGCTACTGTATGTCATGCAGCATAGCATACATGCCATGCATAGAATAGACATCCTCGCTTGGCTGCGAGGGCGGTGGTGGTGGCGGAGGTTGTGATGATGAAGATGCACTCGGATGCATCTGAGGATGCTTCTGTGGTTCCACTCGAGCCCGAAGAGGTGTGAAGGCCTCCTCTTCCTCTTCATTGTTGTTGTCATCGTCGTTGTCGTCGTCTTCATCGGAGTCAGTGATGGCTATGATAGGCCATCGGAAGTGTTGTGCCCCTTCGATGTTGAAGACCGGATCGGGAAGTGAGCATTCCTGGTAAGCATGGTTGACGTGGCAGTGCACATACGCCAAACCATCTCGAAGAAGGATGAGGTTGGAGCAGTGCAGATGTTGCAAGTTCACCTTGCTCCTAGTGGAGAGAGGAGTCAAAGTAGAGAAATTCAGCCCGAGGAAGGAAGCCAGCTTAGTGATAAGCTCGCCAAAGTGAATCGGCGCTTTTTGTGTACTCCTCTTCACCGCCAAAACCCACTGCAAAAAGAAAGCGGCCCAGTTGCATTCCTGGCACTTCAGGAGTTTGTACAAGAAAAATAGGTCTGTCTCCTGAAACTTGCCGAGGGCCAAATCACCCCTAGCAAACAACATCGAACTCAACATCCGATGAAGTATCCAGACGAAGGGGTGCTCGAAATCAGCTACCGCAGCATTATGGTAGCTCACTGACTTGCCCGACGGCACCGTCACCAGCTCGGTGAAGATTGCATCGTAGTCGGTGCGGTTGCCGATCGCCGGTAATCTGACCGCGAGTGATTCCAGTTGAAAATCTCATTGAACTGCCGGAGTGTAATGGTGTAATCGTTGTTGTACAGCCGGAAAGACACCCGGCCCTTCATCCACTCGCGGTCGGTGGCTATGACGTCGTTGGGTACGACGCAGACGTCCAGTGACACCATGAACTCAGCCACCAACTCCTTGTAAGTAGGCCACTCGCCGAAGAACAGCTGGCCATCTGCATGGTATTCCAGTTCATCAGGCCTTCTGCTCGTGTGATGCGCCTGCCCCTTCAAGACGTAGGCAAGGTTGGCGTCGAACTCCAGGTTGCGGATGGTTTCCCATTCAACATAACAGGTCAGCTCGATCTTCCTCTTTAGAATCTCCTCGTATATCTTCTTGACCTCCGCGGATGGATGGATCAACCGCGGGCATGAGATTGACGTGGTCGGAGGTGGCACGAACTCTGGGATGTCGATTGGGTTCACGCGTGAAGACGATGCACCAACTACATGCACCATGATTGCAACAGAAAGAGGAATAGAAAGGGAGCTCAGTGAAGATCAGAGAAGTGAATCTCCGCTCGATGAAGAACTTGCTCGGTGTTTCTTGTCGTCGGGCTTGGATAGCTTTGGAACATGCTCGGCACAAGTCAAGGAGAATTGCACTTGACTGGTGATGTCATCTGACGCAAATACTCCTCATTTATAGCCGTGGCTGGCGCTACTGTATGCCGAGTCGATGGTATCGACTCGGATAGCACGATCCGTACCTCCGCAAGTATCGACGGTTGTCGATGGCTGGATCTGCGGGGCCCGGATTGCTGACGCGTCGATACTATCGACGCAAGTCGATGGTATCGACCCGTCTCCCGGATCGACTTCCTTGTTGCTGCGGTCGCCGTTGATCTTTCCTCACGGATCGTTGACGTGGCGCGTCGATACTATCGACGCGCGTCGATACTATCGACCTGTCCGCCGCCTTCTTTGAATGAATGTGTCGATACCATGGACACGCCCGTCGATGGTATCGACTTTCCTGAGACAATTCGTTCTGAAAATCTCCTAAGATCTCAATAGTATCGACACCCATGTCGATACCATCGACCTCTGCTTGAGATCTGCCTGTTGGTATGTCAATACCATCGACGAGGCCGTCGATGGTATTGACACAGTGCGATTCCTACAGTCGCCAACCTATACCATGGTCGATACCATCGACGCGAGGGTCGATAGTATCGACTCTGCCTCAGCCCTGCACATGTAGCAAACGATCACGGTATCTTTTTTACACTACAAACTAAGTTAAAACAAATCAAACTACGAATGTAAAGGAACTAAACTAAAGTACCAATGGTTGGGTTGCCTCCCGACAAGCGCCCTTATTTAACGTCTTAGGCTAGACGACTTGAAGCACATCATGCATCCGAAAGTGAAATGAGTTTGACCTCATTCACCTTCCTCGTGTAATCTTCACCAAAATACAACTTCAACCTCTGTCCGTTCACCATAAATGTAGTCTCGCCATCGTGCACCATGATTGTGCCATGTGGTTTGACCTCTTCTACCGTGAATGGCCCACTCCATTGAGATTTAAGCTTCCCGGGATGCAACTTCAGCCTTGAATTGAACAAAAGCACACGATCTCCTTTCTTGAAGGTGCGCATCTGAATGTGGCGATCGTGGATCAACTTAGTGCACTCCTTGTATATCCGAGAGTTCTCATATACAGTCATTCACAGCTCATCCAATTCATTTAATTCGAGTAATCTCTTCTTCCCCGCTTCATCATAACTCAAGTTGAGCTTTCTCAATGCCCAATGTGCTTTGTGCTCTAACTCCACCAGTAACTGACAAGCCCGACCGTATGCTAACCTAAAAGGTGTGGTGTCTATAGGTGTCTTGTATGCCGTCCTATATGCCCACAATGCATCCGGTAGTAAGGCACTCCAATTCTTCCTCGTAGAAGCCACCGTACGCTCCAAGATCTTCTTAATTTCGCAATTGGAAACCACCACTTGTCCTTGAGTTTGCGGGTGATACGGGGTACCAATGTTATGTTTGACCCCGTTTTTCCTCAATAATGCCGAGAACTTTTGATTCCTAAAGTGCGTACCCCCATCACTAATGATCATTCGGGGCACTCCAAACCTACAGAAGATATTTTCCTTAACGAACCTACACATTACAGTAGAATCATTAGTCCTTGTGGGTATTGCTTCTACCCACTTCGACACATAATCAACAGCTAAAAGGATATATAAATTTGAATTTGAGGACACAAAGGGTCCCATGAAATCTATACCCCATAAATCAAATACCTCAACCTCTTGGAAAACATTTAGGGGCATCTCTTGTCTCTTTGAAATGTTACCTGCTCTTTGGCATGAATCACATTGTCTCACGAACTCATAGGCATCTCTAAACAAGGTAGGCCAATATAGGCCACTTTCCAGTACTTTGGCTGTCGTATGAGAGCTCGCATGGTGTCTGCCCATAGGTAGAGTGTGGCAATGGCGAAGAACACTCTCGTATTCCACCTCAGGTACACACCTGCATAGGACACCATCCCTGCATTTCTTCAAAAGAATAGGGTCATCCCAAAAATAATATCGTAGAGAATGGAAACATTTCTTCTTCTCTTGATACATCCAATCTTCTGGGATGATCCTGCAAGCAAGATAATTCACGATATATGAAAACCACGGATCTTTAGAGTTGACTTTCAAAAGTTGTTCATCCGGGAATGTCTCAGTAATGGGTATGTGTAAATCTTTTTCATCTACCCTCTCTAACCTAGACAAATGGTCCGCTACAACATTTTCAATCCCCGCCTTGTCTTTGATTTTGATATCAAATTCTTGTAAGAGCAAGATCCACCTAATCAATCTAGGTTTGGCATCTTTTTTCTCCATCAAATATTTAATAGCGGCGTGGTCAGTCCAAAATATGACTTTCGATCCACCTAAATATTACCAAAATTTTTCAAAAGAGAAAACAACGACAAGCAATTCTTTTTCAGTAGTCATGTAATTTAGTTGGGCATCATTCAAAGTCTTAGAGGCATAAAATATCACTATGGGTTTATTGTCCACCTGCTATCCCAACACTGCCCCTACAGCGAAATCAAATGCATCACACATGAGTTCAAACGGCTTAGTCCAATCCGGTGTTTGAACAACCAGTGCGGAAATCAATTTCTCCTTCAGCACGTTGAACGCGTGTAAACATTTTTCATTGAAATAAAAAACGGCATCCTTTTCGAGAAGCTCGGATAAAGGTTTGGCGATTTTTGAAAAATCTTTTATGAAATGACGATAAAATCCAGCGTGACCTAAGAAAATTCTTACCCCTTTGACCGAATTTGGTGGGGGCAATTTGGAAATTACTTCAATTTTTACCGAATCTACTTCCAAACCTTTGCTAGACACTTTATGTCCTAGCACTATCCCCTCACTCACCATCATATGACATTTCTCCCAGTTGAGGACCAAATGTGTGTCCTCACATCTTTGTAACACCTTATCCAAATTATAAAGGCATTCATCAAAGGAAGCACCATAAACTGAAAAATCATCCATAAAGACCTCTAGACAGCGTTCTACCATATCAGAAAAAATGGAGAGCATACAATGCTGAAAAGTCATGGGTGCATTGCATAATCCAAAGGGCATGCGGCGATACGCGAAAGTTCCATAGGGACAAGTGAAAGTAGATTTCTCTTGATCCTTAGGATCAATCGAAATCTGATTGTACCCTGAATACCCGTCCAAAAAATAGAAATGAGATCGGCCGGCTAAGCGCTCTAGAATTTGGTCAATAAATGGGAGAGGAAAGTGATCCTTTAGCGTAGCGGCATTAAGTTGTTGGTAATCTATACAAACTTGCCACCCGGTTACCAAGCGGGTGGTGACAGGTTCATTTAAAAGATTGTGAGTAACAGTTATTCCCCCCTTCTTAGGGACTACCTGCGTAGGACTTACCCATGTCGAGTCTGAAATCGCATAGATGATACCTGCGGAGAGAAGCTTAATCACCTCTTTCTTCACAACCTCCATCATGCTCGGATTCAGTCGATGTTGCGGTTGAATCACCAGCTTGGCTCCCTCCTCGAGCCGAATCTTATGCTGGCACAAAGTAGGGGAAATCCCCTTGATATCTGCAACAGACCACCCGAAAGCTCCCCGGTGGTTCTTCAGCACTATCAACAAATGGTCCTCCTCTTCAGCACTCAGATAAGCAGAAATAATCACCGGAAACTTTTCTTCCTCAGCTAGAAAGGCGTACTTGAGGTGCGGTGGCAGCGACTTCAACTCCAATTGTGGCGGGCTGATCAAGGATGATTGAAGCGGTGGGGGAAGTTCGCCTAAATCTTCATAATACCTCGCATAGAAGCATGACAGCATCTGAAGCATCTTGGCGCACTCCTTGAGTGATTTTCTTCTCATCCAATCATGAGTGATATTGACTAAACAAGCCTCCAGTGGTAATTCTGGATATGCATCAAAAACTGAATTGGCTATAGCATCATCCTCCATAGAGGGAGGAATGTCCTCATCCTCATCATTCGGGAACCCTACAGCCTTGCAAAGGGATACCACTTTGGTCTGCTCCATGATGTCTACAGCCAAAGTCCCTTTGTCCACCTTGGTCATTACATGAGCCATATCTAGAAATGGCTTCCCTAGACAAAGTGAGATGTTATTATCAAAATGTTTTACCATGTGGCATTGCTCCTTAGATTTAGGTGAAGTGGCACTGGAAGGCATGACCATCTCAAATCGGTCATCGGCTATACCTAAGGTCAAACGACCTCTCCCCATCTCAAGTATCATGTCGGTTGTAGCTTGGAAGGGTCATCCGAGTAGTAGCTCATTGCCTTGTTCATCTTGCATCTCCATGATGACAAAATCTGCTGGAAATACAAATCGATCCACTTTCACAAGCACATCTTCACAAATCCCATATGGCTTTACCACTGAATTGTCCACCAATTGGATTGTCATGTTGCTTGGTCGTGACTCCTTTAATCCCAACTTCTAGAATGTAGAAAGGGGCATCAAGTTAATGCTCGCCCCTGAGTCACATAGTGCTTCACCAAATTTAACTTTCCCGATGTAGCATGAAATGTTGAAATAGCATGGATCTTGCCTCATTGGTGGCAATGTGCCCATGATGAAGGCACTCACCTGCTACTTAAGCACAACAACCTCTGTATCTGGAATTTTCCTCTTCTTGGTGATGATGTCTTTCAGAAATTTCCTGTAAGAAGGGATTTGCTCAATAGCTTCCAATAAAGGGATGTTGACTGAAAGCTTTCTGAAACTGTCTAAGAACTTTTTAAATTGGGTGTCTACCTTCCTTGCCTTAGCACTGTTCGGATAAGGGACCGGGACAGCCTGTACCCTTTGATGCGGTGGCACATAGGGTGTCCTTTTCTGAGGCTCCTCCTCCTCTGCAATAGGATTGTCAGTAGCATCCGCTGCTATGTCCTCAACTAATTCTGTGACCGATATGGGCATCTCCTCATTGGCCTCACCTTCAATTTCTGCTTGGGGTTTGCTTGTTTCATCGGCCCTAGGATTTAAAAATTTCTTGCCACTTCTTAGCAAGATGGCCTTCACCTGCTGGTTTCCTCCTGGAACATTAGTATTACCTGGAAAACCTGGATGTGTCGGCTTCTTCAAACTGGCTATCTCCACTGCCATTTTTTCCATAGATGTCTCTATTGTCCTCATTTGAACCCCATGGCTCTGCAGTGTCTGCCCAAATTGGTTCATAAACTCCCCTTATTGTTTTATTTGTTGGCCGAAAGTAGTCATGAGTTCTTGATTTTGCTTTATCACTTGATTGAGCAGCTCTGTGCTCTTATCCTCCGCTACTGGCTGGGGTTTTGCATCTGGATCCTGTAAGAAGTTGTTTGGATTCTTCCAGGAGAACTTCTTGTCTTTCCTCCATGAATAGTCATTATTCATGTAGCCTTGCTGCTGCCTCATGAATTTAACTTGAGCCTCATCCTCGGACTCCGTATCCTCCTTTGCAAGCAGTTTCTTCGTGAGAAGATCCATCTTCTCATTTATCTCCTTGATTGCTTTAGATTCACCCGCCACTCGCACCTGCTCCACGACACCTCTTTCACCCCATGATTGCTGTTTGTCCATGTTCTTTAGGATTTCCCAACACCTAGTGTCCGTGTTATTCAAGAAAAATACTAAGCCGGCTGAATCGAGGTTGCTTCTATCATGCTCGGAGAGAGAAAAATAGAAGATCTTGACCTGTGTCTCCTTATCAAGCCCGTGATGCGGGCACCGCCTGAGCATAATCTGAAACCTTTCCCAGGTCTCAGAATAGGTCTCTCCTGCTTGTTGGGTGAAGTTGTGGATCTTTCTGATCATGTCATTGGTCTTCTCGGGTGGAAAGAACCTCTCGAAGAAAAACTCCACCATGTGGTCCCAAAACTCCACATATTCATCATCCAAGTTGTGTAGCCATTCTCGCGCGTTTCCCGCTAAAGAACTCGGGAAGAGCTTCAAGTAGAGCACATCTTGTGGAAATCTGTCGATTTTTATCATATCACAATTCTCCACAAATTGACTTATGTGCGCGATGGGGTCTTCATTTTTGAGCCCATGGAAATCATTCGACTTCACCAAGTTGATTAAAGTCGGATCAATCTTGTATGTCAGAATATTCACCGCTTGCTTCTTGATCGGCCCCTTGGAAGCATATGAGGAAGAAGCCTTGATCTTCTCCCATATTGTCTGTGGCTCGTCCATCTCTTCTTGTTCGGGTTCAGAAACTATATCCTCCAGCTGGTCTTGATTATACTCGTCCTCGTCTTCTTATCCCGGCAGCGAAACCTCTGGTGTGTGCCTCGTGTAGTCTGTACTATGCGTCTGCACCATGCACAATACCTACAAATAGAAAAATTAAATTTAGTACAGTGCTTGACGATTGCAAATATTTAGAAAATAGATTATGAATTTTTGAAATTATAAAAAAAATGTGGCCTAGAGTGGCCGCTTGTAGCACTCGAAGTGCCAACAATTTGCCATACCCCCGGCAACGGTGCCAAAAACTTGACGCAAATTTACTGTGCGCAAAAATGCAAGTGAACGCGTTGAAGTAATATAGGCCTTGTGAGGCCCGAGTCAAACTCAGGGATACATGAAATCATCGGAGACTCCTACTAACTACTCGCGATCAGCTAAGCCGATTAAATAGTTGAGTGTTGTTGTTAAAATTAAAAGAAAAATAAAATAAAATAAAATAAAGCAATCGATTAAATGTTTGGTTTAATTAATTTAAGATGAGATCTTTAGGATTGTGGTTTCACCGTGGGTTTTCATTGTATTAAATTCTATATAATTACTCAATTTTTATCTCTCTATCTGGGTAGTGGCCTGAAATCAGAATTGCCCACTGTCGTGGTACAATTCACTACCTATGTCTAGGTCTGTTCCACCGTCGTAGTAACCTATACCCTAAACTAGGTGCATTAAAAATGACCTCTCGATATCCACCATTAATCTTACACCACCTTGTTCGAGGGATTTGTCAATTAATGTAAATTCCGTCTCTTTTCAACCGTTAATTCTTCTTTCAAAGCAATTAAGGGCATTAGATTATTATTATGGTGATCAAGCATAACAATATAATTGAGAAAACAAAATTATACCACAGATTTAAGAGATAAAATATGAATTACTATGATAAAATTGTCATACAATGAATTCTCGGGCTACTCCCGGTCCTAAAGACAAAGGGGATTAGCCCCGCATGTTCATCTTAGAGTACAACGTGGAGTAGAAAAAGGGAAACATGGGGAAAAATGTGATAGAGTGGTGAAACCCCTAAACGGAGAATATCCAAACGATCCTTGGCGTGGAATATGCGTTCTCCTGCCTTTCAGTGGTGGAAATCGTCTTCTTCAGCGTCCGGATCGGCTGGGGCGTGCTCTCGGGCTCCGTCCTTCTCTCCTCGCTCTCCTCGGGATGTGTGCAGTGGCTAATGATGTGATCCTCTTTCCTTGGGCGCCGTCATTAGGTATATTTCCCGAATTAGGTCACCAATTAATCACAGCCGTCCGATTAAGATTAATCTGAAACAAACTCATATCTGACGGTGTCGATACCATCGACGCGGGTCGATGGTATCGACCTAGCGTGATATCGGCAGTTCTTCTTTTCTTTCATTTTGCACCTGATGTCATCTCGATACCATTGACGCGGGTCGATGGTATGGACGAACCTGTAGCGACGGTTTTGTCTTTTTGTGTCGTTGTAGCTCCACCAGTCGATAGTATCGACTCACTTCTCGCCAGCAACCTGATGGTATCTCAATACTATCGACATCCCTGTCGATAGTATCGACTTTCTTCTGGTCCTTGCGGCTGGAAACCTGTGGTCCGGTCGATGGTATCGACGGTAGCATATACTTGTTTTTCCTGAAATTAACACACGAAACCACATAAGTTCACACAAAACATATTCTTTTGATAATTAATATTCAAAATGCTTGAAGTAGGGGAAATTTGACATAAAGAAGTAGCATAGACCAAAGTGAATGAATTATGCAACATTAACCATAAAAAATGACTAATAAATGCATAAATCACATATCAAACAAGTCTATAAATGCGACTCAAAATCATCGCATCAGTAATCATTCAATTAATCATTTAACAACCAATATTACATTTTAGATACAACTCCGCGATCCCAGAGTACCCTATCCTCTGTGTTTTCCCCCTTAAACCCCTCATGATCCACCTATCAAGTGAACCCATTTCTATGGTTGAGTCATATGGAACTACTCATAGGTAGACCACTCCTTGACTCATGGGATGCTAAAGAGTCTCATGGAACTACACGTAGGTAGCCCAGTTTCTAACTCACGGTAACCTAGACCTTGCTCTAGGATTACCCCTTTTTTAGCCTTTTCAAAGCAACAGAGGTGGACCCAGATCTAGCTAGTTATATATGCCCATTAATAGTGATAATCATAGTCACTTTATAGTTGCGTGAAATAAATAGAAATCCAACAGTTAATTTCAAGCAACTGATAAAACATTCGGAAATCACCGTGAAACTAAAGTGATTATTCATAAGCATAACCACATACATGTTCAGTAGATTTCACAAGCTAATATCAATTCCAACCAAGAAAGCAATCCAAGCAAGTAATTCAACCACATCATCAAGAATCCTGAAAAACACATGTACTCTATTTACTACACTCTTTATCATGATTCTTTCTATTCAACTTGAAATTGCTTCCTAGGGTTTCCATATCCATTTTAAGGTGTTGTTTGCAATTTAGGGTTTCACTTCATTTACTATTTTAAACCCTATTTCTATTCAATTACTTACAAACCCTAATTTTGGATTAAAGGCACACTTAAACATTAATTAATCCCATTATGCCTCTTTCATATTAAAACTACCATTTTTATCCTTTTAATCAATGGCAACGTCATTATACTCATTTATCATCAATTTATGGTCTAATTCTCAAATGAACTCTATATATCATTAAATCCACTTTTTATTCATTAGAAAACCCTACTTACTATATTAAGGGCATTTACCCATAATTAGGAATCTTTGTACTCAAAATAGATTAGAACCATCATATCTCAACTTTGTACATGAATTTGACCAATTAAAACAAGTAAAAGACATATCCACCTAAATTAGGGTTTTCAAGCTCATTAATACATATTCATGCATGAAACCCTAAATTAAGCCATTCATATAAAAGATCATCTTTTAGATCCCATTTTCACTTTTATTATCAACAGGTTAATATTGGCTTGAATTATCCAAAGAACATCATTAAATCCATCTATCATCAAATCTAAGGGTTTCTCATTAATTAAATCATTAAAGATGATAACTTTATGTACTTTTCAAATTCCAAGCATATTTATGCACATAATCTCTAAATTAAACTAATTACGTGAAAATTTCATCCTTTTTTATCTTAACATTCCTTTTTATCATTAACATGTTAATACCAACTTTAATCATCCATTAAACCCTATTAAACACATTATCTATTTCAAAATAGGGTTTCTTAATCTTTAATTCATTAAAGTTGATAACTTATACTCGTTTTCGAATAGCAAGAGGAATTAGATTCTAATTATATTTTAATTCGATTCCTCTCATTTTGCTGAGAAAAATTCATATATTATTTTCTATCATCGGAGTTACGATAAAGGAGATATGATTTTTGTAAAATCAACTTACTCGGACCAATCATGAACTGCCATGTCGTCGTTTCCATGCAAAGCGGCTCATTTTTGGAAACATAACCAATTTACAAATTTTCCCCCGCATAAGTAGGATGTTTCTTCAGCCCGCGGAGGGCATAACGGTCCAACGACCGGGGGTCATCTTCAAGCTCGGGATGCCCTACTTGGCTGCCGCTTTCAGCCCTGCGCGGGGCTAGCTGCTCCTCCCTGGACCACGAAATTCGCCGGAACTCACTGCCCTAGATCAGCGGCTCCCTTCCGCACATGGAAAACCACCTGGTCATGGCCCAAATGGACATACCCAAGCAAGCTAAGCCCACGATGGCTGCTGCAAATCACTGTAGATTTGCAGATCTCCGACAAGGGTTGCGCGTAGACCACAAAGTGAAAAAGGCAGCCGGCCCTTCTACGCTTGTCGTGGGAGATCCCTGCCTCCATCAGGACCACAACAAAACCCCTCATTGCCCTAGGATAGTGCTATACCCTCTTGGTTAGGGTTTGCAGAGAACGAAGAAGAAGAAAGTATGAGATCCTTCAAATCTCGAGGCCAAGGGTCAAATCCTTAAATAGGGGAGGGTAGGCATTCTCTTGCATGCCTGCCCACGAAGGAACAAGGCTCTTTCTAAAAGGAAACTACTTTTCCCTTAAACAAGTATAATATCTCACTTCTTAAAAATTCCTTGATTATCCATGATCCTTGATTATTAAGGAATTAAAAATTTATTTCTCTTATCATCATCATGCTTCACTTTTAATCCATTGGCCACAAAATTTACATTTCCTTTTAGTAAAAAAAATACTTCCTTTCAATAATACCTCATAATTCATTAACTACGTATTCACATTATCTTATTATTTTCTATTATTGGCATTTTCTCTTTCTTTTTCTCCATTGGGACTACTTGGATCCCAAGAAACTCAAAAGTTTCGAAATTACTTTTTAAGGATACTTATTATCCTTCTAGATGCATCTATGTCTACTATTTCAAATTATCTTGTTTATTTCTTATTAAAATATTTTCTTATGAGGATTTTTCTTTATTTCTCTTTTATTTTGCTCATTGGTATTCCTTTTATCATTAGGAATTCTTGGGATACGAAAATCTACCAAGGATAACTCCATTATACCTCTTTTCACTTATTTCCCACATTTTATCATTACTTTCAATTTCTTTCTTAATAAAGAAATACTTAATTGATCTTTTCTGTTCTTATTTCACTCTCTATGCAACTTTAAAAAGAGGGAGTTTTTTCAACTATTTACAAATCTGCCATTTTAAGACTTCATGACCAATCAGAAGTTGACATTTTGAATTGTTGTTCTCTCCTTCACTCAATCTCTTCTCACATTGTTTCTCACATATTTTTATTTTTTAATCATTTTTAATTTCAGCAACGATAATATCCTCTTAACTAATCCCCACATTTATCTAAACCTTCACCCTCACTCTCCACAACTTCCTCTAACTAATCCCCACATTTACCTCTCCCCTTATTGATTCTCTGCGGCATCCTCTAACTAATCCTCATGTCTCCCTCTTCGTTCATCTATAACTCTTTCATTTGAGTTGTCTTCCGCGTAACACCCCTCTCTCATTCAAAATACCCAGTACCACTTCCGGCTTTAATGCTCTTTACATCTTATAACCTGCATTTCCCATACACTATGGTGTATAGCCACGACTCCAGTCCTTCTGCGAGTGGCACTACATGGAGCCGTGTGATCTTGCTTGCATCTCCGAGAGAATTTTGCACCACAATTGATTCTACAACCTCTATATAATCTGCAAAAGATGTAATATGTCTTGACTTTGTGCCTTATCGTAAAGACAAATATCCTTTCTGTTTTCTTTAAGTTTGTTTACATGTGCATTCAACTATGTCTATTTAACATCACGGCCTAGAGGACTATATTGTGTTACAGATGTTGCCACTCCATGTGGCATTTGAACACATTGTAAAAGAAGATTAACTCAAATAGGAGCCAGAAACAAATGTTGGACAATGTGGAGGATGGCTTCTAGGCGAACCCGTACAGGAAGAAATAAGGGTACATAGATGAGGCAGAACCACCTATTGGAAAAAAACATTTTGTCAAGCTCCCATGCTGCAAGCGACGGGAACACGCCCATTATAAGGTATCACCAGGTGATGTGTTACTATGTACCATCTATGCCGAAGAGCCAACCCAGGTCCCAGATGATGAAGTGGTTGAGCTGAGTGTGGCAACCTGAGGTTTTAGTAGGCATTCCTCCATTTTTTCCCTCTTATTAGTCTCCCCGTCCAATGAAAATTAGAAATCACCTTCTGATGTTGTTTTTATAGGTTCAGTTACTCCTGTGTCGCACACCTGGAGGAAACACAGGCCGCATCTCAGGCGGGTGGGACATCAGAGTCACCACCGTCAAGTTCAACCTCTACTGACCTGGAACAGAGAACCCACACGACCACCACCAGTCCACCTTGCTGGCCATCATTGAGTGCCACAGGGATGAGCTCCTCGAACTCCTTCTGGTAGTTGAGGTGCTTGCTTGGTCGGAGAAGACGGGCGTTGAGGCGTTCATATACCATGATGTCACCATGAGACCATACAGGGACACCCAAAAAATATTGTTGGACCTCATCGACAGGCTGCTGCAAAAGAGCCTCATCCACCTCGGTGTCTAATTTGTGTTTGCTGTTAACTCCTTTGTCCAGAGCAGGTCCAATGGCTTCCATTATGCAGAGTATCCCTATAATAGATATTGTTCATATCCCCTAACATCCAAAAGACAAAGGAGAGGTTGATGGCGACCAAAAGGATTGTTCAGGCCAGCTACATCATGAACATGCATCGTGGGGGTTCATCATCCAATGGCAAGCATTAGGTCAGACAAAATGACCAGTATGTATGTTGCTCATATGATAGTGTATCTTGAAGAGGAAATTATTTGTTGTCTTTGACAAGTAGGTGATAACACCAATTTTGGTGACATTTTTGCCTTGTTTTCTGTTATCAAAACTGCCCTTTTCCGCTATTTTCCTCTCTTTTATATGCACTTTCGCAATAATTGGCCAAGCAATGCTCCTAATCAAATACTTCCATCTTTTGCAGAATTTTCCTCCCGTTTTGGCCCAATAAGGCCATCCCGGCCCACAAACAATAAGCCCAAAAGTCCAAACCTGCATCGGTCTTCCAATGGCCCGATACAACACAAGCACTGCCCAATAGGGTGGCCCGACGCAACGACACGCGACACGGGGATACTGCGCAAGAAGAAGCTGACGGACGACACGCCCTTTATCCGACAGGGAGCCCAAGCTCGCCCGACATCCATGGCCTGTCGCCCGACACGGTCCACCCACCGGCAGGCGCCACCCATCACGTGACCGATAGCCGAGATCCCCGTGTCGGGCGATATGTGTATCGGCCGGCCACCAAACTCGTGAATACGGAGGACACGTGGCGCGTCGAGCACCATAACTTCCCCCAACTGCTGCCTATAAATAGCAGGTACAGGGAGCCAAAAAGACAGGTCGGACAGTTCAGATACTTCAGAGCCTTGAGTGATCTTCGGAAGAACTGCGAGAGCAGGAGTATCGCGCCCCAGTGCTCGTGTCGGGTGATACTAGGTGAGCTCTCCCTAATCCCGAGAGGGAGGGGATGGTTCACTTAGGACTGTCACGGGTGACACTGCGGGCCGATATTGGCCAACGACGATGAGCGACACAAGTGCCCGACAGTAGGACGCGTCACTCCTTGCCCGACAAGATATCGAATCCGATACGCTTCGCCCGTCATGCGTGCCGCCCGAGAGGGTGTGTCGCCCGACTTGAGCATATCGGCCAGGTCCTTGAGCGATACAGTCGCCCGTCGAAGCGTGCCGCCCGAGAGGGTGTGCCCCCGACACTGTTATATCGGGCTAGGCCCCCGGGCGATATCAGGCTGGAGAGCCGCTGTAGCCTGTCATCCTTCTACATCAAGAAGGCAACACTTATCTTTAATTCTTTCATTTAATTCTTTATTTACGCATTGTAGTTAAGACCTTTAATGTTTATGGAAATGGAAATGATTTTTTACTTGCATCTATATGTTTGGTGCGATATATCGGATAAACTGCTATGTTTGATATTTGAACTCTAGCTTGCATGTTTGGATCATGTTTTGCTTAGCTACCGAACCGTGTTTTCCCGTCGCAACAACTTCGAGAGTCGTGTTGTGGCTCTAGTGTTTGGTCCGATTCAGGAGTACGAGAGTGCCTAGAATGGAGTTGTTTCGATAACTCTCCACTCTAACTTAAGTCCAACAACCTCGAGAGGGGTGTTGATGCTTGGTTAGAGGTACCCGCTCTGAGAGGAGGGGTGCAGGACGTTACCACTGCCGCTTGTTTTACTGTAGTCATATCCTTCGTATCTTGCTCTAGCTCTGGTTTTATCTTTCTGTTTCTGTTGCATGAAAACCCCTAAAAACTGCTAAATGACTAAAACCTTAAACCTCCCTTGTAGCTCCAGTTGGAGACAGTTTTCTTTGTTTTATTTGTGACATCTTGTTGTTTCCCCTTTGGGAATTCATATCTCTTTATATCTGCCGGAGTGTAGCGTGTCGATTCTGGGTTCTCAACACTACCCCCCTTTTCCCTGTGTTTGACCCTGTATATCTACTTTGACCCCGTAAACAAAGTTGTGGGGGCCTAGAAGGATTCGGGTTTATAAATGTAAAAGCTCGACTACCTCAAATCCGCCTCCAATTTTAGGACGCGCGATTTAGGCCGGTCAACTTTTTAGTGTCGTTGCCGGGGACAAGGAGAAAATGGTACTGTAGACGATTCCGAATCCACTAACTACACTCTTGTGCCTCAAGCTTAGAAATGAGTTTGATAGCACTCCTTACTATTATTCTTTGCTTAAAATTAATAATTCGATTTTCTAAACTTGAATTTTCATGCTATTTCAGGCACTCTGAAGAACAGTGATCTGTTCCACTAAGCACCAACTCCAATTTTCATGCCGCCTCACGTGGAGCCATCCATTTCTGGAGACGAACGCCAAGAGGGGAGGCCTGAATCACCTCCACCAGATGGCAACGACCGCTATGGCGGCAATGATCAGCATGAAGATCAAGAATCGGAGCACTCTGAGGAACAGATCACTGATGCGTCTTCTACGAGCTATCAAGCAAGGAGCCAAACGTCACGGCGGCATTTGGAACTTCTATTCTATTCGTGACTTCCCCGTCCAGGCTGAAGAGGGAAGCGGAAACATCACCTTAGTCGTCTTAAGTTCCATTGAGGTGCTCAGTACTTTTGGTAACTTGAGGGCCCTTAGGGGCACATGTTTCTATCACCGCAGGGGCATATACGCCATGCTACTGATCAAAGACGAGTGCTATTTTCGAGACGTAGGGGTACCTGATAAGCTACTGGAAGATGACCAAGAGAACGAATCTTCACAATCCAGCAGCTCCGCACAGAAAGAGGCAGAACTAGAAACGGACACCCACGGGGCAGGCAAGCAGTTGGAGACCCTGCGGAGAGTGCACAGGATGGAAGACACTACTTCGCCTAGAGGTACAAAAGGACTGATCAAAAACTTTGACCGCTTCTCATGCGCTACGCTCACACAGGAGCAGGTAGATGAAATCCTTCTGAAGTTAGCAGATGCTACCCCGGGAGTTGTCATTTACAAGGCAGGCGATGTGGTAGTCCCAATAGATGATCTGAGGGACGTGGTTAAAGAAGGAGGATGTGTGGCGGTATCTGTATTTACCGCTTGTTACAGCCAAAGTTCGAACACGTGTACACAGCTCATCCTATGTTGTTCAACGACGTCTGCCTCGCCGATGAAATAGGAGCAAAGAAGATTTTTCTGGAAGAGTTGGAAAACGTGGTCCCTAGCCAAATTTTTCTGCCAATTCTGCATTATAACCATTGGACGCTCCTGACGGTGTACACTCGGCAACGAGCAGGAATCTTTTACAACAGCTCGGACAGCAACAAGAACCATCCAGTACCGTGTACATCAGAACTGTTGTCACCCGTCGAACGCTTAACTCGAAAATACTACGATGAGGTGGAAAAGATGATACAACCATTCCTGGACACGCAAGCAAGCAAATGGCACGAACTACAGTTCTACCACCGCAACCCGCAATAGATTCCCCTATCTAACGACTGCGGCATCTTTGTCCTGGAGTAGATAGAAAACAAAGCACCGCCTGACCAGCTCTAGCACATCATTTATCACAGTAAGAGAGGAGAGTACGTGTGGGAGCTTCTATCTGACGTAGGCGCGCTCATCAGCTAACCCTCACTAGATCAACATTACCCTACCTTATCTACTTCACAACTCTGGGACAGAGTGTGGAGCAAGTTTGGGGGGGTACCATGTACCAGTGAGGGAGGTACAAAATTTTATCTCGGTTTCTTTATTCTTTTGATTCTTTCCTGTATCATGTGTACATATATACACTCATATAAAAATTTTGAAAATTTTTGCTTTTGTACCATTGTTCATATAAAATCTCTATATTAGTAAAAACCTGATACAACTGCTTGCAAAGTTAGTTTTCTTTGTGCTTAATGTGATACAAGTTCTGTTATATCTTTCTGATAATGATGCTTCAAACAAACAGAAGATTACATTTTTCCACACCAAAAATTTCGAAAAATATAATAATCTCGCAAACAGCTAAGAGACGAGTATGGATAAGGAAAAAGCTACGCAAACAACAAGAAATCTCTTTGTTTTACCTTACCCAACGAAAATCCCAAAAAGAGAGAGAAGCCTTATGAGTGTGAATAAAAGCATGAGAGTTGTGCCCAATAAGAGAAAAAAAAAATATATATATATATACACACTTGTTTTCCAAAAGTACCCATCTTTAGGCATGGTAGATCTGGGGCAGTGGTACGTAGGATGTGAAATCACTGCTCTAAAGCCAACTGGTTTGGACTGCAGGGACCACTTGCCCGCTAACGGACCCTTACCTGGATGGACTGATGGGAAACAAGATGAAAAACCCAAAAAGCCTTAGCCTACCCCTTTACACAACTTTCTGCCCTGAAAATAAAGCTGTTTGGTGTGGAAGCTAACTTCTGAATCATACGCTAAAGTCTCACTGGAGCTGTAGGGAAAAATTTTACTAAAAGAATAAGGCAGGAAACGCAAGGTCTTTGGTTCGTAATGAGACAGCATTATCTCTAAAGGCATTACTATACTTGTTTTACCTCTTGTCCTGAAAGTTGTACCAAACAAGAAGAAGCATCACAAAATAAAGTTTAAATATTGATTGAGGACAATCAAAATGCTAAGTTTGGGGGAGTTGATAACACCAATTTTGGTGACATTTTAGCCTTGTTTTCTGTTATCAAAACTGCCCTTTTCCGCTATTTTCCTATCTTTTATACGCACTTTCGCAATAATTGGCCAAGCAATGCTCCTAATCCAATACTTCCATCTTTTGCAGAATTTTCCTCCCGTTTTGGCCCAATAAGGCCATCCCGACCCACAAGCAATAAGCCCAAAAGTCCAAACCTGCATCAGCCTTCCAATGGCCCGATACAACACAAGCACTGCCCGACAGGGTGGCGCGACGCAATGACGCGCAACACGGGGATACCACGCAAGAAGAAGCTGACGGATGACACACCCTTTATCCGATAGGGAGCCCAAGCTCGCCCGACAGCCATGGCCTGTCACCGGCAGGCACCACCCGTCACGTGACTGATAGCCGAGATCCCCGTGCCGGGCGATATGTGTATCGGCCGTCCACCAAACTCATGAATACGGAGGACACGTGGCGCGTCGAGCACCATAACTTCCCCCAACCGCTGCCTATAAATAGCAGCTACAGGGAGCCGAAAAGACAGGTCAGACAGTTCGAATACTTCAGAGCCTTGAGTGATATTTGGAGGAACTGCGAGAGCAGGAGTATCGCGCCCCAGTGCTTGTGTAGGGCGACACTAGGTGATCTCTCCCTCATCCCGAGAGGGAGGGGATGGTTCACTTAGGACTGTCCCGGGCGACACTACGGGCCGATATCGGCCAACAACGATGCGCGACACAAGTGCCCGACAGTAGGAGGCGTCGCTCCATGCCTGACACGATATCGAATCTGATACGCTTCGCCCATCATGTGTGTCGCCCGAGAGGGTGTGTCGCCCGACTTGAGCGTATCGGCCAGGTCCTTGAGTGATACAGTCGGTCGTGGAAGTGTGCCGCCCGACACTGCTGTATCGGGCTAGGCCCCCGGGCGATATCGGGCTGGAGAGTCACTGTAGCCTGTCGTCCTTCTACATCAAGAAGGTGACACTTATCTTTAATTCTGTCATTTAATTCTTTATTTACGCATTGTAGTTAAGACCTTTAATGTTTATGGAAATGGAAACGCTTCTTTACTTGCTGCTATATGCTTGGTGCGATATATCAGATAAACTGCTATGTTTGATATCTGAACTCTATCTTGCATGTTTGGATCGCGTTTCGCTTAGCTACCGAATCATGTTTTCTCGTCACAACAACTTCAAGAGTCATGTTGTGACTCTAGTGTTTGGTCCAATTCTGGAGTATGAGAGTGCCTGGAATGGAGTTGTTTCGATAACTCTCCACTCTAACTTAAGTCCAGCAACCTCGAGAGGGGTGTTGATGCTTGGTTATAGGTACCCGCTCTGAGAGGAGGGGTGCAGGACGTTACCACTGCCGCTTGTTTTACTGTAGTCTTATCCTTCGCATCTTGCTCTAGCTCTGGTTTTATCTTTCTGTTTCTGTTGCATGAAAACCCCTAAAAACTGCTAAATGACTAAAACCTTAAACCTCCCTTGTAGCTCCAGTTGGAGATAGTTTCTTTGTTTTATTTGTGACATCTTGCTGTTTCCCCTTTAGGAATTCATATCTCTTTATACCTGCCGGAGTGTAGCGTGTCGATTCTGGGTTTTCAACACTACCCCCCTTGTCCCTGTGTTCGACCCCGTATATCTACTTCGACCCCGTAAACAAAGTTGTGGGGGCCTAGAAGGATTCAGGTTTATAAATGTAAAAGCTCAACTACCTCAAATCCGCCTCCAATTTTAGGACGCGCCGGTCAGTAGGCATACTCAATAATGAACTATGCTATAAGGTTGAACCGAGATGCTAGTTATTCATCTCCTCAATGACTTGCTAGTAACCACACAGGTGAGGAATTTTTACATCATCTGTTCTTATTTACTGGTTACGCTCATGTGTATGACATTTTGGGAACCTTTACTTTGGTTTATGAACCAACATGGTGAACAATACATGATGATTTCAGTAACATGATGTTATGGATTATCGATTCCGTACTCAGTCAATATTTTCCCAATAGATGTGAGCACTTTCACGCCCCAAGTTGTCTTTATTGACTTTATTATTTATTTTACATCTGGCTTTGTGTGTATAGAATTGCCCTTTGCATTGCCTTGACTTTTGTATATATTACATGTGTGGTGGATTCTGACAAAAAAGTATGAATAATGCAAATGATGATTCCAGTAACACGATGATAGGGAGTACAGATTTTGTTGTCAGTCAATATTTTTTCAATAGAGGCGAGCATCTTCAGGCTTCTTTTAACAATATAAATTTTCAAAAAATTAGATGTGCAAGAACTATGAAGATACACATAGTTCTCACTAGAACTAGTTTACTTAGCAGCAAAAACCCTGGCTAATGAAAGTAGAAACAACAGATTCATGCTTGAATGGGCTTACACTTTTGTAAGGACATTCTTGTAGGATACATCAGGACCATGTCAAGAAGCAAACTCATATGGTGATGATGTCTTTCTTTTGGTTACTTGGACATCTATTGCGTGACATAATCTAACACATGTTCAAATTTATGTCAGTATTTTGTAGGCTATGCCCATAGGCTTTTATAATGACGCCTCACACATATACAA
Organism: Alisma plantago-aquatica; assembly: GCA_963693085.1. Lineage (NCBI taxonomy): Eukaryota > Viridiplantae > Streptophyta > Magnoliopsida > Alismatales > Alismataceae > Alisma > Alisma plantago-aquatica. Next base: position 1,546,729,322 of record OY856409.1, read on the forward strand.
CTCTATACAAATGATATTATAGAGCATCAAGTTCCATGCGAGCAACATGCATATAAGTGAAAAACATGATCGTGTATAGTGGTGTAACAACACCATGATATTGTGATATAGTTTTTTTTATGACCCAACCTTTCGGTAACCCCCAATTAAGGGAGACCGAGAGGTCAAATCCACACCCATAATTTCCGGATCAAAGATTCGGCAATTAACCAAGAATAATTATTAAATTTTAACAGACTAAACTGAAAAGTTGTAAGAAAATAAACTTTGCATACCTTTTGAAATTTTTGATTTCTAAACTTTTATCCATGTATGTATTCTACTCTAACTAATCCTTGTATTTTACTTCATGTATTTCGTAATATGACGATTTACTGTTTGTCCTTTTTGCTTGAACCTAAAACGCCAACAAATAAAATGTCGGTCAGCCGAAGCTGGTATGTGGGGGAACCAATAATCATGTAAATATGTTAACAATGTAATCATTCAATTAATCATTTAACAACCAAGATTACATTTTAGATATAACTCCGCGATCCCAGAGTACCCTATCCTTTATGTTGTCCCCCTTAAACCCCTCAGGATCCACCTATCAAGTGAACCCGTTTCTAGGGTTGAGTCATATGGAACTACTCATAGGTAGACCACTCCTTGACTCAGGGTATGCTAAAGAGTCTCATGGCACTACACGTAGGTAGCCCAGTTTCTAACTCACGGTAACCTAGACCTTGCTCTAGGATTACCCCTTTTTTAGCCTTTTGAAAGCAACAGAGGTGTACCCAGATCTAGCCAGTTATATATGCCCATTAATAGTGATAATCATAGTCACTTTATAGTTGCATGAAATAAATAGACATCCAACAGTTAATTTCAAGAAACCGATAAAACATTCGGAAATCATCGTGAAACTAAAGCGATTATTCATAAGCGTAACCACATACCTGTTCAGTAGATTTCACAAGCTAATATCAATTCCAACCAAGAAAGCAATCCAAACAAGTAATCCAACCACATCATCAAGAATCCTGAAAAACACATGTACTCTATTTACTACACTCTTTATCAAGATTCTTTCTATTCAACTTGAAGTTGTTTCCTAGGGTTTCCGTATCCATTTTAGGGTGTTGTGTGCAATTTATGGTTTTACTTCATTTACTATTTTAAACCCTATTTCTATTCAATTACTTACAAACCCATATTTCAGATTAAAGGCACACTTGAACATTAATTAAGCCCATTATGCCTCTTTCATATTAAAACTACCATTATTATCCTTTTAATCCATGGCAAGGTCATTATACTCATTTATCATCAATTTATGGTATAATTCTCAAACAAACTCTATATATCATTAAATCCACTTTTTATTCATTAGAAAACCATACTTACTATATTCAGGGCATTTACCCATAATTAGGAATCTTTGTACTCAAAATAGATTAGAACCATCATATCTCAACTTTGTACATGAATTTGACAAATTAAATCCATCTATCATCAAATCTAAGGGTTTCTCATTAATTAAATCATTAAAGATGATAACTTTATGTACTTTTCAAATTTCAAGCATATTTATGCACATAATCTCTAAATTAAACTAATTACGTGCAAAGTTCATCCTTTTCGATCTTAACATTACTTTTTATCATTAACAGGTTAATACCAACTTTAATCATCCATTAAACCCTATTAAACACATTATCTATTTCAAAATAGGGTTTCTAAATCTTTAATTCATTAAAGTTGATAACTTATACTAGTTTGCAAATATCAAGAGGAATTAGCCTCTAACTATATTTTTATTGGATTCCTCTCATTTTTCTGAGCAAAATGCATATATTATTTGCTATCATCGGAGTTACGATAAAGGAGATATGATTTTTGTAAAATCAACTTACTCGGACCAATCAGGAACTGCCATGTCGTCGTTTCCATGCAAAGCGGCTCATTTTTGGAAACATAACCAATTTACAAATTTGCCCCCATGTAAGTAGGTTGTTTCTTCAGCCCGCGGAGGGCATAATGGTCCAACAACCGGGGGTCGTCTTCAAGCTTGGGATGCCCTACTTGGCCACCATTTTTAGCCCTGTGCGGGGCTAGCTGCTCCTCCCTGGACCACAAAAGTCGTCGGAACTCGCTGCCCTAGATCCGTGGCTCCCTTCCGCACATGGAGAACCACCTGGTCATGGCCCAGATGGACATACCCAAGCAAGATAAGCCCACGATGGCTGCTGCAAATCACTACATATTTGTAGATCTCCGACAAGGGTTTCGCGTAGACGAACGAGTGAAAAAGGTAGTCGGCCCTTCTGGGATTGTTGTGGGAGATCCCTGCTTCCATCAGGACCATAACAAAACCCCTTGTTGCCCTAGGATAGTGTTATACCCTCTTGGTTAGGGTTTGTAGAGAACGGAGAAGAAGAAAGTATGAGATCCTTCAAAGCTCGAGGCCAAGGGAAAAATCCTTAAATTGGGGAGGGTGGGCATTCTCTTGCATGCCTGCCCACGAAGGAACAAGGCTCTTTCCAAAAGGAAACTATTTTTCCCTTAAACAAGTATAATATCTCACTTCTTAAAAATTCCTTGATTATCCATGATCCTTGATGATTAAGGAATTCAAAATTTATTTCTCTTATCATCATCATGCTTCACTTTTAATCCATTGGCCACAAAATTTACATTTCCTTTTAGTAAAAAAATACTTCCTTTCAATAAAACCTCATAATTCATTAACTACGTATTCACATTATCTTATTATTTTCTATTATTGGTATTTTCTCTTTCTTTTTCTCCATTGGGACTCCTTGGATCCCAAGAAACTCTAATGTTTCGAAATTACTTTTTAAGGATACTTATTATCCTTCTAGATGCATCTATGTCCACTATTTCACATTATCTTATTTATTTCTTATTAAAATATTTTCTTTTGAGGATTTCTCTTTATTTCTCTTTTATTTTGCTCATTGGTATTCCTTTTATCATTAGGAATCCTTGGTATATGAAAATCCACCAAGGATAACTCCATTATACCTCTTTTCACTTATTTCCCACATTTTATCATTATTTTCAATTTCTTTCTTAATAAAGAAATACTTAATTGATTTTTTATGTTCTTATTTCACTCTCTATGCAACTTTGGACTCCTTGGAACCCAAGGAACCCAAGAGGCACAAAATCCCTCTTCAGATTTTCCTTCTAAAGGTTTCCACATTTTTCTTTTCTCAAATATTCAATTATTCCTACACTAATTGAATTTTCTTGTTATTTGGGACCAATAGCCAATAAAGCCCACAACACAAACATCAAGGCTATTATAAACAAAATCCATTTATTCAAAACAAATTATATCATTATTTGTTCAATTTTCTTTAATATGAGAAGTTACATTTCTCACCAATTGAACCCAAAAATTGGGGTTGTAACATCCTTCCCCTCTTATAGGAATTTTGTCCTCAGAATTCTTATCAAGCAAATAAACAATTCAGGATAAGACTTTTCCATGTCCATCATTGGCCCCTATGTGGCTTTACTGTACTCATGGCGCTACCAAAAAACCTTTATCATCACATATTATTTTCTCTGAGTTCTTTCATCACGGCGTCTATAAACTACACAGGTGACTCAGGCCATTTCAGCCTCCCTTGGGGCTCACTAGGTTCATTGCTTAGCACATGGTCTGGGTACCTCACATAGTGCTCTAAATTGGACATCTGGAACTTATCACACATTACTTTATCCTAAGGGGTAAGATCAAACTTAACCTTTTCCACCAAACCATATCAAAAGAACCCATGCATCGGGGACTCAGCTCTCTTAGCTATAACTTAGAGGGGTTGGATTTTCATGTCACATATTCTCCCATAGCGATCTGCATGTCAGTCGACTCTCATCGTCTCTAGGCTCCTTTCAGCCATTGCACGTTCAAAGATACTTCATCTACACACACTGTGGTCCTTTTCTAACCATCACATGGTCCTTTCACCAACATCACCTTACTGAAGTGGTGACCAACACAACCTCCCTTACGGAGCTTCTTTAAATCCTGATACTGGCTATGGTGGTCATTATCACATCTTTCATAGGACAAGAACTGTCTCTAGCTATCACCCTGAATGAGCATATATGCTCTCATCAGACCCTTTAGTTTGGATCATACTAACCATTAGTTAGGGGTGATAAACTGTACTAACATCGAGTTCTTCATGTACCTACTTCCACCTTTTGGAAGGGAACCTTTAGGTCAAACTTAAGAACCTTTGAACTCACAACATGGTGTAGTTGAATCATCTCTCTAATGGGTAGTTCAACCAAATATGTCCCTGGACAAAACTCTTTCTTTCTCATGTCATCTGGTTAAGACGATTTACCATACCCCATATTGCATCTCGACCTTCCTAGGTCTAGGGGAGACTTACAACATCCATAGTGATGAACTCCCTTTCTCTTTTGGGGACTCTTTATCCTTTATCTCAATGCACTGGGTAACTGGTGCTTGTCCTTCTCCCTCGGCTTGCATGGCCACATGCCACATGCAGCTTTGTCTTAAGCATCCAAAGTGCCATTATCACTTACTATCTTTGTAGTATCACGGTGTTTGGTGGTCTTAAAATCATGATTTCCAGTACGTCATGATTCCTCAAAATCCATTTCTCAAAACCCTAAATGAAACTCATCAGGGTTTCATCACCTTCCTTTCCAATGATGTGCATCTGAGGTTCTACCACCATCCCTTTTATTATATCAAGGACTAGGTTAAACCACCACTACCTAGCTCAACATATCTCGTTACATCTGAGTGTTAGCCAAACACATCTCCTTTCCAAACTTAGGGTTAGCTTAACAACCTCTTCTAGACAAACTAGGCATCTATATCTCAACCCGAGAATCCATTACCACTTCACATCCTTAGGCATTAGGTAATGTTGATGTCATACACCTTCATGTATTCCAGTTATTATCTCATTTCAGTTCTAAGTCTACTTTATTGAGAAAACCTTGAGCTCATCTTCTTGGTGATCAAACTCAGCCTTGTATGACTCATATCTCATGATAAAATCATCCTCATAAGGTGACTACCTCGTTCCTCTTAGTGTTTATAAACCATCCATGTATCATTCACTCCATCGGGGTATGTTATCATCTCTATCCTCATATCTCGTGGCAATGTTCCAACCCACATCATCTTTATCCTTGGTGTATGGCATGCGTATTGTCCTATCTCTCACTCCCATAACAAAATGAAATAAGTATTTGGTTGCAGTCCAAATACAGAGTTCTTCCTGTTACAAGAGTAGAGATTGTACATTCCACCTTGCCGGTACACTTTCAAATCTAAGTTGAAACGTGCCACATATGTCTCTATATCACAAACATCATGACATTAAAAATTACTTCCATGGAAAACTAGTTTCGAACCTACTTGGGTCACCACACAATCCTTGGTCATTTCCTCTAGGTCTATAGGGTGTCGGCACTTTTGGGTCATCCCTCTTCCCTTATGCATCCAGAGAGTGCCCTACTCATCTTCCTTTTGGGTCCCATGAGTTCATGAAGGTGATCAATCTCCTAACCCATGGCCCTCAGACAATGACAGTTGTTACCTCCTGACCCTATGGTCATGTGCAGCTAGGGAATTAGGTCGCTCCTACTTTCATCGATATTATCCCTACCTGACCCTAGGATAGACTTAGGATTCTCTTATAGTACATGTTCAACTTAGAACCTTACCCAAGCCTTCATCATCTCTCTCTCTCTGCATTCAAGGGCTGACTTTCATCCTTTCATAGGGGTCATGGAGACCTACATACCTTGGCTAGGCCCCTATACTGATTACTATCATGGTAACACATCAACATGCACTTAGAGATGATCATCTATGGGTCTATAGGTTCATTCTCATACCATGTACCTTTCACTTAGCTTCTCAGGATCCTATGAGACCTCTTTAAGTTAGCTTAAACCAACAAAACTTGTAACATCCCTGACCTGGGTTATGTGCTAACCCTAGATGTTTTGCCTAATAAGGTTGAGTAAACCCTTAATCTTATCTTGTGAAAAGTAATTAAGGCTCAAGAGGAGCTTATGTTTCAATTTTGGTCCTGTTTGAGCAATGTTAAAGCAATGTTTGCTTATTTTGGACTAAAGTGCAAATTACCCAAGTTGAGAGGTTAAATTGCAAATGTTGCAAGATAAGATATTCCTCTGATGTTGAGATATCATAAGAATGAATATGATATAGTGGTATGGTTCTCACAAGCTTGAGCACCAAGATTAAGCTTGTAAAGCAATCCTTGTGCATTAAAACCTAGTTTTGGTGTAATGTGCAATTTACCCAAAATCCAGGGTTCAATATGCAAATCACCACTTCAATAAGGTCCTTAATGTTTCTTGGCATCATGTAGAGCAAATATAACGAGAGGGGCATCTCATTTGAATTAAGTTGGAGGAGAGAGAATCTTGATATTAAAATAATCAAGATTTAATCGTAATCGAAACCTTAATTCAATTTAGAGCAAAAATGAATGTATTAATTAAAGGGCCTTCAACCAAATTGTTATTGGTTGATTTTGAATAAGTATGGACGTTATTTTGCCAAGATAAGGAACGAAAATATCTCAAGTAGGTGAAATTCTACTCACCTTATTATAAAGAAAAGTAATTTCCACTCACATATGGGATATTAATATAATATGATTAAGGTGCTTAATTTGCTTTTCTTTGAATTGAGGATAATGAAGGAGAATTAAAGGAAAAGGAAGGTGCCTCGTATCCATGGAATTGAGGGGGAAGAGGGGGCCATAATTTTTGGATTAATTGGATTTTTATAAGGCATTTTCTCTCTCATCAATTTCCTTATAAAAGTGCCTTTTCCAAATCAATTGAAAGGCTTTTTCGGCCCTTTCTTCTTCCTTTTCTTTGGATGAGATCCAGGGGACTTGGGAGAAACAGGAGGACGAGCCCCAACCTGTTGGTAAGCTTCTTGACCCTTGTTCTTCATGATTCCATGGTGGAAATCGAAAATAAATTATGGATTCCTTCCTATTTCGATTCCCTCTTCAATCCTAACCATTTCTTTTTGCTCAAACTATGAGGACGAGCCTTGTAATGGTGAAAGGAGTTGAATACACCATTGTTGCCGTGGAAATGGAGATTTGGAGCTCAATTGGAGGAGGGTTTTATAACTTAAACCCTTAAACATTGCTAATGCATTAATTATCTATGCTTTGTTGATTGATTTCTTCAATTTTATACACTTTGGTTTCTTTGCTGCAAATTCCATCAAGAACGGTTGCTGTTCTTGGGTGCACGAAGGAATATGATGATGACATCATCATAAGCAAGCACCTCACCAAATATCTTGGGAGCAAACGATCTCAAAGGTTGGGACCAAACGGGTTCACCAAAACCGTTTGGTGACCAAACGGGTTGCAAACCGTTTCGTGGCAAACGGGTTCAAACCCATTTGAAAGAGTTGACCAAGCATTGACCGTTTGGGAATCTCGTTCTTAATTATGTAGGCTAATGACCCTACAAATTTGAGGGGTTAACTCCAAAGTAATCACAGGTTGAAGGCCAATCAATTAGACAAATCGAATTGAATTAAGTGCTGATTTTCAACCTGAATAACTTGAACTGTTTGGGAAAACGGGTTCAAGACCATTTGAGATGGTTGACCAAGCGTTGACCGTTTGGGATTCCTGTTCATAATTATGTTGGTTAATGACCCTCAAAATTGTAGGGGTTAAATCTAAAGGAATCGTGATTTGAAGCCTAATAAATTAGGGAAACCTAATTGGATTATGTGCTGATTTATCAATATGATTAATTGAACTTTTTGGGCAAACGGATTCAAGACCGTTTGAGTGCATTTACCAAGCGTTGACCGTTTGGGATTACTAATCCCTATTATGTTGGATAATGACCCTCCAAATTTGATGGGTTAACTCCCAAGGAATCGTGAGTTGAAGGCTAATCAATTAGGCAAACCCTAATTGAAAACAGTGCTGAAATTCCAATGAGTTAAGTTGAGATTTTGGGTTGATTAGCCCAAACGGGTTCAAACCCATTTGGGGATCACCCAAACGGTTTCAAACCCGTTTGGGGATCACCCCAAGACCGTTTGGAGGTCTGGGATCAAGTATAGTTGACCAATTGAAGGTCCAAAGGTACTAATCATATTGCAATGAAGTGCTGATTTGTTGATCAACTCGATAGACCAATCCATGATGAATTTTCACTAAAGTCCAAAGGTTGGATGAGCCAAACGGTCTCAAGACCGTTTGGAGCTCATACAAACGGTCTCAAGACCGTTTGGTGGTCACCCAAGACCGTTTGGAGGTCTAGGATTAAGTATGGTTAGGTGTTTGAAGGTCTAAAGGTACCAAGCTGATATACAATGTAATGCTGATTTGGTAATCAATCCAATGAACCAAACCCTAATTGGATTGCTTAGATTTGAATGATATGATGGGAAAACGGTCTCAAGACCGTTTGGAGGTCATCCAAACGACCTCAAGACCGTTTGGGGTCAGGTCATACCCAATCTGGATGATGGTTCAATGGTTTCAAAGCAACTAGTCTTACATTGATTAGTGTTGTTGAATCATCGATTCCAAACCCTAATTCAATTGAATTGAAACCTAATTGATGACCAATTGAGGGTTAATTGAGAGTCAAATCAGTTGAAGGTTGACCTATTCAACTCAATTGGAGTATGAGTATAGGTCCAATTGATGATTGGTTCCATGAATTCAATGATTGAAGGAATCAACCTTGGAAACCCTAATTTAATTGGATACCTTAGGTAATGGAGGTTCAATGTGATAAAATCTTTGAGAATTAAGATGATGAATGATGATGAATGTTCTATTGATCCAATGATAATTGGTAGTGATAATCCATGAAGGTACAATGGTTGAAACCCTAATAGTACCTAAGTGATTAGTGTCAATTAAGGAATGAATTCCTATATACTTATATGATCAATGACTTGGTACACTATGTAATCATAGTTGTATGCATTTGATTGAAGAGTCGATCTGACCTAATCAAATTGAAAGGATGAAAGAATAGATTTCTCATAAGAATATGATTCATGTGGTTATCTGCTCTAGCACGATTGTGCAAGGCAGCACGGCCGTGGTGGCTTCACCATGCACGACCGTGCAAGGTAGCACGGTCGTGGTGTCTTCCCTCTGCACGGCCGTTTTAGGCTACACGACCGTGGTACTCTATATTTGACTTGAAGTTGATATACTTTGATGAGTATAAGCTAATATACATTGTTTAAAGGGATGAGCCACTCTAATGGGTATGAGGTAATCATACCATAATAAGAAAGAGAAGTGGACTTATACCTTGAATTGATGATCTTTAAGGATATATGATGAGGATAGTAATCATAAGCATATACTTATGATATCTTTAGTTGTTCCTAGCAATGTGGAGAAATACATTAGGGTTGATCTAACTACATGAGCATAAAACCCTAATTGATGTCAATTAGGAAACCCTAACCCTAATTTTGGGTAAAGGGAGTGAAAAGCCCTATTGAGTGATAAACCATAACCCTGATAAAAGGAATTGTGGTGTTACTAAGGTATCACATGATGTGGTCAATGACTTGTATGGTTGTTATCATGTCTATTAATCATGTAGACATCATGAGATGAAGAGCATATCCAGACCTGAGCTATGACATTCATATAACAAATATGTTGAATGGCATTATGTGCCTAATGTTGTTGTTGCTTAGTAAAAGTAACAAAAGGTATATGGACCTTATGAGTCTCATGAATAAGTTGTTGTTGTCTAGAGAAAGGTGACAAAACATTTGATAGGCTTTGATAGCCATGTGAGATACTTGTGTAACAAGTATCATGCTTACCTCGGTCTAAGGACCTGAAGGTAATAGTTACCTAGCAAGTGGTAACAATGACAATGATGAATTGAGGGTATGAATACCCAGATTTGATAAGCATGATAATGATGTGGTTAAGGGATGAGAAATCTCAGTATTGTAATGAGGGACTGAGATCCCAATGTCTCATAAAGAATGAGAAGTGAATGATGAAAATAGTACATGTTTCTTTATAGCATTTGTCTGAATAAAATATGTTTGAGAACTTGACTGATGCTAAAAGAATATGATAATGTACTTAAATTAATCAAGTGAAATTATATCATGTAGAGCCCTGGCCATATAGCCATCAGTGTCAGAACTTGCTGGATGGCGAAACAAGTGCTCTGTGGCAAAACTCGGAATGCATATTTTGAATATGTGGGGGCAATGGGCGACTGTATCCTGACGTCCTAATGAGGGAATTGATAGAAGGTAAACATTAAACCTCTCAATCCTTCATTACTTATACCGGGATGATGTATCACGAATCTCCCGAAGATTGGGACAGATGCAGTACACATCTCCCAATAATGTTGATACCGGATCGATGGAGATAAACATGAGATCTCACGATCGCGAAGAGAGAGAAGCTGACACTGCCTCTATAGTGAAGTTGCTAGTATACCCTGGAAAGCTATTTAGCAAAGACACAAGATGTCCTGCATTTGACCTCGTACTGACCAGGACAAGGGAGGTCTTGGTAGCCGGCTCTACCAGTGACCTTGTATGGCACCGATTTCGACTTCGCAATGGTCGGTTGGAGCATGAGCGGTATACCTCATCTCCTCAGGGCATAAGTGTGATTGTAAAATGTAATCATCCATCTAGCATGCTTGCTATAGGATTGAATACGAAAATTCATTGGCTGATGTTATACTTTTGTTATGCAATGTCAGATGATAAATGTTATTCATATCTCTTTACATTCCTTGCAATTAGATAAATGGATTATGAATCTACCATGAGTAGATACAATGTTCTCCTTAGGAAAGGAGATTATCTTTCTCTGTTCATACAATGAATAATGCTGCTTTCAATATGTAAGAACTCCTATTCAATTTTAATATGATAATCTGCAATAATAATGTTTTGGCGGAGAGTTATATCTCCCGCTGGAGCAATTTACAATTGTCTCACCCCCGTGGGATCCAACATTTTTAGGTGGACGCGGACAAAGAAGCAGAGACTCTTTTGCAGGAAAAGGAAAGCAGCAACAGTATCAAAAACAGCAGTGATGACTCAGGTGGAGGCACTGGCTGCCAAGTTTTATATAATTAGTAGTCCTATGTGTCGTCTCTGTACTCTCAGGTCCTCGGAGTCAGTAGATAGTGCTTTTATCATCGACTTGAGATTTTGGCTTAAATGCCTCGAGGTTTTATGTTGCTTTTATATAGTAGAGTAAAGCAACTGTTGTATGAAATCCTCGAGAAGAGATGTTACATGGAGTGTAACTACAAACAAGGACGTAAATGTAATACTATGGTTTTTTTGTAAGAGTTTCCTATAATTGGATCTCTATGCAAAAAGTTTTAATTTTTAGAGATTTTCAGTAATCCGCTGATAATGATTTGCTTCCGCATTTGTTAATCTTGTGTTTTATAAGTTTTATGCCACAAAACTGATATACACCCTACCAAAGGGTCCCTCTCCCAGGATGGGAGGAAAACTATCTCATGACAACAAGGTCACATAAGCCCTTAGGTCTAGGGTTTACATCCATATGTTGAACCCTGGTAAGCTATTAAGGCACAAGCAGACCACTAAACTAGGCTAGGTCATCTGGGTTTTCATTCCTCATCATTAGATCAAGATCATACCTTCCTTTATCGTCAACTTAGCTGTGAGGGGTTCATCATACCTTCGACTTAAGGAGTTTCCCCTTTTTCCTCTATACGTGAGGAGTATCATGCTCGAAACTATAGCAACTTAATTCTCGTCATGAGAATTAGGTACACCACTTCCCCTCTTAGGCCTAGGAACCATAGGTGCATGTTCTTGATGTCCAGCTGTCTGCGCAACCTCTTAACCATAAACCAAACATGTAATGGGTATGACATATACTTCCTGTCATCCTTTTTCCTTGATCAACACCTTAAAGTTGGGTCCTTCTCAAGGACAAACAACAAGGTACAAGGCCTCATAACCTATTACTAAACCTCTCCAGGGTATACAGAACTTCTTCTTCCTTTCTCAGAAGGTAAACACTTATACCATAGGCATATAGGTGCCACAAGACTCATCCTCTCACTAGGGTTTGGTCCCTCCCATGGCAACCAAGACATCATCAACCTCTAGGGATCAAGCATGTGGTGACCACTATCATCCACTTAGGTCGCATCATCCTCAACTCCCAACTTTGCCTCGTATCTCGAAGTCTAGGATTCCAACCCTCTTGTTGGGTTTCCTACTCTCTCTCTAGAGCTAACCCTACAACGACCCTCACCATTAGAGGTCCTCTCTTCATGAAGGATCAACCTCGAAAGCATGCCCCTACCTGGATGAAGCCTAAGTTCAACTTATGTTCGCTCAAGGTTATCCATAGTTCTTTAAGCTTATTTCATAAGCCATCCTTCACTCTCTCCTGGTTCGGGTTTCAACCTATTGCTCACACTACTAATGTACTCTGGGTGCATGCTATTCCCTACTCGCATAAGCCCATAGAGTTTCTATAGGTACTTCACTAACATCATCATCGAAGGATCTATCCATTACTCTAACATGCATGACCCTTCCCAGGGTTGGGTTGGCAAAGGTGCTAGGTCACCCATGGATCATATGGCATCCCAAAGGCATGTCCTTTCAAACACCTGGTCTATCGTGATATCTATTCTCCACTTCATCTCTCTCTAACCAACACTTAGGGTTAGGGTTATCATCATCCTCAGAGGATGTGCTAGGTCTATACTTGTAATGGAGATCTCTATCTCTAAGATTAACTCTCTTTATCTATCCTCCTGACAAGAAGGCCTAGCCTCAGGTCTCTTCTGAGGGCATGACAACTTATGTCATACGACCTAAGCATGTATCTATCCTTTAGTTTACGCTTAATCTATTAAGCTTATGTCCATGACATCTTATTTACATGATTTTTATTAATTAGGTGGAGGATTCCTTAGACCTTATTAACCTTACCCATACCTCAAGAGGGTGAGGATAAGAGAGAACACCCTAATCCTTAAGGTCCTTAACAGAATTTGAGTTGAGAAGGGATGAATCAAGATGAGAATATTTCTAAAGGTATCTTATTTCGATTCATACCCTAAGACTTTGCCCAGGCAGTCACACGGATCCGGGAGTCCCTGTATTCTGACTAGAGGTGCGGAGGAAAATATTGCCAGCCCCCGGTCATGATCCTTTTCTAGACACCTCCATCTTTTGGATAATCCTCTAATAACTCCCTTGGGTTCTATGGAGTTTATAAAATTTAATAATTATTAATGGTTAAGTGAGGAACCTATGCTCTTATACCAAATGTTACGACCCCACCTTTCGATAACCCCCAATTAAGGGAGACCGAGAGGTTGAAGCTGCACCCATAATTTCTGGATCAAAGGTTCGACAATTAACCAAGAATAATTATTAAATTTTAACACACTAAACTGAAAAGTTGTAAGAAAATAAACTTTGCATACCTTTTGAAATTTTGGATTTCTAAACTTCTATCCATGTATGTATTCTACTCTAACTAATCCTCCTTGTATTTTGCTTCATGTATTTCGCAATATGATGATTTAATGTTTGTCCTTTTGGTTTTAACCTAAAATGCCGACAAACAAAATGTCGGTCAGCTGAAGCTGGTATGTGGGGGAAAGAATAATCATGTAAATATGTTAACAATGTAATCATTCAATTAATCATCTAACAACCAAGATTACATTTTAGATATAACTCAGCGATCCCAGAGTACCCTATCCAATGTGTTGTCCCCCTTAAACCCCTCATGATCCACCTATCAAGTGAACCCGTTTCTAGGGTTGAGTCATATGGAACTACTCATAGGTAGACCACTCCTTGACTCAGGGTATGCTAAAGAGTCTCATGGCACTACATGTAGGTAGCCCAGTTTCTAACTCACGATAAGCTAGACCTTGCTCTAGGATTACCCCTTTTTTTAGCCTTTTCAAAGAAACAAAGGTGGACCCAGATCTAGCCAGTTATATATGCCCATTAATAGTGATAATCATAGTCACTTTATAGTTGAATGAAATAAATATACATCCAACAGTTAATTTCAAGCAACCGATAAAACATTCGGAAATCACCATGAAACTAAAGTGATTATTCATAAGCGTAACCACATACCTGTTCAGTAGATTTCATAAGCTAATATCAATTCCAACCAAGAAAGCAATCCAAGCAAGTAATTCAACCACATCATCAAGAATCCTAAAAAACACATGTACTCTATTTACTACACTCTTTATCAAGATTCTTTCTATTCAACTTGAAAATGCTTCGTAGGGTTTCCTTCTCCATTTTAGGGTGTTGTTTGCAATTTAGGGTTTCACTTCATTTACTATTTTAAACCCTATTTCTATTCAATTACTTACAAACCCTAATTTCAAATTAAAGGCACACTTAAACATTAATTAAGCCCATTATGCCTCTTTCATATTCAAACTACCATTTTTATCCTTTTAATCCATGGCAAGGTCATTATACTCATTTATCATCAATTTATGGTCTAATTCTCAAACGAACTCTATATATCATTAAATCCACTTTTTATTCATTAGAAAACCCTAATTACTATATTAAGGGCATTTACCCATAATTAGGAATCTTTGTACTCAAAATAGATTAGAACCATCATATCTCAACTTTGTACATGAATTTGACCAATTAAAACAATTAAAAGACATATCCACCTAAATTAGGGTTTTCAAGCTCATTAATTCATATTCATGCACGAAACCCTAAATTAAGCCATTCATATAAAAGATCATCTTTTAGATCCCATTTTCACTTTTATTAACAACAAGTTAATATTTTCTTGAATTATCCAAAGAACATCATTAAATCCATCTATTATCAAATCTAAGGGTTTCTCATTAATTAAATCATTAAAGATGATAACTTTATGTACTTTTCAAATTTCAAGCATATTTATGCACGTAATCTCTAAATTAAACTAATTACGTGCAAAGTTCATCCTTTTCGATCTTAACATTTCTTTTTATCATTAATAGGTTAATACCAACTTTAATCATCCATTAAACCCTATTAAACACATTATCTATTTCAAAATAGGGTTTCTTAATCTTTAATTCATTAAAGTTGATAACTTATACTAGTTTTTGAATAGCAAGAGGAATTATCTTATAACTATATTTTTATTGGATTCCTCTCATTTTTCTGAGCAAAATGCATTTATTATTTGCTATCATCGGAGTTACGATAAAGAAGAAATGATTTTTTTTAAATCAACTTACTCAGACCAATCAGGAACTGCCATGTCGTCGTTTCCATGCAAAGCGGCTCATTTTTGGAAACATAACCAATTTACAAATTTGCCCCCACGTAAGTAGGTTGTTTCTTCATCCCGCGGAGGGCATAACAGTCCAACGACCGGGGGTCATTTTCAAGCTCGGGATGCCCTACTTGGCAGCCGCTTTCAGCCCTGTGCGGGGCTAGCTGCTCCTCCCTGGACCACGAAAGTCGTCGGAACTCACTGCCCTAGATCTGCGACTCCCTTCCGCACATGGAGAACCACCTGGTCATGGCCCAGATGGACATACCCAAGCAAGCTAAGCCCACGATGGCTGCTGCAAATCACTGTAGATTTGCAAATCTCCGATAAGGGTTGTGCGTAGACGAAAGAGTGAAAAAGGTTGCCGGCCCTTTTGGGCTTGTCGTGGGAGATCCCTACCTCCATCAGGACCACAACAAAACCCCTCATTACCCTAGGATAGTGCTATACCCTCTTGGTTAGGGTTTGCAGAGAACCGAGAAGAAGAAAGTATGAGATCCTTCAAAGCTAGAGGCCAAGGGTCAAATCCTTAAATAGGGGAGGGTAGGCATTCTCTTGCATGTCTGCCCACGAAGGAACAAGGCTCTTTCCAAAAGGAAACTACTTTTCCCTTAAACAAGTATAATATCTCACTTCTTAAAAATTCCTTGATTATCCATGATCCTTGATTATTAAGGAATTCAAAATTTATTTCTCTTATCATCATCATGCTTCACTTTTAATCCATTGGCCACGAAATTTAGATTTCCTTTTAGTAAAAAAAATACTTCCTTTCAATAATACCTCATAATTCATTAACTACGTATTCACATTATCTTCTTATTTTCTATTATTGATATTTTCTCTTTCCTTTTCTACATTAGGACTCCTTGGATCCCAATGAACTCAAAAGTTTCAAAATTACTTTTTAAGGATACTTATTATCCTTCTAGATGCATCTATGTCCACTATTTCACATTATCTTGTTTATTTCTTATTAAAATATTTTCTTTTGAGGATTTCTCTTTATTTCTCTTTTATTTTGCTCATTGGTATTCCTTTTAACATTAGGAATCCTTGGGATACGAAAATCCACCAAGGATAACTCCATTATACCTTTTTTCACTTATTTCCCACATTTTATCATTATTTTCAATTTCTTTCTTAATAAAGAAATACTTCATTGATCTTTTATGTTCTTATTTCACTCTCTATGCAACTTTGGACTCCTTGGAACCCAAGATGCACAAAATCTCTCTTTGGATTTTCCTTCTGAAGGTTTCCACATTTTTCTTTTCTCAAATATTCAATTATTCCTTCACTAATTGAATTTTCTTGTTATTTGGGCCCAATAGCCAATAAAGCCCACGACAAAAACATCAAGGCTATTGTAAACACAATCCATTTATTCAAAAAAAATTATATCATTATTTGTTCAATTTTCTTTAATATGAGAAATTACATTTCTCACCAATTGAACCCAAAAATTAGGGTTGTAACAATTTTTGTATGTCATGGCAGGTTTTAATTTAGCACATTATAAGTCTTCTCCATAATTATTGGAATAATACTTGTGGTCCAGAGTAAAAGCATGCTATGAATTCAATGATATTGTGAAGTTATTGATTTTGATGTGTACACTTTATAATTTGACCTTAAATATGTTTTTTGTGTACATCAAATCATTAGAGGATATGGATGAAGCATCTACCTTTTGATTGTTTAAAACTTTCATTTATTAATTATCAAAATATAAAATTTAACTGGTGACTTATTTAATGTGCATGGCACTTGTGTGTTGATTTTCAAATTACATCGTGTGTATAGGTAACAGGGTAATGTTTTTAAGTGATAAATTTTATTCAAAATTACATTTTGTGTATAGGTGGAAGGAAGCCTAGGTTGTAGATATGAGTGGAGAGGACAAATAAATAGCGATAGAAGTGAGAGTTTCAAAAAATAAATGGGGACAAAGAAGAAACAATACATCAAAAAACATAAAATAAAATGAATATGGGGAAAATATAACTAAATGGATATAGGAATAAAAGTAGTGAGACATAGATAAGAATATGCATTGACAAGACAAGAAAACTTACATAAAATGTGGTTCATGGGTTCTAATTCATGTGACACCTGAGCTATACAAGTATAATTTCAAAGAATACATACATATATATATATATGTTTGTGTGTGTGTGTCTATATATATATATATATAGAGAGAGAGAGAGAGAGTCAAGCCAAAATACACTCGAGTGTACTCGGAGCAGAATACACTCAAGTAGTTTTTCATGATGCAATATTTTTTTCAAAAATCTAATCCATTGATCTTCTTACACATCTTGTGAATAGCTCATACGCAAAATTTGAGCACATTTGGACATTTATTGGTCATGTTATAATGACCGCAAAAATTATGCATTTCAAATTAGTTTCGCGCATTCATTTTGTTGTCCTTGGATGAGTGACTTACACTCATCCGATTGGGATCAAAATTGATATGTAGCAGTTATAGTATGATAGTGAAGATCATTGGTTTACATTTTGCAAAAAATAGTCTTGATATGCAAACACACTTGAGTGTATTCGTGCGATCTATACACTCGAGTGTATTCTTGCCTGACTCTCTCTCTCTCTCTCTCTATATATATATATATATATATATATATATATATATCTGTGTTATATATATATATATATATATATATATATATATATATATATATATATATATATATATATATATATATATATATATATATATATATCCCTGGTTCCTAGCGTTCGCAATTATGGGATTCTATAGAAATATGATTCGTGAAGGCGTTCCTACACCTCTTGCCACCAAGATTTTATATAGGGCTGGTGGAGGGCACCCCCCCCCAACTTTTAAACTATCAACTTTGATACCAGGTTGGAGTTTTAAATAAAATTACATTATATAGTGTTTACTTCACATCTTAATAAAGTGAGAGATTCTAAGTAGTTATCAATATAAATGTTTGATGATACATTGTCACTAGGACTGAGCATCAGTCCAGAACCGGACCGGACCGAACCGGACCGGACCGCGGATCGGATTTCGACAAATATATGGACCGTAGACCGGACCGTTTTGAGGTAGGACCGGACCAGGACCGGACCGTTTTGTGTTAGTACCGGACCAGACCTGTTATGACCCGTTTTAAAGCCTATTGGTAAGCAGTATGATTTGAGCCTAATTAAAGTTATTTGAGTTAATTTATGTGCTCATGAGGTAGTTAGTGAATCATTAACTTGACTTAGTTGAATCAAGCACATAAAATCAATTAGTGCATAATTAAGATGATTAATTTGAGTAAAGTAATAATTGGATGCAATTAGAGATTTGAATTAGTAAAATAGTGTAATTAGCATGTTTTCATGCCTTGGGTTTGTAGTGGGCCTCATTCTTGAAGTTTCACAAAAGAAATCATTTGAATCGGATATTCGAGGCAAAAGATACGAGAATTTCAAGTTTTAGGGTTGGAAATGTAATTTTTCCATTTAATTACCCATTTAAGTGGGTCGGCAACCTATTAATTATCTCATTCCTTTTATTAGCTCCTGATAGATCAGCTTGAGCGGCGCACAGGGTGCAGGCCGCAGGTGATCGCAGGAGGCGATCTTGGCGATTTCCTTGCAGCAGCTCGTTCTGCTTCTCTTCTACTTCTCTTCTTCTTCTCTTCCTTCCTTACCCGCCTAGCTTGCTGCCATCTTTGCTGCTTGGGCGGCCAGCAGCTGTAGCAAGCTGCTACGGAAGCAGCAAGCTGCGTTCAGCAGCTAGGAAGCTTCAAGGGCGCCCGATGGCAGCAAAGGAAGCCTTCCTTAGCTCCGTTTTGGGGACCAAGCAAGGGTGCAGAGCTTTTTAGCTAGCTTTAGCCAAGATCCAGAGCCTAGCCAACCACCGTGTACCTAGCTGGCTGAACGACGGCCAACCTGCAGCTACTGCTGTGCAGCGCACGGCCAGGGAGGGATTCGTTTGGCTAATCAAATACTTCGGGAAGGTATTCCCTACTTCTAATTCATGGCCACGGATCTGATTCTGCTGCTTTAGCCCAAGATTTAGCTTTTGATCGAGCCAATTTCAGATTTCTTTGCGTGAAGAAGCTATTTTACTGTCGAATTGCAGGAACAGTAAGCTAATTAATCCAAAGGTAGAAGACAACCCAATTTCGCCCGGAATCAGACCCTAGACGCATCTCCGGACGAATCCGGATAGACCAAATCGCTGTGAGTAGGATTTCATTTATTTATCATTAATAAACTCAGGCGTTTGAATATTTTCTGTTTTGTGCACGAATTACGCTGATAACAGGCGTTATCAGGCGACGGGCAACGTTTGGCGTCGCCCGACCTTTTTATTTCATAAACTGCTTCTAGACACTGTTATATGATTAAATTTAGCATTTGAACAGTACGGATTGAATCAGTAGATTTATATGGTTCATTGGAACCTAAATTGCTCATTTGAATGTTGAAATTAGAAATTCATGTCTGAAAATGGTATAATTTGGGTATCAACCCAGACAATGAAGATTTTTGATAAATTATCAGATGTACGATTTCAAAGTTGATATGAATAAATAAAATATGCATGAAAACCCTAATTGCATATATCTTTTGACGTTAATATGTGTAAATTGATATTTACATGAAATGGCACATTTCTCTGAAATATTACCAGAAATTCTCAAGTATTGTTATTAAATTGTATTGTGATATGTAATTAACTCTTAATTGAGTTAAGTGATGCACAAACCAGGATTCGGGTTAATGTGCACATTTTTTTCGAGAATTTTAGAGAATTGATAATTGTTGAGTATGATTCTCATATGTGAAGTAAATTTCTTTAATTTGTGCAATAAGATGTTCAATTGCGTAAATTCGCTATGTATGTGCCAAATTGAAATAAGTTGGGTTATTTATGCATTTCTAATTTGTCTGAATGCATGGTATGAGAATTTCTCAGAAATTACAATGATTTGAAATATATTGCTCGTCAGTTTAGAATGACAGTGTATTGTGATCTGATATGAAATCAGTAAATGTGATATTCCTGTTTAAGTGTTTATATGTTAACCAGTTAATAGACTTAGATGCCCTGACACCGTAGAACCCCTTTTGGAGGTTTGTGCCTTAGGGGTGAAACAAACTACCTAGCGTGAGTCTAGATGTTCGGTGGCTCGTGTTCAACAATAATCCGTGCGTGTGTCACGGTGGCACGAGGACAGAGAGGCAGTGTTCAACAATAATCCGTGCGTGTGTCACAGTGGCACTGGAATAAATAGGGGTTATTCAACAATAATCTGTGTGTGTGTCACAGTGGTAACCCAGACTCTCCGCCTGTGTGCTCAGGTTAGAGGAGAAGTCTAGAGTACACTCTTTGAGAGTGCAGTGAGGCCGTGTGAGCCTGAGAGTCCTGACGCAGACCAGGACGGCAGTCAGACTTAGCATTTCCCGGGTGTGTCGCTAAGTCTTGTACGGTGGGTTCGTAGTTCGCTACGAGACTTTATATGCAGAGTACACTGCATATGATCAGGGCATAAGTTAAAAGATGATCACTCAGAATTAAGGTAGATTAATATGAAACTTGTGTATGTTCAGATTTAGAAGTTATAATACTTGTTCTTTAAATGTTCAGTGTACTTTTCTGCGATAATTTCACTTTTTAATTTGAACTGCTCAGTTTGTTCTTTTATCCACATATTCCTGTTAAAAGTAAATTATGGAGTTATCCGATGATAGCTAAGTGAAATTTTATTCACTGAGCGAGTAGGCTCATTCCTCTACTCAAACATTTTCAGGTCAGCGACAATTCCAGGAATCAGAAGGATCTTTTCATCCTAACGCTTAATATGTAGAAGGTATATGTAGTTAGTTTAGTTAGATAGTGGTCTCTTAGTCCTTTCCCCTCGGTCCTTGGGACATGGGGTGGGTGAGAGAGAGTGTGTATGTGGTATGTGTATAAAGATGTAAACTAATTGTTATGTTTACTTTCTGTTAAACAATGTTACATGTTGTAAACTCTGTTTACGTACTCTAGCCAGTTTAGTTGAAATGCTTCCGCAATAGTTTATTATGTTTTAGTTTACATCAATAATCCGGATATCATTACGAGGTTTTAAAAAAAAAGGTTCTCAGTGATTTGTTTAGGTGATAATCCCTCCGTCGCGCCCTAATCTCATGATTAGTGGTTAGTGTGAGATCGGGGTGTGACAACTTGGTATCAGAGCATAGGTTGAGTATATGGTTGCTCTAAGTTAAGGTCAGGGGACGACAAGAGACCAATAGGATTAGGACTTAGGTGTCTTCCTTCTAACTGCAATTTTATAACAGGAAGTGTTCTGTTATATTATTGTAGATGGTAGGAAGATGATGTGGTCACAAGGACCAAGTTGAAAGCTTAGGCCGAGTCAACAGGGATCATTAGGATCAAAAGATAGAGTTATAATTAAGATGGATAAGAAATGATGTGTCTTTAGCTCTGGGAGATTTGAGTGTTTGGATACCCTGGCCAGGTGTCTGAATACTTAGATTGACCAGTATCAAGCTACTCTGTCTATTTTTCTCTGGATGCCCTGGCCAGGTATGCAGATGGAGGATAGGCTAGAGAAAAACCCTAGAAATCTTAGGGTTATGAGATAAGAAATTAATGTAGGAATAAGAGATTAAATATAAGATGCGATACAGTTCTTGCTTTATATTGCTTATTTGATTGAAAATCACTACAAATGCTCTTATATGCATGAATTTAGATTTTCCATTTCTAGAATAAATATGATTCTTTATGTTGTTGTATGTCATGAAATGATTTATTTCTGTTAAAATTCCTTGTATTAAGTAGACCAGAAGTTATGTTTAAATGAGTTTGCCCTAAGTGGATATTCTTTCCACATGTTTGAGACTAATAGGAGTTGGTTAATCATGAGTAGCTCTTGGCTTCAGGACTACATGTTCGGTCTGGTCCAGTTGGTAGGATGCGTTACTAGGATCTAATGACTCCTATTAAAAATATAATAAAAGTAGACTCTGGATAATTTAGACCCGCATCATAGTAAGAATGTACATATGCTAAGATGTTGAGATATAAGGGAAAGATTAGAACAGCTAAGAATCAGTTGGAACTGATATCGGAGACCCAACATTGGGACCTCATATGAGCAATCCTTAGTTGGAAATAAAGGAACACGGTATATGGTTCAGATTAAATTTAATGATTTATATTATATGAACACAAAATATGAGAATATGGAAAAGAAATGAGAAAGGCATGTAATGGCTAAGATAGTAAGAATCAACTTTGGGTTGGATCATGGAATGGAGTAAAATACTTTTATGTACTTCAAAGCAAAGGGAAAATAGAAGAAAAGAGTTAAGTATACAATAATTACATAGAAATAAAGAGTCTTATGTAAATCATAAGACTAGGACAAGAGGCTTAGTTGAATCAAAAGAAATGTTAGAAATGATGACCTTGATTAAAGAATGAGAATTACATGACATAATTGAAAGTATGGAATGCATATTTTTATTATATAGTTTAATACATTCATACATACTACCTCTGGATTTTGAGTCTCTATAGACTAATAAATTAGGTCCTAAAATAAAGAACAAATGCGTAATTTAGAAAACGAATGAATCACATATGATGTATAGCTACCATGGTAGAGACGTCTAAGTGAATGAAATAATGAAACATAATACGCTGATGAAACCCTAGTAGGGTAAATTGAGAATGTAATTTATCTAAATGTCCAAATAAGAGAAAGGAAATTCTAGTGATAAGATAAGGAAGTTTTTAGTAAAATTTATGAGATCCAAGTTTGAATTTCAAACTAAGGAAGTAAAATCACATCACAATAACGTCGTGTTGCTGATAAAGATGAAACTCTAGAATGTTTAGAGTTGTAGTAGTTCAAGGGATGTCACTAGTGATTTGACCTTGAGTACTAGCATCTCTATAAAATAAGATCTTGAGATTTGCATAACGAAAGGTAAGATAACACTAATTAAATCCAGGGTTTAGAAGTATTTAATATAAAAGGTAGATAAACAACATGAAAATGACACGGAGAAAATAGTAAGATATAAGTGTGAAATGTAACAAGTGTGTTTTGAACAAAAGGAGAAATACAAAATAAGTGAAGTGTGTTATGAAATAAATTCTGGTAGTAATAACAAGAAGTAAGTACCATAGAATGAGGAGTATTACCTGATACATGATCTGAAGTTAGCTGCTGTAGTTCATATTCTTAAGACATGGCGTCACTGTCTTTATGATGTGATGATAGATTATCATCCTGGTAGGGTGAACGTGGTGGCTAATGCTCTAAGCATAAAGTCAAGTTCAATAGCTAATGCATTCTCTATGGTATGTTTCAAGAGAAACATGCCAGTAGAAATGCGGAAGTTGAACTTAGACTTAGGGGTCACAACACATAGTGGTCTGATTGCACAGATGCAAGTCAAACCTACTTTTTGTGATCAGATCAAGGAACTACAGTAGGGTGACAGTGAGTTACATCAGATCATGCATGACATGACATGGGGTAGAGACCAGAGTTCAGGTTTTCAGATGATGGTGTGTTGTATTAGCATGATATGTTGTGTACCTTGAGACAGTGATTTGAAAAAGTAGATTCTTGAGGAGGCACATGCATCGATGTATGCCATGCATCCATATAACACAAAAATGTACAAGAATCTCAAAGAGTTGTACTGGTGGTCTGGTATGAAAAGAGATGTGGTTGATTACGTGGCTAGATGTGGAGTGTGTCAGCAGGTTAAAGCTGAGCATCAGAAACCTGCTGGTACCTTGCAGTCGCTTCCTATACCTGAATGGAAATGGGAACACATCACGATGGATTTCGTAATAGGGTTACCCAGGATGCCTAGAGGTTCGGACTCGATATGGGTGATTGTGGATAGACTAACTAAGTCTGCTCACTTTCTTCCTGTCAAGTCAACCTTTGATGTTCCGAAGCTGGCCAAGATATATGTAGACGAGGTAATCAGATTGCACGGTATTCCAGTTTCCATTATTTCTGACAGAGACCCTAAGTTCACATCCAGGTTTTGGGATCAGTTACATCGTGCGTTGGGCACAAGGTTGAGGTTCAGTACAGCGTTTCACCCACAGACGGATGGTCAGTCTGAGAGGACCATTCAGACTCTTGAAGACATGCTGAGAGCATGCGTTCTGCAGTTCAGAGGTAACTGGGAAGAACGCTTAAGTCTGATGGAGTTTGCATATAACAACAGCTACCATTCTAGTCTTGGAATGGCCCCATATGAAGCTCTATATGGCAGAAAGTGTAGATCACCAGTTTGTTGGTACGAGGTTGGCGAGAAAGAAATTCTTGGACCTGAGATAGTCAATATGACTACAGAGAAGATATTTGTGATCAGGGAGCAGTTGAAAGCTGCTCAGGACAGACAGAAAAGTTATGCAGAGAGACGACGTCGACCTCTTGAGTTTGAGGTTGGTGACGAGGTTTATCTGAAAGTTTCATCGTGGAAAGGAGTGCTAAGGTTTGGCAAGAGAGGTAAATTGACTCCTAGGTATATGGGCCCATATCCTATCGTTGAAAGGATTGGACCTGTAGCCTACAGGTTGGATTTGCCGTCTGAGTTGGCAAGTCTTCATGATGTGTTTCATGTGTCTATGCTTAAGAAATGTTACCCTGGTACAGAGAAGATAGTAGACCCAGAACCGACACAGCTCAGAACTGACGTGTCCTATGTTGAAGGACCGGTTCAGATAGTTGATCGAAGGATCAAGAAACTAAAGAATCGTGAGATACCTTTGGTGAAGGTTCTGTGGAGGAATCATAACCTTGAAGAAGCTACATGGGAGCTTGAATCTGAGATGCGTAGCAAGTTTCCTTTTCTCTTTTAGGAATTTCGGGACGAAATTCTTATAAGGGAGGGAGATTGTTATGACCCGTTTTAAAGCCTATTGGTAAGCAGTATGATTTGAGCCTAATTAAAGTTATTTGAGTTAATTTATGTGCTCATGAGGTAGTTAGTGAATCATTAACTTGACTTAGTTGAATCAAGCACATAAAATCAATTAGTGCATAATTAAGATGATTAATTTGAGTAAAGTAATAATTGGATGCAATTAGAGATTTGAATCAGTAAAACAGTGTAATTAGCATGTTTTCATGCCTTGGGTTTGTAGTGGGCCTCATTCTTGAAGTTTCGCAAAAGAAATCATTTGAATCGGATATTCGAGGCAAAAGATACGAGAATTTCAAGTTTTAGGGTTGGAAATGTAATTTTTCCATTTAATTACCCATTTAAGTGGGTCGGCAACCTGTTAATTATCTCATTCCTTTTATTAGCTCCCGATAGATCAACTTGAGCGGCGCACAGGGTGCAGGCCGCAGGTTATTGCAGGAGGCGATCTTGGCGATTTCCTTGCAGCAGCTCGTTCTACTTCTCTTCTACTTCTCTTCTGCTTCTCTTCCTTCCTTACCCGCCTAGCTTGCTGCCATCTTTGCTGCTTGGGCGGCCAGCAGCTGTAGCAAGCTGCTACGGAAGCAGCAAGCTGCGTACAGCAGCTAGGAAGCTTCAAGGGCGCCCGATGGAAGCAAAGGAAGCCTTCCTTAGCTCCGTTTTGGGGACCAAGCAAGGGTGCGGAGCTTTTTAGCTAGCTTTAGCCAAGATCCAGAGCCTGGCCAACCACCGTGTACCTAGCTGGCTGAACGACGGCCAACCTGCAGCTACTGCTGCACGGCGCACGGCCAGGGAGGGATTCGTTTGGCTAATCAAATACTTCGGGAAGGTATTCCCTACTTCTAATTCATGGCCACGGATCTGATTCTGCTGCTTTAGCCCAAGATTTAGCTTTTGATCGAGCCAATTTCATATTTCTTTGCGTGAAGAAGCTATTCTACTGTCGAATTGCAGGAACAGTAAGCTAATTAATCCAAAGGTAGAAGACAACCCAATTTCGCCCGAAATCAGACCCTAGACGCATCTCCGGACGAATCCGGATAGACCAAATCGCTGTGAGTAGGATTTCATTTATTTATCATTAATAAACTCAGGCGTTTGAATATTTTCTGTTTTGTGCGCGAATTACGCTGATAATAGGCGTTATCAGGCGACGGGCAGCGTTTGGCGTCGCCCGACCTTTTTATTTCATAAACTGCTTCTAGACACTGTTATATGATTAAATTTAGCATTTGAACAGTACGGATTGAATCAGTAGATTTATATGGTTCATTGGAACCTAAATTGCTCATTTGAATGTTGAAATTAGAAATTCATGTCTGAAAATGGTATAATTTGGATATGAACCCAGACAATGAAGATTTTTGATAAATTATCAGATGTACGATTTCAAAGTTGATATGAATAAATAAAATATGCATGAAAACCCTAATTGCATATATCTTTTGACATTAATATGTGTAAATTGATATTTACATGAAATGGCACATTTCTTTGAAATATTACCAAAAATTCTCAAGTATTGTTATTAAATTGTATTGTGATATGTAATTAACTCTTAATTGAGTTAAGTGATGCACAAACCAGGATTCGGGTTAATGTGCACGTTTTTTTTCGAGAATTTTAGAGAATTGATAATTGTTGAGTATGATTCTCATATGTGAAGTAAATTT
This sequence comes from Alisma plantago-aquatica, assembly GCA_963693085.1. Lineage (NCBI taxonomy): Eukaryota > Viridiplantae > Streptophyta > Magnoliopsida > Alismatales > Alismataceae > Alisma > Alisma plantago-aquatica. The sequence continues at coordinate 1,546,756,332 of OY856409.1, forward strand.
CTTTAATTTGTGCAATAAGATGTTCAATTGCGTAAATTCACTATGTATGTGCCAAATTGAAATAAGTTGGGTTATTTATGCATTTCTAATCTGTCTGAATGCATGGTATGAGAATTTCTCAGAAATTACAATGATTTGAAATATATTGCTCTGTCAGTTTAGAATGACAGTGTATTGTGATCTGATATGAAATCAGTAAATGTGATATTCCTGTTTAAGTGTTTATATGTTAACCAGTTAATAGACTTAGATGCCCTGACACCGTAGAACCCCTTTTGAAGGTCTGTGCCTTAGGGGTGAAACGACCTACCTAGTGTGAGTCTAGATGGTCGGTGGCTCGTGTTCAACAATAATCCGTGCGTGTGTCACGGTGGCATGAGGACAGAGAGGCAGTGTTCAACAATAATCCGTGTGTGTGTCACGGTGGCACTGGAATAAATAGGGGTTATTCAACAATAATCTATGCGTGTGTCACAGTGGTAACCCAGACTCTCCGCCTGTGTGCTCAGGTTAGAGGAGGAGTCTAGATTACACTCTTTGAGAGTGCAGTGAGGCCGTGTGAGCCTGAGAGTCCTGACGCAGACCAGGACGGCAGTCAGACTTAGCATTTCCCGGGTGTGTCGCTAAGTCTTGTACGGTGGGTTCGTAGTTCGCTACGAGACTTTATATGCAGAGTACACTGCATATGATCAGGGCATAAGTTAAAAGATGATCACTCAGAATTAAGGTAGATTAATATGAAACTTGTGTATGTTCAGATTTAGAAGTTATAATACTTGTTCTTTAAATGTTCAATATACGTTTCTGCGATAATTTCACTGTTTAATTTGAACTGCTCAGTTTGTTCTTTTATCCACATATTCCTGTTAAAAGTAAATTATGGAGTTATCCGATGATAGCTAAGTGAAATTTTATTCACTGAGCGAGTAGGCTCATTCCTCTACTCAAACATTTTCAGGTCAGCAACAATTCCAGGAATCAGAAGGATCTTTTCATCCTAACGCTTAATATGTAGAAGGTATATGTAGTTAGTTTAGTTAGATAGTGGTCTCTTAGTCCTTTCCCCTCGGTCCTTGGGACATGGAGTGGGTGAGAGAGAGTGTGTATGTGGTATGTGTATAAAGATGTAAATTAATTGTTATGTTTACTTTCTGTTAAACAATGTTACATGTTGTAAACTTTGTTTACGTACTCTAGCCAGTTTAGTTGAAATGCTTCCGCAATAGTTTATTATGTTTTAGTTTACAACAATAATCCGGATATCATTACGAGGTTTTAAAAAAAAAAAGTTCTCAGTGATTTGTTTAGGTGATAATCCCTCCGTCGTGCCCTAATCTCGTGATTAGTGGTTAGTGTGAGATCGGGGTGTGACAAGACCGGACCGTTTGGACCGTAATCAGCCTTTTTTACATGTTTTACAACTTATTTAATTGTACAAAGTTGATAATCTTATTCACTTTTAACAATTATATAACTTTAGTATCAAACATTTATACTAGTAGTGCTTATATACGTACTTTATTTGTAGTTATTATAGAATACACCTTCAAATATACATGAATTTTATATAAAAGTCAGTCTGCGGTCCGGACCGGACCAGTTTTGGACCGAACCGGGCCGAAGACCGAACTCATCAAAATTCCCAGACCGCGGACCGGACCGGACCGAATTGAGCAGTCCGGTCTGATTTTGCGGTCTGGACCATTATTTGCTCACCCCTAATTGTAACTAATTTTCTCTTGAATTCATTAATATGTACAAACAAGAACTAGTGTTTGACGCGATTTTGGTTGGATTGAAAATTTTACCATTCTTTGTAATATCTCTTATTTTAAGAAAACATCATAGTTATAAAATATACTTACAATCTAACCATTCAATATCAAATGACAAATATAAAACAATGCAAACTAATAATGCAAAAATATATAAAATATAATATAGTGTGTAAATCTAATAAAAATAAAATATTTATTTTAGAGTTGGTTGAAAATTGATTTTTCCTACATTAGAAACTAATATCAAATATTTATATATTCAACTTTATTTTGATTAAATAAAATTGTAGTCACACTATGTACTTTTTGTTTGTATTAGATTAATTTGTCAAGTAAAAATCTATATAAAGTTCCATTTGATAGATACAAAATTTTAAGCTTTATCCTGGTGTTATTTTTCTCCACTACTTTTACGTCAACTTTCTCATTGTTAAATGTCCATTACGTTTTATAAACCGATGAATTCATCAAACAGTTATAAACATTTAAAATAAGCAACGGTTTCAAATTTACAAGGACCAACAAACGGGGTAATCAATAAGCTAAAAAGACAAAAACATGTACATTGTCAATGCCTTCTTGATTGGTGTCTTCATTGCATAAATGAATGAAAATTATTTTTAGGTCAGCACAATTGTCATCTTAGAGTCTAAGATGAGATATTCCATTGGTTTTGTCCTGGTTTTGTTAGTAATTGATATCAGATTCAAGCCTCAACAACGACATCAATAAAATCGTCAATTTTTAACAAATAAATCGATCATCTTAGGATTTCTATATATTAATATATATTTTTGAGTTGTATCTAATTGAGATTTCCAAAATGCTCAGAATTATTTAATATTTCCTATCTTACAAGTTAACTAATAATTTACATGGTATCGAAGTTATATTATTATAGTATCTTTTGAATCAGAGAATGATCCTCCCTGAGATATTTCAATTACTAGTATTGTATTGTTTCACACAAAAATCATCCATTATGTGCTATATCAGAATTATCAATAATAAATCAAAAAGTTGCGGTCACATGAGACTTGATACTTGATGTGCTTTTCCTTTCAATATTACTTCATGCTGGGACCACCTTCTTGAGCTGCATTGATCATGAGTTCAGTATGTTAGCTCGTTGTGGTTGAATTTTCACAAGTGCTTTATATACTCGTTTAAATGTTAGTGTAATATTATTGGGCTTACTAACATCTAACATTAGCCACCCTTGTTGGAGGCCGAATAACATTATTCTACTAACCCTTTCTCTTGCCGCATCTATTTTCTCTTGAGAAATATTTTGTTATTTTAAATATGTTTAGATTTCCTGCACACCTCATCATCATAGAACTTAAAAGTACACGGTCATCTTCTACTTCTTTTCAAGCTTTTTCTAGTTCTTCGCTCATGTTTATGCAGTCAATGCATTATGGATTTCCCATTATGCTTTATTGTGAAAGATAAATTCCAAAAGAACCATGATATAGGAAGAATGAGAATCGTTAAACAAAATCTCATGAGTGACTACCTTTGAACATTTTCCAAATATTTAATCCCACTTTATATTGGCATTTATTATCTTCATGCTCATCATTTTTCAGAAAGGACGATCGGGTACGGATATGTTGCATCGACTTTGTCAAGATGAGGACAACAAAAAAATGTTGCCTCACCGCCTTAGGTAGCGTTTAGTATACAGTTCTTGTAGGTTTATTTGTTGTGGATAAATTGACTAGTGACATATTAACCTTGTATAAGATGAATTTTGTATGGAGCAATGACACATAAATTTGATGGTAAGATGTTTGTTGTTTGCTACACATATAAATAATTTTTTGTTATTTTAATAAAGTTTATTTTGCCCTACACGTTATGAAGTCACATGTATTCAACAATCGGTTAGAGGGATTTTATGGAAAATAAACATTCACGGTAAATAAATCTATTTTGTACCTCAAGGATTTCAAGCGGCCTATTATGAGGAGGTTTTCCGGTTAACTAATCGTGTGCGACATCTTATTTTCCTTACAAACCACATAACAAACATCAACTTAAATGCCCGATCAGGTTTGTTTACCGCACGGCCGGTGGAATGACACCCCAAACACAACCTTAGCCCATGTTTGATTCAAGATCTAGATTATGAATTCCGGACCGGGTTAGTCAATAGATCTAGATTAATTTATCTAGATTTGACTATGTTTGTGTTTGGCAACTCATCCCATTACAAGTACTAATTAGATTGGACTGGCCTCGTAACTTGTGTTTTCCAGTCTTTCATATAAAATAAAATAACACAAAAGATAGTCAAATCCGAATTGAGATATAAAATCTTGTTCATAACAGGACTGACTTGATCTGGATTAGAAGACTACAGAATCCAAAACAGACTCGGTAGTCGGATTTCTACCAAACAAAACAAGACTAAAATGGGATTGGATCAGACAAAATTAGTGTCTACGTGGCACACAAAAAGACAAAAGACTAGTCCGGATTACATCCTGAATCAAACGGCACATTAGTGTCGTTCTTTGACTCTAACCATATACACAATGTCATTTTTCTTCTGTAGTACATTATTCTAATTTTAAAGCCGAAGTCACTACCACATTACCATCTTTAGTGTATGGGTTAGAGTACCGGCTTTTCTGGCTCTTTCATGCTCCATTTCTAATATTTATTGAGGAACAAACATTTAATCCAACACGTGACATATTTCAATGGTTTTTTATTGTTAGTATTACAGCATTAAAACACCGTGGAGGCTTATTCTAATACTCTCTTTTGATTTTACCATTGTCTAAGACGAGAATTAGTAAGGATCTCACAATTGTTACTGAATGATTGTAAAATATCAAAATATGCTTTTGTAGGGGCCTATAGTATTTAAAATCTGTATTGCAAAAGAAATCGAATCCCTTGCTTTGTTAGAGCGCCGCTTCGCACTCGGTGCTTTCAGCGACTGTGACAAGTAACGTAGTTGGAAACTTGGATGGACAATTCTGCCCGCGCCTCCCCTGCTAGAAATTAGAAAAGCAACCTTCCAAGTTGTAATACCCCCTGGTACCGTGTGTTATCACCAGAAGAACAGCTAGATTTCCCCCTGGGACCGGCAGTACGAATTTTCTTTTAAGCATGTAGAGCGATGGGACTCCTGACGTAGTGTTTCCCGTCCGTCCACACGAGCTTCCCAAAAGTATACGTCTGCTCCTTGCGTGGCCCGGGGAGTTGGAACTTGACGGTGAACGTCCTCTCGTCACCAACCTCGTAGAAGGTCAAGGTGCTGGGATATACGGTGACCTTCGCCCCATACGGGGCCAGGACATGGGCGGTGTACCTTCCGGGCTTCCCGACATTCTTGAGCGTGCGTGTCGTGAAAGTGGTGGTGACAACGGGCCGCATGTGGGCGATGATCGAAGGGTAATTGAGCTCACGCTGACGGGCCAAGCGGCGTCCAGACTTCGGGCATTCATAGTGTTTCAGACCACTTATCTTGGCCACGTCCTTGGAACTGTAGTTCTGGCCACAGAAATAGTCAAGGTAGTCCTCCGGCGTGATGTCGTAGACCAACCCCGGGTCGTCGGCACGGTTGGGCCATATGTGTCCTGCGCCGTAGTTGAACGGCGTGGCTTCTTCGGTGAGGTCGTTCATGATCTTTCCACCCGTGTTGTCCCTCATCGTGGCTGTGGTCATGATCGCCGACTTGATCGCGGCGGGGCTCCAGTCCGGGTGGATCGTCTTGAGCAGTGCGACGACGCCGGAGACGTGCGGGCATGACATCGACGTGCCGGACAAGATGGTGAAGGGGACGACGCGGGTGTCCGTGGGCAGCTCGCTTGGTGAAGTCGCTCCCGTGTAGGATGCTAGGATGTTGACACCAGGAGCAGTGATGTCCGGCTTTAGGATGTCGTGGTCGACGATGTTGGGACCCCTGGAGGAGAAGGATGCCATCATTGGATTGGGCTTGTCGCCGAGCTTTGTGACCGGAGAGCTGATGTAACCGACGGGGTTCCTGATCGGTAATCAAGGATTTCAGATTATTAGTAAATGCATCTAATTGAGTGGTCCCCATCGGCTATACGGTTATTATAAAGGGCAAAAAATCAATTTAATATACCTAGAATAAAATATTTATTTTTAGCACCCTTCTAAAAGTATTTTTCAATGTAACATGCTTTGGTCTAAAAACACTACTCAATGTACTTTTACACGTCACCACATGTGACATTTAATTTAAACAAAAAATTTAGAACACAATGAGTATTTTTCAATGTAACATGCTTTGGTCTAAAAACACTACTCAATGTACTTTTACACGTCACCACATTTGACATTTAATTTAAACAAAAAATTTAGAACACACCACATTGTGTGGAGCTTTCAAATTGACGTTCACTTTGAAAGCGCAACACTATGTGGCGTGTTTCATACTATTTATTTATTTTTATATTTTTAATGAAAATACCAAATGATGTGACGTCTTCTGACCATGACTCGTAAAATGTCAATATTTGTGACGCTTATGCATGCTACTTTGAAGATGTGTTATTACAGTAATTATTTTCATCAAAGTGTGTCAGATTAATTTTCTCCTATTATAAATTTAGAGCACTCATATAGATCACACATGATAAAATAGTGAGCGACCTTCTACATCGTAAGAAATAAAAAGATTTCAAATGTGAGAGACCAAAATAATATACAAATACTTATCATTGATGATAAAAGTCATTAAAACATTATTAATTCAAAATTGAATTGTATTAATATAAGTCTTAAACAATGATGGATATATGTATACATACTTATAGATATCTGTAGATGTATAATTTTTATTTCAGAGTAATGTTTATGTATAATATATTATGTATTTGTATATTTCGATGGTGCTAACAAATAAGTACTATAAATACGATGCAAATTTTTAAAAGAAATAATGTGTACTAATAAGTATTAGAATATTTATTTTAAACATTAACAATGCAGAAATTACTTGTATAAATTATTATGCTATATTTTCTTTTTTATACGCTACATTTTTCTTTGTAATTAATATAACTTCTATCCCTATGTTGTCTTCTTCTTTTTATTTAATATATCTTTTCTCTACATCAAATATCTCTTTTTTCTATTATTATACGTTCTCTTTACGTCCTCTATCTCTTTTTTATTAATTACAACCCCTTTTCTCTTCAACTATCACCTCTTTTTCTCAATTAGCACACTCTATATCTACTAATATGTACTTCTCTCTGACCACATAATAATTATATATTTTTTAATAATGGAGACGGACTATTACTCTGTGCGTATCTATATATACAGGAAAGCCCGTCTGGGATTTTTCTTACAGTTTTTGACATCATTTTTTCGAATTGCAAACTAATCCCTTGTTATATTAACTGGTCGTTTCTGATATAAGAAAAGGTATCCGTAGACACTCTGCAATTGTCACACCCAATTTGTTACGAGAAGAGTCGAGAGGCAACCGCTGAACAACAGTCCAGGAGATGGTGCCCATGGAATGGGGAGTTTTCAGGTTTGGTAGGTCCTCCATGACGAAGACGGTGGTAGAGACGGGGAAGATGCGCGAGCGTAGAACTTGATACGGAGGCGCGCTTGCTTCGGAAGAAGGCACTGGGCTAGGGCTGTGCAGGCTACTTGTTTGGCAAGGCAGCTAGCTGCGTCAGGCAGGATCTTGCGTCGGAAGCCAAATTCGAAGCGTCATCGGTGACTCCTTTTATATTTATACTGATATCGACATGTCTTCTTTCGGTTAGGTGGAGGTGGTTCTTGCGTTTCTCTCTGAAGTAACCGGCTACCAGCGTCTCAATTCCACCAGCGCCAGGCGAGTTTGCAAGCCGCTGAACGTTGCCTTTTCGGAAACCCATGTCCGCGCGCGTCAAGGTCTGGATATTAGAGGTGAGCGTGGGACCCAACAAGATCAATTTTATGCGCCCGCAGCCGCCAGTGCTTTCGCATCCCTCGTCATGCTCCCTCCCATTTTTCCAGAATGCAATTTGACGCGATTTGATGGATTTCTCCCTATTCCTTACAATACAATTTCTATTCCTTCCATAAAATTGCCTTCCGTCACGACTAAAATTCCATCGGTGCTAGTCCTTTTCGCACCCCTCCGATGCGATTTGATGGATTTCTTGCTATTCCTTTCTGGTACCGGTTTTTCATCTCTAGTGCTGGTATGTAATGCTTCCCATCTCTCTCCCAGGATCTGTTGCTCCTGGTTTGATGAGGAGTAGGCTACATGCACCTTACAACAGACAATGCCATGTTTTAAGTACATTTATCCACACCCCACTATGTGATATGATGTTCGAAGTGTACAAAGATGATCAAAGGAGTAGGCTACACCTTGTAAAATGAAGAGTAGCAGATCATGTTGGGGATGTTGTACCGATACAGTTCCGGATGTGACGAAAAGTTGTCACGGAAGCGCTACCAACAAGCGTATAAAACCCAAAGAAGAAAAACACCAGATTTAACGTGGAAAACTCTCCCCTCAATAAGGAGAGAAAAACCACGGGGCAATCCCGCTAATAAGCACTATGTAATAAAATTAAAACTCACACCTCCCAGATTTAATTACCCTAAATACGGGTAGCAACCGCCAACCGCTACTTTGCTTCAAGGCAAAGTCGCTGGCCCTCTCTTATAAACCAAGAGAGCTTCTCTACCAGTTGTTCTTATTCTCTGGCACCCTCTACCACAGAAGGCACCAACAAGCAACTGGAGAACTCACACCTCAACCGGTGGATAATCCAAAGGCCTCCCCATGGGCCTCTATTTATAGGCCTCCATGCATGTGATTGCAACCAGGAATTCTAGTCCTAGTTCGAATCCTAGTCCAACTGCATGTTGCACATAGGAAGTCATATTCCTACTATTCAAGATTTGATTCCTATTAGGATTGGTAGCACAAACCAACCCTCCCAAGTCTAAATCCCACTAAGACATGGGCTGGATTATATTCCTAATCCCAACAATCTCCCCCTCCAGCCCATGAGGGAGATGTGGTCTTCAGCGATCATCATTGGGAATGTACACCGCAGAGCTTCTTACAAAGCTCTAGCTTGTCTCGTGTCACCACCTTGGTCATCATATCAGAAGCATTCTTCTCAGTATGGATCTTTTTCAGAGTCAACAACTTCTTCTCTATAACATCACAAAACCAGTGATATCTCACATCAATGTACTTTGTCTGTGCATGATGCATTGTGCTCTTGCTCAAGTCAATGTCACTCTGACTATCACAGAAAATAGTCTGGTCAATCTGAATCATCCCCAGCTCCCTTAGAAATCTCACCACCCAAAGAATTTCTTTTCCTGCTTCCGCTGCTGCAATGTATTCTGCCTCTGTAGTTGAAAGTGCAACACACTTCTGCAACCTGGACTGCCAAGATATGGCTCCCCCTGTAAAAGTGAAGATATACCCAGAAGTAGATTTCCTGTGATCTATATCACCTGCCATGTCAGCATCAACGAAGCCCTTTAGAACTGGTTCCGAACCACCAAACATCAAACACGTGTTCCTTGTGCCTCGTAAGTATCTGAAGATCCACTTGACCGCCTCCCAGTGATCTTTTCCAGGATTTGAGAGAAACCTGCTCACAACGCCAACTGCATGAGCAATATCAGGACGGGTACACACCATTGTGTACATCAAACTCCCTACAGTAGAAGAATAGGGAATCCTTGCCATCTCCTCCTTTTCCTCATCAGTAGATGGGCATGACTTCTTACTCAGCTTGAAGTGACCTGAAAGTGGAGTCCCCACGACTTTGGCTTTGCCCGTGTTAAACCGCTCAAGTACCCGTTCAACATAACTCTGTTGTGACAACCATAACTTGCGCTATGTCCTGTCACGTGTGATCTGCATCCCCAAAATCTGTCGTGATGGTCCCAAATCCTTCATCTCAAAGGCTTTGGAAAACTCTGTCTTCAATTTTCTGATCAAACTGAGATCCTGACCCACTATCAACATGTCATCCACATAGAGTAGTAGAATAATGAACCTGTCATTGGGAAACCTCCTGATGTAGACACATGGATCTGCACTTGTCTTCTGGTACTCGTGACTCTGCATGAAAGAATCAAACTTCTTGTACCACTGTCTAGGAGCCTGTTTCAACCCGTACAAACTCTTCTTTAATTTGCAGACTAAGTGGTCTTTCGCCTTGACTTTAAAACCTTCTGGCTGCTCCATGTAGATCTCCTCTGTAAGGTCACCGTGAAGGAAAGCTGTCTTCACATCCATCTGCTCAAGCTCCAGATCTAGACTAGCAACCAAGCCTAGAACCAATCTGATAGAACTCATCTTCACAACCGGAGAAAATATCTCATCAAAATCCACTCCTGGTCTTTGACCAAAGCCCTTGACAACAAGTCTGGCTTTGTATCTAATATCACTACCAGTGTCGTCATTCTTCATCCTATAGACCCACTTGTTCTTTAGTGCTCTCCGACCCTTGGGAAGTGCCACAATCTCATAGGTGTCATTATTCTGCAAAGAATTCATCTCCTCCTGCATCGCCTGATGCCACTGTACTCTGTCTCTATGAGTTTGTGCCTCCTGAAAAGTCTCTGGCTCCCCCTGATCAGTAAGCAAGATATACTGAGATGCCGGATATCTGGATGAAGGATGACGTACTCTGTCAGACCTCCTCAGCTGCTACTCTGAGGACTCTGCCTGGTCCTGATCATGCTCCCCCTGCCCAAAAGTCTCTTGCTGTGAAGTTGAATCACTCGTCTGTGCGTCTGGAACTGGACCACTTGATGTGCTATCACTCTGCTGCTCATGGTGATTATGTTGCTCTTCTTCATCATCAGAAGACTGCACCTGTGAAGAAGCTGAATCATCCTCATACTCATCGTCTGAAGAACTGTCACCTGATCCCGCAGCCTCTGCATCATCAACCTCATGCTCTGTCACTGTCTGACTCTCACAGAAAGTCACATCTCTGTGTCTGGTCATGGTCTTTTTCACTGGATCCCATAACTTATACCCAAACTGTTGATCTCCATAGCCAAGAAAGATACATGACACCACTTTATCATCCAGCTTTTGCCTCTTTTCCTTGGGAACATGAGCATATGCCTTGCATCCAAATACTCGGAGATGTGAGTAGGATGCATCCTTACCTGTCCATACATGCTCAGGTATATCAAACCCCAAAGGAACTGATGGAGATCGATTAATTAGATAGCAGGCAGTTCTCACTGCCTCACCCCAAAATGTCTTTGGCAACTTTGCAGTCTTCAACATGCATCTGACTTTCTCGACAATAGTACGGTTCATCCTTTCAGCTGTACCATTGTGTTGTGGTGTGCCGGGCTATGTCCTCTCATGTCGTAGACCATGCTGCGTGCAGTACGCCTGGAACTCCCTGGAGGTGTACTCTCCTCCATTGTCCGTTCGGAGACACTTTAATTTTTCACCGGTCTCCCGCTCTACCATGGCATGGAACTTTTGGAAACATTGAAAAACCTGATCCTTGGTCTTCAGCAAGTAGACCCACACCTTCCTAGATGCATCATCAATGAATGTGACAAAATACTTATTGCCTCCCAGTGAAGCCATCTCAAACGGACCGCAGACATCCGAATGAACCAACTGTAGAAGCTTTGACTTCACCGCAGACCTTGTCTTGAAAGAAACTCGTCGTTTCTTTCCTGTCTGACATGCATCACATGAACTGAGACCACTATCCTTGCCACAAGGAATCAACCTCTTCTTGGATAGAAGATTCAAGCCCTTCTCACTCATGTGTCCTAACCGTTTGTGTCATAGATATGTCTGGTTATCCTCAACTGCATGTATACTGCCGTCTCTAAGTACTTTGAGCTTGGTCTTGTATAATGTACGAGACAGTTTGCCACGTACAATAACCAAAGCCCCATTGGTGATCTTGCATTTGCCGCCACCAAAATCAAGATGACAACCTTCTCTATCAAAGAAAGAACCAGAGATCAAACTCAGTCGCAAATCTGGAATGTGACGAACATCCTTCAGCGTGAGCGTGCAACCAACACTTGTCTGAACACAAATGTCACCAATCGTGACAATTCTAGAGAAGCTGGAATTTCCCATGTTCACCCTCCCAAAGTATCCCCTCCTGTATGAAGTGAAGAACTCCTTACTTGGTGAAGCATGATAAGAAGCTGTAGTATCCACCACCCACTCAGAATCATCCTCATCAGCATGCAAATACTATTCTTGGAATGTTAAGACCACATCGTCATCATCACACCTATCATCTGAGATCGTCGCTGTAGTATTCTTGTCGTCATCTTGCTTGTCTTTGGCTTCAGACCCATGTTTCTTTTTCCAAATCTTGCAATCTCTTTTGAAGTGACCTGGCTTGCCGCAATGGAAGCACCCTCTACCATTCTTTGACTTGGATCTACCACGAGACTTCTCGCGGTCTTGGGATTCACCGCGGCTCTTAGATCTACCACGATCTCTCGCTCTATCAACGCCTCTGCCCTCTGTGAAGTGCACCTCTGATCCACTGTCGCCTGAGGCTCTTCGTCGAGTCTCTTCATTCAGTACACTACTCTTCACCTGGTCAAGTGTCAACTTGCCCTCCTGTGCAGAATTGCTGACTGTCACTACGAGTGTCTCCCAACTGTCCGGTAGCGATCCTAGAAGAAGTAGAGCCTGAAGTTCATCATCAAGAACCATCTTCATGGACCCCAACTGATTTACAAGGCTTTGGAATTCATTCATATGCTCGGCGATGTTTGTACCATCCCGGTACTTGAGGTTCACCAACTTTCGGATCAAGAAAGCTTTATTTGTGGCAGTCTTCCGCTCATATAACTTCTTGAGCTTTTCCCACAGATCTTTGGCATTGGTCTCTTCTGAGACGTGATGGAATACGGAGATGTCGAGCCACTTCCGCACTGTTCCGACGGTTTTCCTGTTTAGCTTCTTCCAATCTACATCAGATGTAGTCTATGGCTTTTGTCCCTCTATCGGATCGTATAGATCTTTGCAATAGAGAATATCCTCCATCTTGGGTTTCCAAATCTGCCAATTTGTTCTTGTCAACTTTATCATCGTCGCATCTTCATCTTTCCTCATCTGGACTTGTATCTGCAACCTCGTTCTGATACCACTTGTTGGGGATGTTGTACCGATACAGTCCCGGATGTGACGAAAAGTTGTCACGGAAGCGCTACCAACAAGCGTATAAAACCCAAAGAAGAAAAATACCAGATTTAACGTGGAAAACTCTCCCCTCAATAAGGAGAGAAAAATCACGGGGCAATCCTGCTAATAAGCACTATGTAATAAAATTACAACTCACACCTCCCAGATTTAATTACCCCTAAATCCGGGTAGCAACCGCCAACCGCTACTTTGCTTCAAGGCAAAGTCACTGGCCCTCTCTTATAAACCAAGAGAGCTTCTCTACCAGTTGTTCTTGTTCTCTGGCACCCTCTACCACAGAAGGCACCAACAAGCAACTGGAGAACTCACATCTCAACCGGTGGATAATCCAAAGACTTCCCCAGGAGCCTCTATTTATAGGCCTCCATGCATGTGATTGCAACAAAGAATTCTAGTCCTAGTTCGAATCTTAGTCCAACTGCATGTTGCACATAGGGAGTCATATTCCTACTATTCAAGATTTGACTCCTATTAGGATTGGTAGCACAAACCAACCCTCCCAAGTCTAAATCCCACTAAGACATGGGCTGGATTATATTCCTAATCCCAACAGATCCGTCCTCTCCCATCTCTTCATCCCAGCGAATGCTATTTTTGAGTCTCTGTCCAAGTTTTAATAATGGAGTTGAGTGGTTCTGATCTAATTGAGAACACATGCAGTTTGATTAAGATAAGCACAGACGAGGTACACAAAGGATACTCAGAAATAGGAGGATATTGATTATGCCGCCTAATAACTAAGAAAAGGCCCTTCCCTTTTTCTTTTTTTTGGTCTGCTTTCCTTTTCTTACTTGCTTTTTCAATCTCTAGCTTTTAAGAACAGTGTCATTTGCCAAATTACTGAGACATCTGCAATGTTCAGACTATGAGAAATTGTATTTCTATTTGCCAAATTATTGAGACGTCTGCAGTATTCAAACTATGAGAAATTTTACTTAGTTTTGAGGAACCGGATTTTGAGATTTCTATAAAAAAAACTCATGTATCAAATTTAAATACTATTGATTCTTTGATTTTCTGGCTCTGGTTTACAACCCTCGGTTACTATAAATGACATTTGTGAATAGACTAAGTTAAATACCTTGACAATGGAAATCCTAAAAGTTTATGGTTGGCGGACATTAACTTTTTGTTTTGTTTAATCTTCAATCCTGCTACTCTATTGGATGGGATGCAGCTGTTCGTAGGCCTGAATCTGCTGCTTCTGACTACAACGAAAAATAAAAGGCAAAGAATGGTATTTGAAGATGCCAATTGAGGAGCTGCTAAGACAGAAGGCACGGGGAAGTTGGGGAAGTCAAAGAAGAGAGAAACAGGGTATTCAGGTTGAGGGTAGGATTTAGAATGGTTGTAGCTACTTGTAATTTATCCCAATAACAAAATACAATAAGACCAAACTGACTTTACTTTTTACTATATGTTGTTCCATTCTTTTTCTTATGCCTCTTTTAACACACATTTACATTGCAATACTACCAATCATTTTAATTGTGGATCACTCATAAACGTTTCCTAAAACAAATGTCAAAATATTATGTTTTCTGTGTATAACTACAATGTCTTCAGATCTTATATAAATAAAATTATATGATGGGCATTATACTTGTATTGTAAAAAGACACCGTGCATAGCACGGGTTCATGCATAGTACGCAAGGAAAGGGTGTAGAATTTAGTAGAGCTGTAGTTGAGTAAATAATATTATATAAATTTCTGTATAAGTATGCAACACTCGGACGCACTTACTTGGTGGATTTGAGGTATTTGTAGACACGCTGACTGTAGGAATACGAGACGTGTACGGCGGGCAGGACGTGTGGGTCAGCAATCACCTCGTCGTCGGAGTCCTCGTCGTTGGCAAGTACCATCCCGATTCCTCCGGCTGTAAGGACATTGAATCCCTTCTCCATCCTGTCCAAGTAGCCGCGGAGGCACACCACGATCTTCCCCTTCACCTTCTCCGGTACTAGGGCGCCAGGTAGGCAAAGCTTACTGCATATTCGATCCATTAAAGTCGTTAATCTAGGTGCCGCAATCACGGGCGTATAAAGGGGGTGGGGGGCTATACACACACACACCCTTACCTCGATAAACCTAAATGTACATATGGAAAGAATTAACAAAATAAATGTATACTTGCTCGCTAAACTTTGAGAAAGATCTAAATTTTATCGCTCACCGCTCGGTATCGGGGGTGGTGGAATTGGCCGCATCTCCTGCATCAATGAGCGGGTAAAGCTTACGTTCCGGCAGTGCATTCTCCGAAGTGCTCTGCCCATGGACAACCACAGACTCACCATCGCCAAAGCTCTCAAGATACAGCACCGAGTCGATCACCCTGTCCGTCGTACTCGCCGCGACGGTAAAGACCCACGGCGCGACGTTGCTCACAGTCCCAGGCTTGGGCCCGTCGTTCCCTGCTGATGCCACAAAGGAGATCCCGTTCTTGACGGCGTGGAACGACCCGATGGAGCCCGCATCAGAGGCGAAGTCGTAGGGTGGGCTATGGCCGACCGAGTAAGAGATCACGTCGACGCCGTCTTGGATGGCGTCCTCCAATGCCGCAAGGATATCAGCGTCGTTGCAGAAGTCGTCGCATACTTTGTACGCCGCGACCCGTGCTCGGGGTGCTCCGCCTTTAGCCGTCCCGCTGGCGTAGCCGAAGAGGTTGGCTCCCGGGACGAATGCGCCACCGGCTGTTGAGAGTGTGTGCGTGCCGTGGCCGTCCGTATCACGGGTCGAGTTGTAGTGGGAGGCTGGGTGGAATGGCTTGCCTTTGTTGTAGAACTTGGCGCCGATCAGCTTGCGGTTGCACTGGACGCCGTCGGCGGTGTCGTTTTGGCATGAGCCTCTCCACCTTGAAGGGACTGGACCCAGACCGGCATCGGAGAAGCTCTTCGACTCCGGCCATACACCTACGTTGACAGATAAACGGATTAGATAATACTCATGCAACGCAAGCTCAACATACTTAGGATCAGCAGGTGCTATTTAATTACCAGTGTCAAGGTTTGCAATGATGGTATCTTCTCCTAATCGAGCTCTTGTCCAGATGGAGTGCTTCGGGATGCTGCCGTGCCTCTCAAGACCCATGAACTCCCATGATCGCGTAGTGGCTAGCTTTCTGTTTTGGCTGGGAAACACTGAAATCACATCTTCATGGTCTGCGAATAATTAAAAGTGATTTAAATCAGATGAACTCTAATACTTATTGCAGAGAGATATATATAATAGAGCTTAACAAGGGTGATTGCATTCTGTTCATATTTCTAACTTTTAAGCTGTTTGGCTTCCTCCTCTTCCAACAAGGCAGCAAATCCATTGATGTGCTTGTTGTATGAGTAGATAATAGCATCTTGCGCGGCCTCTCTACTGCAGGGAGAACAAGAATTAAACCCAATGGTAAAACTGTCCCATTAGTATTAGGGGTGAGTGTTTGTAATAGATGTGCGGTTGGGGTTCGTTGAAACAGGATCCAGAACAGTACAATGATAAGAGTTTTATGCTTGATTTTAATTACAGTTTCAATAAAACGCAGCTAAAACCAACAAATTAAAAGATTATTAACACTTGCCTTCCAAGGATCGAAGCCAGCAACTCGTAGTGAGAATCCGTGGCACGTTGATGCTGTTCTGGA
Source organism: Alisma plantago-aquatica (assembly GCA_963693085.1). NCBI lineage: Eukaryota > Viridiplantae > Streptophyta > Magnoliopsida > Alismatales > Alismataceae > Alisma > Alisma plantago-aquatica. The sequence goes on from OY856409.1 coordinate 1,546,772,931, forward strand.
GTGGCGTCTCTGCCGTGTGAATGCCCGCCCATGTAGACGATGTATCCCTGTTAGAGGTTGTAAGGAGAAGTGAGGCGTTTCATGAAGCAACTAGGACGTGAATGCGTCAAAGTGCACAGGCGAAAGGGAAAAAAGCAACAGGGCCATGGAAATGTGGCTGCTTGCCTGTTTCTCGGAGAGCACTGGCGTCAGAAGGGACGCCATGACGATGACGACAAAGGCAACCGCCATGAAAAACTGCATGCCCATCTCTGCTTCGATTGGTGTTTTCCCTAACTAGCTAGCCGACTTGTTTTAATAGTGCAAACAGAGAACGTTTATTACATCTATGCGTATAGTTATGGTTGAAACCGATGTCCGAGAAGCAGAACTTGACTAGTAACAGAAGACCGTGACATGGTGAATACGGGAAACTGCTATCGTCATTAAACAGGGTTGTTTAATATATATTGATTTACTAATAGATGCAAGTATTTTGCACGACTAATAATTATCGAAGTTCTGTACAGATTAATTAATTTCTGTTGTGATTTATAACTTTATGGTCAATATTTGTTTTGACACCAAATACTAAGCTTAATGGCACGCAAGGGCACGGACCAATGAGATGAAATCCGGGGACAAAAATACCTCATACTTTCATCATAAAGCATCACAAAGGAGAAAAAAAACAGAATAGAAGGGCTGAAAAATGAAGATGATCAATGGGTAACCAAGGAGGAAGACATTGAGAAAGTCATCCTAGATTTTTTTCAAGATCTTTTCCAGTCTTCTAACCCGTCAGGATGGGAGGAGGCGACCAGAGGTCTTGCTGAAAAAATAGGAACACAGGAGAGAGAGGAGCTAGAAAGGGACATTTCCAATGAGGAGATTCAGGCGGCTCTGAAGAAGATGCATCCAAATAAGGCTCCGGGACCTGATGGCATGAAAGCCCTTTTTTTCCAGAAATATTGGCACATAGTAGGTGAGGACGTCTCCAACTATATCAAAGGCTGGTGGAAATTTGAGCGGAGCATTGCCGATATAAATTCATCTCTGGTGGTTCTGATTCCGAAGATACAGAAACCGATAGAAATCTCTCATTTCAGGCCCATTAGTTTATGTAACATCAGCTATAAGATAGCACCCAAAGTCATGGCCAACAGACTTAGGCCCCTCATGGATAAGATCGTCTCGGAAAATCAAAGCGCTTTCATCCCGGGAAGGCTCATCACAGACAATGCTCTGATTGCTTATGAAATGTTTCATACGATGAAGGGAGAGAAGAAAAGGAAAAAGGGACATATAGCTTTAAAGCTTGACATGTCAAAGGCCTATGACCGAGTGAAATGGAACTTTGTGGATTTTGTTCAGATGAAGTTGGGGTTCGGAGAAAGGTGGAGAGCAAAGGTTATGGACTGCATGTCAACTGTAAGTCACTCTTTCGCCATCAACGGGGAACGTACCAGAAAGAATCAACCTTCCAAAGGACTTCGCCAGGGTGACCCTCTCTCACCTTATCTCTTTATTTTGTGTGCGGAAGCTTTTTCTACTTCTCTTATCCTTGCTTCACAGCAGAAATGCATTCACGGAATACGGGAAAGCTGTCATGGCCCCCGCATTACTCACCTTTTCTTTGCAGATGATTCGATCCTTTTTACCAAAGCAACTAAAGAAGAATGCCTGAATTTAGCTGACATCATCAGCCAGTATGAACGGGCATCCGGTCAGAAAATTAACTTATCCAAAACTGATGTTGCTTTTAGTAAAGGGGTTGAGCGAGGAAGGAAGGATGACATCCTAAACTTGCTGAAAGTGAAGGAGGTTGACAGACATGGCAAGTATCTGGGGATCCCAACTGCGGTAGGAAGGTCCAAGAAACAAGTTTTCGAATATATCCAAGAGCGGGTGTGGAGGAAACTACAGGGGTGGAAGGAAAAACTTTTATCTAAAGCTGGCAAAGAGGTCCTCATAAAAGCTGTTGTACAAGCTATTCCTTCTTACATAATGAGCATATTCCAACTCCCAGCTTATCTCCTAGATTCCATTAACAGTACCATTTCGAGATTTTGGTGGGGAGCAAAGGATACAGAGAGAAAAATTGCATGGCTTAGCTGGGAGAATTTATGCAAGCCTAAGAACCAGGGAGGCATGGGCTTTAGGAACTTGCACATCTTCAATCAAGCTCTCCTGGCCAAGCAAATATGGCGTCTTTTACATAGACAAGATACTCTAGTCTGCAGGGTTCTAAAGGCCAGATATTTCCCCTCATCCTCAGTTCTCCAGGCAAGGCGGGGGTTCAACCTGAGCTTCACATGGCGCATCATCTGGAACTCAAAAAGCATTATTTTGGAAGGCTTACAGTGGCGAGTTGGAGATGGTTCAGATATTGACATATGGAAGGATAGCTGGATTCCTAATATAAATGGCAGCATTTATGTCACCTACGGAATCAGTTGTAATACAATCCAGAAGGTTAGACAACTCATAAATCAGGTGACCAAGGAGTGGGACGAGGAGGCAGTAAACAACTTGTTAACCCCCGAGATAGCGAGCAAGGTACTAGCAATTCCTCTAGGCTGTTCACAGCAGACTGACGGGATCTTCTGGAAACACAGCCGGTCGGCTGAATACTCGGTCAAATCGGCATATTGGATGGCGACCCAGTCACCGTCCAACACAGCTAGACATACTCGCACGGATGGTGATCGTAGGTGGAAAGCTATCTGGAAGAGGGGCATCCTACCCAAGGCGGCGCATTTCCTATGGCGGTGTTCCACCGGTGCCTTGGCCACCTTGGGGCGTTTGTTCGAAAGACACTACCACAGAGATGGGATTTGCGGCATCTACAAACGAGAGAAGGAGGACATGAATCACATGCTTTTCCGGTGTCCACAAGCCTGGGAGCTATGGAAGGACTGCTCACCAGAGATACAAAACAAGGTGAGAGCAGCAGAATTCAAGAGGACGGACGAGGCAGTTGCCGACATTACTTGGGCGAGCTCGATTGAAGAGGATGAGGTCATGATAGCTGCACTCTGGACGAACTGGATGCACAGGAATGACCGGGTTTTTGGGAACAAGATGAGGCCACCTTCTATTGTTCATCGTTCTCTGCTAGAGCTGCTGAAAGGGCATCGGACAGCAACCAGCAGCAGCAGCCAGCAGACGCATGCGCGGGCGGCGCAGCCGTGGTCACCACCGGATCCGGGCACGGTGAAGATGAACTGCGATGCAGCGGTAGAGTGCCAAGGACATGACGGAGCCGGGATCGTGTGGAGGAACAGCAACGGCGAGGTCATCAAGATGGCGGGTTGCAGGAAGTCGTCGCTCCAGAGTGTCCTGTGCGCCGAAGCCTGGTCCATTTTGGAAGGTATCAAACTGTCGAGGGAGCTGGGAATGCAACGGTTGGTAGTTGAATCCGACTCGGAGACGGTGATCAAGCACATTGCGAAGGGAACAACGAGAGCTGACCTGCTGGGAACCTTGCTCAACAACATACACCTTCTCAAGTCTTCCTTTTCCGAAGTGTCTTTTAGATTATGTAGGAGACATGCAAACGAGCTAGCACATACGCTTGCACGCAAGGCTGTCTCAAGTAGTAGTAGTGTTTTTTCCTTTTCCGGTTCCCTTCCTTATGTTAATGTAGTTCCTTTTGAACCATCCTTTTATTATTAATAGCAATCGCTTTACCTAAAAAAAATGAAGTAATAAAATATTAAGGTTCTCCGGTGTAAGTTTAATTTTATAATTTTATCTTTGAATAAAGAGACAAAATTTAACAATATATTCTTTATCAACTGTGTTCCATGAATCCAAATCACAAGTGGATTATGAATTCTCCTATACTTATATGTAGGAATTATCACAATTACTAACACTCTTTAAATATAGATAAAATAAAATTCAAGACAGATCTTATATGCGTCTTTCATTGCACCCAAATTATTTGATTCACCATTGTAAGAAACGTGTGGATTTAGACAAACCCCCAATAAATATTCGGCTGACTCTAGCTAGAAAACTAATGATGCATTGTTTTAATAGTGCCGCAAAGGATAAAAATCAAATGGAAGTTATATATGTTATAACCTCATTTTTCCTAAACTATGTAATGAGATTTGTAAATCTCCTTTTTATGATAAATGAAATCAAGGGTAGATTTATTTGTTTGTATTGGATGGATTTCGTTTACAATAGCCTTGTTTGGTTGCTTAGTGGGCTTTATTGGCTATTGAGCCCAATTACAAGAAAAAGAAAGATAAAAGAAAAAGGAATTTATTTAATAAAAGGAATAAGTAAGAAAGAGAGAAAAGAATAAGGGAAAAAGGCAAAGGAATATTTTCCAAGATGAGATTTCGTGCCTTTAGGGTTCCCTGAGGTTCAAGGAATCCAAGATGATAAGATAATGGCAAAAGAAAAAGGAAATATCAATTAATTTGGTTTTATTAATGAATAAATTGCATATGAAGGAAACACCCTTTTCCTTTGGAATTTGGATTTCAAATTTAATACACGAGTAGATAATGCCAAGACAGAGTTTCTTCTAAAATTTGAGTGAAAAATAATAAACGAGGAGAGAGATATGATTTGCACAAGATTCCATTGTTTAATACCCTTTTTCCTTCGTTTTTAAGAAATTAGAAATAGGGGAGTGATTGCAGCCGTTGGATACCCCGCGTGGTCCAGAGGATCACGGATCCAACAGTGATTGTACATCACCCACCTCGAGTCAGATAAGGAAAGGGAGATATCTCCCAATGTGATTTCCTCACATCTCATCTCACCTGCCACAAATCCAAGACCACATGGATCTTTGGGAGGTGATTCCACACACGACCAACCCTATTCTTAGGGTGTCTTGAGGGTTCTAGAGGAAACGCCCAATTGGGCTGAGGGACAGGTGGCGGAGAGAGTAGGGGAACCCTAAAGGAGCCCTCAAATACTATAAATAGATCCTCCTCTCGATTCCTTACATCCTCACGAACCCAGACACCTACCTCCCGAGTCCCATCTCTCTCTCTCCCTCTAGATCGATCCCTCTCTGGAGAGATCTCCACCTCGACGCTGCCGTGGATCGAGTGTCAAAAATGGAAGCAGATGATGAGCAGTGATCGTCCGATCGCGTTCCACCTGTTGGTATGTATGCCCTGAGAGCCAATCATGGGATGATTGGTGGGATACATTAAGATTGATTTGATAAACATCAAAGGCAAACTTCCAATTCTTTCTGGTTCAGTCAAATGAGATAGTGATAGAACAGATTGAATGTCTAGAGAATGACAATACTCAATGACATATGCCTTCAGGTTCAGGACCTGAACGATGAGATCATACGGATGCTAAGAGTTTGTACATTCTTGTTATGTCCCTAGTCAGATGTCATTGTGGAAGGTAGACAGACAACAATGACACACAAGACTAGATTGTGGTGTTGGTTGATGACAGAATCTCATTAGTCATGATATAGAGATATCAAACCAAACACATAGGTACTTGTTAGAGAACAAGTTTACCGGACAGACCCACCGTGAGTTTGACACATGGAACCATGACATGGTAGTCACAGTCAGTACTCACAGTGATGGTGGTGAGTGTGATTCTTTGACTTGAAATCACTACACTCAACACATGTCGTTGGGCACACTTTGACATCATCAAACGCAGTCCTGAAACATGGGTTGTTATAAAGGTGATGATTGGGTGGCTTTGACACATGGGGCTTTTGAGGGGTGAGTGATAGATATGGGATTTCTCCCTCCTGAGGGAGTTTTATATCCAAGGCCACTTGATGAGTAGGATTGAAATAGGTGTGCACACACATGTGTGAATCAGTATGTGATATTGATGTCATACATATCTCTTCCAATCTGCTCTGAGATCAAGAAAGTGAATGAACGTTGACAGGATGACTGTTCCATGCCTCGAGTTCATTCGGCATATCAGTGACAAAGGAATTATACATTCACTATAACACCATTCACGGATTGTAGGATTGAAAGTTGTTCTCCAACTTTCTATTTCACTTGGGTAGCACTGATGTGTGACTAGGCACCGCTCTTTGCTTGTGAAGTCATAAGTGTTATGGACTTTCACTGCCAACGTGAAATGGACCTGCAGGGACACACACATAGGATTTAACCCGGAAAAGGAGTTTTGTCCACAAACAATGTTTAGAGTGATTGCTAAAGGAGTTTAGTAGTTCAATTAAACACTCAATCAATTGATAGCTCAGTATCATAATGTTCAAGGTGTTGGACTGATTGATTAGAGTATCAGATTGATTGAAACCACAATTGACTGATTCTGCACAATCTACACTCCCAACCGATCGACTCATGAGATGAACCGATCGGCTCAGCTTGGTGAACCGATCGGCTTAGGTTGTGAGTCGATCGGCTCATGGTCAGGGTGAAATGATTACTTCAAGTGTTGAAATGATCGGTTCAACTGATGCAACCGAGCAAGTTGGGAAAGTAGAGTTGGTGACAATTTTTCTTTTGTTTCACTTGCCCAATTTGATTGGAACAAGGATTGGTATTTGATACCAATTAGAAACAAAAGATGGAAAGTCAATCGTGAACTGATCAGGACCACGAACTGATCGGTTCACATGTGAACCGACCGTTTCATAGGTCCCAACCGATTGGTTGAGGTGTCAACTGACCGGTTCAAGTCCCAACCGACCGTTTTAATTGTGAAACGATCGGTTCAGGTTGCGAGTTGGTTGTTTTGTGGAAAATCTCAAACCCTTCTACTCCTGCTTTTAGTCCCGCATTGCCCGGGATGGAGAACGATGTCCCATGACCCTCCTATATATAGGGGTATTGGGGGCTTCTCAAAGTACAACTTAGTGCAACCAGTTGCTCTGTGAAGTTGTCATTCTCTCTAGTTTTGGTAACCGAGAGAGAGCCCGAGCAAGTGCTACCCGATAAGGGAGGCATAGCAAGGGAAAGACAACTGCAGAAAGCAATTGGTGGCAGGAGAGTGTGTTGGCGACTAGTAAACCAACAGGAGGGTGCGACTCCTTCCAATTCCTTGTGGGACAAGGAGATTGGAGTTCCAGGTGGTCCATGTGGACTACTTCAGAGGCGGGAGGTTTCTGCCGCTCGGAGGACAGCTGTCAATCCCGACAGTCCCGGTGAGACCAGGAGTCGTCAGTCCCGGTGTGACCAGGAGCTGCACAGACACCATCCAAGACCGGAGGTGAAGACCACGCACGGCGCGAGGTATTGTCGCCGAGCAAGCCTTGGGACAAGGTATGATTCTACAAACCATCCTTTCCTATTGTATAGACGTTGACGCATTTCCTTGTTCTGGGTTTGGGAGGAGAAATTTTTTGTTTCCCCTGCCTTCTCTCTCTCCCCTAAAACCCAACAGTGGTATCAGAGCCATGTCAACTGCTCTATACTTTAGGGATTATTGATATGATCGATTTTGGTTTGTCACCTTTATTTATTGCATACGATGCGAATAAATTTGGCTTTATGCATGTCCAATCCTAAATCCACAAATCCCAATTTACATATATGATATGTATTATGAGTGCACTTGATACGCGTCGCCCTTAAATGAGTTTTGTGGTGGATTTATAGCATGGTTATGGCCATTAAACCCTATCTGTGTATGGTTGTATGTGGTTTCTTGCATCTCGGTATGCGCACCGATCTTCCTTCTCCTATTCCTGATGTAACTAGAAATAATTCGAGATTTCTTTCCTACCTTTTCTCCCCTCGAATGTAACTCGAGATTTCTCTTTTTACAATGTAAAATAGGATAGAATTTTATTTCTTGTTATGTCAAAGAACGACGGACATCCTGATGACAGCTGAGACGATCAATTCAAGGAGTGAACCGATCGGTTGACGTTCCAGACGATCGGTTCAAGGAGTGAGCCGATCGGTTGATGACCGGTTCGAGGGGCGAGACGAGCGGGTGGCGGCCATAAAGAGATGCACGACGACCAGGCAAACCGATCGGTTGGAGAAGCCAACCGATCGGCTGGTGGCACCCAACCGACCAGTCTGATGGCAAGCTGATCATTCATGTGATGAGTTGATCAAACCCAGAAAGGCAAAGCACAGAGTTCATCTTGTACATGTTGCATGTGATGTAGTCCTAGATGACCGTGATTCCTCTTAGCTCGAGGAATCACATTAGGATGGCCATAATCATCGCTTTTATCATTTTGCATGTTTTCTGTGGGATATAGCATGTATATGATATGTACTATGTATTGTGGTGATTGGATATGTATATGTATATAAAAACCAAATCCCTCATTAAATATTAAGTTTTAGATGCCTTCCAAATGCGACACACGTGAAAAGCTTGATCAACCAAGTGTGGGCACGCCCTAGCGTGGTGCACCGTGTATCTCGTGGAAGCGTGAAGGATGAATGTGTGGGTCTGCCCTAGCAGGGTGCATATTCATCGTGTTTGCTTTGGGTCAGACTTAACAAGGTGATCTAGATGGGATCTAGTACCTTGAGGCATGGAGATGATCATGGCAAGGAGTTGCATATGACATTTTATCAAGAGTTGCATATGATGCAATTGGCAAGAGTTGCCTACCTGAGAGATCTAAGTTGTGGGTGACAGCCCTAGCTGGTCCATGACTTAGAGGATTTCAGGATCTTGCCCACTAGAAGGTTGTACGCTGCAATCTTCTTAATTGATGGTGAGGGCTATTAATTTGAAGTAAAATAGTGGGAGCGATAATTAATTAAAGGCCTAATTATATCGTCAACTTTTGAAATCAATCAAATAAGTCAAAAATGAGTTTTTGGACTAAAATTGCATATTTTCCTTTTGTAGTACAAATGGCAACAAACAACAATCACTTTTCTTTGCGATCGGTCCTTGAAAAGGACAAGCTAAATGGGACAAACTTCCACGACTGGTATAGGACATTGAGAATTGTTCTCACTCAAGAGCAAAAGCTCTATGTCCTGGATACTCCAATTCCAGAGGAACCTGCTCCTAATGCACCAAAGGCAGAAAGGGATGCTTATAAGAAGAATTCTGATGATGCCATTGATGAAAAGTGCTTGATGTTGTGCTCTATGAACCACGAGTTGCAGAGACAACATGAGAACATGGGTGTCATTGAGATGATTCAGCATCTCAATAACATGTATGAAGATCAGGCACGACATGAGAGATACAATGTCTCAAGGGCACTGTTCAAGTGCGTCATGACAGAAGGAGATCCAGTTGGTCCTCACACACTCAAGATGATTGGGTATGTGGAGAACCTACAAAGACTGGGATTTCCACTGAGACAAGAGTTGGCTACTGACGTGATACTGCAATCGTTGCCAGAATCCTACAGTCAGTTTGTGATGAACTACAACACGAACAACTTTGATAGGCCACTGTCAGAGTTGTTGGGCATGTTGAGGACAGTCGAGATACAGATGAAGAAGGACAAGCCTAAGTCTGTGATGGTGATCACGAGCAAGAAAGGCAAGTCCAAGCGCAAGGGCAAGGGAAAAGCTAAGAAAGGTTCTGATGCTAGCCAGGAGCCCAAGTCGTCTTCAGCTCTCTAGGACAAGGGAGACGTGACCAAGAAAGGAAATTGCCACCATTGTCAAAAGCCAGGACATTGGAAAAGGAATTGTCCTCTCTATCCGGAAGAACAAAAGAAGAAGGAGGCGACAGACGTCTCTACTTAAAGGTGTCATGAAAATAAACTTGTAACACTTTTTGAGGTATATGATACCAAGATGTAAAGTGTAAAGCACTCAATAAATGGGGCAAGTGTTGCCGCCATAGATAGGAGTACTTTAGTTTATTTTCAGCCTAAAAGGCATGTAATACAATTATGAACTGCTATTTCATATTTGCCAATAGATAGAAACACTTTAGTTTTGCATATTGTATGACAATGATGGCAATCAATAAAGAGATATTTCAATTTATAAAGATATGATCTTTGTGGCAATGCCTTGTTTATCTTGTGGTATTTGATATGCATAAGATAAAATGATACCTAAAAGTTATAGATAACTCAAACAATCAAATTAGCATCAATCGTGAGAAATTCATTTCTAGTTTCCATGTGATGGATAAATCTAGACTCTTTTGGTTAGAGAACCAGTAAGAGACATGAATATCTTGGACATGATTAATCAATCTTCACTAATGGTAGTGGGAGAATGATTATCCTATTAGGTATGATACATGTGATGTATTTACATACCTATTGGAACAAATTCTAATACTTAAAATGGTGTTTAGAGAAATACCAATGTGAATATCTTGAAGTGTTCAAGATTATCATAGATGAAGTGCAAATTTGGTAAAGTGTTAATTCTTGATGAGATCAATGAATGAAATACTTGGACCAAATGTTTGAGATCCTTATGAGTGATTATGATAATGTATCATAGTGAACTCATGATTAAGGCATGGTGATGTCTAAATAAAGTAGGAATCATACTCTAAGGAGTTAGAGAATGATTATCAAATAATTGAATTCTTCTTAATAAAAGAATACCCCACACTAATAAAGGACATTGAGAATCACAAGGAGCTGTGAGTTCTTATATCCTTGACATATACACCTCAATTATCTATGTGATGAGTTGTTCATGTGATGAGTCAACTATCTTGATGAATATGAGGAACCGAATTTTGAGTTATGGTTTATGACCATTACATTCTAAATGACATCCATGTGAACCATAAGGTATGACCTTGATGGTAGCACCCATTGGAATAAAATCCATAACTGTGAATAAGTCTTAAGTGTTAAGACTCATGGATAATATTTTGAGAAGGATGATGCTTGTTGATTGCAACTTAATGACTAAGACATTTGGCATATGGATACTAAAACCGCATTCCTATGAGGAATAAAACAAGGATGTGTACGTGACACAACCTATAAGGTTTATGAATCCACTAATGCAAATGAAGTCTATAAGTTACAATGGACTAATCAATGTGATTGATTGAGTACAAGAAACTCAAAATTGGATCTTTACTTTGATGATATAGTCAAAGGGTTTGACTGATATGTCAAAGATAAAGAAGGGATCTGTGATTTAGTGGGAGAGTGTTCGCATTCCACATGTTGATGTGAAATGGAAATGTTCTAAAATGGAAATCCAAAAGTGGAAATTATCTTTAGGGAAGATAGAGATGTTTCCTATGTGATAGGAATAGAGATCTATAGAGATAGTTCTCGAAAACCTCTTGACCTGAAAAGAGAAAGCATACATTGGCAATCTGTACTGAAGGGTTCAGTATGCACAGATTCAGTGGGAGAAAACTTGTTCATGTTACATGAAGTTAGTATCCCAAGGCCAAGTGTCCAATTCTTATGAAGAGTGGGAACACTAAGAATAGATATGAATCTATCATGTATGTAATCATCCCATTATGTTGCATGGCAAGAACAAAATGCATTCATCATCTTGTATGTATGACATGGCAATATGATGTGCTCATCCTGATAACTCGTATGTGGGACATAACGAGTGGATGTCTGTCTTCTTACAGTAAGGGTTACTGGAATACCATGAAAACTTGATAAGTACTTGAGAAGTACTAGTTCTATGGAGATAAGGAATAGTTCAATGTAAAGAGTTACATTGATGCAAACTTCCGAAATGACAGAAAATTAATCGCAAAATATATATAGGATATATAAAAGTGAAAGTTTGTTGATAATTGGAAGTGTTCCATTAAAACCATTTAAAAGGAAATGCCGAGTATCTATGTGTTAGAGAACAACAGTGGATACTATATGGATCTGGAAGTTCATGAGATGAACTTATAGACATTCCGCTCATTGATGAAAAGTATGTAATCCTTGATCATGCAATGTGGCTAAAGGTTAGCAAAGGAATACTATATCACATATTAAGGCAACTCCATCTCATATGTGTGACGTACGTCGAAGAGATGAGAGACATGCAATTTATAATGACTTTGGCAAGGTGTTGCCATTACTCACTATGATTGCACTACAACAGAATAACATGTGGCACATGTTTGAAGATCACTATGAATATGATTCAAGGGTGATTGGCTCACAGTGCAAGTGGGAGTCTGTTGGTATGTATGCCCTGAGAGACAATCATGGGATGATTGGTGGGATACATTAAGATTGATTTGATAAACATCAAAGGAAAATTTCCAATTCTTTCTAGTTCAGTCATATGAGATAGTGATAGAACATATTGAATGTCTAGAGAATGACAATACTCAATGACGTATGCCTTCAGGTTCAGGACCTGAATGATGAGATCATACGGATGCTAAGAGTTTGTAAATTCTTGTTATGTCCCTAGTCGGATGTCATTGTGGAAGGTAGAGAGACAGCAATGACACACAAGACTAGATTGTGGTGTTGGTTGATGACAGAATCTCATTAGTCATGATATAGAGATATCAAACCAAACACATAGGTACTTGTTAGAGAACAAGTGTACCAGACATACCCACCGTGAGTTTGACACATGGAACCATGACATGGTAGTCACAGTCAGTACTCACAGTGATGGTGGTGAGTGTGATCCTTTGACCTGAAATCACTACACTCAACACATGTCGTTGGGCACACTTTGACATCATCAAACACAGTCCTGAAACATGGGTTGTTATAAATGTGATGATTGGGTGGCTTTGACACTGGGGGTTTTTAGGGGTGAGTGATAGATATGGGATTTGTCCCTCCTCAGGGAGTTTGATATCCAAGGCCACTTGATGAGTAGGATTGAAATAGGCATGCGCACACATGTGTGAATCAGTATGTGATATTGATGTCATGCATATCTCTTCCAATCTACTTTGAGATCAAGAAAGTGAATGAACATCGACAGGATGACTGTTCCATGCCTCGAGTTCATTCGAGATATCAATGATAAAGGAATTATACATTCACTGTAACACCATTCACAGATTGTAGGATTGAAAGTTGTTCTCCAACTTTCTATTTCACTTGGGTAGCACTGATGTGTGACTAGGAACCGCTCTTTGCTTGCGAAGTCATAAGTGTTATGGACTTTCACTGCCAACGTGAAATGGACCTACAGGGTCACACACATAGGATTTAACCTGGAAGAGGAGTTTTGTCCACAAACAATGTTTAGATTGATTGCTAAAGGAGTTTAGTAGTTCAATTAAACACTCAATCAATTGATAGCTTAGTATCATAATGTTAAAGGTGTTGGACTGATTGATTAGAGTATTGGATTGATTGAAACCGAAATTGACTTATTCTGCACAATCTCTGCACTCCCAACCGATCGGCTCATGAGATGAATCGATCGGCTCAGCTTGGTGAATCGATCGGCTCAGGTTGTGAGTCGATCGGCTCATGGTCAGGGTGAAATGATTGCCTCAAGTGTTGAAACGATCGGTTCAACTGATGCAACTGAGTAAGTTGGGAAAGTAGGATTGGTGAGAATTCTCCTTTCGTTTCACTTGCCCAATTTGATTGGAATAAGGATTGGTATTTTTATACCAATTAGAAACAAAAGATGGAAAGTTAATCGGGAACTGATCAGGACCACGAACCAATCGATTCACATGTGAACCAACCGTTTCATTGGTCCCAACTGATCATTTGAGGTGTCAACCGACCGGTTTAGGTCCCCAACCGACCGTTTCAATTGTAAAACGATTGGTTCAGGTTGTGAGTTGGTTGTTTTGTGGAAAATCTTGAACCATTCTACTCCTGCTTTTAGTCCCGCATTGCTCGGGATGGAGAACCCTATCCCATGACCCTCCTATATATAGGGGTATTGGGGGCTTCTCAAAGTACAACTCAGTGCAACCAGTTGCTCTGTGAAGTTGTCGTTCTCTCTGGTTTTGGTAACCGAGAGAGAGCCCGAGCAAGTGCTACCCGATAAGGGAGGCACAACAAGGGAAAGACAACTGCAGAAAGCAATTGGTGGCAGGAGAGTGTGTTGGCGACTAGTACGCCAACAGGAGGGTAAGACTCCTTCCAATTCCTTGTGGGACAAGGAGATTGGAGTTCTAGGTGGTCCGTGTGGACTACTTCAGAGGCGGGAGGTTTCTGCCGCTCGGAGGACAGCTGTCAATCCCGACAGTCCCGGTGAGACCAGGAGTCGTCAGTCCCGGTGAGACCAGGAGCTGCACAGACACCGTCCAAGACCGGAGGTGAAGACCACGCAAGGCGCGAGGTATTGTCGCTGAGCAAGCCTCGGGACAAGGTATGATTCCACAAACCATCCTTTCCTATTGTATAGACGTTGACACATTTCCTTGTTCTAGGTTTGGGAGGAGAACATTTTTGTTTCCGCTGCCTTCTCTCTCTCCCCTAAAACCCAACACCACCATGATCTCACGAAGAGATCCAATGTGTTGGGTTTTAGGGGAGATAGAGAAGGCAGCGGAAACAAAAAAATTTCTCCCCCAACCCATACTGAGGAAACGCGTCAACGTCTATATAATAGGAAAGGATAGTTTGCGGAATCATACCTGGTCCCGAGGCTTGCTCGGCGACAATACCTCGCGCAATGCGCGGTCTTCAACTCCGGACTTCGACGGTGTCTGTGCAGCTCCTGGTCGCACCGGGACTGACAACTCCTACTCGAACGGGACTGTCGGATGACAGTTGTCCTCCTAAGCGGCAGTGTCCTCCCGCCTCTGTAGTAGTCCACACGGACCACCTGGAACTCCACTCTCCTTGTCCCACAAGGAAGTGGAAGGAGTCGCACCCTCCTGTTGACGTACTAGTCGCCAACACGCTCTCCTGCCTCCTGTTGCAACTACAGTTGTCCTTCCCTTGCTGCACCTCCCTTTTGCGGGAAGCACTTGCTCGGGCTCTCTCACGGTTACCAAAACCAGAGAGAACGACAACTTGCAGAGCAACTGGTTGCACTGAGCTGTACATTGAGAAGCCCCCAATACCCCTATATATATAGGAGAGTCATGGGACAGGGTTCTCCATCCCGGGCAATGCGGGACTAAAGCAGGAGTAGAAGGGTTCGAGAATTTTTCACAAAAAGCAACCGGTTCGCAACTTGAAATGATCGGTTCACAACTGAACCGATCGGTTCGGCCATTGAGCCGATCGGTTGGACCTGAGCCGATCGTTTGGGGCACTCCAACCGATCAGTTGGTGCCCTGAACCGATCGGTTCATGGTCCTAATCCGGCTCAAAAAGACTTTCCTTGTTTCTTTCCCAATTGGTATCGAATACCAATATTATTCCCAATCGAATTGGGCAATTTGAAACCAAAGGAAAATTCTTGCCGACATGACTTTTCCCAACTGGTCGGTTGCACCAGTTGAGCCGATCGGTTCAACTCTTGAACCGGTCGTTTCAACCTGGGTATGAGCCGATCGGCCTGGACACTCCAGCCAACCGGTTCAGCAACCTCAGCTGACCGGTTCATCACATGAGCCGATCGGTTGGGAGCACAGGTTGGGCAAAATCAGTCAAATGCGATTTCAATCAATCCGATACTCCAATCAATGCGTCCAACACCTTGAACCATACGATATTGAGCTATCGACTGATTGAGTGTTTAATTGAACTACTAAACTCCTTTAGTAATCAATCTAAACATTGCTTAGTGGACAAAACTCCTCTTCCAGGTTAAATCCTATGTGTGTGACCCTGCAGGTCCATTTCACGTTGGCAGTGAAAGTCCATAACACTTATGACTTCACAAGCAAAGAGCGGTGCCTAGTCACACATCAGTGCTACCCAAGTGAAAGTAGAAAGTTGGAGAACAACTTTCATCCTACAATCCGTGAATGGTGTTACAGCGAATGTATAATTCCTTTGTCACTGATATCCCGAATGAACTCGAGGCATGGAACAGTCATCCTGTCAACGTTCATTCACTTCCTTGATCTCAGAGTAGATTGGAAGAGATATGTATGACATCAGTATCATATACTGATTCACACATGCGTGCACGCCTTTCTCAATCCTACTCATCAAGTGGCCATGGATATCAAACTCCCTCAGGAGGGACAAATCCCATATCTATCACTCACCCCTCAAAAGCCCCATGTGTCAAAGCCACCCAATCATCACCTTTATAACAACCCATGTTTCAGGACTGCGTTTGATGATGTCAAAGTGTGCCCAACGACATGTGTTGAGTGCAGTGATTTCAGGTCTAAGAATCACACTCACCACCATCACTGTGAGTACTGACTGTGACTACCATCTCATGGTTCCATGTGTCAAACTCACAGTTGGTCTGTCCGGTACCTTGTTCTCTAACAAGTACCTATGTGTTTGGTTTGATATCTATATATCATGACTAATGAGATTCTGTCATCAACCAACACCACAATCTAGTCTTGTGTGTCATTGCTGTCTATCTACCTTCCACAATGACATCCGACTAGGGACATAACAAGAATGTACAAACTCTTAGCATCCGTATGATCTCATCGTTCAGGTCCTGAACCTAAAGGCATACGTCATTGAGTACTGTCATTCTCTAGAAATTCAATCTGTTCTATCACTATCTCATATGACTGAACCAGAAAGAATTGGAAGCTTGCCTTTGATGTTTATCAAATCAATCTTAATGTATCCCACCAATCATCCCATGATTGGCTCTCAGGGCATACATACCAACACAACGGTCCTAGGCTCAGCCGGCTCATTTACCTCATGAGTGGAGGCGCACGACGCGGAGCGTTGGATCTAAAGGGCAGACTAGTGGATCATCGATCAAACGTCTGAGGAATTTTGGTAAATAGCCCTCTCTACTCCAATATTCCAGAAAAGTGCTTTTCCTTGTAAAATTTGTAGAAATTACTAGGAAGCTCTAATGACAAAACTTAATATATGAAAGTTGATCAAAAAAATACGCGGAACACAATATTTTTTTTGAGAACCTAATTTCGTTTCTATTTGCAAAAGTATGTTTAGTTGATGGAAAATGTATTAAAATTTTGTTAGAAACCCTTATTGAGGTTAATGAATGAATCTATGATGCATAATAAGTTAATTCGAGTAGTATTAACTTGATGAATGATAATGGTAGATTCTAATCTGATTTTGATGAGAAATTGTATGAGTTAGGGTTATAAACCAAGAATGTAAGATAATGGATCTAGAAACCCTAATTTAGGGTAAAAGAAGAGAAAACTATGTTTAATTCGAAATATATGGAAAAGGTTGATAAATGTTGTTCCTAAGCCTACTAGGAGAGATAGGATGTGAAACTTAGGGTTATAAGTAGCTTTGTGTAATTAGGGTTTGCGGTATTAAAAGTAAAGGCAAAACCCTAATTGTAAGTGAAACCCTAAAAAGGGGTAGAAATCCTAAGGAGCAAGTTGGTTTGGATAGATCTTGATAAAAGAAAATTGTATGTTTATTTCAGGATTCGTGTTGTGTACTTTCTTGCTTGATTGGATTTCTACTTGGATGATTCTATCTCAAATCATAAGTACAGGTATGTGGTTATTTATGAGTAATCGATCTAGTTTCACAGAGTTTTCTCAAATGATTGATCGAATTGGATGCAACCTAAACTGTTGGATGTTCATTTATGCAAACCATTAAAGTCACTATGATTATCATAATTGATTATATAAGTGCATTCTCACACCTACATGCTACCCTGATGTATGATGCATGACCAAGCCCTTGGGGGAAGGTCAATTAGGTCATGCCCAAGAGGGAGGACCATTGAGTGCCATGAGGGGTGACCCCAGGCACCAAGCTCAGGAGAGAAGGTGGCCTTATGTTTCTTGCATGACTATTGGTCACCATGAGAGGTGATCCCAGGCACCAAGCTCTGGATGGAGAAGGTGGCCTTATGTCTCTTGCAAAGGAAAAACCCTAGAGAGGGTATTCCAGGGTTAGGGAAAAAGTAGTGGAGAATGTCACATTGAAAACGTAATTTGGATTGTTAAATAACTTAATTGTGATATTTAGGTTGTTAGAAATATTTGTGAAATTTTGGTTGTCCCCACATACCGACATATTTATTTATGCTGACTGACATTTTGTTTTTTGGCGTTTTAGGTAGAATATGAAAAGGACAAATAGTAAAGTGATACATTATCAATATATTAATTAAAGTACAAGGATGATTAGTTAGAATAGACTTCAGTTGTGGATAGAAGTCTAGAAATCCAAGATTTTAAAAAGGTATGAAAAGTTTTATTTTATTCCAGCTTTTCAATATAGTTTTGGTAGAATTTAGTAATTATTATTGATTATTTGTCAAACCATTAATCTAGAAAATTGGGATAATGCCTCTAACCTTTTGGTCTCCGGTAATTGCGGGTTATCAGGAGGCGAGGTCGTTACATTTGGTATCAAAGTATTGGTTCCTCATTTAATCCTTAGTAATTATTAAATTTTACAAACTTTGTAGAACTGAGGGAGTTATTAGAGGATTTTCCAAAAGACAGAGGTGTCTAGAAAAGGATTGACATCTGGGGGTTGGCAATATTTTCCTCCACCACGCTAGTCAGTCATGAGGACTCTCAGATGTAGTGTGACTGCCTCACCAATGTCTTAGGTTCTGACTCAAAATAAGATACCTTTAGGACTCTCTCATCTTTTTCATCCCTTCTCAACCATAATTCAATTAAGGATTCTAAGATTTAGGGTTTTTGCTCTCTTCCCCACCCTCCTGAGGTATGGATAAGTATGATAAGGTTTAAGAAATCCTCCATCAAATTAATAAAAGATACATAAACAATATGTCATCGACATAAGTATAATTAGTTTAAACGTAGACTAAAGGTCTGTTTGTATGCTTATGTAGATGACTCGAGTGAAGACTATTGCTATCCCTGAGGCCACCAATGGTGGTGAGCCTTCCCACAAGGGAAAGGGGTCTTCTGAGAAGAGGAAGAGGAACCATGGTGGTGAATCCTCGAAGAAGAGGAAGATACATGAAGAAGCTGTAGGTGAAGTCCCCGATCCTGAACCAATACCCTTTAACAACCTTGAGATGGAATCGGAAGAGGAACCTATGTTTGAGGACGAGGCCAAAGTGGAAGAGGACCAATCTAGAGGTCCATAACCGATAATGGTAGTTCACACCCCTAACGCCTTATGGATGGAACATAAGAAGAGGATGACTGAGGCCATCAACGCTCTGGCCCTCAGGGACATAGCTAGAGACGAGAATGGTGAACCGCTCCCCGTTCATCCCCAACTCAGAGTCACCATTCCATACTTTTTCAAGTTGAACATCGAGAGATTCTGGGGAGAGGATAAGACAGAGGTGGTCGACAAAGCGGAGGCTTGGCTGCTGGCAGTCGAGAATGGGTTCTGCATGCTTGTGGTACAACCAAACAAGAATGTTCTTTTTGCTATTCACCTCTTAGAAGCAGCAACAAAGATATGGTGGGAAAACTATATCATGGGACGAGATTTAAGTAAAGAACCGATGGTGTGGACTGACTTCAAGATATATTCACTGCTAGATTCATCCCCGTCTCAGCTAAGAAGGAGAAGGAAAGAGAGTTCACCAACATGACCCAGGGTAACTCATCTGTTGCGGACTTTGGTTGCAAGTTCTGCATCCTAGAACGCTTTGGACACATGATGGATGAGGAATGAAGGGTGGACCATTTCATAGAGCGTCTTCATCCTGCCATCAAGCCCCATGTGATGGCAAGTAAACCAAAAACCTTCACTGAAGCCTACAACATCGCCTTAGACATGGAGAGGACTATGATGCCTGCTCAGAACCCCTCCAAAGGATATCTGGGTTTCACTAAAGGAAATCAGGGAGAAAAGAATGACCATAAGAAAGGACAAGGGCATAATCACAACAATGGCAAGCATGGACACAAAGGAAAGACACGTGATGAGAATCACTTTATGAAGTGTCGTACCTATGGACGGTCACATCCTAGGAAGTGTAGCCTCAAGAAGAGGGTGTGCTACAGTTTCCAACAAGAGGGACACTTCATTGCCAACTGTCCTCAGCCTGGTCTGAAAGGTCCGGTGGCCGCACAGCCAGTGGCAGTAGCACCCCCAGTAGGAGGAGGAGTACCAACTGGAGGTCCCCCTGTTGGAGAGAGAAGGCAAGCCAGAGTATTTGCCATCGACAATGAAGAAGCCCAGACGAATGCTAATAGGTTGATCGAGGGTAATAACCCATAGAGTTTTCCTTTCAGTTTAGTAGATCATGTAATAGCTATCTGGCGTGGTATGAACTATGTAGGCATGCTTGAAGTCATGGGACAAAATGTAAAAGCTCTTTTTGATTCTGGTTCTACTAATACTTTTATTTTGAGAAATCTGGCAACTATGCTTTGTTTGAACATCAAGGATTTAGGTTATGTTTTGGATGTCACAACCCCGAGTGGTCGCATATATACATCTCTTTTAAAAACCCCTGTCTTTCTAGTTAAGTATCTAAACCATGAACTTCCCACAGACTTCATCCTCCTCGATATGATTGATTTTTATGGAATCATTGGTATGTATTGTCTTTACATCTATAGAGACCAGCTTGACTATAGGGAGAAGAAGATTCTTATTAGGAAGCCTGGCCATCCACCCTTCACCATTCGAGGAAGGAGAGATGAAACTACCAGCCTTTATGTGTCAGCCTTGAAGGCTGAGTAGATGATATCCAAAGGTTGTCGAGCATACCTAGCCATAGTTACCCTTTGACAACCTCGAGATGGAACAGGAAGAGGAACCTATGTTCGAGGATGAGGCCAAAGTGGAAGAGGACCAATATGGAGGTCTAGAATTGACAATGGTAGTTCACACCCCTGACGCCTTATGGATGGAACAGAAAAAGAGGCTGACTAAGGCCATCAACACTCTGGCCCTCAGGGACATATCTAGAGACAAGAATGGTGAACAACTCCCCATTTGTCCCCGACTCAGAGTCACCATTATGGACTTTGTCAAGCTGAACATCAAGAGATTCTGGGGAGAGGATAAGACATAGGTGGTCGACAAAGCAGAGGCTTTCCTACTGTCATTCAAGAATGGGTTCCACATGCTTGAGGTACAACCAAACAAGAAGGTTCTTTTTGTTGCTCACCTCTTCCAAGGAGCAACCAAGATATGGTGGGAAAACCATATCATGGTATGAGATTTAAGTCAAGAACCGATGGCGTGGACCGACTTCAAGACTATATTCACTACCTGATTCATCCCCGTCTTAGCTAAGAAGGAGAAGGAAAGAGAGTTCACCAACATGACCCAGGGTAACTCATCTATTGCGAACTTTGGTTGCAAGTTTCACATCCTGGAAATCTTTGGATACATGATGGACGAGGAAAAAAGGGTGGACCATTTCATAGAGTGCCTTCATTCTGCCATCAAGCCCCATGTGATGGCAAGTAAACCAAAAACTTTCGATGAAGCCTACAACACCGCCTTGGACATGGAGAGGACTGTGATGCCTGCTCACAACCCCTCCAAAGGATATCTAGGTTTCACTGAAGGATCTCAGGGACAGAAGAATGACCATAAGAAAGGACAAGGGTGTAATCACAACAAGGGAAAGCATGGACATAAAGGAAATCCACATGATGAGAATCACTTTCTGAAGTGTCATACCTGTAGATGGGCACATCCTGGAAAGTGCCACCTCGAGAAGAGGGTGTGCTACCATTTCCAATAAGAGGGACACTTCATTGCCAACTGTCCTCAGCTTGATCTGAGAGGTCCAGTGGCCACACAACCAATGGCAGCAGCACCCCCAGTAGGAGGAGGAGCACCAGCTGGAGGTCCCCCTGTTGGAGAGAGAAGGCAAGCCAGAGTATTCACCATCAACAATGAAGAAGCCCAGGCGAATGCTAATAGGTGGATTGAGGGTAATAACCCATAGAGTTTCATTTTAGTTTAGTAGATCATGTAATAGCTATCTGACATGGTATGAACTATGTAGGCATGCTTGAAGTCATGGGATAAAATGTAAAAGCTCTTTTTGATTCTGGTTATACTAATACTTTTACTTCGAGAAATCTGGAAACTATGCTTTCTTTGGACATCAAGGATTTAGGTTATGTTTTGGATGTCACAACCCCGAGTGGTCGCATATATACATCTCTTTTAAAAACCCCTATCTTTCCAGTTAAGTATCTGAACCATGAACTTCCCACTGACTTCATCCTCCTTGATATGAATGATTTTGATGTAATCATTGGTATGGATTGTCTTTACACCTATAGAGCCCAGATTGACTATAGGGAGAAGAAGATTCTTATTAGGAAGCCTGGCCATCCACCCTTCCCATTCAAGGAAGGAGAGATGCAACTACCAGCCTTTATGTGTCAGCCTTGAAGGCTGAGCAGATGATATCTAAAGGTTGTCGAGCATACCTAGCCATAGTTACCGAACCTGAGACCAGGGTGTGACCCTTAGAAGACATAGAGGTGGTTTGGGAGTATGCAAACATGTTTTTATATGATCTACCAGGGATTCCCCCTGAGAGAGCGGTGGATTTCTCCATTGAATTAGCTCCCAGTACTAACCATATATCTAAGGCACCCTATAGAATGGCCCCTGCCGAGTTGCTCGAGTTGAAAACCCATTTGCAGGAGTTGTTAGATAAAGGTTTTATCCGACCCAATACATCACCATGGGGAGCACCAGTCCACTTTGTGAAGAAGAAGGATGGATCGCTCTGGATGTGTATTGATTATTAGATGATCATTAAGAACAAGTACCCTTTACCCAGGATAGATGATCTATTTGACCAACACAAAATGGCTCGAGTCTTTTCCAAGATTGATTTAAGGTCAAGACACCACTAGGTGAGAGTGAGAAGTGATGATATACCTAAAATGGCTTTCCAAACCAGATATGGCCATTATGAGTTTGTGGTCATGCTGTTTGGGTTGTCCAATGCACCCAGTGTAAGGACCTTGACCCAAGTAATGGGCTAACCCTCTTTTCTTTTCTTATGAAAGGTTCTTAGAACCTTAATCTAATCTATTAATATGTTTTGATATCATGTGACAAGCTCATGTTTCCAGTTTGGTCCCGTTTGGATGTTGTTTGAACAATGTTTGCTTATTTTGGACCAAAGTGAAATTTACCCAAAGTAAGGGGTTATATTACAATATGACACATGTAGAGCATGCCTTTAGTTCTCTAGCATCATTAGAAATAAAATGATGAAGAAATTCCTGGATAAAATCCAGTAATGTTAAGTTTTATACTTGTGATAATATGAAAAGGAAGGAATATGACAGTATACAAGTGCATACTACCTTATCTCAGTATTTATATACCCTGGCCAGGTATACAAATATTGATGATAAAGTGAGTATGGAAACTCTTAGATTGTAATCTTTTTGATTGCTCTGATCAAGTAGTCATTCTGATACAATCTAATGAGTATCATGAAATAAGAAATATGGAATAAATGAATGTGTCCTATCCTAAGCATAAGAAAGAGGAATCTGAGATAACCTGAGATGAGCATGTTTGTATGAGGAATTAAAAGTATAATCCTCATAAGATAAGAATGAGAATAAGAGATATGAATATTATCTAATAAAGTTGTAAGTATTATAAAGATCCTTTCCATAATGTGGAATTGGAAAATGTGATGGGATCCTAAGATGATCATAAACATGTTAGGTAATAATAAAGAAAGGAATAATGTCATGTAATCATCCTTATAATTCCTATTCTAGTGAAAGGAACCTAGGATGAGATAAAGAGTAAATGTTTCATGAATAGTTGAAAATACATGAATTAATAAGAGGAATATGATTCCTTATCTTCTTTCCTTTCAGGGACATGGCAATCAAGTGGGTCTTAGGATACTTGATGTGCATAAGATAAAGATGTTCATGTGATGGATAATTTAAAAAAAAGTATCAAGTTTATATTGGACCTTGTTTCCAAGGTGAAGATATATATAACAAGTGATGTCCCAAGCTGAACAGAAAATAAATATGTGATGTGTTTTCAACACATGTAATAGGTACCAAGGTAAGAAATCTTGGTATCTAAAGAAATATCAGATGATCTATGTTGACTATGTAGAATGGTCAACCATGAAATCAAATTAAACATGTAAAATAATATGAACATCACATGTTAGGGGTTTACATTTTTCATAAACACAACAATTGAAGATATCTTTGAGATAAGTCCTCAATTGATAAGTAACCTTTCCTTATGATAAGAGAATGTACAACTAATGAGATAGTTAGTGTAAGTAATAAGGAAAGCTAGTATGGTGTTATAAGGTGATATGACACAATAAGGGTATGAAAAGACTTATACTCTCAAGTGGATGACAAAATATAATTGTGATCTTGAAAGAGAATTATTGAAGTAACTGAGGAACATGGGAGTATATGTTCCATGTGAATCATTCCATGGTAAACTTGGGTGGAATGACTTTGTATTGATCAAAACTCTATGGTGTCTCCATAATAATGAGATGTTATGTGATGAAATGATGATATGATGCATGAATGATATCTATTTTCCTTTATCTGGGATTTCGGAGACGAAGTCCTTGTTAGGGGTTTATAACTTGTAACATCCCTGACCTGGGTTATGCCTTAAACCTAGAAGTTTTTCTTAAGAAAGATAATTAAACCCTTAATTTTATTTGGTGAAAAGTAATTAAGGCTCAAGAGGAGCTTATGTTTCAATTTTGGTCCTATTTGAATAATGTTGAAGCAATGTTTGCTTATTTTGGACTAATTTGCAAATTACCCAAGTTAAGGGGTTAACTTGCAAATTTTACATAATAATATGTTCCTAATATGTTGAATCATCATAGGAATGAAGATAATGCAGAGGAATGGCTTATGAAAGCCTGAGTACCAAGAAAGAGCTAATAAAACAATGTCTGTGCATTAAAACCTAGTTTTGGTGTAAAGTGCAATTTACCCAAAACCTAGGGTTCAATATGCAAATTACCACTTCAATAAGGTCCCTAATGTTTCTTGACATAATTTAGAGCAAAGAAAATGACAGGGGCGCCTTATTTGAATTAAGTTGGAGGAGAGAGAATCTTGATATTAAAATAATCAAGATTTAAGCCTAATTGAAACCCTAATTCAATTTAATGCAAAAATAAATAAAATAATTGAAGGGCCTTCAACCAAAATTAAAATGGTTGGATTCAGATGTGTGTAGAAGAGATTAAGCCTTGCAAAGGCACGAGTATATCCTAAGGAGGTGAAATTCCACTCACCATTATTATAAGAAAAAAAATTCCACTCAAATATGGATATTCTTATTATAAGGGTTAAGGTGCTTAATTTCTTTTCCCTTAATTCTTGGATAATGGAAGGGATCTCGGTAGGGATAGAGATGCCTTTGTATGCACGAAACCAAGGAGGAAGTGGTGGCAACAATTTTGGAATTAAATGATTTTTAATAAGGCATTTTCTCTCTCATTGAATTTTTATAAAAAGACCCTTCCCAAGCCCAATGAAAGGCTTTTCCATTTCCACTTCTTCTCCTTGCTTGGAAACTGACAAAGGGATCTAGGGAGGATCAAGAGGACGACCCCCAACCTGTTGGTAAGGTTCTTGACCCCTTTTCACCTTGGTTCCATGGTGGAAATCGAAAATAAATAATTGATTTCTTCTTATTTCGATCTCCTCTTCAACCCTAGCCAATCTTTTCAACCAAAAGCTTGAGGATGAGCCTAGGGGGAGTTGCAAAAGCTTCATACACCATTTTTTCCATGAGCTTGGAGCTTTGGAGCTCAATTGGAGGCAGGTTTTATAACTTGAACCCTTGATTTTGTTATTGCATTCAATTCCTAAGCAAATAATGATCATTTCTACATTCACGATAATTGATTTGGTTGATTGATGCAATGTCCATGGAAATCACAAAAGATTTCGTGAGTTTGGAGCTTGATGATGATGACATCATCATAAGAACACACCTCCCCAAATATCTAGGCCAAATAGTTTCAATTAAAATGTTCAAACGGTTTCACAAACCGTTTGGGAGCAAACGGTTTCAAAACCGTTTAGGGGCAAACAGTTTCACAAACCGTTTAAGGGCAACCGGTTTCAAAACCATTTAAGGGAATTGACCATGGTTGACCATTTGGAGAATTGTTGATAATGTTTATGGTTAATGACTCATTAAATATAATTGACTAGTTTCAATTGGTTCATGAGTTGAAGGACAATCAATCACCAAACCCTAATCGGGTTAAGTGCTGATTTCTAAATTGCTTAAGCTAGAACTTTGGGTGGATTGACCCAAACGGTTTCAAAACCATTTGGGAATCACCCAAACAGTCTCAAGACCGTATGAGGGTCACCCAAGACTATTTGGAGGTCTAGGGTTGAGTATGGTTGGGTATTTTAAGATCCAAAGATACCAAACTGATTTGCAATCAAATGTTGATTTAATGATCAATCCAATGACTCAAACCCTAATTGCATGTCATGGATTTTGATGTTATGATGGGAAAATGGTCTCAAGATCGTTTGGAGGTCATCCAAATGACCTCAAGATCGTTTGAGGTCAGGTCATGTCCAAATTTGATGTTGATCCAATGATTTCAAGGCAATTAGTTTCACAATGATTAACATTGTCGTTCATTGGTTCAATCCCTAATCCAATTGATTCAAAACCCTAATTGATGCTTACTTGAGGGTTAAATCAGTTCAAGGATGACCTATTAAGCTCAATTGAAGTAAGGTGTTAGGTTCAATTGATGAGTAATTCCACAGATTCATTTGATGAGGGAGTTAACCTTGGAAACCCTAAACCGATTGGAATGGTTGAGACCATCTTTGGTACATTCGGTTTTGAGGAGGTTTGGACCAAACGATCTCAAAACCGTTTGAGTCCAAACGGTCTCAAGTCCATTTGGGACCAAACGGTCTCAAGACCGTTTGGGATCAAACAATCCCAAACCGTTTGAGGCCCAATCCATCTCATGAGTGCTTTAGCAAATAGTTTCAAGTACTTACTTTAGCTAACAGTTTCAAGTACTTGCTTTGGAAAACGGTGTCAAGTACCACCTTTACCAAATGGTTTCAAACCCCTAGACCAAGACCGTTTGAGGTATGGTTGGTCAAGACCATTTGAGGTCTAAGTGACCAAGACTGAATGAGAAGTAATTAACCAAAATAGTAGGGACAGCTAAGGTGATTAAAGGTTAATTGTTTAATTGAACAATTACATGATGTGAACCAAGGGTGATTATAATAATTGTATCCTTAATGAGATAGGGTAATTAGTACCCTTTGGATAATTAATCTCTATTGATCATGAAAGTAAGACACAATGGATTAAGTGTCAATCCTTCATTCAAGCTAGGTTGACTTAGTCTAATTAAGTCTGAAGTAGTATCATCTTATAGAGGATGAGAGAGAGGACTTCCTACATGAATGATAATCATGTAATGTATAAGCCTCAACACTTTCAATATGAATAATTAAGAAATTAGTGTATGATCCTTAATAAAGAGATCATGAAACCCTAATCAAGGAGGTTGTTGAGCCCTAACCTAAATCTAGGGCAATATCATATGTAACCCAAGTCAAGGGTAATGTTGTGACTCTAATGTGGTTGATAATATGGGGAATTCAAATTCAGGGTAACTTCATGAGAAACCCTAATTGAGGGTGAATCTATGAGAAACACTAATTGAGGCCAATGTTATAAAAAACCCTAATTAAGGTTGATGATATGAGCAACCCTAATCTAGGGAAATGTGATGTAAATAGTAAACCCTAATTGTGGGTTATGGAATGAGAAACCCTGATCTAGAGTAATGCCATACAAAACTCTAAATAAGAATGATGTTATATGGAACCCTGATGCAATGATGCCATGTAATGATACCATGATATGTGAAACTCTAATGATGGTATAATAACTAATATACTAAAATGGGGTGTAGCTAATATAATCAAATAAGATGAGAATGTTATAACCATGTGGGGTAAGATTGATGAACCATATGAATGATAATGTGGTTATTCTAATGAATAAGGGCCTAAGAGACAAGATGATGCCTAGATCCCTATATATTCAACTCTATACATGTGTAACAACCCTTTACATCTTACAAAGATGAGGACAAGAAACTCTTAGGAGTGATGTATGCAATACTATATAATGGAGTGACTAACATTCTATGAGTTGAAATATCTAATGTGGTTGATAATGATTTATTCTATATCAACAATGCCTAACCATTGGATAAGTCCATATCCTTAAAGATAGCTGGACAATTCTAATGTGTAACCTATCGACTGTATGATGAAAGTGACAAGTTAGTGAATAAAGTATTAAGAGGGAAATACCTTAATACAAGGTTAGTTGATTAACTTAAGTAAGATGGAAATGAGAAGAAAGTGATACATCATGACATGATAGATATCACATTTAGCATTTCAGGGTAGACATACCTTGATGAACCTCTAATCCAATATTCTTGGATAAGAAACAAATGAAGTGTGTGGTATGCAATTGTTACAGTAAAGATGTAACGAACTCAATGCACTTTGATAAATGTTGACTAATATACCTTGAGAATGGGGTAAGCCAAATCAATGAGTATGATGTAATCATACCATGACAAGGATGAGAAATGAACTCATACCTTGAATTGATGATCATTAATGATATATGATGAGAATGGTGATCATAAACAAATACTTATGACGTCTTTGAATGCTCCTAGAGGTGTGGAGCAATATATTAGGGTAGAACTAATAATGTGAGCCTGAAACCCTAATTAATGTAATATGGGAAACCCTAACCCTAATTTTGAGTAAAGGGAATGAAAATCCCTATTTGATAGATAACCCTAATCCTGATAAAGGATGGAGGTGTTACTATTGTTTCATATGATGTGATAGATGATTTACATGGCTGTTACCATGTCTATTAATCATGTAGACATTATGAGATGATGAACATAGCCATATTTGAGCTATGACATTCATATTATAAAAATGTTGAACGACCTTATGTGCCTAATGTTGTTGTTGCTTAGTAAAAGTAACAAAATGGGTATGGACCTTATGAGTTCCATGAATAAGTTGTTGCTTTGTGAAAGGTGATAAAACACTTAATAGGCCTTGTGAGCCATGTGAGATACTTGAATGACAAGTATTATGTATACCTCGATCTGAGGACTAATAGTGAGATACTTGTATGGAAGTAATAGTTACCTAATAAGTGGTAACAATGATTAGTAATGAATTGAGGGTATGAATACCCAGTTTTGATAAGTAAGATAATGATGTTGCTGTGAGATGTGAACTTCCAAGTAATGAGATAAGGGATTAAGATCCCAATGCATTATAAGTTCTGGTAAAGCTATATATAAGAGCTTACATGTTTCTTTGTTGCAATTGTCATAATAATTCCTGTTTGAGAACTTGACTGATGCTAAAAGAATATGCTAATGTATTTAATTAATCAAGTGAAATCATATCATGGAGAGCCCTGACCATAGATCCATCATCGTCAGCAATAGGTGATGGTGAAATGGGTGCTCCACGGAAAAACCCGAAACACATATTTTGAATATGTGGGGGCAATGGGTGAATGTAACCTGACGTCCTAATGAGGGAATTGAGGAATGGTAAACATTAAACCTCTCAATCCTTCATTACTTGTACCAGGATGGATGTATCACAAATATCCTAAAGATTGGGATAGATGCAGAACACATCTCCCAATAATGTTAATGCCGGATCGATGGAGATAAACATGAAATCTCACAATTGTGAAGAAAGTACAACACACCACTGTAACTCTAATAGTGAAGTTGCCAGTATACCCTGGAAAGCTATATAGCAGAGACACAAGATGTCCTGCATGTGATCTCGAGATGACCGGGATGTGGGAGGTCTTGGTAACCGGCTCTACCATTGACCTGGTATGGTACCGATTTCGACTTCACAGTGGTCGGTTGGAGTATGAGCGGTATACCTCATCTCCTCAGGGCATAAGTGTGACTGTAAAATGTAATCAGTCGTATAGCATGTTTGCTTAAGGATTGAATACGGAAACTCATTGGCTGATGTTACATTTCTTTTATGCATCTCTAGTTGTTAAATGTCATTTATATCTCTTTTTATTCATTGCAAGTAGATGGATGAAATTATGAATCTACCATGAGTAGATACAATGTTCTCCTTAGGAACGGAGATTATCTTATTCTGTTCATATAATGAATAATGTTGCTGTTAATATGTAAGAACTCCTGTTCAGTTCTAATATAATAATATGCAATAACAATGTTTTGGCGGAGAGTTATATCTCCCGCTGGGGCAATTTACAATTGTCTCACCCCTGTGGGATCCAACATTTTTAGGTGAACGCGGACAAAGAAGCAGATACTCTATCGTAGGAAAAGAAGAGCAACAGCCTGGACAGTAGTGAGATTCTCAGGTGGAGGCACTGACTATCAAGTCATATAGTTAGAAAGTCCTATGTGTCGTATCTGTACTCTCAAGTCCTCGAAGTTTATATCTAGTGTTTTTAATGAATCGACTTGAGTTTTTGGCTTTATGCCTCGAGGATTTATGTTGTCTGTCCATAATGTTATAGAACAACTGATGTTGTAATTCTCGAGAAGAGATAGTACAAGACATGTACTTTGAAACAAGATGTAAATGTTATAATATGGTTCTTGTTGTAAAAGATTTCATATGATTGAATCTCTTTGCAAAAAGTTATAATTTTTAGTGATTTTTAGTAATCTGCTACAACTGATTCGCTTGTGCTTAGTTAATCTTATGTTTTGTAAGTTGGATGCCACAATTTAGTGGTATCAGAGCTCTAGGTTCGTTGAGTCTATAGAGACATAGGACTAAGGTAGTAGAGTCTGTTATAGTGTCTTCTAGTGTATCTGATAGTGTCTTCTACTCTTATAGGAGAAGAAGAACTTGAAGATGATTGGGTCACATGAGGAGCTTGCTGCAGAAAGCAGCAATGCTGCACTAAGAAGAGGTGTAGGGGAGCAGGCAAGAGAGGGACAATTGCCTGAGAATCCCCTAGTTAATCCAACTATGATAAGAAATCCTTCCTTAGGCATCACTGTTGGGGAACTTAGGGCAACCATGATGTATTTATTGGAACGAACACTAGCAGTGCAAACTAGATTACCATCCCCTAATGATGATGTTTTGGACATCAACAGGATATGTAATCCACATCAGCAGGTTGAAGCAATAGGAAATGATGAAGTTCTGGACTCAAATTGAGTCTGTGCTCAACCTCAACCTGTTGAATCAATATATAATGGTGAAAGGAATAGGATACAACATGAAATCAGGGTCTGCTACAAGTCTAGGAAACCTGGACATATCAGAAGGTATTGCCAGAGAAGAAAAAAACAAGATGATGATTGAGGAAAGGCCTATCCAAATCCAGGGACAGAGGCCTAGTAGTTCTAAAAAGGGAAAGACTTTGGTATCACCAGTACAACCAAGGCTTAGTGCACCAAGGCAATGGATATCTAGAAAGGGTAAAGAACCCTCTAGATCATACTTGGCACCCAGAATTTGCTACCAATATAGACAGGTAGGACATTTGGCAAAAGATTGCTCAGTCAAAAATATTATGATGAATCAACCTCTAAGGCAGAGTCAGCCTGAGGCAATGAACATCCACAAATCATGACAGGTTAGACAAAATAATGTCATTCTAATATGTCTTTTTATGGTCCCCTGAGTTAAAATGAGAAGGTAATTGATTGAGTTTTCTTTGATTTGTCCTATGAGGACTTATATTTTGCATAATAAATATTATAGATGTTTCATGTTGATCTTACCTCTATGAGAAGAAGATGAGGTATTGAAGAAATTCCTGGATAAAATCTAGTAATGTTAAGTTTTATACTTGTGATAATATGAAAAGGAAGGAATATGATAGTATACAAGTGCATGATACCTTATCTCAATATTTATATACCCTGGCTAGGTATACAACTATTGATGATAAAGTGAGTATGAAAACTCTTAGATTGTAATCTTTTTGATTGCTCTGATCAAGTAGTTATTCTGATACAATCTAATGAGTATCATGAAATAAGAAATATGGAATAAATGAATGTGTCCTGTCCTAAGCATAAGAAAGAGGAATCTGAGATAACCTCAGATGAGCATGTTTGTATGAGGAATTAAAATTATAATCCTCATAAGATAAGAATGAGAATAAGAGAGATGAATCTTATCCAATAAAGTGTTGGGTTTTAGGGGAGGCAGAGAAGGCAGCACAAACAAAAATTTTCTCCCCCAAACCCGGAACAAGGAAACACGTCAACGTCTATATAATAGGAAAGGATGGTTTGTGAAATCATACCTTGTCCCGAGGCTTGCTCGGCGACAATAAGTCGCGCCTTGTGCGGTCTTCACCTCCGGTCTTGGACAGTGTTTGTGCAGCTCCTGGTCGCACCGGGACTGACTCCTCCTCCTCTCACCGGGACTGTCAGGGTGGACAGTTGTCCTCCTGAGCGGCAGAAACCTCCCGCCTCTAAAGTAGCCCACATTGACCACCTGGAAATCCACACTCCTTGTCCCACAAGGAGTTGGAAGGACTCACACACTCTTATTTACGTACTAGTCGCCAACACACTCTCCTACTAGCAGTTGCAACTGTAGTTGTCTTTCCCTTGCTGCGCCTCCCTTTACGGGTAGCACTTGCTCGGGCTCTCTCTTGGTTACCAAAACCAGAGAGAATGACAACTTTGCAGAGCAACTGGTTGCACTGAGTTGTACTTTGAGAAGCCCCCAATACCCCTATATATAGGAGGGTCATGGGACATGGTTCTCTATCCGGGGCAATGCAGGACTAAAAGCAGGAGTAGAAGGGTTCGAGATTTTCCACAAAAGCAACGAACTCGCAACCTGAACCGATCATTTCACAAGTGAAACAGTCAGTTGGGGACCTGAACCGGTCAGTTCACAAGTGAACCGGTCGGTTGGGACACCTCAACCAGTCGGTTCACAAGTGAACCGGTCGGTTGGTGGTCCTTGTCGGTTCCCGATTGAATTTCCTTCTTTTGTTTCTAATTGGTATCGAATACCAATCCTATTTCCCAATCAAATTGGGTAGTTGAAACGAAAGGAAAATTCTCACCAATCCTATTTTCCCAAGTTGCTCGGTTGCACCAGTTGAATCGATCATTTCAACACTTGAAGCAATCGGTTCACCCTGATCTAGAGCCTATAGGCTCAACACATGAGCCAACCGGTTAACCAAGCTCAGCCGACCGGTTCATCACATGAACCGATCAGTTGGGAGTACAGGTTGTGCAAAATCAGTCAATTGCGATTTTAATCAATTTGATACTCCAATCAATGTGTCCAACACGTTGAACATTATGATATTGAGCTATCAATTGATTGAGTGTTTAATTGAACTACTAAGCTCCTTTAGTAATCAATCTAAACATTGCTTGTGGACTAAAACTCCTCTTCCAGGTTAAATCCTATGTGTGTGACCCTGCAGGTCCATTTCACGTTGGCAGTGAAAGTCCATAACACTTATGACTTCACAAGCAAAGAGCAGTGCCTAGTCACACATCAGTGCTACCCAAGTGAAAGTAGAAAGTTGGAGAACAACTTTCAACCCTACAATCCATGAATGGTGTTACAGTGAATGTATAATTCCTTTGTCGCTGATATCCCGAATGAACTCGAGGCATGGAACAGTCATCCTGTCAACGTTCATTCACTTTCTTGATCTCACAGTAGATTGGAAGAGATATGTATGACATCAATATCACATACTGATTCACACATGCGTGCGCACGCCTATTTCAATCCTACTCATCAAGTGGCCTTGGATATCAAACTCCCTCAGGAGGGACAAATCCCATATCTATCACTCACCCCTCAAAACCCCATGTGTCAAAGCCACCCAATCATCACCTTTATAACAACCCATGTTTCAGGACTGCGTTTGATGATGTCAAAGTGTGCCCAACGACATGTGTTGAGTGTAGTGATTTTAGGTCAAAGAATCACACTCACCACCATCACTGTGAGTACTGACTAAGACTACCATGTCATGGTTCCATGTGTTAAACTCACGGTGGGTCTGTCCGGTACACTTATTCTCTAACAAGTACCTATGTGTTTGGTTTGATATCTCTATATCACGACTAATGAGATTCTGTCATCAACCAACACCACAATCTATTCTTGTGTGTGATTGCTATCTATCTACCTTCCACAATGACATCCGACTAGGGACATAACAAGAATGTACAAACTCTTAGCATCTGTATGATCTCATCGTTCAGGTCCTGAACCTAAAGGCATACGTCATTGAGTACTGTCATTCTCTAGACATTCAATCTGTTCTATCACTATCTCATATGACTGAAGCAGAAAGAATTGGAAGCTTACCTTTGATGTTTATCAAATCAATCTTAATGTATCCCACCAATCATCCCATGATTGGCTCTCAGGGCATACACACCAGCATACTCCAACTTGCACTGCGAGCCAATCACCCTTGAATCATATTCATACTGATCTTCAAACATGTCCCACATGTTACTGTGCAATAGTTCTTAACATAGTGAGTAATGGCAACACCTTGCCAAAGTCAGTATAAATTAGATGTCTCTCATCTCTTCACTGCACGTCACATGTATGAGATGGAGGTGCCATAATATGCGATCTACTATTCCTTTGCTAACCTTTAGCCACATTGCATGATCAAGGATTCCATACTTGTCATCAATGAGCGGAATATAAGTTCATCTCATGAACTTCTAGATCCATATAGTATCCACTGTTGTTCTCTAACACATAGATACTCGGCATTTCCTTTTAAACTGCTTTATGGGAACACTTCCAATTATCAACACACTTTCACTTTTATATATCCTATATATATTTTGCGATTAATTTTCTATCCTTTTGGAAGTTCACATCAATGTAACTCTTTACATTGAACTCTTCCTTATCTCCATAGAACCAACACTTCTCAAGTACTTATCAAGTTCTCATGGTATTCCAGTAACCCTTACTGGAAGTAGACAGACATCCACTCGTCATGTCTCACATACGAGCTATCAGGATGAGCACATCATATTGCCATGTCCTACATACAAGATGATGAATGCATTTTGTTCTTTCCATGTCGATACATGCAAGATAATGGGATGATTACATACATGATAGATCCATATCTATTCTTAGTGTTTCCATTCTACATAAGAATTGAACACTTAGCCTTGGGATACTAACTCCATGTAATATGGACAAGTTTTCTCCCACTGAATCTGTGCATACTGAACCCTTCAATACAAATTGCCAATGTATGCTTTCTCCTTATAGGTTAAGAGGTTTTTGAGAACTATCTCTATAGATATCTATTACTATCACATAGGAAACATCTCTATCTTCCTTAAAGATAATTTCCACTTTTTGATTTCCATTCTAGAACATTTCCATTTCACATCAACATGTGGAATGTGAACACGCTCCCACTAAATCACAGATCCCTTCTTCATCTTTGACATATCAGTCAAACCCTTTGACCATATCATCAAAGTAAGGATCCATTTCTGAGTTGCTTGTACTCAATCAATCACATTGATTAGTCCATTGTAACTTATAGACTTCATTTGCATTAGTGGATTCATAAACCTTATAGGTTGTGTCACGTACACATCCTTGTTTTATTCCTCATAGGAATGCAGTTTTAGTATCCATATGCTAAATGTCTTAGTCATTAAGTTGCAATCAACAAGCATCATCCTTCTCAAAATGTTATCCATGTGTCTTAACACTTAAGACTCATTTGCACTTATGTATTTGATCCAATGAGTGCTACCATCAAGGTCATACCTTATGGTTCACATGAATGTCATTTAGGATGTAATGGTCATAAACCATAACTCAAAATTCGGTTCCTCATATTCATCTAGATAGTTGACTCATCACATGAACAACTCATCACATAGATAATTGAGGTGTATCTTTCAAGGATATAAGAACTCACAACTCCTTGTGATTCTTAATGTCCTTTATTAGTGAAGCGTATTCTTTATTTAAGAAGAATTCAATTATTTGATAATCATTCTCTAACTCGTTAGAGTATGATTCCTTCTTGATTTAGACATCACCATGCCTTAATCATGAGTTCACTATGATACACTATCATAATCACTCATAAGGATCTCAAACACTTGGTCCAAGTATTTCATTCACTGATCTCATCAAGAATTAGCACTTTACCAAATTTTGACTTCATCTATGATAATCTTGAACACTTCAAGATATTCATATTGGTATTTCTCTAAACACCATTTGAAGTATTAGCATTTGTTCCAATAGGTATGTAAATACATCACATGTATTATACCTAATAGGATAATCATTCTCCCACTACTTTTAGTGAAGATTGATTAATCATGTCCAAGAT
The DNA here is from genome assembly GCA_963693085.1 of Alisma plantago-aquatica. Taxonomy (NCBI): domain Eukaryota; kingdom Viridiplantae; phylum Streptophyta; class Magnoliopsida; order Alismatales; family Alismataceae; genus Alisma; species Alisma plantago-aquatica. The sequence goes on from OY856409.1 coordinate 1,546,809,208, forward strand.
ATTCATGTCTCTTACTGGTTCTCTAACCAAAAGAGTCTAGATTTATCCATCACATTGAAACTAGAAATGAATTTCTCATGATTGATGCTAATTTGATTGTTTGAGTTATCTATAAATTTTAGGTATCATTTTATCTTATGCATATCAAATACCACAAGATAAATAAGGCATTGCCACAAAGATCAAATCTTTAAGATTGAAAACTCAACTTTATTAATTGCCATTATTATCGCACAATATGCAAAAATAAAGTGTTTCTATCTATTGGCAAATATGAAATAGTAGTTCATAACTGTATTACATGCCTTATAGGCTGAAAATAAACTAAAGTACTCCTATCTATGGTGGCAACACTTGCCCCGATTATGAGTGCTTTACACTTTACATCTTGGTATCATATACCTCAAAAAGTGTTACAAGTTTACTTTCATGACACCTTTAAGTAGAGACGTCAGTCGCCTCCTTCTTCTTTTGTTCTTCCAGATAGAGAGGACAATTCCTTTTCCAATGTCCTGCCTTTTGACAATGGTGGCAATTTCCTTTCTTGGTCACGCCTCCCTTGGCCTTGAGAGCTGAAGATGTCTTGGGCTCCTGGCTAGCATCAGAACCTTTCTTAGCTTTGCCTTTGCCCTTGCGCTTGGACTTGCCTTTCTTGTTCATGATCACCATCAAAAACTTAGGCTTGTCCTTATTCATCTGTATCTCGGCTGTCCTCAACATGCCCACCAACTCTGATAGTGGCCTATCAAAGTTGTTCATGTTGTAGTTCATCACAAATTGACTGTAGGATTCTGGCAACGATTGCAGTATCACGTTAGTAGCCAACTCTTGGCTCAGTGGAAATCCCAGTCTTTGTAGGTTCACCACATACCCAATCATCTTGACTGTGTGAGGACCAACTGAATCTCCTTCTGTCATGACGCACTTGAACAGTGCCCTTGAGACATTGTATCTCTCTTGCCGTGCCTGATCTTCATACATGTTCCTGAGATGCTGAATCATCTCAATGACACCCATGTTCTCATGTTGTCTCTACAACTCATGGTTCATAGAACACAACATCAAGCACTTTGCATCAATGGCATCATCAAAATGCTTCTTGTAAGCATCCCTTTCTGTCTTTGGTGCATTAGGAGCGGGTTCCTCTGGAATTGGAGTATCCAGGACATAGAGCTTACGCTCTTGAGTGAGAACAATTCTCAATGTCCGATACCAGTCGTGGAAGTTTGTCCCATTTAGCTTGTACTTTTCAAGGACCGATCGCAAAGAAAAGTGATTGTTGTTTGTTGCCATTTGTACTACAAAAGGAAAATATGCAATTTTAGTCCAAAAACTCATTTTTGACTTATTTGATTGATTTGAAAAATTGAAGATATAATTAGGCCTTTAATTAATTATCTCTCCCACTATTTTACTTCAAATTGATAGACCTCACCATCAATTCAGAAGATTGCAGCGTACAACCTTCTAGTGAGCAAGATCTTGAAATCCTCTAAGCCATGGACCAGCTTGGGATGTCACCCACAACTTAGACCTCTCAGGTAGGCAACACTTTCCAATTGCATCATATGCAACTCTTGATAAGATGTCATATGCAACTCCTTTCCATGAGCATCTCCATGCCTCAAGGTGCTAGATCCTATCTAGGTCACCTTGTTAAGTCCAACCCAAAGCCAACACGATGAATATGCACCCTGCTTGGGAAGACCCACACATTCATCCTTCAAGCTTTCACGAGATAGACGGTGCACCATGCTTGGGCATGCCCACACTTGGTCGATCAAGCTTTTCACGTGTGTCGCATTTGGAAGGCATCTAAAACTTAATATTTAATGATGGATTTGGTTTTTATATACATATAAATATCCAATCACCACAATACATAGTATGTATCATATACATGCTATATCCACCACAAAACTCGTTTAAGGGCGACGCGTATCGAGTGCATTAATAATACATATCATATATGTAATTGGGATTTGTGGATTTAGGATTGTACATGCATAAAGCCAATTTTATTCGCATCGTATGTAATAAATAAAGGCGACAAACCAAAATAGATCATATCAATATTCCTAAAATATAGAGCAGTTGACCTAGCTCTGATACCACTGTTTGGTTTTAGGGGAGGCAGAGAAGGCAGTGGAAACAAAAATTTTCTCCCCCAAACCCAGAACAAGGAAACGGGTCAACGTCTATATAATAGGAAAGGATGGTTTGTGGAATCGTACCTTGTCCCGAGGCTTGCTCGGAGACAATACCTCGCGCCTTGCGCGGTCTTCACCTCCGATCTTGGACGATGTCTATGCAGCTCCTGGTCGCACTGGGACTGACGACTCCTCCTCTCACCGGGACTATCGGGGTTGACAGGTGTCGTCCTGAGTGACAGAAACCTCCCACCTTTGAAGTAGTCCACATGGACCACATGGAACTCCACACTCCTTATCCCACAAGGAGTTGGAAGGACTCGCACCCTCCTATTGACGTACTAGTCACCAACACACTCTCCTGCTTCCAGTTGCAACTGCAGTTGTCTTTCCCTTGCTGCACCTCCCTTTGCGGGTAGCACTTGCTCGGGCTCTCTCTCGGTTACCAAAACCAGAGAGAATGACAAATTTTCATAGCAACTGGTTGCACTGAGTTGTACTTTGATAAGCCTCCAATACCCCTATATATAGGAGGGTCATGGGACAGGGTTCTCTATTCCGGGCAATGCAGGACTAAAAGAAAGAGTAGAAGGGTTTGAGATTTTCCACAAAATCAACCAACTCGCAACCTGAACCGATCGTTTCACAAGTGAAACGGTCAGCTGGGGACCTAAACCGATCAGTTCACAAGGGAACCGGTCGGTTGGGACACCTCAACCGGTCGGTTCACAAGTGAACCGGTCGGTTGGTGGTCCTGGTCGGTTCTCAATTGACTTTCCTTCTTTTGTTTCTAATTGGTATCGAATACCAATCCTATTTCCCAATCAAATTGGGGAATTGAAATGAAAGAAAAATTCTTACCAATCCTATTTTCCCAAGTTGCTCGGTTGCACCAGTTGAATCGATCGTTTCAACACTTGAAGCAATCAGTTCACCCTGATCTTGAGCCGATCGACTCAACACTTGAGCCGACCGGTTCACCAAGCTCAGTCGATTGGTTCATCACATGAACCAATCGGTTGGGAGTACATGTTGTGTAGAATCAGTCAATTGTGATTTTAATCAATCCGATACTCCAATCAATGTGTCCAACACCTTGAACATTATGATATTGAGCTATCAATTGATTGAGTGTTTAATTGAACTACTAAACTCCTTTAGTAATCAATCTAAACATTGCTTGTGGACTAAAACTCCTCTTCCAGGTTAAATCCTATGTTTGTGACCCTGCAGGTCCATTTCACGTTGGCAGTGAAAGTCCATAACACTTATGACTTCACAAGCAAAGAGCGGAGCCTAGTCACACATCAGTGCTACCCAAGTGAAAGTAGAAAGTTGGAGAACAACTTTCAATCCTACAATCCGTGAATGGTGTTACAGTGAATGTATAATTCCTTTGTCGCTGACATCTCGAATGAACACGAGGCATGGAATAGTCATCCTGTCAACGTTCATTCACTTTCTTGATCTCAGAGTAGATTGGAAAAGATATGTATGACATCAATATCACATACTGATTCACACATGCATGCACACTCCTATTTCAATCCTACTCATCAAGTGGCCTTAGATATCAAACTCCCTCAGGAGGGACAAATCCCATATCTATCACTCACCCCTCAAAAGCCCCATGTGTCAAAGCCACCCAATCATCACCTTTATAACAACCCATGTTTCAGGAATGTGTTTGATGATGTCAAAGTGTGCCCAACGACATGTGTTGAGTGTAGTGATTTCAGGTCAAAGAATCACACTCACCACCATCACTGTGAGTACTGACTGAGACTACCATGTCATGGTTCCATGTGTCAAACTCACGGTGGGTCTGTCCGGTACACTTGTTCTCTAACAAGTACCTATGTGTTTGGTTTGATATCTCTATATCATGACTAAGGAGATTCTGTCATCAACCAACACCACAATCTAGTCTTATGTGTCATTGCTGTCTATCTACCTTCCACAATGACATCCAACTAGGGATATAACAAGAATGTACAAACTCTTACCATCCGCATGATATCATCGTTTAGGTCCTGAACCTGAAGGCATACGTCATTGAGTACTGTCATTCTCTAGACATTCAATCTGTTCTATCACTATCTCATATGACTGAAGCAGAAAGAATTGGAAGCTTGCCTTTGATGTTTATCAAATAAATCTTAATGTATCCCACCAATCATCCCATGATTGGCTCTCAGAGCATACACACCAACATAAAGTTGTAAGTATTATAAAGATCCTTTCCATAATGTGGAATTGGAAAATGTGATGGGATCCTAAGATGATCATAAACATGTTAGGTAATAATAAAGAAAGGAATAATGTCATGTAATCATCCTTATAATTCCTATGCTAGGGCAAGGAACGTAAGATGAGAAAAAGAGTAAATGTTTCATGAATAGTTGAAAATACATGAATTAATAAGAGGAATATGATTCTTATCTTTTTTCCTTTCAGGGACATGGAAATCAAGTGGGTCTTAGGACACTTGATGTGCATAAGATACATATGTTCATGTGATGGATACTTTAAAAAAAAGTATCAAGTTTATCTTGGACCTTGGTTCTAAGGTGAAGATATATATAACAAGTGATGTCCCAAGCTGAAAGGAAGATAAATATGTGATGTTTTTCAACATATGTAATAGGTACCAAGGCAAGAAATACTGGTATCTAAAGAAATATCAGATGATCTATGTTGACTATCTGGAATGTTCAACCATGAAATCAAATTAAACATGTAAAATAATATGAACATCACATGTTAGGGGTTTTCATTTTTCATAAACACAACAATTGAAGATATCTTTGAGATAAGTCCTCGATTGATAAGTAACCTTTCCTTATGATAAGAGAATGTACAACTAATGAGATAGTTAGTGCAAGTAATAAGGAAAGCTAGTATGTTGTTATCAGGTGAGATGACAGAATCAGGGTATGAAAAGACTTATAGTCTCAAGTGGATGACAAAATATAATTGTGATCTTGAAAGAGAAATATTGAAGTAACTGAGGAACATGGGAGTATATGTTCCATGTGAATCATTCTATGGTAAATTTGGGTGGAATAACATTGTATTGATCAAAACTCTATGGTGTCTCCATAATAATGAGATGTTATGTGATGACATGATGATATGATGCATGAATGATATCTATTTTCCTTTATCTGGGATTTCATGGATGAAATCCTTGTTAGGGGTTTATAACTTGTAACATCTTTGACCTGGGTTATGCATTAACCCTAGAAGTTTTTCTTAGGAAAGATAATTAAACCCTTAATTTTATTTGGTGAAAAGTAATTAAAGCTCAAGAGGAGCTTATGTTTCAATTTTGGTCCTGTTCGAATAATATTGAAGCAATGTTTGCTTATTTTGGACTAATGTGCAAATTACCCAAGTTAAGGGGTTAACTTGCAAATGTTACATAATAATATGTTCCTAATATGTTGAAGCATCATAGGAATGAAGATAATGCAGAGGAATGGCTTATGAATGCCTGAGTACCAAGAAAGAGATGATAAAACAATGTTTGTGCATTAAAACCTAGTTTTGGTGTAAAGTGCAATTTACCCAAAACCTAGGGTTCAATATGCAAATTACCATTCCAATAAGGTCCCTAATGTTTCTTGACATCATTTAGAGCAAATAAAATGATAGGGGCGCCTCATTTGAATTAAGTTGGAGGAGAGAGAATCTTGATATTAAAATAATCAAGATTTAAGCCTAATTGAAATCCTAATTCAATTTAATGCAAAAATAAATAAAATAATTGAAGGGACTTCAACCAAAATTAAAATGGTTGGATTCAGATGTGTTTAGACGAGCTTAAGCCTTGCAAAGGCACAAGTATATCCTAAGGAGGTGAAATTCCACTCACCATTATTATAAGGAAAAGAATTTCCACTCAAATATGGATATTCATATTATAAGGGTTAAGGTGCTTAATTTATTTTCCCTTAATTCTTGGATAATGGAAGGGAACTTGGTGGGGATATAGATTCCTTTGTATGCACGAAACCAAGGAGGAAGTGGTGGCAACAATTTTGGAATTAAATGATTTTTAATAAGGCATTTTCTCTCTCATTGAATTTTTATATAAAGACCCTTCCCAAACCAAATGAAAGACTTTTCCATTTCCACTTCTTCTCATTGCTTGTAAACTGACCAAGGGAGCTAGGGAGGATCAAGAGGATGACCCCCAACCTGTTGGTAAGGTTCTTGACCCCTTTTCACCTTGGTTCCATGGTGGAAATCGAAAATAAATCATTGATTTCTTCTTATTTGAATCTCCTCTTCAACCCTAGCCAATCTTTTCAACTAAAATCTTGAGGATGAGCCTAGGGGGAGTTGCAAAAGCTTCATCCACAATTTTTTCCGTGAGAATGGAGCTTTGGAGCTCAATTGAAAGTGGGTTTTATAACTTGAACCCTTGATTTTTTTATTGCATTCAATTCCTTAGCAAATAATTATCATATCTACATTCACGATTATTGATTTGGTTGATTCATGCAATCTCCATGGAAATCACAGCAGATTTTGTGAGTTTAGAGCTTGATGATGATGACATAATCATAAGCACACACCTCCCCAAATATCTAGGCCAAACAGTTTCAATTAAAATGTTCAAACAATTTCACATGCCATTTGGGAGCAAACAGTTTCAAAACTGTTTAGGGGCAAACAGTTTCACAAACCGTTTAAGGGCAACCGGTTTCAAAACCGTTTGAGGGAATTGACCATCGTTGATTGTTTGGAGAATTGTTGAAAATTTTTATGGTTAATGACTCATTAAATATAATTGACTAGTTTCAATTGGTTCATGAGTTGAAGGAGAATCAATCACCAAACCCTAATCGGGTTAAGTGTTGATTTCTAAATTGGTTAAGCTAGAACTTTGGGGGGATTGACCCAAACGGTTTCAAAACCATTTGGGAATCACCCAAACAGTCTCAAGACCGTTTGAGGGTCACCCAAGACCGTTTGGAGATCTAGGGTTGAGTATGGTTGGGTATTTGAAGATCCAAAGATACCAAACTGATTTGCAATGAAATGCTGATTTAATGATCAATCCAATGACTCAAACCCTAATTGCATGTCATGGATTTTGATGTTATGATGGGAAAACGGTCTCAAGATCGTTTGGAGGTCATCCAAACGACCTCAAGTCCGTTTGAGGTCAGGTCATGTCCAAATTGGATGGTGATCCAATGATTTCAAGGCAATTAGTTTCACAATGATTAACATTGTCGTTCATTGGTTCAATCCCTAATCCAATGGATTCAAAACCCTAATTGATGCTTACTTGAGGGTTACATCAGTTGAAGGATGACCTATTAAGCTCAATTTAAGTAAGGTGTTAGGTTCAATTGATGAGTAATTCCATAGATTCATTTGATGAGGGAGTTAACCTTGGAAACCCTAAACCGATTGGAATGGTTGAGACCATCTTTGGTCCATTCAGTTTTGAGGAGGTTTGGACCAAACGGTCTCAAGACCGTTTGGGACCAAATGGTCTGAAGACCGTTTGGGACCAAATGGTCTCAAGACCATTTGGAACCAAATGGTCTCAAGACCGTTTGGGACCAAACGATCCCAAACCATTTGAGGTCCAATCGATCTCATGAGTGCTTTAGCAAATGGTTACAAGTACTTACTTTAGCAAACAGTTTCAAGTACTTGCTTTGGCAAACAGTTTCAAGTACCACCTTTACCAAACGGTTTCAAACCCCTAGACCAAGACCGTTTGAGGTCTATTTGGTCAAGACCGTTTGAGGTCTAAGTGACCAAGACTGAATGAGAAGTAATTAACCAAAACAGTAGGGACAACTAAGGTGATTAAAGGCCAATTGTTTAATTGAACAATTACATGATGTGAACCAAGGGTGATTATAATAATTGTATCCTTAATGAGATAGGGTGATTAGTACCCTTTGGATAATTAATCTCTATTCATCGTGAAAGTAATGACACAATGGATTAAGTGTCAATCCTTCATTCAAGCTAGGTTGACTTAGTCTAATTAAGTATGAAGTAGTATCATCTTATAGAGGATGAGAGAGAGGACTTCCTACATGAATGATAATCATGTAATGTATAAGCCTCAACACTTTCAATATGAATAATTAAGCAATTAGGGTATGATCCTTAATAAAGAGATCATGAAACCCTAATCAAGGAGGTTGTTCAGCCCTAACCTAAATCTAGGGCAATATCAAATGTAACCCAAATCAAGGGTAATGTTGTGACTCTAATGTGGTTGATAATATGGGGAATTTAGATTCAGGGTAACTTCATTAGAAATCCTTCTTAAGGGTGAATCTATGAGAAACACTAATTGAGGCTAATGTTATAAGAAACCCTAATTAAGGTTGATGATATGAGTAACCCTAATCTAGGGAAATGTGATGTAAATAGTAAACCCTAATTGTGGGTTATGGAATGAGAAACCCTGATCTAGAGTAATGCCATATGAAACTCTAAATAAGAATGATGTTATATGGAACCCTGATGCAATGATGCCATGTGATGATACCATGATATGTGAAACCCTGATGATGGTATAATAACCAATATACTAAAATGGGGTGTAGCTAATATAATCAAATATGATGAGAATGTTATAACCATGTGGGGTAATATTGATGAACCATATGGATGATAATGTGGTTATTCTAATGAATAAGGGTCTAAGAGACAAGATGATGCCTAGATCCTTATATATTCAACTCTATACATGTGTAACAACCCTTTACATATTACAAAGATGAGAACAAGAAACTCTTAGGAGTGATGTATGCAATACTATATAATGGAGTGAATAACATTCTATGAGTTGAAATACCTAATGTGGTTGATAATGATTTATTATATATCAACAATGCCTAACAATTAGATAAGTCCATATCCTTAAAGATAGCTGGACAATTCTAATGTGTAACCTATGCATTGTATGATGAAAGTGACAAGTTAGTGGATAAGGTATTAAGAGGGATATACCTTAATACAAGGTTAGTTGATTAACTTAAGTAAGAAGGAAATGAGAAGAAATTGATACATCATGACATGATAGATATCACATTTAGCATTTCAGGGTAGACATACCTTGATGAACCTCTAATCCAATATTCTTGGATAAGAAACACATGAAGGGTGTGGTATGCAATTGTTACAGTAAAGATGTAATGAACTCAATGTACTTTGATAAATGTTGACTAATTATATACCTTGAGAATGGGGTAAGCCAAATCAATGAGTATGATGTAGTCTTACCATGACAAGGATGATAAATGAACTCATACCTTGAATTGATGATCATTAATGATATATGATGAGAATGGTGATCATAAACAAATACTTATGATGTCTTTGAATGCTCTTAGAGGTGTGGAGCAATATATTAGGGTTGAACTAATAATGTGAGCATGAAACCCTAATTAATGTAAGATGGGAAACCCTAACCCTAATTTTGAGTAAAGGGAATGAAAAGCCCTATTTGATAGATAACCCTAATCCTGATAAAGGATGGAGGTGTTACTATTGTTTCATATGATGTGATAGATGATTTACATGACTATTACCATGTATATTAATCATGTAGACATTATGAGATGATGAACATAGCCATATTTGAGCTATGACATTCATATAATAAAAATGTTGAACGACCTTATGTGCCTAATGTTGTTGTTGCTTATTAAAAGTAACAAAATGTGTATGGACCTTATGAGTTCCATGAATAAGTTGTTTCCTAGAGAAAGGTGATAAAACACTTAATAGGCCTTGTGAGCCATGTGAGATACTTGTATGACAAGTATTATGTATACCTCGATCTGAGGACTTGGAAATAATAGTTACCTAATAAGTGGTAATAGTGATTAGTAATGAATTGAGGGTATGAATACCCAGTTTTGATAAGTAAGATAATGATGTTGCTGTGAGATGTGAACTTCCAAGCAATGAGATATGGGATTAAGATCCCAATGCATTATAAGTTCTGGTAAAGCTATAGATAAGAGCTTACATGTTTCTTTGTAGCAATTGTCATAATAATTCTTGTTTGACAACTTGACTGATGCTAAAAGAATATGCTAATGTATTTAATTAATCAAGTGAAATCATATCATGTAGAGCCCTGACCATAGATCCATCATTATCAGCAATAGGTGATGGTGAAACGGGTGCTCCACGGCAAAACCTGGAACACATATTTTGAATATGTGGGGGCAATGGGAGAATGTATCCTGACGTCCTAATGAGGGAAATGAGGAATGGTAAACATTAAACCTCTCAATCCTTCATTACTTGTACCGGGATGGATGTATCACGAATCTCCCGAAGATTGGGACAGATGCAGTACACGTCTCCCAATAATGTTAATGCCGGATCGATGGAGATAAACATGAAATCTCACGATTGCGAAGAGAGTACAGAACACCACTGTAACTCTAATAGAGAAGTTTCTAGTATACCCTAGAAAGCTATATAACAGAGACACAAGATGTCCTACGTGTGATCTTGAGCTGACCGAGATGTGGGAGGTCTTGGTAGCCGACTCTACCATTGACCTGGTATGGTACCGATTTCGATTTAGCAGTGGTCGGTTGGAGTATGAGCGGTATACCTCATCTCCTCAGGGCATAAGTGTGACTGTAAAATGTAATCAGCCGTACAACATGTTTACTTAAGGATTGAATACAGAAACTCATTGGCTGATGTTGCATTTCTTTTATGCATCTCAAGTTTTTAAATGTCTTTTATATCTCTTTTTATTCATTTCAAATAGATGGATGAAATTATGAATCTACCATGAGTAGATACAATGTTCTCCTTAGGAACGGAGATTATCTTATTCTATTCATATAATGAATAATGCTACTGTTAATATGTAAGAACTCCTGTTCAGTTTTTATATAATAATCTGCAATAATAATGTTTTGGCGGATCTCCCGCTGGGATAATTTACAATTGTCTCACCCCCGTGCGATCCAAAATTTGTAGGTGAATGCGGACAAAGAAGCGGTTACTCTTTTGCAAGAAAAGAAGAGCAACAACCTGGACAACAGTGAGATTCTCAGGTGGAGGCACTGATTGTCAAGTCATATAGTTAGAAATTCCTATGTTTCGTCTCTATACTCTCAGGTCCTCGAAGTTTATAGCTAGTGTTTTTAATGAATCGACTTGAGTTTTTGGCTTGATGCCTTGAGGATTTATGTTGTCTGTCCATAATGTTATAGAACAACTGATGTTGTAATTCTCGAGAAGAGATAGTACAAGACATGTACTTTGAAACTGGATGTAAATTTTATACTATGGTTCTTGTTGTAAAAGATTTCATATGATTGAATCTCTTTGCAAAAAGTTTTAATTTTTAGTGATTTTCAGTAATCTGCTGCAAAAGATTTGCTTCTGCTTAGTTAATGTTGTGTTTTGTAAGTTGGATGCCACAGATATGTTAAGTGAACCCTTTGTTGATATTGTGACCAATATGCACCTCTACCCAAGATGATGATGGTGGGCAATATGGTGGTTGGCCAACATGAAACCCTAACCTTAGTATCTTAGTCGACATAGAGCTCCAACCCTAGCTTGGGAGATGGGGTTGCCTTGGGCGACATGGATGCTCTACTCTAGTTGCATGACAAGCTCTTAGGGTTGAGCCCTTGGATAGTATCATGGGAGATATGGTGGTAATGCCTTTGGTGATAGGTACCATTGATAGTGTAGCGAAATCGATAGGTTGTTCCTTGGTGTAGGCGATAGCCCTAGAAGTAGTGTCTTGGGCGATAGGGATGCCCTAACCCTAACTTAAGGTGATATGATTGCTTTGGCCGATGGCATGGTCCTAACCCTACAGTGCCCAGCATGTTGTCTTGGGCATTGAGATGCCTTGGCCGATAGGCTAGATCTAACCCTAGTTTCCTGATATAGCATCCTGGACGTCATGAAGTTTTGAGTGTTGGTGGTTGCGCTAACCCTAGCTGACCGATAGGGGTGCCTTTGTGGTAATGATCCCTTGGGCGATATGATGGGTGCCCAAGATGGTGCTCCAAGAATGACAAAGAATGTGAGGATGGGCATTATGAATGGTCCCTTGATATGCTTCTTGATATCATCAACCCTAGAACATTATGAGTGTGTATGTGTACATATCTTGGATGACATCAGGGTTAAGTGCATGGCCGATACCCTCACAAGGAGATATGTTACTTTGGTTGGTATGCCTTGCCCGATACATGATCTCTCTTGGTTGGTTACCCGACATGTGTGTGCTTGATAGCTTGGATGGTCCTGGGGTTGAAGGTTTGGTCGATACATGTGGTGAGTTTGGACAGTATAAGGTCTTGGACGATATAAGTTGAGGGCTGGACGATATAGTACCTTGACCATTATAGGGTCCCAAACCCTAGTTGGACGATAGGCTACATTGGGCACCATGGCACTATTTGATGGATGGTAGTAGTGTACCTTGGGCGATATGAGAGAACCTTAGACATCATGATGTGCTGATAAAGTGTGTGCTTGTTGGGCGATATGATGATGGTAGTTGTCTGACATGTAACCCTAACCCTAATGGGCGATAGGGTCTCTTCTGTTAGGACTGGTTGTGCTACCTGACACATCTTTGATTTTGATGCCCGATATCCTTGGACACACGATATCACATTGCAATTGGGTGCATGATATACCCTGCATATAGATGAATGACACAACTTCTAGACCTAGTTGCACGATACACCCCTTGCTCCTTGGTTGCACGACACAACTTTTGGATCAAGTGGCACGACACACATTAGGTCTGGTTTCCTAATATCCCTTGTGCATGGATGTACATCATGGTTGGTCGATATGTGTGGCTAAGTGCCCTAGCCGGTAGGCTTCTGGTGAGGGAGGTAATCCTACCTGATACCCCTTTGGGTGAGGGATGCGCTTCCCACCACACCTATAGTTAGGGTAGGCAATATCTTTGGTAAGGGTTGCACCTAGCTCGGAAAACCTAGTTTTGGTGAGTCGTTATCTTGTAATTGCATCTCTGTTGATGATGCACTATGAATGATAGGTTGTAACCAATGATATGTTTGATACCTAAAGTTGGTGCTAAGTGAGATGATTAGATACATGATTATGCTCATAAGATATAGGGCATAGTGGATGCTCATGGTTTGATAATAATAATGTAATTTGTCTACTGATACAACTTGTGATTCATGTAACTATGATCATGGATGTTGATCCAGTCATGTACCTTCAACCCTAATAGCATGATAATCATAAAGATCTCCGTTTTGTGATTCAATTATCTCTCTTTATATGCATACTAACCATGTAGGTGTATCAAATGAATTCATAGCCAGGTAAGAGCTATATGTGTTTTGAATAACATTGAATGATGATAATCCTTGTTGATGAGATAACATGTATCCCCAGTATGATGTGAAAGGTCTATTGACCTGATAAAGGCTGGGTGCCTAGTTGAGGTGTTATCCTTTGATGTTGAGATAAGGGATTGCTATTCCATGGTGATGATGTAAGCCTTGAGAGGAAGTGGCATTCTGTTATGATGTTGAGATAAGGGATTGCTATCCCATGGTGATGATGTAAACCTTGAGAGGCAGTGGCATTCTGTGATGATGTTGAGATAAGGGATTGCTATGCCATGGTGATGATGTAAGCCTTGAGAGGCAGTGGCATTCTGTGATGAGGGATTGAGATCCCATGGTAATAATGAAACTCAATGTTGTTATGTTTTACAACTTGGTTGCCTCAACAATCCACTTAAAATATACTAATTAATTACAGTGGAACATATCATGTAGTTTGCCCTGGCCATAGATCCATCATCGTCGGTAGATGGTGATGGTGAAACAAGCTTATCCTATGGGATTACCTGGAGCACATATTGTTGAATATGCATGGTTTATCCTAGACGAAAGTAGGAGGATATGAGTACAACTGCGGTTGTATATAGATCATTGTGAACAAGCCAATGTCTTAGTGATTATAGAGCATGGTGAACAGGCCCATGGCTCAGTATTATAGAAGGGTAGCTTGCGGAGATGACCCTGTGGCTGAGGCCACTCAAGAAAGAGACTACAATCTTGCTTTAGTTTTCGTGCACTAACCATGAAGAGGTGATGTCATGGAGTCTGGATCTCCCAATGACCTTTTATGACACGGATTTTGGGCTTCGCAGCCGAAGGTTGGATTTGAGCGGCACGACTCATTTCCTCAGGGCATAATAAATTGTAATCCAGCCGTATAGAATATATTTCTTAAGGAAAAACACAGAACATTGGTTGAGGCCTTGCTTGTATAATTGCTCTAGTTATATCCTGCAAGTTATTTGTACACTTTTCATATCTTGTGATAAATTCTTATAAATATTATCTTGTCAATCATGTCCCATAAAGAATGCCTGTTATATGCCTCTTGGATATTTTGGTAAGATTTTTAATAAAGTTAGCTTTACTCAGTATGTTACTCCTATAATCTTCTTATACCAGTTATTTGGGATCATAATAAAGTTGGTAGAGGGTTATGTTTCTCACTGGGATTATGTGTCTCACCCCGGTGGTGAATAACATTTTTTAGGTGGGCGTGCCTGGTGATATGAAGATCATGTGGCTACAGATAATATGCAGATGTATCATACCCAGTGGAATAGATAATGTCTAGCAGTAGAGTCCTATGTGTCATCCCTGTACACTCAGGTCTTGGGGAATCTTTTCGATGTTTCTTGTATTGCGATCGATGTACAATTTTTGGTTTATGTATCTTGATGTAAATCAATATGTGGAACAGTTATTTCAAGTAATGAGATGATGGGAAATTATATTGTAGCACCTTGGAAATATGCTATGAAAAGAAAAGTGTTGGCTCAAATATTATATGTCTCATCTTGTGGTGCTCATTGTAAATCAGTTTTAATTTCCCATGATTTTCAGTAATCCATTGGTTAGCACATAATCTTTTTTTGTTGAGGATGGAGTGTTTCAAGTGTTTGGTATCATAGCTCTAGGTTCACCAAGTCTACATGGACACTAGGACTATGATTAGGATGGTGTCTAAGGTTGGAATGTGACATAAAATATGGTGCATACTACCTAATCTTAGTAATTGGATGCCCTTGCCAAGTATTCAAATTTTGAAGACATAGGTAAGTGTGGAGCCTAAGACTGTTTCCTCCTTGATTACTCTGATCAAGTAGTCATTCGGGAGCAATCTAAAGAGCATAGAAAATCAGGAATATGATGTTAATACCTTCATCTTATTACAAAGGGAGTAAATAAATGCACCATAACTCTTTGAAACCTGGATGCTTGGTAATCCAAAGAGGAAGTAATGGTTCTATGAAACCTAAAATCCATATAAGAATATGATGAGATAAGTTCTTGAAACCATAATCTTAAGAGATACATCAAGTAAAAGATAGATTAATCTGTGATAACAAGGAGAGTTAAAACATAAAACTTACTCAAGATAAAGAAAATGCTTGAAAGAAAGCAAAATATTGGAATAAAGAGAAGAACAAGTAATGAATAAATAAGATGGAACCTGAGATAATTTCATACCAACCAATGAATGTAAGAAAAAATGAGAGAGTATAAAGTGCAAATTCGTGATAAGAAAAAGGGAACAAGTGAGATGATCCTTGTTCAATAAAGAATATGTGAAGAATAACAATATTTTTCACAAAAAGGAAACAAAAATTTGATATAAGCAGGAAATAATCTTGATTACGATGAAATGACGACAAGAGAAAAAGGATAATAGCACGTAATGGTCTTGATGCTCCCTCTGAGTGCAAGGAAACTAAGAAGAAATAGGATAAAACCAGATGGAACAAGGTTTAACGATGCACAAACAGTTGAAAGCTCATGTAAGGATAAAAAGAAAGCGATAATATCCTCCCCTTTGATATGAAACCATAGGTGTTGTTGGGGTGTTTGGAGGAGTTTGTTCCTTCCTTCCGAGGGAGTGGAAGTCAAGTGGACCCTGTGTCACTTGATATGTGTACTTTTGGAGTAATCTCTGGTTGGATACTTTTAAAAGTATCAGTTGATCTTGGACTTTAGCTTCCCAGATAGAGATATTTGTGATAGATGATGATGGTAGGATCCTCTTGACATGTTTTGAAATAGTGGCAATGGTAGAATATGAAGAAGAGATCAGAAGTGATGTGTTTTGACTCAAGAGATGGATACCAAGGTAAGGAAAACTAGTATATGAGAAGTGCCAAGAGTATGAGAACATGAGAACATGCCTTCTGGTAAAGGGTTGATAATCAAGATGCCTAGATCGTGAAGGTATGGTGGTGAACCATCTTGATAACTCATCCTTGATCTTGAACCAACAAGCTTGAATCTTGTTTTGGAGTCTGGATCTATCTGGTAACGCTCGAGGCAGCAGTTCAGCAACATAGAGGAACGTTGATAAGGATAAGCAAGTGAGGACCGGATGGTTTGACCAGGAAGTAGAGGGAAATAGAAAACATATAGATCTCATGGCATGGTCTGGCCAGAAATGGTGAGATGACCAGGATATGCTGGCAGGTCAGATGGAGTTAATCCCTTCTACTTTTGTTGATCCAATTTAGGATATACCCTCCTCTGAATGCTTATAGCGTGTTTGGCAGATGCTTCCAGAGAGGTTGGCTTTGGTTTGACCTGGCTAAGTGCCTATAGTATGGATGTCACTTTTTAGGGGTTTATGCTCCACATAAACATGACATTGGAAGGTATGCACCCAAGGAAAGAAACTGAGGATAGGTTGTCTTGGGAAAAGTCCATCAAGTTAAGCCTGATTCCTTGGAATACTCCCAGCTAAGTCTCGACTAAAGGAAGATCCGGGCAGGATGTGTATCGAATAGAGATGGATGAATGAGGTTTGTAAATCCTATCTAGATCAGCTGAGATAGTGCATATTTGTCACCCTCTGAGTTGGTACTTGTTGTACATTTGGGAGTTGACAGGAAGACATGGCAGGAAACCAGGATGATGTGGTTGTTGTTAACCAAGATGCTTGGTTCCTTGGATGTTCGATAACTCCTTTTGTGTTAAGCCTTAAGCAGTACATAGTAGTGACTTATGCATCCTATCATGTGCATAAATCTATTTTATAGAGTAGGTATCTTGTGAAAACCCCTTCTTAGAAAGATCTTCCTTGGACTAAGGCATCCTTTGTGGAAGGAGAAGAAATAGTTGGAACATATATAGTAGAAGGATAGTGATAGAGCTATGCGAAGCTTAAGTGTCAAGCATGTGAGATCATAATAGCGTAGTATAAATGTAATGATGAATGTGATATATCAGTAAAGGAAGTAATACTTGAGTGATTAGAGTTGCGTGTGATGTTCTAATATCTAAGAGTGTTACCAGACAAAGGATGGTAAGACGGAGGATTGAGTCTATAACCAGTACAAGGAAACCCTGTGTTGGCTCTGGAGGAAGATCCAATATGTTAGTCATGGATATGTGACACCTAGAAGCTTTGTGGAGATGTATGATGCGACATGTAAGTAACACCTTTCTTCTTTCCGCTTGGGATTTCGGGGATGAAATCCTTGTTAGGGGTTTATGACTTGTAAGGACCCTGACCCAAGTTTTGGGCTAACCCTCTTTTCTTTGCTTATGAAAGGGGCTTATAACCTTAATATAATCTCTTAAGATGTTTTGATATAATGTGACAAGCTCATGTTTCCAGTTTGGTCCCATTTGAATGTTGTTTGAGCAATGTTTTCTTGTTTTGGACCAAAGTGAAATTTACCCAAAGTAAGGGGTTATATTGCAATATGTCACATGTAGATCATTCCTTTAGTTCTATAGCATCATTACAAAGAGAATGATGAGGTGGGGCACCTTGGGGAGGACCTATCTTCCAAGTTTGAGCTTAGTTGGATGATGTTTGTGCCCTATGTGCTAGTTTTGGTGCAAATTGCAAATTACCCAAAGTGGAGGGGTCAATATGAAATTTATCAGCTCTAGAGTCACCTCCCTTCTATTTGGCATCATCTAGAACATGGATGGAAATCGGGGAGCCTTTTTTGGTAGATAATTGAGGTGTAACATCTTTATATGGTCTTTATATCACATATGTGACACACATGCTACCTTGTCTTTTAGTGTATTGGGTAGAAGCTTGAGAGTTTGTCGCCCATGAGGGTGTGTCGCCCATGGGAGGTACCCAGATCCACGATACACATCCTAGAGTGTATCACCAGGCCGTGCATGTGTAGCTTGGGTGGAAACAAGTGGCGTTAAGTGCATGAGCAAGTGACATCTTGGGTTATGTGGTTATCACACCTCTCCTTTTCTACCTCTCTCTTCCTTGGTGTATATAGCCCCCTTCCTCCTTAACCAAGTGCTCCTTTTAAGCCACCTTCTTTCCCCTTCCTATATGGGATGAGAATGGGAGCTTGGGAGCTCAAGGAAACTCCCATGGAGCTTGGGAGGGTGAGCTCTTTGGCCATGGAGACTCCTTGCTCAAGATCCGACCTTAGTGAGTCATGCTTCCTTTCTAGCTTTTCGTTGTGCCTTCTTCTTCATCTATTTCTCCTTATCTCGGCCATGGATGGGTCCTTGATGTGAGTAGGCAAGGCCGTCATTATCTCCCCCTCTTTTCTTCTTCTTGAGCTATACATAACCATGGTATCTTCTTCTTCTTCTTCTTCTTCTGTTCCTTGAGGTGATGATGATGGAGCCGAAGACAATATTAGAGCTTCAGATGGATGGTTTCCATGGAGAGGAACATGTGTTTTCTGCTTGGATTAGGAAGCTTTATTCCTTTCATGGAGATCCTCTTAAGGCGGGTTTCACAACTCTTAACCATCTCTATTATGTTCACTCTCCATATGTGCATGTGATGATTCTTGTCTTTAAATTGATACCCTTCTCCATGATAGCCTTGCATGTGGAACTTGAGATCTATTTTAATGGAAATGGTCACGTTTTAATACTGTCCTTATCTTGTTTTTCTTGCGTTAGATGGTAACGGGTGGCTAGAGGTTGAAGATGACTTGCCCGATAGGATGCTTTACCCGATATGGGGGCTTGCCCGATACTATGCTTGCCCGACATAATACCTTGCTCAATAGGTTATACTTTAGTTGATGGTCTATGGAAATACCCCTTTCTATCCTTTGGACTTGAAGGGTTAGCCTATGGCCTAGATGTTTGGGGCGATATGATGTGGTGACCTATATCTCTTTCCTACCCTAGGGTTGGGGTTTGGACGTTATGGATGGTGGCTCCTTCAAGTTGTTGTACGATACCCTCTTCTAGAGTTGAGCCTTGGGTGATATGCTAAGTGAACCCTTTTTTGACCTTGTGACCGATATTCACCTCTACCCAAGATGATGATGGTGGGCAATATGGTGGTTGGATGACATGAAACCCTAACCTTAGTGTCTTGGCCGACATAGAGCTCCAACCCTAGCTTGGGCGATGGGGTTGCCTTGGGTGACATGGATGCTCTACTCTAGTTTCACGACAAGATCTTGGCATTGAGCCCTTGGATAGTATCATGGGCAATATGGTGGTAATGCCTTTGGTGATAGGTATCATTGATAGTGTAGGGAAACTGATAGGTTGTTCCTTGGTGTAGGCGATAGCCCTAGAAGTAGTGTCTTGGGTGATAAGGATGCCCTAACCCTAACTTCAGGCGATATGATTGATTTGGCCGATGCGATGGTCCTAACCCTAGAGTGCCTGACATGTTGTCATGGGTATTGATATGCCTTGGCCAATAGGCTATATCTAACCCTAGTTTCCCGATATAGCATCCTAGACGTCATGGAGTTTTGAGTGTTGGGGGTTGCTCTAACCTTAGCTGACCGATAGGGGTGCCTTTGTGGTAATGATCCCTTGGGCAATATGCTGGGTGCCCAAGATGGTGCTCCATGAATGACAAAGGATGTGAGTATGGGCGTTATGAACGGTCCCTTGATATGCTACCCGATATCATCAACCCTAGAACATTATGAGTGTGCATGTGTGCATAGCTTGGGTGACATCAGGGTTAAGTGCATGGCCGATACCCCCATAAGGAGATATGTTACTTTAGCCAGTATGCCTTGCCCGATACATGCTCTAGCTTGGTTGGTTACCCGACATGTGTATGTGCTTGATAGCTTGGATGGTCCTAGGGTTGAAGATTTGGCCGATACATGTGGTGCATTTGGACAGCATAAGGTCTTGGACGATATAAGTTGAGGGCTAGACGATATAGTACCTTGACCATTATAGGGTCCCAAACCCTAATGATAGGCTACCTTGGGTGCCATGGCAACATTTGATGGATGGTAGTAGTGTACCTTGGGCAGTATGAGAGATCCTTAGACATCATGGTGTGTTGATCAACGGTGTGCTTGTTGGGCGATATGATGATGCTTTGTGTCCGACATGAAACCCTAACCCTAATGGGTGATATGATGATGGTGGACAATATAAGGTCTTAGATGATATAAGTTGAGGGCTGGATGATATAGTACCTTTAACATTATAGGGTCCTAAACCCTAGTTGGACGATAGGCTACCTTGGGCGCCATGGCAATGTTTTATGGATGGTAGTAGTATACCTTGGGTAGTATGAGAGATCCTTGGACATCATAATTTACTGATCAAGTGTGTTCTTATTGGGTGATATAATGATGGTGGGTGTCCGAAATGAAACCCTAACCCTAATGGGAGATAGGGTCTTGGCTATTAGGACTGGTTGTGCTACCCGACACATCTTTTCCTTCGATGCCTGATATCCTTAGATGCCTGATATCACGTTGTACTTGGGTGCACGATATACCCTGCACATAGATGAACAAAACATCTTCTAGAACTAGTTGCATGATACACCCCTTGCTCCTTGGTTGCACGACACAACTTTTGGATCAGGTGGCACGACACACATCATGTCTGGTTTCCTGATATCCCTTATGCATGGATGCACCCCATAGTTGGCCGATATGTATGGCTAAGTGCCCTAGCCGATAGGCTTCTGATGAGGGAGGTAATCCTTCCCGATACCCCTTTGGGTGAGGTATGCTTTGCCCACCACACCTATAGTAAGGGTAGGCGGTATCTTTGGTAAGGGTTGCACCTAGCTCAGAAACCCTAGTTTTGGTGAGTCGTTATCTTATAACTACACCGCTGTTGATGATGTGTTATGAATGATAGGTTGTAACCAATGATATGTTTGATACCTAAAGTTGGTGCTAAGTGAGATGATTAGATACATGATTATTCTCATAAGATATAGGGCATAGTGGATGCTCATGGTTTGATGATAATAATAATGTAATTTGTCTATAGATACAGCTTGTGCTTCATGTAACTATGATAATGGATGTTGATCCAATCATGTACCTTCAACCCTAATACCATGATAATCATAAATATCTATGTTTGATGATTCATTTGTTTCTCTTGATATGCATACTAACCATGCAGGTGTATCAAATGAATTCATATCTAGGTAAGAGCTATGAGGTATATGTGTTTTGAATAACATTGAACGATGATAATCCTTGTTGATGAGATAACATGTATCCCCATTATGATGTGAAAGGTCTGTTGACCTGATAAAGGCTGGGTGCCTAGTTTAGGTGTTATCCTTTGATGTTGAGATAAGGGATTGCTATCCCATGGTGATGATGTAAGCCTTGAGAGGAAGTGGCATTCTGTGATGATGTTGAGATAAGGGATTGATATCCCATGGTGAAGATGTAAGCCTTGAGAGGCAATGGTATTCTGTGATGATGTTGAGATAAGGGATTGCTATCCCATGGTGATGATGTAAGCCTTGAGAGGTAGTGGCATTCTATGATGAGGGATTGAGATCCCATGGTAATAATGCAACTCAATGCTGTTATGTTTTACAACTTGGTTGCCTCAACAATCCACTTAAAATATACTAATTAATTACATTGGAACATATCA
Source organism: Alisma plantago-aquatica (assembly GCA_963693085.1). Taxonomy (NCBI): domain Eukaryota; kingdom Viridiplantae; phylum Streptophyta; class Magnoliopsida; order Alismatales; family Alismataceae; genus Alisma; species Alisma plantago-aquatica. Next base: position 1,546,831,283 of record OY856409.1, read on the forward strand.
TGTAGTTTGCCCTAGCCATAGATCCATCATCGTCGGTAGCTAGTGATGGTGAAACAGGTTTATCTTGTGGGATTATCTAGAGCGCATATTGTTGAATATGCGGGGTTTCTCCTAGCCAAAAGTAGGAGGATTTGAGTACAACGGCAGTTGTGTATAGAGCATGGTGAACATGCCCATGGCTCAGTGATTATAGAGCATGCTGAACAGGCCCATGGCTCAATATTATAGAAGGGTAGCCTGCGGAACTGACCCTGTGGCTGAGGCCACTCAAGCAAGAGATTGTGGTCCTGCTTTGGTTTTGGTGCACTAACCATGAAGTGGTGAGTTCATGGAGTCCGACTCTCCCAATGACCTTGTATGGCACCGGTTTTGGGCTTCGCAGCCAAAGGTTGGATTTGAGCGGGACGACTCACTTCCTTAGGGCATAATAAATCATAATACAACTATATAGAATATATTGCTTAAGGAAAAACACAGAACATTGGTTGAGGCCTTACTTGTATAGTTGCTCTAGTTATATCTTGCAAGTTATTTGTACACTTTTCCTATCTTGTGATAAATTCTTATAAAGCTTATCTTGTCAATCATGTCCCATAAAGAATGTCTGTTATATGCCTCCCGGATATTTTGGTAAGATTGTTAATAAAGTTAGCTTTTCTCAATATGTTGCTCCTATAATATGCTTATACTAGTTATCTAGGAACATAATAAAGTAGGTAGAGGGTTATGTTTCTCGCTGGGACTGTGTGTCTCACCCCAGTGGTTAATAAAATTTTTTTAGGTGGACGTGCCTGGCGAGATGAAGATCATGTGGCTACGGATAATATGCAGAGGTATCATACCCAGTGGAATAGATAGTGTCTAGAAGTAGAGTAATACGTGTCATCCATGTACACTCAAGTCTTGGGGAGGCTTTTCGATGTTTCTTGTATTGTGATCGATGTACGGTTTTTAGTTTATGTATCTTGATGTAAATCAACATGTGGAACAATTATTTCATGTAAAGAGATGATGGGAAATTATGTTGTAGCACCTTGGAAATATTTTATGAAAAGAAAAGTGATGGCTCAAATATTATATGTCTCATCTTGTGGTGCTCATTGTAAATCAGTTTTAATTTCCCGTGCTTTTTGGTAATCCACTGGTTAGCATGTAATCGTGTTTTGTTGAGGATGGGTTGTTTCACCTAGCGTCTTTATGAACCTTATGAACTGTGTGTTCCAACCTTTCCTTGATTCCTTTATAATAGTGTTCATAGACGATATCTTGGTGTACTCCGATGACCTAGCCCAACACCGTGACCATCTGTGTAGAGTCCTTAATATCTTGAGAAAGCAGAAGTTTTATGAAAAGTTCTAAAAATGTGAGTTTTGGATAGACCAAGTCATGTTTCTTGGACACATCATCTCAGGAGGAACGATCGCTGTAGATCCAACCAAATTGTCGGTAGTTTGAGACTGGCCTACACCGAAGAACCCCTTCGGGATTTGTAGCTTCTTGGGGTTGGCCGGATACTATCTGCGCTTCATCAAGGATTTCTCGAAGACCGCCTTGCCTATGTGAGGCTCGTTTCCAGGATGTGAAGTTCGTCTGGTCTGATGTATGTGAGGCTCGTTTCCAGGAGCTAAATGAGAAGCTGACCACTACCAAAGTATTGACCCTACCTTCTGGCAATGAGGGTTTTGTGATATTCACTGAAACTTCCAAGATGGTACTTGGCTGTGTGTTGGAACAAGACCGGCATGTGGTTGCATATGCTTCTTGACAACTCAAGACCAACGAGGTGAATTACCTAAGACATGACTTAGAACTGGCTGCTATCATCCATGTGTTGAAGGTATGGTGACATTACCTATATGGTGCTACCTTCGAGATCCTCACTGACCATAAGAGTTTGAAGTATCTCCTGACACAGAGAGACTTGAACCTATGACATCGATGATGGATGGAGTACATGAAGGATTACGACTTCACCATTGCCCATCATACTGGTAACGCGAATGTCGTAGCTGATGCTTTGAGTCAGAAATAGCTCATGTGTGCAATTGTTTTGTCCAGTCAATGGAAGAGCTTAGAGGTGCTAGTGGAATGGACTCCAGAACCACTAGAGGATCGAGTCTGACTGGCCAACATCCATATTCAGTCAGAGTTGTTAGGTGAGATCGTGGCAGCATAGTTGGTCAGTGGGGAACTCGACAAGATGAAGGGCTTGATGAAGAAGTCACATACCCGTCTCTCAGTGGGAGTAGATGGAGGGATTAGATTTGAGAATCATATATGGGTTCCTGAGGATTCACTGCTAAGTGAATGTATCCTACAAGAGGCTCATGGTTCTAAGTACATGGTGCACCCGAGAACTACCAAGATGTTTAAAGACATGTAGAGGTATTTCTAGTGGCCAAGAATGAAGAGAGACATTGTGGCATATGTGGCCAACTGTCTTACATGCCAGATGGTGAAGGCTGAACACCAACGACCCGGTGGACTTTTACAATCGATACAGATTCCAGAGTGGAAATGGGAACATATCACCATGGATTTCGTGGAGGGTCTACCCCAGACCAAGAAAGGTCATGATGTGATATGGGTTGTGGTAGATCTCCTTACCAAGTCAGCGCACTTCCTTGCCCTAAAGACCACTGCCAAGGTGTCATATCTAGCTAAGCTGTATATTAGAGAAATAGTACATTTGCATGGCGTACCCAGTTCCATCATCTCTAATGGAGAGCCAAAGTTTACTTCCAAGTTGTGGAAGTAAGTTCAACAGGAACTTGGTACAAGGTTAAAGTTTAGTACCGCTTATCACCCCAGATGTATGGTCAGTTAGAGAGGACGATCCAGACATTAGAGGATCTGTTGAGAGCTTGTGTGCTCTATTGGGGTGGATTGTGGGAATAGTACTTACCTTTAGCCGAGTTTGCCTACAACAACAGCTACCAAGCCAATATCGGGATGCCTCCGTATGAAGCTCTTTATGGGAGACCGTGTCAGTCACCGCTTCACTGGGATTATGTCGATGAGAGGACTGTGTTGAGGTTAGATGAACTCCAAGTGTATGCTGATAAAGTGACTTTGATCAAGAAGAGGCTGAAGAGAGCCCATGATCGACAGAAGTGGTATGCTGATGCGAAGCAGACTGACATGCAGTTCACTGTGGGAGAGCATGTATTTCTAAAAATCTAACCACTCTGAGCTATAGACAATAACAGAGGAAAGTTGAGTCCCCGATACATGGGTCTGTTTGAGGTATTAGAATGGATTGGTGAAGCTTCATATCGTTTGGCATTACCCCCTCAGTATAGTATGATGCATGATGTGTTTCACGTGTCCAATCTGAAGTGATATGTGCAAGATCCGATCCATGTGTTGAGAATTGAGCCTATTCATCTTTAAGGGAAGCTGACCTATCCTAAGTCACCTTTGCGAATTCTAGATACCAAGGAGGAAGAACTCAGATGTAAGAATATAGAGATGGTAAAGATTCTTTGGAAGCACCATGGAGAGGATGAGGCCACATGGGAGCTGAAGACAGACATGGAAAAAGCATATCCTGACTTGTTTGTTTGATTGTTTAATTTTGAGGGAAAAATTCCTATAAGGAGGGGAGGATGTTATAACCTCATTTTTCCTAAACTATGTAATGAGATTTGTAAATCTCCTTTGTATGATAAATGAAATCAATGGTTGATTTATTTGTTTGTATTGGATGGATTTTGTTTACAATAACCTTGTTTGGTTGCTTAGTGGGCTTTATTGGCTATTGAGCCCAATTACAAGAAAAAGAAAGATAAAAGAAAAAGGAGTTTATATAATAAAAGGAATAAGTAAGAAAAAGAGAAAAGAATAAGGGAAAAAGTTAAAGGAATATTTCCCAAGATGGGATTTCATGCCTTTAGGGTTCTTTGAGGTCCAAGGAATCCAAGATGATAAGATAATGACAAAAGAAAGAGGAATTATCAATTAATTTGGTTTTATTAATGAATAACTTGCATATGAAGGAAACACCCTTTTCCTTTGGAATTTGGGTTTCAAATTTAGTACACCAATAGATAATGCCAAGAGAGAGTTTCCTCTAAAATTTGAGTGAAAAATAATACATGAGGAGAGAGATATGATTTGCACAAGATTCCATTGTTTAATACCCTTTTTCCTTCATTCGTAAGAAATTAGAAATAGGGGAGCCATTGCAGCCATTGGATACCCCGTGTGGTCCAGAGGATCACAGATCCAACGGTGACTGTACATCACCCACCTCGAGTCAGGGAAGGAAAAGGAGAGATCTCCCAATGTGATTTCCTCACATCTCATCTCACATGCCACAAATCCAAGACCATGAGGGTCTTTGGGAGGTGATTCCACACATGACCAACCCTATTCTTAGGGTGTATCAAGGGTTCTAGAGGAAACACCCAATTAGGCTGACAGACAAGCGGCGACAAGAGTAGGGGAACCCTAAAGGAGCCCTCAAATACTATAAATAGACCCTCCTCTCGATTCCTCACATCCTCGCAAACCCAGAAAGCTGCCTCACGAGTTCCAACTCTCTCTCACCCTCTTGATCGATCCCTCTCCGGTAAGAATTCAGTCCTCGGTGCCGTCATGGCTCGGGTGTCAGAAAAGGAAGAAGACGACGAGCATTGATTGTCCGATCGCGTTCCACCGTGATCTTGCGAAGAGATCCAACGGTCCCAGGCTCGGCCAGCTTATTTACCTCGTGAGTGGAGGCACGCGATGTGGAGCGTCGGATCCAAATGACGGACCAGGAGATCATCGGTCAAACAGCCGAGGAATTTTGGTAAATATCCCTCTCTGCTCGAATATTCCAGAAAAGTGCTTTTCCTTGTAAAATTCGTAGAAATTACGAGGAAGCTCTAATGACAAAACTTAATATATGAAAGTTGATTAGAAAAATACAAGGAACACAATAAAAATGGTTTGAGAACCTAATTTCGCTTCTATTTGAAAATGTATGTTAAGTTGATGGAAAATGTATTAAAATTTGGTTAGAAACCGTAATTGAGGTTAATGAATGAATCTATGAGGCATAATAAGTTAATTCGAATAGTATTAACTTGTGGAATGATAATGGTAGATTATAATCTGATTTTTATGAGAAATTGTATGAGTTAGGGTTATAATCCAAGAATGTAAGATAATGGATCTAAAACCCCTAATTTAGAGTAAAAGAAGAGAAAACTATGTTTAATTTGAAATATATGGAAAAGGTTGATAAATGTTGTTCCTAAGCCAACTAGGAGACATAGGATGTGAAACTTAGGGTTTATAAGTAGCTTTGTCTAATTCGGGTTTGTGGTACTAAAAGTAAAGGCAAAACCCTAATTGCAAGTGAAACCTTAAAAAGGGGTAGAAATCCTAAAGAGGACTAGAAATCCTAAGGAGCAAGTTGGTTTGGATAGATCTTGATAAAAGGAAATTGTATGTTTATTTCTAGATTCTTGTTGTGTACTTGCTTGCTTGATTGGATTTCTACTTGGTTGATTCTATCTCAAATTAGCAGTACATGTATGTGGTTATTTATGAGTAATCAATCTAGTTTCACAGCGTTTTCTCAAATGATTGATCAAATTGGATGCAACCTAAACTGTTGGATGTTCATTTATGCAAACCATTAAAGTCACTATGATTACCACAATTAATTATAGTAGTGCATTCTCGCACCGACATGCCACCCTGATGTATGATGCATGACCAAGCCCTAGAGGGAAGGTCAATTAGGTCAAACCCAAGAGGGAGGACCATTGGGCACCATGAGGGGTGACCCCAGGCAGCACACTCAGGATGGAGAGGGTGGCCTTATGTTTCTTGCATGACTATAGGGAACCATGAGAAGTGACCCTAGGCACCAAGCTAAGGATGGAGAAGGTGGCCTTATGTCTCTTGTAAAGGAAAAACCCTAGAGAGGGTATTCCAGGGTTAGGGCAAAAGTAGTGGAGAATGTCACATTGAAAATTAAATTTGGATTGTTAAATAACTTAATTGTGATATTTAGGTTGGTAGCAATATTTGTGAAATTTTGGTTGTCTACAAATACCGACATATTCATTTCTGCTGATCGATGTTTTATTTGTCGGCGTTTTAGGAACAATATGAAAAGGACAAATAGTAAAGTGATACATTGAGAATATATTAATTAAAGTACAAGGAGGATTAGTTAGAATAGACTCCAGTTGTGGATAGAAGTCTAGAAATCCAAGATTTTAAAAAGGTATGCAATGTTTTATTTTATTCCAAATTTTTAGTATAGTTTTGGTAGAATTTAGTAATTATTATTGATTATTTGTCGAACCATTGATCCAAAAAATTGGGATAATGGCTCTGACCTTTTGGTCTCCTGTAATTGGGGGTTATTGGGAGGTGGGGTCGTTACAATATACCTCCTCATGGGACATCCTAATCTAACTTATATAACTGTTTTGATATATAAATACTCACATACCATATTATCTGAAATCCAAGATAATGTTCAAATGGAAGCACCAATAAAATAATTAGACAATGATCAAATGGAAGCACCAATAAAATAAACACCCAGTTTTACAAAACTTACAATAATAGTTAGTGGACTTTGTCTGGAAAAATGAATGAGATTATTAGATCCTCAATTTTGTAAATTTATGTTCTAAGATTATGAATTCAATAGAAATGTATTGAGATTCACTTGACAATTAGAGTAATAATAGAATGATGATATTAATAGGATGATTTTAATTTAATTGAGATAATGAATTTAAGATCTAAAGTTAGAGTAAGTCTTCAATTTAATAAATTAGCAATGATCAAATGTGCCAATTGAGGTTGCAATTGAGATACTACAGTGGTTCAAGCCTACATTTCATAATGAACATTATATGGAACTTGTGGACCCCTTGGAATGGATCATGGGCCCTGAGATCCAATTCTGGCCCAATTCAACTAATTAGAATTTACATATGGGTCCTTTTTTTTGGAATATATCTAGAGATTAGCTGTTATTCATCCTGTTCTCTAGTACGGGCCAAATACGGTTAAGAGGAATGTTTACATCCTTAGATAGCCATGCTGGCTTGACAGAAAAGAAAGTGAAATTTACATATGGGTCCTTGAAATGTATAATGATGAATTTAGTAATTCCCTGGTCATAATAAATATATATTATATTTTTAGTTGAAAGATAAAGTAATTATGAGATCGTGGAAGAAAATCTAGAAGGTTCTAAGATGTTTTGTGGCCTAAGCATTTAATGAATTAATTATCTATCATTTCCTTGCAAACTGATGAATTGGATAATTAGTGAGAGAGTTAGAGATTTATTCATGCCTAATGATGGATAATATCTAAGGGGAGATAATCCCAAAATTTGGTATAAATAGGAGTTACTAAATGGATGAGATAATATTATGAGATTTTGGGGTTGTATCTAAAATAATAGATAAAAGAAAAAGGGACAAAGCCCCTTTGCACTTGGATCTAGAATCCTGCTATGAAGTTGTGACTAGAGGGTCCCCCCTTCCACCCAAACTCATCCACAAAACCCTGAAAACCCTGAGTCTCTTCTCCCTTAGCTATGACCTCTCTCTCCAGGTATCCTTCATCTCTCGAAACATCACCAAACTCCATGCATGTCTTGCCTCCAAGATAACAAATCCAATCATAGACAACACTTGGAATTATCACAAGTTTTTCTAGTAGATAATGGCATTATTTCCATGAGGGCTGAAGATGATTTCCATGGCCACAAGTTCTTCCACGAGCACCTATATAAAGCCACCTCATTCATGATTAGAATGACCAAAACTCCCTCTCACCACATCTATGTTGGTTTTGTAAGTCCAGAGTGCCAATCATGTGATGATTGCCATGTAAAACGGTTTGATTACTAATAGAAGGCAACTTCCAATTTATTATGTTTAATTCAATTATGAGATAATGATGTAACATTATAAATGTCTAGAGAGTCATATTACTCAAAAATGTATGTATTTAAGTTTATCCTTGTGGATGAGATCGTACGATGTTAAGAGTACATATATATGTTCTCATTATGTCTCTGATCGGTTGTTATTGTGGAAGGTTGATAGACAACAATAACACATAAGATCAGAGTGTGAGTTTGTTGATGACTAAATCTCATTAGTCATGATATGGCAATATCAAACCAAGCACACAGATACATGTTAAAGAATAGTGTATCAGACAGACCCATTGTAAGACTAACATATGGAAGTCATAGTCATGTCTCACAGTGATGGTAGTGGTTTTGGTTCTTAGAACTCAAATCACTGCACTCAACACATGTCGTTGGATACACTTTGACATCATCAAACACAGTGCTAAAATATGGGTTGTTATAATAGTGGTGATTAGATGACTTTAAGACATGGGGATTGACTGTGAGTGAAAGATATGTGATTTGTCCCTCCTACTGGAGTGTGATGTCATAGACCTCTTAATTATCAAGACTAAGAAATGCATGGCCATGCACATGTGAGTCAATATGTGATATTGAGCTTACATATATTTCAGACAGTCTGCTATTGGTTCAAGAAATAAGATTGAATAATAATGAGGGTGGTTGCTCCATGCCTCAGTTCAATCTGGACATCAGTGACAAAGGAACTATACAGACACTATAACACCATACACAGATTGTAGGTTGAAGTTGTTCCTCAACTTTCCATTTGGATAGCATTGATGAGCGACTAGTCACCACTCATTGCTTGTGATGTCATAAGTTGTTATGGACATTCACTGCCAAAGTAATATGGGACCTATAGGGTCACACACATATGTAATGACCCTGACCTTGGTCATGAGGTAACCCTATTCGTTTTTGCTAATAAAGTTTCTTATAACTTTAATATAATCCTCTAAGGAGTTTTGTTGTCATGTGACACACTTATGTTCCAAGTTTATTCCTGATTGAATGTTGTTTGAGCAATGTTCCTTTGTTTTGGACCAAAATGCAATTTTCCCAAGATAAGGGGTTATAGTGCATTATTTCATATGTTTAAAATGCTTCATGTGTTTTAGAATCATTATAGAGAGAATTATGCAAGGTGGTGGCCTGAGTAAAGCCTAAATGCCAAGTTTGAACTTGTTAGAATAATGCTAGTGCATTGTGCAGCAATTTTGGTACAAGTTGTAATTTACCCAAAATGTAGGGTTGATATGCAAATTACCACCTATAGAGTGTCCCTACTCCCTCCTAGTATCATTTATAGGAGAGTGAAATAATGAGGCACCATGTTTGAATCAATTATGAGTGATGGTAATCTTGGTGATGAAATGACACAGAAAAGGGTTGAATATGAAACCTTAACTTGAGTTGTATCAAGTTGAAAAGCTTATATATGAATGCCTATCAGCCAAGGAGCCATAGGAGGAGTCCCATATTGTTTTTTGGACTCTTGGAAAAGCCCATGACGTGCAAAGAACCTCAAGGAGGTGAGTTTTATCAGGTTAGAACTTCCTTAGAAAAGTTGTATCGGGTTGTGGATAAGGTGGTGATTTAGTTGATATATTTTATTCAAAGGGATAAGTAATGGACGAAAATTCATCCCTAGCTTATCCTCAACTGTTTTGCATGTCAAGATAAATGTTTATGCATGAATGTACATGTGTCATCCATGCATGGACACGTGGCACCTACTAGCTCAAATTGATGACACCTCATTTTCACACTTCTTCATGAACAACAAGTATATATACCCTTAGTTTTACCCCTTAGTGGAATTTTTCAAATATTACCACCCTCCTTCCATAAGGTATCATGCATATGGTCCTTGTATCGTGCAGGAGTAAAGAGGTATCATGCATAGGGCCTTGGATATCATCCATAGCAAGATCATATCGACCAAGTAAGGTGGTATCAACCATGAAGGGTGATATCACCCATAGTGAAGTGTTTTGATCATAAGTGAGTGGAATATCATTCACGTGAGTGGCATATCGTGCATGGGTGCTGGCATATCGTGCCAGAGTAGTAGGGTATCATGCAAAGGTGCTAAGGAGCAAGAAGGAGCTCATACTTAACCCTAAGGTGAGGCAATGATCATCTTGAACCTTGGATTGAAGCATGATTTTAGGGCTATGATCTTCCTTTCTTTTCTTCTTCACCAATTTCTTATCCATGGTGATTTATTGTATATGAAGGAGTTGTGAATGAGCATTGGACTTTTGATAAGTCATATTAAACCTTTGAAGAATGGAGCTTTGGAGCTTTTAAGTTGTTCTTAAGGCGGGTTATATAACTTGAACTCAACCATGTTATTATTCATCACCTAAATTGCTGTACTTAATGAACTACTTTTAATTCCGAAATTTTATGAAATAGTTGATGACATTGTAAGTTCTAGTAGTTGCTTAGACTTGTTTCCATTAAGTATAATATTTAGAAATAAGGTCTAGATCTTGAAGAAGATGGTATCACCTTATAAAGTGATATCGAGTTCAAGCACACAAGCAGGCACCTCTAACCCGATATGGTGATGCACCTACTTCACTAAAATGATATGGATATGATTTTATATTTTCTTGCACGATATGGTGGTGTAGTATACACCTCTTGCACTATATGAGGTCAAGAAAACACCTCAAAAATGATATTGGGTTAAGCACACACCTCTCTACCCGATATGGTGTGAAGCACACACACACCTCTCTGCCCGATATGGTGTGAAGCACACATACACCTGAAAAGTGATATGGATCAAGCATACACCTCTTTGCCCGATATGATGTGAAGCACACACACACCTCTTTGCCCAATATGTTGTGAAGCACACACACTCCTCTTTGCCCAATATGGTGTGATGCACGCACACCTCAAAAGTGATATGGAAGCACACATACACCTCAAACCCGATATGGAAGCATACATACACTTCAAGGGTGATATGTTAAGAACACATACACCTCAAACCCGAGATGGTAAACATACATACACCTTAAACTCGATATGGTAAGCACACATACACCTTTAAGGTGATATGGGCAGCAAGCATACATCTCATACCCGATATGGTGGAAGCACCTCAAAACCCATATGAAGGAAAGCACCTTAGATGCAATGTACTTGATGAAGTAACACATGAAGTGTCTTATATCAAGTCATACATTAAGAGGTATGGAGTTTAATGAATATTGATTAAGTAGGCTAATGTACCTTGAAGGAAAGGTTGAGCCAACTTAATAAAGTATGAAGTAATTAATATCCTAGTAAGGATAAGAGTGAAACTCATACTTTGTGTTTATAATCATTTAATGATAAATGATGAGAATAAATAAGTATGATTGAATACTTTTGATATTAATGTATGCTCCTAGATGTGTGGGGTAATGAATTAGGTTTTGGATTGATAATATGAACTTGAAACCCTATTCGGCTATAAAGGGAAACCCTAACCCTAATAGTTGTTTCCTAGTGAGAGGTGACAAGATGTTTAATGACCTTGTGAGCCATGTGAATAGTTGTTGCCTAGTGAAAGGTGACAAGATGTTTAATGGGCCTTGTGAGCCATGTGAATAGTTGTTTCCTAGTGAAAGGTGACAAGATGTTTAATGACCTTGTGAGCCATGCGAATAGTTGTTGCCCAGTGAAAGGTGACAAGATGTTTAATGGGCCTTGTGAGCCATGTGAATAGTTGTTGCCTAGTGAAAGGTGACAAGATGTTTAATGGGCCTTGTGAGCCATGTGGTTAGTTGTTGCCTAGTGAGGGGTGACAATATGCTTAATGGGCCTTGTGAGCCATGTGGTTAGTTGTTGCCTAGTGAGATGTGTCAAGATGTTTATAAAAGTGTCATGTAAAAAATGATAATGTTCAAATAAACTAGGAAATGGAAACTTAGTAACATAATAATAGTAATAAATGGATACAATAATAATAGTGAAATCTTAATCATACATGCTTTATGATTTAGCCAAATAAGGGCTATAGTGTTTTGAATATGCTTAAAGGAGATAAGGGGAATACATGTATTATATAAAGGATGTGAATAAATATGATGGCTTGGCCAAGGTAATGCCTAGTAAAGGTGATGTGGTATTCAGTGATGAGATGCACATGATTGGCATCGTCCAATACCTGGATTAGTTACATAGGATTGGCATAATCCAATACTTGGAATAATGTCACAGGATTGGCATAGTCCAATACCTAGAATAAAACTACAGGATTGGGATAACCCGATGCCTGGATGAAACACTCACAGGATTGGCATAATCCAATACCTAGAATAAAACTACAGGATTGGGATAACCCGATGCCTGGATGTAACACTCACATGATTGGCATAATCCAATACCTAGAATTAAACTACAGGATTGGGATAACCCGATTCCTGGATGCAACATTCACATGATTGGCATAATCCAATACCTAGAATAAAACTACAGGATTGGGATAACCCGATGCCTAGATGCAACACTCACAGGATTGGCATAATCCATTACCTGGAATAAAACTACATGATTGGGATAAATCGATTCCTGGATGCAACACTCACAGGATTGGCATAATACAATACCTGGAATAAAACTACAGGATTGGGACAACTCGATGCCTGGATGCAACACTCACATGATTGGCATAATCCAATACCTAGAATAAAACTACAGGATTGGGATAACCTGATGCCTAGATGCAACACTCACATGATTGGAATAATCCAATACCTGGAATAATGTCACATGATTGGCATAGTCCAATACCTGGAATAAAACTACAGAATTGGGATAACCCGATGCCTTGATGCAAGACTCACACGATCGGCATAATCCAATACCTGGAATAATGTCACAGGATTGGCATAGACCAATACATGGAATACAACTACAGGATTGGGATAACCCGATGCCTGGATGTAACACTCACATGATTGGCATAGTCCAATACCTAGAATAGTTGTACATGATTGGCATAGTCCAATAAATGGAATAGTTGCACAAGATTGGCATAGTCCAATACCTGGATAGAATATGATGATGTATATTCACATGAATGGTACAATCCAACACCTATCTAACAGATTGGCTGAGGCCAACAGATAGAAATGAGAATGATTCATGGATGACATACCATGATAATGAGCATCACCGAATAAGCTTGAGATGTTGATATAGTATGATGGGTAAATGATATACATGTTCTTCATATTCCTTATAAAGTGAATAGATGATTTACTGCTCTATCATAGATAGTTGCAATGCTTTAAAAGATGAGAATATTCTAAACTGCTTATCCTCTACTCAGTATAATACTATTTAACTGTGATAATAACATTGTTGGCGGAGAGTTATATCTCTTGCTGCGACAATTGTCTCACCCCGTGGGATCCACATTTTTTTAGGTGGACGTGCACAAGGGGGATTGAGACTGTACTGCAGAGAAAGAACAACAACAATAGGGACAGAAGTGATAGTTTAGGTTGAGTGTACTGACTGTCGTGTCTTGTAGATAGAAGTATTATGTGTCATCTATGTACTCTCAGGTCCTTAGATTTGGTACGTGTTGGTTTTATGAACAATCTGAGATTTTGGCTTGTATGCCTCGAGGTTTGATTTTGCTTTAAGTATATGTTTTGAGAAAGAAACTGTTATATGTTGTCCTCAAGAAGAAGTGGTACAATGTATGTACAATATATGATCAATGTGAATATCAGGTTTTAGTTATTCCTTAAAGAGTTTTCCTAGAAATGGATGGTTTTAATTTTTAGTAATTTTTGTTAATCTGTTGTTTATGTTTATTCCACTTAATTAGTAATGATTTGTTTGTCATTTTGGTGACTGTCGTTACAACATAGGTCTCGACCAAGAAGAGGAGTTCAGATCTCAAATGACAGTTGAATTAAGTATGAAAGTGTTTAGGTATTTGATTTGGGTGACACATAGGTTGACAACACTGTCAAACGCCCATCTCAAGTTTTGAGACGGTTGTCTGGAAGTGCCAAACGGCCGTCTCATTTGTTGAGACAAATGTCTGGCGAGTCAGACCTTTTATGAGTATGAATTGGTTAAGGAAGTGAACCGACCACATTAAAAGGATCGACTCGGGTCACCATACGACTGTCTGGGTGAACCGGGATGACCGTCTCGCATGGGCAAGATGGTCCAGTCGGCTGAGGGAAGGTTCTGGATAATTTCTTATTTTGTTTGAGTTTCACATTACTTATTGTGCAAGGACATTAATATGGGATATTAATTGAAATGAATTGCCAATTTCATGTACAATTGGGAAACAACCAAATGTCCATTCGGGCTATGCCAAATGACCATCTGGCATGCCAAACAATTCTCTAGGTTTCCAGACGGCTGTCTAGGCTGTTTCAAGTTCTGAAATTTCCAGAATTGTTGTGAAGATTTGAGATCTTCCAATCCCTTCCACTCTCGCATAGACTGGGAGCCTAGGCCCAAACCCCACCTATAAATAGAGGGGTATTGGGGGCTTCCCAGAACACAACATAGACAATTGAGAAATAGTTGCTTTGATAAATGTTGTCCTCTCTGATTATGGTAACCATGAGAGTCTGAGAAAGTTCTACTCGACTAGGGAGGAACAACAAGGGAAAGAGCAATTGAGATCATTATCGTGGGAGAGCAAGTTGGTGACTAGTACACCAATAGGAGGGACGACTACTTCCTGATCATTCTAGTACGACGATAGGAGTTTTAGGCAGTCTGTGTGGACTTCCATAGATGTGGGAGGCCATTGTCTACTGCTAAGAGTACAACTTCAACCAACAGTCCTTGACAAGAGGAGTTTCTAAAGAAGATGACGCTCATGGTTACAAAATATGGTGCATATCAAGGGATGCAACAGTCAGACAAGTCCCAAAGAAACTAGAATTCAAAAATTGTGCATCTAAGACGAAGAGGATTGTCATAGAACTTGCTCTAGGACCAAGTATATCCTTGGAACCATCCTTCCTGCATTATAGTAATTGACGGGATCTACTGGATATGGGTCTATGGTAGATAAAATATTGTTTCCGCTGCATACTCTATAGTCATATTTCCCTATAATCTATTATTGTGCCTAGACCAAACACTATCGCTCAGCCTTGAACTTCTTGTCAAAGCAATGATTGTCATCACAAAGAAGACAAACGGTCTATATGGTGTGACAAGAGGTACCTGAGTTTCTGGGAGGCACACAAGTTCCTTTGGATGCACACAATGCTTGTCTAGTTATCCGTGATACACCATGTCAGGATAAGTCATGCAAATTCCATGTTTTTTTGTCTATTTTAAACTTGTAGATAGGGAACACGGTTTTCTCAATCACCGACCACCATTGTATGCAAACCATGGAAACCCAATCTGGCAAAGTTCTTCGGAGGTGCAGAGATACATGCATGACGCTAAGAAGCCCATGAGCAAGGGGTTGACTGCCCCACTTATTTTTCATGGTTGGTGTCGGGCTCCTCTACAAGGAAGGAGATAATCTGAGGGTCAAAGGACCCAAAGGCCCTTGAAAGCATGCTTAAAGTATGAGGATACGTGTCTCTTTTCTCCTAAAATGGAGCCGACACTGGAGAAATAATAATAGGGCTAATTGTTGACGTGTCATCACAGTAGTGGTCAATGTATGTTAGTTTTAGAATAAATGTAGAAAATAGACCATGGATCTGATGACAATGATATTATATATCAAATTTCTCAAAAAATGAGTAAATTAGGAATAAGATATATTAAGATCCTAACTAGTCTTCTAGTTCAAAACATGCCTTTTGATGCTTATGAATATGGTAAAGTAATGTAAAAAATCTTAGGTTTGTTAAGCTAATGGTAATCTTTATTAAGAACTATCATAGTATGAATTACTCTGATTTGATCTACCTTGCTTAGTAATGTGAGGGTCTCATACTATATTTTCCATATTAAGAGGATACCTGGACGTATGATTATGGACCCTAATGTTAATGAGTAAAAATTTTAGTATATTGAAATATTTTTAAATTGATTTATAATATGATAATGATTCGATCTTGGGTAGTGTAATCTTATCGATGATATTAATTATATATATATATGTGTATATATATATATATATATATATATATATATATATATATATAGAGTCAGGCTAGAATACACTCGAGTGTATGGATCGTACGAATACACTCAAGTGTGTTTGTATATCAACACTATTTTTTACAAAATGCAAACCATTGATCTTCACCGCCATACTATAACTAGTCTACATACAAATTTTGAGCCCATTTGGATGAGTGTAAGTCACTCATCCAAGGGCAACAAAATCGACGCGCGAAACTAACTTGAAATGCATAATTTTTGCGGTCTTCATAACATGAGCTATACATATCCAAATGTGCTCAAATTTTGCGTATGAGTTGTTCACGAGATGTTTAAGAAGATGAACGAATTATATTTTCAAAAAAAATATTGCATCATGAAAAACTACTTGAGTGTATTCCGCTCCGGATACACTCGAGTGTATTCTAGCCTGACTCTATATATATATATATATATATATATATATATATATATGAGATGTAACGACCCCTCCTCCCAGTAACCCCCATTTAAGGGAGACCAAGAGGTCAGAGCCATTATCCCAATTTTCTGGACCAAAGGTTCATCAAATAAACAATAATAATTATTAAATTCTACCAACTAAAATGAAAGGATGTAATAAAAATTAGAATGTGCATACTTTTTTTAGAAACTTGGATATCTACTTCTATCCACATCTGGAGTCTATGCTAACTAATCCTCCTTAGCACTTTAATTCTCATTAAATTCCACATATGCCACTTTACTGTTTCTTCTTTTCACTTGTACCTAAAACACCGTCAAACAAAACGTCGGTCTACATAAATGAATTATGTTGGTATGTGGGGGAAACAATAATCATGCAATTAACTGTAACAACATACTGCAGTCAATTATGATTTTAAACAAACAACATTACATTTTCAGCATAACTGCTCAATCCATCTATACCCTAGCCTCTGTGTTGTCACTACAGTGGAGATGGATGCTTCCTTCCTTATGTAGATCTCCATTAAACCCCTCATGAACCTACCTAACAGGTGAACCAATTTCTAGGGTTGATTCATGTGGTACTACGCATAGGTAGCCCACTCCTTAACTCATGGTGTGCTAAAGAGTCTCATGGCACTACACGTAGGTAGCCCAATTTCTAACTCTTGATAACCTGATGGTCCCACTTAACAAGTAGACCCTTTACCAAGTTACCCTTTTGATCATTAGCAAAGTCACAGAGGAGGACCAGGATCTGAGCCAGTCATGTATCTATACTTATGGTGATAATCATAGCCACTTTATAGTTGCATGAAATAGAAGTCATCCAAACAGTTATATTCAGGAAACCGATAAAACTTTCGGGAATCGTGGTGAAACTAAAGAGATTAATCGTAAGAATAACCACATATCTATCAAGATGATTTGAGACAGAATAAGAAATCCAATTAGGCAAGCAAGCACATAATGAGTGTAACGTCTGTCTCACAAAAACTAGATTAACTAATGCGGAAGCATTCACTAAGCAGCGAATTACCAAAAATCACTAAAAATTAAAACCTTTTTATCAAAAGATCCATCAAAGGAAAACATTCTCACAAAGAACCAAAGTAACATAATTACATTCTTGTTCACAGGTACATGTTCTGTACTATCTCCTTTTGAGAATTACAAGCGTTAACTGTCCTGTCAAGCTAAACACAGGCAGTATAAAATCTCAAGGCACTGAGTCAAAATCTCGAAAGCACTAACTACTACTCCGAGGACCTGAGAGTATAGAGATGACACATAGGACTCTATCTATACAAGGCATGACAGCCAGTGTCTCCACCTGAGACTTCACTATTGTCCCTGTTGATGCTGCTGTTGTCCTTCTCCTACTGAAGGATTTCTGCCTCCTCATCCGCGTCCACCTAAAAATGTGATTCCCACGGGGGTGAGACAATTGTAAATTGTCCCAGTGAGAGATATAACTCTCTACCAGAAACATTATTATTGCAGCTTAAGAAGATAAATATACACAAAGAAAATTATATTTGTTTGGTAGCAGTTAATTCAATGTCTAACAGATTCGAACGTCATTCTTATCAAAAGTAATACAACTATAATTTGATAGAACAACATGTCACTTATCCTTTAAGGAATATGAAGAACATGTATCACATTTATTCACTATAGAATCATTACCACATCATTTACTCTCTTCATACTTAGATCATATATCTAATTCCTGGTATTGTCATTGGGGAGTCATGGCCTGTAGCCATACTCTTTTCACAAAGTGTTGAGATCTTTGTCCCTCATCTCATCAAGTAAATTTCCACTTCTTAACAAGTTCATTATCATGATTATAGAATCTGGGTATTTGAACCCATAAATCACCATATTACACTTATTTCCACTATTAGGTAACTTCATACCTTCATATCATCTGACCCAAGCACATTATAATTCTTTCTACACAAAGCATTGCACATAGTTCACAAAGCTCATAAACAATCTAAGATAATTAGCACATCATGTGACACACATGACTTATTAATTGTAGGTCACCTCTCATTAAGCAACAAAGCATATAAAGGCTTATAAGGCCTATAGAACATTTTTAGTATACAGAACATCATAGCTCATACCTAGCTATGCTCATCATTGCAACATATCTGCATGATTAGTAATCATGATACCATTACATATCAGTACTATGCAAATAAGGGTTGTCGTATCACATTCATAACCCATTAGTCTGTATTTGAGCTTCACATAGGATTACTCTGTGTTAGGATTTCACATAGCATCACTTTGTATTAGGGTTTCACATAGCAGTACCCTGTATTAGGTTTTCACATAGCATTACCCTGTATTAGGGTTTCACATAGCATTACCCTATATTAGGGTTCACATAGCAAGGAATCAATATGGATAACATAAGTATTCAATCATACTTATTTATTCTCATCATTCATCATTGAATGTGTTATCAATCACAAAGTATGAGTTTCTCTCTCATCTTTTCCAGAATATGATTGCATCATAGTTTATAGGTTTGGATTAACCTTTTCATAAGGCATGTTAGTCTACATTCAATAGAGTGCATTACATCTCAATGTAATAACCATTGACATGACACATCTCATGTGTCATCCATCCAATTATACTGGACTTATAACACATCAAGGTATACCAGTATTGGGGTGTTGGATGTGATATCTATCATATCTTGATGTATCACTTCCCTCAACACCTTTATCTTACTTGAGTTCATACACTTAGCTTGTATTAGGGTATTACCCATCCTAATACTTTATGCACCAATTCATCACATTTATCACGTAAGGTAGTGGTCATTAGTCACTCACTTAGAATATACAACCATTGCCAAAACTAAGGTCTCATCCTTAAGTTAGGAACTAAAGAAACGACCATACTAGGTCACTTGCAACTCAACTCCAAGTCAAGCATAGAGCACCACGACCGTGCAACCAAGAACGGTCATGCAAGGGAAAGCCACCATAGCCGTGCTACCTTGCACAGTCGTTCTACATAAGATCACCACGATCGTTCTACACCACAACGACTGCCATCATCCAACCCCTTTAGCTTAAGTAAGAATAGTATTCTCCATATTTATAATTTGAGGATTCACATAGAATATTCCATACATTTATGGATTTCACATAGTAATACTCTTCAATAGAGTTTTATATAATCATCCTTCTATATCAAGGATTCACCTAGTATTATGTGAAATTAAGATTTCACAACACATCACCCAGTGCTAGGTCTTCACATAGGATTAGTGGCACTACCCTATATTAGGGTTTCATGCACCTTACCCCATTTTAGGGATTAAGGTTTTCTATTCACATCCAAGTAAGGTTTCTCTTACCTCATACCCAAATTAGGGTTAGGATTTACAATTCCCATTAAATTAGGGTTTCCTTCATTGTTATACTAAGTTAGGATTACATCATCACCCTGGATTTATGATAACAGTCATCTTTGCCCTAGATTAGGGTTTCACACATAGCTTTGTTCTAATTAGAGTCTCACACATAGCATTGCTCTAATTAGGGTTTCACACATAGCATTGCTCTAATTAGGGTTTCACACATAGCATTTCTCTAATTAGGGTTTCACACATAACATTGCTCTAATTAGGGTTTCACACATAGCATTGCTCTAATTAGGGTTTCACACATAGCATTTCTCTAATTAGAATTTCACACATAGCATTGCTCTAATTAGGGTTTCACACATAGAATTGCTCTAATTAGGGTTTCACACATAGCATTTCTCTAATTAGGGTTTCACACATAGCATTGCTCTAATTAGGATTTCACACATAGCATTGCTCTAATTAGGATTTCACACATAGCATTGCTCTATTTAGGGTTAAGGCTCATTGATTAGGGTTTCATGATCTCATTATTATGGATAAACCATTATCACATAGTTTACTCATAATGAGAGAATTAGGGCTTAATTATATAAGCATTCATCTCTCTCATTCTCTTTAGGATGTTAACTACTCCAAGATTAATCTAGGTTAACTCTTCACTTGAGTACACATAGCTAGGGCTAACCTTCACAATCATCATGGGTCTACATCTTTATTAATCACATAGCTGATCGACCTTTGTTCATATTAGATGTCCAAATGGTCTAATCAATTAAACCATCAATTATATAATGAGTTCAAAAGAATTGACCAATTAAACTTCCAATTCCACAAAGTGATCAATTGGGTTAACCATTGAAATATTCAATTGCATTAAGTATCTAAATAGGTTCACCATATTGGACCTTAAATTACATGAGATATTCAAATGGGTTAACCATATTGATCTTCACAAAGTTAATTACTTAGACCCTCAATGATCTTGGTTCTCATACATCAATTGGTTGAAAACTAATTGAACAAGTTATACTTGAAACCAATTGGAGAAAGTAGGTATGGAAACCGTTTGCACTTTGGGTCTCCAAACAGTTTGAGATCATTTGGTCCCAAATGGTCTTGAGACCGTTTGGACTCAAATGGTCTTCATATCATTTGGACCCAAACGGTCTGGAGACCGTTTGGTCCAAACCTTCTCAAAACCGCATTGACCAAAAAGGCACTTCAACACTCAATCGACTCAATGTTTAAATCCATGAACCAATTATAAATTGAACCACTTAATGTATTCATAAATTGGACCACTAAATCACCATTCAATTAGACCTTCAATTTAGGTTTTTGAACCCAATTGAACTCGGTTTGATATTCAAGACACCATCAGTTAGGGTTTGAAATCGAGGATCCATCAATGGTTGACATTGTGGAATCAAATCAATTGAAATCAATAAACTATCATCATCGCATGATGTGACCTGACCTCAAACGGTCTTGGATGACCACCAAACGGTCTTGAGACCGTTTGGTTGATCTCCAAACGGTATTGCGACTGTTTGCCCATTACATCATCAAAAACCATGACATCCAATTAGAGTTTTGGACCATTGGATTAATTATCAAATCAGCACTTACTTGCAATTCAATTTGGTACCTTTGGACCTTCAAACACTTAGCCATACTTAACATTAGACCTCCAAACGGTCTTGGGTGACCCCAAACGGTCTTGAGACCGTTTGGGTGATTTCCAAACGGTTTTGAAACCGTTTGGGTCAATCAACCCAAAACATCATCTCAATCAATTTCAAAACCAACACTTAGCCGATTAGAGTTTGCAATTAAGTAATCAATCACATTTGAATCCATCAAGGTTAACCAATTGGAACCATTGGATCAAGATCCAAGTACCACAGCATATGTCTTCAAACGGTCAACCATTTCAAATGGTCAACCATCCCAAAAGGTCTTGGAACTCAAACCACCAAACGGTTTGCAAACCATTTGGTCACCAAATGGTTCGGTGAAACCGTTTGGACTCAACATTGAAACCGTTTGTCCTAGATATTTAGGGAGGTGTGTGCTTATGATGATGTCATCATCATCAAGATCCAAACTCACGAAATCTACTGTGATTTCCATGGAGATTGCATCAATCAACCAAACTTAATTTCGGAAATGTAGAAATGATCACCAATTGATAAGGAATTGATTACAATAATAAAATTAAGGGTTCAAGATATAAAACCCGCATCCAATTGAGCTCCAAAGCTCCAAGCTCACAGAAACAATGGTGGATGAAGCTATTGCAACTCCCCCTAGGCTCGTCCTCAAGATTTTTTTTGAAAAGTTTAGCTAGGGTTGAAGAGGAGATCGAAATAAGAAGAAATCAATGATTTATTTTCGATTTCCACCATGGAATCAAGGAGAACGAAGGTCAAGGGCTTACCAACAAGTTGGGGGTTTTCCTCCTGATCCTCAACAGCTCCTTGGTCGTTTTCCAAGCAAGGGGAAAGAAAGAAATCCGAAAAAGCCTTTGTTTTGGCTTAGACGGGGTACTTTTATAAGAAAATTGATGAGAGAGAAAATCTTCTTATAAAAGTCTATTAATTCCAAAATTGTTGCCACCACTTCCCCCTTGGTTTCTTGCATGCAAGGTCATCTCTATCCCCACCTATATCCCTTCCATTATCCATGAATTAAGGGAAAAGAAATTAAGCACCTTAACCCTTATAATAAGAATATCCATATTTGAGTGGAAATTCTTTTTCTTATAATAATGGTGAGTGGGATTTCACCTCCTTAGGATATGCTCGTGCCTTTGCAAGTCTTTAAGCTCATCCAAACACATCTTATTCCAACCATTTTAATTTTGGTTGAAGGCCCTTTAATTAATACTTTCATTTTTTCCCTAAATTAAATTAGGGTTTCACTTAGGATTAAATCTTGATTATTTTAATATCAAGATTCTCTCTCCTCCAACTTAATTCAAATGAGGCGCCCCTCTCATTTTATTTGCTCTAAATGATTCCAAGAAACATTAGGGACCTTATTGAAGTGGTAATTTGCATATTGAACCCTAGGTTTTGGGTAAATTGCACATTACACCAAAACTAGGTTTTAATGCACAATGATTGCTTTACAAGCTTAATCTTGGTGCCCTAGCTTGTGAAAACCATAACACTACATCATATTCATTCTTATGATGTATCAACATCAGAGGAACATCTTATCATGCAACATTTGCAATTTAACCCCTCAATCTTGGGATATTTGCACTTTAGTACAAAATAAGCAAACATTGCTTCAACATTATTCAAACAGGACCAAAATTGAAACATAAGTTTCTCATGAGCCCTAATTACTTTTCCCAAGATAATATTAAGCATAAACTCAACCTTATTAGGCAAAACATCTAGGGTTAACACATAACCCAGGTCAGGGATGTTACAAATTATAAACCCCTAACAAGGATTTCGTCCTCGAAATCCCAGAAAAAAGGAGAGACAGATTATTCAATTGTCATACCCTCAAGTCTCCACATAATATCTTAATATCATGGAGATATCATGGATTCTGTAATCCACACAAAGTTCCTTTCATTAATTCAACCTTATCAATGTTTATGTTTATGCAAAACATAAATCCCTAACATATGATGTCCATATTATTGAAAGGAAGAAGCATAAAAGAACATAATTCAATCATCACTCAAGAATATTTATCAAAAGAGAAAACATATATACCTAACAGAGATAATTCACTCAGCAATCCTTTATTCATTTAAGAAAGTTCACTTAGCAAACTCTATGTTATTGGGAATGTTCACATACCTTTTCCTTTTTGTTGGGAATGTTCACATAGCTGTTCCTTTTAGTTGGGAATGTTCACATAGCTCTTCCTTTTAGTTGGGAATGTTCACATAGCTCTTCCTTTTAGTTGGGAATGTTCACATAGCTCTTCCTTTTAGTTGGGAATGTTCACATAGCTCTTCCTTTTAGTTTGGAATGTTCACATAGCTCTTCCTTTTAGTTGGGAATGTTCACATAGCTCTTCCTTTTAGTTGGCAATGTTCACATAGCTCTTCCTTTTAGTTGGGAATGTTCACATAGCTCTTCCTTTTAGTTGGGAATGTTCACCTTGCTCTTCCTTTTAGTTGGGAATGTTCACATTGCTCTTCCTTTTAGTTGGGAATGTTTTAGTTGGGAATGTTCACATAGTTCTTCCTTTTAATTTACATTATACTCTCTAGATTGTTTCAGAATGACTACTTGATCAGAGTAATCAAAAAGATAACAATCTAAGAGTTTCATACTTGCCTTATCTTCAATAATCATATACCTGGCCAGGGTATATAAGTATGGAGATTAGGTAGTATGCACTTTATTTGTTATTATATTCCTCACTTTTCATATCATTATACACACATGATTTTCCATTTCCTAGTTTTTCTCTAGGAATCCCTTCTATATCTCATCTTGTATCACAAAGATAAGAGAAATTATAAAGCATTTTAATGAATATTGAGTAAGATATAAGTTCTCATCTCCCTTGTGTCCCTATAGGACTAGTCAAAGGAATTAAAAAACAACTACTTTCATATCTTTAACACATAGAATCATAATATGAAGTATCGGATTGAATATATTTCATTTAAGTATTACCCCTCAAGGTCACTTATCACATTAGGTTGTTTTCAACACACAGTGTCCAGTTTGTTGGTATGTATGCCCATAGAGCAAGTCATGTGATGATTATAATGGGATACTTTGTAAATGATTTGAATAATAATAAAGGCAATTTCCAATCTATATGTTTAAACTGTTTCTGAGATGATGGTGTAACATGATAGATGTCTAAAGATTGTTTTACTCAATGACGTATGCTTTTGGGTTGAGGACCTAAACGATGAGATCATACGGATGCTAAGAGTATTCTTTCTTGTTCGGTCCCTAGTCGGTTGTTATTGTGGAAATAACCATAGACATCAATAACACTGAAGACTAGATTGTGTGTTGGTTGATGACAGAATCTCATTAGTCATGATATGGTGATATCAAACCAAGCACATAGGTACTTGTTAGAGAACAAGGTACCAGACAGACCCACCGTGAGAGTGACACATGGAACCATGACTTGGTAGTCACAGTCAGCTCTCACAGTGATGGTGGTGAGTGTGATTCTTAGACCTGAATTCACTACACTCAACACATGCCGTTGGGTACACTTTGACATCATCAAACGTAGTCCTGAAACATGGGTTGTTATAAAGGTGATGATTGGGTGGCTTTGACACATGGGGCTTTTGAGGGGTGAGTGATAGATATGGGATTTGTCCCTCCTGAGGGAGTTTGATATCCTTGGCCACTTGATGAGTAGGATTGAGAAAGGCATGCGCATGTAGGTGTGAATTAATATGTGATATTGATGTCACACAGATCTCACTCGGTCTACTCTGAGATCAAGGAAATGAATGAACGTTGACAGGATGACTATTCCATGCCTCGAGTTCATTCAGGATATTAGTGATAAAGGAATTATACATTCACTGTAACACCATTCACGGATTGTAGGGATGAAAGTTGTTCTCTAACTTTATATTTCACTTGGGTAGCAATGATGTGTGACTAGACACCGCTCTTTGCTTGTGAAGTCATAAGTGTTATGGACTTTCTCTGCCAACGTGAAATGGACCTGTAGGGTCACACACATAGGATTTAACCTGGAAGAGGAGTTTTCACAACAAGCAATGTTTAGATTGTTTACTAAAGGAGTTTAGTAGTTCAATTAAACACTCAATTAATCGATAGCTCAATATCATAATGTTCAAGGTGTTGGACGCATTGATTGGAGTATCGGATTGATTGAAATCACATTTGACTGATTCTGCACAACCTGCACTCCCAACCGATCGGTTCATGTGATGAACCGGTCGGCTGAGGTTGTTGAACCGGTCGGCTCAATTGTTGAACCGATCGGCTCATGCACAGAGTGAAACGAGCGGTTCAAGTGTTGAACCGATCGGTTCAACTGGTGCAATCGAGCAACTTGGGAAAGTAGGATTGGTGAGAATTTTCCTTGCATTTCACTTGCCCAATTTGATTGGAACACGGATTGGTATTCGATACCAATTAGAAACAAAAGAAGGAAAGTCAATCCGGGATCGACCAGGACCACCAACCGACCAGTTCACTTGTGAACCGACCAGTTGAGGTGTCCCAACCGATCGGTTGGTGCTCCAACCGACCGATTCAGGTCCCCAACTGACCGGTTCACTTGTGAACCGATCGGTTCAGGTTGCGAGTTGGTTGCTTTTTGTGGAAAATCTCAAACCCTTCTACTCCTGCTTTTAGTCCCATATTGCCGGGGACAGAGAACCTTGTCCCATGACCTGCCTATATATATAGGGGTATTGGGGGCTTCTCAGAGTACAACTCATTGCAAGTTGGTTGCTCTGCAATGTTGTCTTTCTCTCTGGTTTTGGTAACCGAGAGAGAGCCCGAGCAAGTGCTTCCCGCAAAGGGAGGTGCAGCAAGGGAAGGATAACTGCAGTTGAAATTGACAGCAGGAGAGTGTGTTGGCGACTAGTACGTCAACAGGAGGGTGCGACTTCTTCCACTTCCTTGTGGGACAAGGAGTGTGGAGTTCCAGGTGGTCCGTGTGGACTACTTCAGAGGCGGGAGGTCACTGCCGCTTAGGAGGACAACTGTCATCCGACAGTCTGGTAGGAGGAGGAGTCTTTAGTCCTGGTGCGACCAGGAGCTGCACAGACACCGTCCAAGACCGGAGGTGAAGACCGCGCAAGGCGCGAGGTACTGTCGCCGAGCAAGCCTCGGGACAAGGTATGATTCACAAACCATCTTTCCTATTTTATAGACGTTGACGCGATTCCTTTTGTTCTAGGTTTGGGAGGAAAATGTTTGTTTCCGCTGCTTCTCTGCCTCCTTTAACACCCAACAGTGGTATCAGAGCCACGTCAACTGCTCTATATTTTAGGATTATCGATATGATCGATTTTTGGTGTGTCACCTTTATTTATTGCATGCGATGCGAATAATATCGGCTTTATACATGTCTAATCCACAAATCCCAAATATACATATATGATATGTAATATTAATGCACTCGATACGCGTCACCCTTAAACGAGTTTTGTGGTGGATGTGTAGCATGATTATGGCCTATAAACCCCTATATATGTGTGTGGTTGTTTGTGTGATTTCTTGCATCTCGGTCTGCGCACCGATTCCCTTTCTCCTATTCCTGATGTAACTCGAAATAATTCAAGAATTATTTTCCTACCTTTGCTCCCCCCGAATGTAACTCGGGGTTTCACAATTCAATTGTAAATAGGATAGATTTTATTTCCTGTTATGTCAAAGAACGGCGGACGACCGGAAGATGATCAGTTCAAGGAGTGAACCGATCGGTTGGTGATCCAGACGTCCGGTTCGAGGAACGAGACGAGCGGGTGGCAACCTGAGGAGATGCATGATGACCGGTGAACCGATCGACTGGAGTTGCCAGTCGATCGGCTGGTGGAACCCGAACAACCTAACTGATGGCGAGTCGATCGGTCATGGAGATGAGCTGATCAAAGCCAGAAAGGCAGGCATAGATTTCATCATGTAAAGGTTGCATGTGATGTAGACCTAGATGATTGTGGTTCCTCTTGGCTCAAGGAATCACAATAGGATGGCCATAATCATTGCTTTTTATCATTTTGCATGTTTTCTGTGGGATATAGCATGTATATGATACTTACTATACATTGTGGTGATTGGATATGTATATGTTTATAAAACCAAATCCCTCATTAAAATATTAAGTCTTATATGTCTTCCATTAGCGACACACATGGAAAACTTGATCTACCAAGCGTAGGTTACGCCAAAGTGTGGTGCACCGTCTATCTTGTGGAAGTGTGAAGGGTCGACATGTAGGTTCTGCCAAAGTAGGGTGCATGTTTACCGTGTCAGCTTTTGGGTTAGAATTAACTGGTGATTCTTAGAGCGTCTAAGCCCAGAGGCACGGAATGTTCATGGCAAGGTGTTGTGCATGTTCATTCATCAAGAGTTGCATATGATGCAATTGGCAAGAATTGCCTACCCGGAAGATCTGAGTTGTGGGTGACAGCCAAAGCTGGTCCATGGCTTAGAGGATTCCAGGATCTTGACCCACTAGAAGATTGTACGCTGCAATCTTCCGAATTGATGGTGAGGGCTATCAATTTGAGTCAAAATAGTGGGAGCGGTAATTAATTAAAGGCCTAATTAACTATCGTCAAATTTTATTCAAATAAAATCAAAAGGTTTTGACAAATGCAAATTTTCTCTTGTATAATGGCAAAAGAATCATCTTTTAAAATGGGCAAATTAATTGAGAACAAATTCCATAACTGGTTGAGGACTGTGAGAAATGTTCTGCAAAATCCAGATATACCAGGAGCCTTAGAATCCACTCTATGTACGCTTAATGCGTTGGTGAATAAAAAAGAAGGTAAGGGAGAGAAGTGTTCTCTCACCAAACCAATTTCTTCTACATGGAGAGGATGGAAGGAACAATGGAAGAAGAAGTCAGAGATAGAGATATCTACTTCTGGTGTATACGTGATAGAGATTAACTTTACTACTTCTTCGTCATGGGTACTTGATACCGGATGCGGATCTCACATTTGTTCAAATGTGAAGGATCTTAAGAGAAGTAGGCCTTTAGGGAAAGGCGAGGTTGAACTACATGTTGCCAATGGGGCAAGAGTTGCCGCCAGTGCCGTAGGAACCTATGAGTTAACTCTACCTAGTGGGCTAATAATAGAGTTGAAGAACTGCTATTATGTACCTGCCATAAATAGGAATATCATTTGCGTCTCTTGTTTGGACAAAGATGGATTTGAATTTCTTATTAAGAATGGAAAGTGTTCCATTTCTAGAGATGGGATCTTTTATGGTAGTGCCCCTATGTCATATGGTCTATACTTGATAGACTTGGAGACAAGTGTATACAACGTAAACACCAAAAGGCAAAAACTCAACGACTCAAACAAAACATATCTCTAGCATTGTCGTCTAGGGCACATAAATGAGAAGCGCATTTATAGACTCCATAAAGATGGTTATCTAGACTCTTTTGATTATGAATCAATAGAGACATGTGAATCTTGTTTGTTGGGCAAGATGACCAAGACTCCCTTTTCAGGTAAAGGTGAGAGAGCTAGTGATCTATTAGGAGTCATACATACTGATGTGTGTAGACCTTTTAGAACTAATGCCAGAGGTGGGTATCAGTACTTCATTACCTTTACTGATGACTTCAGTAGGTATGGCTATGTGTACCTGATGAAACATAAGTCAGAAACCGTTGAAAGGTTCAAGGATTTCATGAATGAAGTATAGAACCAGCTTGGTAAAAGTATTAAGGCACTTCGTTCCGATCGAGGTGGATAATACTTGAGCCAGGAGTTTGAGGACCTTCTGCGAGCCTGTGGTATTGTATCACAGTGGACTCCGCCTGGAACACCACAACATAATGGTGTGTCTGAAAGAAGGAATCACACATTGTTATATATGGTGTGATCAATGATGAGTTTTGCTAATCTTACAATTTCTTTCTGGGGTTATGCTCTTGAAACCGCCGCGTTTACACTTAATCGTGTACCATCTAAATCGGTTCAAAAGACACCATATGAGATATGGACTGGGAAGCGTTCCAATTTGTCTTTTATGAAGATTTGTGATTGTGGGGCTTACGTCAAGAAAATGTTTCCTGATAAGCTTGGACCCAAATCCGATAAATGTTATTTTGTAGGATATCCCAAGGAGACCAAGGGATATTATCTATACCACCCTACTGACAACAAAGTGTTTGTTTCCAGGGATGTTGTGTTCCTAGAGAAGGAATTTATTTCGAAAGGAAATAGAGGGAGGAATATAGAGCTTGAAGAGGTTCAAGCCCAACAAGAAAACATTGAACCGATAGATGTACCAGAGGAAATTGCAGATTCACAAGGTGTTGTGGAATCTCAGTCTCCTCAGGTAACACAAGGACCTCGTAGATCTAGTAGGACTCGCCTTGAACCTGAGAGGTTTGGATACCTTGTAACTCAGGAAGGTGGAGAGTTGATCATAGATGATGATCCAACTACCTACGTAGAGGCTATGGAGGGACCCGATTCTGAGAAATGGCTTGAAGCCATGAGATCCGAGATGGAATCCATGTACTCCAACAAAGTATGGACTTTGGTGGAACCACCCAAAGGGGTAAAACCCATAGGGTGCAAGTGGGTCTTCAAAAAAAAGACCGATATGGATGGCAATGTGCAAACTTATAAAGGCATATTGGTTGCGAAGGGATTTCGACAAGTTCAAGGTGTTGACTATGACAAAACCTTTTCTCCAGTTGCCATGATTAAGTCCATCAGGATCATGCTTGCTATTGCAGCCTATTATGACTATGAGATTTGGCAGATGGATGTTAAAACCGCATTCCTTAATGGGAATATACATGATGATGTGTACATGACACAGCTTGAAGGTTTTGTAGATCCAAAGAATACCAATAAAGTCTGTAAGTTGCAAAGGTCAATCTATGGATTTAAGCAAGCGTCTCGTAGTTGGAATCTTCGATTTGATGAAGAAGTCAAAGTGTTTGGCTTTATTCAAAATGAAGATGAACCTTGTGTGTACAAGAAGGTTAGTGGGAGCTCGACCACATTCCTCATATTGTATGTGGATGACATACTTTTGATGGGGAATGATGTCTTAGCCTTAGAGAAGGTAAAGACTTGGCTTGGGAAAACTTTCTCAATGAAGGACTTAGGAGAAGCATCCTATATTCTAGGAATTAAGATCTATAGAGATAGATCTAGAAGGCTTCTCGGACTAAGTCAAAGCACGTACATTGACAAGGTGCTGAAGCGGTTCAGCATGGAGAACTCAAAGAGAGGCAACATCCCCATGCTACATGGAGTCACCGTCTCTAGAGCTCAATATCCCCAATCTTGTGAAGAGAGGGAGTGGATGAATGGGATCCCATATGCATCAGCCATCAGATCCATCATGTACGCTATGTTGTGCACACACCCAGATGTCTCGTATGCTCTAAGCATGACAAGCAGGTACCAGTCAGATCCCGGGGATGCTTACTGGACAACCGTGAAGAACATCCTCAAGTACTTACAAAGGACTAAGGATCAGTTTCTTGTGTATGACGGTGAGGAAGAGCTGGTTGTAAAGGGTTACACCGATGCAAGCTTCCAAACCGATAAAGATGATTACAGATCGTAGTCAGGATTTGTGTTTTGTCTTAAAAATGGAGCTGTGAGTTGGAAGAGTTCCAAGTAAGAAACAATTGCCGATTCTACTATAGAGGCTGAGTATATTGTTGCTTCGCATGCAGCAACGGAGGTTGTGCGGATCAGGATGTTCATTTCTGAACTTGGTGTAGTTCCCAGTAGCTGTGATGCAATTGAGC
Organism: Alisma plantago-aquatica; assembly: GCA_963693085.1. NCBI lineage: Eukaryota > Viridiplantae > Streptophyta > Magnoliopsida > Alismatales > Alismataceae > Alisma > Alisma plantago-aquatica. The sequence goes on from OY856409.1 coordinate 1,546,862,644, forward strand.
TTTACTGTGACAATAATGGAGCTATTGTGCAAGCTAAGGATCCCAGATCACATCAGTGGTCCAAGCACATACTGCGGAGCTTCCATTTCATATGAGAGATCATACAGCGAGAAGATGTGAAGATTTGCAAAGTACCAACTGAAGACAACATAGCTGATCCACTGACTAAGGCCCTTTCTCAGCAGAAGCATGATGGTCATGCTAGGTCACAAGGACTGCGATTCCTTGGTGACTGGCTCAAAGTGCAAGTGGGAGTCTGTTGGTATGTATGCCCATAGAGCAAGTCATGTGATGATTGTAATGGGATACTTTGTAAATGATTTAAATAATAATAAAGGCAATTTCCAATCTATATGTTTAAACTGTTTCTGAGATGATGGTGTAACATGATAGATGTCTAAAGATTGTTTTACTCAATGATGTATGCTTTTGGGTTGAGGACCTAAACGATGAGATCATACGGATGCTAAGAGTATTCTTTCTTGTTCGGTCCCTAGTCAGTTGTTATTGTGGAAATAACCATAGACATCAATAACACTGAAGACTAGATTGTGTGTTGGTTGATGACAGAATCTCATTAGTCATGATATGGTGATATCAAACCAAGCACATAGGTACTTGTTAGAGAACAAGGTACCAGACAGACCCACTGTGAGAGTGACACATGGAACCATGACTTGGTAGTCACAGTCAGCTCTCACAGTGATGGTGGTGAGTTTGATTCTTAGACCTGAAATCACTACACTCAACACATGTCGTTGGGTACACTTTGACATCATCAAACGCAGTCCTGAAACATGGGTTCTTATAAAGGTGATGATTGGGTGGCTTTGACACATGGGGCTTTTGAGGGGTGAGTGATAGATATGGGATTTGTCCCTCCTGAGGGAGTTTGATATCCTTGGCCACTTGATGAGTAGGATTGAGAAAGGCATGCACATGCACGTGTGAATTAATATGTGATATTGATGTCACACACATCTCACTCGGTCTACTTTGAAATCAAGGAAATGAATGAACGTTGACAAGATGACTATTCCATGCCTCGAGTTCATTCAGGATATCAGTGACAAAGGAATTATACATTCACTGTAACACCATTCATGGATTGTAGGGATGAAAGTTGTTCTCTAACTTTCTATTTCACTTGGGTAGCAATGATGTGTGACTAGACACCGCTCTTTTCTTGTGAAGTCATAAGTGTTATGGACTTTCACTGCCAACGTGAAATGGACCTGCAGGGTCACACACATAGGATTTAACCTGGAAGAGGAGTTTTGACCACAAGCAATGTTTAGATTGATTACTAAAGGAGTTTAGTAGTTCAATTAAACACTCAATTAATCGATAGCTCAATATCATAATGTTCAAGGTGTTGGACGCATTGATTGGAGTATTAGATTGATTGAAATCACATTTGACTGATTCTGCACAACCTGCACTCCCAACTGATCGGTTCATGTGATGAACCGGTCGGCTGAGGTTGCTAAACCGGTCGGCTCAATTGTTGAACCGATCGGCTCATGCACAAAGTGAAACGAGCGGTTCAAGTGTTGAACCGATCGGTTCAACTGGTGCAATCGAGCAACTTGGGAAAGTAGGATTGGTGAGAATTTTCCTTGCATTTCACTTGCCCAATTTGATTGGAACACGGATTGGTATTCGATACCAATTAGAAACAAAAGAAGGAAAGTCAATCCGGGATCGACCAGGACCACCAACCGACCAGTTCACTTGTGAACCGACCAGTTGAGGTGTCCCAACCGATCGTTTGGTGCTCCAACCGACCGATTCAGGTCCCCAACTGACCGGTTCACTTGTGAACCGATCGGTTCAGGTTGCGAGTTGGTTGCTTTTTGTGGAAAATCTCAAACCCTTCTACTCCTGCTTTTAGTCCCATATTGCCGGGGATAGAGAACCCTGTCCCATGACCTGCCTATATATAGGGGTATTGGGGGCTTCTCAGAGTACAACTCAGTGCAAGTTGGTTGCTCTGCAATGTTGTCGTTCTCTCTGGTTTTGGTAACCGAGAGAGAGCCCGTGCAAGTGCTTCCCGCAAAGGGAGGTGCAACAAGGGAAGGATAACTACAGTTGAAATTGACAGCAGGAGAGTGTGTTGGCGACTAGTACGTCAACAGGAGGGTGCGACTTGGCGAAACTGTTTGCCCTAGATATTTAGGGAGGTGTGTGCTTATGATGATGTAATCATCATCAAGCTCCAAACTCACGAAATCTACTGTGATTTCCATGGAGATTGCATCAATCAACCAAACTTAATTTCTGAAATGTAGAAATGATCACCAATTGATAAGGAATTGATTGCAATAATAAAATTAAGGGTTCAAGTTATAAAACCCACCTCCAATTGAGCTCCAAAGCTCCAAGCTCACATCAAAAATGGTGGATTAAGTTCTTGCAACTCCCCCTAGGCTCGTCCTCAAGCTTTTGTTTGAAACATTTGACTAGGGTTGAAGAGGAGATCGAAATAAGAAGAAATCAATGATTTATTTTCAATTTCCACCATGGAATCAAGGAGAATGAAGGTCAAGGGTCGTCCTCCTGATCCTGTACAGATCCATGGTCGTTTTCCAAGCAAGGGGAAAGAAAGAAATCCGAAAAAGCCTTTGTTTTGGCTTAGAAAGGGTACTTTTATAAGAAAATTGATGAGAGAGAAAATCTTCTTATAAAAGTCTATTAATTCCAAAATTGTTGCCACCACTTCCCCCTTGGTTTCTTGCATGAAAGGGCATCTCTATCCCCACCGAGATCCCTTCCATTATCCATGAATTAAGGCAAAAGAAATTAAGACCTTAACCCCTATAATAAGAATATCCATATTTGAGTGGAAATTCTTTTTCTTATAATAATGGTGAGTGGGATTTCACCTCCTTAGGATATGCCCGTGCCTTTGCAAGGCTTTAAGATCATCCACACACATCTTATTCCAACCATTGTAATTTTGGTTGAAGGCCCTTTAATTAATACATTCATTTTTTCCCTAAATTAAATTAGGGTTTCACTTAGGATTAAATCTTGATTATTTTAATATCAAGATTCTCTCTCCTCAAATATAATTCAAATGAGGCGCCCCTCTCATTTTATTTGATCTAAATGATTCCAAGAAACATTAGTTACCTTATTGAAGTGGTAATTTTCATATTGAACCCTAGGTTTTGGGTAAATTGCACATTACACCAAAACTAGGTTTTAATGCACAAGGATTGCTTTACAAGCTTAATCTTGGTGCCCAAGCTTGTGAAAACCATACCACTACATCATATTCATTCTTATGATGTATCAACATCATAGGAACATCTTATCATGCAACATTTGCAATTTAACCCCTAAATCTTGGGTAATTTGCACTTTAGTCCAAAATAAGCAAACATTGCTTCAACATTGTTCAAACAGGACCAAAATTGAAACATAGGTTTCTGATGAGCCCTAATTACTTTTCCCAAGATAAGATTAAGCATCTAATCAACCTTATTAGGCAAAACATCTAGGGTTAACACATAACCCATGTGAGAGATGTTTCAATGAGATCCTGAAATATGCATACAATTTCCTATTATTAATCGTGCCATCAAGATTTATTTAACCTAACTCACTTCCTAGGGTTTCTAGTCCACTTTTAGGGTTTCCATTGCAATTAGGGTTTCACTTCATCTTTTACTACTTTAAACCCTAATTTTTTACAATTACTCACAAACCCTAATTATGTCATCTATTCTTCACAAAAGATATTAAGGTTACCTTTTAACAACATATAACCCTAATTTCGGATAAAAGGCACAATTAAAAGTCCATTAATTTTACTTTGCCTCTTTTACATTAAATCTACCATTTTTATCCTTTTTAAGGTATGACACGATCATTATGTCCAATTATCATCTTTGGTTCCTTTCAAATTATCAACTTATCTTTCATGAACTCTTTTCTACACTAATTCCACTTTTATTCATTACAAAAACCCTAATTACCATATCAAGGGTATTTATCCACAATTAGGAATCTTTATACTCGAACTATCTTAGAACCATCATATCTCAACATTAATCATGAATTTGAACATTTATAGCTATTAAGAGTCACAATTAGGGTTTCAAGGCCCATTAAAGCATATTTATGCACATGAAACTCTAAATTAAACCAATTATGTGCAAATTTCATCCTTTTTGTTCTTAATGTACCTTTTTACAATTAACAGATTAATTTCAACTTTAATCATCCATTAATCCCTACTCAATACATTAATTATCTCAAAATAAGGTTTCTTAAACATTAATGCATTCAAGTTGATAACTTCCACTACTTTTTGAACATCAAGCACCCCAAGGACATTGTGGATAGTTGTAGAATGAAAAGGTTGGACAGATTTTTGAGAGATAAAGAGAATGTGTGAATGAGCTGGATGAGGCTTAGGTATGGCTTTATACCTTCTATGACCACACAACAATTAAGAGTTTGGCGGCATATGTGCTACAGTTGGGAGAAGGCGTGGAACTTCTACGATGTTTATGAGGATGGTTTGATGGTATTAAAAGATCCATACATCACGCCATGGATCAACTTAGTCGAAGGCTCTTGTATCTACTGGTTTAAAACACTTTGGGGCCCCTTTCACATACCAAAGTGGAGTACAACAACCAACAAAGCCATCTTGAAGAAGCTAACAACTAAAGAAAGGATGCGCATATGGGGATTGCAAGTCAGCGCTAACTGTTGTCTCTGTGAAAGAGAAGAGGAGGAACACAATCATCTATTTAAGGCATGTAGCTACTCCATGTACTTATGGAGAACAATCTTCCTTAAAAATGGTTGGACTGCCAACAACCATATGTGTTTTGAAAATACCATCAAGTATTTTGATGTCTCGAACAAATCCAAATATGAAACTAGATTTGATGGGTTATGCATTACCCTTTTTTCTTACTTTGTATGGTAGGAGACAAACAAAAGAGCCCATGGTATGAGTACGGCTACTGAATCAGACCTCATTCAGAAGATGTGTATAGACATTAGAAACGTGGTTCCAACTAGAAAAGACCTTGCCAAAGGCAACTCACCACTTGCTAGAAAGTTTTGGGGATTTTTGTAGAGTTACAGCCTAGATTGTGTGACCTGTTCTTTATGTAAGTTTGCTCATAGTTGTAATGTGTGACTAGTAGCTCTGCTACACCTTTTGGAAATACTATTTACCTATTTCAAAAAAAGAAGGCTTCAATTATATTTTTAATGGATTCCCCTCATTGTTTTGAGAAATTCTCATATTTTACACGTATCCATCCGAGCTACCAATATTTAAATACAATTTTTGTAAGAATTTACTTACCAAAGCCAATCAGAGAGTGCCATGTGTCCCTTTCCATGCAACGTAGCTCTACGTAACCCAGCTGGTTTAGAATATAACAAAATGATGCATTTACCCCCGTGCGGCCGCTTGGCTCTGCAATGCCCGAATGGAAAAACCGTCCAATTCCCTTGTTCATCATCAACCTCACGAAAACCCTTCCGTGCCCGCTGTAGCAGCCGATCGCGAGCCTCCCCGTTCCTCCCCAGGACTCGAGAGGTACTTGCAACTGCAGCCTTACCTCTGTCGCCCACCGTCACCCCCCTCTAAGCCTTGACCCATGGCCAGGATGTCTGGGTGTGTGGGCTCTGGGCCTGCAACTCACAACCCTACTGTGGACCTCCGGAAGGTGTTGCGCATAGGGGGGAGCAAGGTGACGTTGATTGATAATCCACAGGTCGTTAAAGGAACGACATGCCTCCATCATGACGATGCCATGGCCCCTCGTGGCTCTGGGGTTAGAGTTATACCCTCATGGTTAGGGTTTTATGAAGAAGATGAAGAAGAGAGAGAGAGAGAGTTGCGTGGGATCTCTCTGGAACTTGAACCAGGGCTCTACCCTTTATATAGGGGTGGGTAACGAAGCCCTAGGTTGGCTATTCACAAATCAAATAGTTCTTTTCCCAATAGGAACCCAAGTTCCTTCATTGGGAAGCAAGATTCTCTCCCTTAATTACCTCTCTAATATTCTTTATTCTTTAGATATTAGGAATTTGAAAAACCTCTCACTTATTCTCTTTTATGCTTGACTTTTATCCTATTGGCATGAAATTCTATTTTCTTTTAGTAGAAAATACTTCCTTTTTAACAATGCCACCAAATTCATTAAACGCATCACATTATCCTTTTATTTTGCATTATTTATATTTTCTCTTTCTTTTCTTCATTGGGTTTCCTTGGATCCCAAGAAACCCTAATATTTCGAAATCCTTTTTAGTGGATACTCATTATCCTTCTAGATGCATCTATGTCCATTATTTATCATTATCTTGTTTATTTCTTTATTAAAATATCTCTTTTTAAGGATTTCTCTTTATCTCTCTTTTTATTTTCCTTATTGGAATTCCTTTTAACATTAGAAACCTCATGGATATGAAAATCCGTCAAAGATAACTCAATCATACCTCTTTCCACTTATTTCCCATATTTTATCATTGTTTTCAATTCTTTTTTAATAAAGAAATATTTAATTGATCTTTTCTTTTCTTATTATATTATCTTTGGAATTTAGGACTCCATTGGAGCCAAGGAATCCAAGAGGCACGACATCCAACTTTGGATAACATTCATTTGCCTTCTAGTGGTCTCTACATCTTTCTTTTCTCCATTTCTCAATTATTCATTTACTAATTGAATTTCCTTGTTATTGGGCCCAATAGCCAATAAAGCCCACAAAACGACCAATAAGGCTATTGTAAACGAAATCCATTTATTCAAAACAAATTATATGTTCAAATATCTTTAATAGGAGAAATTATATTTCTCATCAAAAGAACCCAAAATCTGGGGTTGTAACATCCTTCCCCTCTTATAAGAATTTTGTCCTCAAAATTCCCTCAAGCAAACAAATAATTCAGGATAAGACTTTTCCATGTCCATCATTGGCCCCTATGTGGCTTTACCTTATCCATGGTGCTTCCAAAGAACCCTAGTCAACACATATCCTTTTCTCAGAGTTTCTTTCACCTTGGCATCTATAAACCTCACAGGTGACTCAGGTCATTTCAGCCTCCCGTAGGGCTCACTAGGTTCATTGCTCTACACATGGCCGGGGTACCTCACATAGTGCTCTAAATTGGACACATGGAACTCATCACACATTACTTTATCCTAAGGGGTAAGGTCAAACTTAACCTTTTCCACCAATCCATCTCAAGAAGAACCCATGCATCATGGACTCATGTCTCTTAGCTATAACTTAGAGGGGTTGAATTTTCATATCACATATTCCCCCACAGTGAACTGCATGTTAGTCTACTTTGCATCAGCTTACGACTTATGTCATCCCTGGGCTCCTTTTAGCCATCATATGATCAAAGCAACTTCATCTTCACTCATTGTGGTCCTTCTCAGGCATTCACGAGGTCCCTCCACCAACATCATCTTAATGAAGTGGTGACCGACACAACCTCCCTTTCATAGCTCCTTTACATCCCGACACTGGCTATGGTGGTTATTATCACATCTTACAGACGACTAGAACTATCTCTAGATATCACCATAAATGAGCACACATGCTCTCATCAGACACTCTAGTTTGGATCGTACTAACCATTAGTTAGGGGTGATAAGCGGTACTAACATCAAGTTCTTCATGTACCTACTTCCACCTTACGGAAGTGAATGTTTAGGTTATACTCAAGAACTTTTGAAGTCACATCATGGTGTAGTTGAATCATCTCTCTCATATGTAGTTCAACCGAATTTGTCCCTTAACAGTACTCTTTCTTTCTCATGTCATATAGGTAAGGTGATCTACCATAACCCATATTTCATATCGACCTTCCTTGGTCTAGGGGAGACTTACAACATCCATGTTGGCTAAATGGACATTTGTAAATCCCTTTGTTTTGATAATGACAAACATTTCATTCTTGTTAATCTAACGTGCTACTTGAATGTTGCAGGAATAAGGTGGATGACAAAGCAATTAGGGAAATCCATATGCTTACATATCTATATTTTCATGAAATGTAATCACTTTGTAAAAACTTGTACAAATATATAATGTACAAGTACTTAGATTTCATGTAAATCAAGCGTTAGATTCTCCCTAGCTAAACATCACATTTAGATAGGTCATCCCCTTCAAATAAGTGTCACATATGCACACTCATACACACACTTAGTGCTTTAATTGAAAAATTGAAACAGGGTCAATCTCGGTCGACTAACTCCTCGACCGAGACACTCTCGGTCGACAATCTTCTCGACCGAGAAAGACCCAAGTAGCCGTTAGACACAGCTGACAAGGTGGTTGGCAGTTGGAGAGAAATGTTGCATACACTTGATCCAGAGAGCCTGTCGGTCGACAAAACGTCGACCGAGTAGGTGTCTTGGTCGACCATTTCTCGACCGAGATGGTCTCTGACAGCAACTGCAGAATTAATTAATTAGATATTACTAAAGCAACAAACTTGTATCTAACGGCTAGTTAAGCACTTAGAAACCCCTAGAAGGTGTCTAGAACGTCCTTAAGCACTTGTAGGACATTCCTATAAATAGGACATGCCTTAGGACACCTAAAAATACACTTGTTACACTTGAGAAATCTTTGAGCATACTTTGAGCAACCTGTTTGTGAGAAAATTGAGCATAGTGACAATTGGCTACTTCTTCTCTTATCTCAAAATTCGTGTCCTATAGGCTAGCATCTCCTATCCACTACAATTACATTTCCATACACTTTGGTTAGGAGATCTACACGCTTGATCTAGGCAAATCAAGCCTTGTGCTACAAAAGGATAAGTTGTAATTTCCTTTTTCCTTTCGTGTTCTCTATTATTGTTTGTACTCTCCTGGCTACTCCTAGGTTGGAGGCTGCGGATTGGAGAGGTTGGAGATCTTCTTGGTGAAGAAGGGCACCTTGAGCTACTTCAAGAAGGCTGGTGCAACGGGAGGTTACTTCTAGAGAGGAAGTCTACTTCAAGGGGGAGCTTGGAGTTACTTCAAGAAGGCTACCTCAAGTTGGTGCATCTACTTCATGTGAAGGCTGTTCAAGGGGTGTAAAGAAAGTATTGTATTTTGTGTAAATCCTTGTGAAGGTAATAAAATTAATACTTTCAAAATCCCAGTTGGGTAAGCAACAGGGTAGTGGACTGACAACTTTAGTATTTGCTAAAGTTGGAACCACTCTAAACACCTGTCTCCTTCTTCCATTTTCAATTGTGGTTGTTTTGAGTTAAATAATTGTTAAAATATTTAAAAACTGTATTCACCCCCTCTCTAGTGTTTTTCAATTGGTATCAGAGCAGGCTTCAAGGAGCTCTAATCGAGTCTTGAAGTATGAAGGGTGGTGGTGTCTACAACCGCAAACAAAGGAAAAGTATGGGGCAACCTTCAACAAGTTGCAGTTGGTGCTTAGGAACAAGCCATGCAACACTTGGTTGCCCGTGGAGGTCAAAGAAGGAAGATACACATAAAGAATGTCTTATTGCTACAATAAGTGAGGAAGAAGAAGAGGTAAGTCTTTTTGATTTATCTAAAGAAGAGCTAGTTGCTTCTCTTGAAGAGACACACCATAAATATATTGAGTGCAAGAAGAAATTAAAAAAATCCAATAAAGCAAATGATGAATTACATACTAAGCTTCTTGCTCTTACATCTGAAAATGAAGATCTCAAAAAGGTTATTGAAGATCATGATATTAAGCTAAAATCTGTAGAAGCAAATTGTAATCTCCTTTCTCTAGAAAAGATTAATTTGCAGACTCAAGTGAATGATCTTCAAAAACAACCTGTTTTGTGCTCACATCTAGATTATGATACTATCGTAAAAGAAAGAAATTCATTATCATCTAATCTAGATCAAGCAAAGCTAGATATCAAGAAGAGAATGGATGAGATTGCTAAGTTACAACAAAAAGTTAGTAGTCTAAATAATGATGGCATTCTTGATCAAATCTTAAATGATCCTTACCATCAAGTTGGAAGGAGAGGACTAGGTTACAAGCCTAAGGGAAAATCATATCATAAACCTAGTTGGAAAAAGACACAAGCACATCAATCTATGTATGTACCTAAAGGCACAAATACAAATATACCCAAGAACAACCTAGACCAAAATCATAGAAAAAGATATGAGGTTGATTCTATATGTTGTCATTATTGTTTGCGCCTTGGTCACTATTCTTTTTCATGTCCTTATAAGAAAAAGGATGTTGAGTTAGTTTGGGTTCCAAAACCTCCAAACTAAATGAATGGAATTAAGTTGAGATATGACCAAAGACCTAAGTTGTATATTTCTATGTCTATCTCAACTCAACATAATGGGATATCAAATTAATTCCAGTATCTAAACATCTAACTTGCTTAATTGTGTTTTACTTGGAAGCAATTAACAGTTCAGAAAACATTTCAGAAATCTTGTCGGTTGAGAAACTGTCGACCGAGAGAACTGTCGGTCAAGAAATTGTCGACCGAACAGGTCACTGATTTCCACTCTGAAATAAATCTGCTACTTTCGATTTTCAAGTTGCTATCTACTTGTTGTACATGCAAAACAAAGTATACATTCTGGAAATCATATTTGAAAACTTATATGAGATTAATTTGGTTTACTCTCTAAATAATTTTAGTTAAAACTATGGATCATATTGATTTAAGTCAAATTACTAACTACATGGTCTGTCCTAAGTATTCTTTGATTTACTCACATAGAAACCATATGTTGAATTTCATGTTGCTACTTTTTTATCATTACATCAGGGATATACTCTCAACATTTCTTACATAACGTTGATGCTTGTTGCATGAACAATGATTATTGCATTCTTGATGATACATAGGCAAGCAACATGATTTGTTGGTAATATGTTGTTTTAAATGCTTGCATCACATAAGATAATTTTTTTAGTATCTTTAAAGACCAAGATATTAATTGTACTTTCATGAGGATATTCATGTAACTACAGTAAAGTTTATATTCTAAGAAAAATCAAGGACAAATGTTTTCATATTGAGTATTATGTTTCAAATTGATCAAATTATATGCAGATATTATACTTTAGAAATCTGCAAATTTGCCTCTTGGTTAAAATGAAATTTGACCAAGGGGCACTATGGTCGTAGTCAAAGTCGACCTAAAATAAGTTTGACACAATACTTATTTGAATATCATTTTCTATATAAAAATTGTGATTAAAAGAACAATTAATTTATGATCACAAAATTGTCCAAATATTGGTAACAATAATCACAATGTTACTCCCTTAGAAAGTGTATATGCTCTACAAATTTAGTCTATCATTTGCATTAAAAATCAGCTTAAAATTTCATACTCAGTAAGTCTGTCGGTCGACGAATTCTTCGACCAAAAACATTTCGGTCAGCCTATCTCTTTCGACCGACAAACTTCAAACAGAAATAACATCGGACACACTTCCGGTCGACAATTGTTCGACCGAGCTAGAGTCGGTCGACAATTGTTCGACCGAGAGTTGACCTATGGGATATAACCGTTGGAATCCAACCCTTACCGTTGAGCGGCCGACCGTTACCAGTCGACCGTTGGACGACCAAGTGGCGCGTCTGGAATATGACCGTTGCGGTCGATCGGTCGACAAATTATCGACCGACCTAGTCACTGATTTGCTATAAAAGGGCCAAAAACGGGTCATTGTTGCACACTCTCATATTATTATTTCCATTGCTTCTCTCTAGTGTATTCTTGTGCAATCCTTTAGCTTCCTCATCCCCAAAACTTTCTTGCTTCTTCTCCACCTTAAAACAAAGAAATGGCTTCATCCTCTACACGTGGAAAGAAGAAAGTTGCTAGCAAGAAAGGAAGGGAGGCTACTCCACCATTGACGATCATCAACGACATCCCCTTCGTCGACGCAGATGCTGGTGATTGCTATCTCAGTCTCTCCTCCAAGACTCCTCTTCCACGACGGCCGGTTGATGTCTTGGACTTCCTCAGCATCGTCGACCTGGAAGATCTTTTTGAGGTACAAAATTTGAAAGAATTTCTTAACCCTTCCTTCCCTTCCTACTCTTCAAAAGTGGTAAATGAGTTCTATGCAAACCTAATCTCCCATTCCGAAAATGACAATACCTTCTTCTACTCTATGATCAATGGGCATAGCTTTCGATTTACTGAAGAGGATATTCTTGACATGCTCAACATCGAATTAGATGAATATCAAGACACTCTTGACCTCACAACTGGAAATCCACTCAATACATTTTCCCAAGGTGATCATACCATCAGTCTTAGTGACATTAAACGAGCCATTTTTCAATCTAATACTACGTGTCACGAAGATAGGGGTACCTACTATGCCATTAATCTCAAACCTACTTCTAGGATTGTCAATATTATTGTTTCCACAAACATACATCCTAGAGCAAACAAGTCTGGAGTTCCTATTTTTTGCATGTGTTTAACTTATGCCATTATCAAACGTATTCCCGTAAATTTTATCCACATAATCCTTAAGAACATGCTTGAGTTTTCTGGCAATCCCCCATATGCTGATTTTATATGCCAAATCACTCAACACTTTCTTAAAACACAAATTGAGGATATGGGATACACATGGGAAAGAAGACCACAAAAAATAAGCAAAAACACAGTAGAGAAAATGGGAATTGATTTTGGTCACAAGAGGGCTAGGACGGAAGGTGAGACATCTACTCAAGATATACCACCACCACCTCCTCCTACCAACCTACCCTATGATCCCATCCAAAACACCTTAACATATGTTGCTGGATCACAATATCATCTAAGCAGACAACTAGACTATAACCACCATGCCATGACCTACCTAAATCAAAGGATGCAAACCCTCTCTCCAAATCAACCAGATGAATATCCTTATTCATTAAATCCTGGCATGCTCAACCCATATAATCCATCTTACAACTACTACCAACCTCCACCTCCACCATCTACAGATCTCACACACACTCAGTTCTCCTCAATACAATTACAAGACATTGCTGCTCATTTCCATTTTGATCGTGTTCCTACCTTCTTGGAAGCATATGCTTTAACCAAGATAGGTGCTTTGGAGTGGCAAACTTTAGTCCAATATTATGGAGCTGAGCCATTTCTTGGAAAAGACCCTGATATTGATGTAATACTCAAGTCTTTCCAGTGAGATTTGGGGTGACCGTTGTATTAGTTGTAATGAAATGATTATCTTTGCATGATTGTAATGTAATGATTATCTTTGCATGATTGTAATGTAATGATTATCTTTGCATGATTGAAATAAAATGGTTATCTTTGCAATGAAATGGTTATCTTTACTGAGTATAGTGGTTATTCCTCTATGGCATCATTTGAATATGGATTGTAAGACTACTCTAGTAGAGCATACAAAGTAAGGGGAGTAATAAATATGTCATAAATAAAGGGATGACATTTTTGCAAAACCTGAAATTTAAAAAATTGTGGCTAAATTGACTATTTATTCTTAAACGGATATCTTTTTGAAATGACAAAGGGGGAGAAATAAATATAAAACTTAGTATTTGTGCAAAACTCAATCAATGAGTTTCATAAAGAAATAAATATAAAACTTAGTATTTGTGCAAAACTCAATCAATGAGTTTCATAAACTCTTGGCTTTACATTGAAAGTTGCTATATTCCCTAAAGGATTGGATTTCATGTTCCATAATTCATGGGGAATAATAAGCACACATTTTATAAACAAGAGAAGAACTTTACAAAGGTAATCTTCAGGTATGAAAATCACATGTTTTATACTTTCTTATTTTATATTTAGCAAATGTTTGTCATCTTCAAAAAGGGGGAGATTGTTGGCTAAATGGACATTTGTAAATCCCTTTGTTTTGATAATGACAAACATTTCATTCTTTTTAATCTAACGTGCTACTTGAGTGTTGCAGGAATAAGGTGTATGACAAAGCAATTAGGGAAATCCATATGCTTACATATCTATATTTTCATGAAATGTAATCACTTTGTAAAAACTTGTACAAATATATAATGAACAAGTACTTAGATTTCATGTAAATCAAGCGTTAGATTCTCCCTAGCTAAACATCACATTTAGATATGTCATCCCCTTCAAATAAGTGTCACATATGCACACTCATACACACACTTAGTGCTTTAATTGAAAAATTGAAACAGGGTCAATCTCGGTCGACTAACTCCTCGACCGAGACACTCTCGGTTGACAATCTTCTCGACCGAGAAAGACCCAAGTAGCCGTTAGACACAGCTGGCAAGGTGGTTGGCAGTTGGAGATAAATGTTGCATACACTTGATCCAGAGAGCCTGTCGGTCGACAAAACGTCGACCGAGTAGGTGTCTCGGTCGACCATTTCTCGACCGAAATGGTCTCTGACAGCAACTGCAAAATTAATTAATTAGCCGTTACTATAGCAACAAACTTGTACCTAACGGCTAGTTAAGCACTTAGAAACCCCTAGAAGGTGTCTAGAACGTCCTTAAGCACTTGTAGGACATTCCTATAAATAGGACATGCCTTAGGACACCTAAAAATACACTTGTTACACTTGAGAAATCTTTGAGCATACTTTGAGCAACCTGTTTGTGAGCAAATTGAGCATAGTGACAATTGGCTACTTCTTCTCTTAGCTCAAAATTCATGTCCTATAGGCTAGCATCTCCTATCCACTACAATTACATTTCCATACACTTTGGTTAGGAGATCTACACGCTTGATCTAGGCAAATCAAGCCTTGTGCTACAAAAGGATAAGTTGTAATTTCCTTTTTCATTTCTTGTTCTCTATTATTGTTTTTACTCTCCTGGCTACTCCTAGGTTGGAGGCTACAGATTGGAGAGGTTGGAGATCTTCTTGGTGAAGAAGGGGACCTTGAGCTACTTCAAGAAGGTTGGTGCAACGGGAGGTTACTTCTAGAGAGGAAGGCTACTTCAAGGGGGAGCTTGGAGTTACTTCAAGAAGGCTACCTCAAGTTGGTGCATCTACTTCATGTGAAGGTTGTTCAAGGGGTGTAAAGAAAGTATTGTATTTTGTGTAAATCCTTGTGAAGGTAATAAAATTAATACTTTCAAAATCCCGGTTGGGTAAGCAACCAGGTAGTGGACTGACAACTTTAGTATTTGCTAAAGTTGGAACCACTCTAAACACCTGTCTCCTTCTTCCATTTTCAATTGTGGTTGTTTTGAGTTAAATAATTGTTAAAATATTTAAAAACTCTATTCACCCCCCCTCTAGTGTTTTTCAATCCATCGTGATGAACTCCCATTCCCTCTTAGGGATCTTTATCCTCTATGTCAATACACTGGGTTACTGGTGTTCGTCCTTCACCTCCTGCCTTGCATGGAAACATACCACATGAAACTTCATCTTAGGCATCAAAAGTACTACTGTCACTTATTATCTTGGTAGTACCATGGTATATGGTGATCTTAAATCATGATCTCCCGTATTTCATGATTCCTCAAGATCGATTCTTCAGAAACCCTAAACCACTCTAGTTAGGGTTTCATCACCTTCCTTTTCCAAGAAGTACATTTGAGGTTCTACAACCATCCTCTTATTGCATCACAGCCTAGGTTGGCTAACCAAACAACTACTAACTTGTTCAATAGATCTCGTTACATCTGAGTGTTAGCCAGACATATCTCCTTTTTCAAACTTAGGGTTAGCCCAAAAACTTCTTTTAGCCTCTAGCTAAACTAGGCAGCTGCATCTCAATCACTTCACATCCTTATGTGTAAAGGTAATGTTGAAAACATACACCTCCATGTATTCCACTTATCATCTCAACTCAAACTCTAAGTCTATCTTCATTAAGAACACTCTGAGTTGATCCTCATGGTGATCAAACTCAACCTAGTATAACTTGCAAGTTCCACATAGTGCATGATAAAACTTCTCATAAGATGACTACCTCATTTCTCTTGATGTTTGTAAACCATCCACATATCATTCACTCCACCAAGGCATGTTATCATCTCTATCCTCATACCTCATAGCAACGTTCCAACTCACATCATCTTTATTCTTGGTGTATGGCATGCGTATTGTCCTATCTCTCCCTCCCATAACAAAAGGAAATAAGCATTTGGCTGCAGTCCAAATACAAAGTTCTTCCCATTCCAAGAGTAGAGATGGTACATCCCACCTTGCCTATACACCTTCGAATCTACATTGAAATGTGCAACTTATGTCTCTATATCACAAACATCTCGATATCAAGGTTACTTCCATGGAAAACTAGTTTCAAACCTACTTGGGTCACCACACAAACCCTGGTCATCTCCTCAAGGTCTATAGGGTGCCGACACTTTTGGGGTCATCCCTCTTCCCTGATGCATCCAGAGAATGCCCTACTCATTTGCCCTTTGGGTCCCATGAGTTAATGAAGGTGATCATTCTCCTAACCCATGGCCCTCAGACAATGATAGTTGTTACCTCCCGACCCTATGGTCATGTGCAACTAGGGAATTAGGCAACTCCTACTTCCATCGTTCTTATCCCCACCTGACCCTAGGATAGACTTAGGATTCCAACATAGTACATGTACAACTTAGAAACTTACCCAAACCTTCACCATCTCTTTCTACATTCCTGGGCTTACTTTCATCCTTTCACAGGGGTCATGCATGGTGACCTGCCTACCTTGGTCATGCCCCATACTGGTTACCTCCATGGTAACACATCCACATGCACTTAGAGATGATTATCTATGGGTCTACAGGTTCATTCTCTTACCATGTACTCATCACTTAGCTTCTCAAAATCCTATTAGACCTCTTTAGGTTACCTCAAAACCAAAAAAACTGGTATACACCCTACAAAAGGGTCCCTCTCCCAGGATGGGAGGAAACTACATCTTGATAACAAAGGTCCCAAATGTCCTTATGTCAAGGGTTTACATCCACATGAGCATGCTTAGCCCTAGAAATCTACTAAGGCATAATCAACCCACCTATGAAACCATGCTAGGTCACACTTGTTCTCATCCTCGACATTGGATCAAGATCAAACCTTCTCATGTCATCAACTTAGATGTGAAGGGTTCATCAAACATCCTTTAGACTTAAGGGGTTTCCCTTTCCTCTAAACATGAGGAGTTCCATGTTCAAAACTCTAGAAAGTAAAATCTCATCAGGAGCATCAGGTACACCACTTCCCCTCTTAGGCCTAGGAACCCTAGGTTCACTGTTGGGTGTCCAACTGCATGCTCAACCTCTTAACCAAGAATCAAACATGTACACAGTATGACATATACTTCCTGTCATCATTCTACTCAAACAACACTTTAGAGTGGAGTCCTCCTGAAGGATAACCAACAAGGTATAAGGCCTCACAACCTATTACTAATCCTCTTCAGGGTATGAGGAACTCTTTTTCCTAACCCTAGAAGGTGAACATCTATACCATAGGTTCATAGGTACCAGCAACCTCACCTTCTCTCTAGGTTTTGGTTTCTCTAAAGGCAACCAAGATATCCTCAGCCTCTAGGGATCATGCATGAGGCAACCACACCCATCCACTTAGGTCGCATCATCCTCAACTCCCCACTGTTCCCCATATCTCAGAATCTAAGCTTTCAACCCTCTTGCTTGGAGCTAGCCTCACTACTAGAGGTCCTTTCTCCATGAAGATGGACTAAGCTCACAAGCATACCCCTACCTAGGTAAAGCGTATGGCCAACTTATGTTTGCTCAGGATTATCCATAGTTCTTTATACTTATCTCATAAGCTATCCATCATACTCTCCTAGCCAAGGTTTTAGCCTACTGCCCGTACCACTGGCGTACTCTGGGGGCATGCTATGCCCTACTTGCATAAGCCCATAGGGTTTCTATAGGTCCTTCTCTAATTTCATCAAGGAAGGAGCCATCCTTCGCTCTAACATGCACGACCCTTCCCAGGGTTGGGTCTCCAAAGGTACTAGGTTATCCAACCTCTCACGGCTCATATGGAATCTAAATGCATGTCCATCTAAACACCCAGTCTACCATGACATCTAACTCATCATGTCATCTCACCACTTAAGGTTAAGGTTAGCAACGTCCTCAGAGGATATGCCAGGTCTCTACTTTTCATGCAAATCTCTACCTCCAAGACTAACTCTCTTTACTTATCCTCCTGACAAGAAGGTCTAGCCTCAAGTCTCTCTTGAGGGCATGACAACTCATGTTATACGACCTAAGCATGTATCTATTCTTTAGTTTGTGCTTAAACTATTAAACTTATGTCCATGACATCTTATTTACATGCTTTTCATTAATTTTGTGGAGGATTCCTTAATCCTTATCAACCTTATCCATACCTCCAGAGGGTGAGGAAAAGAGAGAAAACCCTACTCCTTATAATCCTTAGAAGCATTTGATTTGAGAAGTGATGAACAAGATGAGAGAGTCCTAAAGGTGTCTTATTTTGATTCAAATCCTGAGACACTGGCCAGGTAGTCACCCTAATCTGGGAGTCCTCATATTCCATCTAGCAGTGTGGAGAAAAATCTTGCCAACCCCCGGATGTGATCCTTTTCTAGACACCTCTATCTTTTGGAAAATCCTCTAATAACTCCCTTGGGTTCTATAGAGTTTGTAAAATTTAATAATTATTAAAGATTAAATGAAGAACCTAGGCTCTGATACCAAATGTAACGACCCCGCCTCCCAGTAACCCCCATTTAAGGGAGACCAAGAGGTCAGACTTGTTATCCCAATTTTCCAGATCAACGGTTTGTCAAATAAACAATAATAATTAATAAATTCTACCAACTAAACTGAAAGGCTGTAATAAAAATTAGACTTTGAATACCTTTTTTAGAAACTTGGATATCTACTTCTATCCACATCCGGAGTCTATGCTAACTAATCCTCCTTAGCACTTTAAATCTCATTAAATTCCACATATGCCACTTTACTATTTGTTCTTTTCATTTGTACCTAAAACACCGACAAATGAAATGTCGGTCAACATAAATGAATTATGCTGGTATGTGGGGGAAACAATAATCGTGCAATTAACTATAACAACATAGTGGAGTCAATTATGATTTTAAACAAACAACTTTAAGTTTTCAGCATAACTGCTCAATCCATCTATACCCTAGCCTCTGCGCTGTCCCTACAGTGGAGTTGGATGCTACCTTCCTTATGGTAGATCCCCACTAAACCCCTCATGATCCTACCTAACAGGTGAACCAATTTCTACGGTTGAGTCACATGGCACTACCCATAGGTAGCCCACTCCTTAACTCATGGTGTGCTAAAGAGTCTCATGGCACTACAAGTAGGTAGCCCAATTTCTATCTCTTGATAACCTAATGGTCCCACTTAATAAGTAGAACCTTTACAAGGTTACCCTTTTTATCATCAGCAAAGCCACAGAGGAGGACCAAGATCTGAGGCAGTCATGTATCTATACTTATGGTGATAATCATATTCACTTTATAGTTGCATGAAATAAAAGTCATCCAAGTAGTTATATTCAGGAAACCGATAAAACTTCCAGGAATTGCCGTGAAACTAAAGCGATTAATCGTAAGCGTAACCACATACCTATCAAACTTATTTGAGACAGAATAAGAAATCCAATTAGGCAAGCAAGCACATAATGAGATCCTAAAATATTAATCATTCCATCAAGATCTATTAAACCTAACTCACTTCCTAGGGTTTCTAGTCCACTTTTAGGGTTTCCATTGAAATTAGGGTTTCACTTCATCTTTTACTACTTTAAACCCTAATTTTATGCAATTACTCATAAACCCTAATTATCTCATCTATTCTTCATGAAAGATATTAAGGTTACCTTTTAACAACATATAACCCTAATTTCGGATAAAAGACACAATTAAAAGTTCATTAAATTTACTTTTCCACTTTTACATTAAAGCTACCATTTTTATCCTTTTTAAGGCTTGACACGATCATTAGTCCCAATTATCATCTTTGGTTCTTTTCAAATTAACAACTTATCTTTCACGAACTCTTTTCTACACTATTTCCACTTTTATTCAATAGAAAAACCCTAATTACCATATCAAGGGTATTTATCCACAATTAGTAATATTTATACTCGAAATAGCTTAGAACCATCATATATCAACCTTAATCATAAATTTGAACATGTAAAGCTATTAAGAGTCACAATTAGGGTTTCAAGGCCCATTAAAGCATATTTATACGCATGAAACTCTAAATTAAACCAATTACATGCAAAGTTCATCCTTTTTGTTCTTAATATACATTTTTACAATTAAAAAGTTAATTTCAACTTTAATCATCCATTAAACCCTACTAAATACATTAATTATCTCAAAATAAGGTTTCTTAAACATTAAAGCATTAAAGTTGATAACTTTGACTACTTTTTGAACTGTAGTCATAAAAAGGCTTGAATTATATTTTTAATGGATTCTCCTCATTTTTCTGAGCAATTTTCATATTTTAAGTGTATCCATCTGAGCTATCAATATTAAAATATGATTTTTGTAAGAATTTACTTACCAAAGGCATTCGGAGAGCGCCATGTGTCCCTTTCCATGTGATGTAGCTCTGCGTAACCCGGCTGGTTTAGAACATAATTACATGATGCATTTACCCCCGTGCAACCGCTTGGCTCTTCAATGCCCGGAGGGCAAAACTGTCCAATTCCCTTATCTGTCATCAACCTCGCGGAAACCCTTCTGCGTCCACTGTAGTAGCCGATTGTGAGCCTCCCCCTTCCTCCCTAGGACTCGAGAGGTACTTGCAACTACAGCCTTACCTCCGCCGCCCACCGTCACCCCCTCCAAGCCTTGACCCACAACTTGGATGGCTGGGTGTGCGGGCTCTGGGCCTGCAACTCGCAACCCTGCTGCAGACCTCTTGCAGGTGCTGCGCATAGGCGGGAGCAAGGTGACGTTGATCGATAATCCACAGGTCCTCAAAGGAATGCCATGCCTCCATCATGATGATGTCATGGCCCCTCGTGGATCTTGGGTTAGAGCTATGCCCTCATGGTTAGGGTTTTGATGAAGAAGATGAATAAGAGAGAGAGAGTTGTGTGGGATCTCTCTGGAACTCAAACTAGGGCTCTACCCTTTATATAGGGGTGGGTAACGAAGCCCTAGGTCGGCTATTCACGAATTAAAGAGTTCTTTTCCCAATAGGAACCCAAATTCCTTCATTAGAAAGCAAGCTTCTCTCCCTTAATTATCTCTTTAATATTCTTTATTCTTTAGATACTTGGAATTCGAGAAACCTCTCACTTATTCTCTTTTATGGTTGACTTTTATCCTATTGGCACAAAATTCTTTTTTCTTTTCGTAGAAAATACTTCCTTTTTAGCAATGCCACCAAATTCATTAATTATGCATCACATTATCCTCTTATTTTGCATTATTGATATTTTCTCTTTGTTTTTCTTCATTGGGTTTCCTTGGATCCCAAGAAACTCTAATATTTTGAAATCCTTTTTAGTGGATACTCATTATCCTTCTAGATGCATCTATGTCCATTATTTCTCATTATCTTGTTTATTTCTTTATTAAATTATCTCTTTCTAAGGATTTCTCTTTATCTCTCTTTTTATTTTCCTTATTGGAACTGCTTTTAACATTAGAAACCTCATGGATACGAAAATCCATCAAAGATAACTCAATAATTCCTCTTTCCACTTATTTCTTATATTTTATCATTGTTTTCAATTTCTTTCTTAATAAATAAATATTTAATCGATCTTTTCTTTTCTTGTTATATTATCTTTGCAATTTTGGACTCCTTGGGATCCAAGGAACCTAAGAGGCACGAAATACAACTTTGGATAACATTCCTTTGCCTTATAGAGGTCTCTACATATTTCTTTTCTCCATTTCTCAATTATTCATTTACTAATAGAATTTCCTTGTTATTGGGCCCAATAGCCAATAAAGCCCACAAAATGACCAACAAGGCTATTGTAAACAAAATCCATTTATTCAAAACAAATTATTTGTTCAAATATCTTTAATAGGAGAAATTATATATCTCACCAAAAGAACCCAAAAACTGGGGTTGTAACATATGATCTAAAAGATAGGGTCACATTAATATGCCTAAGTATGCTTCCAATCTTGAAAACGTAAGATACTGATGTGAAGATTATAAGAGACCCTAGATTTCATGAAATTGATGTAGATATCATGTTTATAATTGTAACCTGATCTAATCTACTGTTAAGAAGATATAATGATCAATCTTAGAATTAGGATTAGAATTGATTCTTAGTTAGGGCTTCTAACCCTTGGAAATGCTAATATGATGGAATTAGGGTTTGATACCCTTATTCCTAATTTGAACCCAAGATAATCCTAAAACCTAGTTTATGACTTAAGTACACTTAATTAGTGTAATATGGACAAACATATTTCTCCTATTCATGTCATTGTGTCATGTGCATCCTATGGTTTAGCAACGCTTCTAATCCAATAGTGTCAACTGGTAAATTCCACCTCCCATGTAGCAAAGATCATAGGAGGAGCAGGTATAGGAGACCCAAGGTCTACGTTTTGTTGGGTGGGGGAAGGAATAGGGCTTGGGGTGGATTTGAGCACATTTTTGGATGTAGTTGTGGGGAATGAGAGGATTGGTCCAAAGAAATGGCGTATTTGTTACACCATATTTCTTGATACTAATGCAAGTTGATAAATATTGTGTTACACTTTTGGGGAAGTGGAAAATATTATTAGGTAAACGAATACATATGCAATCTAGGTTAATTTTTAATTCATTTTCTGTCCATGACGAGAGAAAAAAATGGTAGACTAGCTTGTGCTATGAACCCCAAAATAGAGGAAGAAGCTACAAAAAGACATCTTTTTACATCGAACTCCCTTACTCATTTAGAGAATCAACAAAGCTCATCTTCCTTCCACCCTACCAACACCCACCTTCTAGAGATATAAACATAGACAACAAACATCAATATCATTTCATATGTAGAAACCTATCAACCTAACTCTGTACTAACTTCTATGTCATGCTTCTTTATGCTTTTTGTAGTAAGTTTTTCTTTGCGAGCCACAATGACTAAAGGAATTAAATTTTTACATTTGACAAAATTGTAAAATATCACAATGCAAGATATAACAAGGGAGAACATATGGTAATATACCTAATGTTCCTAGCATTTCTAATTATGGGATTCCATAGATGTGGGATTCATGGAGGCGTTCTTCCAACTCTTGCAACCAATGACGGATCTCATGTAGGGATGGTTGGGGCATGCCCCCAGTCAGTTTTGAAAAAAGTCTATTTTGATACCATGTTGAACTTTATAAATAAACTAGATTATATAGTTTTTACGTCACGAACAATAACATAGAACTAGTAGTTATTCATATAAAAGCTTCATGATACGATTTAAGTGATTTTCTATTAAATACATTAATATGTAAAAACTATTGCTAGTGTTTGACGAGATTATGATTTGACGAAAACAATCAACTGCTGCTTGTAATATCTTTTATTAAAAAAAAACAAAGTTATAAAAGATAGATACAATTTACACATTCAATATCAAAAGACAAATCCAAAATAATATAAACTAATAATGCAAAAAATAAAATATATTGTATCAATTTAGCATAAACAAAATGATTATGGAGCAATTTGTCAAAAATGATTATGTTCACACTAGAAAACTAATATAAAATATTTACATATTCAACTTTGACTTTGCTAAATACAATTATTGTCACATTGATAATATAATTTGTATTTTAATTAAATTAAACTGCCAAGTAGAAGTTTATCAAAAAACAATCTTAAAACAAAATCATATAAAGCCGGAGTTGGCATCATCTTCTTCCATTGTTTTATACTTATTATCTTTAATACAAAATGTAATACATATTTTCATTGTTTCGGAAGCGCGATAACTTATCGTCTATAGCAATTAATACAAAAATAGTTATAAAGATAAAAAATAACCAATGGTCTGAGATTAAAATAGACGAACAAATAGTGCAATAAATCAGTTAAATGAACAAAACATGTCTATTCTCCAGGTGTTGTCGATTGGTGACTTCACTCCATAAGTGAAACAAAATCTTTTTTAGCCAACACAATTGATCCTCTTTAAGGTTTAAGGTGGGACAATCCAGTGGTTAGATCTTTGATTTGTTTTACAAGTTGTCTTAGGCTCAAGCCCTGAAACGTTATGAATAAAATTGTCAATTTGGAAAGAAAAACAAATCCTCATATGGATTGTATATTAATCTATATATGTTTAGCTCTATCTAATTGAGATCATCAAATTTTACAACAATATCTTAATATTTTCTATCTCACATAACCTCCTACTCCGTGGACTTTTTATATTAATAATTTAGTCACATGGTATCAATATGATATTATTATAATATCTTTTGAATAGCGAGAGTGTTCCTCCCTGAGATATATCAATTAGTTGTGTGATATTATTTCAAACAAAAAGCATCCATTGTGTGTTATATCAAAACTGTTAACAATCAGTCAAAAAGTTGTGGTCTCGTCAGACAAGATCCAAGGCGTGCTTATCATTTCAATATTACTTTATCTTCATATCTGACCACCTTCTTGAGCAGCCTTAATCATGAAGTTTTTATTTTAGCTCACTATAGTTTGAATGTCACAAGTACTTTACATACTCGATTAGATGTTAGTTTAATATTATTGGACGTTCTAACATTAGCACCATTATTGAAGGCTGAATAACATTGTTTTACTAATCCTTCGTCCTACCACATATATTTTCTCTTGAGACATATTATATTATTATTATTATACATATAGACAATCTACACCCACCAAAATGTTTATAGTGAACACGAGCACATTGTTGAACAATGAAATGAATACTTGGGTAGAGGTTATGAGCCATTGTTTCATTGTGGGTTGGATGATGCCCATGATGTCACATGGACTAGGTCCAATATACCTAACAAAGTAAAAGTGTTTGAAAATGTAGTCAAAGAAATTCTACAACCTAACAAGAGGAAGAGATCAGAGGTATTATTATTTGAAGAATTGGTTGTTTTTTTTTCAAATTGGTTAAGATTGTAGAATTTTATTTCATATTTATATGAAAATTGTTTGTTTCATACATACTTTGTAGGGACATGCCTCCTAAGATGATGTATATGTTTGTTAATAAAATTATAAAAGAGGAAAACCATGGTGATGAAGTTTCAAAAAGGAAACAAAGTTTGTTATGTTTTATATTTTATATGATTACACTTTTTCCTTTTATTTCTTTTTACATACATTGTTTAACCTTTGTCATTATTGTTATAAGCTTTGGATCTTGAGAAGGCTATTGGAACCAAAAGGAAAATAACATTTGACATGTCTGTTGAATCAACTACAGGTATAAATCATATTTCAAATGTAACAAATTAAATAAAGAGATGTTGCAAGTTTTAAGGTCTGCTAAAATTATATTTACCATCTGCAACAGAGAAACTCACATTGTTGTTCAAAACTACAAATAGAATTCTAAAAGAGAAAGTGACATCTACAACCTTCAATCAAGATCCATTTGAGGAGCGCTTGATCGAGTTGAAGTCAAGTAAAATATGTATATTCTTATTGCAAATATATGTATTGATCTTGACTAACTACATCTAATTATTGGTATAATTGTTAGGAACTAAAAGGGCAACATGCTCTAATATTCTGGATGAAGAAATATCAATCGTCGATGCATTAAAAAGAATTCATGATTTTGGTATTTAGATTATTTACTTGATTCTATTTTGTATTTTCTCAAACTCATTTCCTTTTATCATTGTGTATTATCGAGTATGTTCTAGTGAGTCCATGTATGAGAGGCCAACCTGAACTAATCCCAAGACAATAATGAACCTTAATCAGAGAATGAAGTCTATTCCAGGCGAATCTAATGCATTGGTTCATGGTTCATCTCGAAGGACTGAAGGTTTAGGTATATTTATTATAAATTCACCCACCCTCCTATTCTAATTTATGTTATGTAGAAATGATTTCCTACTATTATTGTGTATCATTTAATGTGTTTAGGTAAGTCTGTTCTTGGGAAATCTTTCTTAAATACTGCTAAGAAAAAAAATGGAGTAAATGGAAAGACAAAATCTTGCCCCAATGTTGCAAAGTCAAAGGTTCATTTAAATCAAAAGCTGAAGTCTATTTCTGATGCCAGAGGTCATGGTGCATCTACAAGAAATGAAGTTTTGGGTATTTTTTGTTAAAAATACAACCACCTTCCTAATCTTATTTTGTTTTATAGAGTTGATTTCCTTCTACTAATATGTGTCAATTAATGTTTTTATACAAGTCTGTGCTTGGGAAATCTGCCTTAAATAGTGCCCACATCATCTAAATGGAAACAAAAAGCATATTCAATTTGATTCTGATGCCCATGGCCCAACATCAAGGACTGAATTGTTAGGTATTTTGATTATAAATACACACACATTATATTTTTCATTTTATAGAACTAATTTGTTTCTATTATGAATTATTGAATATGATTAGGTAAATCTGTGCATGGAAAATTTGCATCAGAAGCTACCAAAAAAAAGGTGCATTTGAATAAAAAAAGCCTTTTCATTCTAATTTTGATGTAGGGGGTCATTGCACATCCTCAAGAAATGAAGATTTTAGGTAGTTTGATTAAAAATACACTATCGTACCCATTATATTTTGTGTTTTACAGAAGTGATTCGCATTTCTTAATGTACTTTATTGAATGTGTAGGGAGCTCTTTGCATGGAAAGTCTATCTCAAACACCATGAAGACAAATACACATATAAAACAAAGGATGATGTCTATTCAATGTGATTCAGATTCTTCACATCTTGGGGCATCATCAAGGAGTGATGTTTTGGGTATAGTGACCTAACAACTAGAACTGACTGGAACAACACAAAATGAACAATTGTACTATTGTATTTTCACAAAACATTAATAAGAGGATTTTGTACGATTTGGGAGAACAAACTCTCTCCAAATAATAGAACCCAAAATTGTCAAAGAGACTAATGCCTAAAATAAACATACATTATACATAGTTGTTGACTAGGAAATGTATCATGCTAGCAGCACATTGACTAATCAACACAATGGCAACATCTTCATTTGTAGTGAACTCCTTAAGGTCATATTGAATTGTTTTGAACGTTGTCATTTAGTTGACAATCAGAAATCTTCCTTCATATATCAACATTGCTTATTTCAACAAATAGAAAACCAACAAAAGTGGTGACTATAACAACTTCAACACCCATTCACAATGGCATTAATCACCCAATAAGATGTTAGCACCCAAAAATCTGATCAATGTGAAATAGATTAGTAATAGCTTGAACATACACCATGAAGAGGGATAACCATGTATTCTAAAACCCATGATCTCGAAGAGAACTTGGACTGAGTCATTGTCTAAGACGAGTGCCTACAAATCAAGTGAGAAATAGTTTATTCCAAAATTTTAAATGTTATTAATATAGTATAATAAAAAAAATATGGGGGATGTATTCAATTGTCTTCCTCACCCAATGAGCTTCCAATCCCCCCTGATAGTCCAGATAGGAGGTCCACATATGCACATGTTGGGACTCGATTCACCTGGTTGTAATAGCACATCACACTAGAGATATTTCTCTCTTGGACACAACTTTTAAATGGGGGCTGGTATATTTCAACAACTATTCACTTGAACCAGCACCATGAAGAAAATGACATAGAAATGCAGCACCCATGCACAAATGATTCCTAAAAATCCACAAGGCAATAATCTAAAGGGATAGTTGACGTAAGAACTTCTCAAATAGCTTGATCATGGCTATAAAGAAGTCAGACCTCTAAAGGAAACAAAGAGCCTGATGCCAGGAGATCGCATCGAAGCCATCTATTCATCATTCTTCATTCCTCGATAAATGAAGGACATTGTCAATCAAATTCGTTCACAACAAGGAGGTCAGTGAGCAAAATACACCACTTCTTTCTTCTTAAAGATGTCCTTATACTAGAAGGTAGACATCTTGGGAGTTATCTAGTGGTTTAGGTCTTGAAACTATCTTGTTTCTAGTATACTAGTATCTTGTGCTTCCCCTTGCAGCTTACGGGCAAGCCTATGCAGATAAATTGCAGAGACAAAGTGACTGTGTTCACTACAAGATAGAAAATATGATAGATTTAGAAAATATTTGATTGTCATGTGGATACACACAAGTTACCAACAAAGTTCACATGGGCACTGACTTACCAGTGTAGTTGACACTCATTTCAGTGTGGTAATCTAAATGCCTCCTTTTCTAGCTGTTGGCCATCCTGCATTAAGACGGCAGCCCATCACCCCCACATATTCAAAAATATGCTCGCTGAGTTAAACTCATTTCACCATTCAATAAATTCAGACACTGAATGGATCTATGGCCAGGAAAACTACATGATAAGGTTCCACTTGATTAACTAGGTACATTACATATCTTTTATCATCGACCAAGTTACAAGCATGAATTATAATAGATGTTATACATATGCTCATAAACCCATGGTTATAAGGATTGATTACATTAAAAAAATTGTCCTTCTAAAGATAATACCTGGAAAATGGATTTCTAAAGTTTGTTGAACATTTAAGTCATCTTCAACATATAAAAAGTGCTAAATTTGCAATAAGGGATGCAATGAGAAGTGATCAAGTTAATGGTAACATTAAAATTTACACAAACCACCTAGATCTTCATGGTAGTGAGGTTCATCTACATCATAATCACTCCTATGAAAATGTAAGGGAGATTCACACATGTCTCCATATTATTCAATCTCTTCTAGAATGATAGACACCTTCTTGTTGCATTTCATATTTTGTGTTCCAATTTATCATGCAAAATAATAGCAATATATTATGATAGTTTATAGAACACACATGGTTCAAATATGAAAAAATATTTACAAATATGTGTGTTTCATGGAGTGTGGATAGTTGGATGTATTTACAATTAACACACCCAAAATGTCCCTCCTTGAAGATGCCCCAATATGTGAAGAATCAGAATCGTAATTATTAGAAACCATCCTTTATTTTAGAGGTGTATTTGTCTTCATGGTGTTTGACATAGACTTTCCATGCATAGAGCTCCCTGCACAATCAATAAAGTACATTAAGAAATGGGAATCACTTCTACAAAATGCAAAATAATGGGTAGGATAGTGTATTTATAATCCAAATACCTAAAAATCCATTCCTAGAGGATGTGCCATGACCCCCGTCCTCAAATCAGATGAAAAGGAATTTTTTATTCAAATGTACATTTTTCTTGGTAGTCTCTAATGTATATTTTCCATGCACGGATTTACCTAATCATATTCAATAATTCATAAAAAGAACAAATTGTTTCTAGAACATACAAAATAGAACGTGTGTGTGTATTTATAGTCAAAATACCTAACAATTCAGTCCTTGATGTTGGGCTAGGGGCATAAGAATCAAATTGAATATGCTTTTTCTTGCCATTTAGATGAATGTTGGAACTATTTAAGGTAGATTTCCCAGGCACATACTTGTTTAAAGAGATAATAGACACATATTAGTAGAAAGAAATCAATTCTATAAAACAAAATAAGATTAGGAAGGTGGGTGTATTTTTAATATAAAAAATCTAAAAATTCATTTCTTGTAGATGGATCATGACCTGAGGCATCAGAAATAGACTTCATCTTTTGATTTAAATGCATCTTTGACTTTGCAACATTGGGGGAAGATTTTGTCTTTCCATTTGCACAATTGTCTATCTTGGAACTATTTAAGAAAGATTTCCCAAGAATGGACTTACCTAAACCATTAAATGATACACAATAATAGCAGGAAATCATATGTACAAAACATACAATAGAATAGGAGGGTGGGTATATTCATAATGAATATACCTAAACCTTTAGTCCTTTGAGATACACCACAAACCAATGCATCTGATTCACCTAGAATAAACTTCATATTCTCATTATGGTTCACATTTTTCGTGGGATTAGTTGAGTCTAACTTCTCATACATGGACTCACTGATAATACTCGATAATACACAATGATAAAAGGAAATGAGTTATATAAAACACAAAATAGAATACAATAAATCATCTAAATACCAAATCAAGCATAAGTGATTAGCATTTATTCATCCAGAATATTAGAGCATGTTGCCCTTTTTGTTCCTAATCATTATACCAATAATTA
This sequence comes from Alisma plantago-aquatica, assembly GCA_963693085.1. Lineage (NCBI taxonomy): Eukaryota > Viridiplantae > Streptophyta > Magnoliopsida > Alismatales > Alismataceae > Alisma > Alisma plantago-aquatica. Next base: position 1,546,892,867 of record OY856409.1, read on the forward strand.
GATGTAGTGATAGACAAGATTAATTCATATATTTTGAATAAGAATATGCATATTTTACTTGACTTCAACTTGATCAAGTGCTCCTCAAATGGATCCTGATTGAAGGCTGCAGATGTTGTTTTTACTTTAATAATTCCATTTGTAGTTTTGAAAAATAATGAGAGCTTCTCTCTTGCATATGGTAAATACAATTTTAGTAGATCTCAAAACTTGGAACATCTCTTTATTTAATTTGGTACATTTGAAATATGATTTATACATGTACTTCATTCAAAAAACATGTCATATGATATTTTCCGTTTTCTTCCAGTAGCCTTCTCAAGATCCAAAGCTAACAACAATAATTACAAAGGTTAGAAATAAAAGGGAAAAGTGTAATCATATAAAATATAAAACGTAACAAACGTTTTTTCCTTCTTGAAACTTCATCACCACGATTTCCCTCTTCTATAATTTTATTAACAAACTTATACATTGTCTTAGGAGGCATGTCCCTACAAAAAATGAATGAAGTAATAAATTTGCATATAAATATGGGATAAAATTAAAAAATCTTTAAAAAAGTGAAAAAAAGCAATCCTTCAAATAATAATACCTACGATCTCTTCCTCTTTCTAGGTTGTAGAATTTCTTTGACTACATTTTTAGACACTTTTACCATGCTAGGTATATTAGACCTAGTCCATGTGACTTCATGGGCATCATCCAACTCACAATGAAATAAAGGCTTATAACCTCTACCCAAGTATTCATTTCTTTGTTCAACAATGTGCTCGTGTTCACTATAAACATTTCTTGGTTTCCAATGACACACAACATTCCAATTCATCATGAGAGTTTCCTCTAATGAAAAGTGCAGGAATTCATATACGATGGCCAAATAATGTAGTTATTGCATATACTAATATATATTATATTTAAGATTTTTTCAACCAATTAAATGAATGGGAAAATGAAGTCTGGTTAAGGAAGTGTTGTCTCACAGCAATTCACTGACACAAAATGTGGGATCAGACCCAACTTGATGATATATGGCTCATGACCGAACATGAAATCTATGATATTGATAGTCATTATGAAAAACTATTTATGCCATGACTAGAATTTTTCTTTTCAAAATTTGAAAACATGGATTCATATCAGATTTATAAATCATTGACCCACTTATATTTAAACATCAATGTCTAAACCCAAAACACATCCAAATTATGAAAGAATGTATGGATTCAAGGAGATCAAATACTTCCATTTTGTTGAGATTGAAGTCAAATGCATTTTTGTGTATTATTTTCCTCATGGAATATTCACATTAACCCAAAAATATGAGCAGTATCTTCTCACTAGAAATCACCCAAAATGCTTTGAGCATGAGCTCAGATTCATAATATGCAAGTTCCCTCTAAGGATAAGTGAGAAAAACTAGATTTTCAAAGATCATCATGTCAGTATGTCATGTGGGGTAGGGGTATTCCTTTTGATTGAGGAAGTTCTCTCTTGCATAAAGTCATTGAACATAGATAGGGAACATATCAAGTTAGTCTGTGAAAATATTTTTAGAAGTAGACAGGGCCCACATCATGACAATGTCCTCTCATAACAAGTGCATGAAAATTCTTTTCTCGAAGAAATGTATGTATATATATATATATATATATATATATATATATATATATATATATATATATATATATATATATATATATATATATATATATATATATATATATATATATATAGGGCGTTCATTTGTTGCCCGCGTGGGTAGCCTGAATTTTCTCTACCCGACAGCCAAAAAAGTAACTCTTCTGTCAAAAAAGTAAGTATGGTGAACAAAAAGTAACTACATCAATAAAAGAGTAACTCTGTACAAAATATACAACAGATATATATAAGGATGGGTTTTTTTATCTTGGAGGGGTAAATGATATTATTTTTGGCTAATCTTTTTTGGCGAGCTAGAAAAAATAGTCTTCTACAATTGTGAAATTTTTTTTTGAAAAAAAGTGGTTGGAAGGGTGGGCGGGTAGCTACTCGCACAGGTAATAAAGATGGGCCCATATATATATATGTATATATATGTATATATATATATATATATATATATATATATATATAGTCCTTTTAACTATTTATAAATTAGACAAGTATGGGTTTTGGGATGATCATAGCATAGTTGCTTGAGTTCTTGCAGCAACCATCGCTAGTTTGCAAAAAATGTTGTTGAGGTGTGTCTCTACGCAAGCCTATACCAATGAGCCTTTTTCCATGTAAGACAAAGTCCCACTAATAATAAAAAAGAGGCGTTTATGAGTTTGGGGACAATTATCATGCAAACATGCCTATATGAAAGAATCTTGAAATCACTTAGAATGGCTCTCAACAATAGTTTCTTTCACACATCTCCTTTATGAATCATCAAATAAATTTACTGATATAACCACACAAAAATGCATTTTGAGAGGAGCCACGACCCATATCATGACAGTGTCATCTCACAACAAGTCACTTGAAATGCACTTCTGGGGCACACATCATGAAAGTGTCTGCTCAGATCATGTCGCTAAAAATGCGCTTGTGAGGATTCATAGGCCATATCATGAGAATGTCCTCTCATAACGGGTCCCTCAAAATGCATCTGTAAGGATCCAAGGCCCATATCATGGCAATTTCCTCTCACAACAAGTCTGTGAAAATGCTTTTGGGAGGAGCTATGGCTCATATCATGAAAATGTCCTCCCATAGAAAGTCCTAGGAAATGCTTTGATCAAAGATGCGTATATATGTATTGTCCTCTTAATAATTCATAATGGATACATGTATGAGTTAGGAGATGATTGGAGCATGGCCAGTTGGGTACTTGCAACAGCCACCGCCCATTGCAACAATTGTTGTTGGGGGCAGTGGTTTATGCAATCTACTACCAAGGAGAATTTTTGTTCACAATACAAAGGCTCATTATCCTTAGTATGATCACAAAATAGACATGTATCAGTTTGGGGAAGATCAAATTGTCAAATAAATGCATTGTTTAATTCCCACGACAAAGGATTTGGGAGGAGTTGTGACCCATTAAGTCCCTTAGAATGCATTTGTGAGGATTCATGGCCCATCATGACAATGTCATGTCATAACAAGTCTGTGAAAATAAATTTGGGAGGATCTAGGGACCATATCATGACAATGTCCTCTCCCATAAAGTCCTTAGAAATGTTTTGATCAGAGATGTGTATATATGTATTTTCCTCATGAGTATTCATAATAGAGACATGCATGAGTTAGGGGATGATTGGAGCATGATTAGAGAGGAGCTTGCGACAGCCACTACCCATTAGTAGCAATTGATGTTAGGGGGTGGTGGCCTATGCAAGACGCTTCCAGGGCACATTTGCCTCACAAAACAAAGGCGCATTCGCCTTATAAAGATCATAAAGGAGACATGCATACGTTTGGGGATGATTTTCATGACAATATCCTTTTATGAATGACTCTTTGAATGACTTGAAACGAATTAAAATGAGTCACAACAACAAGTTTTTTCATATATATCCTTTGTGAAGTGTCAAATAAATATATTGATATATCCTCACGAAAATGTATTTGTGAGTATCCATGAACCATATCATGGTAGTGTCCTTTCAAAACAAGTCCCTTGAAATGAATTTGTGAGGAGTTGGGTACCACATCATGACACCTTCCTCTCACAACAAGTGCTTGAAATGCATTTGCAAGGAGTCAAGGCACATATCATGACAATGTCTTGTCACAATAAGTATGTGAAAATGCTTCTGGGAGGAGACGTGTCATGAACTATTTGTTATCCAAATCCTAACTCCAAATGACTATAAAGTCAATGGTGATAGGACCTAGGCTTCCATTCCTAGCATGGTATTATCAAAGTGTGAATGTAGAAGCAAAAAGCTTAGCACACATGAACAGATAACAAGATAAAAGCACCAATCATAATCTCAACATTCAACAAATATTATTAAGAAACATTGTTTATTACAAGCTTTCAATTACACATTCAAGAGTTCAATTTTACCAGTCTGCTCATGGATACTAGGGATCACAACAAGAACACATGACATAGCTCACCAAACCCATCATGAACCTATAAAATATGTGAAACAAGGTAGGTCAAGAACACAAGGTGTCAAGTACAGGGTTAAAAGATACATATACATAAGATTTGCATAATTTGAAAAAAATTGTAGAAGTAAATGAGCAAGAATAAATAAGTTAAATACTTAGCAAAGTGAGAGACCATATTTTATGTCATTTTACTCCAATTATACCATCAATATCATGTATCATAAGGCCTTTGATAGGGCTATAAATGGGTATGGGTAGACCCACTGACCCACAAATCTGGACCCTTAAAAAACCTATCATGGGTCTAATTTTTTATACCCGCATACCGTTGGACTCGTATATCCTTGTACCCACATATAAATGGGTCCAATAATGGGTATGCTTGGACCCAGACCCGCTAGACCCGTGTACCGGCTATAAATAAAAAATTACTTAAATAATATGTTATACATATCATACTTCAGTAGTGTATCTAATATAATTGTTGAGATTATATCCTACTCTAACCATAATAAGGTTGAGACTAGTCATATAATTAAGAATTAAGTATTCTAATTACAATAATGAACATCATATCTAAACTTAAAATCAAAATGTCTACTAATTCACATTACTTTCTACATAAGTTAAACGTTATGATCATGACTACAAATATGTAAAAAATTACTCAATTAATGTTAATATATAAAATTTAGCATTGTCAAATATAACTACTATATGTTAATATACCATATAATAACAATATCTTGTTCTATTAAATATATATAATATAGTCATTTCTCTTACATAAGAAATATGATGTTTTATACAACCACTTACCCGCATACCCACTATTATTGCGGGTACGGATATGGTGCGGGTCCAGATTTTATATTATGCGGATCTAGAACTGAAACCAGACTCACTCAATTAGACGGGTATGGGTATGGGTATATCCAAACCTACACTGTACCCACAATGTTTACACCCCTAGCCTTTGATCAACTTCGCATTGGAAGAATCCGTAAGGGTGCTCAAGATTAGGTAACCCTTTTATACATGAGGGACCTTAGTAACTAAAGTCATTGAGCAAAACCCTATTTCAACATTTGTATAATGGAGTTCTATATTATGCTTTCAAGTATAAAACAACGAGACGAGGCAAGCATCAAGTCCATACTAGAATACTAGATGAAATATTGGAGCAAGTAAACAAGCATACATATGTATCACATTTCAAGCAAGAAATACATAGTCATATAATTATTAAAGTCTGTACCGGATGAAGAGATTCTTATCTTAACTTAGCATTGACCATATAGACATAAGCAACACCTGATTAAGAACAAGATTACCTGCATGCATTAGATTCTCATTATTAACCCTAACTAGATTCATTTTAGGTGTTTGTCCAAGTTAGGTTCCAAGTTTCTTAATTACATGTTTGATGATCTTTTACTAATTTAGAAGTCATCGAGGAGTTTTGGTCTACGTTTGTGTCATTCAAAGGTTACATTTATCTTATATGACCAGTACTAGATGCATGTAACTTACTTGCATTTTAGGGTCAAAAGACTCATAATAGGGCATAGAAGGTCATTATCCGATCAAGACAAGGGATCCAAGCATCAAGCATGATTTAGATCGGGAAATTATGGACATAAGAGTCACATTCTAATATAGGTGGATGTCCCCTGTGGCTTAGGCATCAAATTCCTAACCTTGGGTGTCAGCATTCTTACGTACATGCAAGCATACACATAGTTATATGCCATTAGGGGTCAACATAAGATTTGGGTGTGCATCCACAACAAGGTGAACAAGAATAGAATAATCAACTCTAATTTTAGAGGGGCAATCATAACAAATAGATTCATATCATGATTGGTGAACAAGAGTGTCATCTCATTTTAGGATACATTATGTTTTTATTGATATCTATAGTGTCACAAGTCCCACCATAGAACAAAAGAGGTAGACCCCAGGCATTTAAGTCATAAGACATCATAAGTTAACTAATTCTAGATATATAAAAGATTTGGGTGCATATAGGTTAGGACAAACCCAACAAGAGTCTACAGGGGGATCATGAGTGACACATGAGTCTTAGAGATCATAGATTTACTAATATTCCAGATTAGTTAAGTCAAGATGTCACAAAGAAACAAGATTACCACTTTAATCAACATCATGCATTAAAGTCCATAAACAAGCTATATACATGCATTAGGGACAACCATGGATCAAAACGGGAGTATAGGATCTCAACCTAGTTGATGGTGAACAAATTTTACTGGTTTCATGATTAGGAGTGTAAATAACTATTAACGATACAAGATTGATCATAATAGCAGATTAAAAGTACTCATTATTACTCAAATTTTCATTTTCAATAAATAAGGGGAACAAGCGTTGGATTTAAAGTCTAGGACTAGGCCTAATGAGTAGATCTCATCGAGTTGATCGATTTTTTATATTTATTTGTCCAGTTTGGCCAACGGATGAGCAAGATATGCATTTTAGAAAATTTACATTATAAGTTTATATAGCTAAAGATGGAGACCATAGGGAGTGGGGAGGGTGTTACCTTTAATATCATATCATGGATGTGGTATGTTGATTGGGCATTGTGTGGCTACAGTGCTTCTCTCCCCTCTTTGGTCTGTGGCCCTCACTCCACCACGGCGCATCGCTCCTAACCGCAACCTCTTGGTTGGTGATCTCCCCCATCACCCGCAATCAACTGGCCTTTGACTGGCCCTCATACGATAAATTGTAGTCAAATATGGGCCCATCCAGGCCGACCGTCTCCGCATCGATGACCAGAAGCCCCCACATCCCCCAAGCACAAGTTCGCATGGGTCACGACTGCCACAGCAGCAAACTACTCACTAGAGCAACCTAACAAGGGTCTTCCTATGGTAAAAAACTCCCTCTCTCAAGCTACATGAACATAGGGAGGCACATCAGAGGTGAAGGGGGATCCATCTAAGCTTGATGAGGGGCAAATTTGGGTGGCCTAAAGGTGCAACTGTGCTGGCAACTATGGTTGTTGTCATCGAAGGTGGTGTTAGAGAACCCTCTCCAAGGCATGAAAAGGAGTGAAATAAGAGGGGAAATGACAATAGTGAAGAATCACCTAGATTTAGCTAGACAATTTTGCCTAGACGAGTTGAGCATTGCGTCTATTGGCTTGTCAAAAAAGCAATTCTACGGTGCGTACGGACCAAAGAGGAAGATGACCAAGGGTCGTCAGATGTTAGATCCATGGTCAAGAAATGAGACAACATTAGGTTTTGGGGGCTTGGGTGGTGGCTGGGTTGCATCCTTTTTGTGGGCCTATGAGTGATCGGCCTATTTAAGATAGCTTGATCAATAAATTCAAATTAAATTCAACATAAAATAGGGATATCCAAGAGACCATATCTTGTGACTCAAATCTCTGATTGAGATGACTTTTACAGTGTTGGAAAGATAATTGAGTCCTATACAATATAAAAGTCATTGAAGATCCATTAAAGTATGATGAAGAGGTTTAATTTCAGTTGCAAAGTGGTGATATATTAAAGAATGATATTGGGTTCAAAAGTACAAATTAATGTAACATTTTAGTAAAATTGAACATTAATGTGACTAAATTGGAGTTCAACAACCATCACACTATGAAATCTATATGACCCAATTTTTTGGAGTAACCCTGTATGTTTTGGCTTGATCATATGTTTAAGAATCCCTCTTTAATATTTTGATATAAATTAGGGCTTGTGGAGAGAGTAATCTCCAAGTTTGAAGTGTATTTGGATGATGTTTGTGATTTGTATAATAGTTTTGGGGTGGATTGTAATTTACCCAATATAGGGAGTTAATGTGCAATTTGTCACCTCTAGAGTGACCCTTTCATCTCTTGACCTCATCTAGAGGAGAGAGAGAGGAGTGGGCACCTTTTTTGCACTTGGGATGAGTGGTGGCATCTTTTGTAATGTTTAAGGCTTTTATGGGTTATATATATGCCTTAACCTTGGAATGTGGTTAGGGTGTTTGAATGGGTCGCGCCGTTGGTAAGTGGCCAAGAGATCAATACCTCCACATTGAATGCATCACCACACTTGCATGTTAAGCACATGTGGTTGCATGTGGACCTTTTGCTTGACAAGTATCCCCTAGATGGCTTAAGGAGACAACACATCGCCTTTGCTCCCTCTCACATCCTATAAGTATATAGCTCCTTTTGGCTTCACCCTTGTAATCCTTTCATCAGTTCCTATTTCCCCTTCTTGGTGGACAATCTTGGATCTTGAGGAGATATAAGGAACCCCTTGGAAGCTTGTTGATCGAATCCTTAGCTCGTGGTGGTTCTTGTACATCTTCAAACCTTGGTGAGTTGTGTTTCTTTTATGACAAGCTCCTTGGTATCTCTTCTGAATCATTTTCTCTCTTGGCCATGGAACATGCCTTTGTGTGAAGGTTGTTCTTGAGACATGACAAGATGAATTTCTTTCATCCTTTTCTTTCTTTATCTTCTTTGGATCAGTTAGAGTTTCCTTCTTCTCCTTTTTAACCTTGGTGTCTTCTTTTCTCTTGGAGGTGTTATTGTGACCAAGTTTGGGATCTTTGGCAAATCATCTTCAACCTTTGGACTGATGCAAGGAGCTTTGACCTTAGTGCATGCATCTTTGGTGAAATAATTCTCTAAGGAGGGATATATAACTCTTAGCCTCTCTATTATTGCATTCTTTGCTTATGCATGAATTTGTTTCTTCTCTAAAGTGATACTCCTATATGCTAGAACTTAATACTGATCTTAACTTTATGTTTTGGGGTATGATAAGAATGGTCTTTGACTCCTGAATGCAGTACTTTCTTGAAGGAAGTTTAAGTACATAAACTATGGAGCTTTTACAATGAAAATGGTGGGGCACTGCAGTGTCTCAGACTTTGTTTTTCTCTGTTTCAAACTTGGTCATGTTAGTGATGAATTTAGCCATGAAGTGTTGTGCCCAACACCCTAAACTAGACATGGTTATGATTCATAAAGAAGTTTAGCTGATTCCGTATCATGAGAAGTAACATGTAATGGATTACACCTAGCCTTAGTAATATTTGTGATGTTGGTGGCCAATGCACTTGCTGGTACAGAATCGACACCCTACATAACTATTGGATCATCATCTTAACCTAGGTTTCAAATCATGTTGGCATGTGTATGATGGAGCAGGAGATGCCTTTAAGGACGGCCTGTGATTGGTAGTTATCATTACACCTATGTTGTTGAAGAACCAATACACCGTGTTGAGGCCAGACTGATGCCATAGCGATAGATGCAACACATGATGGCTTATGCCTGATACCTTCAAGCCATTATGGCTTGCATGACTTGGAACACACATTGTTCAATAGTACACACACCTTGTGTTAACAATAGGATGATACCCTATAGTGGTGATAGAACCGTAAAATCCTGATACTGATAAAATTGTCACACCCTGATACTAATAGATCCATCACACCCCAATACTGATAGACCGACACATCACATGATGGATAGACTATTAACCCCTATGAATTTTGGGCCGACACCCTTTGTTGATGATAGGATGAGACACCAGTATAGCGATGGACTGACACCTTAGGCGGATGCTAATCCGATGCCCCATGTTGATGATAAATTGATATCTTGTGATGTTGCTAAGCCGACACACCTTGGTGGTGTTAGATGGAGACGTCCTAGTAATAGGTAGCTGACACCCCTTGATAGTGTTAGGCCGATACACCATGCTGATGATAGGTTGATAGCCCATGCAGGTGTTAAGCCGACACAACATGCCAGTGTGAAAATGACACCCTAAGTTGAGGACAGACTGAGACACCACATCGTTGAGTAGCCTACACATGGTGATAATGTTGGTTATAGGGCATGCTTGGATACTTAAATATGTACTTGTATGTGCAATAAATAGGCCATGTAACATGTTGTTGGTAATATTATTTAATCCTTAAACGGAATGTATTCCAAGATAATGGGAAGGAATATGTTTGGGGGGCTAGATGTTGAACTTAGGTTGATCCTAATTGGCTAGGAAAGGGCCTTAACCCTAATAATGTACAATGAAGCTTACTTGTTTCCCTTCTATGGAATGGTTATGATAACAAAATGTGTATCTCTATTGTTGTGAACTCCTAACATTGCATGTGTTGCAAGTTGATATGCATAGCTAAGTGAAATCTATGGTAATTATGATATGATATAGGTTGAATGAGCTTCCATAAGGCATATTGAGGCATTTGTACAATGGGGATAATGTGAATGGGTCCTATGACCTGAAAATAGCTTGATGCCAAGTTTGAGATAACATTCAATATGATGAGTTGAAAGGTTGATACCCTATGGCACATGGTCTTGATGATGATGATGCTAAGAATGATAGTTATACAAACAATACGTAATTATGTAATGAAGTCACACTTTATAAGCTTTTGAACTTTTATCTTGGTAGAGTTTTCTAAGACTTTATACGTTGTAACTTGATTGATGCTAAAAGATACTTAATGGACTTAACTAATCCAGTAGAACTTAATACATGTAGTTTCACCCTGTGCCATAGATCTGTCTCGGCGTCAACACTTGTCTGATGGTGAAATAGGCTCTTGCTTAGAGAAGGCTTGGAGTCATATACTGTTGAGTATATGAATTCACAGGATTGGTTGTGAACCATACCCTAGCAAGAGTGAGGATGCAGGTCATAGCTCAGTGATATTATGTTTATGAAATTTCAACAGATTGGCTGTGGGCCATACCCTGGCAGGAGTGTGGGTTTGGGTCGTAGCTCAGTTTCACTAGCGTCGTGACATGCCTTAAGGCGGGCTAGGATTTTCACATATTGACTATATGTTGTTGGTTGTAGTTGATTGATATGTATTTGTGGTGTACTCATGTACTAACCATGAGAATTGGTGAGGTCATGGATTTTGTCTCTTCCATTGACCTTGTATGGCACCGATTTCAACTTAGCAGTGGTCAGTTGGATTTGGGTGGTATGACTCAAATATCGAGGGAAGAATAAAATATGTAACCAATGGTGTAGTATATGTTCTTAGGGATAAATATGAGAACATTGGATGAGGACTTGCTTATTTTAATACAGTACAAATTGTAGTTGATATACATGTTCTTCATATTCCTTTCATGATAATAAGATGTTTCATAATCTAAGTGAAATTTCTTATACTAATCTACCTTGAACATCTCATGCATATGAATATGACTATCTTAGTAATAGCTTTACTCCAGTTACTTATATAAGTGTTAATAATAGCATTTGTGGAGAGTCATATCTCCCACTGAGATTTGGATCCCACCCCGTGGGTTCCCCACATTCTTTTACGTGGACGTGCATGAGGAAGCAGAGATCCTGTAGCTAAGGTAGAGTAGCAGCAACATGAAGGCCAATAGTTGATAAGGTTGGAAGTGTTGATGATTGTCTTTTGTGTAGAGTCCTAGAGTTGTCCCTATACACTCAGGTCCTCGGAATAGTTTTGGGCATGTTTTTTCTTATGCCCCTTTTGATGAAAACATACAATGGTTGTATATATATATATATATATATATATATATATATATATATATATATATATATATATATATATATATATATATATATATATGCTTGGGACATGTTTCTCTTGTAATCAAGATGATGGCATACCTCATAAGTAGATGTCAATGAAGTTACTTTGTGTCCTATCAGGATTGGTATGTAAAGATTTTTGCTTCTTTGGTGTTTAATGAAATTGGTTTTAGTTTTTAGTATTTTCCATTAACCTGTTTTTTTAATATTTCTTTTGTGGATAAGTTTTGAGTAATCTCACTTGTCTGGTCATAGTTTGTTTGGTATCAGAGATTTAGGTTTGTTGAGTCTATAGGGACCTAGGACTAGGGTTTGTGTATGTTCTTGTGTCCTCCAGTGTAACTTATAGTGACTTCTACTTATGCATAAGAAGGAAAACTTAAATAAGTCTAGAGAACACAAAGAACACACTGCTGAAAGAAATGTTGCCGCACCAGGTGGTGGTGCAAGGAACCTAGCACCAGAAGATCAGGTGCCTGAAGTCCCCCAGTTTGACCCAACCATGCTTGAAAATCCTACCTTTCAATCCCTTTTTGGGTAGTTCATGGAGACCATGATGCATATGGTGAACAGGATGCCCGCACCTTAGCCTAGAGCACCTATTTCCCATGTACAATCCTCGAGCATTGGGAAGACTTTTGAGCGGCTTCTCTATGTTGTGGAAGTAGAGTACGTAGGGACGGTTGATCTAGCGGATATTGATCTATGTCTTACTAAGCTTGTAAAATCTTTTAAGATCCTTAGTATCCCTGATGCTGACAAGGTGAAGCATGTAATGTACCTTCTAAAAGGAAGTGTTGGCCACTAGTGGGCCATAAAAGAGGAGAAGAGGTTGGGAAGAGTTCTGATGTGAGTTTGTTAGTTGATACTTCCCACTGACATATCTTGATGAGAAGATCAGTCAGTTTGAGAAGATCTGGAAAGGATCTATGACGATAAATGAGTATGAAGCCAAGTTTATGGAGCTCCTTCAGTTCTGTCCTCACATGGATGTTGTAGATGGTAAGAGGATACAATGTTTTTAGAAGGGGTTGAATGTTGAGTTGTCTATCCCAGTGGTCACTCTGGAGAATTGAGGGAGGTTTTCTACATTTGTGGAATCCGTCTAGAGGATAAAGAGATTGGTGATAGATAAATGAGAGTCGAGTGCCAAAAAGAGGTCTGCACAGTCACAGGGACAATAGTCGGGAGGCTTTAAGAAGCTAAGATTTTCTGCACCACCATCAATGTAGAGGTTCATTGCATCAACACAATGGTCACCCAATAAGGGAAGCATCATAGCCTTCCACCTGTTGGAGCTCACAACACAACATCAATATTGGTTGTGGGGTCATGTAGGCCGCAATATGAGACCCAGGCTTGCCATAAGTGTGGGCAAGTAGGACATCTGAGGAAAGAGTGTCCAATGAGGGATGATGGGGTGACCCATCAACTAAGGCAGAGCCAACATGGCTCATAGAGGTAGCAATTCAATGGTGTAGGAGGATGAGGATGTGGCCAAGCATCATAGGCCAGATCGTCTACTCATGCAAGAATAGGATAAGGGCAACAATAGGACACAACTAGATTCTACACTATGAGTTAGTCGGAGGTGGTGGTCAACCCGTGAGTAGTGATAGGTTAGATGGAGTTATTTCATTCTGATTTGTCTTCTTCTTGCTTGTTATCTATTTTGGTTGACCCGGGGGAAACACACTCTTTTATCACTCATGAGGTTCTCGATAGTTATCTTTTAACTGTTAGTCGTAGGAAAGATATTTTGTTGTTAGAAACCTCATTGGTTAGTTCTACAATGTTACAGGAGGTGTGTCCTTCTTGTGTCCTTTATTTCTCTACACACAACATTCTAGTGGATCTCATACCACTTGATATGCATGGATTCAATGTAATCCTTAGGATGGACACCATGGAGAAGAATAAGGTGGTCTTGGGTTGTATTCCATGAAAGCAAAATTTTTTGACAATGATGAGTCGTGGATTTTCCAAGGAGACAGGAAGATTCTTCCGACATGTCTAGTATCATCAATGGTGGCAGAGAAGTTGTTAAGGCAGGGTTGTGAGGTGTTCTTAGCACATTCGCTGAGTACTGAGGTGAGGAGTCTAAGTATTCAAGAGGTGTCGGTTGTCAAGGAGTTTGAAGATGTGTTTTAAGAGGAATTCCTAGGTGTTCCCCACATCTAGAGATTGATTTTGAGATCAATCTAGTTCCAGACATGCAACCGATAACTTAGACACTGTACAGGATGGCTCCAACAGAGATTGTAGAATTCAAGAGACAGTTGTAAGAACTTCTTGACAAAGGTTTTATCAGACCTAGTACATCACAGTGGGGTGTTCCAATGTTGTTCGTAAAGAAGAAGGATGGGTCCATGAGGCTGTGTATAGACTATAACCAGTTGAATAAGGTGACGATAAAGAATAACTATCCATTACCAATGATAGATGATTTATTTGATCAGTTGCATGGTGAAAAAGTATTCTCAAAGATAGACCTAAGGTTAGGATACTATCATTTGTAGATCAAGGAGGAGGACATACCTATGTCATCTTTTAGGACAAGTTATGGTCATTATGAATTCTTGGTTATTCCATTAGGGCTGACCAATGCACTGACATCTTTCATGGACTAGATGAATAGAGTGTTCCATCTGTTTCTTGACTAGTTCATGGTGGTTTTCATAGATGACATCTTAATATATGCTTGTGATAGCCAGTAACATGCGCAACATCTTCACCATGATTTGACCTTGTTGAGACAATACCAGCTTTACACTAAGTTTAGCAAATGCGAGTTTTGGCTGAAGAAGGTAGATTTTCTGGGACATGTTTTCTCCTCTGAGGGTGTTCGTGTGAACCCCAAGAAGGTTGAGTCTATCACAGAGTGACAATAGCCAAAGACACCAATGGAAGTGCACAACTTTCTAGGTTTGATAGACTATTACATAAGGTTCATTTAGGACTTTAGTGACATAGCTCTACCCCTGACTAAGCTGACAAGGATGGAGGTGTCATTTATCTAGGATGACAGATGCCATAGTGCTTTTTAGGCATTAAAGGAAAAGTTGACAAGTGCGCTAGTGTTGGTATTTCTAGAGCAAGGGAAGGGATGTATCGTCTTCTATGATGCGTCTAGAAATGGTCTAGGTTGTTTGCTAAGGTAGGACAAGCAAGTGATTCTTTTGCTTCCCAACAGCTTAAGAAAGAGGAAAACTACCCAACACATGATCTGAAGCTAGCCACCGTAGTTCATGCTTTAAAAATATGGAGGCACTACCTTTACAGAAAGAAGTGTCAGATCATCACCAACCACAAGAACCTAAAATACATTTTCTCACAACAGGAGTTGAACATGAGGCAGCGGTGCTAGATGGAGCTAATCAAGCATTATGACTGCATGATTGACTATCATCCAGGGAAGGTGGATGCCATGGAAGATGCGTTGAGTAGGAAATCATTTTCGTCGACATCCACAAAGAAAGCACATTTGAGTTCTTTGGTATGCCACAAGAGAGACATGTCGATCTCCCTACGTCAGATGAATGTTAAGCTGGAAGTTTACCTACTAGTAGGATTGTTGGCACTGTTATAGGTGAACCCACACTAAGACAACAGATTAGAGAGGCTCAACAAGTTGATACTATGATACAATAGATCATATTAGAGTTTGGCAGTGAGAAGCATGACAACTTCCACGAGTCTGATGACGGGATAGTTTGCTACTATGGAATAATCATGGTAATAAATGTTGATAATCTAAGGTAGATTGTTCTAGAAGAGGCTCACTTATCTATGTATGCTATGCATCCATCACCAAGATGTATCACAACCTAAAGAACATGTATTAGTGGCCCGGTTAGAAATGGGATATGGCTGAGTTCGTTGCATGATGCCCGGTGTGTCAGTAGGTTAAGGACGAACATCAAAATCATGTAGGGATGTTGCAACCATTTCCTATACCACAGTGAAAATGGGGTCACGTAACGATCAACTTTGTGACTGGTCTACCCAGGACGGCCAAAGTTCATGACTGTATTTGGGTGATTGTTGATAGGTTGATAAGTTAGCACATTTCCTACCTATAAAGACAACATATACAATAGAGAAGCTTACTCAAATCTATGTCGACGAGAATTGCATTTACACGATGTTCTAGCTACCATATTGTCTGATAGAAGTCCCCAATTTATGAGTCATTTTTGGGAATGACTACACACAGCTTTGGGTACACAATTGAAGTTCAACACTACTTTACACCCACAAACAAATTTTCAATCTAAAAAGACCATTTAGACCTTGGAGGATCTGCTAAGAGCTCGTGCTCTTCAGTTTTTGGGAAGTTGGCATGTGCATCTCAGTCTGATAGAGTTTGCCTACAATATTAGGTATCAAAGAAGCATCAACATGTCACCCTATGAGGTGTTATATGGGAGGCATTGTAGGTCTCCGTTGTGTTGGCACGAGACTGTTGAGTATCAACTTATTGGCCCTGAGCTTGTGCAGCAAACGATAGAAAATATCAAAGTGATTCAACAATAGTTAAGGGCAATACATGATAGGATAAAGTCGTATGTAGATAACCGCTATAGACCTTTGGAGTTCAAAGTGGGAGATATAGTATATGTCAAGGTCTCTCCTTGGAAAGGTGTGCTAAGATTTGGGAAGAAGAGTAGGTTGTCTCCCAAGTTTATGGGACATTATTCGATGATAGCACGTTGTGGAAAGGTGTCTTATAAGTTGGAATTGCCACCTGAGTTGCACAGGTTGCATCCACTATTTCATGTGAGTATGCTAAGGAAGTGCCATCCTGATACAGAGTTAGTGTTGCAACCTGTAGAGCTGGAGCTTGATGAGGATATGTCCTATGTGGAAGGTCCAATGTTGATCCTTGACCGTAGAGTGAAGAAGCAGAAAAAGAAAGATATAGTGCTTGTGAAGGTTCTGTGGCATCACTGTGGTGTTGAAGAATGGACGTGGGAACTTGAGTAGGAGATGAGGAAGTACCCCTCCCTTTTCTCTTAGGATTTCGTGGGAGAAATCCATGTTAGGGGTTTATGGCTTGTAAGACCCCTAACCTGAGTTTTTGGGGTAACCCTATTTGTTTTGGTTTAATCATATGTGTAAGAATCCCTCTTTAATCTTTTGAGATAAATTAGGTTTTGTGGAGAGAGTAAGCTCCAATTTTGAAGTGTATTTGTATGATGTTTGCACTTCGTCTAATAGTTTTGGTGTGGATTGCAATCTTCCCAATATAAGGGGTTAATGTGAAATTTTTCACCTCTAGAGTGAACCTTGCATCTCTTGACCTCATCTAGAGGAGTGAGAGAGAGGAGTGGGTGCCTTGTTTGTACCTTAGATGAGTAGTGGCATCATTTGTAATGTTTAAGGCTTTTATGGGTTATATATATGCCTTAACCTTGGAATGTGGTTGGGGTGTTGTCATGGGTCGCACCCTTGGTAAGTGGCCAAGAGGCCGATACCTCCGCATAGAGTGTAGCACCATGCTTGCACGTTAAGTGTGAGTGGTTGCATGTAGACGTTTTGCATGGACAAGTGTCCCCTAGATGGCTGAAGGAGATGACACCTTGATTTTGCTCCCTCTCTCATCCCACAATTATATAGCTCCTTTCCTCTTCACCCTTGTAATACTTTCGACCATTCTTGTTTCCTCCTTCTTGGTTGATGATCTTGGAGCTTGAGGAGATAGAAATAACGCCTTAGATTCTTGGTGATCGAATCCTTAGCTCGTGGTGGTTCTTGTACATCTTCATACCTTGGTGAGTTGTGTTTCTTTTATGATGGCCTCATTGGTATCTCTTCTCCATCCTTTTCTCTCTCAACCAAGGAACTCGCGTTGGCATGAAGGGTGTTCTTGAGACATGATGGGATGAAGTTCTTTCATCCTTTTCTTTCTTCCTCTTCTTTGGATCAATTAGAGTTTCATTCTTCTCCTTTTTAACCTTGGTGTCTTATTTTCTCTTGGAGGTGTTTTTGTGACCAAGTTTGGGATCTTTGGTGAATCATCTTCAACCTTTGGACCGGCGCAAGGAGCTTTGGCCTTTGATCTTGTATCTTTGGTGAAAGATTTCTCTATGGTGGGTTATATAACTCTTATCCTGTCTATTATTGCACTCTTTGCTTATGCATGAATTTGTTTCTTCTCAAAAGTCATTCTCATATATGCTAGAAATGAATATTGATCTTAACTTGATGTTTTGGGGTATGAGAAGAATAGTATTTTACTCTTGAACGTTGTACTTTCTTGAAGGAAGTTTGTGTACCTAAATCATGGAGCTTTTACCATGACAATGGTGGGGCCCTATACTATCTCAGACTTTGTATTTCTCTATTTCAACCTTGATCATGTTAGTGATGACTTTAGCCATGAAGTGTTGTGCCCGACACCCTAACCTATCCATGGTTAAAATTCATAATAGCTTATAGCTGATGCCCTATCATGACAAGTAATATGTGATGGATTACAACAAGCCTTAGTAATATTTTTGATGTTGGTGGCCGATGCACATGTTGGTGCAAAACCAACACCCTACATGACTGTTGGATCATCATCTTAACCTATGTTGCAACTCATGTTGGCTTGTGGCTGATACACCAGGAGAGGCCTTAGGGATAGCCTGTGATGGGTAGCTATTGTTACACCTATGTTGTTGAAGAACTGATACACCAAGTTGAGGCCAGGACAACACAGTAGAGATAGATGCAACCCATGATGGCTTATGATTGATACCTTCAATCCATTACGGCTTGCATGAGTTGCAATGCACGTTGGTCAATAGTCGACACACCTTGTGTTAACAATAGGATGATACCATGTCGGGGTGATAGAACCGTCACACCCTGATATTGATTGAATTGTCAAACCCTGATACTATAGAATTGTCACACCCTGATACTGATAGACTGATGCATCACACAATGGATAGACTATTAACCCCTATGAACTTTGGGCCGACACCATGTGCTAATGACAGGACAAGACACCAGTATAGTGATGGACCGACACCTTAGGTTGATTCTAATCTGATGCCCTTTGTTGATGATAAATTGGTATCCTACGATGCTGCTAAGCCGACACACCTTGGTGGTGTTAGACCGAGATGTCCTAGTAATTGGTAGTCGGCACCCCTTGATGCTTTTAGGTCGATACACCATGTTGATGATACATTGTCACCTCGTGAAGGTTTTAAGCCAACACAACATGTCAGTGTTAAACCGACACCCAAAGTTGAGTATAGACTGGGACACCACATTGTTGAGTAGCCGACACATGGTGGTAATGATGGTTATAGGTCATTCTTGGATACTTCATATATGTACTTGAATGTATAACAAAAAGGCCATGTAACGTGTTTTTGGTAATATCATTTAATCCTTAAGTGGAATGTATTCCAAGATAATGGGAGGGAATAAGTTTGGGGGGTTGGATATTGAACTTAGGTTGATCCTAATTGTCCAAGAAAAGGCCTTAACCCTAATAATTTACAATGAAGCGTACTTGTTTCCCATCTATGGAATGGTTATGATAACAAAATATGTATCTCTATTGTTATGAACTCCTAATCATTCATGTGTTGCAAGTTGATATGAATACCTAAGTGAAATCTATGGTAATTATGATATGATACAGGTTGAATGAGCTACCTTAAGTCATATTGAGGCATTTTTACAATGGGGATAATGTGAACGGGTCCTATGAGCTGATAATGGCTTGATGCCTAGTTTGAGATAACATTTCCTATGATGAGTTGAAAGGTTGATACCCTATGTCACATGGCCTTGATGATGATGATGTTATGAATGATAATTATATGAAAAATATGTGATGACGTAATGAAGTCACACTTTATATGCTTTTGAACTTTTGTCTTGGTAGAGTTTGCTATGACATTATATGTTATAACTTGATAGATGCTAAAAGACACTAAATGGACTTAAAAAATCATGTGGAACTTAATACATGTAGTTTTTCCCTGTGCCATAGATCTGTCTTAGTGTTAGCAATTGATGGATGGTGAAATAAGATATTCCTTAGAGAAGGCTTGGAGTCATATACTGTTGAGTATGTACATTCACAGGATTGGTTGTAGGACATACCCTGGCAGGATTGTATCTACGGGCCATAGCTCAGTGATATTATATTTATGAAATTTCATAGGAATGGCTGGGAGCCATACCCTAGTAGGAGTGTGGTTACGGGTCGTAGCTCAGTTTCACTAGCATCATGACAATTACTGAGGCTAGCTAGGGTTTTCATAGCTTGACTATATGTCATTGGTTGCAGTTGACTAATTTGTCTCTGCGGTGTACTCGTGTACTGACCATGAGGATCGGTGAGGTCATGGATTACGGCTCTTCCATTGACCTTGTATGACATCGATTTTGACTTAGAAGTGGTCGGTTGGATTTTGGTGGTACAACTTAAATCCTCAGTGTAGAATAAAATATGTAACTAGACATGTAGTATATTTACTTAGGGACAAATATGAGAACATTAGATGAGGCCTTGCTTGTTTTAATACAGTACAGATAGTAGTAGATATACATGTTCTTCATATTCCGTTCATGATAATAAGATGTTCCATAATCCAAGTAAAATTGCTTATACAAATCTTCCTTGAACATATCATGCATCTCAATTTGACTATCATAATAATATATTTACTCTTGTTACTCATATAAGTGTTAATAATAGCGTTGGTGGAGGGTTATATCTCCCGCTGATATTTGGATCTCACCTTGTGTGTTCCCCATATCCTTTTAGGTGGGTGTGCATGAGGAAGAAACGATCGTGCACCTAAGGCAAAGTTGCAACAATAGGAAGGCCAGTAGTTGATAAGGTTGGAGGTGTTGATGCTTGTCATTTGTGTAGAGTCCTAGAGTCATCCTTATACACTTAGGTCCTTGGAATAAATTTGGCGTGTTTAGGCTTATGTCCCTTTTGATGCAAAGATACCGTGGTTGTGTGTGTGTATATATATAAATATATATGTATTCATATATATATACATATATATATATATATATATATATATATATATGTATATATATATATATATATATATATATATATATATATATATCAAGTGTGTTTGGATATCAAGACTGGTTTTTGCAAAATGTAAACCATTGATCTTTACCATCATACTACGACTAGGATACATACAAATTTTGAGGCCATTTGGATGAGCATAACTTGCTCATCCAAGGGCAATACAATCGACGTGCAAAACTAATTTGAAATGCATAATTTTTGTTGTCTTTATAACATGACCTATAAATGTCCAAATGTGTTGAAATTTTGTGTATGAGCTATTCACAAGATGTTTAAGAAGATCAACTGATTTGATTTTCGAAAAAATTATTGCATCATGAAAAACTACTTGTGTGTATTCTAGCTTGGCTATATATATATATATATATATAGGGCGTTCATTCATTTCCCGCGTGGGTAGCCTGGATTTTCGCTACCCGACAACCAAAAAAGTAAGTCTCCTGGTTAAAAAAGTAACTCCGCTGTCAAAAAATAACTATGGTGATAAGAAAGTAATTACACGAATAAAAGTGTAACTCTGTACAAAATATACAACATATATATATATATATAAGGACGAGTTTTTTTATTTTCGTGGGGCAAATGATATTATTTTTGGATGACATTTTTTGGGGAGCTTGAAAAAATGCACCTCTGCAATTGCAATTTTTTTTTTGAAAAAAGTTGGTCGGAAGGGTGGGCAGGTAGCTATCCACGCGGGCAATAAAGATGGGACCATATGTATATATATATATATATATATATATATATATATATATATATATATATATATATATATATATATATATTGTGTGTGTGTATTCTTGGGACATGTTTCTCTTGTAATCCAGATTATGGCATACCTCATATGTAGATGTTTATGTAGTTCCTTTGTGTCCTATCAGGATTGGTATGTAAAGGGTTTTGCTGCTTTGGTGTTTAATGAAATCAGTTTTAATTTTTAGTATTTTCCAGTAACCCATTTGTTTAATCTTTCTTCCACGGATAAGTTTTGAGTAATCTCGCTTGTGTGGTGTAGGGCGTCACAAAATTGATATTGAATTGAGTAAGATTCCACTTGATGAGAGAGAAAGGGTACAATGGAGGGGACAGAAAAGCTAGGTTGTCATAAGACGTGTATGAGTTTGGGGAAGATCATAGCACGGTCGTTCTGGTGCTTGTGGTAACGACAACCCATTTGGAATAATTTGCTACTAAGGGTGGTAGTCTACACAAGTTGCTGCCAAGGAGAAAATTGCCTCACAAGACAAATGTTTTATTAACCTAAGAATGATCACAAATGAGATGTGTATGAGTTTAGGGACAATCATGATGCCAACATCCCTTTATGATTCACTCTTGGAATGTCTTGGAATGACTTAGAATGACTCACATCAGCAATATCTCTAACATATCATCTTTATGAGATGTCAAATAAATGCATTGATTATTCCCAAGAAAATGCATTTGGGAGGAGTCATGTCCCATATCATGACAATGTTCTCTCACAACAAGTCCATTGAAATGCATTTTTCAAGAGTTGGGGACCATATCATGATGATGTTCTCTTACAACAAGTCCCCCAAATACATTTTTGAAGATCTAGAGCCTATATAATGAAAATGTCTTATCACAGTAAGTCTGAGAAAATTCTTTTGGGAGGAGGTAGGGCCCATATCCTAATAGTGTCTACTCACAACAAGTCCCTAGAAATACTTTGATCGGAGAGGTGTATATATTTATTATCCTCTTAAGAATTCATAGAGGACACATGTATAAGTTTGGGGACAATCAGAGCACAGTAGGTCGGGTGTTTGCATTGCCACAACCCAATTGCAACAATTTCTTCTGGGATGAGTGGTCCACGTAAGATGATACCAAGGAGCAATTTGCCTCACAAGACAAAAGTCCCATTTCCAAAGAATGATCACAAAAGAGAAGTGTACGAGTTAGGGGATGATCATTGTAACATAATGAATCTTAGATGTAATCTCCATGTAAACCTTTTTCCCAAATTTTCCCTTTCATTTCTATCCTTTATGACATTTATGTTTAATTAGTGGAATTTATAGTGGTTTAGTGAACATTTATTCACTAATTGTACCAATATAAGGGTTTATGCACAAATACCTCAGTGAAAGCTTAATTACCATAAATAAGTGCTCTAAACATTAATATAACTTTTTATGTGATTTGAAAACATAAAATGAGACTATGTTTCAAATTTGGTTCGATTTAGATGTTGTTTGTGCAATTTATGCAATTTTAGGTACATTCTGGACTTTTATGCAATTTACCCAATGAGGAGGTTTTATTTGCAAATTATCACCTGAATTTGAATCCTTATATATTCCCTTACCATTAACGATATTTTTAACCATGGGGCACCTGTTTGCACCTTGGTTTGAAGGTGTTACTTTCCAAGGGCATTATAGGGATTACCCTCTTTATAAATGTGTTGATCTTTAAAAGCTATCAACCAATGGGGTTATTTCTTTCTTTGAATTTGGTGGGGATGGACTAGAAGGCTATAGGGGCTCTTAGGACCGAATTTTGATATGCAAGAAGAGTCCATGATCTGTCCTCTTGCATGGCCTTGAAGCCCTAGCCCAAGGACAAATGGAAAGTCACATAGACACCTCATGCTTGCCCCCCTTCTTTATAAAGCCATGCCTACCCCTTCCCACCTCCTAATCTAAGAAGCAATCCTCTCCTTCTCTATCCCATAGATTAGAGCCTCGTCCCTTCTATGTTTGTCCACGAAGTTCTATCCCAAGGTAAAATAAGGTGCCTACCTTGGTAAAGAAGGCTCCTAGGGTTCCAAATTTCTCTATTTAGGATTTTTAAGCTCCTCCTTGGTGATTTTGACCAAAAATAGTAAGAATCCTCCTTTTCTTCCCTGTTTTTATGTTGTTAGTATTCCTCCCACCTTTTTCCAGGTCATAACCATGACCTTCCATGGTAAAACTCCACCTAAGAACCCTAAAACAACTCATCTCCATGCTTTTTTGCTAGGGTTTGCACCTCTAAAGTGGAGAAGGTGATCTTTGCTCAAGAAAGGAGCTTGGTTTGGAGAAACCAGACATTCTAGTCTCGTAATCCTTTCTGTTTTAACCTTCTTACCTTCCTAGAGGCAAGTTTTGTTAACCCCCTTCTCATATATTGCTTAGTACATGCTTAAAACTCATGCTTCTATGCTTTAAATCGATGATTTCCATCTCTTTTTACCATGTTCTTCTTGTGTTTTGGTTTCTTGCTGTTTTACCTTCTCTAGAAGCTTAGTTTGGTTACTATGAAACTTCAAACCTGATATTGGGTATAATGGTGTTTTCATCCTCTCCCTCTCTCTTCAATTATCTTGATCGGTTTGATGATGTGGCAATTTCCTATTGGTCAGTATTGACAAATTGATATCTTCTTATCCGCTTATCCAAATTTGAAAAATAAATATGTTTTGGAATTGGAAAATTAATATATATCTAATAAAAATATTTTCAAGGTATGATTTTGTGGTTTTACGAAGGGTGATTTTTTTAAGATGAATTTAATCCATAAAATCCATAAAAATTACATCTTAATCATCATAACTCCAAAATTAACATAAAATATGTTTTCTTGATCATGAGAACTTAATAAGTTTATTGGTGATATTTTCAAAAGCTAAATCCAAATTTTGCTAAAAAGTTCTGAAATTAGGGTTTTTATATATTAGTGTGCACTATGTACTCTAATACATGTTAATACATTGAAAATAGGCAAAGTGGAACTTGGAATCAATTAAAGTGGTGAAAGTTAGTAATTGGTATCAGTAAGAGAGGTATGTGCATTCCTTACACCCTATGTTGGGATAATTGTAGCCAAACCCTATATTTCCCTAATGAGGCTTAAACGAACCCTAAATATTCTATTCTTGAATGCTAATGTTGTTCATGCCTCAAATTAGATTATAATTTCTTCTTGTATTATACCCCACTGCCATGCTTTATTAAATATTATGACTACTCTTTCCATGAATACTTTTCTAGCATGTGGATTTATGTTCTATTTAATTTAAAGTAGTGGTACATATGTACAACCACCCACAAAGGGCATGTATTTTATCGCCCTGGGGAATGTTTTTATTCTCCCCTATATAATTGTGTAGGTGTTGGTTGTTTACACAAATGAGTTTCAATCCAAGTAATGGATAGTTTACTCAACTTAACCAAACTCCGCACGTATACAGAGGTAGTATAGTCAAGGTCGAACACAAGGAGCTGAGCTAATTTAATTGAATGCAACAATACTAAATCTCAACAATCTAGACCGATTTTAAAGAGTAGAAAAGATTTGTTCTAAAAGCATAAAAATTAGGTTTTAACTACAGGAATTTCAGATTTTAATTAACTAGCAAGGATTACAAGGAAAGTTCGATTTCAGAAAGTTAATGAATCTTGGACAATAGGATTTCACTCACATACCATAGCAATCAAGAGAACAAGATAATTTAAACATACATAAGATCACGTTTCAAGGAAAAGTTGTGTTACATTTCACCTCTCGGTGTAAATGCAACGATCATAACTCAAAACAAAACTCTCGTGCATGAATTTCGTTTATGATCACAAACAGTTCCTCAACTCATTACTCTCTACTCTCGTAGAAGAAGAAGAGTTGACAAGAAAAGTGCCTCCATACATTCCTACTTGTCTTCTCAAACTAAGCAAGAAAGCAGAAAATATGCATATAAGGTGGCCACCAATAGATGCAAGGAAAGAGTAAACCGACACTCTCAAGGTAAAGAAACAAGAAACAAATGCATTTAGTATGAAATAACTTGTTCATTACATGCTATGACATGGGAGTTACTCTCCCATGCCCAAGAAAAAGTTATCTACTCGTCCATAACAATGTACAGCAGATTTGCTACAAAATTTTCAGTGCTAGACATAGTTTTAGAGAAGAAAAGAAAAGGAGAACTGAAGATGTAACCACAAGAAGCAAGAGTTCCGGCTTTAGGACGAAATTCGCTTCCTTTAGCTGCTCCAAGTCGGGCTAACTCCTCTCTCAAGAAGTTGCTCGGAGTTGGGGACGCTTGGTTGCACCTTGAAGAATACAATGGAGAAGTGGAGAAGAAGAAGTAGTCTCTTTATGCAAGAAACCACCTTAGATTCCTCCAAAATCGCCTTCCTCTTCTCTCCTCTGGCTTTGGGACAAGAGAAACTCTCTAAATGACCGAACGTAAATGTCCCTTCACTTCCCTCTTTCTTTTAAAATTGTATTCTGAAATTTTGAATTTCTGAAACTGCCAGGTGCACGCCGTGCACCTGTAGTGCAGTTGACATCGGGCTGATCCGTGCACGTCGTGCACTGAGGAATTGCACGCCGTATGACTTTCCAGAACTTTTCTTCAGCAGTTGGTGCTCCAGGTGCACGTCGTGTCTTCGTCTTCTATACATTTCTGGAATCTCGCACGTCGTGCGTTTTCACCGTGCACGTCGTGCATTCTCTTGGCTGAACAGAATGGATTTTCTCTAGAATGTTGCATGCCGTGTATTCCTATTTGGACGTCGTGCACTTTACTGCTTCAGCGAACCCGTCTTTTTTCTGGGATGGTGCACGCCGTGCGCCTCAGTCTGCACGCCGTGCATTCTTCTGTTTCTGTAGAAATAACATCCGAATGTAGTCTTTTTTGTGGCAAATTTGCAATACAAGTTATGGGACAATTAGAACAAAAAAAGATGGAAAAACTAATATGAAAGAGACTGAATTATACTAGAAAGAACCAAATTTGTGTGTGATAACATGTGAAAAGATGATATACAAATCACACAACAGTAGGTGACTGGGAATGTCTTATTCTTCTCTCACCTATAGTTTAGACGTCTGATATGTGCCTCAACCCTACTTAGTTAGGTAGACATAATTATCTTACATGCAATTCCTTTTTGATATAATTGTTAATGGAAAGTTTCTATTGAATATAGCCTCATACTCTTGTTATCTTCATCTTATGATGAACCCTAGCCTATTCTTATTTTCTTTACTTATCTTGTTATCCTAGACAAGTTTTGTGACACATACCTTGTTTTCTTTCCCCTTTTGCTGGGTCCTTTCCCAACCACCCAGGTGTTGAGCAAGGTGATGGATAAGAAAAGGAAGATCTTAGCTTTTGTCTTGGACTTGGTTGATGTAAATGTTGCTTGGAGACAAGATTGTAGTAGTCTAGACTTCCCTCTATCTAGATCCTGATTGTGTGTCTTGATGTAAACCCTATTGGGAGAATTTGATGTATTTTTGTAAACCCTTTATGAAATTGAATATAATCAGTTATTTTTTTTATTCCGCTGCTTTCTAATGGTCTTTTGTATACCATCAGAATTAGTTTGAAAATTTTGTACCCATTCTAGCATACCTCTAAGAGTGTTTGGAATGGAGGTCAATTCTTCAAATTTTTTGTAAAGGGGTGATTTCACTTGCCTCTTTACAAACATCATGTCAATATCCCTTTATAAATGACTCATGAAACAATTTGTAATGACTTAGATAAATTGCAACATCAATTTCTCTCACATATCTCCATTGTGAACTGTCATATAAATTTATTGATATATCCCACCAAAATACTTTTGGAAGGAGCCCTGACCCATATCATAAAGGTTTCATATCATCAAAAGTCTCCTGAAATGCTTTTTGAGGAGCTAGGGACCATTTCATGGCAGTGTCCTCTCACACCAAGTCTTGTAAAATGCATTTGTTAGGAACCAGGGCCCATATCATGACAATGTCTTGGTAGATCAAGTTTGTGAAAATTCTTTTGGGGGTATCTAGGGCCCATATCGTGACATTATCCTCTCATAGCAAGTCCCCAAAAATTCTTTGATCAGAAACATGTATGTATGTATTGTCCTACTAACTATTCATAGAAAGACATGTGTGAGTTTGTGGATGATCAGAGCATAGTCGGTTGGGTGCTTGCAACAACCCCAACCGTTTACAACAATTGTTGTTGGGGATGAGTGGTCAACACAAGCTGCTACCAAGGAATAATTTTTCTTGTAAGATAAAAGACTCATTCTAAGTAGGTCAATAAATAGATGTGCATGTCTGGCGAAGATCTTCATGCCAATAATTGTTTTGTGGATGACTCTCATAATGACTTAGAATGACCTTCATTAGCAATTTTTCTCACATATATTCTTTATAAATTGTCAAAGAAATGTGATGATGTATCTCCACGCGGTTGGATTGAGCAAATTGTTGAAGCTTATTATTAGTAGGAAGATGTTGGATAACTGGCATGCCTGTCAGCTAAAGCTTAGTTGACAAGCATGTATGTCACCTAAAAGTTTGGTGACATGCATGTATGTGACAAGGTACTTTATACCCCCTCATATATCATAAATGACTCATATACATGTCACGTAAACAGTAACCCCCGTAAGAACATATGTGATTCAAAAGCATGTGACCTATAGTGTGTAACCCTTTCAAGAAAGAAAAAATGTCTATCATCGATGTTAGATTGAATTATACAAACTAAATGTGACTTACATGCACGTCACCTGAAGTATGTAACCCTTTAAAATGTAATTCATCTATTTTATGCAGGTCTATACAGTTTATAAGTGATGTACAAACATGTCATCTAAAGTGTGTAACCCTCTACATGACTACCACCTATACCATTTTTTTTGGTAGTGGACCGTGAAACACCACATTCCCATCTCTGCAATTGGTGTTTCATCCTAAACTATCTAACCAACTCACTTTGATAGTGTAAATAGAGAATGTTTATATACATGCATGACTTCAGTTATGATTAAAATTGAAGTCCGATAAGAAGAATTTGACTAGTAATAGAAGACTATAACATGGTGAATATTTTATATCAAAAACTTTTGTCTCAATGAAAAATGGTTTTTTAAGGTATTTTGTGAGTTACTAATAAATACAAGTACATTTTTTTGGTCCTCCAAAATTGTTTATCTTCTTTTTGCACTTTTGAAATAAAGTGTTCTTACAAGAAAAAGAAAATAAGGAGAGATAGGGGGAAATAAGAAGATATACATGAAGAGCTATGTGGGGCAAAGGGATATACCGTGTGACAAAGCAGAAACATAATGGATGTTGAGGCACAAAGAAAAAGAAGAGAACAGGAAACCACGGGAGCAGACAAGTCCTTGGAAAATAAAGGCGGGGAAGTCCATATATGAGCTCAATCTTGAATTAGAACACCAATCAGATCAAGAGAACCCATTCAGCCAAAGGCATGTAGGTAAAAAAGATGAGTTAGAAAATCATCAGCACACAACTAGATTAAGAGTTTAATCAACATGGAAAAGAGCAATCTCAGGTAAAATGTAGTTCCAAAGTACATTTGAGTATTTAAAATCATCATTGTGGCTTCTCCTATTCCTCTCCATCCAATGAAAAGAAATGAGAGCGAGAGTCTCCTTCATAATGGAATTGTTCAAAGGCTCCACATCATCCCAGCTTTGAGGAGTAGAAGAACAAAAGCCATTAGTCATAGCACACAACCAAATTTCCTTAACATAAGAATAGGAGAACATATGTGATTAGAGTATTCAAAAGCAGACATGCATAGCGGGCATCTAGAATCCAAAGAAATGCCTCTCCTTCTCAAATAATTAGTAGTTGGAAGTCTATTAAGAACAACCTTCCAAAGATGAAAAATACATTTTTTAGGAGCCTTCACCTTTAAAATCCAATTAAAAATAGATCTTTCTACACCTCTCCTTCTCGTATAATTCCATAAGGTTTTCAAACTGAAAGGAAAAGAATCCTTTAAGAAAACATCATCTTCACTCAAAAACAACTTAAAAAGAGAGGATATTTAAAATGATATTCGAACATCTACTAGCTAGTACCCTCCAATTGCCTCCAATAATAATGTTGCTACATGAAGCATTTTCAGGAATTCTTGATATGATGATCATATCATTTCCTACCAAACTCAAAAGAATATTTCCATTAAACACTTGATCTTTCCATATTTTAAAACAACTTCCAAGACCAATGTTAAATTCAATTATGGGGAGAAGAAACCTCCTAACTCTAAGGATATTATTAAACATCCCAGAGAAGTTAAGAGATTCAGTGATAGACTAAAAGGTTTATTTCTTCAGGTATTTCCCATTTAACCAACATACCCAGAGGGAGTCTTTCTTACTGGAAATATCCCAGGCATTAATAATGAGATAGGCTTTGGAGACCTCTTTACTCTTTCTTAAGCCAAATCCTCCCTCATCTTTAGGAAGGGAAACATCATCCCCTTTCATAATATGCAGGTTCTTATTTTCATCTGAGAAACCCCAAAGAAAGTCTCGACAAATCTTGTCAATTTCATCTAGAGTACTAGATGGTATAGGAAAAGAGTATATCCAATAGATGTGTATGGTTGAAATGGTTGACTTTATAAGTTCACATCTACCTACTAGAGATAGGAGCTTATATTTTCAATAATCCAATTTCTTTCTAAGTCTATCAACCTGACCGTGGATAAACAACACAAACAAATAACGGGAAATGGGGTCGCCCTGTATGATGACATTAGAAGGGAAAAACATCTCTGAAGGTTCACCATTGATTAGAATCTGACAAGAAGTCATGAGAAAGATGTTTTTAATCCATTTAATCCAAATTGGAGGGAAGCCCATCTTGTATAGGATAGAAAAGAGAATTTTCCAGTTGATTGAATCATACACTTTGGATATATCAGCCTTAATACACATCTTTGCTCCAGTACGTTTCTTAAAGTCACTCAATATTTCATTGGTAAGAAGAGTAGAATCTTTTATACTCCTCCCTTAGATGAAAGCACACTGGTGGAAATCTACAATAGAGCTCATCATCGATTGCAACTTGTTTGTACGAATTTTTGAAATGATCATATAATGGAAATTACACAAGGCGATATGTCTCCAATTTGAGGTAAGGTTGTTATTATCACTTTTGGGAAGCAGGGTGATAATAGTTTTTATTAGCTTCCTTTAACAGACTACCAGAAGAAAATAATTCCTTGATAGCTTCAAAAACAGCATTGCCTATGATATTTCAAGCAATCTTGTAGAAGTGCCCATTAAACCCGTCAGGTTTAGGAGTTTTGTAAGAGTTTATATTCTTGATAACATCATCTACTTCCAATCTCATAATAGGGGCAATAAGACAAGTTTTGTGTTCTTTCGAGAGGATATTTCCTGACCATTATCCAAACCAAACATTCGGCAAACAACTTGGTTTTTTAAAGAGATTAAAATAGAACTCAGTAATATAACTTTTGATCACATCAGGATTGTGGTAGATAGAGTCATTAATTTGAATACTAAGAATCTTATTCCAATGACTTCTAGATTTAAGAGAAGAATAAAAAAACTTAGAATTGGAACCCCCCTCCTTCTACCATTGCATACGAGATTTTTGTCTAAAGAAAGACTCTTCATCTATAGAGCTAATAGAAGCAATATGTTTGTAGTTCTTTGTTTCAATTCTGAGATTATCATCCAAGGGATTGAGGTTAGAGAGAGATTGAGAAATATAAGCTTGAGCTCTACCAGATTTGGCTCTATCAGAGAAATCACCATTGAACTGCTTATTCTAGTGGATAAGCTTATGTTTCAGATTATTAAGTTTCTTGTATAAATGGTAAGTAGCATAACCTTCATAGTTAGAGCTCCATGCTTCAGACACAATAGATAAGAAATTAGAATGATCAATCCACACAATCATAAATCTGAAAGGTGCCATTAATTTTTTAGGATTACCAATAGAGAAGAGCAACCTTCAATGGTCAGTAATAGAATTTCAAACCACTTCACCATGACACTTCAAAATAGAACCAAGAAACTCAACATTGTAAATAACTTTATTTACATGCAACAAAATTATTCCCTTCTTGATGATTGTCATGTGTAAAAATAGGTCCATTCATATCAAGCTCTAATAAACCACAATTTAGAACACAATTATTGAAGTCCTCAATAGACTTCTCGGTCAGAAGTAATCTGCCAATTTTTTCACAGTTCCTCCACACAACATTGAAATCACCTTTCAAGACCCAAGGTTCCTTCATCAATTTATGAACTTTTTCAATGATCCCAAAGATGAACTTGATCGTTGTCCCCATTATGACCATAAACAACAGAAATAAAGAAGTTTAAATCTCTGACTTCAACTTTGGCTAAAATCAGTTGATCTAAATCCTGAATCAAAGTGACATTACAATTTCTCCAGAGAATGAACATCCTACCAAGAGCATGGGAATTATGGTTAAATCCCTTTATAATCCAAAAAAAACCTCTCCATAAATTTGGACGTTCTTACATGTCTTAATTTGGTTTCTACCAACTCCATGATATCACTTCTAGAACGTATGATTTCATCCAAAACTCCTTTGATTTTATTGCATATCCCCTTGACGTTTTAGGAAGTGATTGATAGGGAGGCATTTGTTTGGTCCCCTGGGCTATTAAGCTGGCAGCCTCAACATTAGGATCCTCATATATGATTTCCAGACCTCCAAAGTTGTTATGCATTGGTGAGAAAATAGAATTTGTGACACAATGATAGATACCAACATTTTGAGGAGATGTTCTAAATGGAATCTTTTGAATTCCTTTTGAGAAACATTTTGGTGGGGACTTACTCTTCCTACTATGATTCACAACCTTAAACCCATCTTCATCAATAAGTTCAATATTTGAAGACTCGGCAAGGAAAATTGCAACCAGAGAAGAGGGTACCGAATTACTTTCTCCAGGAACCACATTAAAGGGATTGGACAGTAAGCTAGGTTCAGTAACATTAGGTGGTAGAATTGAATGCTACATAGTTAGAACTTTCTCCTTCCATTTTTTCTTCAGTTGAGCACCATTACTCTTAGACATAGAAGGATTTGTTGAAGTAAACACTTGAGTGTCACTCGATTTCTCAACATTCTAACTAGCAATGTTGCTTGAGTCTGGAATAGTTCTTTCTAAAAGATTACTAGGAACATCATTGGGAGAAGTCAGTGATTGAAAATTATCAGTAGATATAACATTAGTGGAATGAGTAACATTGAATGAATTACCTTAAATCAAAGTGGATGAAGACCCATCATTAATAATAGAACTCAGGGGAGGAACCATCAGTTATTTTACTTTCTAAATTTTCGTTGGTTTTTCAGCAGATTGCTTCAGAAGGGCCATTGTAGCTGGAGTACATAAGGATTCATCATGGCCAAAATAAACACAGTGTTGACATTTGTAGGGATGCCATTCATAAGAGACATTGATTATTTGGCTATCTCCTTCATCACTCATCAAAGTAACAGATTCTGGGAAAACAAAATCTATAGAAACTAAAATATGAATTCTCACAAACTCCATTATAGGGCAAGACTTTGTAGCTTCATTAGAGAAGATAGGGATACCCAGGCATGATCCAATCCTCTCTAGAATTTTTCAATCCCACAGTTCTAGTGGTATGTTATAGATTCCCACCCTTATGGGTAACTCCTTGATTCTCTTTATCACAAACACATCACCCAAACTCCATCTAGATAGGATGAGCGGCTTGTTTTGAACAAACCAACATCAAGACATAACATGAACTAGATCTGAAGGTTCAGTGAATCTGATAAGAAAGGTACCCTCAGCCTGACATAACAGATCTATCTGACTAGAGAGATTCTAGATCCCTTTAAAAAATTTAGCAAAGTATGTAAATGGGGATGGAAGTTGAAAATATAGCCCATTAAGAAATTCTTCCATTTCAGTGCATTCTCTTTCGCTTCATCTTTTTGTTATATAATCTTCCCTTCCTTCACATGAACCATCACCAGAAGAAGAGGCATCAGGACAGTAGATCTGGCAAGCTTCGTGTACTCCATCCATCCTTCCAGGTGAGAGAGCGAATTTGTAACTAACAAAGACATATTTGTAATGGGGGCTTCAGAATCCTTCATACTCCAACTAGCATTCGACTTTGGTGGTTGTTGATTCCAAGGACGTTGGTGCTAGTTTCCCTAGTTTTTTGCCCCTCTAGTTGTGTGCTGCTCCGCCATCTTTTGACACATGTGATACATAAGTTGGTACTACAATAAATGTAAAGTTTTATTAATCTTTGTTTTCATATCCAACTTATGGTCAAGATTTGTTTTGATACCAGATATTAAACTTTGACATTACTAATTATCTATTGATGATGAACTTAAAAAGTATTGAAATTCTCCAATGTAAGCATAATTGTATAATTTTATCTATGATTAGAGTGACAAATTTTGACATTATATTTTTATCAAATGTGTTCCATGGATCGATGCTAGAAGTCAATTATTTTTAATCCTCCTACAATAAATGTAATATTTCATGCAATTATAGACACTCAATTAATAGACAAGATAAAATTCAACATAGGTTTTAAATTTGTGCCTTATTGCACCCAACTTATGGGAATTACCATTAAATGAAACATGTGGAATTAGAGAAACCCCCCAATAAATATTTCGTTGGCTCTAGCTGAAAACTTATGATATTGTTTTATAATGTTGCATAGGATAAAGTTCAAATGGAAGTTATTTACCTATTCACGTGACATCCTAATCTATCTAACATAACTATATTTCATGTAAATATGCTCATGTACCATATTCTTTGAAATGCAACATAATGTTCAAATGGAAATACCAATAAATAAACGCAAACATTTACAAAATTTACAACAAAAAGTTAGTGGACATTGTCTAGAAATGAATCATTTTGTAAGACCCTCATATTTTATAAATTCAGATTCAGATATTATGAATTCAATAATATGAATTGAGATTTAATTTAAGATAATCAAAATAATACTAAATGATGATGATAATGGTATGATTTTGACTGAATCCAGAAGATGAATTTAAGCTATGAACTTAGAGTAAGTCTTCAATTTAAAGTAAATAAAATAATAATGATCAGATGTGCCAATTGAGGCTTCAATTGAGACACTACAATGGTTGAAACCTACATATCATAAATAAGATTATCGTTAAGCTTGTGGACCCTTGGAATGGGCCATGAGACCCAATTAGAGCCCAATTAGATGAATTGGGGTCACATATGCAATCTTGAAATGAAAAATAATGAATTAGGCATTCCATGATGATAATAAATACCAATGATATTTTTAATTGAAATATAAATTAATAAAGAGATCATGGAAGAAAATCCAAAAGGTTTCAATGTGCGTTGTTGTCTAAGTATTTAATTAAAAAGATATCTACCATTTCCTGGGAAACTAAGAGTTGGATAATTAGTGAATGAATTAGGTATTTGTCTCCTTCCAAATGTTGAATAATAGATAAGGGAAGATAATCCCAAAATTTGGGATAAATAGTAATCACTAAACATACGAGATGTTATTATGAAGTTTTAGAGTTTTATCTAAAACAAATAGAAGAAAAAAAGGGACAAAGCCCCTATGAACTCATATCTCAGATTTCAAGTGAAGCTGTGACTGGAGGGTCTCCCCTTCCATCCAGAATCATGCATAGAATCCTAAATACCATTAGGCTCTTCTTTCTCAGCTCTGACCTTTCTCTCTCCCACACACCTCCAACTCTTAAAACTTCAGCAAATTACGTAAATCTCTCCTCTGCATGCTAATATATTCAATCAAAACCAACGCTTGGCATTATAACAAGATTTTGGGAAGAAAATGGCATTACCACCAAGAGGGCCAATAAGGGTTTTCAGATCCACAAGTTCTTCCATGTCCACCTATATAAGGTGTAAAGACATAGTCTCTACTAAAACCTTATGGCAAACATAACTACCAATGTGAAGCAGCGGAATTTTAAACTTAGACTATATTCAAAAGGGAGTACAACTTTATACAAATAACAGGATCTTGGTAGAGGAAGACTAAAACCAAATCAACTTGTTTCCAAACGAAAAAAACTTAATATACAGGCACCTAAGGCCAAGCTAGATGGTTGAACTCCATATCCCTAGTCTTAAGCTGGTTCACCAAGCTTCCAATGCACCCTCTGATCTTATACCTAGATGTTTGCAATCATCTAGCAAGAGAGAGATAAAAGTATGTGTTAATTAAAAGGATAAGGACAAATATAAAGTACAACATTGCATAAATAAAAGATTCCACTATACTAGGAGATTTCAAGAGTATGAGGCAAGTAATCAAATAAGAAATAGAAAACTGCCATTGTTCAATCCACAACAATAATCACATAGCATGAATTATATTATGACACAAAATCATACCAATGTAGGGTGAGGCACCTACCGTACCTACACCAAGAGGAGAGGGGAAAATCACATCCCGAACCTCGAATATATATATATATATATATATGTATATATATATAAATATATATATATATATATAAATATATCAAATGGGGATAAATTCACATTCCCCTGGGCTCATTCCCTCTATGGGTGGTTTGTACTCAGGTAAACTACATTCTCATTTGGCCAGAAATACATCATGCTTAATAAATTCACTTGGAAGTAGTGAAAAATTAGAAATAAAGTTGGATCGTAGCAAATGGGAATAAAACTCAATAAATAATCTCAATAAATGGGACAACATAGGTAACAACAATGTCCAAGCATTTCAAATATATGAGCCAACATAGGCAATTCACATAATTCAAATAGATGAGACACAATGGAAATAGAAGCATCAAATAATGCAGATCCTAATAAAGGCATTTAGAAGGATATCAAGGCTAGCTCAGTATTAAGGTAGGATTGGATAATAGCCCAACTGAAGGATAGGTAATTTGCACATATATATTCCACATAGATTTGACATTCATCATAGATGTTCACATAAATAGGTTCAACATACTAAATAAGCTTCACGTACATAAATGGGGCTCACATACTGAAATAGGATCCACATACCTTATTGAAGATTCAAATCCATTATCACTGATTAGATTGTATCTAAGATTATTTTCCCTAGTTACAAATATTTCACATGAATTAGTATTTATTAAAGCATAAGATGTATAAAAGATACTCATTTTAGACCTTCTTTGGAAACCTTCAATTTAGGAATCAATACTAGGACCAAAAGCTCACTTAGGTTTCACTAATTAGGAAAACATATTTTATTTCTCAATTTGGAGTTAAAATTAATTAATTATCATTTAGAACACTTAACATGCTCAAAATGGATTTCAAAGAAAAATTCTAAAAAGGAAGTAGAATTAGGACTCAAAAACCTTAAAATCAGATTCTATCAAAATTAACTTTCCAACGAGTATTTATTTGCATTTTTCTGACAAAGCATTGATTTTCTACGAATTAAATGATTTGGACTGATCTGAAAAATAGAAAATGCTACGTAGGCCTCATAGCTAGCGTGGGAGAAGATGACAAAAATGCCGCTCATGTTAAAGAAGAAAGGGATGGGTGTGCGGGTGCAAAACTATAAAAAAAACTAGCGGGTCAGCTCCTTCCGGTCGTGCTAGCCATGGCCGCAGAGAAGGATCTCCCCCATTTGGGCATTTCCACGTCTCTTGACCAAAACAGATGAACATGTACTCGAAACAAAGAGGAAGATGAGACGAACTCACTAGAAGACATAATTTTGTTTCTTCTATCACCGAGGAGGTGGGAAGGGGGCTACAACTCAGGGAGGAAGGCAGAGGTGTTGAGGCTAAATGAGGGGGCTTCAGGCCAAATTAGCACTTGAGGAAGCTCGCACAGAGGCAGGCGGTGTTGTCGGTAGTGATATATATAGGCGATGAACCATGAAGCACATGGATGATGGCGGAGGTGGGAAGACATGGCTGGTGCCTTTGGGCATTTCGACCACAGTGCATAGGAGACGATGAGTGATGGCTTGAACTGTGCGGCTTGAGGAGATGAAGCCAACAACGAAGAAATTTCACGTAATGGTGGAGAGGAGAAGGAGAACGAGGTGGAGGAGCCTAGGTGTCATCTTGGTCAGCGGGCTGGAGGTTGAAGATGAGTTGGATGACATTGGATCAGGATCGGAAGGTGATCTGGGGTGCGTGACAAGGAAATCAAAGGACAAAATGACATAAATGAAATTTGATTGATATTCTATAGTTAAACTTTATGGGAACTTGTAAAATCCATTTGAAGGGTCAAATAAAGTCCGAATGACCTAAATTTTTAACCATAGGTTTATGACAACACCTAGAATGATTTTATGCATTTAATTTTTCATTTTACCCAATATAAGTCCCCTAATAAATCTATTTCCTCTTAAAATATATATGAGTGTATTAATTTAGTAAATTAATGTGAAGATGCATTATTATAATTTTTCTTGTTGTATTTTCGAGATAGGCCAACCAAGAGTCGTTCCCCACTCTATTAATTACATTTAATAATTTTATTCACTCATAAGGAGAGAGAAAAATAAAGGGGGTTATTTATTCTCATAACTTAATTCAAATACACATTATTGCTCCTATCATATCCAAAAAGATATAATAGCTCCAAATTAACATTATCCACTAATTATCTATCATTAATGGGCATATTGCAATATTAATCCCAAATAATCACACTAAATGGGTTATTTGTGTAAAACCCCCTACATTATCATAAATGTGGGTAGATTGTGAATTACATCCTCAAGAAAGGCTCAATTTCAATATTGATGCAAAGAAAACTAAAAAGGATGTGACATTTATGAAAAAGGTCTAAAAGGACTAGAAAGAAAATAAAAGCTCAAAAGTGGGTAAATTGTAGAAAGGACGCTGAGATTTAGTCTGTTACAACACTCCACACCTTAAAGAGGATTTCATCCCTGAAATAACAACAAGAGGGAGGAGAGAGGGTGAGTGTGTAACATCCCAACCTAGGTAACTAGGTGTTACTTCAAATCTATGATACTTCACAAGCTCTATACATAAGCCAAGTCTCACTAAGGTTTCCATTACCTTTTATCAAACCTAATATAATTAACATGTTTGTCTTATAAGCATAATCTCCAATATGAAAAAGCATCATCTATATTATTCTATTACTTGTGTCATGTTTTACTCACATTTTTTGTAACAATGATTACATCTTAACATTAAGTATCAAAACATATGTATTTCCATTATTTATCCCATTAAGGGTTTTAAGAACAATTAGGGTTTACAAAGAAATCTCAACATTAATTAATGTGTTAGGTCACAAACCTTAATAACATGAATTTACTCTCCATTATCCTTATATTACCATCATATGGAATTTTCACAAATTATTATGTAAGAAAAGGATAATATTATCCATCAAGTTATTAAGTCTATAATAATCCCAAATAATGTCACATTAATTTCTATATTACAAACAATTGCATTAGCTTACATGCTCATATGCATGATATCATTAAGCCTATTCATGTGAATCTAATTACTCAGAATCATATTGAGTCATTATATGCATTTTAGTGAGTAACA
Source organism: Alisma plantago-aquatica (assembly GCA_963693085.1). NCBI lineage: Eukaryota > Viridiplantae > Streptophyta > Magnoliopsida > Alismatales > Alismataceae > Alisma > Alisma plantago-aquatica. The sequence continues at coordinate 1,546,932,030 of OY856409.1, forward strand.
TGGAACACATTATATATATGAATTGAGTCATATACCATGTTATGCTAAGGTGACTAATGATATGTATATTAGGGAACAAGGTGATATGCCTTACATATATTGATAACTTGGTCATGAGTAGGTGATTATCATCCATGTATATGTATCAAGGGATATTATATGATGATGACACCTAATGTCACTAATGTATCATGAAGGCATATATTGATGTATATATATTGTTAGGGATAGATGATTACACATTAGGGTTTGGGTCAACATGAACATTACATGTTGTGCATGTTAAGGATGTATTAGAACCATAATATTACTAACCATACTATATGAAGTGTATTCACAAATAGAGATGAGAAACTTACTATTATGAGTGTCAAGAATATGTTACGGTTCAAGCATATGAACTATCCCTTAGATGACTTATTATATATTCATTTGTATATAAAAAACAAGATGAATTATAATTATAATTTTTTTGCTCGACACTAAACATATATAAGATCACTAATCCCAAGTCTATGGAGTTAGGGTTTCCAAAAATAGTAACTTGATTATGAATGTATTAAGGGAATCCATCCCCTTAAAGAGGATTTTGTCCTCGAAATCAGAAACTCCAAAATCTATCAAGGTATAAAAAGCTTTACTACTATAGTCTACTTCATAAAAGGGTTGAGGGAAAACTATGTATGAGATCCAACACTTAGTTGTCTTACTAAGCACCATTATCAACTTCAAGACATAACCTAGGGTAGACTACTCCCAAACATGGAACTCTAAGGCTCCTATAAGGAACTTATGGAATCATAAGGTCATTCTACATGACTAACCAAAGAATAAAATACTAGGTTCAAAAGGTTACTCAACATTAAGATAATTTTCCCAAAGGTATGCTATTTTGGGACATTCAGTATCAGCTCAGGCCAGGCTGGTGTCATATGGATCTGGGAGTCCTTGTAACCAAGCTAGTGGTGTGGAGGAAAATATTGCCAGCCCCCAGACCCTGACCCTTTCTAGACACCTTTTCTTTCAACTTATGCCCTAGTAGCAACCAAATAGACTAATCACCAAAAAGTTGATCAAATTATTTTTTTAATATGAAATTATTATGTCCTAAATCAATCTATCATCATTGGTCAACCCTAAGTAAAAAAAACTTAATAAAGGGAAACTATACAAGGTAAGGGTTTCTATCTAGGAGACAATTTGAATTAGTCAAGACTCCAACTACCTTGGTGCTCTGATACCATGCTATAAAGACATCGTCTCTACTAAAAACTCATGGCAAACAAAAACACCAATGTGAAGTAGTGGAATTTTAAACTTAGACTATATTCAATTGTATAAAGAGTACTTTACAAAATTTCCCAAAAGGGAGTACAACTTTATACAAATAGTAGGATCTAGGTAGAGGAAGACTAAAACCAAATCAACTTGTCTCCAAATGAAAACAACTTAATATATAGGCAGTTAAAGCCAAGTTAGATGGTTGAACTCCATATCCCTAGCCTTAAGCTGGTTCACCAAGCTTCCAATGCACACTCTGATCCTATACTTGGATGGTTGGGATCATCCAGCAAGAGAGAGATAAAAGTATGTGTTAATCAAAAGGATAAGGAAAAATATAAAGTACAACATTACATAAATAAAAGATTCCACTATACTTGGAGATTTCAAAAGTATGAGGCAAGTAATCAAATAAGAAATAGAAAACTACCATAGTTCTATCCACAACAATAATCACATAGCATGAATGATATTATGACAAAAAATCATAGCAATGCAGGGTGAGTCACCTCCCGGACCTACACCACGAGGAGAGGGGAAAATCACGTCCCAAACCTCCAATATATATATATATATATATATATATATATATATATATATATATATATATATATATATATATATATATATATATATATATATATATATAAAATGTGGAGAAATTCACATTCCCCTCGGCTCATGCCCACTATGGATGGTTTGTACTCATGTACACTACATTGTCATTTGGCCAGAAATACATCATGCTGAATAAATTCACTTCACAGTAGTAAAAAATTATACATAAAGTTGCATCATAGAAAATGGAAATAAAACTCAATAAATAATCTCAATAAATGGGCCAACATAGGCAGAAACACAGTTTAAACATTTCAAATAGATGAACCAACATAGGCAATTCACATAAATCAAATAGATGAGCCACAATGGCAATAGAAGCATCAAATTGTGAAGAGCCAAATAAAGTCATTTAGAAGGATATCAAGGCTAGCTCATTAGTAAGGAAGGGTTGGATAAGATCCCAACTGCAGGATAGGTAATTCACACATATATATTCCACATAGATTTCACATTCATCATAGATGTTCACATAAATAGGTTCCACATACTAAATAGGTTTCACATACATAAATAGGGATCACATACTGAAATGGGATCCACATACCTTATTGAAGATTCAAATCCATCATTATCAGTGATTACATTGTATCCAAGATCATTTTCCCTAATTATAAATATTTCACATGAATTGGTATTTATTAAAGAATAAGGTGTATAAGAGATACTCATTTTAGACCTTCTTTGGAAACCTTCGATTTAGGACTCAAAACTAGGACCAAAAGCTCACTTAGGTTTCAGTGATTAGGAAAACATATTTCATTTCTCAATTTGGAGTTTAAATGAATTAATTATCATTTTAGAACACTTAACATGCTCAAAATGGAATTCAAAGAAAAATTAGAAAAAGGAAGTAGAATTAGGGCTTAAAAACCTCAAAATCAGATTCTACTCGAAATTAGCTTTCCAACGAGTATTTATTTGCATTTTTCCAACAAAAGCATTGATTTTCTACGAATTAAATGATTTGGACCAATCATAAAAATAGAAAATGCTACGTAGGCCTCATAGCCAGTGTAGGAGAAGATGAACAAAATTCCCCTCATGTTAAAGAAAAAAGGGATGGGAGGACGGGGGCAAAATCATAAAAAAACCAGTGGGTCATTTCCTTCCTCTAGTGCTAGCCATGGCCGCAGAGAAGGAGCTCCCCCATTTGGGCATTTCCACGTTTCTTGACCAAAACGGACGTACAGGTAGTCGAAAAATGAAGAGGAACATGACACGAACTCACAGGAAGACTTAATTTTGTTTCCGTTATCACCAAGAAGGTGGGATGTGGGGCTACAAGTCAGGAAGGAAGGCAGAGGTGTCAGGGCTAAACGAGGGAGCTTCAGGCCAAATTAGTACTTGAGGAAGCTCGCACGGAGGCCGGAGGTGTTGTGGGTGGTGATATATATAGGTGAGGAACCGTGAAGCACAGTGACGATGGCAGAGGTGGCAAGACACGGCTGGCACCTTTGGGAGTTTCAGTCATAGTGCACGGGAGATGATAAGTGATTGCTTGAACTGTACGGCTCGAGGAGACAAAGCCAACGTCAAAGAAATTTTGCAAAATGTGGAGAGGAGAGGGAGAACGATGTGGAGGAGGCTAGGTGTAACGACCCCACCTGCCGGTAACCCCCAATTAAGGGAGACCCGAATGTCAAAGCCGTTATTCAATTAATAGGATCAAAGGTTCAACAAATAATCAATAATAATCATGAAATTCTACTAACTATCTGGAATTTGGTATAAAATTAAAACTTTACTTACCTTTGAAAACTTTGGAAATCTATCTATCCAGAGCTTGAATTATTCTATCTAATCCTCCTTGCACTTTATTTCTTATTTCCACAATGTGTCACTTTACTGTTTGTTCTTTCAATTGTTGTTCCTAAAACGCCGACAAACAAAACGTCGGTCAGTATATCGAAATATACTGGTATGTTGGAACAACCAAAAGTTTGCACATAAGGATAACAATCTAATTATCACAATCAAGTTAATTAACAAGCCAATTTACACTTTCCAGTATGACATTCTCCACCACTTTTTCCCTAACCCTGACATACCCACCTTAGGGTTTCCTTTGCCAATGACTTAAGGCCACCTTCTCCATCCCGAGCTTGGTGCCTGGGGGTCACCACTCATGGTGCCCACTAGTCATGGAATATCATAGGCCACCTTCTCATTCTCGATCTTGGTGCCTGGGGTCACCACTCAATGTGTCCATTGGTCTACCCATCTGGGACTGACCTTTGGCATCATCCATCAGGGTGGCATGTAAGTGTGAGAATCAATACTTCTATTATTAATGTGATAATCATAGTGACTTTATAGTTTACAAGTATGAAAATCCAAACTGATAATTTGCATTCAATGCGATTAACCATCCGGAAAATCCTCAGGAAACTAAGGCGGTTATTCATAATTAACCACATACCTGATCTGACGATTTGAACAGAAATATCCATGCAAATAAGAATCCAAGCAAGCAAGTATTTTCAACAAGATCCTAAAATAATCATGTAATTCCCTTTTTATTATTCATGTCATCAAGATCAATTAAACCTACCTCGCTTCCTAGGGTTTCTAATTCACTTTTAGGGTTTCTATTGCAATTAGGGCTTCCCTTCATCTTTTACTATTTTAAACCCTAATTATTTCCACATCTAATCCTCAGTTTTGGACTTAAGGCATAATCAACCATTATATAAGTCCATTAAGCCTCTTTTCATTAAAGCTACCATTTTTATCCTCTTTAACCCATGAAAAGGTCATTATGCTCGTTTATCATCAATTTGTAGTTCAATATGCTCGAATACTCATATGAACGTTATTTATCATTAATTCTACCTTGATTCATTCAAAAACCTTAATTTCTATATTAAGGCTATTTATCCACAAATTAGGAACTTTAATGCTCGAAATAGCTTAGAATCATTATATCTTATCTTTCTTCACCACTTTGAATAATTAAAGATGTTAAGAGTCGAATTTACCAACATTAGGGTTTTAAGGCCCATTAAAGTATATTAACACACAAAAACTCTAAATTAAACGGATTACATGCAAAGATTCATCCTTTTTGTTCCTAATGTTCCCTTTTATCATTAACAGATTAATATCAACTTTAATCATCAATTAAACCCTACTAATCACATTAAACACATCAAAATAGGGTTTCTTAATCATCATTACATTAAAGTTAATAACTTATACTACTTTTGAATTACAAGAAGAACTAGCTTCTACAGGCATTTTTATTGGATTCCACTCATTTTTCTGAGCAACTTTCATATTTTATGCGTGCTAATCCGAGCTACCAATTTTTAGATATGAATTTTACAAAACAACACTTACTTGCCCAATAGGGAGGCACCACATCACCCGTCTCATGCAAAGCGATTGCTTTAGGAAACATAACCGAATTACGGTTATACCCTTGGTTAAGTCAGTCGCTGCTTCAACCTGTGAAGGGCATAATCTTCCAATGCCTCTCTAGTCTTCTTCGACCTCGAGCAGGTTGAATTGTGGCCGCCCTAGCCGTCGATCTTTAGCTTTTGCACGGATCTACCTTTCCGTTTTGGACCCAACCTTCACCGAAAGTTCATCCCCTACCTCCGCCGCCTTCATGCGCGCATGAGGCATCGGCAATCTGCAGTGAAGGGGGTTGGTTTCACGCTCGTTAAGCCAAACACTCACGGCTGTCACTGTAGCCCGACGGCTGCGGTTATGCATGCCCCAGGGCACGGTCCTGATGGCTATGATGATCCTTGGTTCCGTGGTATACTAGGCTATTATCAATACCCTCCGTTGGATCCTCATTGTTTCCTAGTTTCTCTATTCTCCCATGCTTAGGGTTTGTATGAACAAGAAGAAGATGGGAGACATGGGTTCTCTCTAGAACTCGACCAGAGGGTCTACCCCTTATATAGGGGTGGGTATGAAGCCCTAAGGCGTGCCTTATGAGGACTCAAGTCCCAACTCAAAAGGAAACACACTTTCCTTGGTTGTGAAGCTACCATCTCTCTCTCTCTCTCTTCATTATCTCCTATTTCCTTGATATTCCTCATTGCATGGATATTTAGGAATTCAAAAATCCTCTCCCTTATCCTCTTAAATCTTGTCTTTTAATTGATTGGCCTCCAATTTATATTCTCCTCAAGTAGGAAATATCCCTTATTAACAAAACCACATAATTCCATTAATTATGTATTTCCATTATCCTTATTTTGCAATTTTGGTATTTTCTCTTTCTTTCCTCTTCATTGGGACTCCTTGGATCCCAAGAAACTCTATTATTTCGAAATCCTTTTTATTGGATACTCATTATCCTTCTAGATGCATCTAAATGCATTATTTCACATTATCTTGTTTATCTCTCATTAAAATATCTTTTTTTGAGGATTTCTCTTTATTTCTCTTTTATTTTCCTCATTGGTATTCCTTTTAACATTAGGAATCCTTGGGATACGAAATTCCACCAAGGATAACTCAATTATACCTCTTTTTACTTATTTTCCACATTTCATCAATATTTTCAATTTCTTTCTTAATAAAGAAATACTTAATTGATCTTTTCTTTTCTTATTGCACTATTTATGCAACTTTGGACTCCTTGGAACCCAAGAGGCACGAAATCAAACTTTGGATTATACTCTTTTGCCTTCTAGAGGTTTCCACACCTTTCTTTTCTCAAAAACTCAATTATTCATTTATTAATTGCATTTCCTTGTTATTGGGCCCAATAGACAATAAAGCCCACAACACAATCATCAAGGCTATTGTAAATGAAATCCATTTATTTGCAACAAATTGTATCATTATTTGTCCAATTATCTTTAATGTGAAAAATTACATTTCTCAGCCAAAGGAACCCAAAAAAATGGGGTTGTAACATCCTTCCCCTCTTATAAGAATTTTTCCCTCAAAATTCCATCAAGCAAGAAAATAGGATAATCATTTCTTATGTCCATCAGGGCTCCCATGTGGCTTTACCCTTTCCATGGTGCTTCCCAAGAACCTTCATCATCTCATATTCTTCCATCTGAGTTCTTTCTTACCTTGGTATATCGTACCCTCATAGGTGACTCAGGACATTTTAGCCTCTCATAAAGCTGAATAGGTTCAGGGCTCAGCACATGGCTTGGGTACCTCACGTAGTACACTAGATCAGACTCATGGAACATATTATACATCATGTTATCCTGAGGGGTAAGGTTAAACCTAACCATATCCACCAATCCATCTCCAATGGACCCATATATCGGGGACTCAGCTTTCTCTGATGTAGCTTAGAGGGGTTGGATTTTCAGATCACATACTTCCTACAGTGAACTGCATGTCAGTCTGCTTTGCATCAGCTCACGACTCATGTCGTCTCTGGGCTCTCTCTCTCAGCCATTGCACGATCAAAGTGACTTCATCTGCACCCATTGTGGTTCTTTTCTGACCTTCGTGAGGCCTCCTTCACCAACATCATCTTAATGAAGTGGTGACGGACACAACCTCTTTCTAGAACCTCTTGCATCCTAATAAAGGCTATGGTGGTTATCATCACATCTTTTAAAGGGAAAGAACTGCCTCTATGTATCACCCTGAATGAGCACACATGCTCTCATCAGACCCTCTAGTCTGGATCATACTTTCCATTAGTATGGGGTGATAAACTGTACTATTATCGAGTTCTTCATGTTTCCACTTCGACCTCATGGAAGTGAATGTTGGGTTTTAGGGGAGGCAGAGAAGCAGCGGAAACAAAAATTTTCTCCCAAAACCCAGAACAAAAGGAATCACGTCAACATCTATACAATAGGAAAGATGGTTTGTGGATGCATACCTTATCCCGAGGCTTGCTCGGCGACAGTACCTCGCGCCTTGCACGATCTTCACCTTCGGTCTTAGACGGTGTTTGTGCAGCTCCTGGTCGCACCGGGATTGAAGACTCCTGGTCTGACCGGGACTGTCGGTATGGACAGTTGTCCTTTGAGCGACAAAGGTCTCCCACCTCTGCAGTCGTCCACACAGACTACGTGGAACTCTAATCTCCTTGTCGCACAAGGAATCAGAAGGAATCACACACTCCTGTTAACTTACTAGTTTCCAACACACTCTCCTGCCACCAGTCGCTTTCTGTAGTTGTCTTTCCCTTGATGTGCCTCCCTTATCGGGTAGCACTTGCTCGGGCTCTCTCGGTTACCAAAACCAGAGAGAACGACAACTTCACAGAGCAACTAGTTGCACTGGGTTGTACTTTTAGAAGCCCCCAATACCCCTATATATAGGAGGGTCATGGGACAGGGTTCTCTATCCAGGGCAATGTGGGACTAAAGCAGGAGTAGAAGGGTTTGAGATTTTCCACAAAAACAAACAACTCGCAACCTAAACCGATCGTTTCACAACTGAAACAGTCAGTTGGGGATCTGAGCCGATCGGTTGGGACGCATGAACCAGTCGGTTTGTGGTCCTGATCAGTTCCCGATTGACTTTCCTTCTTTTGTTTCCAATTGGTATCGAATACCAATCCTTGTTCCAATCAAATTAGGCAAGTGAGACGAAAAGAAATTTCTCACCAATCTTACTTTCCCAACTTGCCCGATTGCAACAGTTGAACTGATCGTTTCAACACTTGAAGCAATCGTTCACCCTATCCTTGAGCCGATCGACTCACCACCTGAGTCGATCGGTTCACCAAGCTGAGTCGATTGGTTCATCACATGAGCCGATCGGTTGGGAGTACAGATTGTGCAGAATCAATCAATTGCGGTTTCAATTAATCTGATACTCTAATCAATCAGTCCAACACCTTGAACACGATGATATTGAGCTATAGATTAATTGAGTGTTTAATTGAACTACTAAACTCGTTTAGTAATCAATCTAAACATTGTTTGTGGACAAACTCCTATTCCAGGTTAAATCCTATGTGTGTGACCCTGCAGGTCCATTTCACATTGGCAGTGAAAATCCATAACACTTATGACTTCACAAGAAAAGAGCGGTGCCTAGTCACACATCAGTATTACCCAAGTGAAATAGAAAGTTGGAGAACAACTTTCAATCCTACAATCCATGAATGGTGTTACAATGAATGTGTAATTCCTTTGTCACTGATATCCTGAATGAACTCGAGGCAAGGAACAGTCATCCTGTCAACATTGATTCATTTCCTTGATCTCAAAGCAGACTGGGTGAGATGTGTGTGACATCAATATCACATATTGATTCACACATGCATGTGCATTCCTTTCTCAATCCTACTCATCAAGTGGCCAAGGACATCAAACTCCCTCAGGAGGGACAAATCCCATATCTATCACTCACCCTTCAAAAGCCCCATGTGTCAAAGCCACCCAATCATCATGATGGAGTTTTGTTTTATGCAACACCACTAAAAATCCTAGAGATGATGAGTCTCTAAGTTTAGCCTTGCTAGTACTATGGTAAGAACTCCACCCACATGTGCTAAGACATGTGTAAGTCTTATCGTAGTATAGTTAAGGGTCGAATCCTCGGGACAACGGTCTTGACGAAGTCAAGATGGAAAACGTTTAGCCTTTACTTAACAACTTAAAGATTGATATTTAGATCGAAAGTTCGATTTGGATTGTTTTAAACTAAGTACAAAGAAAGTAAAGCAAGAAAGTAAATAAAGCAAGTAAATCTTAAGAGTTAACAAATGATGATGAATCACTGGGGTTAAGCAGGTATTTACCACCGCTACACATGCATTGTATATGTACTAAGCAAGACTTATAAGCTAGATGCATGGATGTTTCCACAAGACCGATGCCTTATAAGACAAGAGCGATGCATTACATCCAAGGGTGTTCCACAAGACCGATGCCCACATAAGACAAGAGCGATGCATTGCACCCTTCGATGTTCCACAAGACCAATGCCCATATAAGAAAAGGGCAATGCATCTCATCCTCCAAGGGTTAAGTAACTCTCATGCGGTACATCACTACGCGTCACTGAAGGATGTAGTCTCCGAAGAGAGAATCTTACTCAACCTCAAGAAACGTGCATCTAAAACTAACAAGCGAGCGATAATTATCAAATCGAATAGCGTCCTTGCAGGCCTAGTCTCCTATTCGGATAACCTAGCTACGAGAAGTGCAGGAATGATGCAACGCCAGCCATTCCCGAACAAATGGTCACATGCTTTACATCATTCCCCTCGCAAAGTGTGTTCCTCGACTTACCAAAGGTCTCTTCCATACAGATGGGAGTGTGCCAAATGATAGTGAGTTTACTCCACTCTTTGAGATACACTTCTAGACACCGAAACGGATGCGTGGTGGATACACACACCAGAAACCAACACTAAATCGGTATTCAAGCCTCGATAGCGGTCGTAGACAAACCACAACGAAAGACAATAAATGCATACAAGAACGTGGCCATCATTCAAGCATGTGTGAAACGATTTAGTATTAAAACGAAATGATAACATCTTTTTTACAGTACAAAATACAAAACATGGGCAGCGGGGCTAGTCCCCGCGCCCCAGTGGATGGAACTACTCGCTCCTCATAGAGGGAGCAACAAAGAAGGAGGCAAGAAGAGATAGAAAGAACATCATCTCCACTGAGGAGAGAAGGTTGAACCCTTGGTGGAGAGAGCAACGATCTCCACCCCTTGTAGCTTGCTTGATGACGGATCTTCTCCTCTCACCTTCCTTGTTGATGAGAGAGCAACGTAGCTTGCAATGGACGTGAGTCTCAGACCGGCAGCCTCTAGTGATGGATGGAGTTGTTCTGGTAGTGGAGAGACATCCTCTGGACGTCTGGACTCCCCCTTTCATGGACGGCCCTGAGGTCTTATTTATAGGCTTTGAGTGAGATCCAAACGGTTTGGAGACCGTTTGGGCTCAAATGGTCTTGGGACCGTTTGGCGTCAAACGGTCTTGAGATCGTTTGGCGTCAAACGGTCTTGGGACCGTTTGGCGTCAAACGGTCTTGAGATCGTTTGGCGTCAGACGGTCTTGAGATCGTTTGGCGTCAAACGGTCTTGGGACCGTTTGGCGTCAAACGGTCTTGAGACCGTTTGAGCTCATGCGGTCTTGGGACCGTTTGGCTTCATGCGGTCTCGGGACCGTTTGAACTCCATGCGGTCTTGGGACCGTTTGGCTTCATGCGGTCTCGGGACCGTTTGAACTCCATGCGGTCTTGGGACCGTTTGGCTTCATGCGGTCTCGGGACCGTTTGAACTCCATGCGGTCTTGGGACCGTTTGGCTTCATGCGGTCTCAGGACCGTTTGAACTCCATGCGGTCTTGGGACCGTTTGGCTTCATGCGGTCTCGGGACCGTTTGAACTCCATGCGGTCTTGGGACCGTTTGGCTTCATGCGGTCTCGGGACCGTTTGGCTTCATGCGGTCTCGGGACCGTTTGAACTCCATGCGGTCTTGGGACCGTTTGGCTTCATGCGGTCTCGGGACCGTTTGAACTCCATGCGGTCTTGGGACCGTTTGGCTTCATGCGGTCTCGGGACCGTTTGAACTCCATGCGGTCTTGGGACCGTTTGGCTTCATGCGGTCTCGGGACCGTTTGAACTCCATGCGGTCTTGGGACCATTTGGCTTCATGCGGTCTCGGGACCGTTTGAACTCCATGCGGTCTTGGGACCGTTTGGCTTCATGCGGTCTCGGGACCGTTTGAACTCCATGCGGTCTTGGGACCGTTTGGATCCACTCGACCCTTGGGCTGGTTTATTCTTTTGTTATTTTTTTGTGCTTTTTCTGCAATTATAAAAGGAAAAGTTAGTTTGATGATGTATTTACAAAAAAAGGGTAAAATTAGGTTTAAGTACAATATAAATGTAGAAAGAGTATGGAAAACTAAAGAAAAAGACTAAGATAAACTACTAAAATAGGAGGTTATCACCCCCCCTAACTTAGAGTCTAGCTTGTCCTCAAGTTAGATAGAGCTGAGACATGAAATGGCGCGGTGATCTTAATTAAAATTTCCGTACTCTTGCTTCAATTCTTGACCTGAGTTCCCCAGGGGTCGTATCGAGGCTTATTGCATGCCTTGATCCTTTTGGATTTCGAGAGTTGCTTGGATTTCAGGTTTTTCCGTATCTCAAAGTTCGCCTTGGGACCACATTTATTTTGTGCATGCTGTTGACTCTAATCAACTTTATACCTCTCTGGAAACCTATTGGAAGCTAGAGAGGGTATGAGGGTTGGCTAAAGGCTTTGAAGTGTAACTCCCCTTCGAGTGGGGGAGGGGCTGTCTATGCTTTTTAGGATCTCACTACCGGACACGACACATCTGCCTTTATGAGGGCAGCTGAATGTACCGGCCGGGCAAGTCCTTTATTAGCCTTTTCATATACTTGGAACTTTTAGGGTTTCACTACCGGACGCGACGCATCTGCCTTTGTGAGGGCAGCGGAATGTGCCGGCCGGGTGAGCCCTTTATCAGTTCTTTATATAGGTCCTTATTCGTGGCACAACTCTCATGATTTTATTCGTCTCTCTGGCTTTTATTCAAAAACTCACAGGCTTGGGTTTTGGGATGAGGATTTATTTTGGGCGGCCAAGCCTCTTTTATTTTGAAGAGAGGAAAGTTGTTCTTAAAGTTTTTCAGCATGCACTTATTTGGTTTGTGGTCCACTTGCAGAGCTTTTTGACTTGGAAGTTGCCTGATTTCCCTCTCATCCTTGAGATCTCGGCTTATTTCTGCCCTGATTTTGACCTATGGAGAGTCAGATAAAGAAATGGAGCAAAAATATAGGATCCATAGTGGATGGGGGTTGATAAATCGCCATTTGATGTCTAAGTGCTAAATACTTGTAGAGACTAACATGATTCTAGAGTTAGTTGAGGTGACTTATTTTAAGGAAAAGGGTGTATAGAGATTGATACCTAGCCCTTGTCTGATGACCCCCCCCTAACTCATCACACACACTGTCCTCAGAGTGGGAAAGTGATAGGTGGAGAAGTCATTTGAACAAGGGCTGCGAGTGAAGCCAAAATTGCGGTAACCCCTGGAGATTGGAGTAGAGTGGATGCGAATTGGGGTGCCTTGTAGCGCTGACTCAGGAGCTTTATGGATGTCGCAGTGCATTCCGTTGCAATTGTGTCTTGATATTGTAGACGAAATCTGCAATTCTAGCAACGAATCTGCTAGACAATATCAAGACAAAATTGCAAAGGAGTGCACTGCGATATGTGCTGCTTGATTACACAAAAGTTCCTAAACGGTGTCTAAACCGTTTGGTTCCGAACGGTTTGAGGACCGTTTGGTTCCAAGCGGTTGGAGGACCGTTTGGTTCCAAACGGTTTGAGGACCGCTTGGAAAGCAAGGAGCCGCAGGTCGCCGGCGCGGGGGGGGGGGAGGTGGAACGGGGCGAAGGTGGAACGGGGCGAGGGTTTGAAGGTGGGTGGAGGAAACGGCGACTGGCGCGATAGTGGCGACAGAACGGCACAGCAACGAAGAACATTATTTGACGACGACTGCGAAGGTGGCGCGGAGTGAGCAGCGTGCTTGGGGTCGCCGGACAATCTTGTGGGAGGTGGATTGAGAAGCTTGCGCGGAGGCACAGAAGCAAAAAGGGGAAGTTCTGCGCACGAAAAGACTGTAGAGTGCGAAGATGCGAAGAGAGGAAGAAGGAGATGCGGGGTCGGTATTTATAGTGGTGACTTATCGTATTCCAAACGGTTTCAAGACCGTTTGGTTCCAAACGGTTTTAAGACCGTTTGGTTCCAAACGGTTTCAAGACCGTTTAGTCCCAAACGGTTTGAGGACCGTTTGGTCCCAAACGGTTTCAAGACCGTTTGGTCCCAAACGGTTTGAGGACCGTTTGGTCCCAAACGGTTTCAAGACCGTTTAGTCCGAAACGGTTTGAGGACCGTTTGGTCCCAAACGGTTTCATTTAGTCCCAAACGGTTTGAGGACCGTTTGGTCCCAAACGGTTTCAAGACCGTTTAGTCCCAAACGGTTTGAGGACCGTTTAGTCCCAAACGGTTTCAAGACCGTTTAGTCCCAAACGGTTTGAGGACCGTTTGGTCCCAAACGGTTTCAAGACCGTTTGGTCCCAAACGGTTTGAGGACCGTTTGCTCCCAAACGGTTTCAAAACCGTTTGGTCCCAAACGGTTTGAGGACCGTTTGGTCTCAAACGGTTTTAAGACCGTTTGGAGCATAAAAATATTTGTATATTTTTTTGTATTTTTAGATTTAGTAATGAAAGAACATAAAGAAGCAAAACAAAATTAAGAGAGAATAAAACTAGAAAATTGGAGAAATTGATACTCAGGTCTTGGGTTGCTTCCCAAGAAGCGCCTTGGTTTTACGTCACTGGCTCGACGAAATTGTGGGCGTAGCGTTTCTGACATCGAGGGTTTGTTGATGTGTTTTGTCTTCCTGAGTGTAGTATCTTTTTAAACGGTGTCCGTTGACCGTTCGTTCTCCTCCGTTGTTGTTGATGATAATGGCAGCTCCAGTTGGGTAGATATGTTTTATAGTGAAGGGTCCGGACCATCTTGTTCGAAGCTTTCCGGGGAATAATTTGAGCTTGGAGTTGAATAAGAGCACTTTGTCACCAACGGTGATATCTTTTCTCCTAAGATGTCCATCGTGCCACATTTTCGTTTGCTCTTTATAGATTCTGGCACTGTGATATGCTGTCATGCGGAGTTCTTCTAGCTCCTGTAGTTGAAGTTGTCTGTTCTCTCCTGCACTTTTAAGGTCGAAGTTTAGTTGCTTGATGGCCCACCACGCTTTATGTTCCAGTTCTACTGGAAGATGACATGATTTACCGTACACCAAGCGGAACGGAGTTGTTCCAATTGGTGTTTTGTAAGCCGTACAATATGCCCAGAGGGCGTCAGAAAGTTTGGTGAACCAATCAGTGCGATTTTTGTTCACTGTTTTTTCAAGAATCGCTTTTATCTGTCTATTGGATACTTCCACTTGGCCACTAGTTTGCGGGTGGTAAGGTGTGGCAACTTTGTGATGGACTCCATATCTTCTTAGTAATGCTTCGAAACTTCGTTCCAGAAAATGGGTTCCGCCATCAGATATGACCGTTCTTGGGACTCCAAATCTTGGAAAGATGGTATCTTTGAACAATTTGACAACAGGTTTGGAGTCATTAGATGCAGTGGGTACAGCTTCGACCCACTTCGAGACGTAATCCACAACGACCAAAATGTACGAGAAACCATATGATGAGGGA
Organism: Alisma plantago-aquatica; assembly: GCA_963693085.1. Taxonomy (NCBI): domain Eukaryota; kingdom Viridiplantae; phylum Streptophyta; class Magnoliopsida; order Alismatales; family Alismataceae; genus Alisma; species Alisma plantago-aquatica. Next base: position 1,546,947,098 of record OY856409.1, read on the forward strand.
AAAGGTCCCATGTAGTCTACCCCCCATACATCAAACAGCTCAATTTCTTGCCACATGGTAAGAGGCATTTCATCTCTTTTTGATATGTTGCCCGAAAATTGGCATTTATCACAGGATTTGACAAAATTATGTGAGTCTTTTGATATGGTGGGCCAAAAGAAACCAGATTGTAGAACTTTTATGGCAGTTTTCTTGGCGCCCATGTGCCCCCCCGTGGGTCCGGAGTGGCAGTGTTCCAAAACCGATGTTATTTCTTCTTCTGGAAGGCATCGACGAAAAAGTCCGTCGGCACAGAGGTAGAACAAGTAGGGTTCATCCCAATGATAACGTTTTACGTCATGAAGGAATTTCCTTTTATCTTGATAAGAAGCAGACGGGTGAATGATCCCTGTGGCCAGATAATTGACGATATCTGCAAACCAAGGGAAATTATGAGTGGCTTTCATAAGTTGATCATCAGGAAGAGAGTCCCTGATAGGGATTTTATCTTTGTCTTCAACCTCGATTCTACTGAGGTGATCGGCGACAACGTTCTCTACGCCACTTTTATCTTTGATTTCTAGATCGAATTCTTGAAGCATCAATACCCAGCGGATGAGCCTGGGTTTGGCATCCTGTTTCTGAATCAAATGTCTGATAGCAGAATGGTCAGTGTAGACAATTACCTTAGAGCCGATCAGGTAAGAGCGGAATTTTTTGAAGGCGTAGATGATAGCTAGGAACTCTTTTTCCGTGGTCGTGTAGTTTCTTTGTGCTTCATCAAGCGTTTTGGACGCATAGTAGATGACATAGGGTTTCTTGTCGATTCGTTGTCCTAAAACGGCCCCTATGGCATAGTCACTTGCGTCACACATAATTTCAAAGGGTTGCGACCAGTCTGGAGCCCTTAGAATAGGTGCGGAAATTAGTGCTTCTTTAAGGGTGGAGAAACTTTGCATACATTCTTGGTCAAAAATAAACTCGGCATCTTTTGTCAGGAGTTGGGTCATGGGTTTAGCTATTTTTGAGAAATCTTTGATGAACCTTCTGTAAAACCCGGCATGACCTAGGAAAGCTCGAACTCCTCTTATGTCCTTCGGAGGTGACAACTTCGAGATGACATCAATCTTTGCTTTGTCGACCTCGATCCCTCTATCACTTACTCTATGTCCGAGGACGATACCCTCTGTTACCATGAAATGGCATTTTTCCCAGTTCAGGATAAGGTTTGTTTCCTTGCAACATTGCAGGACTTGTTCGAGATTATTTAGACAGTTATCGAAAGACTCTCCATAAACAGAGAAATCATCCATAAAGACTTCCATAATAGATTCAGTTAATCCGGCGAAAATGGCGGACATGCAGCGTTGGAAAGTAGCAGGAGCGTTACATAGCCCGAATGGCATTCTTCTAAAAGCATATGTCCCGAAGGGACAAGTGAAGGTGGTTTTTTCTTGGTCCTCTGGATGTATGGGGATTTGGTAGAACCCAGAATAACCATCGAGATAACAAAAATATTTTTGGTGGGCCAAGCGCTCCAGGACTTCGTCTAGAAAGGGTAGAGGGTAGTGGTCTTTCCTTGTAGCTTTATTCAATTTCCTATAATCGATGCACATTCTCCACCCCGTTACAGTCCTAGTAGGTACGAGCTCATTTTTATCGTTGATCACTACAGTAGTGCCCCCTTTCTTTGGGACAACTTGAACTGGACTAACCCACTGAGAGTCGGAGATAGGGTAGATCATACCAGCTTTAAGCAGTTTGAGGACTTCCAAACGGACTACCTCTTTTAAATTTGGGTTCAGTTTTCTTTGATGTTCGCGAGTGGGTTTAAATTCTTCAACCATAGGAAGCTTGTGCATACACAGAGCCGGATTTATGCCTGTGAGGTCGGTTATTTTATAACCGATGACCTTTTTGTGTTTCCTTAGTTTGTCTAGAAGTCTGACTTCTTGGTCTTCGGTGAGGGTGGAGCTGATAATAACTGGGCATAGCTCTTCCTTATCCAGGAAAACATATTTGAGCCCTGTGGGTAAGGTCTTCAATTCAGGGGTTTTTGGTGGTTCTGCTGCTTCAATAGTCGTTATGGCTTTAAGCTCTTCAAAGGTAGCCTTTGGTGCTTCTTCTACCTTTTCTAGATATTGGATGCATTGCTGGACTAGTTCATTTGCAGAGAACTCGACTTCGGGATTAATAAGAGCATTTTCAAGTTCGTCGATTGGCTCGGAAATTTCTAGTTGCGACATTTGTTGGATTGCGTCTAAAAGAAAGACTTCTTCTTGAATGTTAGGGCCTTTCATGCTGTCAAGGACACGGAATTGAATGGCTTCCTTTCCGAGCCTAAGGATGATGGTTCCGGCTTCGACATCGATTAGCGCTCTGGCTGTAGCTAGGAAAGGCCTGCCGAAAATGATCGGATATCTCAAGTCCTCTTTAATATCCATGATGACAAAATCACATGGAACGTAAGCATCCTTGCCTATTCTTACTGGAACGTCTTCAATGATTCCCAAAGGTGCGGTTATGGTGGAGTCAGCAAGTTGAATAGTCATTGCTGTAGGTAGCAGATCTGTGAAACCGAGGCGTTGGCACATTGAGAAAGGCATAATGGATATACTAGCCCCGAGGTCAGCTAATCCTTTCTTTGTGGATGCGTTTCCAATGCAACATTGGATTCCGAAAGAACCTGGGTCCTTCTTCTTTTTGGGCAGTTTGTTCAAGATGATGTCAGAGGTGGTTTGGGCAATCTTGACGGTTTCCTGCTCTTTGGTGATATACTTACGTGATAGCAAGGTTTTGAGATACCTTGCCCATGCTGGTACTTCGGATAGAGCGTCGAGGAGTGGGATGTCGATATAAAGTTTCTTCATTGCTTCCTTGAATTTCTGAAACCTGGCATCCATTTTTGTTTCTTGCAGTCTTCCTGGATATGGAATCCTTGGTTTGAATTGCGGGACCTTGGGTTCTGTGGGTACATACTCTTTGTTTTTGTCCTCGGTGTCTTCGGGAGATTTCCCAATCTCTTGTTGTGAGATCTCTTTCGTCAAAAGAATGGGCACATCATCATCATCTAGAGTGATCTTGATGGGTTCAGACAGAATGCGTCCCGACCTTGTGGTGATGGCGTTCAGCTGTTCGTGTTCATTTTGCCCATTTGGTTCAGGCTGCCTATCAGAAATGCCGGCTGAAGACTTCAACTGTGCAGCAATCTGAGCTAGCTGGGTTTCAACTGCCCTTTGTTGGGCTTGCTGGCTAGCTAGCATAGTTTGCTGAGACTGAAGCATTTGCTTTATCAAAGATAGTTCGTCTTCTGGTTGTTGCAGAGGTGCGGTTAACTGTGGCTGCAGGGGCTGCTGCAACTGGGGTTGCTGTGGCTGCTTCAACTGGGGTTGGTGCAACTGAGGGTGCAGTCCTGAATGAGTGTATTGGTAAAAAGGATTCCAGGGATAGTTAGGTCTTTGAAAACCTTGTCTGTAATTCCCTTGACTGAAATTATTCTGAAATCCCGGTGGTTGTCTGTTGAAAGATCCACCTTGTGCATGCTGCTGTGGGTTGGCAGTCCCTGCAGGATTCCCGTATTGGAAACCAGGATGGTTCCTAAGTTTATCTGGGTTGTAATGCATTTGGCCAGGTATTGAATGTATGGAGTTGACTTGCTCTGGCATTTGGTCTTCGGGATGCTCGATGATGGGTTCATATTGCGGCATAGGTGGTTGTAAATCCATCATGACATTGTACAACAATCCACATGATAATGTGGGATGATCGGATGCATGACAAGCTTCACAAGTTCCAGTAGCTGCCTTAATTTGTTGAACCTGGGAGCTTTTCTTCTTATCATATTCCCCGAAAGAAGTTTCGAGGGCTTGTTGCTTGCTAGCAATAGTCTTCAAAGCCTCAGCAATGGCTTTGAGTTCCATAGATTCTTCCGCTTTGTAAACCTTGAGAACGCCTTTGGGTTGGTTAGATGACCTTCCCCAATTGGATTGGTTCTCGGCCCCCAACGTAACTATATTCCAGGCGTCTTCGTAGTTCTTTCTCATAAAGTTTCCTCCAGATGAGGAATCTAAGAATTTCTTGATATCATCACTTACTCCTCTGTAGAATGTTTCTATTAGTTGATTTTGAGAAATGCCATGGTGAGGACACTTTCTCAGGAGTTCTTTGAATCTTTCCCAAGCTTCAGAAAGTGTTTCTCCAGGCAATTGGGAAAAGTGATTAATCTGTCCTCTGATCTCATAGGTTAGGGAAGGTGGGAAAAACTTCTCAAGAAACTTCTCTTCTAAGGGAGTCCAGGTAGTGATGATAGGGTGTCTATCCAAAGCATTGTACCAGCTTAGTGCTCTTCCAGATAGGGTGAAGTGGAAAAGGTGTAACATGATTGCTTCCATTGCAATGCCTGCTTGGGGTACAAGTCGGCAGAGTGACTTGAACCTCTTAAGATGATCCATGCAATCATCTCCGTGTGCTCCGGAGAAAGAGATGCCTTGCATGATTTGGATCCATTGCGTCCGAATTTCAAAGTGTGGTATGTTGATAATCGGAGGTCGGACAGGATGATCATCTTCATAATTCTTTGGGACTGCATAGTCCCGAAGTTGCTTGTTTCTTAACGCAAGTTGAGCAGCAGCCTGCTCTGCTTGGATGCGGGCTTGTTCCTCAACTCGGATCTCAGCTTGCACCTGAGCACGAGTGTCAGCAATGAGTTGTGCTCGTTGTGCTGCTATGGCGGCGTTGACTCTTTCTGCAATAAGGCGTTGCTCTTCGGCCATCTGTCTGGCTCTTTGGCGGTTAAGTCTATTCCTTCGATGAAAACTTCTTTCTACCTCAGAATCGTATTCTGGTTCAGGGGAGAATCCGATGCTATGCGGGGGTTGCATACACGTTTTCTACCTGAGTAGAAGGAAAATCTCAAGTTAGGAAAAATGGAAGGAAATGAAAAAGATCAAGAAATATTGGATTGGTTATTAAGAAAAAGTGTAAAATCCTAATCAACCAAGAAATTGGTAAGTAAAAACTAAAAAGTTCCGTTGCCCCCGGCAACGGCGCCAATTTTTTGATGGAGTTTTGTTTTATGCAACACCACTAAAAATCCTAGAGATGATGAGTCTCTAAGTTTAGCCTTGCTAGTACTATGGTAAGAACTCCACCCACATGTGCTAAGACATGTGGAAGTCTTATCGTAGTATAGTTAAGGGTCGAATCCTCGGGACAACGGTCTTGACGAAGTCAAGATGGAAAACGTTTAGCCTTTACTTAACAACTTAAAGATTGATATTTAGATCGAAAGTTCGATTTGGATTGTTTTAAACTAAGTACAAAGAAAGTAAAGCAAGAAAGTAAATAAAGCAAGTAAATCTTAAGAGTTAACAAATGATGATGAATCACTGGGGTTAAGCAGGTATTTACCACCGCTACACATGCATTGTATATGTACTAAGCAAGACTTATAAGCTAGATGCATGGATGTTTCCACAAGACCGATGCCTTATAAGACAAGAGCGATGCGTTACATCCAAGGGTGTTCCACAAGACCGATGCCCACATAAGACAAGAGCGATGCATTGCACCCTTCGATGTTCCACAAGACCAATGCCCATATAAGAAAAGGGCAATGCATCTCATCCTCCAAGGGTTAAGTAACTCTCATGCGGTACATCACTACGCGTCACTGAAGGATGTAGTCTCCGAAGAGAGAATCTTACTCAACCTCAAGAAACGTGCATCTAAAATTAACAAGCGAGCGATAATTATCAAATCGAATAGCGTCCTTGCAGGCCTAGTCTCCTATTCGGATAACCTAGCTACGAGAAGTGCGGGAATGATGCAACGCCAGCCATTCCCGAACAAATGGTCACATGCTTTACATCATTCCCCTCGCAAAGTGTGTTCCTCGACTTACCAAAGGTCTCTTCCATACAGATGGGAGTGTGCCAAATGATAGTGAGTTTACTCCACTCTTTGAGATACACTTCTAGACACCGAAACGGATGCGTGGTGGATACACACACCAGAAACCAACACTAAATCGGTATTCAAGCCTCGATAGCGGTCGTAGACAAACCACAACGAAAGACAATAAATGCATACAAGAACGTGGCCATCATTCAAGCATGTGTGAAACTATTTAGTATTAAAACGAAATGATAACATCTTTTTTACAGTACAAAATACAAAACATGGGCAGCGGGGCTAGTCCCCGCGCCCCAGTGGATGGAACTACTCGCTCCTCATAGAGGGAGCAACAAAGAAGGAGGCAAGAAGAGATAGAAAGAACATCATCTCCACTGAGGAGAGAAGGTTGAACCCTTGGTGGAGAGAGCAACGATCTCCACCCCTTGTTGCTTGCTTGATGATGGATCTTCTCCTCTCACCTTCCTTGTTGATGAGAGAGCAACGTAGCTTGCAATGGACGTGAGTCTCAGACCGGCAACCTCTAGTGATGGATGGAGTTGTTCTGGTAGTGGAGAGACAGCCTCTGGACGTCTGGACTCCCCCTTTCATGGACGACCCTGAGGTCTTATTTATAGGCTTTGAGTGAGATCCAAACGGTTTGGAGACCGTTTGGGCTCAAACGGTCTTGGGACCGTTTGGCGTCAAACGGTCTTGAGATCGTTTGGCGTCAAACGGTCTTGGGACCGTTTGGCGTCAAACGGTCTTGAGATCGTTTGGCGTCAGACGGTCTTGAGATCGTTTGGCGTCAAACGGTCTTGGGACCGTTTGGCGTCAAACGGTCTTGAGACCGTTTGAGCTCATGCGGTCTTGGGACCGTTTGGCTTCATGCGGTCTCGGGACCGGTTGAACTCCATGCGGTCTTGGGACCGTTTGGCTTCATGCGGTCTCGGGACCGTTTGAACTCCATGCGGTCTTGGGACCGTTTGGCTTCATGCGGTCTCGGGACCGTTTGAACTCCATGCGGTCTTGGGACCGTTTGGCTTCATGCGGTCTCGGGACCGTTTGAACTCCATGCGGTCTTGGGACCGTTTGGCTTCATGCGGTCTCGGGACCGTTTGAACTCCATGCGGTCTTGGGACCGTTTGGCTTCATGCGGTCTCGGGACCGTTTGGCTTCATGCGGTCTCGGGACCGTTTGAACTCCATGCGGTCTTGGGACCGTTTGGCTTCATGCGGTCTCGGGACCGTTTGAACTCCATGCGGTCTTGGGACCGTTTGGCTTCATGCGGTCTCGGGACCGTTTGAACTCCATGCGGTCTTGGGACCGTTTGGCTTCATGCGGTCTCGGGACCGTTTGAACTCCATGCGGTCTTGGGACCGTTTGGCTTCATGCGGTCTCGGGACCGTTTGAACTCCATGCGGTCTTGGGACCGTTTGGCTTCATGCGGTCTCGGGACCGTTTGAACTCCATGCGGTCTTGGGACCGTTTGGATCCACTCGACCCTTGGGCTGGTTTATTCTTTTGTTATTTTTTTGTGCTTTTTCTGCAATTATAAAAGGAAAAGTTAGTTTGATGATGTATTTACAAAAAAGGGGTAAAATTAGGTTTAAGTACAATATAAATGTAGAAAGAGTATGGAAAACTAAAGAAAAAGACTAAGATAAACTACTAAAATAGGAGGTTATCACATCACCTTTATAACAACCCATGTTTCAGGACTGCGTTTGATGATGTCAAAGTGTATCCAAAGACATGTGTTGAGTGTAGTGATTTCAGGTCTAAGAATCACACTCACCACCATCACTGTGAGAGCTGACTGTGACTACCAAGTCATGGTTCCATGTGTAACTCTCACGGTGGGTCTGTCTGGTACTTTATTCTCTAACAAGTACCTTTGTGCTTGGTTTGATATCTATATCATGACTAATGAGATTCTGTCATCAACCAACACACAATCTAGTCTTTAGTGTTATGGATGTCTATGGTTATTTCCACAATAACAACCGACTAGGGACTAAACAAGAATGAATACTCTTAACATCTGTATGATCTCATCGTTCAGGTCCTGAACCCAAAAGCATACGTCATTGAGTAAAACAATTCTTTAGACATCTATCATGTTACACCATCATCTCAAAAATAGTTTAAACATATAGATCAGAAATTGCCATTATTATTATTCAAATCATTTACAAAGTATCCCATTACAATCATCATATGACTTGCTCTATGGGCATACATACCAATAGACTCCCACTTGCACTTAGATCCTGTCACCAAGGAACCTCAATCCTTGTGGCCTAGCATGACCATCATGCTTCTACTGAGAAAGGGCCTTCGTCAGTGGATCATCTATGTTGTCTTCAGTTGGTACTTTGCAAATCTTCAAATCTCCTCGTTGTACGATCTCTCGTATGAGATGAAAGCGCCGCAGTATGTGCTTGGACCGCTGATGTGATCTGGGCTCCTTAGCTTGTGCAATAGCTCCATTATTGTCACAATAAAGCTCAATTGCATCACAGCTATTGGGAACTACACCAAGTTCAGAAATGAACTTCCTGATCCACACAGCCTCCTTTGTTGCACGTGGAGCAGCAATATACTCGGCCTCTGTAGTAGAATCGGCAACTGTTTCTTGCTTTGAACTCTTCCAGCTCACAACTCCATTATTAAGGCAAAATACAAATCCTGGCTGCGATCTGTAATCATCTTTATCGGTTTGGAAGCTTGCTTCGGTGTAACCCTTTACAACCAGCTCCTCCTCGCCGCCGTAAACAAGAAACTGATCCTTAGTCCTTCGCAAGTACTTGAGGATGTTCTTCACGACTATCCAGTGAGCATCCCCGGGATCTGACTGGTACCTGCTCGTCATGCTGAGAGCATACGAGACATCTGGGCGTGTGCACAACATAGCGTACATGATGGATCTGATGGCTGATGCATATGGGATCCCATTCATATGCTCCCTCTTTTCACAAGATTGGGGACATTGAGCTCTAGAGACGGTGACTCCATGTAGCATGGGGATGTTGCCTCTCTTTGTTCTCCATGCTGAACCGCTTTAGCACTTTGTCAATGTACGTGCTCTGACTTAGTCCGAGAAGCCTTCTAGATCTATCTCTATAGATCTTAATTCCTAGAATGTAGGATTCTTCTCCTAAGTCCTTCATTGAGAAAGTATTCCCAAGCAAAGTCTTTACCTTCTCTAAGGCTAAGACATCATTCCCCATCAAAAGTATGTCATCTACATACAAAATGAGGAATGTGTCAAGCTCCCACTGACCTTCTTGTACACACAAGGTTCGTCTTCATTTTGAATAAAGCCAAACACTTTGACTTCCTCATCAAATCAAAGATTCCAACTCCGAGATGCTTTCTTCAATCCATAGATTGACCTTTGTAGCTTACAAACTTTATTGGCATTCTTTAGATCTACAAAACCTTCAGGCTGTGTCATGTACACATCCTCATTTATATTCCCGTTAAGGACTGCGGTTTTAACATCCATCTGCCAAATCTCATAGTCATAATGAGCTACAATAGCAAGCATGATCCTCATGGAATTAATCTTGGCAACTGGAGAAAAGGTTTCATCATAGTCAACACCTTGAACTTGTCGAAATCCCTTCACAACCAATCTGCCTTTATAAGTTTGCACATTGCCATCCATGTCGGTCTTCTTCTTAAAGACCCACTTGCACCCTATGGGTTTTACCCCTTCGGGTGGTTCCACCAAATTCCATATTTTGTTGGAGTACATGGATTCCATCTCGAATCTCATGGCTTCAAGCCATTTCTCAGAATCTGGTCCCTCCATAGCCTCTACGTAGGTAGTTGGATCACCATCTATGATCAACTCACTACCTTCCTGAGTTATAAGGTATCCAAACCTCTCAGGTTCAAGGCGGGTCCTACTAGATCTACGAGGTACTTGTGTTACCTGAGGAGAAAGAGATTCCACAACACCTTGTGAATCTCCATTTTCCTCTTATACATCTATCAGTTCTATGTTTTCTTATTGGGCTTGAACCTCTTCAAGCTCTATTTTCCTCCCACTGTTTCCTTTGGAAATAAATTCCTTCTCTAGGAATACAGCATCCCTGGCAACAAACACTTTGTTGTTAGTAGGGTGGTATAGATAATATCCCTTGGTCTCCTTGGGATATCCAAGAAAATAACATTTATCAGACTTGGGTCCAAGCTTATCAGGAAACATTTTCCTAACGTAAGTCTCACAACCCCAATCGAAGTGCCTTAATACTTTTACCAAGTTGGTTCTGTATTTCATTCATGAAATCCTTGAACCTTTCAAGGGTTTCTGACTTATGTTTCATCAGGTACACATAGCCATAGCTACTGAAGTCATCAGTAAAGGTAATGAAGTACTGATACCCACCTCTGGCATTAGTTCTAAAAGGCCCACATACATCAGTATGTATGAGTCCTAATAGATCACTAGCTCTCTCACCTTTACCTGAAAAGGGAGTCTTGGTCATCTTGCCCAATAAACAAGATTCACATGTCTGTATTGATTCATAATCAAAATAGTCTAGATAACCATCTTTATGGAGTCTAGAAATGCTCTTCTCATTTATGTGCCCTAGACGACAATGCAAAGATATGTTTTGTTTGAGTCGTTGAGTTTTTGCTTTTTGGTGTTTACATTGTATACACTTGTCTCCAAATCTATCAAGTATAGACCATAAGACATTGGGGCACTGCCATAAAAGATCCCATCTTTAGAAATGGAACAATTTCCATTCTTAATAAGAAATTCAAATCCATCTTTGTCCAAACAAGAGACGGAAATGATATTCCTATTTATGGCAGGTACATAATAGTAGTTCATCAACTCTATTATTAGCCCAATTGGTAGAGTTAACTCATAGGTTCCTACGGCACTGGCGGAAACCCTTGCCCCATTAGCAACTCGTAGTTCAACTTCGCCTTTCCCTAAAGGCCTACTTCTCTTAAGATCCTTCACATTTGAACAAATGTGAGATCCGCATCCAGTATCAAGTACCCATGACGAAGAAGTAGTAAAGTTAATCTCTATCACGTATACACCAGAAGTAGAGATCTCTATCTGTGACTTCTTCTTCCATCGTTCCTTCCATCCTCTCCATGTAGAAGAAATTGGTTTGGTGAGAGAACCCTTCTCTCCCTTACCATTCATTCCATTGATCTCTATCAATGAACTTTCTTTCCTCTTCACCAATGCATTAAGCGTACATAGAGTGGATTCAAAAGCTCCTGGTATATCTGGATTGTGCAGAACACTTCTCACAGTCCTCAACCAGTTATAGAATTTATTCTCAATTAATTTTCCCATTTTAAAAGATGATTCCTTTGCCATTCTACAAGAGAAAATTGCATTTTGTCAAAACTCCTTTTGATTTGATTTGAATAATTTTGATGATAGTTAATTAGGCCTTTAATTAATTACCGCTCCCACTATTTTGACTCAAAATAATAGCCCTCACCATAAATTCGGAAGATTGCAGCGCACAATCTTCTAGTGGGTCAAGATCCATATTTCATCAAGTCATGAGTCAGCTATGGCTGATCGCCCATAATCTTGACTATTTAGGTAGGCCATCATGCCAATTGCATCATATGCAAATCTTGATGAATGAACATGAGCAACACCTTGCCATGAACATTCTGTGCCTCTGGTCTTAGACGCTCTAAGAATCACCAGTTAAGTCTATCCCAAAAGCTGACACGGTAAACATGCACCCTGCTTTGGCAGAACCTGCATGTCAACCCTTCACACTTCCACAAGATGGACGGCACACCACGCTTTGGCGTAACCTACGCTTAGTCGATCGAGTTTGCCATGTGTCTAGCTAATGGAAGGCGTATAAGACTTAATATTTTAATGAGGGATTTGGTTTTTAAATACATATACATATCCAATCACCACAATATATAGTATGTATCATATACATTCTATATCCCACAAAAAACATGCAAAACGATAAAAAGCAATGATTATGGCCATCCTATTGTGATTCCTCGAGCCAAGAGGAATCACAGTCATCTAGGTCTACATCATATGCAACTTGTACAAGATGAAATTTGTGCCTGCCTTTCTGGGTTTGATCAACTCATCTCCATGACTGATCGGCTCGCCATCAAGTTGCTTGTTCAGGTGCCACCAGTCGATCGACTAACACCTCCAGCCGATCGGTTCACCGGTCATCGTACATCTCCTCAGGTCTCTACCTGCTCATCTCTCTCCTCGAACCGGTCGTTTGGAACACCAACCGATCGGTTCATGCCTTGAACCGATCATCTCAGGTCATCCACCGTTCTTTGACATAACATGAAATAAAATCTATCCTATTTACAATTGAATTGTGAAACCTCGAGTTACATTCGGGGGGAGCAAAGGTAGGAAAAGAAATCTTGAATTATTTCAAGTTACATCAGGAATGAGAGAAAGGGAATCGGTGCGCAGACCGAGATGCAAGCAACCACATACAACCACACACAAACATAGGTTTTATAGGCCATAACCATGCTACACATCCACCACAGAACTCATATAAGGGCAAATCGTATCAAGTGCATTAATATTACATATCATATATGTATATTTGGGATTTGTGGATTGGACATGCATAAAGACAATTTTATTCACATCGTATGCAATAAATAAAGGCGACAAACCAAAATCGATCATATCGATAATCCTAAAATACAGAGCAGTTGATGTGGCTCTGATACCACTGTTGGGTTTTAGGGGAGGCAGAGAAGCAGCGGAAACAAAAATTTTCTCCCAAAACCCAGAACAAAAAGAATCACGTCAACGTCTATACAATAGGAAAGATGGTTTGTGGATGCATACCTTATCCCGAGGCTTGCTCGGTGACAGTACCTCGCACCTTGCACGGTCTTCACCTCCAGTCTTGGACGGTGTCTGTGCAGCTCCTGGTCACACCGGGACTGAAGACTCCTGGTCTCACCGGGACTGTCGGGATTGACAGTTGTCCTTTGAGCGACAAAGGTCTCCCACCTCTGCAGTCGTCCACACGGACTACGTGGAACTCTAATCTCCTTGTCGCACAAGGAATCAGAAGGAATCACACCCTCCTGTTAACGTACTAGTTTCCAACACACTCTCCTGCCACCAGTCGCTTTCTGTAGTTGTCTTTCCCTTGATGTGCCTCCCTTATCGGGTAGCACTTGCTCGGGCTCTCTCGGTTACCAAAACCAGAGAGAACGACAACTTCACAGAGCAACTGGTTGCACTGGGTTGTACTTTGAGAAGCCCCCAATACCCCTATATATATAGGACGGTCGTGGGATAGGGTTCTCTATCCCGGGCAATGTGGGACTAAAGCAGGAGTACAAGGGTTCGAGATTTTCCACAAAAACAACCAACTCGCAACCTGAACCGATCGTTTCACAACTGAAATGGTTGGTTGGGGATCGGAGCTGGTCGGTTGACACATCAACCGATCAATTGGGACCCATGAACCGGTCGGTTCATTTTTGAACTGGTCGGTTTGTGGTCCTGATCAGTTCCCGATTGACTTTCCTTCTTTTGTTTCCAATTGGTATCGAATACCAATCCTTGTTCCAATCAAATTGGGCAAATGAAAAGAAAAGAAATTTCTCACCAATCTTACTTTCCCAACTTGCCCGATTGCAACAGTTGAACCAATCATTTCAACACTTCAAGCAATCGTTCATCCTGTCCATGAGCCGATCGACTCACCACCTGAGCCGATCGGTTCACCAAGCTGAGCTGATCGGTTCATCGCATGAGCCGATCGGTTGGGAGTACAGATTGTGCAGAATCAGTCAATTGTGGTTTCAATCAATCTGATACTCTAATCAATCAGTCCAACACCTTGAACACTATGATATTGAGGTATCGATTAATTGAGTGTTTATTTGAACTACTAAACTCCTTTAGTAATCAATCTAAACATTGTTTGTGGACAAACTACTATTCCAGGTTAAATCCTATGTGTGTGACCCTACAGGTCCATTTCACGTTGGCAGTGAAAGTCCATAACACTTATGACTTCACAAGCAAATAGTGGTGACTAGTCACACATCAGTGCTACCCAAGTGAAATAGAAAGTTGGAGAACAACTTTCAATCCTACAATCCGTGAATGGTGTTACAGTGAATGTATAATTCCTTTGTCACTGATATCCTGAATCAACTCCAGGCATGGAACAATCATCCTGTCAACATTGATTCATTTCCTTGATCTCAAAGCAGACTGGGTGAGATGTGTGTGACATCAATATCACATATTGATTCACACGTGCATGTGCATGCCTTTCTCAATCCTACTCATCAATTGGCCAAGGACATCAAACTCCCTCAGGAGGGACAAATCCCATATGTATCACTCACCCTTCAAAAGCCCAATGTGTCAAAGCCACCCAATCATCACCTTTATAACAACCCATGTTTCAGGACTGCGTTTGATGATGTCAAAGTGTACCCAACGACATGTGTTGAGTGTAGTGATTTCAGGTCTAAGAATCACACTCACCGCCATCACTGTGAGAGTTGACTGTGACTACCAAGTCATGGTTCCATGTGTCACTCTCATAGTGGGTCTGTCTGGTACCTTGTTCTCTAACAACTACCTATGTACTTGGTTTGATATCACTATATCATGACTAATGAGATTCTGTCATGAACCAACACACAATCTAGTCTTTTGTGTTATTGATGTCTATGGTTATTTCAACAATAACAACTGACTAGGGACTAAACAAGAATGAATACTCTTAACATCCGTATGATCTCATCGTTCAGGTCCACAACCCAAAAGCATACGTCATTCAGTAAAACAATTCTTTAGACATCTATCATGTTACACCATCATCTCAGAAACAGTTTAAACATATTGATCGGAAATTGCCTTTATTATTATTCAAATCATTTACAAAGTATCCCATTACAATCATCATATGACTTTCTCTATGGGCATACATACCAACAAACTCCCACTTGCACTTAGAGCCAGTCACCAAGGAACCTCAATCCTTATGACCTAGCATGACCATCATGCTTCTGCTGAGAAAGGGCCTTCGTTAGTGGATCAACTATGTTGTCTTCAGTTGGTACTTTGCAAATCTTCACATCTCCTCGCTGTACGATCTCTCGTATGAGATGGAAGCGCCGCAGTATGTGCTTGGACCGCTGATGTGATCTGGGCTCCTTAGCTTGTGCAATAGCTCCATTATTGTCACAATATAGCTCAATTGCATCACAGCTATTGGGAACTACACCAAGTTCAGAAATGAACTTCCTGATCCACACAACCTCCTTTGTTGCATGTGAAGCAGCAATATACTCGGCCTCTGTAGTAGAATCAACAACTATTTCTTGCTTGGAACTCTTCCATCTCACAGCTCCATTATTAAGGCAAAATAAAAATCCTGACTATGATCTGTAATCATCTTTATCAGTTTGGAAGCTTGCATCGGTGTAACCCTTGACAACCCTAGGTTCTCCTTTGGGTGTCCAACTACATGCTCAATCTCTTGACCACAAATCAAGCATGTCCATGGTATGTCATGTTCTCCCATGATCCTTTTATATGAGCAACACTTCAAAGTTGAGTCCTCCTCATGGAGAACTAACTAGGTATACAGTCTCACAACTGGTTACTTAAACCTCCTCAGGGTCCAAAGCACTCTTTATCTCATCTAGCTGGTAATCACTTATACCATAGGTACCAGAAGCATAATCCTCTCTCTAGGTTTTGGTTCCTCTACAGATAACCAAGATATCATTGGCCTCCAGGGATCATGTACGAGGCAACCACTATCATGCACTTAGGTCGCATCGTTCTCATCTCCCCACTGTTCCTCACATCTTAGGGTTTTAGGTTTCCAACCTTCTTGCTTGGTTCCTTCTTTCTAAAGCTAACTCCACATCCAGTCATACTACTAGAGGTCATCTCTCTGTGAAGGATCAAGCTCACAGGCATACCTCTACGTAGGTGAAGCCTATGCTCAAACTTATGTTTGCTCATGATTATCCATATCACTTTATGCTTATCTCATAAGCCATCCATCGTGCCCTTCTGGCCAGGGTTTCAACCTACTACCATACCACTGACATACTTTGGGTGCATGCTATCCCTTACTTGCATAAGCCCATAGGGTTTCTATAGGTTCTTCACTAACCTCATCAATGAAGGAGATATCCTTCACTCTAACATGCATGACCCTTTCCAAGGTTGGGTTTTCAAAGGTACTAGGTCATCCAACCTCTCATGGCTCGTATGGAAATCCAAAGGCATGTCGAACTAAACACCCGGTCAACCATGACATCTAATTTATCATGTCATCTCTTTGTCTAACCTTCACTTAGGGTTAGGGTTAACATCATCCTCAAAGGATGTGCTAGGTCTCTACTTTTAATGGAGGTCTCTACCTCCAAGACAAATCTCTCTCTACCCATCCTCCTGCCAAGGGGGTCTATCCTCAGGTCTCTCCTGAGGGCAATGGCAACTCGTGTCCTACGACCTAAGCATGTATCTATTCTTTTACGCTTACTCTATTAAGCTTATGTCCATGACATCTTATTTACATTCTTTTTATTAATTTGGTGGAGGATCCCTTAATCCTTATCAACCTTACCCATACCTCAATAGGGTGAGGAGAAGAGAGGAAACCCTAATTCTTAAGGTCCTTAACAGAATTTGAGTTGAGAAGGGATGAACAAGATGAGAGAGTCCTAAAGGTATCTTATTTCGATTCATATCCTAAGACTTCGGCCAGGCAGTCACACAGACCCGGGAGTCCTCATATTTTGACTAGTGGTGCGGAGGAAAATATTGCCAGCCCCCGGTCGTGATCCTTTTCTAGACACCTCTATCTTTCGGATAATCCTCTAATAACTCCCTTGGGTTCTATAGAATTTGTAAAATTTAATAATTATTAAAGATTAAGCGAGGAACCTACGCTCTGATACCAATTGTAATGACCCCGCCTCCCGGTAACCCCCAATTAAGGGAGACCCGAAGGTCAAAGCTATTGTTCAATTAACAGGATTAAAGGTTCAACAAATAATCAATAATAATCATGAAATTCTACTAACTAACTGGAATTTGGTATAAAATTAAAACTTCACTTACCTTTGAAAACTTTGGAAATCTATCTAGCCAGAGCTTGAATTATTCTATCTAATCTTCCTTGCACTATATTTCTTATTTCCACAATGTGTCACTTTACTGTTTGTTCTTTCAATTGTTGTTCCTAAAATGCCGACAAACAAAACGTCGTCCAGTATATCAAAATATACTGGTATGTGGGAACAACCAAAAGTTTGCACATAAGGATAACAATCTAATTATCACAATCAAGTTAATTAACAAGCCAATTTACACTTTTCAGTATGACATTCTCCACCACTTTTTCCCTAACCCTGGCATACCCACCTTAGGGTTTCCTTTCTCAATGACTTAAGGCCACCTTCTCAATCCCGAGCTTGGTGCCTGGGGGTCACCACTCATGGTGCCCACTAGTCATGGAATATAATAGGCCACCTTATCATTCCCGATCTTGGTGCCTGGGGTCACCACTCAATGTGTCCATTGGTCTACCCATCTGGGACTGACCTTTGGCATCATCCATCAGGGTGGCATGTAAGTGCGAGAATCCATACTTCTATTATTAATGTGATAATCATAGTGACTTAATAGTTTGCAAGTATGAACATCTAAACTGATAATTTGCATTCAATGTGATTAACCATCTGGAAAATCCTCGGGAAACTAAGGTGGCTATTCCTAATTAACCACATACCTGATCTGACAATTTGAACAGAAATATCCATGCAAATAAGAATCCAATCAAGAAAGCATTTTCAACAAGATCCTTAAATAATCACGTAATTCCCTTTTTATTATTCATGTCATCAAGATCCATTAAACCTACATCGCTTCCTAGGGTTTCTAATTCACTTTTAGGGTTTCTATTGCAATAAGGGTTTCCCTTCATCTTTTACTATTTTAAACCCTAATTATTTCCACATCTAATCCTCTCTTTTGGATTTAAGCCATAATCAACCATTATATAAGTCCATTAAGCCTCTTTTCATTAAATCTACCATTTTTATCCTCTTTAACCCATGACAAGGTCATTATGCTCGTTTATCATCAATTTGTAGTTCATTATGCTCTAATACTCATATGAACATTATTTATCATTAATTCTACCTTGATTCATTCAAAAACCCTAATTTCTATATTAAGGCTATTTATCCACAAATGAGGAACTTTAATGCTCGAAATAGCATAGAATCATTATATCTTATCTTTCTTCACCACTTTGAATAATTAAAGTTGTTAAGCATAGAATCATTATATCTTATCTTTCTTCACCACTTTGAATAATTAAAGTTGTTAAGAGTCGAATTTGCCAACATTAGGGTTTTAAGGCCCATTAAAGTATATTTACGCACAAAAACTCTATATTACAAGGATTACGTGCAAAGATTCATCCTTTTTGTTCCTAATGTTCCTTTTTATCATGAACAGACTAATATCAACTTGAATCATCAATTAAACCCTACTAATCACATTAAAACATCAAAATAGGGTTTCTTAATCATCATTACATTAAAGTTAATAACTTATACTACTTTTCGAATTACAAGAGGAACTAGCTTCGATATGCATTTTTATTAGATTCCTCTCATTTTTCTAAGAAACTTTCATGTTTTATGTGTGCTAATCAGAGCTACCAATTTTTAGATATGAATTTTACAAAACAAACACTTACTTGCCCAATAGGGAGGCATCACGTCACCCGTCTATTGCAAAGTGATTGCTTTAGGAAACATAACCGAATTATGGTTGTACCCTTGGTTAAGTCAGCCGCTGCTTCAGCCCGTGAAGGGCATAATCATCCAATGCCTCTCTAGTCTTCTTCAACCTTGAGCAGGTTGAATTGCGGCCGCCCTAGCCGCCGATCTTCAACTTTTACATGGCTCTGCCTTCCCGTTTTGGACCCAACCTTCACCGGAAGTTCATCCCCTACCTCCGTCGCCTTCATGCGCGCACAGGGCGCCAACAATCTGCAGCCAAGGGGGCTAGTTTCACACTCATTAAGCCAAACACTCGTGGCTATCACTGTAGCCCGACGGATGCGGTTATGCATGCCCCAGGGCATGGTCCTGATGGATATGATGATCCTTGGCTCCGTGGTATACAAGGCTATTATCAAAACCCTCCGTTGGCTCCTCGTTGTTTCCTAGTTTCTCTATTCTCCCATGCTTAGGGTTTGTACGAACAAGAAGAAGATGGGAGACGTGGGTTCTCTCTGGAAATCGACCAGAGGGTCTACCCCTTATATAGGGGTGGGTATGAAGCCCTAAGATGTGCCTTATGAGGACTCAAGTCCCAACTCGAAAGGAAACACACTTTCCTTGGTTGTGAAGCAACCATATCTCTCTCTCTTCATTATCTCCTATTTCCTTGATATTCCTTGTTGCATGGATATTTAGGAATTCGAAATTCCTCTCCCTTATCCTCTTTAATCTTGTCTTTTAATTGATTGGCCTAGAATTTATATTCTCCTAAAGTAGGAAATATCCCTTCTTAACAAAACCACATAATTCCATTAATTATGTATCCCCATTATCCTTATTTTGCAATTTTGGTATTTTCTCTTTATTTCCTCTTCATTGGAACTCCTTGGATCCCAAGAAACTCTATTCTTTCGAAATCCTTTTTATTGGATACTCATTATCCTTCTAGATTCATCTAAATGCATTATTTCACATTATCTTGTTTATCTCTCATTAAAATATCTTTTTTTGAGGATTTCTCTTTATTTCTCTTTTATTTTCCTCATTGGTATTCCTTTTAACATTAGGAATCCTTGGGATATGAAATTCCACCAAGGATAACTCAATTATACCTCTTTTTACTTATTTTCCACATTTCATCAATATTTTCAATTTCTTTCTTAATAAATAAATACTTAATTGATCTTTTCTTTTCTTATTGCACTCTTTATGCAACTTTGGACTCCTTGGAACCCAAGGAACCCAACAGGCACGAAATCCAACTTTGGATTATACTCTTTTTCCTTCTAGAGGTTTCCACACCTTTCTTTTCTCAAAAACTCAATTATTCATTTATTAATTGAATTTCCTTGTTATTGGGCCCAATAGCAAATAAAGCCCACAACACAATCATCAAGGTTATTGTAAATGAAATCCATTTATTTGCAACAAATTGTATCATTAGTTGTCCAATTATCTTTAATGTGAGAAATTACATTTCTCACCCAAAGGAACCCAAAAAAATGGGGTTGTAACACTAGGCGTCATCTTGGTCAGCGGGCTGGAGGTTGAAGATGAGTTAGCTGCCATTGGATTGGGATTAGATGATGATTTGGGGCATGTGACAAGGAAATCAAAGGACAAAATGACATCAGTGAAATTCAATTGATATTCTATAGTTAAACTTTATGGGAACTTGTAAAATTCATTTGAAGTGTAAAATAAAGTCCAAATGACCTCACATTTTATCCATAGGTTTATGACAACACCTAGAATGATGCTATGTATTTAATTTTTTTGTTTTACCTAATATAAGACCTCTAATAAATTTACTTTCTATTAACATATATATTAGTGTATAAATTGAGTAAATTAATGTGAAGAGGCATTATGATAATTTTTCTTGTTGTATTTTCGAGATAGGCCAACCAAGAGGCTTTCCCCGCTCTATTAATTACATTTAATATTTTTATTCACTCATAATGAGAGAGAAAAATAAAGGGGGTTATTTATTCTCATAACCTAATTGAAATACATGTTATTGCTCCTATCATATCCTAAAAGATATAATAGCTCCAAATTAACATTATTTACTAATTATCTATCATTAATGGTCGTATTGCATTATTAATCCCCAATAATCAGACTAAGTGGGTTATTTGTGGAAAACCGCCTACATTATCATAAATTTGGGTAGATTGTCAATTACATCCTCCACAAAGGCTCAATTTCAATATTGATGCAAAGAAGACTCAAAAGGATGGGAAATTTATGAAAAAGGTCCAAATGGACTAGAAAGAAAATAAAATATCAGAAGTGGGTAAATTGCATAAAGGACCGTGAGATTTAGTCTGTTACATAAGGCCATCCTCATTCATAGTTAGCACAACTAGAAGTCCCTCTCACCACAACTACTTATGCATCTAGTCCAAACCTTGTCGATCGGCCATGAACCCCTTGTCAAAGCAATGATCATCATCACGAAGAAGTGGAGCTATCAAGGGTGTGACAAGAGGTCTCTAAGTACTTAATAGGTGTGCGATAAAAAACACATGTAATGCTCATCCAATCATCTGTGATACACTAGGTGAGGACCATTCATTCAAATTCCATGGTTTCATTATGCTTCAAACTAATAGACAGGAAACATTATTTTCCCAACCCCAGCCATGACAGTTTATAACACACAACCAAATCAGAATGGAAAAGTTTTATAGAGGTGTGGAGGCACTTGCTCGTCTCTAAAATGCCCAGCAATAAGGGTTCGATTGTCCCACATACTTGACAGGGTTGGGGTCAAGCTCCTTTGCAAGGAAGGAGATAACCTAGGGGTAAAAGGACCGAAAGGCCCATGAAATCATGTCTAAAGCACAAGGACATGGATCTCTTTTCCCGTAAACCCGATATGGAACTAAAGATAAGTAAGAATAGTGCTAATTCATGACACGTCATCATGTAATTGGTCAGCACACATTAATTTTAGAATGAGTGTTGTAAATAGAGCATGGCTATGATGGTAGTTATTTTATATATCAAATTTCTCATAATAATTATTAAATATTGAATAAAATATATTTAGATCCTATGTAGTCTTATAGTTCAAAAAGTTCCTTTTGATGCTTATGAATATGATAAAGTACTATGAAATTTCAAGATTTGTTGAGCTAGTGGTAATGTTTATTAAGAATGATTGTGATATGAAATACAATGATTTGATCTATCTTGATTATTAGTATGTAATTTAACATGTTTCCTTGATGTATGAGTATGAGCCCTAATGATAATGAATAAATTGTTTGTTATATTAATGTATTGATACATTGAGATATAACTTGATAATGAATTTATCCTTTTTATTGTAATCTGATCTATAATGCTGATGATAATATATATATATATATATATATATATATATATATATATATATATATATATATATATATATATATATATATATATATATATATATATATATGATCAAATAGATAGGGTCACATAACATTCATGTTTATACCTCTATGTTTGAAAATGTGTGATAGTGATGTGAAGATTATACAAAACCCTAGACTTCCTTAAACTATTGTTGATTATATGTTCAATTGATTAACCTGATCTAAACTAATGTTCATAGGATATAATGATGAATCTTAGAATTAGAGTTACATATGTTTCTTTGATAGGGTTTCTAAACCTTTGAAATAATGATATGTAGGAATTAGGGTTTGATACACCTATTCTTAATCCAAACACAGGATAACCATAAAGCCTAGTTTAAGACCTAAGTAGGTTTGTTTAGTTTGATATGGACATAATGGTGACACATTGGCATTAGTTATATTTCAAATATGTTGATTGGTTGTGGATTGCTTGAATATACCTTGATGATTGGATTGAATGAATATAACTACATGATGACTCCAATTATGGTAGGTGCTAATTTATGAGTACATGCACATAGAGAATTTCAAGAAAATGTGAATGATTTCTTGAAGTTTGATGATATAAAATATTGGATGTTTATATAATTATTACTCAGTTACCATGTTAATATGAGTATCAAATGAAGAAACGATGATAGTATGGATCCTAGGTCAAACATACCATGGGGTAGTCAACAAAGTCAACTGATGGATAAAGAAAGGTGATTACACCCAAGGTTGTATGAAAAACATGAGTTAGGTTATATAAATGAAATTAAGAGTTCATATCTTTGATTGCTGAGCAATATATGTTGTTATCATACAAGTACACTTTTGTATGCACTGACGTACATGGTATAATAATATATTGATCCTTGCTTTTATTTGTCAGCATTTTAGGTAACTACCATATATAGAGATGTCAAAACATGGAAACTTTGATGAAATTAGATGAAGATTGTAAAGTTAGAACAAAGGAGGATTAGTTTCTTACCGTAGTACCTCTCTCATGTATACTTTAGTTTCCTTTGGAAATTTATATAACTCCTCCAAGGAGTATTGTTCAAACATTTGTAGCTAATTTAGCTCAATTAATGGAAATTATTGACTATTATTTATTATTATTTAGATATAGATCCTAGAAATTTAGGTATTGATCCTTCTATTCTAGATCTCTTTTAAATGGGGAATGCTCTGAAGTGGGGGTCGTTACATATATATATTATGATATTTTATAATGTTACATAGAATAAAGCTCGAATGGAAGTTATACTCTTCCTGATATGGTATCCATATCTCTTCCTTTCCCCCATATTCTATTCTAATATATATTACATTTTTATGAGAAATGGTCATGCAACATCCTATTTAAAAATGGTATTCCCTACTATGTGGTGCATATTGTATTATAAGTTCAAATAATTCAATTAAATGATATTGGGATTTAGTTGATATCAATAATTAATTTTAAGAACCATCATATTAAAATATTTAAAAAAATTCTTGGTTTTTAAAGTGTTAAAGGTCCTTTTGCCATTACCTATACATGGTTTTGATTCAGAATTACAAATCTAAAATACTACCGATTTGACAAGATCTAATGCGCTCCTTAAATATAATGTATGGAAAATGTAAATCAAAAAAACTTTATCTTTTTTAATATAATATAATATGTATATTGTTCAAATAATTAACCTTTTTTTATTAAAATTTAATATTGTGAGGACACCACTGGTTTGTGAATATCATATTTTTGTGGATATGGAGGAAAGTATATGATCCTAATTGCCATAGTTCTGCAACATTCTAAGGAGTCATTGTGAGGAATAGACATTCTAGAACTCAAACAATCATTACTTTCATCTTTTTCTACCTCGTACACCCCATCAAATCCAATGTGTCCTCCAATGTAATGGGTGTTCTGGATGAGGAGGGGCCAAAATTTTGGCTGGGAAAGAAGCGGGAAAAAATATGAGAGACGCATAAAGGAAAAAAAATCACAACTTTTATGTATGACATAATATTATCATGACACTATACTACATATTTCAAAGGACGTAATAGATCGTTAATTGGTGAGTGAGCTTTCATTTTTATACCAAGTTCTTTCGCCTAAAAGGTAATGAATGTTGTTTTCATATTGGAGTGTGTGAAAATCTTAGTGTATCATATTTTTTAGAGTCGAATTAAGTATATGTACATCTGAAATATCAAACCATGAATATATTTCTTATGATGGAGACAAAATATCAATTTCCTTGAACCATAAAGTCACTGGATATTAAATATTCCATATAGATAACAAAATTTAGTTCATGTCACAAGAAGTTTCTAAGATATTGTTCTATACAATCAATGTAAAATTTTCTTCAAATTCTTTAACCATTTTATGTACATATTAATTACATATTTGAAGTAACTTAAAATAAATATCTACTTTTCATAGTTGTTACATAAAGTTTTCTAGAAAACATTAGACATGAAGTGTGACACATGTTGTTGGGTTCTGTGGAGGCGACAAGCACAATGAAAGCAATAAAATTTTCTCCACATACCATACAAGAAGATCTCGCCGAAAACAATGTATTCATGAAAGAGGGAGTGTGGGATATACCTTATCAAGGAGGACGTCCGGTGATGCCCCTTATCTGGTGATGTGCATTTATCCTTGCTTGCATTAATGGTCCTAGTCAGTCCTCTGAATGCAGACAACTCAATGTTTGTATCTCAAATTCATCCATGTGGATGGACATGAACTCCACATCATGCTTCATAAGCAGGCGGGAAGGCATAGACTCTTTTTTTACGGTGTGGTAGTGTTGGTTTCTCTCGTTCTCTTTCTCTTGAGGATAATGATAGCTAGGCTTCACACACAAGAGTGTAACCTTGAAGCATTTAAACATATCTTTAAAACCATCAGTCATGTTCCTATAAATAGTAGAGGAAAGGAATCAATGTTTCCCAAAACCCTAGAGTAAACAAAAGGGTCGTGACTGTATTTAAAATGACTCACTCGTAGACTAATAAAAGAATATTTTTAGAATCCATTAATTAACAAATTAATCATATTAATTGATTAACTAGTTCTCATCACCCGACTCTAGTCAACCTGCTCAGGAATAGCCAGCCGACGTATAGATTAATTGGCTTAAACATTTTAACCAATTAACTTAGATTATAACTCCAATATTATTCTAGTAGATTACTTAAACATTTTAGTAATCAACATGATTCAGAATATTTCCAATCACGTCCACAATTATACTCCTATTCCAACACATCCTTTGTGTGTGACCCGGTAGGCTTCAAACTATGTTGGTAGTGATATTCATAATCATATTATTATTTCACAAGCAATGATTGGTATCTAGCAAGAATTCATTGATACCCAATTAATTGGAGAAGTTGGAGAAAAACTAAGCATATCATTTGTAATTGGTGTTACAACGATTGTATAGTTCCTTGTATCTAATATCTAGATTGAACTCAAGGTATGGAATCATCATCCTCTTCAACATTCAATCCATGTTCCTTAAACTAGAGAATATTGTTTGAGATATGTGTAATTTCAATATCACATATTGACTCACATCGACATGCTCATGCATTTATCAGTCTCACTTATGAATTGGACATGATATCGTACTCCTATAGGAGGGAAAAATCCAATCTACATCACCCAAAGTCATCCCATTTGTTGTAGTGAAACCATGCACCACCTCTATGGAAACCCTTATTCAGGATCATGGTGAAAAATGTAAAAATACACTAAACAATATGTGATGAGTGTAGAGATTTCAAGTCTAAGAACCACAATCACCACCATCACTATGAGAGATGACTCTGACTACCAATCATGGATTCCATGTGTCACTCTCCAGGTGGATATTTTTGATATACTATTCTCTAACAAGTATCAATGTACATGGTTTGATATCAAATATCATGAGTAATGAGATTCCATCATCAATCAATGCACACTCTAGTCTTAAGTGTTATTGCTTTCAATTAACCTTCCACAATAACATACAACTAGGGACATAACAAGAATGCACATACTCTTGACATCTGTATGATCTCATCATTTAGGTCCTTAACCTGAAGACATTCATCTTTCAATAATATCATTCTTTAGACATTTATTCTATTGTATCATTATCTCATAACTGAATAAACAAAATAAATTGGAAGATTGCCTTTATTATTAATCAAATTGTATATAAGATATGTTATCACAATCATCATATGATTGGATCTTTGGGCATACATACCAACTAACTCCTACTTGCACTTAGAGCCAATCACCCATGAACTCAATCCCATGTGATCTGACATGACCTTCGTGCTTATGTTGTGTAAGTGCTTTTGTTAAGGGGTCAACCACATTGCTCTCGGTTGGTACTCTACAAATATTCACATCTCCTCATAGTATGATTTCTCATATAAGATGGAACTACATTTGTATATGCTTGGAATACTAATGTGATCTTGGTTCCTTAGCTTGTGCAATAGCTCCATTATTATCACAATATAGCTCAATTGCACCACTAATGCTTGGAACCACCCCAAGTTCTGAGATGAATATCCTGATGTAAATAACCTCCTTTGCTACATTGGACAAAGAAATATACTTGACCTTTGTTGTAGAATCCACAACTATCTCACACTTGGGAATCTTCCAGCTTATATCTCCATTGCTGAGGCAAAACACAAATACAGATTGTGATATGTGATCATCTTTGTTAGTTTGGAAGCTTGCATCAGTTTTACCCTTTACCACTAACTCTTGCTCTCTGCCGTAGACAAGAAACGGATCCTTAATTCTTCTCAAGTAATTAAGGATGTTCTTCACGGAAGTCCAGTGACTGCTCGTCAAGCTCAAGGCATACGAGACATCTTGATGAGTGCATAGCATTGCATACATGATAGATCCAATTGAAAAAGAATCTAGAATCTTATTCATGAGCTCCCTTTCTTTACAAGAATTGGGACATTGAGCTCTAGAGATGGCAACACCATGAGACATGGGTAGGTGGCCTCTCTTTGAATTATTCATGCTTAACCTCTTCAACACTTTGTCAATGTACATTCTCTGACTTAGTCCAAGAAGCCTTTAGATCTATGTCTATAGATCTTGATTCCTAGAATGTAGGATGCTTCACCTAAGTCTTTCATAGTGAAAAGTTGGGATGGAATTCCCCATAAATAGTATGTCATCCACATACAATATGAGGAATACAGTCATGCTCCCACTAACCTTTTGTAAACACATGGTTCATCTTTATTTTGACAAAAGCCAAAATCTTTAAATGTTTCATCAAGTTAATGATTCTACCTCTGAGATGCTTACTTAAATCCATAGATTGATAGTTATAGCTTACCAACTTTATTTGCATCCTTTGAATTTATAAAACCCTCATGTTGTATCATATACACATCCTCAAGAAGATTTCCATTAATGAATGCAGTTTTAACATCCATCTGCCAAATCTCATAGTCATAATAAGTTGCAATGGAAAGCATGATCCTGATAGACTTAACCATGGAAATTGGTGAAAAAGTTACATTATAGTCAACATCTTGACTTTTTTTGAAACCCTTTATAATTAATCTACCTTTGTAAGTTTGTACATTACTATCCATGTCAGTCTTCCACTTGAAGACCCACTTGCACCCCATGGGTTTTTCCCCTTCAGATGGATCCACCAAGGTCCATACATTGCTGGTAGACATGGATTCCATCATAGATCTCATGGACTCAAGCCATTTCTTAGACTCTGGTCCCTTTACAGCTTCTAGGTAGGTAGTTGGCTCATCATCAATGACCGACTCATTGCCTTCTTGAGTTAATAGATAACCAAATCCATTTGGCTCAAGGTGTGTCCTACTAGATATGTGAGGTTCCTGTGTCACTTGAGGAATTTGGGATTCCACAACGATTTGTGACTCTATGTGTTCCTCTTGTACCTCTATAGGATTAATTTTTTCTTGTTGGCCTCGAACCTCTTCGAGTTCTACTTCCTCACACTAATTCCTTTGTAAATGAATTCCTTTTCTAGGAATTCAACATCTATGGCAACAAACACTTTATTGTCAGTTAGGTTATACAAGTAGTATCCATTGGTTTCTTTTGGAGAACCAACAAAGCAACATTTTTCTGATCTAGGGCCAAGATTTTCAGGAAACATTTTCTTGAAATAAACTTTGCATCCCCAAATCTTCATAAAATCATTTTGGGATGCTTCCCAATCCATATTTCATATGGTGTCTTTTGAACCAATTTAGAAGCTACATAGTTAAGCATAAACAATGTGGTTTCTAGATCATAACCCTAGAAGGAAGTCGAAAGATTGGAAAAACTCATCATTGATCGCACCATATCAAGCAATGTGTGATTCCTTCTTTATGATACAACATTGTGTTGTGGCATTCTTGGTGGAGTCCAATGTGATATGATACCATGAGACATTAGAAGGTCCTCAAAGGCTTGGCTTAAATATTCTCCACATCGATCAAAATGATGTGCCTTAATACTTTTACCAAGTTGATTATTTACTTCACTTATGAACTCCTTGAACTTTTCAAGAGTTTCTAACTTATGTTTCATCAAGTAAACACAACCATACTGTTACAACCCCAATTTTGGGTTCTTTTGATGAGAAATGTAATTTATTTTAATAAATATAAATGAACAAATAATGATGTCATTTGATTGAATGCATGAATTTCATTTGTAAATAGCCTTGCTTGGTTGTTTCGTGGGCCTTATTGGCTATTGGGCCCAATAACAAGGAAAAGAAAAAGGAAATTCAATAAGTAAATGAATAATTAAGAAATGGAGAAAAGAAAGAGGTAGAAGCCTCTAGAAGGAAACAAAATATTCCCCAAAGGGGATTTAGTGCCTTTGGGTTCCTTGGGTTCCAAGGAGTCCAAATTGCAAAGAAATGCAACAAGAAAGATAAAGGATTAATTAAATATTGCTTTATTTAGAAGAAATGTGAGATAATGATAATAATATAAGAAATATGTGGAAATATGGATAATGACTCCATCTTGGAAAATATTTTAAGTCCACATTGTTTCTAATGGTAAAAGTAATTCAAATAAAGAAAATAGGAAGAGAGGAAAGAGAAAATAGGTGTTTTAATACAGAATATGTGCCTTATAGGTACTTGACTTGCATATGGACAAAAATGGTTTTTCGTTTCTATTTTTGGTATCAAACTTGGTACACAAGTGGTTTAAGTCATTATCGACTTTCCCTTAAATTTTGGTATTAATTGGATAATCCATCTGAGAGTTATGAATTTTACAAAATATCCTAAAGTGGAAAGGGTAAAGGAAATATATATTAAATGTCACAATTGTTTCCATATCTTTTTGGGTGCATGGCATGCCAGCCGTTGGATTTGAGATCCAACGGTGGCTGCATTCTCACCTACCTTAGGTACGATAAGGAAAGAAGAATAGTAACATGAGACTTGCAGATTCAATTTCCTCTCCATATAGTTAATGTATGAAACTAGGATTCACCCCATTAGATTCTAGAGAGAAAACCACACCCATACATACCAAGTTTTCCATGCGTTGGAGGGCTAAAGAGGAAACCCCTAAATCTAGAGAAGCTTCTCTATCATAGACTAATACTATAAAAGGAGATGAATCCCTTCTCTATGAGTTTGCAAAATCCTTCAAATTGCTCTGTGTCACTCGAAGTAGTCGCCCCTATAAGCAATTGAGCAACTGATAGGTCTTCCTCCTTGGTTTCCCTTCCATGGCCACATGTGCACATCCTGGCCTATCTCCCTATTCGTTGCTCATACGGATAAATTGGCACTTCCTTTGAGTTCGTCGGTGAGGTTCGGAGGTGGTAGCCCCTTTTCCGACTACTGAGGGGCCCCAACACCCGGAGTCAATGAAGAAGTTGACTGCCCAGTCGGCCGCAGTTCAAGTAGAGAAGAACGGGAGGTAAAAGAAAATAGAGAGTGAAAAGACTCCCCTACCCCCAAAAACCGTGAAAAGGATCAAGGGTAAAAAGTTAAACAACCAATCCGTGTGGATAATAAAGTAGGTTTCAATTGGTCGATGTGTCACCTTCTTATTGGCTTAAAAATAATTAAGTTACAAAAATCATAGAAAAAGATTGGTAACTCATATATCAAAGTGTTATATATGAAAATTGATCCTCAGAACGAGAGGAACACATATAAATTGTATTTGAAGCTAATTCTACCTGCAATTCAAAATGTATTTAAAGATTCTATCTTTAATTTTTTAATTAATGAAAAACCCTAATATTTGATGATTAATGAATTAGGAAGGGTTATATAAATGTTTAAAGTAGACATTAACCTATTGATTATAAAAGGATACATTATATCCAAAAGGATAATGATTATGCATAGTTTTATTAATTTAAGGCTCTGTAAATGAATATGATTTAATGAGCCTTGAAACCCTAATGTTAGTAATTATGACGCTTAATGGCTTTAATTGTTCAAATTCATGAATAAAGTTGAGATATGTTGGTTCTAAGCTATTTTGAGTATAAACATTCTTAATTGTGGATAAATACCCTTAATTTGGTAATTAAGGTTTTCTAGTAGATAAAGGTGGAATTAATGATAAATAGAGTTCATATATGAATTGAACAATAATGAAATATGAGTTATCAATTTGAAAGAAATCTGAGATGATAATTGGGCCTAATGATCGTGTCATGACTTAAAAGGATAAAAATGGTAGTTTTAATGTAAAAGAGGTATAATAGACTTAATTGACTATTAATTGTGCCTATGATGTTGAAATTAGGGTTTGTGGACTAAAAGAGCACTAGAAGTAATAAATGTGTTATGGAGGCTAAAACCCTAATAAAGTCCTAAAGTGGGCCTAGAAAGCTGAGGGCGGAATGCAAGTCTATCTTGAGAATGTTTTGGACAAACTATAACACTTGGATGTTACACATTAATTTCAGGATATTATTGATTGCTTATTTGATTGTTCTTTATCATTATTGTTTGGACATCAAGTTGCTCTGGATCAGGTATGTGGTTAATTATGGTTGATCACATTAGTTTCCCAAAAGTTTTTCAGATGATTAATCGCATTGAATGCAACCTATCAGTTTGGATGTTCATACTTGCAAATCATAAAGTAACTATAAATATCACAATTATAATATAAGTGTGTATTCTCGCACCTACATGCCACCCTGATGGATGATGCCAAAAGGTCAAGCCTAGGAAGGAAGACCCATGGGAACCATGAGTGGTGACCCCAGGAACAAAGCTCATGATTGAGAAGTTGGCCTTAAGTCAATGGAAAAAGGGAAACCCTAAAGAGGGTATTCCATGGTTAGGGAAAACGTGGTGGAGAATGTCACATTGAAAGCGTAATTTGGCTTGTTAATTAATTTGATTGTGATATTTAGATTTTTAGCCATATTTGTGAAATTTTGGTTGTCCCCACATACTGGCATATTCATATATGTTGACCGACATTTTTTTTGTTGGCATTTTAGGTGAACTCTGAAAAGAACAAATAGTAAAGTGACACATTGTGAAAATAAGAATTAAAGTGCACGGAGGATTAGATAGAATAGACTCAAGCTGTGGATAGAAGTAGTTTTCCAAAAAATTTAAAAGGTATGTAAAGTTTTATTTTATACCATATTTTAGTTTAGTTGGTAGAATTTCATAATTATTACTGATTAATTGTTGAACCTTTGATCCGGTTTATTGGGATAACGGCTATGACCTCTTGGTCTTCCTTAAGTAGGGGTTACCATGAGGCAGGTTTATTACACATACCTATTGAAATCATTAGTAAAGGTAATTAAGTACTGATAACCACCTCTAGCATTTTTTCTAAAAGGGCCACATACATCAGTATGTACAAGTCCTAATAGATCACTAGCCATCTAAATGTTTCCATGAAGGGAGTTATGGCTATCTTTGCCAACAAACAAGATTTACATGTCTCTATTGATTCAATATCAAAAGTGTCTAGATAACCATCTTTATGGAGACTAGATATGTGTCTCTCATTAACGTGCCCTAAACAACAATGCCAGAAATATGTTTTTCTTTAGTCATCGAGGTTTAACCTTTTGGTATTTATGTTATAAACATTTATCTCAAGATCTAATAAATAAATACCATAGGACATTGGGGCACTTCCATAAAAGATCTCATTTTTTGAAATAGTACATGGACCATTCTTAATTTGAAGTTCATATCCATCCTTGTCCATACAAGATACATAAATAATATTTCTATTTATGGTAGGTACAAAATAGCAGTTATTCAACTCTATTACAAGCCTTGTAGGAAGAGATAAATTATTGGTTCCAACTATAGTGGAAACAACTCTTACACTATTTCCAACACATAGTTCAACCTCTCCCTTTCTTAAAGGCTTACTTTTTTCAGATCATGCAATTTGAGCACATGTGAGATCTACATCCGGTATTTAGTACCCAAGATGAAGATGTAGACAAATTTATATCAATAATGTATATACCTAAAGTGGAGATTTGTATCCCCTCCTTATTCTTCATTGCTTCCTCTAGGTAGGGAGGGAAATTCCTTTTCCAGTGTCCAGGCTGATGACAATAGTGACAATTGTCTCTCCTATTCACGCCTCCCTTTGATTTAAGTGCATAAGATTTGGGTTTCAGGCTAGATTTAGAACTCTTCTTCGATTTTCCTATTCCCTTTAACTTCCTTTTTCGTCTGATCATCATCACAGAGTTGGTATTGTCTTTCTTCATTTGTGCTTCATCTATTCTCAACATGCCAAATAACTCTGACAATGGCTTGTCAAAATTGTTCATGTTATAGTTCATCACAAATTGGCTATATGACACTAACAGGGACTGCAAAATCACATATGTGGCCAACTCTTGACCTAAAGGAAATCCCAATTTAAAAAAGTTCTCCACATACCCAATAATCTTGAGCACACAGGGACCTACTGGATCTCCTTCTGCCATGTTGCACTTAAACAACACCTTGGTGACATCATATCTCTCTTGTCTTGCTTGATATTGGTACATGTTCTTAAGATGTGTTGCCATATAAATCACATCCATGTTCTCACGTTGTCTCTACAACATATAGTTCATTAAGAACAACATGAGGGACTTGACATTCATGACATCTTTGGAGTGCTTCCTGTAAGCATCCCTATCATCCTTGGATGCATTCAGAGCAGGTTCATCTGGTTCTGGTGTTTCTAGGACATAGAGCTTGCAATCCTATGTGAGAATGATTCTCAACATCCTGAACCAGCTATGGAAATTATTCCCATTCAATTTGTCCTTCTCAAGGACCGATCGCAAGGAAAATTTGTTCTTTGTTGCCATTTGATTCTATAGGAGAAAATTTATAGTTTGTCAAAAAACGTACAATTTGATATGAGTAAAAAATAGATGATATTTAATTAGGCCTTTAATTAATTATCACTCCCACTATTTTATTCAAATTGATAACCCTCACTTATTAATTCAGAAGATTGCATAGCACAATCTTCTAGTGAGTCAGATCCATATTTCATCAAATCATGAATCAACTTTGGTTGATCATCCACAACCTGATTATTTTGATAGGCAACATTTGCCAATTGTATCATATGCAACTCTTGATTGATGGTATGCACAACTCTTTGCCACATTCCATCTCTATACTTCTAGGTACTTAATATCATTAAGATCACAAGTCAAGCCTAACCCAAAATCCAATGTGATAGGAAATGCACCCTACTTTTGCAAATCTACATATATACCATTACCTTTCCACAAAATGGACAGAGCACCTTGCTTTGGAATAACCTACACTTAGTCAATCAAGTTTTTCATGTGTGCTACTAAATGGATAGCATTTAAGACATAATATTTTATTTGACAGATTTCATATATATATTTATATATATATATATATATATATATATATATATATATATATATATATATATATATATATATATATATATATATATATATATATCCAAACACCACATACTTTATAATATGTATCATATGCGTACTATATCCAGCCACAAACATGCAATTCACTAACACAAAAGCATTTGTTATGGCCATACTACTATAATCCTTTGGAGACACAAACAATTACTATCCACCTATGATCTTTCCATCTTATGCAATGTCAACCTGTGAATATCACATGAACCTGTATTTGATCAGAATGAAGGTGAACAACTTCATGAGTGCACCTTGGTGTTGGATCACCGAGTTCTCTCTCCATGGATGCTTCTTGGAGTTGGATATTCAAGTCTCCTCTTCACACTAGGTATTCCAAATTGAATCTATTCCTATCTCTATTAAATTATTTGAAAAGAAAACCTCGAGTTACATTTGAGGGGAGCTTAGAGGGAATAGAGTTAATTACACTTGGAGATAAGATGAGGCTCGACATGCAAGCCAAACTATTATACAAAAGGATCCAAGCACAACCAAATGCATCCAACCAAAAGATAACCGAGCACATCATTCACAAAAGGTGTCCTAGGACATAACCATGCATGCAATCACCATACAAAATATTTTTCAATGGCGACATGTATGATTTTATAGGTATATCTATATACACATTAAGATTGTAGTCCTTCCAATGTGGGACATTCCCCATTAAACTATTTTGACTCCCGGACAGAGTAGGCGGGATACACAGGCCCATCCAGTGGGAGGGTCAATGCAAAATTTTACTTTTGTGCACTATGAAAAAATATATTTTTCCATAGTTGATCCCATCTGTCAGGTCAAAAACAATAGGTCTACGGTGTATGTGGAATTAGGTTTAGAGATGTGCATTAACAATCTTAAGTTCACATCACATGTAACCATAGAAAACAATATTTAGAAATTCACTAAGATAAATTATCTAAGAGTTTAACCTTTTCTACTTCTCGATTAGGCTAGTATAGAAGGGTCGATCCCAGAGGATAACCTTTTAAGATTGAATTCTTGATACTTAAACGTTTTGAACAAAAAGATGTAGAAAGTATATTCTAGAGTTGGTGTTTGATGATTACACTAAAGCAAGAAATTAAAGTTCAATGAAATGAAATTATGCTAAGAACAATAAAAGAAAAGTTATTCTAAGAATAATTAATAATAAAGATTGGAATTACAAGAATTAAATAAATGTATTCTTAGAATAAAATTTAAATACAAGAAGGAAAGAAAGTGATGGAAACAAGAGATTAAGAAAGAGGATTGAAACTAGAGATTACAACCAAATATTTACAAAGGGATGGCAATCCAATTTTTTCAAAAGTATGTTTCAAGATACCAAATTTATTATTCAAAGAATATTCGGGATGGTGGCGACTGGTGGGGCGAGGATGGTGCTTCTGGAGGCAAATCTCCTCCACCTTCTCAGAGGAGTGAGCATTCTTCATAGGAAGCTCTTAGTGCTAAGTTGTTCCTTGATCCTAATGCTCATCTCACGACATATACAACTAAGTCATGGGAGGACTTGATAAAACCAAGGTCTTACAATACCTCTCTAGAGAAAGTGGAAATTGAGATCCAAGGCCAGAAGTTGATCTACCTGGAAGAGGAGGCAATAAAGAATGCAGAGAGATGGTAGAACTATCTTGTAGGCTATATCGTTGGGTTCAAGCCATATCTACCTACTCTTAAGAAATACCTATCACAGATCTAGGTCCTGAAGGGTAGGATTGAAGTTATGAATCATGGGAAAAGATTTTTCTTCATTAAATTCTCTGATGATTCAAATCTGGACAATGTTCTTGATGGCAGCTTATATTTTGTCAGAAACAAGCCATTGGTATTGATGAAATGGAAACCAGGGGATGCTTTGCGAAGTTTCAGGCTTACTAACATGCCTATCAGGGTCCATGTACACAACCTTCTGCTCAAGTTATGGGACATGAAAATGTTCTTGAGGATAGGTGTAAAGACCCC
The DNA here is from genome assembly GCA_963693085.1 of Alisma plantago-aquatica. NCBI lineage: Eukaryota > Viridiplantae > Streptophyta > Magnoliopsida > Alismatales > Alismataceae > Alisma > Alisma plantago-aquatica. The sequence continues at coordinate 1,546,983,119 of OY856409.1, forward strand.
GCCTCCCAGTAACCCCTAATTAAGGGAGACCAAAAGGTCAGAGTCATTATCCCAATTAACAAGATCAATGGCTCGACAAATAATCAATAATAATTATCAAATTCTATCAAACTAAACTAAAAGGCTGTAATAAAATTAAACTGTTCATACCTTTTCAAAAGCTTGGATATCTACTTCTATCCACATGGAGTCTATTCTAACTAATCCTCCTTTGAACTTTAATTCATATTTAATTCCACATATGCAACTTTACTGTTTGTTCTTTTCACTTGTACCTAAAATGCCGACAAACAAAATGTCGGTCAACATAAAGCTGGTATGTGGGGGAAACAATAATCGTGCAACTATGATAACAATGTAATCAGCCAATTATCATTTAACAACCAAGATTATGTCTCAAGCAATACTACTCAATCCTTACCTATCCCCTATCTCTGTGTTATCCCTACAGTGGACTTGGATACTACCTCTCTCTATGGTATGTCCTTACCCCCATGGACCTACCTCACAGGTAGCCAATACCTAGTGTTATGGAGTTGCATGGCCCTACCCAAAGGTAGCCCAATCCCTGAATCAAGGTGACTTGATGGACCTACCCCATTGGTAGCCATGTACTAAGTCATCCAATGACCTGATGGACCTACCCCATAGGTAGCCATGTACTAGGTCAAACCATTAATCCATAGAGGGGACTAGGATCTGAGCTAGTAGTCACATATCTTATGTGATAGTCATATCCACATTATAGTTTGCATGAATTAAATTCATCCAATAGTTTAATTCAAGTCATCAAGGAAAACATCAGAAAACCTTGAAAAACTAATTCGAGATATTCATAAGTGTAACCACATACCTGATTTGAAGTCGCAAACATAAACAAGATATCCAAATCCAACTAGATGTCCAATCAAGTAATCCAATCAACCAATCAAGCAAACATTGATCTTGAAAACATGTATAACACCTAGTTGTTACCATCTCATCCCAAACAACTCTTTATTAAATTGGGACACCTTTCTAGGGTTTCTAAGTCTCATTAGGATGCATTAGGGTTCCTTAGATCAATTTCTTAGACTTTATCCTTTATAGGTCAAACAACCCTAAAATAGCTTTTCTACTCATAAAAACCCTAATTGCTCAAACTATCTATATTAAGGATGTTTTATGATCAAATAAACTTACGATCATCACACCTTTTTTTATTCATGGATCTGAACAAATAAAACCATTAAAAGCCATAATTATCAAAATTAGGGTTTCTAGGCCCATTAATGCCTATTCATGTACATGGAACCCTAACTTAAGACAATTATGCAAATTTAATGCATGCTCTTGTTCATTAATGCCCTAAAACTTAAAAAAGTCTCGGAGCGGCTAGGGCAGAGCGACGTCTATGGCGACTGGGGGTGATCACCCTGCTTCCCACACCCCCGAAGAAGATGGCTGGTTTGCGCCGGAGGAAGATGTAACGGTGGTGGGAGCCTGGGTGCGTGCTATGGCTGGACCTTTCCCAACTTTTAAAGGTGCGGCTCAGGCAGATCTAAAGACCCCTTTCTTGAAGGAAGGGGATTCGAGGAAATGGATGAAGATGATGGAGTCCATCCTGGGAGAAATGGAAGACTATCACAAGCACTCATCTATTATTCAGATCCTCGGCAAGAAGAGTAACCCGATTTAGCTTCGAGGATGGATGCTTAGGATTTGGCGTCCGAAAGGTGAGCTCGAGCTTTTCACCCTCGACGGTGGACTTTACCTGGTGAGGTTCGTCTCTGAATCTGAACTCAACTGAGCTATGATGTGAGGCCCTTGGTTTTTCGACGACTAACTGGTACTAGTTCGAAAGTGGACCAGGGAAGCAGACACGAGGCGTGCAACTTTCACCTCGGCCCGGGTCTGGGTGTCGCTGCCTGATGTTGGGATGCACTGGATGCCTCTAGATATTGCCCTGATTGCGAATGCCATAGGTACCCCCAGGGCCTACAATAGGAAAGCCAAAAACACTACCATGGGGTGTGTGCATTTCTGCGTCGACATTTCAGCGGCGGAGAAACCTCCGTCAGAGGTCATGATTGAACCACCGAGTGGTGAGGAGTGGGAGGTGAGGGTGAAGTACGATGTGCTTCCGGATCATTGCTCCACCTGTTATGTCTTTGGATACGAGATAGGGCATTGCCCTGTGGAGAGACGTGCGAACTCTGCCTCGCCACCTATCGTCCATGATCCTGTGTGAGGTAGATACAAAGGGGGCAAGTCGAAGGGCCCAGCTGCATAAGGAAAGGGGAAAGAAGCAGCAACAGTGGTAGCTTCCAATCCTAACCCAGCGGTGCTAGAAGAGGTTGTTACCATGGTGGAGCTGCCCCCACAAGGAGGTGACGAGGGGGTGTATGACATTATGTCCGATAGAGAAAAGGAATCTATGGGAGCTGATACCACCCTGACCACTCCGGCTGTGACAGAAGACGGAGGGGGCAATCCCATGCCCAGTGACCCTGGGAAAATGGTGTCAGCGGCAAAGACGAACCGGTTCGAGGCCCTGGAGACTCGAGGTGAAGAGGTGGGGACAGAGGTCGAGACTAATGGTAGGAGCAGATGCCCCAGAGCTACCCATAGAACAAACAAGAAGAAGAAGAAGAATGGGAGCGGACCCACAGAAGGGAGCAGCTCCAACCGGACATAGATGTTTGTCCTCGCATGGAACGTGCGAGGAGCCTCCCCGGCTGAGAAGCAAAGGAGGCTAAGGAGCGTCATAGCACGGGAACAGGTAACCCTGGTCTTCTGCTATGAAACGAGAATTGGAAGAACCGTCGTTGGTCACATCGCCTCCCTCTTTCCCGTGGGTTGGTCCTCCTTGTTGAACCTAGACCACAGAGATGGAGTGTGCATTGCGGTGGGTTGGGATCTGCGGGTCTGGGATGTCGACGCGAGTAACACCTCGGACCAAGTGGTTACCCTGAGCTTCTTTAATCACGAAGGGATGGCCTTCATAGCGTCGAGGGTCTATGGCAAAAATATGGAGGCTGACAGGAAGAGATTGTGGGAGAACATCAGAGCTATGGCCTAAGAGGATGAACCCCGGATTGTCTAGGGTGATTTCAACAACATCAGGAGGTCAAATGAGAAGTATGGTGTCCTTCCAGTACACGACCGAATTATGGATGCTTTCAACAACACCATGGATGATGCAGGCCTGGTGGAGTTGAGCACGGTCAGAGGTAGGATGTCTTGGTCGAATAAATAAGAGGGGCGTAGGTGCATATCCAGTGTGCTTGATAGAGGTTTTGTAAACTCGGCTTGGTTGAAGGTTTGGCCCCATTCCTTCATCAAGTATGGTGATAACCCCCTCAATGATCATTGCTGGATGAAAATGGATCTCGTGAACATGCCTACCATCATCAAATGGTTTCGGTTCTGTAATTGGTGGTGTGACTGACACAGTTTCGAGGGAGTGGCTAAGGAGGCCTGGGACATGCAGGTAGAAGGAAATCCTCTATTTGTGGTCATGAAGAAACCCAAAATGCAAAGAAGGTGCTGAAACAGTGGTCCAACAAAGTCATAAATCTGAAGAATAGAATAGCTACTACAAAAGAGGAGTTTGAGAAAGATACTATGGAGGCCAGAGATGACCTCGATAATGAGGGCAAGGCAAAGAACTGGAATCAGGCCGAATTCAAGCTCAGAAGACTCCTCAAGGCCGAGGAAGTGCATTTGTGGAAAAGGAGTAGAATTTAGTGGTTTAACGATAGAGATCTAAATACTAAACTATACCACTCTGCTATCTGGAAAAAGGAAATGAAGGAGATGGTCCATCAACTCATAAATGAGCAAGGAGATGTGGCCAAGAATAGGGAAGATTTATCTGACCACATCATCAATTTCTTTTAGCAGCTTTACAATCTGGGAGAGGTCCACGACAATAGCATTGATGGCAACATCTACCCTAGGGAGGTGGTCACAGCTGAAATAAATGATGACCTAAGCAAAGAGGTAACAGAGGAGGAGGTCAGGCATGCCTTGTTCTCCATCAGTCCTTCTAAGGTGCCAGGGCCCGATGGAATGAACAGAAAGTTCTTTCAAGCTTTGTGGGATCATACCAAAAATGATCTAGTGAAGGCCATGAGGTGGCTGCATCAGGGGGGCAATATGGTCCGAGCTACTAACCATACCTTCATCAAGCTAATTCCAAAGGTGGAGGGACCTAGGATGATCAACGACTACACACCCATAGCTTGCTGCTCTACGGTGTATAAGATATGGGCAAAGATTCTTGTCGGCAGACTTAAGAAATGGCTTCCTAAGATTGTGTCCGAAGAACAATGTGCGTTTATAGAAGGGCGCAAGATTGCAGACTGCTCCTTGCTCGTAGCTGAATTCCTAACGGGTTTCAACAAAAATAACTCCAATGCTAAATCATGTATCAAGATTGACCTAACAAAGGCATACGACCATCTAAGATGAGATACCCTATGGAGGATCATGTTGGTTATGGGGTTTAGTGTTAGATGGATAGAGCTGATCAAGCAATGAATCACTACCACCTCGTTCTCTGTCCTGCTCAATGGGGGCCTTGTGGGCTTGTTCAGAGCCTCAAATGGGCTAAGACAAGGGGACCCTCTCTCACCCCTCCTTTTCACCTTAGCCATGGAAGGGCTCTCCACTATGATCAAGGACGCAGAGGAAAGACAAATCATTAGACCCTACAAGATTAGGGGAACCAAAGTGAAAACCCACTTCATATTCACAGATGATGTGATGTTGTTTTCAACCGGCCATGCGAAGAGACTGAAGGAGTACAAGAAGCTACTTATGAGGTTCGGCAGATCAACAAGGCTCTATATCAGTGACATCAAGTCACAAATCTTTCTCTCGAAATATTGTGATCCTAGTAGGGGAAGACTGAAGGAAGCCATGGGTCTACAAGAAGGCCTTTTGCCTACCAGGTACTTAGGTGTGCCCATTGCAGGAAGTAGAGGATACTTGAAGGACTTCCACATGTGTCTTGATAGTGTGAGAAGCAAGATCATGGGCTGGTCAGAGATCCAAATGTCAATGGCGGGGCGTCTCCTTCTTACCATATCTGTAATCCAGGCCATGGTGAGGTTCTGGTGTGAGATGTGCATCCTCCCCAATCCTACCATCAACAACATTACTAGAATGATCATGAGCTTCATATGGTGTAGCAAGGCTAGAGGCATTGCATGGGATACCATGACAAAATCTTATAAAGAAGGAGGTCTCAATATGAAGAAGGTTGAAGACTTGGTGTTCCAATGCAGCCAATGAAGACTCCACAGATTCCTCACTGAACAAGAGGGGGTCTGGGTGAGGTGGATGAAGGCCATATATGGAAGTATACCTATAGCCAAGAACCATGCGTCGAGGATTTGGGAAGGCCTGGTCTAGGTGTGGAGCCAAACTGGGCACTTATACCGTGCAGATGGGAATGGTTGTTACTCGCTGGATAACCAACAGAAACCGTGGAGTTACACGACTCGGGGGGCTCTTGTTCATTGGTTCAGTCTACTTTGGGGCAAAGGGCACGTCCCCAAATGGAGTGTGGCATGCTATAAGGCAGTTATGGGGAAACACCTTACAAAGGACAAACTTGTAAGGTGGGGGATCCCAATCAACCCGAAGTGCCAGTTCTGTGAAGAGGAGGAGACGTGCACACACATGTTCTTTGAATGCTCCAAGGCAAAGTACGTGTGTGCGCGCGTGTGGCTGAAAAATGGATGGGGCCAGCTAATAGCTGCTAGCTTTGAAGAGATGATTGGACAAATGATAAACAAAGTAATTAACAGATATGAGGAGATATTTGTAGGCCTTTGATGTACAAATGTTTGCTTTAACATCTGGAAAGAACGCAACCATAGTGTCCATGAGCGCGCTTACACTAAGGATGTTTTCCATTTTGTAAACATAGATTTGGAGATGGCTTTCAAGGCCAAGAGAGGCATATGTAATGGCATTAGTCCCATAGCTAGGTTATACTGGGGGTTTTTGTAGAGATCACCCCGTATACTCCACACTTTTTGTAAGTTGTACATGATAGCATAGCTATCTGGTTGCGTTCTTTGGCAATATACTTACCAATTTCCAAAAAAAAAGACAATTATGCAATAAGATCATCTTTTTAGATAAAATTCTCTCTTTTATGAACAACAAGTTAATATTGTCTTAAAGTATCCAAAGAACATCATGAAATCTCATTATCATCAATTCTTATGGTTTTTCTTCAATTAAACCATTGAAGGTGATAACTTCATACAATTTTTGAATTGCAAGCGAAACTAGGCTTTAATAATATTTTTATTGGAATAATCGTGTTCTCCTGATCAATTTTCATATATGATATTATTTCATCCAAGTTATCGGGAATTAGTTATAGATTTTGCAAGATAAAATACCTCCGACCAATAGTAGATTGCCACGTTAGCTAATCGGACCCCTTTTCTTTCTTTTCCTTCTATTCCTTCTCTCGGCTCATGGATCCCACCTTGGATCTAGTTGCTCGGTTGCTTGAACCCGCTCGCCCCCCTGTCTTCTTCACGAGGCTCCCGACGCAGAGACTCTATTTCCATAGCAGAACAGAGCATCTCCGGTCCCACTCGTATAGACCCCTCAGGGGGGGATGCCGCCCAAGAGAGGCACACACTGCTCCACTGGGTCTATCCAAGATCATAGGTATCATCAGGTTTCATAGAGAGGCAAGATAATAAGAGAAATCTCCAGGCATGCTTGTCGGCATCCATAGAGGATTGGTGGTAAAATCACTTGACAGAAGGTAGTTTCTCGCACCCTGAACTTTGTGAGAAGAGGTCTTACATGTTTGTGAGGGGGTTCTGTACCCTTTTATAAGAGATAGAAGGCAAGGAAGGGATGAAAGTATTCCTCCTTGGAATCCAGGTTTCGCCCCCAAATTGGGCGTTTTTAGATTTTGGCAAGTCATCAGTCGTGTAATGGCTTGCTGGGTTCGCCTTTCTCTCCTTGTTTTAAAGGACTAAGATGGGGAGCATAAGACAGAGGGGAAAGGGTTAATGGGCCAAGGGAGACTGTCATTCATTGTTGGCTCATTTCCTTTTCCTACTAGAGGAAGGTGATGACACAGCCACCCTTGGATCCCAGATCCAACGACTGTCATGCAACACATCAAACCAAAATCCAAAAATAGAATTAATCAGTTTAGAAATAATCGTAACATTCGATGTGAATCCTTACACTTTAGGGAATATTCGAAAATTCATAACTCCCAAACTATGCCTCCTTTTAATCTCAAATTTTAAGGAGAATTCCATTAAGACTTAATCTACTTGTGTGCCAAGCTTGGGACTCAAATTCAATAGTATGAGAGACTTTTCTTCATATACAAATTATCACTTATTAAGGCATATTTTCTCTCTCCTATTCTTTTATTTTCCTTTATTTGGATTCCTTTTACCATTAGAAACTATGTGAACTCAAAATTTCATCCATGATGATTATTCACAAATCCTTCCACATATTTCTCATATTTTCATCATTATCTAAAATTTCCTTCTTAATAAAGCAATATGTGACTTCTTCTTTTTCTTTTAATCATATTGGAGTCATTAACATCTCATGATCCACTATATCACATGCACAAATACAATATTGCAAAGGGAATCCATCCAATACATATAATTCATACAAATTCCCATAATCATACATTTATTGGGGAAATTGCATTTCCAACCATATGAACCCAAAATTGGGGTTGTAACATCCTTCCCCTCTTATAAGAATTTTCCCTCAAAATTCCACCATACAAACAATTCAGGATAAAACTTTCCTATGTCCATCATTAGCTCCCATGTGGCTTCATCCTCTCCATGGTGCTTCCAAAGAACATTTATCGTCTTCTATTCTTTACTTCTGAGCTCACTCTCACCTTGGCATCTCGTACCCTCATAGGTGACTCAGGGTAAGTTACCTCCCTTGGAGTTCAATAGGTTCAGTGCTCAACACATGGCTCGGGTACCTCACATAGTGCTCTAGATCAGACATATGGAACATCATACATCATATTATCCTGAGGGGTAAGGCTAAACATAAGCAACTCCACCAATCCATCTCAAATGGACCCAAGTATCGGGGACTCAACTTTCTCAGCTATAGATCAGAGGGGTCAGGTTTTCATGTCACATATTCCCTCACAGTGAACTGCATCTCAGTCTACTTTGCATCAGCGTACAACTCATGTCGTCTCTGGGCTCCCTTCAGCCATTGCATGATCAAAGTGACTTCATCTACACGCAATGTGGTCCTTTCTTGACCTTCGCGAGGTCCCTTCACCAACATCATCTTAATGAAGTGGTGACTAATGCATCCTCCCTTGCAGAGCTTCTTTACATCCCGATACTGGCTATGGTGGTTATCATCACATCTTACAAAGGACAAAAACTGTCTCTATGTATCACCGTGAATGAGCACACATTCTCTCATCAGACCCTCTAGTCTGGATCGTACTAACCATTAGTTAGGGGTGATAAACTATACTAACATTGAGTTCTTCATGTATCTCCTTCCACCTTATGAAAGTGTATCTTTAGGTTATACTCAAGAACTTTTGAACTCGCATCATGGTGTAGTTGAACCATATCTTCTCATATGTAGTTCAACCGGATATGTCCCTTGACAATACTCTTTCTTTCTTATGTCATCTAGGTAAGGTGATCTACCATAACTCATATTGCATCTCGACCTTCCTTGGTCTAGGGGAGACTTACCACAACATCCATAGTGATGAACTCCCATTCCCTCTCATAGACTCTCTTTTTTTTCTATATATCGATACACTGGGTTTCTGGTATTCATCCTTCACCTCTTGGATTGCATGGCAACATACCCCATGCAACTTCATCTTAGGTTTCCCAAGTACTACTGTCACTTATTATCTTGGTAGTACCATGGTATATGATCTCCTTTATTGTCATGATTCCTCAAGATTGATTCCTTAGAAACCCTAAACCACACTAAACAGGGTTTCATTAGCTTCCTTTCCATAGAAGTGTATCTGAGGTTCTACATCAAGGTCTAGGCTAACTAATCAATCACTAACTTGATCAACCAATTTCGTTACATCTGAGTGTTAGCCAAACATATCTTCTTTTTCAAACTTAGGGTTAACCTTACAACCTCATCTAGCCTCTAGCTATACTAGGCAACTACATCTCAACCAAGGAATTCATTACCACTTCATATCCTTAGGTGTTAGGTAGAGTCGAAGACAAACACCTCTATGTATTCCACATATCATCTCATCTCAATCTCTGAGTCTATCTTCATAAAAAAAAACTCTGAGCTCATCCTCTTAGTTTTCGAACTCAACCTTGTATATCTTGCAAATTCCACATAGCTCAGGATAAAAACATCCTTATAAGTTGACTACCTTATAACTCTTAGTGTTTGTAAACCATCCATGTATCATTCACTCCACCAGGGTATGTTATCCTCCCTGTCCTCATACCTCATAGCAACATTCCAACTCACATCATCTTTTATCCTTGGTGTATGGCATGCATACTGTCCTATCTGTCACTCCCATAACAAGAGGAAATAAGCATTTGGCTGTAGTCTAAATACAAAGTTCTTCCTATTCTAAGAGTATAGATGGTACATCCCACCTTGTCAGTACACCTTTAAATCTAAGTTGAAACATGCCACATATGTCTCTACATCACAAACATTTCGATATCAAAGTTACTTCCATGGAAAACTGGTCTCATACCTACTAGGTTTTACACACATCCCATGGTCATCTCCTCTAGGTCTATAGGGTTCCGGCACTTTAGGGGTCATCCCTCTTCCCTTATGCATCCAAAGAGTGCCCTACTCATCTGCCCTTTGGGTCCTATGAGTTCATGAAGGTGATCAATCTCCTAACCCATGGCCCTGAGACAATGATAATTGTTACCTCCCGACCATATGGTCATGTACAACTAGGGAATTAGGCAACTCCTATTTCCATCGGTCTTATCCCTACCTGACCCTAGGATAGACTTAGAATTATTACATAGTACATGTTCAACTTAGAACCTTACCCTAGCCTTCATCATCTCTCTCTACATTCATGGGCTGACTTTCATCCTTTCATAGAGGTCATGGCGACATGCCTACCTTGGTCAGGACCCCATGTTGGTTACCTCCATGGTAACACATCCATATGCACTTAGAGATGGTTATATATGGGTCTACAGGTTCATTATCATACCATGTACTTTTCACTTAGCTTCTCAAGATCCTATGAGACCTCTTTAGGTTACCTTAAACCAACAAGACTAGTATACACCCTTCCAAAGGGTCCCTCTCCCAGAATGGGAGGAAAATAGAACTCTTGACAATAGGGTCACAAACATCCTTAGGGTTTATATCCATATGAGCATGCTTAACCCTATAAAGCCACTAAGTCACATGAGGACCACCTACTAAACCATGCTAGGTCACACTTGTTCTCTTTCCCCAATGCTGGATCAAGATCATACCTTCCCATGTCATCAACTTCATTGTGAGGGGTTCATCAAACATACATTTAACTTAAGGGGTTTCCCTTTTCTCTAACCATGAGAAGTACCATGATCACATCTACACAAACTTAAATCTCATCATCAACATTAGGTACACAACTTCCCCTCTTTAGCCTAGGTTCGCTTTCTGGGTGTCCAACTGCATGATCAACCTCTTAACCATGAATCAAGCATGTATAAGACATGACATGAACTTCCTGTCATCCTTCTATTCGAGCAACACTTCAGAGTTGAGTCCTCCTCAAAGACAATCAACAAGGTACAAGGCCTCACATCCTATTACTAAACCTCTCCAGGTCTAAGGTACTCTTATTCTCATCTATACCATAGGTACAGAGGTACCGACAGACTCATTCTCTCTCTAGGGTTTGGTTCCTCTCATGGAAACCAAGTCATCATCAGCCTCCAGGGATCATGCATGAGGAAACCACAAACGTCCACTTAGGTCGCATCATCCTCAATTCCCCACTTATCCTCATTTCTCAGAGTCTAGGCTTCCAACCTTCTTGCTTGGGTCCTTCTCTCTCTCTCTAGAGCTAACTCTACAACCAACCTTATACTAATGGTCGTCTTCCCATGAAGATGGGTCAAGCTTACAAGCATACCCTTACATGGTGAAGCCTATGCTCCAACTTATGTTTGCTCAAGGATATCCCTAGCCCTTTATTCTTATCTCATCAGCTATCCATCATACTCTCCTGGATAGGGTTTTAGTCTAATGCTAGCACTACTAACGTACTTTGGGTGCGTACTAGGCCCTACATGCATAAGCCCATAGGGTTTCTATAGGTCCTTCACTAAGCTCATCCTTGAAGGAGATGTCCTTCACTCTAACATGCATGACCCTTCCCAGGGTTGGGTCGCCAAAGGTGCTAGGTCATCCAACCTCTCATGGCTCATATGGCATCCAAGACATGTCTACCCAAACACCTGGTCTACCATGACATCTAACTCATCATGTTACCTCTCTCTCTAACCTTCACTTAGGGTTAGGGTTAACATCATCCTTAGAGGATGTGACAGTTCTCCACTTATAATGGAGATCTCTACCTCCAAGACTAACTCTCTTTACTTATCCTCTTAATTGGAAGGTCTAGCCTCAAGTCTCTCCTGAGGGCATGACAACTTATGTCACATGTCCTATGCATGTATCTATTCTTTTACGCTTAATCAATTAAGCTTATGTCCATGACATCTTATTTACATGCTAATTTTTATTTTGGTGGAGGATTACTTAAACCTTATCAACCTTAACCATACCTCAAGAGGGTGAGGAAAAGAGAGAAAACCCTAATCCTTATTATCCTTAACAACATTTGAGTTCAGAAGGGATGAACAAGATGAGAGAGTCCTATAGGTATCTTATTTCAAGTCATATCCTAAGACATCGGCCAGACAGTCACACTAATTTGGGAGTCCTCGTATTTCGACTAGCGGTGCGGAGGAAAATCTTGGCAACCCCCGAACGTGATCCTTTTCTAGACACCTTTGTCTTTCAGAAATTCCTCTAATAACTCCCTTGGGTTCTACAAAGTTTGTAAAATTTAATAATTATTAAAGATTAAATGAGGAACCTATGCTCTGATACCAAATGTAACGACCCCGCCTCCCGGTAACCACCAATTAAGGGATACCAAAAGGTCAGAGTCGTTATCCAAATTAACAGGATCAATGGCTCAACAAATAATCAATAATAATTATGAAATTCTACCAAACTAAACTGAAAGGCTGTAATAAAATTAAACTTTTCATACCTTTTCAAAACCTTGGATATCTACTTCTATCCACATGGATTCTATTCTAACTAATCCTATTTTGAACTTTAATTCATATTTAATTCCACATATGCCACTTTACTATTTGTTCTTTTCACTTGTACCTAAAATGCCGACAAACAAAACTTCAGTCATCATAAAGCTGGTATGTGGGGGAAACAATAATCGTGCAACTATGATAACAATGTAATCATCCAATTATCATTTAACAATCAAGATTATATCTTAAGTAATACTACTCAATCCTTACCTATCCCCTATCTCTATGCTATCCCTGTAGTGGACTTGGATACTACCTCTCTCTATGGTATATCCTTACCCCCATGGCCCTACCTCATAGGTAGCCAGTACTTAGGGTTATGGAGTCACATGGCCCTACCCAAAGGTAGCCAAATCCCTGACTCAAGGTGACTTGATGGACCTACCCCATTGGTAGCCATGTACTAAGTCATCCAATGACCTCATGGACCTACCCCATAGGTAGCCATGTACTAGGTCAAACCATTAAGCCATAGAGGGGACTGGGATCTGAGCTAGTAGGCACATATCTTATGTGATAGTCATATCCACATTATAGTTTGCATGAATTAAATTCATCCAACAGTTTAATTCAAGTCATCAAGGAAAACTTCAGAAAACCTCAAAAAACTAATTCGATATACTCATAAGCGTAACCACATACTTGATTTTAAGCCTCAAACATAAACAAGATATCCAAATCCAACTAGATTTCCAATCATGCAAGCCAATCAACCAATCAAGCAAACATTGATCCTAAAAACATGTATAACACCTAGTTGTTACGATCTCATCCCAAACAACTCTTTATTGAATTGGGACACCTTTCTAGGGTTTCTAAGTCTCATTCGGATGCATTAGGTTTCCTTAGATCAATTTCTCAGACTTTATCCTTTTTAGGTCAACCAACCCTAAAATAGATTTTCTACTCATAAAAACCCTAATTGCTCAAACTATCCATATTAAGGATGTTTTATGCTCAAATCAACTTAGGATCATCATACCTTTGTTTATTCATGGATCTGAACAAATAAAACCATTAAAAGTCATAATTATCAAAATTAGGGTTTCTAGGCCCATTAATGCCTATTCATGTACATGGAACCCTAACTTAAGACAATTATGCAATAAGATCATCTTTTTAGATCAAACTCTCTCTTTTATGAACAAGTTAATATTGTCTTAAAGTATCTGAAGAACATCATGAAATCTCATTATCATCAATTCTTAGGGTTTTTCATCAATTAAACCATTGAAGGGGATAACTTTATACACTTTTTTAATTGCAAGCGAAACTAGGCTTTAATTATATTTTTATTGGAATAATCGTGTTCTCCTGATCAATTTTCATATATGACATTATTTCGTCCAAGCTACCTGGCATTAGTTATGGATTTTGCAAGTTAAAATACCTCCAACCAATAGTAGATCGCCACATCAGCTAATCAGGCCCCTTATCTTTCTTTTCTTTCTATTCCTTCTCTCGGATCGCGGATCCCGCCTTGGATCCAGTTGCCTAGTTGCCTGAACCCACTCGATCCCCTATCTTCTTTGTGAGGCTCCCGATGCGGAGACTCTATTTCCACGGCGGAACAGAGCATTTTCGGTCCTGCTCGTATAGACCCCTCAGGGGGGATGCCACCCAGGAGAGGCACCCACCGCTCTGTTGGGTCTGTCTGAGATCATAGGTATCATCATGTTTCACAGAGAGGCAAGATAATGGGAGAAAGCTCCAGGCATGCTTGCTGGTAGACATAGATGATTGGTGGTAAAATTGCTTGATAGAAGGTAGTTTCTCGCACCCTGAACTTTGCGAGAAGGGGTCTTAGATGTTTGTGAGGGGGTTGCATACCCTTTTATATGAGATAGAAGGCAAGGAAGGGATGACATTATTGCTCCTTGGAATCCAGGTTTCGCCCCCAAATTGGGCATTTTTCGATTTTGGCAAGTCAGCAGTCGTGTAATGGCTTGCTGGGTTCGCCTTTCTCTCCTTGTTTTAAAGGACTAAGATGGGGAGCATAAGACAGATGGGAGAGGGTGAACGGGCCAAGGGAGACTGTCATTCATTGTTGGCTCATTTCCTTTTCCTACTAGAGGAAGGTGATGACACAACCACCCTTGGATCCCAGATCCATCGGCTGTCATGCAACACATCAAACCAAAATCTGAAAATAGAATTAATCTATTTAGAAATAATCATAACATTCAATGTGAATCCTTACACTTTAGGGAATATTCGAAAATTCATAACACCAAAACCATGCCTCCTTTTAATCTCAAATTTGAAGAAGAAGTCCATTAAGACTTAAAATACTTGTGTGCCAAGTTTGGGACTCAAATTTGAAAGTATGAGAGACTTTTCTTCATATACAAGTTATCACTTATTAAGGCATATTTTATGCATATTTTCTCTCTCCTATTCTTTTATTTTCCTTTATTTGGATTCCTTTTACCATTAAAATCTATGTGAACTCGAAATCTCATCCATGATGATTATTTACACATCCTTCCACATATTTCTCATATTTTCATCATTATCTAAAATTTCCTTCTTAATAAAGCAATATGTGATTTCTTCTTTTTCTTTTAATCATATTGGACTCATTAAATCTCATGATCCACGATATCACATGCACAAATAAAATATTGCAAAGGGAATCCATCCAATACATATAATTCATACAAATTCCCAAAATCATACATTTATTGGGGGAATTGCATTTCCAACCATATGATCCCAAAATTGGGGTTGTAACAATAGGCTCATTTCTGGGCAATCTGTTTCAAGTCGATAAAGCAACATTTGAATTGAGAAACTTGGAATTTGCAAGGTTGCATGTTCTACTATTGACTGAGTTAGAGTTTTCAAGTGATCGTGAAGTTTCCAATGATAAAGGGAGTTGTCTTGTCATTAATTTTGAGTATGAATGGAGACCGAAAGCTTGCCCTATGTGCAAGTTGTTTGTACGTAACGATTGTAATTAGAATGCTCCTAAACCTAAAAAGAAGATGGTGTAGGTGCAAAAGACAATGCACTCTGATGTCGTGATGGTGAATGATATTGCATCTGTGACACAGGTTGTTCTGAATGTACATTCTGCACTTACTAGAGAAGAGCAGGTCACACAATTCAATACTAGTGAAGTGATCACAGCTCCCACTGAAAACACAATGACACAGGCTATGAATTCTACTAATGATGATAGTAACAACCTAGGTGTTTATGGAGATGAAGATGAGTTTCATGTTCCTAATGATTCATTTGAAGACAACGCATCTAATTTGGATTCTTCAGAGGTTGACAGTATTGTGGTAGGCACAATTGTTGATCTGACTACTCCACTTGTAGCTGAACATGTGAATGAATATGATGTATTTGAAGTTCAAAAAGGTTATAGAAGAAAGAAGGGTAAGGGGGAAGGCAGAAAACCTCCTACTTCTAGTAAGGAAGTAGGTCAGAATGCCTAAACTTTGTTAACCAATAAGTTTGACAACCTAAAGGCTTGTGTTATGGAAGGCAGTGGCTCTGACATGTCCCAAACTAGTGAACTACTGGTCTTAAAGGTTTCTAATTGATAGCTACATTAACATCTTCTCTTGGAATGTTAGAGGTCTAAATCTAAAATCCTCTGCAGTCCAGAATAAGATAGTAGAGTTCAAGCCGAATATTATCCTTCTCAATGAAACTAAAGTAAGGGAAAGAAAGATGTGTAAGCTTGTGGCTAAATATTTTCCTGAATATAGTTGGACCTCCAATCATAGCTCACATGTTTTGGGGAGAGTCATTTTTCTATGGATAGAAGATTCTTGCCTTGTGAGTAAAATCTGTGAAACCAATCAATTTATTCATGTGAAGGTTTCCTATGCTAACAAAGATTTCTTTATTACTGCTATCCATGGGCATAACCCTGATAAAGATAGGGTCTGTTTATGGGATGAAATTGATTCTATCAATCAAAATATAGATTCACCCTGGGTTATCCTACACGATTTAATGTTGTGAGGAAAGTGGATGAGAAACTAGGTAGAGATCCACCTTCAAACAAATCCATGGAGGATTTTAATGAATGCATGCTTAGATGTTGTCTTTATGAGCTTAGACTCCATGGTTTTCTCTTCTTTTGGGACAACAACCAAATTTTTTTTGGGGGGGCGGTGTTTTGTTACTTCCTACATTGATAGGATTCTTTACAATGATAAATATATGTATGAGTTTGATGATTTTAAAGGAATCCTACATTCTAATATCATTAGTGATCACAAGATTTTAATTCTTGATATTGGTGAAATGGCTAAGGTGAAAACGCCATTCAAATTTATTAACGCTTGGTCTGCAAGAGATGTTTTGATTGATACTGTTAAGAAAGGTTGGGCTATTGATGTTTCTAGTTTCCCTATATTCAAGGTGTACTCCAAGTTTAGAATGCTTTGTTTTAATCATCCAGAGTGGAACAAAGTTCATGTGCGTAATTTCTCTGATATAGTTAAGAAAAAATAATTTCTAGCTATTGAAGTACAAGTGAACTTGGACCTAGATCCATCTAACGTTAATCTTCAGAAAGATGTATGTATAAAAATGAAAGAAGTTGTTGCATCCAAGTTGTAGGAAGAATCCCTATTTAGGAAATAGTATAGAGTTGTTTCATTACAAGACAAAGATTCTAATTCCAAATTTTTCTATTTGTCTATCAAGGTCTGAAGAAACTTCAATCACATTAAATCTTTTTCTATTGATGGAGCTATTTGTACTGATGCCTCTATCATCAAAAAGCATATTGTGGACTATTATTTTGGTTTATTAAATAATTCTCATGCTTCTAACTTGGGAATTCTGAATGACACTCATTTTCCTAAACTTAGTGAGGTAGATAGACTTGATTTGCACAAACATTTCACAGTTAAAAACATTGTTGATGTTGTTAGAGGTTTGAACTCAGACCAGTGCCTGGGGCCTAATGGGTTAAATGGTAAGTTCCTTAAGGTTTGTTGGAGTGTTATTTTTTCTGAGGTGGTTGAGGTTGTGTTTAGTTTCTTCAATACTATAAGGCTACTCAAGGAAGCTAATCAAACATTTATCACTCTTATCCCTAAAGTCAAAGACTCAAATGACCTGAAGAATCTTAGTCCTATTACTTTATGTCATGTATTTTATAAGATCATCTCAAAGCTCCTAACCAATAGGCTTCAAAGTGTCCTTCCCTCTATCATCAGTGATAGTCATTGTGCTTTCGTGCATTCATGATTTTAATAAGAAGGGTTGTAGGATTAAGATGTGCCTTAAGATAGACATATCAAAAGCCTATCATTTAGCATCTTGGGAGTCCATTTTTTCATTCTTCATATCATGAATTTTTCCCATTGTTGGATCGTCTGGCTTAAGGAAATCTTTGACACTATGACTTATGACGTCATGATTAATGGAGAGGCTATGAACTCCTTCAAACCTAGTAATGGAGTAAGGTAGGGTGATCCCCTTGCTCCTTACATCTTCATTCTTGTAATGTAGGTGATCACAATTTTTTTTTATAAGGAAGTTAAACAGGGTAATCTTAGACCCTTGAAGGACTCTTCTTCTTTAGAAGTCTCTCATTTGATTTTTGCAGACAACCTCATGGTGTTTGTTGAGGCTGATTTCAAGAGTGCTCTAGCTATTAAAAGGGTCCCTGATAACTTCTATAGCTCGAATTGCTTAAAGATAAACTTTGAGAAGAGTGTGGTCATCTACAACCTTAGTGTTGATAAAGTTGGTATTGGTAATGTTTTGGGCATTAATGAAGGTTTTCTTATGCTAAGATATCTTGGAGTTCCTCTTTTCATTGACAAGCTCATGAAAATTCATTGCAGTCCCTTTGTGGATAGAATTAAAAGAAGACTTGAAAGTTGGAAAGCCTCACAACTTTTCATGGCTCGTAGGGTTGATGTGATAGCCAGTATGTTATGGTTTTGACATGTAGTATAGTATTTAAGGCCAACAATGTTGTGAAATAGTTTGGCATCAAACTATGGAATTGGTTAAATGATTTGTCTACTTATGAGGCCAAGAAGTCAATGTAGTAGTCACAATGAGATATAGTAGTCAATTGATGAGCCTTGATGCATTTTAATAACATAACAAGTGTTCATAGACTCGTCTGATCAAGATTTGAAAAAGTATTTGAATTGAATTTAAGCTTTACACACTCGTTTATGAGGTCATTTGAGAAAGAAAATTTAATGAACAAATCTTGGATTTTTGGTATTAAACCTTGCTAAATGCTAGATCGCATGTTGAGGAACTAATGTTTATAATTTTCATCATCTAGATTAGAGATGATTGGGTTTGAAGTATTAGTTTAATGACTAAGGTTCTAAGTAAGTAGAAGTAAGCTTGATATTTATTCATCTACTTTAGCCCGATTATCATGCAGCCATACTGCAGTTGGGACTCACGCAAGAAGAACACCATGGACCCACATTTGGGAAATCTAACCCTGGCCCTAAATAATGATCTAATGGTGGTGTGTTTTTCCTCAACTGCCGACTAAAATGGGGCTAAAGTCTGACCGAGCCATGATCTTGGCAGTCTGAGAATGTGAAGTTTGTAAGTCTAATCCAGACCTAGGTGGTAGAATAGATCCGCAATGTGTGGCACTACTTATCTACCGATAAGTCCCCCCCCCAATAGAAAAGATTGCAACCTCTCGTCCTCCGCTCCCACTCCATTTCTGTTAGAACTAACTGAAACAGACGAGGTTCAAGGCAAGAAAGGGGGGATCGAGACTGGTTTTGAGGTGAAGGAATCATCTACCAAACTCTAGGGAGATGACTAAGCATTCTCGGGTGTGTAGGGACTTAACGAAGGCTTCCTAATCCTGGCCATAGAGAGAACTCGTAGGTCTATAGCTCTGCCTCGACGAAGAAGAAAACAGACCCCGACCTCACAACTCCTAGCTAGGCTATTGATGGAGCCGCAGAACTTGCAAGCGGCGTCGTTTCAAGAAGATGAAGCAGAGGGGATGGTCTGGAGTCCCCCGACGAAGAGGATTTTTGCCCCTTTCTGTCCAGCCACAGTGGGAGTAGTGCTAATGAGATCACCCATCTACGAGGAAGAGACACCCTCTGCGATACAGATAGACCGGCGGTGCAGAAGATTCATGGAAGGATGGGAGTTCTGTAGAAGATCCTAGGCACTTCTGATGCAAGCTTTGAAGAGAGGAGTCCTAGTTCCCCTTTCAAACCACCACCATGGCAACTGGCGCCGGCGAGCCCACCTGGGTTGTGGCTTGCGATTTGGAAAGCCTTGGATACTTTCTGCCTCAAGCCTCCTACGTGCTGTGATGCCTGTAGAAGAATCAGAAGTCAACGAGGAGGGGCCACTGATCTCATGCTGGAGATCTCCCCTGTAGCAACGGTGCTTGCTGGGACTGAGAAAAGCGGACAAGCCGCGGCCGTGGGGAAAGAAGGAACGCGTAAAGAAAATGGAGTCTAGATCCGACACTAGAAGAGGCTGAGGATGAAGAAAAGGGCGCCTATTTCCCACCGGAACAAAGCGTCGACAGCCCTCACGCTCGCCCAGATCAGGGCCTCCCTCAAGTAGCGGCCAGGTTGCACAGAAGGCAGACGCCTCGTGTGGATCGCGAGAAAAGAAGCAAGAAAAGGAGGTAGCGGGCGGTCTAGCCAAACCAAGAGAACCAGATTGAATCGACCGACCCGCCTGTGACCCAAACGAGGGCCAGGAGGCGCCCTAGTGGCCACGTGGCGGGTCCTGAGTGGCCGAAAGAGGTAAATAGTTTAGTAATGTTCAGATCTTCCAAAATTCGTAGAAAATAGCTCAAATGTCTAAAAAATACAAATAAGGTACCTAAATTCTCAAAAAAATATGTAGAACAATATGAAATCATAATATCAGGATTTTGATGCTTTAATATCAGTGATATCATGTAAAGTGTATTATGCTGGTTTTATGAGTAATAAATATCAAACAATGGCCTAAAATCATGATAAAATGTCAGTAAGTCTATAATCATGTTTAAAATCCATATGATGTCAATAATTATGATGTTGATGCACGAAATCATGTAATTTGATTAATATGGCTAATTAGGGCTAATAACCCTAAAGAAAATGTAATAAATACATGCATGCTCAATAAATGGTGAAATTTGCATAGTAAGCTCATATCTGTATTTTGAACCTCAGTTTTAATTATGAGATCATAATGATGAACAAAATCCATATTATATGAAGATGAATATTAATACATGTTATAAAACCCTAGGCTAGGTTAATGATGTAACCTAGGATTATTATGTGCACTAAAAAGAATATGGAGCCTAATATTCAGATAATGAATCATAATATGGAAAATGACATATGTCGGATAAATATAAGACAATAATGCAAGTAAACGTTGGAATATCCTAATGAGATAATATAAACCCTAATGAACATGACTAGGGTTAAGATGATGAGAATCTGATGATAGTATGTGGTCTTCTCTTAATCAGGTGATGACCAAACTTATAGATGATCAAGGATAAGTTAGGAATCTCTGAACTCAGGTACGTGGGTTTTTATTAAGTATATGACTAGTTTTTGTGGATGCATAATGATATGATGTACCTTGAATGTTCGTATTTGGATATGATTTCTTGGTTGAACTAGTATGAGTTATAATTCGCCAAATCTAATGGAACATAAATGAGTATGATGGGTTGTAGCTACTAGAGCACATAGCCTGGTGTGGATGTATGTTGCCTAACCTGGATGTATGATTCCTTGGCCCATGTTAGATGTATGATGATATTCTATTGCCCACACTAGATGTAAGTCAAGTGCAAGTATGTGTAGTACAACCGCATCAAAGTGAAAGCAATAAAAGAAATGTTTACCTGATTATCGCTTTAAATAATGTTTTCTTTTACTCTTTCTTTCTCAAGTTATTTCAATTATGCAAAAATATTAGTATGCATCTTTCTACCTACGTACACAACACCTTGTGTGTTGATTCGTTGTTTCACGTATGTTTTAGGTTCAGAGATAGCGTGGGATAAAAGATGTGAAGTGAGCACTGTTCAGGTTGTACCTATTGTCTAAGATCTTGTTAGCATACATGTTC
Organism: Alisma plantago-aquatica; assembly: GCA_963693085.1. Classification (NCBI taxonomy): domain Eukaryota; kingdom Viridiplantae; phylum Streptophyta; class Magnoliopsida; order Alismatales; family Alismataceae; genus Alisma; species Alisma plantago-aquatica. Next base: position 1,547,004,550 of record OY856409.1, read on the forward strand.
AGACTTGTAGAATTTTCATTCAATATGTAATTGTAAATCATTATGTAATAATTCATGTTATATAAATTTACATGTTGAATGTTGAGAATGTTATGGTTGTATGTTCATGTATGCGTATTATGCTTCCGCATCGCTTTCTGATATGATTGGATGATGTTTTCAGATTCTGACATCTCATTCCCAATAGGGTTTGGAGAACTGAAAATCCGGGGACGTCACAGTTGAACTAGTCCGCTCAACTCTAACTTCCACCTACTAGTACTGGGCTTTTGTGTTTCCATTACCCTCTTCAATCTGTGATGAGATATATAAATTGTGTCATGATTTCATCTGGGGGAAAGTGGAAGACTAAAATCCAGTTCACCTTATTAAATGGAGTTCTATTGTTAGGTCTAAATGTGAAGGGGGCATGAGCATCAAGAACATAAGGAAGGCTTTTAAAGCATCAGAGCTTCTCAATGGATGGAACATAGCCAAAAAGAAAGACAATGTATGGATAAAAAGGGTACATGAAAAATACTTGAGTAAGCATTCTTTCTAGTCATTGCCTCTCAACTGGAACGAGATGTTCTTAGAAAGTTCACAGCTTTCACTATTGGTGATGGATCAGATGCCTATGTTTGGAATGACCCTTGCATTCTGAGAGCCATGTTTCTGGTTGAATTGTTAGGTAAACAGAACATCATTCAACTGGGTCTTCCTAGTAATGCTAAAGTCAGTTGTCTCAATAACAATGGTGAATGGTTCACTCTAGATTACACAACAAGTTGTCAAACATCCTGATAGATATGCCTTCCCCTAGAGGTAATAGTGATGGAATTATTTTTATAGGAAATTCTAATGTTAACCTAAGGGTTGTACTAGAGAATACGAGGTTGAAGCATGAACTAATTCCCTTTATTAATGGTTGTGGAAACATAAAGGCCCTACGAGTTTTCAATTGTTGGGCTGGAATATTGGTCATAGTAGGGTCTTGACCTCTAGATACATTAAAAGACTTGGCATAAGTCTAGATTCTAGATGTCCCTTGTGTAAATGTGTTTAAAAAGAAGTGGACCATCTTTTCTTCACGTGCCCTTTTTCTTGATCTGTTTAAAGTCTTTCCAGCTCTTCTTTTGATTTTTAGATTCATGGGAGTTTGGAGGATCTCTGCACCCTACAAAGAAGGAAGAATATGATGATTAGTATTTGCATTCTCCATTGGATTTGTAAGGAAAGAAACAATGGAGTTCATAGGAACTCTGAGAGGTGTGTGCAAAGAATTTTGATGATTATCTTAGATGATATACATAGAGTTTCTGAGTGATCAGTTGTAGGAAGCTTTGTAGATCTCTTGTTGTTCTATTTTGTTGCCTTTCCATTCCTATGGATAGGTGATAAAAGGATGTATAGTTTTTTTCTTATTTGTTCTTTCCTTCCTTGAAAACACTCTTTGTTCTTGTTGTTTGCAAAAAGAGTGTATAGTTACTTCTACATTTACAAAATTAAAAAAATGCAATAGAAGAGCAGGGCCCACAAAAAAAAGATATCAGATTGAATCAGATGTAAGGAATATTGAGGCTATGAGTTTTACCATCTTATCCACTGTGAAACTCGGTCGATGGAAATCATACAATCAAAATTGGATCAAAGAGGGCATGTAAAACATTTTGAGAATAGATTACAAAAGGTGAACTCCCTGTGAACCCATTGGTCTTGGCGTTCACAGATCCTAGTCATGTCATCCCAATGGGGATTTATCTGAGGTCTCATTCAAATACCCATGTGATTGGTTTACTTGTTCTAAATCTTGGGTTCCACGGTTGCATCTGCCAAGATTAAGATATGATTAAATGAGAGATCACTTCATTAAAATTGATGATTTCCAAACCAAAAACCATATATCCTATTGCAACTGTATAAAACATCAGTTCGAGTAACACATGGATAAGGGGATACTCCCCTTGCCTCGATAAGAAGACTACTCACTAACCATAATAAGGGAAGGAGAAATAATAAAAGAAAGCAAAAAGGCCATAGACTAGAGAATGAAAGATTCAAAGGATCTTCATCTAGTGATAGTTAAACAACTTTACTCTTAGTTCCTTGCTTCTCAAGAAAAATAGAAAGTAAAAGAATGAGAGCAAAATCTCCAAAACAATTGCTACTTTATTAAAGGAAATGAAGGATTACAATGCATAAATTGAAGCAACTATGCTCAAAATAAAAGTGCAAGTACAAAAAGTAGGATCCTTTTCTTAGTGGAGTCCTCCCTCCTTTTATAGGGGAAGGAGGGGTGGAAACCCTAGAGGGGGGAAGATACACTACAGAGGTCGTGCTGGTTTTACTATTCATACTTTGCAAAATGGCTGTCTCACTAGAAGAACCTGTCATGTCGCGAGATGTGGCCTAGCTATTTTCAGAAGTAATTCGAACCCTAGGTAAAGGGGTGTTGCTGCTGACTTGAATGTTTCTTATTCATGAAGTGAAATGTCAAGTCAATTGTCTAAGTTTGAGATGCCTAGTTGACATCGTTTCACGCACTAATCAATCATCCAACCCCTAAGATTAGGTGCGGCATGGAATTTTAACCTAACATGGTCATGACATATATGAGATGATCATTTTGGTGGACTCAGACGGTCGACTAGTGCCACGAGCCGATCGACTGTTGTTTTGAGACGCTCGTCTAAGGTGTCAACATGGGAGGTTGAATTGAGGACTAAATGGTCATCTAGCTCTGAGATTTGCAAATTCTTAGACTTTAACTGGCCATTTGGCACAACGAATCGATCATCTTGTGTGCTCTGGATGTCAATATTTTGCATTGAAGATAAAACCTACAAAAGTGTGAGGAAAAGGTAAATATTTGCAGATTTAATTAAAAATTTGCTAATTAAATTGCAATTTGACCTAAGAAATTAATCAAAAATAGATAAGTTCTAATAAAAAAGATTATGAAAGTTATGTAAAAAGAGAGATAAATATACATTCATCAGGTACACATGCTCGGTCAGTGGGAGGGTGACTGGCTCCCAAAGGGGGATCAACATTTTAAATTTATAATGAGAAACCTTCAAGGAGCCCCGCAACTTATGTACATGATCAAAGTAGATATATGAGGTTGGACATAGGGATGTGGGTACATTTAGGACTCGTAAGATCTTGCTCTTAAGTTAGATAAGTCAATTTGATAGTGGATAAAAGTATGGAACTAGAACTAGTTTAGAAGACTATCATGAGATAAAATAAGATAAAGAAAAGAAAAATAAACAAAATAGAGTTCGTCAGATTCTACTAACCAGAGAGAAGGAGTTCCTAGCTATGTAACCACAAGTTTGGAAGTCTATGAACCCATTCTCAGGAGTAGACAACCCTCGAACACCTCAGTAAGCAACATACATTCAAACATAGTACATATTGTTGTATTTGTTCCTGAAGGGGGTCATCCCACTCACTTTTGCATAGTGTGATTATAACCCATCAATAATATAAAACCTCTCTCGAGGATGACAAACCAACACCCTAGAATATTCTAGATACCCTCTGAGGTCTAGAATATTCTGAGGTGATAGGAACATATGTGATCTGGGAAGAACTCAGTAGTGGGACCGTCCGTGCCAGGTTGGGTCCGACTGTTCCTAGGTCTATGGTTCAAAACAAATCACCTTGAACCATCTTCTTTTCAGATTGTGATCCAAACTATCTTCTCTTATCTATTTATACAATGAATGACTCAATATATGTAGAAATAAAAGTGTAAGTAAGAAAGAGATCAACCAAACTTGCAATCATGACCAGAAAGAAAAGATAGAATAGAAAACATGCTAGATCTAAAATAAAACTTCTAGATTAAGGTAAAAGTACATAAACATGCCAAAAATGGGCTATATAGCCAAGAAGGAGCTCAACTAGACATGGACAAGTATAGTTGGCACCGAACAAAGTTGGAAAAATATCATCTGTACAGAAACAAAGGAGATCAGTAGAAGAAAGGAGAAGAAGAAGAGATTTAGCCCATAGAGGAGAGGTGGCTCTCGCTCCTTAGCCTTAGTACGGGTCGAATCTTGTCTTTGTGTCATCCTCCTTGATCTTATGAACTCCTTGGCCTCCTTTCTCCTGGATTCTACCCCAAACAGTAGCTTGGTGGGTGTATGGAGGAGGAAGATGGCTGGGAATGGTGGTGGAAAATGATGGTGGATGGAAGCAAACTGAAGGGATGGATGTAGGATGAGCACTTCAGTCTTTTCAGACCTTAGAACTCTCCCATGGGGCTCTGAGAACTAAACATGTACAAAACTACAATGTGGAACCAAAAATCTTGGAACCTCTCTCTAGGTAGTGATGGGTGGGTATTTATAGGTGAAGGCAGAGTGTATATAATAATTGGTCACGACACCTATCTCGGTCGCTACCCCGGTCTCAGCCCGACTATATAGAGCTCAACATGGTTGTGTTGAGTGTTGTGGTAGAGACTGATGTCATGGTCAAGATAGATTTCACAGTCGAGACAGATGTTGGCCCTTGTCCTAAGCCCGACCGTATCGAGATGGGAATGACCATGCTGTCTCGATCAAGGCGAAGGAGATTCGGTAGCAGTTGCTTTGTGTTATGGTCGAAACAAGTGGTGTGGTCACAATGAGTGTACCGGGCACGACATACTTGCTATGGTTGTGGTGGTCACAAAGCCATGTAGCAGTCACAAGAGTGTAGCGATCGCTAACCCTCGATCTTGGCCTAGACATGCCGAGTGGTACGGTCGAGGCAGAGTAGGGATCTCGACCCTTGCTCCTTAGGGACAAACCCACCCTTGGAGGAGGGGAGCTATTAGTGATGGTTGATGGGCCCACATAGATGAACCTTCTGATTGATAAGGATGCTTTCTGATAAAGGATTGGCCATCAAAAATAGGATCTAAGATATCAAGTTGGAGCACATAACATGACGCTTGTGGGGCAAAATCTAGAGAATTGATATCTTCTTGTGTTTGGTTCCTGCAACTCCAAATATTGGCTAGTTGAGCAACTCTATCTATGAAAAGATATGCATTACCAAAAGACAAGAATCTAGCATTATTTTGGACATATTAAGGCTATAATGACACAAAACCATAAATAAATGCTTAGCATAAATGCCTAAATTTGGATGTTATCAGAGGGTCCACACAAAATTTTACTTTCGTGCATTGTGAAAAATCATATTTTATCATAATCAATCCCATCCATCAGGTCAAAAAAATAGGTTTGCGGTGTCTGTGGAATTAAGTTTTGATATGTGCACTAACAATTTTAAGTTCACATCACATGCAACCATAGAAAACAATACACAAAAATTCTGATCATATCAAATTAAATCCAAATACGTCATTGATCAATGGGGATCTGATAGAACTATTGGGTTTTATGGAGGCGAAAGGCGGAGTGAAAATAATAAAATGTCTCTACATACCATATGAGAAGATCTTGTCAGCAATAGTGTATCAGGAAAGAGGGAGCATAAGATATACCTTGTCACAGAGCAGGTCCGATGACGTCCCTTAGTCGATAATGTGTATTGCTCCTTACATACATAGACGATCCTCATTCATCCTTGAAACACAGGCAACTCAGTGTCTGCGTCTCTACTTTATCCATGCAAATGGACTAGAACTCCATGTCACACTTCGTAAGCCAGTGAGAAGGAGTAGCCTTTTGCTTGATGATGTGCTAGCATCGGTTGCTCTCCTTCTCTCTCGCTTGGGAACAATGACGTCTAGGGTTCACGTACAAGAGTGTAACCTTGGAGCATTTAAGTGTATCTTTAAAGTCAGCTGTCATGCCCCTATAAATAGAAGAGGAAAGGAAGCAGGGTTTCCTAAAACCCTCAGGTAAAAGGGTTGTGACTACATTTAAAATGGCATGCTATTGGACCGATAAAAGAATATTCTAGAATCCATTAATTAACTAATTAATCATATTAATTGATTAACTAATTCTCGTCACCCTACTCTAGTCAATCCACTCAGGAATAGCCACCCGACTTATCAATTCATTGTCTTAAACAATTTAACCAATTAACTTAGATTATATTACAACATTATTCTAGTAGATTACTTAAACATTTTAGTAATCAACTTTATTCAAAACATTTCCAATCACGTCCACAATTATACTCATATTTCGACACATCCTATGAGTGTGACCACATAAACTCCAAACTACATTGTCAGTAATATTCATAGTCAAATTATGATTTCACAAGCAATGATTGATATCTAGAAAGACTTCAATGCTACCCAAGTAACTGGAGAAGTTGGAGAACAACTTAGCCTATCATTTGCCATTGGTGTTACAATGATTGTATAGTTCCTTTGTCTCTGATATCCAGATTGAAATCGAGGCATGTTCCTTGAAGTAGAGCAGATTGTCTGAGATATGTGTAACCTCAATATCACATATTGACTCACATTGGTATGGTCGTGCATTTCTTAGTCTTTCTTATCAAGTTTCCAGGATATTATACTCATGTAGGAAGGAAAAATCCAATCTACATCACTCACAATCATCCCCATGTGTCAAAGTATCACCTTTATGTCAATCCTTATTTAGTATCACGGTGGATGATGCCAAAATACACCAAATGACATGTGATGAGTGTAGTGATTTTAGGTCTAAGAACCATAATCACCACCATCACTACGACATATGACTCTAACTACAAATCATGGTTTCCATGTGTCACTCTCAAGGTGGCTCTATCCAATACACCATTCTCTAACAAGTATCTATGTGTTTGGTTTGATATCACATATCATGGATAATGAGATTCCATCACCAATCAACACACACTTCAGTATTAAGTGTTATTGTTGTCAATTAACCTTACACAATAGCATCCGACTTGGGACATAAAAAGGATGCATATACTCTTGACATCCGTATGACCTCATCGATCAGGTTCTCAACCTGAAGAGATACATCTTTGAGTAATATCAATCTTTAGACATGTATTATTTTATATAATTATCTCATAACTGAATAAAAATATTAAAATGGAAGATTGCCTTTATTATTAATCAAGTCATTTACAAGACATTACATTACAATCATCATATGATTGTCTCTCTAGGCATACATACCAACACATGTGAACAACAAAGTTGTCAAATTCTCAAGCATAATTTCTTACATGGGTCAAATATACTATTTATGGTCAATGAAAAATATATTTGGACGTGGTTCAGTTTAAAACAACATCTCTATATTCATCGTTTTTGTATTGCTAAATTACATCAATAAGAAAACTACAATGGAAAAAGAGAATGACAATGTCTTTCTGATGTAAATATAGGATTACATGATATTTAAATTTAGAGAGAAAAATGAAAATTTCAAAGGATCTTTCCAAAATGGCCCAAAAGTGACAAATACCAATTCTATGACCCTTATGTCTATGGTGGGTGTTTCAAGAATGTTTTCATCCAAATAGGACTAGTGACATAGCATTTTCCCATCTATCATCCTTATTGCTATAAATATGACTATAGACTTTAGAAATTATGAACAAATAAGTTTGGCCTCCTGTTTATAGATATTAATATTCCTTCATAAGATTTTTCCACAAAGAATCAATTCATTGTGAAAGCACCAAATTTTAAGGGTTATTTGAAGAAAACATATTACAAAAGGTGAAGAGTGTCAAGCTTAGATAATGGATGATGCATGATGTATGTAATTTAAATATTCAATAATATGCAATCAAATAATATTTTAGGAGGAAATATGAAAGAACCATGTGTATTTTAATTCTTTTCAATTATAAATTAGTTTCATTATAGTTGCAATAAATAGATATACAACTGATTAAAGGTGTAACACAAAGTATATGTTTGTATAAAATATGTCATGCTATGTTTGTTCTATGTACTTTGAATAATGAAAGATATCTTCAAAAATCGTCAATGGTATCAAGTAAATAAGTCAATTGATAAATAATAATGAGTATGTTGCATATTGGGAAAGCTCAACTTCTCAAAAAGAGACTTGCCTATGCACAAACTTCGATATTGTTTTAGGGTTATGTGACCTAAGTTGATTTTGAAATTCATATTGCTATTGATGCTTTGTTTATGTTTTGACCCTTTCTTTCTCTTGTTCTTTGCCCTTTCTCCCTCTTTTATCTATTTTCAGGTGGCAAGAAAATGTGCACAATAATATGTCTAAATAATGGGTAGAGTATTACTCCTTCAACTCTAGTGGAGGAAATGGAATGCACTACAAGTGAAAAATGCTCACAATGTGGACATGATGATATTAGTGGTTTAACTATATGTAACATCCAACAAGAAAGAGATATTAGGTTATAAGGAAAATATAAGACCAATGACTGAGTTTAACATCCTAAACCTATTTTGATGCCTTAATCATGTGTTTGGATGATCGATGATGCATTCATTTCAGATTAGTGTGTATCTAGTTGAAGTTTTTCTTGACAAACTACTTGAAAATTCTCTTGGTTGGTGATTTTCCTTGTAATCTAGAGTTAGCATGGTTTCTCTCTCTTTATCTCTCTTTCTTGAACTTGTTGGATGGATTAGACCATCTAATCAGGAATTTTTCCCTATAATTGGTGGAGTACTTATGGAAGTGTTCTTATTTTATATTGGTGGTGGATCTATAAAAAAGTGCCTTTTTGTTCATTGGTTGAGAAGCAATACGGATGTCATGCTTTTCCATTGGTAGAGGACCTATAGAAATAGATGGTATTGTGACCTTATGTGCCTCAATAGATTGTCTATCTATTGAGAAACTAGTTGGTGGGATTGTGAGTTTTCATCAATTGAGTACCAATGGGAATGGACATGGGCGTCGTCTACCATTGAAAGTGATTGAGCACGTACTAATCAAAATATGAGGATGTAAACTGATGGGTTGGTGGCATCTTCAACTCACAAAGGATCAATATATGCATTTTTGTGATACTCCCAAGTGCTTGGTCTAGTAATGAATATGCATGAAGGATTCACCTTTACCTACCAACGAGAAGATGGAGTTATCCCAAGATAAGGTTCATGTTGTCATATGTGATGAAGTGTTTACAATATCTTCTGATGGGATGACATACCGATGAAGAAGCTATGATGTTAACTGATAAATGGATAGATTTAATCCTTATTTTCTCTCTCTTTTAGGTCTATGTATACCCCTCGTTGTTTCCATCCTATCCACATTTGTGTGAGATGACCTTAGAGTGTTGAAGAAGTAGTGAACATCATTGTTTGACACCTACCTATAAGAACTCTACTTTCATTGATCTTCATCATAGTTGTTGTTTACTTTCATTTCAATATATTGTGAAGATCAATGCATTTCTTTGTGACCATCGAGTCAAGTTTCATCTAAGTAGATGTAACGTCCCTGACTGGGTTTAGGGCTAACCCTATTTGTTTAGCTTAAATAAGTTTCTTAGAACTTTAATATAATTCTCTAAAGTCTTTTGTTATCAGGTGACAAACTTATGTTTCAAGTTTGGTCCTATTTGAATGATGTTTGAGTAATGTTCTCTTATTTTGGACCAAAATGCAATTTACCTAAGATAAGGGGTTATATTGCAATATGTCACATCTTGAATGTGCCTTAAGTGTTTTAGCATCATAAGAGAGAGAATGATGCTAAGTGGTGGCTTGTGGAAAGCCTCAATTCTAAGTTTGAGCTTGTTTGAATAATGTTAGTGCCTTGTGTACCAATTTTGGTACAAATTATAATTTACCCAAAATATAGGGTTGATATGCAAATTATCACCTCTAGAGTGTCCCTACTCCCTCTATGTATCATTTAAAGGAGAGATAAAAAAAATTATACACCATGTTTAATTATCTTTTAATTATGGTACTCTTGGTGATGAAAAGACCAAGAGATGGTGTATAGTTGAGGTTGTTGCATTAGTTGTATCGGGTTGTAGAGCTCACATGAGAGTGCCTATCAGCCAAGGAGCCATAGGGGGAGTCTCATATTTGTTTGTGAACTCTTGGCCTTTTCCGTGATGTGCTAAGAACCTCAAGGAGGTCAAGTGTATTGGTTTACAACTTCCTTGGAAAAGTTGTATCGGGTTGTGAATAAAGTGGCGGTTGAGTTGATATACCTTATCCAAAGAGATAAGTGATGGCCGAGATATTATATCTAGATTATCCTCAAGTGTTTTGCATGTCATGATAAATAAGAGTATATGCATGTACACGTATCAACCATGCATGGACATGTGGCACCTAGTAGCTAAAAATGATGACACCTCATATACGCTCTTTTTCATGAACCTCAACTATATATACCACTCCTTTCACCTATTAGTGAATTTTTTCAAAATTTACCACCCTCTTGTTCTTATATATCATGAATAGTGTCTTGGTATCGTGCATAGGTGAAGGGGTATCATTCATAGAGCCTTGGTATCATCCATAGCAAGGTGATATCGACCAAGTGAAGGGATATCAGCCACAAATGAGGGATATTGACCAAGTGGTGAGGTGTCGTTAATAGTGTTGAGGAGCTCAAGTTTTAACCCTAAGACGAGTGGTGAAGATCATATTTAACCTTGGGAACATGAAGCATTGGAGCTTGGAGATTTGAAGTTGATCTTGAGGCTGGTTATATAACTTGAACCCAATTATGTTATAATTCACCTTCAATTTTGTTATACTTGTTGATTTACTTTCAATTTTGAATTCTCTTGAACAATTGATGATGCCTTGAGTTTTAAAAGTTGTTAGGACTGTTGTCCATGAATTATAATAGTAAGAAAAAAGGTCATGATCTTGATGATGGTGACATCATCATGGTCCAACTTGATATAGGGTTGAAGTACCTCAAACCCGATATGACAAACCCTAGATGATGGGTAACTCGATATAGTGATGAGTTTATACCCCATAGATGATATGAGTGACACATACATACACCTTCTACACGATATGGTGTCAATCATACACTTTGTGCATGATATGAGGTCAAGCATACACACCTGATGCACGACATGGTGTCAATTATACACCCTAACCAGATATGGTGTTGAAACCCTAGATGATGATATGAAACCCGACATACCTTGGAACTCCACAACTCTATTGTTTTTTATAATGGGTTTATTTTAAAGGGTTCAACCATTTGTCTAGCTTGTCACTCAATACATGATAGGATTGATCCCTTGAAGATATGAAAGGTATGAGCATAAGGGTCTAACCCGATATGGTGAGGTGAATATACTACTAGCATGATACCATGATGAAGCACATACCTTATGCACAATATGATGATGAAGTGAACACATTGTGCATGATATGGTATCAAGTATACACCTTATACATGATATGAGATCAAGAACTCACCTCATATACGATATGGAGCTAAGTACCTGATACGATGATTTTGAGTCGCATTTATGGACTTGTTTTACTTGTGTTTTATGCATTTATTGGTCATTTTAGTGGTTAATATTGCATAATTCATTCACTTTAGTCTATGATCCTTCTCAGTGTCAAATCTCCCTTATTTTATTGTGTTGAGCATAAATGATTACAATAATATGTATTATTTCGGCTTATGTGGTTTTGTGTTGCAATTTCAGGAAAAACACATATTTGCAGCTGTCGATACCATCGACGACTGTCGGTACTATCGACATAGCTACAGGTTGCCTGCCGCAAGGAGCAGCACAGAGTCGATACCATCGACAGGGAAGTCGATGGTAGCGACATTCCATCAGGTTGTTGGCGAGTAGATAGTTGATACTATCGACCCTAAAGTCAATGCTATCGACACCTGAAGATTCAGCGATGGAAAAGGGATAAAACTTGTAACAACCGTCTCGCAAAAACATGATTAACTAATGTGGAAGCGAATTATTTGCAGCGGGTTACTGAAAATCACTGAAAATTTAAAACTTTTTGTAAAGAGATCCATTCACATGAAAACTCTTTAACCATGAACCAAAGTATTCCAATTTCATCCTGGTTCACAAGTACACAACCTGTACCATTCCTTTTCAAGGATTACAACATTGACTGCCCTGTTAACAAATATACACAGGAAGTATAAAAACTTCGAGGCACTAAGCCAAAACTCAGATTGATACATTTAAAACTCCGAGGACCTGAGAGTACAGAGACGACACATAAGACTACTATCTATATGACTAGACAGACAATATTTCCACCTGAGATCTTATTGTTGTCCCTGTTGTTGCTGCTGCACTTTCCATGTTCTAGGGTTTCTGCTCTGCCTTCCATGCATACCTAAAAATGTTTCCCACGGGGGTGAGACAATTGAAAATTGCCCCAGCGAGAGATATAACTCTCCGCCTAAAACATTGTTATTGCAGTTTATCAAATTAAAACTGAGTAGGGGTTACTTTTACATTATCAGGCAGAATTATTCATCATAGAACAGAATAAGATAATCTCCATTCTCAAGGAGGTCATTGCATCTACCCATGGTAGATAAGTAATTCATCTGTTTACTTTGCAGAGAATTTAAAGAAACATAATTAACATTTATCTACTAAGGAATGCACAAAGAAATGCAACATCAGCCAATGAATCTCCGTATTCAATCCTTAAGCAAACATGCTATACGGCTGATTACATTTTACAATCACACTTAAGCCCTGCGGAGATGAGGTATACCGCTCATACTCCAACCGACCACTGTTAAGTCACCTCGGTATCATACTAGGTCATCGAAAGAGCCGGATTCTCATGACCTTCACCTTCCTCAGTTAGTAAGAGGATTGCTTGCAGGACATCTTGTGTCCCTGCTATTATAGCTTACCAGGGTAATCTGGTCCTTCGCTATTTTAGAGTTACAGTGGCGATCTGTACTCTCTTCGTCATCAGGAGATTTCATGTTTACCTTCCATTGATGCGATATTTGTGCTCTCTTCGTCATCAGGAGATTTCATGTTTACCTTCCACTGATGCGGATTAATAGTGAAGGGTTGATGGATTACACATCTACATCAATACCTACACTAGGATGTAAGGTTCTACACATCCATGTACCCCACATACTCAAAAGTATGTGCTCCAGGAGTTCCCTTAGGAAAACATGTTTCACCATCATTTGGTCTCTGACAATGATGGGTCTATGATCAGGGCTCTACATGAATAGATTTCACTTGATTTATTAAGTACATTCTCATATTCTTTTAGCATCAGCCAAGTTCTCAAACATAACTTATTACAACAATGCTATAAAGAGACATGTACTACTTTTATCAGATATTTATCAGTCTTTCAAAGACCCTGGGAACTCAGTCCCTCATTTCAATACTGGGAATTAGCATCCCTTCACTTTCTCATCACCATAATCATATGGTTCTGGGTATTCAAACCCTTAACTCATCATTGAGCATTATTATACCTTTTTCAGGTAACTACCACCTTCAGGTCATCTGACCAAGGCATTCATGATACTTGTTACACAAGCATCACATCTGGCTCACGAGGCCATGTAATATCTTGTCACCTCTCACTAGGTAACAACTTAATCATGTGACTCATAAAAGTCCATGCATATTGCCTCTTTTACTAAGCAACAACAACATTAAGGCACATAATGCCAATCAACATTTATAATATAAATGTCACAGCTCACGCTAGTTATATACATCATCTCATAATATCTGTATGGTTATTAGGCATGATAACAGTCATACAAGATATTCATCACATCATGTGATGTGATAGTAACACCATTATTCCTCTACTAGGAATTAGGGTTTACTATCAAATAGGGCTTTTCATTCCCTTTACCCAAATTAGGGTTAGGGTTCCCCATTTCTCATTAATAAAGAGTTGATGATCTCATTATCTGTCCAACCCTTAATACATTATTCCATACCTCTAGGGCATTCAAGGATATCATATTTGATTATTCTAGAACACTACTTTCATCATATAGCATTAATGATCATCAATTCAAGGTATGAGTTCATTTCTCATCCTTATCATGGTATGATTATATCATACACATCATTTGGGCTTAACCCCATTCTCAAGGTACATTAATTAACACTCATCAAGGTGTAACAACTCATTACATTTCATTGTAATAGTTGCATAACACACTTCATATGTTTCTTACCCAATTATATTGGATTTGAAGTACATCAAGGCATATAAACCCTGAAATGTTGAATGTGATAACTATCATATCTGTATGTATCACTTTCTCATCGTTTCAAACTCTGTTGAGTTATCCATCTTATCTTGTATTAAGGTATTTCCCTCTTAATACATTCCATCACTAATCTCTTACCTTTAGCATATAATGCGAAGGCCACACATTAGAATTGTATAACTATCTCACAATGATATGGACTTATCTTAGTTTAAGGCATGACTTTATTATAAAGTTGCTTATAAACAATCACAATGATACACCCTCAGCTAGGGTTTATCATCACATATCTTATGTATCCTTCATCCAATTATATTGGACTTATAATCATATCAAGGTATACAATCATATCAGGTCACTTTCAAATCACATCTAAATCAAGCATAGAGCACCACGGCCGTGCAACCAAGAACGGCCGTGTAAAGGGAAGCCACCACGGCCGTGCTACCTTGCACGGTCATGCAAAGTGAAGCTACCACGGTCGTGCTATAGAAGTTCCCCTCATGAATCATATTCAAGTATGAATTCTATTCTTTCATTAGGGATTAGGGTTTCACATACCATCTCCCTTCTTTAGAATAGGGATTACATATAGCATCACCCTTCATTAGGGTTTCATATCATGTTTCCCATATTCAAGGTTTGCTAATCATTCCCAATTAGGGTTTCTCATGAAATCACCCTCAATTAGGGTTTCACATGGATACACCCTCAACTAGGGTTTCACATGGATACACCCTCAGTTAGGGTTTCACATGGATACACCCTCAACTAGGGTTTCACATGGATACACCCTCAACTAGGGTTTCACATGGATACACCCTCAGTTAGGGTTTCACATGGATACACCCTAAACTAGGGTTTCACATGGATACACCCTCAACTAGGGTTTCATAATGATACACCCTCAACTAGGGTTTGAGTTCAATAACCCTGTCAATTAGGGTTTATGTTCATGTTTAGGGTTTCATGATCTCTTTACTTAAGGATCATAACTCTTAACCAACACATGAATCATATTCATGTATGAATTCATTCTATCAACTTATCAACTTGAATAGGTCATATCACCCTTTAGTTGAGTACATACAACTATGATTAACATAGTGTATCAAGTCATTGACCCTATAAGTAATTAGGAATTCATCCCTTAATTGGCACTAATCCCTTAAGTACTATTCGGGTTTCAACCTTTGTACCTTCTTTGATCATCATTACTAATCAACATTGGATCAATGGATCATTCATCATCTTGATTCTCAAGAGATTCAATCACATTGGACCTCCATTACATATGGTATCCAATTGAATTAGGGTTTTCAATGTTGATTCCTTCAATCATTGAATTCATGGAACCAGTCATCAATTGGACCTACCCTCATACTTCAATTGAGTTTAATAGGTCAACCTTCAACTGATTTGACTCTCAATTGACCCTCAATTGATCATCAATTAGGGTTTGATTCAATTGAATTAGGGTTTGGAATTGATGATTCAACAACACTAATCAATGTAAGACTAGTTGCTTTGAAACCATTGAACCATCATCCAAATTGGGTATGACCTGACCCCAAACGGTCTTGAGGTCGTTTGTATGACCTCCAAACGGTCTTGAGACCGTTTTCCCATCATATAACTCAAATCTAAGCAATCCAATTAGGGTTTGGTTCATTGGATTGATCACCAAATCAGCACTACATTGTTTAACAGCTTGGTATCTTTAGACCTTCAAACACCTAACCATACTCAACCCTAGACCTCCAAACGGTCTTGGGTGACCACCAAACGGTCTTGAGACCGTTTGGATGAGCTCCAAACAGTCTTGAGACCGTTTTCCCATCCAACCTTTGGACTCTAGTGAAAATTCATCATGGATTGGTCTATCGAGTTGATCAACAAATCAGCACTACATTGCAATATGATTAGTACCTTTGGACCTTCAATTGGTCAACTGTATTTGACCCCAGACCTCCAAACGGTCTTGGGGTGATCCCCAAACGGTCTTGAGACCGTTTGGGTGATCCCCAAATGGTCTTGAAACCGTTTGGGCTAATCAACCCAAAATCTCAACTTAACTCATTGGAATTTCAGCACTGTTTTCAATTAGGGTTTACCTAATTGATTAGCCTTCAACTCATGATTCTTTTGGAGTTAACCCATCAATTTTGGAGGGTCATTAACCAACATCATTAGGAACAGTAATATCAAACGGGCAACGCTTGGTCAACTCCACCAAACGGTCTTGAAACCGTTTGCCCAAAAAGGTCAAGTTAATCAGGTTGAAAAATCAGCACTTAATCCAATTAGGTTTCCCTAATTGATTAGGCTTCAACTCACGCTTCCTTTGTAGTTAACCCCTAAAATTTGGAGGGTTATTAGCCAACATCATTAGGAACAGGAATCGCAAACGTTCAATGCTTGGTCAACCATATCAAACGGTTTAGAAACCGTTTGCCCAAACAGGTCCAGTTAATCAGGTTGAAAATCAGCATTAATTCAATTTGATTTGCCTAATTGATTGGCCTTCAACTCACGATTCCTTTGGAGTTAACCCCTCAAATTTGGAGGGTCATTAGTCTACTTAATTAGGAAAAAAATTCCCAAACGGTCAACACTTGGTCAACCATATCAAACGGTCTTGAGACCGTTTGCTTCCAAACGGTTTCAAACCGTTTGCCCTTAAACGGTTTGCTGAAACCGCATAGCCAATCAAATTAAAACGATTTGGAGTAGCTATCAAAACGTTTTTGCTTGGTAATTTTCTTTGGATAAGAATCTAGGATGATGTCATCATCCCCTTTCTTCGAACAACCAAGAACAGAAACCGTTCTTGATGGAAATTGCAGCAAAGAAACAAGAGTGTATCAAATTGAAGAAATCAATCAACAAAGCATAGAGAATTGATGCAATAGCAATGTTTAAGGGTTTGAGTTATAAAACCCGCCTCCAATTGAGCTCCAAAGCTCCAAGATCACGCCATTAATGGTGGATGAAGCTCTAGCAACTCCCCCTAGGCTCGTCCTCAAGCTTTTGATTGCAAAAGTTGGCTAGGGTTGAAGAGGAGATCGAAATAAGAAGGAATCCATAATTTATTTTCGATTTCCACCATGAAATCAAGGAGAACGAAGGTCAAGGGCTTACCCACAGGTTGGGGACGTGCTCCCTGCTCCTCCCTAGCTCATTGGTCGGTTTTTCAAGCAAGGGGAAGAAGAAAATCCGAAAAAGGCCTTGGTTTGGGCTTGGAAATGACACTTTTATAAAGAAATTGATGAGAGAGAATATGCCTTATAAAAATCCAATTAATCCAAAAATTATGGCCGCCTCTTCCCCCTCAACTCCATGGATACGAGGCATATCCCTTTGCCTTTAATTATCCTTCATTATCCTCAATTTAAAGAAAAGCAAATTAAGCACCTTAATGCTTATAATATAATATCTCACATGTGAGTGGATATTACTTTTCTTTATAATAAGGTGAGTGGAATTTCACCTACTTAAGATATTTTTGTTCCTTATCTTGTTAAAGGAACGTCCATCCTTATTAAAAATCAACCCAAAACATTTTGGTTGAAATCCCTTCAATTATTTTTATTCATTTTTACCCTAAATCGAATTAGGGTTTCAATTAGGCATTATTCTTGATTATTTTAATGTCAAGATTCTCTCTCCTACAACTTAATTCAAATGAGGAGTCCCTCTCATTTTCTTTGATCTAACTGATGCTAAGAAACATTAAGGACCTTATTGAAGTGGTAATTTGCATATTGAACCCTAGATTTTGGGTAAATTGCACTTTTCTCCAAAACTAGGTTTTAATGCACAACATTGCTTTACAAGCTTAATCTTGGTGCCCAAGCTTGTGGAAACCATACCACTACATCACATTCATTATTATGATGTCTTAACATCAGAGGAACATCTTATCATGCAACATTTGCAAGTTAATCCCTCGACTTGGGTAATTTGCACTTTAGTCCAAAATAAGCAAACATTGCTTCAACATTGTTCAAACAGGACCAAAATTGAAACATAAGTTCCTCATGAGCCCTAATCACTTTTCATAAGATAAGATTAAGCATATAATCTTAATCAAGACACCTAGGGTTAAAGCATAACCCAGGTCAGGTATGTTACAAAACTGATGCCTAAGGGTGTCGATACCATTACCCTCGTCGATGGTATCGAGTCAACATCAGGCGCAACAAAGAAAAGAAAAGAAAACTTGCCGATATCGCACAGGGTCGATACCATCGACTCACATCAATGGTATCGACACTGTCAGATGCAAGTTTGTTTCAGATCGATCTAAATCCAACGACTGTGATATTTTTGCAACCTAACTCGGTGATTATTCCTAATGACGGCGGCCAAGAACCAGGAATCACATCATTAGCCGTTGCACATGTCCCGAGAAGGTGTGGAGAGAAGAACGAAGCCCAAAAGCACGCCCCGATCGTTTCGAAAGCCGAGGAAGTCATTTTTCACTGCTGAAAGGTTGTAGATCGTGCATTCTACGCCGAGGAACACTCAGATCTTCTCTGTTCAGGGGTTTCATTACTTATTCACATTTTTCTCCATGTTTCCCCTTTTCTCAAGCATGTTTTGCTCTAAGATGAACATGCAAGGCTAATCCCCTTTATCTTTAGGATCGGGAGTAGCCCGGGGAAGCATTATATGACATTTTTATCATAGTAATTCATATTTTATCTCTTAAATATGTGGTATAATTTCGTTTTCTCAATTATATTGTTATGGTTGATAACCATAATGATAATACAATGTCTTTAATTACTTTGAAAGAAGAATTAATGGTTAAAAAGAGACGAAATTCACATTAATTAACAAATCCATTGAACAAGGTGATGTAAGATTAATGGTGGACACGCAGAGGTCGATTGTAATGCACCTAGTTTAGGGTATAGGTTACTACGACGGTGGAACCGACCTAGATATAGGTAGTGAGTTGTACCACGACAGTGGGCAATTTTGATTACAGGCCACTACCCGGATTGAGAGATAAACCTGAATTATTATATGGAAATTCATACAATGAAAACCCGCATTGAAACCGCAATCCTAAAGATCCCCATTTGAATTGATTCAACATAACATTTAATCGATTTCTTTTTTTTTTCTTTTATCTTTAATCAACTCTTAAAACCTTTTTAACCGGTCTAGTTGATTGTAAGCAGTTAGTAGTAGTCTACTGATGGTTCAGTGTCCCTGAGTTCGACTCGGTCCTCACAAGGGCCTATACTACATTGACGTGTGCACTTGCGTTCGACGCACGGTAAAATCGTGTCAAGTTTTTGGTGCCATTGTCGGGGACACGAAAATTGTCAGCACTACGAGTGTTGTAAGCGGCCATTCTAGGCCACTTTTTAATATTCATTATTCTGAAATCATTTTTAATATTTATAGTTTATCTTTCACATTTTGTAATCCTCTAGCACGGTACTGAACTGAAATTATCATTTTGCAGGTACTGTGCATGGTGCATACGCGTAGCACCGACTACACGCAACATGCACCAGAGGTTCCACTGTCGAGACCTGACGACAAGGAGGATTACAATCAAGACCAACTGGAAGATATAGATTCCGACTTAGAACAAGAAGCCATGGAAGAAGAGCAGACGATATGGGAGAAGATCAAAGCTTCTTCCTCATCCGCTTCAAAGGGGCCAATCAAGAAGCAGGCAATCAACATTCTGACCTATAAGATTGATCCTGCATTAATCAACTTGGTCAAGTCAAATGCATTTCATGGGCTAAAAAAAGAAGACCCCGTAACTCACATTAGTCAATTCATGGAGAACTGTGATATGATCAAGATAGACAGGTTCCCGTAGGAGACACTGTACCTGAAGTTGTTTCCGAGCTCTCTGGTGGGAAATGTACGAGAATGGTTGCATAATCTTGACGATGAGTATGTGGAATCATGGAACCACATGGTGAAAGTATTCTTTGAAAGGTTCTTTCTGCCTGAGAAGACAAATGATATGATCAGGAAAATCCATAATTTCAGCCAGAAGGCAGGAGAGACTTACTCTGAGACCTGGGAATGGTTTTAGATCATGCTCAGGAGGTGCCCGCATCATGGGCTTGACAAGGAGACGTAGGTCAAAATCTTCTATTTTTCTCTTTCCGAGCATGATAGAAGTAACCTAGATTCCACAGGTTCAGGGTTCTTCTTAAACAACACAGACACAAGGTGTTGGAAAATTCTGAAAAACATGGCCAAGAAGCAATCTTGGGGTGACAGAGATGTCATAGAACATGTTCGGGCTACAGGGGAGTCAAAGGCCATCAAAGACCTAAATGAGAAGATGGACCTTCTCGCCAAGAAACTACTTGCAAAAGAAGATACTGAATCCGAGGACGAAACTCAAGTCAAATTCATGCGCTAGCAGCAGGGGTACAGAAATAATGATTATTCATGGAGGAAAGACAAAAAAAATTCCTGGAAGGACCCAAATAATTTCTTGCAGGACCCCGACGCAAAACCCTAACTGGTGACGGAGGATAAGAGCACAAAATTGCTCAACTAAGTGATCAAGCAAAATTAAGAACTAATGAGCATGTTTGGTCAACAGATCAAGCAACAAGGGGAATTCATGAACCAATTTGAGCAAACCTTACAAAGTCACGGGGCTCAGATGAGGACTATAGAAACATCATTGGCGCAGATGGCAGCTGAGATAGCAAATCTGAAGAAGCCAGCGCAGTAGGGCTTTCCGGGTAATACAAACGTTCTAGGAGGAAACCAAAAGGCAAAGGCAATCTTGCTAAGGAGCGGTAAGAAGATTTTAAACCCCAAGGCCGATGAACCAAGTAAACCCTAGTCAGAAACCGAAGGTGAGGCCACAGAGGAAGTGCCAATTCCAGTCATAGAGTTGGTTGAGAACATAGCATAGAATGTCACAGCAGAACCCGTTCATGTTGAGGAGGAGACTCAGAAGAGGACGCCATACGTGCCGCCACACCAAAGGGAACATAATGTCCCGGTCCCATATCCAAATAGCGTGAAAGCAAAGAAAGTAGACGCACAGTTCAAGAAGTTTATGGACAGCTTTAGAAAGCTTTCTGTCAACATTCCACTTTTGGAAGCAATCGAGCAGATACCCTCCTACGGGAAATTTTTGAAAGACATCATCACAAAGAAAAGAAAAATCCCTGATACTGAGGTTGTGCTTCTCAAGGAATAGGTGAGTGCGTTCATCATGGGCACATTGCCACCTAAGAGCCAGGATCCGGGCTGCTTCAACATTTCATGCTACATTGGTAAAGTGAAATTTGGTGAAGCACTATCTGATTCTGGGGCAATGATGCGATGATTTTGAGTCGCATTTATAGACCTGTTTGATATGTGTTTTATGCTTTTATTAGTCATTTTTATGGTTAATATTGCATAATTCATCCATTTTGGTCTTTGCCATTATTTTATGTCAAATCCCCTTTATTTCATCATTTTTTGAGCATTAATTGTCAAATTATTATTATTTGTGTGAATTGATGTGATTTTGTCTTTGAATTTCAGGACAAATGAGTATTTTCTTCCGTCGATACCATCGACGGAAGTCGATACCATCGACATGGTCACAGGTTACCAGCCGGAAGGAGCAGCAAAAAGACGATACTATCGACTTTGATGTCGATGGTATCGAGATACCATCAGCTGTTGGCGAGAAATCGGTCGATAGTATCGACACCAAGTCGATACCATCGACACTCGGAGGCTACAGCGACGCAAAACGACAAAACCGACGCCTACAGAAGCATCGATACCATCGACGCGAGTCGATGGTATCAGGATAATGTCGGGCGCAACAAAGGAAGGGTTCGCTACTGCAACGGGTCGATATCATCGACTCGCGTCGATGGTATCGACGCCGTAGGATATGAGTTTTCTTTCTAATGATCTCAATCGGACGGCTACGGTTAATTAGTGACCTAATGACCGAGATATACCTAATGACGGCCTCCCAGACGAGAGAGGATCTCATGAGCCATTGCACGAGTACCGAGGAGCAGTAGAGAGGAGAACGGAGGCCAGAAGCTCATACCAGTCGATCCGGACGCCGCTGAAGACGGATTCCACCACCGAAAGGCGGGAGAGCACGTGTAACACCCCAATTTTCATATCACATGAGCGGAAGCATTTTTTTTTCTGGGGTATCACAAACATGACTATCATTGCAATGAAAGTAAATGAAACACTTTACATGTAAGAAAAATTGATTCATACATAGTTTTGACAAAGGAAACAAGTCATCTAATATATTGTGATAACAAGACCATGCATAAACGAAGATGTATAAACTCTGGATCATCTCAGTAGATGGCACCCCACTAGGCGAGCTTGGAAACTTGCTACACCTTTTTTGTTTTATTCTTTAAATCTTCAGCTACTCCAAACCCTGTGGACATCGCGTCCCCAGCCATGCATTGGGAAAAAATAGTCGTTAGAGTAACTTTCATGAGTAAAATCTGATAATCTGAAATTGTCATTATAAACGACAAATTACTATCAAGCTCTGAGTAAAATCTGAAACATAAAATCTCTTATTTCTTAATCTGAAATTTATATCTTACTATATTATCTTTCTCTAGAGACATGTACCCTGGTACATGGATTTCATGACCTACGCCAAAGTGCCTAGGTCTTACTTATCTTATCTAATACCCTCTCATCATTACTCATATGGTATCTTTTACTTATGATTTTTATCTGACTGTGGCCACCATTATACAATAAGTCCTCTGTTGACACCGAAGTGTCCTCTATGGTGCAACGCACCCTCTGTTGGCACAACGTGCCCTATGTTGACACCGAAGTGTCCTCTATGGTGCAACACACCCTCTGTTGGCACAACGTGCCCTCTGTTGGCATAAATGCCCTCTGTGACACCCGCAGTGTCTGGCGCAGCGCGCCCTCTGAATCGTCCCAGGACTCTCTGGTGAGGACTTATTATATAATGCATTATGTGAATGTTTCAAATTAATTATCTTAAGTATATCTTTATCTGAAACTGAGTACTAAACATGTAATGAATTCTGAATCTAAAATCTGAATCTGAATCTATATCTGAATGAAAACATGTACCTCATTACTACATAATTGAGAATGGGACTATAACCCTTATCATGTATCTTTATTCAACTCACATAATGAGTTGTCTAAGTGTGAATCTAAATCTGATATTCTTATTAGCTGCATAAACTCTATTCTAAAACTCTGACTTGATATAATTACTTCATATATACCAACTATGTGATAACTGGTCGAGAGGCTTAGTAGAAAGGGTCTGGACTAAATATATAAATATAAACTATACAAAAGTGACTAAAGTAAAGTATGTGAGGGTAACTTAAGTATAAATTATCTAAAATAAGATTCCTGGCAAGGTAACTCAAACTCTTGAAAGTCTCATGAAATCAAATATTAACATGAATCTCAATGCATTCATGTGAACTTATTTGTTAAATCTTAAAATAAGAATCTTATAAAATCTTATATTGCAAACTTAAATAATCTTATCACATACTTGATTCTTATATCTTTAATCATTCTAAGAAATCTCGTCAATACTTAGTTCTTAGACCTTAATCTATCTAAGAAATCCTAATATTACATTTCTACTTGACATCTTAATACATTCTTATCCCACATTATCATGTATGACTATTTGGTCGCATATCTTATCTTGTAGTCTTATTCATTAATACAAATTATTACTAACAATTCTTATGGAAACATGATCATTTGATTTTCTCATGAACCTGGTTCATGAGTCTCTATCACTCTTATAAATTTTAATAACATATCTCTTCTCGAGATATCAGGCACATGTAAGGGCATAACAATGTTTGTCTGAAAATCTCATTTGCATATCTTAATATTAGAACACTAGATTACATAAAGTGTAGATTATGAAAATAGGATGAGTTTGATAAATATAAATACTCATGGGCATGAACCACTTACTTTGAGTTGTGCAAATCAATCAAGATGTATGTAGATAAGTCAGTCACTTATAAGGCAAAGGCATGATAGGACCAGCGAGCTGCCCCTTGATTCTCCATTTTGGCCACAACCATCGTCGGGATAAAGAGAGTGGTCTAGTGGATCTTCCCACATGCCCTCCAAAATGTTGCTTGTTTTGATTATGCGGACACATGAGATACTAATGACGTGCAGCGGATACTTCCTTCGGCTCGGCCTACAACCGGTAGTACCCCCATACGGAAGCCATGGAGGCCAACACCATGAGGATAATTCCATAGACACTGCAACTAACTAACATCACGACTGTAGTACCTTTCTCCGATGGCTCTAAGCTAGAGCCTTAGAAGCCAATGATGAAGTGGCAGGGAGAAGCCACGTATAGGCCCACCCTCATAAGAACCCCCTTCAAGCTCCCTATCTTGGTTGGATGTAACTGCTGATGTGATGGATCATCATTGGGATGAGGAGTTCCATTGTGCTCTGGTCAGCGTCAAAGAGATAAAGATCTTCAAAAATATAAACATTGTGGGTACAAGTACTAATCAGAAGTGTGGAGCCGGGAAGATAGCGTTGGGTAGTGCCTTCCATGCAAGCCGAAAGAGCAACTCATAAAGACGAGAGATTAGGCGAATGGGAGGACAAGCATGCTAAGTTTGTACACCTGGTTGAGGGCTGGCGGCGTGATACTCAAATTTTATTCTATTTATACCCAAGCCGTGAGATGAAATAGGGTTGCAACTTATTGATTATATCTATGGAAATGGGAAACTTGACGTGTAGGCTCCCTAGATAAACAAACAAAAAAAACTAAAGCAGTCCGTCCTCGCATGGTCAATCAACTAATTAAGATTATCTTATTCAACCTTGATAGCCTCCGTCGTTCTTTCCGTTTATTATATGAATCGTCATCACCATTATATTGACTTCGATCGTGATATGACAATTAATAAATACAAGAGATCTTTGTGCGGTCAACTTATCCAATTAAATGTTCCTCTTTCATCTACGGTTGCGTGCCTCTTTACTACTTTTACATTTGGTTCGTTTGAACTGCATCGTCATTTCAACCTATATTCCAGATGAATGTTTGGTCTAACAATAGTAATTAAATAGAAACCTAAAGATAATTACCTATCCAACGTATCTATGAAATTCCATACTGTCTTAGCCAAACATGTAAAATTACCTAGAATTTGGTCTGTAATAATTATGTCAAATGATCTAACTCCTCCAGAAAATGAGGGCCAAGATACTATATTTACGTAATCTCAACAACAGATACAACGTATACAAAAATCTAGTCTTAATTCTAATTGTTCTAGTTCGAAGGCAAGATCCAACTAAAAGAAATTATGTAGTATTTTTTTTAATCTTATAAGGACATTAATGGAGTTTGTTCTTTGGAAGGAGACAATACTACCCTCATCCTTTTACTCGATTGCTAGTTACAATGGAGCATCCTCCGCCTAACACACGAATTGACCACATCCATTTCGATTTGGTACAATTTATATTAAAGAACAACTCTCCATAACGTCAATTATAAATAATAGTATCATTATCTCCTTGAAATAGTATGTGGATCTAATAGACAATTGTTTCGTCATAAGTATTATTTCCATATATCCAAGTCAACTAGGAATCGTCAAACCATTAATGCATATTTCCTTAGTTTAATTGAGTTGTCAAAGAATTCTAGAGTTCTAGAAATTTCCTCATACACTAGGATAACATAAATATGATATAGAATTTGAAATTATTTGTCATTATCGTTTCCAAATTATCTAATTGAAACAGATGTTTATCCTTGAACACCAAATGACATGTTCCTCAACAATACCACAACATTGTAAACTTTTGATTCTTTGCCAATTTTGAGCCAGTATCAGGCCATAGTCTAGAAGACATTGTAAATTATTAAAACTATTTTAAAGGTGATTAAGCCTGAAAATTGGTCAAGTTGCATAAAAGTACATACTTATCATGTATTTTCCCTCTTAAATGAAACATAACTAAAAAGAGTGGAACCTTATTATTACCACAAATCAATCAATGTTTATTTCAATAATATCTATATCACATACTTGCTAAGTTTTAAAAATTAGGGTGTGACAATACTACCCACCTTTTTGGGAATTTCGTCCTCGAAATTCGATTGAGCTATAGGAAGCTACCCACCATAGGGGTGCATCACATACATTACTAACTCTTGGCAATTAACATATTAAGATACATATGCTCAAAATTTGGTATGAAAAGAGGCATGTATTGTATTTTCATAAAATAGTATGCGAGCATTATCTATTACCCTGGTCTATTTCTCAACTCATACTTAGGTTTCAAAAACTTAATTTAGATCTATATTTAGGGCATCTACCTCAACCTTGTCATGAACTCCTAACATTAGTTGCACATGACTGTCTAACCTTGGGTTCTTCAGGTAACTCTTACATTCGTAGATATGTAGTGATCAAGCACATACCCAGAGATGTGAGATCCTGACATACCATCCCTCACTAACTCACTAACACATGTGTCCCATACCATATGGGCCAATATAAAAGTCTAGCTCTTATGAAATTCCTTTTCAATTCTCAATTGGCTGGCCATAACCCTTGAGAATGGAGAAGAAACATCATTAGCTAGGTTTAGGTTGCTAATTTAGATCTAAACAAGGATGACTTCTACCTCAAAGATACCTATCCATTCTAGGGTTAAGACCCATAATCACTCTAGGTTATGCCATTCCTCTTATTGAATCTAACCCTAAACCCTAATCTTACCTCTTCACTCTAGGGTGACTATGAGAATCATGTTTGCCTAGTGGCCATTTACCAAATTACTCTGATACCATATTGTAACACCCTGATTTTCATATCACATGAACGGAAGCATTTTTTTTTTCTGGGGTATCACAAACATGACTATCATTGCAATGAAAGTAAATGAAACACTTTGCATGTAAGAAAAACTGATTCATACATAGTTTTGACAAAGGAAACAAGTTTGCCTAGTGGCCATTTACCAAATTACTCTGATACCATATTGTAACACCCTGATTTTCATATCACATGAACGGAAGCATTTTTTTTTTCTGGGGTATCACAAACATGACTATCATTGCAATGAAAGTAAATGAAACACTTTGCATGTAAGAAAAACTGATTCATACATAGTTTTGACAAAGGAAACAAGTCATCTAGTATACTGTGATAATAAGACCATGCATAAAAGAAGATGTATAAACTCTGGATCGTCTCAGTAGATGGCACCCCACTAGGCGAGCTTGGAAACTTGCTACACCTTTTTTGTTTTGTTATTTAAATCTTCAGCTACTCCAAACCCTGTGGACATCGCGTCCCCAGCCATGCATTGGGAAAAAATAGTCATTAGAGTAAGTGGCATGAGTATTCTAAAAAAAGTACATGACTAATAATCTGAAATTGACATTATAAACGACAAATTACTATCAAGCTCTGAGTAAAATCTAAAACATAAAATCTCTTATTTCTTAATCTGAAATTTATATCTTACTATCTTATCTTTCTCTAGAGACATGTACCCTGGTACATGGATTTCATGACCTATGCCAAAGTGCCTAGGTCTTACTTATCTTATCTAATACCCTCGCATCATTACTCATATGGTATCTTTTACTTATGATTTTTATCTGAATGTGGCTACCATTATACAATAAGTCTTCCTCTGTTGACACCGAAGTGTCCTCTATGGTGCAACGCACCCTCTGTTGGCACAACGTGCCCTCTGTTGACACCGAAGTGTCCTCTATGGTGCAACACACCCTCTGTTGGCACAACATACCCTCTGTTGGCATAAATGCCCTCTGTGACACCCACAGTGTCTGGCGCAGCGCGCCCTCTGAATCATCCCAGGACTTTCTGGTGAGGACTTATTATATAATGCATTATGTGAATGTTTCAAATTAATTGTCTTAAGTATATCTTTATCTGAAACTAAGTAATAAACATGTAATGAATTCTGAATCTAAAATCTGAATCTGAATCTATATCTGAATGAAAACATGTACCTCATTACTACATAATTGAGAATGGGTTTATAACCCTTATCATGTATCTTTATTCAACTCACATAATGAGTTGTCTAAGTGTGAATCTAAATCTGATATTCTTATTAGCTGCATAAACTCTATTCTGAAACTCTGACTTGATATAATTACTTCATATATACCAACTATGTGATAACTGGTTGAGAGGCTTAGTAGAAAGAGTCTGGACTAAATATATAAATATAAACTATACAAAAGTGACTAAAGTAAAGTATGTGAGGGTAACTTAAGTATAAAATATCTAAAATATGATTCCTGGAAAGGTAACTCAAACTCTTGAAAGTCTCATGAAATCAAATATTAACATGAATCTCAATGCATTCATGTGAAATTAATTGTTAAATCTTAAAATAAGAATCTTATAAAATCTTATATTACAAACTTAAATAATCTTATCACACACTTGATTCTTATATCTTTAATCATTCTAAGAAATCTCGTCAACACTTAGTTCTTAGACCTTAATCTATCTAAGAAATCCTAATATTACATTTCTACTTCACATCTTAATACATTCTTATCCCACATTATCATGTATGACTATTTGGTCGCATATCTTATCTTGTAGTCTTATTCATTAATACAAATTATTACTAACAATTCTTATGGAAACATGATCATTTGATTTTCTCATGAACCTGGTTCATGAGTCTCTATCACTCTTATAAATTTTAATAACATATCTCTTCTCGAGATATCAGGCACATGTAAGGGCATAACAATGTTTGTCTAAAAATCTCATTTGCATATCTTAATATTAGAACACTAGATCACATAAAGTGTAGATTATGAAAATAGGATGAGTTTGATAAATATAAATACTCATGGGCATGAACCACTTACTTTGAGTTGTGCAAATCAATCATGATGTATGTAGATAAGTCAGTCACTTATAAGGCAAAGGCATGATAGGACCAGCGAGCTGCCCCTTGATTCTCCATTTTGGCCACAACCATCGTCGGGATAAAGAGAGTGGTCTAGTGGATCTTCCCACATGCCCTCCAATATGTTGCTTGTTTTGATTATGCGGACACATGAGATACCAAAGACGTGCAGCGGATACTTCCTTCGGCTCGGTCTACAACCGGTAGTACCCCCATACGGAAGCCATGGAGGCCAACACCATGAGGATAATTCCATAGACACTGCAACTAACTAACATCACGACTGTAGTACCTTTCTCCGATGGCTCTAATCTAGAGCCTTAGAAGCCACTGATGAAGTGGCAGGGAGAAGCCACGTATAGGCCCACCCTCTTAAGAACCCCCTTCAAGCTCCCTATCTTGGTTGGATGTAACTGCCGATGTGATGGATCATCGCTGGGACGAGGAGTTCCATTGTGCTTTGGTCAGCGTCAAAGAGATAAAGATCTTAAAAAATATAAACATTGTGGGTACAAGTACTAATCAGAAGTGTGGATCCGGGAAGATAGCGTTGGGTAGTGCCTTCCATGCAAGTCGAAAGAGCAACTCATAAAGACGAGAGATTAGGCGAATGGGAGGACAAGCATGCTAAGTTTGTACACCTGGTTGAGGGCTGGCGGCGTGATACTCAAATTTTATTCTATTTATACCCAAGCCGTGAGATGAAATAGGGTTGCAACTTATTGATGATATCTATGGAAATGGGAAACTTGACGTGTAGGCTCCCTAGATAAACAAACAAAAAAAACTAAAGCAGTCTGTCCTTGCATGGTCAATCAACTAATTAAGATTATCTTATTCAACCTTGATAGCCTCCGTCGTTCTTTCTGTTTATTATATGAAACGTCATCACCATTATATTGACTTCGATCGTGATATGACAGTTAATAAATACAAGAGATCTTTGTGCGGTCAACTTATCCAATTAAATGTTCCTCTTTCATCTACAGTTGCGTGCCTCTTTACTACTTTTACATTTGGTTCGTTTGAACTGCATCGTCATTTCAACCTATATTCCAAATGAATGTTTGGTCTAACAATAGTAATTAAATAGAAACCTAAAGATAATTACCTATTCAACGTATCTATGAAATTCCATACTGTCTTAGCCAAACATGTAAAATTACCTAGAATTTGGTCTATAATAATAATGTCAAATGACCTAACTCCTCCAGAAAATGAGGGCTAAGATACTATATTTAAGTAATCTCAACAACAAATACAACGTATACAAAAATCTAGTCTTAATTCTAATTGTTCTAGTTCGAAGGCAAGATCCAACTAAAAGAAATTATGTAGTATTTTTTTTTAATCTTATAAGGACATTAATGGAGTTTGTTCTTTGGAAGGAGACAATAATACCCTCATCCTTTTACTCGATTGCTAGTTACAATGGAGCATCCTCCGCCTAACACACAAATTGACCACATCCATTTCGATTTGGTACAATTTATATTAAAGATCAACTCTCCATAACATCAATTATAAATAATAGTATCATTATCTCCTTAAAATAGTATGTGGATCTAATAGACGATTGTTTCGTCATAAGTATTATTTCCATATATCCAAGTCAACTAGGAATCGTCAAACCATTAATGCATATTCCCTTAGTTTAATTGAGTTGTCAAAGAATTCTAGAGTTCTAGAAATTTCCTCATACACTAGGATAACATAAATATGATATAGAATTTGAAATTATTTGTCATTATCGTTTCCAAATTATCTAATTGAAACTGATGTTTATCCTTGAACACCATATGACATGTTCCTCAACAATACCACAACATTGTAAACTTTTGATTCTTTGCCAATTTTGAGCCAGTATCACGCCATAGTCTAGAAGACATTGTAAATTATTAAAACTATTTTAAAGGTGATTAAGCCTGAAAATTAGTCAAGTTGCATAAAAGTACGTACTTATCATGTATTTTCCCTCTTAAATGAAACATAACTAAAAAGAGTGGAACCTTATTATTACCACAAATCAATCAATGTTTATTTCAATAATATCTATATCACATACTTGCTAGGTTTTAAAAATTAGGGTGTGACAGCACGTGTTCCACGCAAAGGATCAACCGGTTCTTCTCCGTTCAGGGGTTTTTCCGTTCATTTCACAATTTTCACATGACTTCCCCTATCTCTACCTTGCACTTGTGTGAGATGACCATGCAGGGCTAATCCCCTTCATCTTTAGGACCGGGAGTAGCCCGGGGATTCATTGTATGACAGTTTTATAATAGTAATTCATATTTTCTCTCTTAAATCCGTGGTATAGTTTCGTTTTCTCCATATATTGTTATGCTTGATCACCATAATAATAACCTAATGCCCTTAATCACTTTGAAAGAAGGATTAACGGTTGAAAAGAGATGAAATCTACATTAATCGACAAATCCCTTGACCAAGGTGGTGTAAAATTAATGGTGGATACTGAGAGATCATTCATAATGCATCTAGTTTAGGGTATAGGTTACTACGACAGTGGAACCAACCTAAACCTAGATAGTGAATTGTACCACGACAGTGGGCAATTCTGTTTTCAGGCCATTACCCAGATAGAGAGAGAAGATTGAGGCATTATATAAAACCTAATACAATGAAAACCCGCGGTGAAACCGCAATCCTAAAGATATCCTTTTGAATTGATTAAATTAACCTTTAATCGATTGTTTGCTTGGTTTTATTTTTGTTTTCTTTTAATTTTATTCAACAACCCCAATTTGTTATTCGTCTTAGCTGATCGCAAATAGTTAGGAGTCTCCAACATTTCCGAGTATCCCTGTGTTCGACTCGGGCCTCACAAGGCCTGTACTACTCGACGCGTACACTTGCATTTTTAGCGCGTAGTAAAATACACGTCAGGCAAGCATAAACCTGATGTCCCTCTCTACGTTTAAGAAATTGGGATTGAAAGAATCAAGTCCAAGCAATATTACAATACAATTGGCGGATATTTCAGTGGTGAAGCTGTATGGTATTTGTGAAGATGTTTTGGTGAAAGTTGATCGGTTTGTATTTTCAGCAGACTTTGTTGTAATGGAAATGCAAGACGAATGAGGTAATGAGTTACTCCTTGGATGACCATTCCAAGCCATTGCTGACATGATACTTGAAATGGAAAGAGGTCGAGATTGTCATGCCTTCCAGCACCACACAATCGAAAGCCAAGGAGCAATGTTGTATGATGAAGCACTTTGATCAGAATATATCTTTATGTCTAGGGAAGCCGTTTTTAGATATGGCTCATGTAATGACTAAAGTGGAGAAAGGGACACTGGTTGTAGACATCATGGAGCAGACCAAGGTTGTGTCTCTTAGCAAGGCTGTGGGTTTTCCCAATGATGAAGAGGAGGACATCCCTCCCTCTACTGAAGATGAGGCCATAACAAGTTCTGTTTTCAATGCATATCCAAAATTACCACTTGAAGTCTGCCTGGTTAATGTAACACATGATTGAATGAGAAGCAAGTCACTACAAGAGTGTGCCAAGATGCTTCAGGTGCTTCCATGCTTTTATGCTAGGTACTATGAAGACCTTGGAGAACTCCCACCACCGCTTCAGTCATCCTTGATTAGCCCACCAGATTTAGAATTGAAGCCATTGCCACCACACTTGAAATATGCATTTCTAGCTGAGGGTGAGAAGCTTCCAGTGATCATTTCGGCATATTTGAGTGTCGAGGAGGAAGATCAATTGCTGATTGTACTGAATAACCATCGAGGTGCATTCGGGTGGTCGGTAGCGGACATCAAGGGGATCTCCCCTACATTGTGCCAGCACAAGATCCGGCTCGAGGAGGGAGCCAAACCGGTAATTCAACCACAGCGTCGACTAAATCCTAGCATGATGGAGGTCATCAAGAAGGAGGTGATCAAGCTCCTTTCTACAGGTATCATCTATGCTATATCCGACTCGACATGGGTGAGTCTGACACAGGTAGTCCCTAAAAAGGGGGGAATTACTGTTACACATAAATTGTTAAATGAACCTGTCACAACCCGTCTGGTAACCGGGTGGCGTGTATTTATAGATAACCGTAGATTGAATGATGCTACACTTAAGGATCATTTTCCTCTCCCATTCATTGATCAGATTTTAGAGCGATTAGCAGGTCGATCTCATTTTTGTTTTCTCGATGGCTATTCGGGGTACAATCAGATTTCTATTGATCTGAAGGACCAAGAGAAGTCCACCTTCACTTGTTATTACGGAACATTTGCATACCGCCATATGCCATTTGGTCTCTGTAACGCACCAGCAACCTTTCAGCATTGCATGCTTGCCATTTTCTCCGATATGGTTGAACGTTGTTTGGAGGTTTTTATGGACGATTTCTCTGTCTATGGTGTGTCCTTTGACAAATGTTTATACAATTTGGACAAGGTTTTGCAAAGATGTGAGGACACGCATTTGGTCCTCAATTGGGAGAAATGCCACATGATGGTTAGCGAAGGGATTGTGCTTGGACACAAAGTGTCTAGCAAAGGGTTGGAGGTAGACCCAATGAAGATCGAAGTTATTTCCAAATTGCCCCCACCGAATTCGGTTAAAGGGGTACGAAGTTTTCTAGGTCACGCCGGTTTTTATCGCCGCTTTATAAAAGATTTCTCAAAAATCGCCAAACCATTGTCTGAGTTGCTGGAGAAGGACGCTGTTTTTTATTTTAACGAAAAATGTTTACATGCTTTTAATGTGCTTAAAGAGAAATTGATTTCTGCTCTGGTTGTGCAAATACGGGATTGGACAAAACCGTTCGAACTGATGTGTGATGCATCAGATTTCGCATTTGGGGCAGTTTTAGGACAACAGGTGGACAATAAACCCGCTGTGATTTTCTACGCATCCAAAATGTTGAATGAAGCACAATTGAATTACACAACAACCGAAATAGAACTTCTTGCCGTTGTTTTTGCTTTTGAAAAATTCTGGCAATATCTTGTAGGATCTAAAGTCATCGTATGGACGGACCACGCTGCCATTAAGTACTTGATGGAGAAAAAGGATGCCAAACCTAGACTGATTAGGTGGATCTTACTTTTACAAGAATTTGATATTGAAATCAAAGATAAGGCGGGAATATAAAATGTGGTTGCGGACCATTTGTCTCGGTTGGAAAGGGTAGATGAGAAGGACGTGCACATACCCATTACCGAGATGTTTCCTGATGAATAACTTGTATCTGTCAAATCGAAAGATCCTTGGTTTTCTTACATCGTTAATTATCTCGCCTGCAAAATTATCCTGGATGATTGGACATACCAAGAGAAAAAGAAATTTTTTCATTCTTTGCGTTATTATTTCTGGGATGACCCTATTCTGTTAAAGTAGTGTAGGGATGGTGTGTTGCACAGGTGTGTACCGGAAGTAGAATATGAAAGTGTCCTCCGTCATTGCCATACTCTACCGACGGGTGGCCACCATGCTAGTTCTGGAACTACAGCCAAGGTACTTGAGAGTGGCCTTTACTGGCCTACTTTGTTCAGGGACGCATATGACTATGTGCGGCAATGCGATTCCTGCCAACGGGCAGGTAACATTTCAAAGTGATAGGAGATGCCCCTCAATGTATTTCAAGAAGTTGAGGTATTTGATTTGTGGGGTATTGATTTTATGGGACCCTTTGTGTCCTCCAATTCTAATTTGTACATTCTATTAGTTGTTAACTATGTATCGAAGTGGGTAGAGGCAATGCCCACCAGGACTAATGATGTTGTCGTAGTGTGTAGGTTTGTCAAAGAATACATTTTTTGCAGGTTTGGTGTACCAAGAATGATAATTAGTGATGGAGGTACACATTTCCGAAATCAAAAGTTTGTGGCATTGTTGCGAAAGTACGGGGTGAAGCACAACATTGGTACCCCATACCACCCACAGACACAGGGACAAGTGGAAGTCTCCAATAGAGAGATTAAGAAGATCTTGGAGTGTATTGTGGCTTCCACGAGAAAGAACTGGAGCATCTTGCTACCAGACGCTTTGTGGGCATACAGGACGGCGTTTAAGACACCTATAGGCACTACGCCTTTTAGGTTGGCTTACGGTCGGGCCTGCCATTTACCGGTGGAAATGGAGCATAAGGCGAACTGGGCGCTGAGGAAGTTAAATTTGAGCTATGATGAAGCAGGAAAGAAACGGATGTTAGAATTAAATGAACTTGATGAGCTAAGGATGAATGCCTATGAAAGCTCACGGATCTACAAGGAGCGAAAAAAGCTGATTCACGATCGACATATTCAGATGTGCGTCTTCAAGAAGGGAGATCGTGTACTCTTGTTCAACTCCAGGTTGAAGATGCATCCCGGGAAATTTAAATCCCGATGGAGTGGATCGTTCACAGTAGAAGAGGTTAGGCCACATGGTGCAATCCTGGTGTGTGATGGCACGACAACATTCTTGGTTAATGGGCAGCGATTGAAGTTGTATTTCAGTGAGGATTACACAAGGAAAGTGAATGAGGTCAAACTCATTGTGCTTCCAGATGCATGAGGAGCTTGATTTCATCTAGCCTAAGATGTTAAATAAGGGTGCTTGTTGGGAGGCAACATAGTCATTGGTAGCTTTGTTTAGTTTCTTTCACATTTGTACTTTAGTTTGATTTGATTTTGTTTTTAGTGTAAAAAAGATACCTTGATCGTTTGTTCAATGTGCAGGACTGAGGCAGGGTCGATACCATCAACCCTTGTGTCGATGGTATCGAGATGGGCACAGTTAGGAGACTACAAAAATCTCTCTAAGTCGATACTATCGACGGCCTCGTCGATGGTATCAAAAAACCATCAGGTTGCTCTCCAGAACGAGGTCAATAGTATCGACATGGATGTCGATACTCATGAAATCTCTGGAGATATTCAAACGAATTTGTCTCAGTCAAGTCGATACCATCGATGGGCATGTCGATGGTATCGACCCGGTTACAGACAGAGGACGGCATTCGGGCCTCGCGAGGGTGTTTTCCCTAAGCAGAAGTCGATACTACATGTCACCGATCTGTGAGAGGAGATCAATAGCAATCGCTGCACAAAGAGAGTCGATCTGTGGGATGGGTCGATACCATCGACACCCGTCGATGGTATCAATGTGTCATCGATCTGGGCCCCCACATCAGGCTATCGACAACCGTCGATACTAGTGAAAGACGGATTGTGCTACAGGTGTTGATACCATCGACTCGCGTCTATGGTATCGATGGGAACACAGCAGCGATGACCACAACTATAAAAGGGATGGATTGTCATCATATGACGTCACACCTTCAGAGCTTTCCTCCTCCACTTGTGCCGTGCATCTTATTCAGCAATCGAAGCCCGGCTACGAGCACCCAAGGAGTGCGTTCTTCCCCGAGCCTTCACTGAGCGGAGATTGTCTTCTCCGACCTTCACCAAGCTCCGTCTTCTATCCTTTCTTCTTCGACAATGGTGCATACCACTGGAACATCTTCTTTACGAGCGACACCAATGGAGATCCCCATTTTCATCCCTCCACCTATGACATCTATTCCTCATCTGCGTATTGTCCATCCTTCCGTGGAGGTCTGAAAGGTCTACGAGGAACTGATGAAAAGAAAGATCGAGCCCATGTGTTATGTTGATCGGTCAATGATCCGTGAGTTGGGGTTCGACGCCAGCCTCACTTACGTCTTGAAAGGGCAGGTGAGACACACCACAAGGAGGCCCGATGAGCTCGAGTACCATGCCGATGCCTAGCCTTTCTTCAGCAATTGGCCGACTTACAAGGAACTCGTGGCGGAGTTCATGGCATCATTAGACATCAATGTGGTGCCCAATGACTTGATCGCCACCGACAGAGAATGTAGAAAAGGGCGGGTGTCATTCAGAGTCTACAACAACAATTACACCCTCACCCTTGACCAGTTTAATTCTATTTATAACTAGTATCATGACATCTACCAGCACCGGCGGCCAGACAACAGGACGGACTATGATGCCATCTATGCCCAGTTGGTGACTGCACCTCCGGGCAATCCGTGAGCTACCACAATGTTGCGGTAGTAGATTTCGAGCATCCATTTGTGTGGATTCTTCACCACATGCTCTGCACACCCTGTTTGCTCGTGGTGATCTGTCTCTCAGTAAGTTTCAAGAGACAGATTTGTTCTTCCTGCACAAATTGCTGAAGCGCGAGGAGTGCAATTGGGGCACATTTTTCTTGACACGTGTGTTAGTTGTGAGGAGGAGTACGCGGAAGGATCAAATTCACTTTGGAGGGCTCATTACACCACTGGCCCTCTACCTTGGGTTAGATTTCTCCCAGCTTACTCCCCTCTCCAACAGGAGCAAGGTCAACCTCCAGCATTTACACCGCTCCAACCTCCTCCTGCTTCGTGATGGCTTGGCATATGCGCATTGCCATGTAAATCAAGCATATCAAGAATGTTCACTTCCAGACCCCGTGTTCAACATTGAGGGCGCTCAGCATTTCTGATGGCCTATCATCGCCATCGAGGACTCAGATGAGGACGGCGACAATGACGACAATGACGGTAACGAGCCTGACGAGGAAGAGGAGGCTTTCACCCATCTTCGCACACGAGTGGAACCTAGGAAGCATCCCCACATGCATCAGGGTGCATCTTCATCTTCACAGCCTCTGCCACCACATCCCTCTTATCCAGAAGAGGATGCCTACTCTATGCAAGGGATGTATACAATGCTGCAGGAGATTCATCAGATGCAGTAGCAGCATACAACTTCTTACGCCGGTATTCAGGATACGAAGAACCAGCTACTTGATAACCAGAGGGCTATTTTTGAAAATGAGTGCCTCCTCCTCGACAACCAACAGCACATCCATGACAGGTTGCATAGGATGGAGATGCAGCAGCAACCCTTCTACGATCATTACTGGAGACAATTTTACTTTGGGGGGTATCCGCAACCTCCGCCCATGCCTCAGTATGATCCGAGCTTTCAGGGGCAGTACCCATCTTGGGACCCCACGGCCCCGCAGTACCCGCCTCCTCCTGATGAATGATTGTTATCTCTGTTCCACCTTTTTAAGGTTGTTTTTGACTATGAGGCCATAGTCAAATTCAAGCTTAGGGGGGAGTTGGAACAGCTCTATCCTTTAGTTTTCTCAGTTTTTACGTTTATTGTTTTGTCTTTTGTCATTTATTTCTTAGTTTTTAGTTTGCTTGTAGTATCCACACTCTATCTAGTGTACTGGTGGATGTTTTAAGTCATGTGTCATTTCATTGCTTGTATATGGGAATTAGGGGCAAATTTGAAAATTTTTAGTGTTCTTGCAAGCTTGTTTTGTTAAACTTTGAGCACATAACTTAAGGAAATAATTGGGTTTGTCAACTCTAAAATAGAAAATCACAACTATACATTCCAATGATTCATGAAAAGTGGACGGAATTGGTTGTTTGAGACTAAACTGACCAAATGATAATGAGACCTTAATTTGAAATAAGAGAGAGAAACCTCTTAATTACCACAAAGGTCATTAAGGAGGGACCCATAATAATTTTCAAAGGTTCAGTCAATTAGTCTTGTGATCTATCCACCCCATTGTTTTCATACTCCACCATAAGAATTGGAAGTACATTACGGTTTTAAATTCTTTGATTGCATTCCATGTAGATAGGTCTTGCATTGCAGCTATTTTCACATATTTTGCAAGAAAAAAAATGATAGAATAGTTATACATGCACATTATCCTCAAGTGTGTGTCATGTAGTTGCAAAATTATCATTTTGTAGCTGCATTCACATTTTTGTGCATATAGTACATCATGCATCTCATTTCTTATGAAACATTAAGGGTAATGAACTTGTTCCATACTTTATGAATGCTTCAAATGTATACGTTATGCAGCATTAAGTGAGCCCGACAAACATTTCGTTGTCATCTATGAAAATAAGGATTTGAAAATAAAAACAAAAGAAAAAAGAAAAAAAAAGAGAAGAGAATTGAGAAGCAAGTAGTAATGAGAGTGAGAAAGGAACATAGTCTCACCTTCATTTTAAATAAGAATAAGTACATGATGTATTTCTCCTAGATATTCCATCTCACCTTGAGACGAAATGATAGTGCATGCATCATTCCACCCAAATGTATGCATTAGGGCATTTACACTTGCATATGCATCATTTAGGTCATTTTTTCTTTGTGCATGTTAAATTGTATAATGCTTCCATTTCTTCCATGAGCCACCCATTCCATCCACCCGTTGCTCGAATTGGTAGGCCACCGTGATTTTTCTCCTCACTCATTAATACCAGGAGAACTACTTCCATGTAGATGGTAGTTAGGGCGAGCAACGTAGAATAGAAGATCACAAGATGCAGCACCGAGTCTGGACCGGAGAATTTTATTCTGTTAACTACCTTATGTGATAGTGTTCATCAATTTTGAGGTAGATATATTTTACAGATGATTATTGTTGCCTCTAGGGTAATTATCATTCCGTGGTTAGTGAGGGCCGGTATGTGAATGTGCGACGGGGATCATGTGGTGATGTTTGTTGTGACGATTTGTTCTTTAGTTGACCCTCGCAATTCTATTCTAAAGTTTAGCTCCTCGAGGGCGAGCAATGTTTAAGCTTAGGGGAGTTTGATGCGATGATTTTGAGTCGCATTTATGGACTTGTTTTACTTGTGTTTTATGCATTTATTGGTCATTTTAGTGGTTAATATTGCATAATTCATTCACTTTAGTCTATGATCCTTCTCAGTGTCAAATCTCCCTTATTTTATTGTGTTGAGCATAAATGATTACAATAATATGTTTTATTTCGGCTTATGTGGTTTTGTGTTGCAATTTTAGGAAAAACGCATATCTACAGTTGTCGATACCATTGACGGCTGTCGATACTATCGACATAGCCATAGGTTTCCAGCCGCAAGGAGCAGCACAGAGTTGATACCATCGATAGGGAAGTCGATGGTAGTGACATTCCATCAGGTTGCTGGCAAGTAGACAGTCTATACTATCGACCCTAAAGTTGATACTATCGACATCTGAAGATTCAACGTGGAAAAGGGATAAAACTGACGCCTAAGGGTGTCGATACCATCGACCCTCGTCGATGGTATCGAGTCAGCATCAGGCGCAACGAATAAAAGAAAAGAAAACTTTCCGATATCGTGCAGGGTCGATACCATCGACTGGCGTTGATGGTATCGACACTGTCATATGCAAATTTGTTTCAGATCGATCTAAATCTGACGGCTGTGATATTTTTGCAACCTAACTCAGTGATTATACCTAATGACGGTAGCCAAGAACTAGGAATCATGTCATTAGCCATTGCACACGTCCCGAGAAGGTGTGGAGAGAAGAACGAAGCCCAGAAGCACGCCCTGATCATTCCGGAAGCCGAGGAAGACATTTTCAACCTTCGAAAGGTTGCAGGTCATGCATTCTATTCTGAGGAATGCTCAGATCTTCTCCGTTCAAGGGTTTCATTACTTATTCACGTTTTTCTCTATGTTTCCCCTTTTCTCAACCATGTTTTGCTCTGAGATGAACTTGCAAGGCTAATCCCCTTTATCTTTAGGACTGGGAGTAGCCCAGGGAAGCATTGTATGACATTTTTATCATAGTAATTCATATTTTATCTCTTAACTCTGTGGTATAATTTCGTTTTCTCAATTATATTGTTATTCTTGATCACCATAATGATAATCTAATGTCTTAATTACTTTGAAAGAAGAATTAATGGTTGAAAAGAGACGATATTCACATTAATTAACAAATCCCTTGAACAAGGTGATGTAAGATTAACGGTGGACACCCAGAGGTCGATTCTAATGCACCCAGTTTAGGGTATAGGTTACTACGACGGTGGAACCGACCTAGATATAGGTAGTGAGTTGTACCACGATAGTGGGCAATTCTGATTACATGCCACTACCCAGATCGAGAGATAAACTTGAATTATTATATGGAAATTCATACAATGAAAACCCGTGGTGAAGCCGCAATCCTAAAGATCCCCATTTGAATTGATTAAACTTAACATTTAATCGATTTCTTTGTTTTATTTTATTTTTCTTTTATTTTAATCAACTCTTAAAACCTTTTTAACCGGTCTAGCTGATTGCGAGCAGTTAGTAGTAGTCTACTGATAGTTCAGTGTCCCTGAGTTCAACTCGGGCCTCACAAGGGCCTATACTACATTGACGTGTGCACTTGCGTTTGACGCACGATAAAATCATGTCATTAGCTTTAACTTGAGATGACAAACCCTAAATGTTGGGCAACCCGATATGGGTGCACAATATGGTAACGGGGGATATACCTTATACACGATATGGTGATGAGGATACACCTCATGCCCAATATGGATGCACGATATGATGATAAGGTTATACCTCAAGCACGATATGGAAGTATGATATGGTGTCAAGTACATACTTTTATGCCCATATGGTGGAAGCACATCCATTCAATGTACTTGATGGAGTAACACATGAATTTTGTTATGTCAAGTAATACATTAAGATATAAAGATTTTAATTCAGAGTGTTAAGTGTGGGCCAATGTACCTTGAGAGAAGGATTGAGCCAATTTAATAGAGTATGATGCAATCAACATCCTAGTGAAGATGAGAAAGAAACTTTTACATATGTGATAGTCATGTTAATGAGCATACATTGATACATTGAATATAAGTGGAGTATGAATTAGGGTTTGATTCTTGATAATATGATTTCAAACCCTAATTGGTAAATAAGGGGAAAACCCTAACCCTAATGAAGGGTGATGATATCATTTGAAACCCTAATCAGTTAGAATGGGAAACCCTAACCCTAATAATGGGAAGGATGTATTTCTCTTGTATTGCATGGTGATGTTATATACTGCTAGTGATTTTTTCATGAAGTGCTAACCATGCAGGAATCATGAGATGATGAGCATAGCCAGGTATGAGATATGATGTTTTATATAATATAGACTTAAATGGGCCTTGTGAGCCATATGAAATACTTGTGCAACAAGTATAATGTATACCTTGGTCTGAGGACCTAGAGGTAATAGTTACTTGATGAGAGGTGACAATGTTCAGTGATGAACTAAGAGTTTGAATATACATATCTAGTAACCATGATGGTGATAATGCTAAGGAAAAAGAATGCCTAGTAATGTGATAAGGGACCGAAATCCTGAGTGTTATACATTAAATGTGTTTCAAAGATCATGAAAGTACTTGAAAAATGTATTACATCTTTCTTTGTAGCATCTGTTATAATTCATGTTTGTAACTTGGTTGATGCTAAAAGATATTGTAATGCACCTAATTAATCAAGTGGAATCTCATCATGTAGTTTTCCTTACCATAGATCCATTCAATGTCAGAATTTGTTGAATGGTGAAATGAGTTAAACTCAGAGAGCATATTTTTGAATATGTGGGGGTGAAGGACGACATATATCCATACGTCCTAATGAAGAATTGATGTAGCACCTTCCTCATTTATTTTATGTCGGGATTGATATGTGAATCTCCTGACCAAATGAGGAATTGATGTGTAAATTCTTCTTTGTTAAGTGTTATCGAGATTGATATATAAATCTCCCGACAAAATGAGGAATTGATGTATAATATTCCTTATTTATTATAATCGTGGGGATGGATAATTGAAATCTCCATGAAGAGAGTGCATGTTGTGGCTATATCTCTATAGAAAAGATATCAGTATACCCTGGTAAGCTAATTGCAATTGACACAAGATGTCCTGCCAGTTGTCTCGTACTGAACAAGACGGGTGAGGTCTTGGCAGTCGGCTCTTCCATTGACCTTGTATTACTGATGTGTTACGTAGTTGTGGCCAGTTGGAGCATGAGTTGTATACCTCATCTCCTCAGGACATAAGTGTGATTGAAAATATGTAATCAACCATGTAGTGTATTTGCTTAAGAATTGAATACGGAGAACATTGGTTGATGTACATTTCTTTTATACATCTTCAATTAATAGATGTTATAAGTGTTCTTCATATTCCTTATAAAGTGAATAGATGATTTATTTCTCTATCATAGATAGCTACATTACATTAAAAGATGAGATTGCTCA
Source organism: Alisma plantago-aquatica (assembly GCA_963693085.1). NCBI lineage: Eukaryota > Viridiplantae > Streptophyta > Magnoliopsida > Alismatales > Alismataceae > Alisma > Alisma plantago-aquatica. The sequence continues at coordinate 1,547,047,743 of OY856409.1, forward strand.
GTTCTGTTGATAAATAGTGATTAATTTGGATTATTAATATAAAAGAACCTCTGCTCAGTTTTATACTATTCACCTGGGATAATAACATTGTTGGTGGAGAGTTATATCTCTCACTGGGACAATTTTCTCACCCTGTGGGTTCTACAATTTTTAGGTGGACGTGCACGAGGAGGTAGAGACTGCATTGTAGAGGGAGAACAACAACAACAAGGGTTGCAATAACAACTCAGGTTGAGTGTACTATCTGTCGTGTCTTGTAGATAGAAGTCTTATGTGTCGTCTTTGTACTCTCAGGTCTTTAGAGTCAGTAATAATGGTTTTATAAATGATCTGATATTTTGTCTTGTATGCCTCGGGATTTTATGTTGCTTCAATATATGTTTTGACAAGGAAACCGGTATATGTTATCCTCGAGATGGGATGGTACAATTTATGTACAATGTAAACCATGGTGAATATATTACTTGGGTTCTTTTCTTAAGAAGTTTCCTGGAAATGGATCTCTTTGGAAAATGGCTTTAAATTTACAATGATTTATGTTAATCCTATGCTTATGATTATCCCACAATTATTACTGGTGGTGATTTGGCTTGATTCGATGTTAGGTCATCACAGTAGAACTCTTATCCCTTGTACTTGATCTTAGGGATCCATCATCTTCTTCATCCTCGGTCACTTTCTTGGTGGTTTTTGTTTAGGGTTCTAGTTGTTTATTATTAAGCCCTATCTTCCATCTATATCCTTGTTCTAGTCATCTTTAGAACGTGGATCATATGGCATAGCATGCATTGGGAGGAAAAAGCTTAGATCTTGGATATTTTGGTATCAATTCCTAAGCTTGTGGTGAATCTTAAAACTTTCATGGAGTCTTATATTGAGGACTTGTTTTCATTATTTCAGGCAAGTGATATAACCTCTTACATATTTAGTACCTATCTTATATGCACAAATTGAAATATCATTGTAATGTTCCTTAAAATGTTAAAAGATGGTAGCCTTGTGCACTTTTAATCTAGTTTAATAAGTATATGATGATTCATGTTCTATCTAGACATCATATATAGCCTCTTAACACTAGAACATGGCTATTCAGTACTTGGTTCTATGAATTTACTGTCTGATGATAGGTTGAGTTTAGGAAGCTTGTTCTTTTATTTTTAAGTTATTCCATGTGCTTAAGGAGTGCAAATGATACACAGATCTTGTTGTAAGGACCTAACTGAGAATGTTATGACCTCTTTACCAGCCGTTATGCTGTCAAAATTATGCGCAACATGTTCTTGCAAGATAAACTTGTGTATTTTGCTCATATCATGAAGTATGATTTTGGTATGGTTGGAATGGATAGATATGACCATGTGACCATTTGATATCATACTCATGGAAGGAATTCGACCTTATAGAGGTCTTAATACCTTATAACTCTCTAAATTGTATTTTATGGTGGGCCACGATTTGGTCAATGAGCACGATTATGTACCCTTCTCTGAAAAGCTATATTCTTGTAATCACATCTTTAAATCTTCCAAAGTTATAATACTCTGACCTAGTACCTTTTATTTTTTCCATTATATGTAGCTTGTTTGATTTAACCTTAGAATGATGATTCTAACTAACCAAGTGAAATGTTACTCTGTTAGAGAACTAAGTATGTAGACCTATTCTCCCAATTTTATCAAGGGGTAGATAAGTGAGTTAATCTTGTAGCAATATAATTTGTTAGAAGATACTCAAAGCCATATATAAATATATGGAGATGGTTGGGGATTATACAACTTGATGTCTTTAAATTGTGGTCACAACATGGTAAAGTCATATGGTCTTATGAAGTATGGTATATGATATGAGATGGAAATTTAGTATTTTGACATGAAAGGTTGTTACCCTAAGATGGTGTTGTGACCTATGTGCCTAGGTTGGGCATAGGATTTTTGGATGCATTCTTAAGAAAATATGCATGGTAGACTTAGCCAATGGAAACTCTATCTTTGGTTTACATCACTTCAGCCCACAGTTATGTGGAGAGAAATAATGGAATGTAAATGTCATTTTATTTATGTATGGATTTTTATGATGGCTTAGTAGCATCTAAATAGTAGATTGAGAGATAAGAATTAATCTATCCATTGCAAGATAAATATGTGATCCAATTGATTGTTTAGGTTTATTGGGAAATAAACATTGATGTGTTCTTGAAGTTTGGTCCCCTCATTACAATCACATGTACGGTTATATTGTTGACTAACATCTTTCCTAGGTATTGATTACATATGATTCACATATCCATAATGGAGGCAAGTCAATATTAACTAGACTTTAAATTTATACCTGATACCTCAAGCGCCCTCTACAATAATATTGGTCCTTGTATAATAAATAGGGTCAAATACAATAATAGGGTTCCAAGTTATTTAGGATTTGAAGACTTATCTTATCTAATTTTAATAGAAATGTACATTAAGAATTCCTTTCTAAACAAGTGACCAAACAAGAAAAAGGTACACAAAAATAAATTGAAAATCTATTGAACAAAGAAAACTACCACATAAAATAGTTTGTTCTATTTCCAATATGGATATAACTTGAACCAAGTTTCATCATATGTCCACTCTCACCAATATGCTCACTCTCAAACACATTTGTATACCCTTAGCATAGTTTATGAGCAATCATTTTTAGTTTATTACCTCATCTCTTGAGATAGGTCAGACTTACATTATAGGCATGTGTCTCTCTCAAGATGACAAATCAACAGTTCAATATACAAGCATATGATCATTAGCTCTAGTGTTCCCATGCTTGCATGCTTGAAACCACTCCTTAACTCTAAACCTACACTAATACTACTCTTTCAAGGGATTAGAAATCAATAATTACCAGATGGTACTACATGCAAGTGATTCATTCATGAAAAAGAGTAATGAGATGAACATTTCAAAGATTATATACATTCTAATGAATGTGATATCTACATGTAGGGATCCTTAGTTGCTACTCCCAACCCATGCTAAGTGGTCTAGAATTCATGTTCACAAGATATAATAAAGAGCTACAAGCATTGGAGGCCATAGTCCAATAGAAATTGGAAGTGAGATGAATAAAATGAGGAAAGTTAAAGCTACATGACAAAATAGTATCCATTGAGGCTCTGGATGTCGATGAAAACCTCCTCTTCTAATGGATGGTGATGGAGATAAAGACAATGGACTTTGAAATCCCCTTCCTTTCAAAGATCAAAATGTAGACGCCTACTAGAGAAGATATTAATGAGGTTAGTACTCTTATCCTTGCCTATCGATGAGGGTCAATGACAAGTTTGAAATTGGGCAACACATCATCTCTAATGAAAGAAGTGTTCTCTTTGAAGTCGGGTTCCCCTATTTATAGGGGATGGTCTTTGTCGTAGGCACCTAAGCAAAGGGATATTTTCCTTGTGCTTCATGTCCTAGAGTATGTCCCTCAGTGCATGTGGTTTAATAATCTCAACAATGGAGAGCCTTGCATGGAGTTCATCAGTGTGTAGTGAATCTTAGTATTTCCATCAGTGGAACACTACATGCTCTCATTGGTGGATTACATAGAGCTCAATTGTCGATTGTAAAAGCAGACATTTCATTGATGGTTGATAGCAGCCCAAACATCGTTGTGGTCCAGAAGATCGACCATTAGTGTGGGGTTCACTTCTCAAGAATTGGTTGATAATGAGGGAGCAAGCTTAGTGTGCTTGTGTAGGTTGAGCATTAGTGCCCTTGTGCAGGCCAAGCATCAATGCGCTTGTGCAGATCAAACATCAGTTTTCTTATGCGGGGTGAGCATTTGTATGGGTTGAAAACTTTTTGTCGGTCAACAACAACCAATGGAAAGTCTAACTCTCTTGTTTTTTTGGTTGTTGATGCCATAGGTTTAGCTTCTTTCATTGGTTGGGAAATTGATGACTTTCCTTCATCGCACATTGGTGTTATGTCAACTTGCCAATGCAATCCTTGATTGCTAACTCATCACAATCAATGGGAATGTTATGCACTTATTCTTTTCCTGAAATAAAAGATATCAAAATGAAAATATAGCCACAAGGAAATATCTCTAGATGCAATAGAAGTAATATTTATCACATTAAATCCTAGAAAGTTGAAGAAAATGAAGGGTAAAATAGGCATGTAACATCTAAAATATTGGATGTTATCACCCCAAACATAAAGTCAAGCTTGTCCTAAATCTAGTAAATAGAATAATAACATATGGCGAAGAATGAGGTTTTCTTGATTAAGTGAATCATTGTATGGTGATTTATGTCAATTCTATGCTAAGATTTCTGCTTGGTTTCTTTGTCTACTTTATGTTTATCTGGATTCCCTCTTCAAGAACTTGGAGTTTCTTGATTCATCATATGCTACTCCCTCTTTTAGGGAAAGGGTTTCTCCCTTGTGATATTTGTTTTGGGACATGCTTCCTAGGATAACAAAGCATTCATCTCACATACGGTAGCCTTCACTCCCAACTTTTATTTTTTTGGGTGACGAAGAGAGTGTGCAATGTGGGATAAGATTGATATAAACCTATTATTCTTAGGGTCACTCAACTAGAAGTTTGGGCTAACAATGGGTGGTTATTGATATCACCTTCAAAGAATGAGGGGCTATTTTATGGAGCCTCTATGTTCTAGTATCGGTCATGACATATATGTGTTCTTCAGTACATCTATAGAAAACTATCATGTTTTTACTATCATTTAGGATTTTATTATTCTTGTCTTGGATTTAGGGATGATAGACTTTTTATAGTTTTGAGGGCCACCAATCCTCTTTTCTACTTTTTAATATTTAGCACTAGGCAGGGTAGATTTTTTTTTGGTGTGAGATCTATGTAATTATAACATGTACTTGGGAGATCCAATGACTACTCAAAAATCTATACAAATAAGACCCTCCCTATATTTGAGAAATTTACCAAGGGGGTCTAGTATTTGTTTGGTGACCTGCAATATCTTAAGGTAGAGATGATATACGAACATGCCTACTTAGAAGGTTATGTAGATTCGTTACCCAAAATTTCACATATTGCAATAATGATCTAAGAGATATCTTGATGGAAAGTATATATCTATTCTATATGTGAGGATACCTTATAGGAAAATGGATCAAAATTTTCCTAAATCCCAAAACTATATCCTTCATATTGTCAAAAATTTCTTAAGAAAACATTAAAAATAGTAACTTTAATACATATATCATGTGTAGTCTAGGAATTCAAATTGTATGAAAAATCAAAATTATATATGTAGAGGTAGTTTGTGCAAGTAGGGTAGTAGAAGTAGATATAAATTCAAGGGAACGAGATAGTACCTACCTCACCCATTTACCTCCTGAAAACTTATCCTTCATATTGTCCCTAAAGTGTCAAAGGATGAGGTTCAGTGTAATTTGGAATGGTTTACTTGATTATGAAGTCCATCATTAGACCAGTGATAGTGTAATGTCAAACATCATACATTTCACAAAGAGGATGATCAAAATCATTATGTATACTCTCCACTCTTTCACCCAAAGAGGCTAGGGCATGGATCCATATAAGGCAATGGAAACTACATTCGTTGGATTGTGTATTCTGTTGACGTCTCTTGTGGCTGAACTATGGCTTCTTTATCTCAATTTTTGGTACATAGTTATATCCTTGTCTAGATCTATATAAGTTATATTATCTTTTTTGTACAAGTTTTAGCATTTTCCTTGGTAACACTCTATGCCCTTGTCATGTTATTATATTTTTTTGGACCGTACTCAACATTATAATTGTTGTATAGGATGGAGATTTTTTCTTTAGTGTTTATTGCCAATAGAGTCTGGTGATTATCATGTAGAACTCAAAGCAAGATGAAAGTTGGGAGAAAATTGCACAAGCATCTAGTGAGTCTCTCATTTTCTACATATACTTTATTGTGCATAAGATCCACTTATATAAGGTGTTGTTTCATATGTTCTTTTGGCAAACCATCTCTTAGTAGTGATTGCCATGCTAATATTATGCTCATTGATATATAACCATTAAGCTTCTAGTATCATAGAGATCATCCTTTAAGAGGAAGATGCTTCCTCTTTGGAAAATTTTGTCACCAGGACTCATGTCTTTCTTTGACTTGTCGATGAGCAACTCTAAATCATCTTGTGATAGATTTCACATGACAGTCTATTGAAGTTTGTGAACTTTGCTTGAACAGCCCCAACTTTCCCTTTAGGTATTACTTCTTCATATTTTGTACCATCGGGTTGTGATGGGTGAACCATATTAGTTAAAGCTTCTTTAATGAACTCTTCCATTATGGCCAGTTGTTTGTAGTAGGCATGTCTTCTTTGTTTTTTATCACGACCACTCCTTCATGTATATCATCCTGAGGGGGCGTATGTTTTCATCTTGCAGTTTGTGTATCCTCCTTTTGGGATATTTGATGATCCTATTATTTCAAAACCCTTGGTGGTTGTGGTTGTTGCTTCTATTTCTCACTGACTTCCCCCCCCTTACGCCACTCCAAAGCACTTTATGACATGTGAGACATTGCTCTTCATCATTGGAGCATTTAACAATCAAGACAAGTGTAGGAGGAGCTCTACCTCTTTCAATCTACTGGGTGTAAGGTAAGACTATAAGACAATGAGTAGGGTACTTGGAGGGTAGACAAAGATGGAGAAGAAGAGAAGAAATAGAGAGGGGGATACGATAAGACGATGATGATGAAGAAGAAGAGATGAAAAGGAGAAAAGGGAAAGGAGGCGGCTAGGGCACCACATGACATGGAGAAGAGAAGGAAGAGGTGGAGGGAAAATAACCACTGGGAGGCACTAGCGTTCAATGCAAGAAAGGCTTGGAGGGGAAAGGATAAGGTAATATCCTCAACACATGGGTTTGGAACACAAATTCATCAATCGGAAACTAATGTTACTAAAGAAAATCATAGTAGAAATTTCAAGCAAGTAAATAAGTGGACAAATGATGCCTTTTTTAGACCAAAACTTAGGATATGGTAGATTAGTCCTAGGATTATTCATGTAAATTATTAACTTATTACTTTGGATTAGTTCAGATCATGAATTAGTCTAGTACATTATAGGCATCATATGGCTCTAAAACAGCAAAACCACCTAACCACTCTCTAATATCATACCAAAATTTACAATGTGTTACATACTATTTATATTTGACGTTAAAAAAAGTGAGGACATATATAAATTAAATATCATGATTATTAAAAAGGTATCATTAAGTTCTTTTTTACATTATTGATTATCAATAAATGTTTTGACTATTAGAACTGGGAAGAGATCATATTATACATTATGTCACCTTAATAAAATTTGAAGTAAGGGTTTTAAGATAATTAACATACTTTACTTCATTAGAGTGCAATATTCATTTTATACATAAATTAGAGGTGTAAATGAGTTATATCTCCAAATACATGTTAAAACTTTAAATTATTATGTAAACTATTCTGGCCAATTGGTTTTATCATATTCAAACATATATATACATATATATATATATTATTCGTTAATCAGGACCTAATAATAGTGACTTATTGCTTAGAGTTTAGTCTATTACAAGATAACACAAACTTTTATGGTCATGGAAGACTTCAAATTGTATGTTGTATAATTAGTGTTTCCGTATGTTTATAAAATGAACTATGGAATCTAGATCTAAATAATGTGTATGGTAATTCCCTCCATTCAATTTTAAATGACATGGGTATAGGATATCACTCGTCCTTCTTACATAAAGATACATCACAACCCCTTCTTACAATCATTAGTGAAGATGACATAGGATTTAATATTGATGGGAAAGGAAATCATAGGAGCATAAGTCAGACACTTCTTCAACTCTAAGAAACTCTTCCACTGCTCAGGAGTTCAAATGAAGTTTGCATTCTTGCAGGTCAACTTTGTCATCAGAAGAGCCAACTCTAAGAAATTATGCATGAACCTTTTGTAATAATCCTCAAGGCCTAGAAACTTCGAACCTCACAAGGGTAATATGGGGATTTACACTTTGTTATAGCTTTAATCTTGAAAAGATCAACAATAATATAAATGATATAGATTACATGGCCTAGAAACAACATTTCATTGAGGAAACATTCACAGTTTGAGAACTTTGCATAGAGTTGGTGCTTCCATAGGGACTGAACAACAATCCATAAATGCTCATGATTTTGGTTGATAGACTCATAATTGATGAGCACGTCAACAATGCCCGCCAGGATGAAACTATTGAGGTAGGGAAGAAAAATTAGTTCATCAGATCCGTGAAGGCAGTGGGACATTGGTCAAGTGAAAGGGCATAATCAGAAACACATAATACATGTATCAGATTCAAAAGGACTTCTTTGGTAAATTATTATCCGTGACATGCATCTAGCAGTCATTGCTAAATAGGCCCAACTTTGAGAAGAAAATGGATAACTTTAGTTGGTCAAAAAAATCTTGTATGCACAATCAAGGATATAGGTCCTAGATTGTTACTTGATTTAGCATACAGTAACCCATGCACATTTGAAAAGAACCATCTTTCTTCTTCATGAAATTGTTTCTCCCTAGGGAAAGACACTAGGGTGTATAAACTGCATGTTGAGGATTCTAGTGGCTACTTCATGAGTGCAACAAGATCCACTAGTGACATGTGATAAGGTTGCTTTGGAATAGGAGACATACATGGTATGAGATTGATAGAAATTACAACTTCTCAAGTAGGAGGAAATCTAGACATCTCATTGGGAAATACATCAAGGAAATCTTGAACCACATCGATGTCATCCAACTCATTTGACATAAAACGAAGAACAACAAATTCCAAATAGGCTTTGTATCCATGCAAAATTAGTTTCTCTCCCTTAAGTGATGAGATAGTGAACTATGAGTCATCCCACTTTCTTCCTTTGATACAAAGACACTCTTCACCATGGTGCAACAAATAGACCTTTTCTCTTCAAAGAATAGAACCATGTCAAAATTATTCAGCCAGTCCATCCCTAGGATAACATCAAAGGCCAACATTTGAGGATCATGAAGTCTAACAAAAACATTTTTACAAATATATATAAGTATGTGAGTGGGACTTTCAGATAAGTAAAACACATCTTGTTAATAGGAGTCTAGAACTCTAAGATTTGGTCCATAATATGTTATGGTCGTCGTTATTATAAGTTTAAAAGTTATGAAGGTTTGAGATAATCCATTATCAAATAAGGCCTCAATATGTTGTTCAAGTAAATGCATGGTACCTTCTATAACTTGATTATCATCAGAGGAATCCATGGATATTATCACAAAGACACGTCCAACATGCCTCTCTACAAGTGGATGGTTTCCTTGCTAATTTTTGGTGTTGTTTCTCTAGGGTTGATGTGGACATTGTTGTGGTTGCGTCTATTGAGGGGCTCATGGTTGAGGTGAGTCTAGGTCCTTCCAATGTTATGGTCAATGGGGTTTGATGTACCCATCTTACCCACACTCATGGCATATGAACTATCTACCATTGGGTTGAGGTGTAGGTTGCATGGTAGGACATTTTTCAAGAGGGTGGAAACATAGGTAGTGATTGCACTTGTCATGACAACCATCACTAAAGCTCTTCCACTTTTTGGGCATGTGGGTCAAGGACTGAAAATTAGCAAACTCTTCCACACTAAGTGTCTTATCCACCATATTCTAAAAGGTGAGAGGGTTGTGGGACTAAGGCTCTTCTGACATGGTAAATTAGTTCCTTCCAAGAAAAGTGTAGTGTGGTAGTCCTCTCCCAGTCCTGAAGCATAGCAATCCAGCAACTAGAATCTTTGTACATAAGAAGAGACACTCGAAGACCCCTATTTCAAGCTATAAAATTCTGCCTACTTCTTCATCAAAGAGGTGGAGCAGACATACTTCTTGTGGGATAGTGCAAGAAACTATTCCTTGGTCATACCAGGTGTGTCACCTGTGTGGGTGATATCGTTCCATCAAACATAAGTTGGTATGTCCAAGACAAATTATGAAGGGAACCTTCTAGTGAGGAGGGCTCTCCATGCCATGGAATGTATGCTTGATGACAAAAATCAAGACGTTGACCTTGGCCACCATCTATAGCTGTCCTTGTCCCTTTAAGTAGGGTGATGGCATCTTGATGAACTCTGTTAGGGGGTACTCCTTGGAATTTTCAAAAGATAGGATGGCATAGACCCTTCCTATCATGGTACAAAATCAGAAGCCTACATAGGAAGGACAACACTTGCTCATTTGTAGAACATAGTGAAGGAGGAATCTCTAAAATAGGAGAGGGCATGGTGACAACATGCCTATCCCCAAAGATGGCATGTGAGCCTAGAGTCATTAATGATGGATCCATATGTGGCATCTCAAAATGTGGTTTTGGTGGTGTAGAATACCCACTTAATACATTGTGGTATTGGGAAGTCTCACCTTTCATACCACAAATAGATTGGTTTTCTTGAAAAGGGATAGACAAAGGTTAAAAGGCTAATCTAAGGTTTTTGAGACACTAGAATACCAACTAATAATGATTGTATACCAATTTTTAGGATTGGGACACACAAGCGACCACTCCCTACTTTTATTTTAAAAACCCCATACATTCACAATGAATTAATAGGAGGTGATGATTAAATATTGTCAAATTAATATGGATAGACATAGAGAAAGTTATAGCAGTTATAATATAAATTAAACTAATTATAATTTCAAAATATTTCCAACTGGAGGTTCACACTTTTTAGTGATCGGGAGCTCCTCCAAGAACAGGACACTTGATGACCTCTCCTAACAGGTTAAAACCAGGAGACCCCTCCACCCACACAATGGGATCACCAAACAAGTTGCATCAGGGGTAATCTTACATGGTGGGATATTCATTGTCGAGAAACACTTACAATGGGTATTGAACCCATGATCCTTCATGATGGGCCCCGTGCTACAATCAACTAGGCCACTGCTTACTAGAAAATTCAAGTTCACATGGACATAAAAGAAAATGAAATGGAACCAAAACTAAATAGCACAGTTGCATCAAGCAACCTTAACATCTATGAAACCTCCACGAACTAATACAAAATAGGTTCCTCAAAATATGGATCCCCAAGAACTGGTACCTCTACTAGGTGGTCAACTACATGCTCTTGCACCTGGGTGGAAGGAAACATCAACCATAATATAGGAATAAGGTATGTATCAGCAAAGGATGAGTATGCTCTTCTAATCACCAATTTGGAAGTTATAATGGGTTATAAGGATAGAGGAGATTTTCCCACAAAGATGGGTTTATATAAAATGTGTGAGTTTAAAAGAGTTATTCAAAGGAATGAGGCATATTAATTGTAGAGAACAAAATTAGAGATAAAAATCTATATCTATAACAATAATTCGCTAATTCAAATTTAAACACTAACTTTGCATGCATGAAATATATAGAATAAATATATATAAAATATGGCCACAACACCATAGGGTCATGGCCTAAAAAGTATAGGTGGAGTTGACAAAAAAACACAATGTTGACAAAAATAAGTAAGGGTGGAAATGCACACCTCATGCACAATATGCACACCCTATGAGTAGGGTTATACATAAGTATCACTACTTTAGATATTTCAATCACAACATTTAGCATCAAAATAGAGAGGAAAGACTAGAATTTTAGTCATTATCATATCATATAAAAAACATGGAAGGAGGGGGAAGAGGACCCATTATAACAAAATGTATCAATGTTCATAGGAATTTCTTATGCCTTCAAATCAAGATATATGAAAGTTCAACTTGCTGTTTTCCAACAACGATAACAATCTAAAAGCTGTCTCATTATATAAACTTTGGTACAATCAAAATGTTACCCAAAAAACACTAGGAAATATACATACCTTGGGTCTATCCAACTTACACAAAAGACCACTAGGATCATATGTAGTAATTTCACCAGCTAGGCATTGATTGTATACTTGGTATTAATATTGATTTCATTAGATTTACTAACTCAAAAGTGACCTTAACTTAGGTCTAGAATGAGGTCTTAAAACCCATAGCAATAAATCAGTCACATTTTTTTTATTTCAAACTGGTACATATATGCATTATTCAAATAACCCAGTAATTTATTATGAATTTAACAAGTTCAAATCATTTCTGATTAAATGAAAAAATAGATATGTTGAAGGACCTATTTGTCCCTGCCTAAAATTCAATCAGTATCATATGTTACAAGGAATAGTAGTATAACTCTACTATAAATATTTTGATAAATGAGAGTCAAAAAAAGGAGAAGAGATGAATATAAATTATGTGGGAAATAATAATATTCACATAGACAATGGGTAGTTGAGGTTTTCTTCCCAAATATTGAACCTCTTCCATCATCTTATGGTTGCTTCAATCATAGATCATATATGTAAGTTGTGGTAGACCAAACAACGTCCTCACGAGTGGACAACCTATCCACTAGCACTTCTACATCACACCAAACTCAAAGAGCCTTGACTCGGATCCTAAGGTCATCAAAAAGTGAAAAACAAATTTCAAAATGTTGATATCGTGCAGAAAGAGAACTAGAAAGATAATGTGTAATGACCACATTTGTGCTTAATTGGTAAACTAGGGTTTCCCTGAATGATTACATGCTTGATTAGATTGAACATCGTTTAGACTTGATTAATGATAGTAGATCAATTGTGATGTTTCAAACCTAAGAAGAAACTCTAACTATGATTTTAGTTTGAAGAATTAGGGTTTGAGAAATGTAAACCCTAATTGGAAAAAATTAGGGTTTTGATAGTACATGAATATGGAATTTGATCAAGATAGCAGTGTGGTAAATGATTTTTCATATTTTCTACAAGATTTGTATTTAATTGAATTTTGGATATGATATGGATAACTCAATCATGCATATTGGAGAAAATTTTTAGTTGCTCTATATGGTCAACCTAACACACAAGGAGATCTCATAATTCATGATTCAATCCAGAGAAATGAAATCCAAGAGAGAGAGGGAGAGTTAGGGTTTGAGTGGAAAAAGTGATGGAGATGCTAACCTAGGGTTTTACTGTCTGAGGAATGATGAAATCATGTAAGTTTAGCTTCTTTGGATATAGTTTCATTGTGAATCTTCTCCTAGATGTCAAGATTCCGTCCCTCCCCTGTTTGGATTTGAAATCATATCAAATCAAGTCCTTTTATCACTCTTTCTCTCCTAATCTTCAATTCTAGGGTTTCTAAGTAGAAAGGAAGACGAAAGTGGTTATTGCTAGGGTTTTGATATGGATTCGAGATTTTCAGATATGGGATATGTTTTTAAGTTGTTTTACAGCTTAGGGTGAGTCGATAAAAGAATATTTCTGTCAATTTTACTCAATTAGATGATTTTAATGTATATTCTCGATTTCTCCCTAGATGACAATAAATGAAAAGAACTATTCTTGAATTCAGTTTAGAGAATACTTCAATTCATGTTCCAACTATGATCTGAAAATGTTTATATGATGACATGGATTTCGATATCCATGTATCTTGGATACTACAAAATTAAGAAGTTTATTGAGAATGTTCTGAAGATCTGAATTTTCAAGTTATTCGGGTGGTTGAACAACATTATAGCTGAAATTCGGATTTATGTTTATATGATCTTACTTATGTTCCTAGTACATATAATTGTACATGTTTGATCTCTTTGATTTGATATATGGATAAATAGAGCTTCTGATTTTCACAATACATATCCTGTGAATAGCAAGTAATCAAGGATGGAAACCCAATCTAGTATGCTTTTACAAGTATACATATCTAATTTAGTAGTAAATGGATGATTGAAATGATTCATGTGATATTGTGGGATTTTATCTGAATATTATCTTATCAGCATATATGCTTTGTTTATGAGTTCAGATTTCTAACTCAAATACTTGTCATGAAATGCATATGTTGTTATGCTATTGCAAGTGGATATATGACATACCCTAGATAGGTATGTTATCGATGCCATGCATAAATGAGAGAAATGTTGAATGAGAATATTTATATTAGTAGACATGATATATGTTTGAATACATGAGAAGTGTTATATGTGCATGAGTAAGGAGAAACCCTAAGAAAGGGGTGAACAATATGTTAAGCATTCAGTTCAGTTTTATCAGAGTATTAAGAAGTTCAATTATATGATTCTGGTGGATAAAGTGCCAAGTTGACATTTATTCTGTTTATTTAAGAATTTTAGTCTGCTTGTATGTATAGTATGATGATTACTCAGAATATCATAGTATTTTTAATATACTGCTCTGCCAAGTTTAGAATGATATACATGTTGTATTATAAATTTCAAATAAATAGACACGGTACCATAAAGATACCTGAGTCAAATATAGGTAAGTAAAAGATACAATATAGTAAGAGCTTTCTAAGAATAATAAAATAATAGACTTAGGGGCCCTGAACATCGTAGATTCCCTATGAGAGGTCTGTGTCGTAGGGATGAAACAACCTAACCATGGCAGTGTCCAGTATACGGGGATCGAAACGTACTAACAGGTGGTACGGGGGATGAAGCCCTAGTGGAAGTCTCATTAAAATACAACATGTAGTGTCCAATATCAACCAGAGGTCCTGGTGGCACTAGAGTACAGAAAAGCCAATAGGTGGCTTGACTCTCTACCTGTGTGCTCAGGTTAGAGGAGTCCAGTTTTTATGGCATAATAGGTGTGCTGAGGCCAGAGAGCCATTTTCCTATTGCGGACTAGTGACACAGTCAGGCTTAGGATTCCAAGGTGTGTCAGCTAAGTCTTGTACGGTGATATCATAGTTCGCTATGAGTCTTCATATGTAGAGTACACTACATATGATTAGGGCATAAGCTAAAATATGTTCATATAGGTTTAAAGAGTTTCTTATAAGTAAGAAAGGCTAAAAAAGATTTGATTTCAGTTTCACAGTAGTTGTTCCTTAGATGTAATATTGAATATAGTGAGGATTATATTTCCATACTTGTTTATTTCTAATGATGTAGCCTTCAATGTTATAAGAAAGTTTTTGAATATCTAGTCTTTTAATTTGAAACTACTATCTTATTTTATTTCAATTATCCAAGAATGATAAATGTCTCATTCAGTACTTTAGATTGTATTATTGTTTTACTCATTCACTGAGCGAGTAGGCTCACCCCTCTACTCAAACTTTTTAGGGAAACCGTGGGGATTGAGGATATCATTGCATCAGAGTAGATCTACCACAAGAGTTAAGTCTAAGTATAGTTAAGTTCAGTCAGTCGTTGTCACTCTAGGTCCTTGTAAAGAAATAAGAGAGAGTTGTAAATGATGATGTATAACATTATTCCTCTTTTAGCAATATATGTGAATTAGCAAATCTTATGTGCTTAAAGTATGAGAAATATAATGAATGTACATACATGCATTTTTACTGTTGAAATCAGATTACAGAAATAAATGTTTAGATTCCTTGTAAAGTTAGTTTATGTGGTTTAATGCGAGAAAACAAAGAGTTTAAAAGAATAAAAAGTTAAGGGTGATCTTTGTACTACGCTAAATCCTCAATTTATACCCTAATCTCATGATTAGTGGTAATTGTGAGATTGGGGTGTAACATAATGGATGTTAGAATCCAGTGTAATATATGTCCAGTTAGTGATCCCTCATACCCTCACCATGTCTTGCATGCTACTTTTGTTTATGTGAGTGTGTATGACTCTATCCAGTACTTTATGCCACTAAATCTAGATATTATAAGTCCTAGTAGCAAAGTATAGAAATGGGGGAAATCCCTATGAGGCACCAAGGCACAAATGTGTGCTCAACCAAGGTGACATATCTTCAAAAAGAGGTAGATGAACATAAAGGATGCATTCAACCATTTGTAAAGCCATAACTTGGTTAGAAACATGGAGGGATTAATCAAACACAGTTCAACAATAGGTTTTCAATCTTGAAAGCCAAGCATCAATATGCCACACATTCTCTTGGATAGAAGTCCCAGAAGTCTAGTCAATTACCCATGATGGGTCTGGTAGGGTTTTTGAGGTGGAGAGCTATTGGTTCACCTTTCTGGTGATTAGTAAAAATAAATTAGTTGATGAAGCCCTTAATTGGATCTTCATCTTGTGTCATTTTTTCCATTTTTCACATGGAGAGATATTTGCTCAGTAAATTATATTGTTATAAAAATGCACTTATGGAGGTTTTTTGCATTTTATTGGTTGTTTGACCACTATTGAATGGAAGGGAGAATAGATGGTTAAATATAGGGTTTCCCCACGTGCGAAAGAACCCACAATGAGACCAAAACTATTCTCAACCCACCCCAAGTTATCAAAGAATGTGTTAAAGGAGTAACCTCAATGGATGACCAAGTTAAAAGCTTAAGTGTAAGGGAAGGATAACAAAATGATTGTGATACTTTACCATAGCTATTTATATACATATACCCCAATCATAGACTACTAGTAGAACTTTCAGAATTGATCTAGTTGCCGAAACAACCATTTTCTGCATAATGCCTACATAGACCACTCCCTGCATGATTTGGTATCTAGTTTGAATATGATGTCATATAGTGTCTATGTTCAATTGGGTTAGGTAAGAAAAATCCAACTAATTTCACTCTTCAATAAGCAGATAGTTCTATGAAAGTGCCTAGAGGAAGGGTTTATCATGTCTTAGAGATTCTGGATAAAGAAATGGCAGCAATGTTCCTTGTTATTTTCATTGTTCTTGATATGTAGCCATAGGACAAAGAGATACCTATAATCTATGAGAGACCCTTCTTAGAAATAGATGATGCCACTCCATGTGTGCACTAGTAGAATAACATTGACCTTCATGAACATGAAGCTGAGTATAAGCATCTTTAAGACTTCATAATGATAAGAGGAAGGGAAGGATACAGATGAAAATGATCATATTGATGATCCACATGATCAATAGTATGAGGAGACACTAATGAATACAAACCAGAAAAGCCTTTATGTCAACAAGGTGGACACACAAATTCTCAACGGTTGATTGATTGAAAAAACTACTGAAGGCACGAAACTTAGTGCTTGTGGGAGGAATCACACGTTGGTTTGAGATATCTCTCACTCATGCCTATAGTTTTATTTTTTTATACTTCCCAAGAAACACACACATGTCATACTTGACCTGTGGCGATCCTTGACAGAAGGGTTAAGAAGCTGAAGAGGAAGGACCTGGTTCTTGTGAAGGTTCTTTGGCATCATTGTGGCGTTGAGGAAGCCACGTGGGATCTTGAGGAAGAGTTGAGGAGGAAGTATCCCTCGCTTTTCTCTTTGGATTTCGGGGACAAAATCCCTTTGTAGGGGGGTTAGCTTGTAAGGACCCTGACCTCCGTTTAGGGCTTATCCTGTTTGCTTTGCTTAACCCTGATGCTTAGTTGCTTGCTAATCACCTTTGATGGTGATTAGGGTGTGTTGGTGCTTTGTTGAGAGATGGAGGTGTTACTTGCAATTAACCCAAGTCTAGGGTTTGTGGGCAAGTTTGTCACCTTATGAGGTGTTCCTCCCTCTCCTTGCTTCCTCTAGTGTTGAAAGGAAGGTTTGGGATCGTTGCTTGAGTTCCTTTGGGCTTGGTTGAGCTTGTTGGGCCTTGTGGTGCCTTGTCCTTGCTTCTTTGGACCTTGTGTCGGGCAAGAGCAAGCTTGTGTCGGCCTATGTGTGTCACCCAGCATGTGTGTCGCCCTGGTGGTGTGTCGCCCAGGGTGTGTCGTCCATGTTGTGGGGGTGTGTCGCCCATGGATCCTTTGACCTTCTTTGACCTCGTTTGTGTCACCACTAGAGGACACTTGGTTCTTGATGCTTGCATGTGGCAATGTCTTTGGACATGTGTGTAAGACATGTTAGCGTGGTGGCAATGCTCTTGGACAAGTGTTCCTAGGTGGGCGACACCTTGCTTTGTTTTACCTTGGTTTCTCCTCCATCCCCTTCTATATATGTGTTTCCTTTCCCTTGCTAAGGATCCCTTTAGTTCCTTAGTCTCCTTCTTCCTTGGTGCACGACACCCCTCTTCTTTTGCAAGCTTGGTGGCCGATCCTTGCCTTGGAGTCTCCTTCTTCCTCTGGTGGTGGCCGAACCCTAGAGTGCCTTGCTCTTCTTCTTGTGGTGGTGCTAGGAGCTTGGATCTTTCTTAAGGTGGGTTACATAACTCCTAACCCTAACTACACTACCTTCTTCTATGTTCTTATATGTTGCTTATGATCATATCAGATATGCATGTTGTTAGTTTGGTTTCTTGCTTAGTTGCTTCTTGTTAGTCGATCCTTGTTCTAAGGTTTCTTGTTGAGCAACACCCCTCTACCTCCTTTGGTCTTGAGAAGTGAGCTTGAACTCTAGTAATATGAGCAATACTCCTCTCTCATTTGAGTTGAGAGGTGATCTTGTATTCTAGTTGCTTGAGCAGCACCCTTCTCTCACCATGGATTCTAGAGGTGAGCTTTGTAGCAGTCGTGGACCTTGGTTGTGGTTGTTCTTGTGTTGCCCGATTGGTGATATGAAGGGTGCAAGACCCCTCTCTCATTCAAGTTGAGAGGTGAGCCATCTTCTTGATCCTTTAGGGTTTTGATGCCCTTGAGCTTGGGGTTGGTGGTGACCCTGTCGGGGTGCATCTTGCCTGATATGGTGTTGGTGGTAATGTTGTCTGATACCCCTCTAGACTTTGATTCTTGGTCGACATATGGTGGCTGTGTTGAGCGTCATACCCTGGTTCTTGACCTTATATGTGTTGAGCTTCACATCTGGTTTGGGGGTAGCTGATATGCTTGGTTCCTACCATAGTGTGTGTGTGTCTGTGTGTGTGTCAGGCGTCACACATGGTGGAGTAACTTGCCCGGCACACTTAGTGCAGATGGTAACTCGACGCCGTTATACCTTGGTCCACGGGGTGTTGCGATCTGGACCTACGTTGCCTTGTGAGTGATACTGGCCGACACACTTTCGAGATGGTAACCTAGTGCATAACGCACCGTTGCACAATAATAGCCTGAGCTACACGACAAGCGTTGCACGACCTTGAGTTGCATGACACGCCCCTTGGGCTCAGTTGCACAATACTCAGTGGTACTTGAAACGCCGTTGCACGATACATGAGGCGTGCGACACCTTGGGCTGCCCTATACACCCTGGGGCTGCCCGATACCCCTGCTGGTTGCTTAGCCGATGGGCGGTTAGTGTGCCTGGTCGATATGTGGATGGTTGGGTTGGTCGTCATGTGATTGTTGTGTGAACGATAGGGGAGAGTACCCTACCCGATATCACCTCTAGTGAGGGTGCCCTACCCATCACACTTCTTGTGAGGGTAGTGGGCACTTCTAGTGAGGGTCTTGTCTCTTATGGCAATCTATGTGCTAGCTCTTGTTCATGAATCACGTTGGTTTTGATAGTAACTCTTGACATGCTTGATGGTAATTGTGATAGTAGATTACAACTATGTATCTTGCCATGATAGTACCTGTGTTTATGATCATCTTGAATCATCTGTATAATGATAAAGAAATGATAAGCATGTAAGAAGCCTTGCAAGATGATATGACCTATGTCAATGGTCACAGGTTGAGGCATAAATAATAACATATATAAATATCAATGTTGCCCTATGTTGATAATATAATTCTTCTATTAATCCATGATGATTGAATATACTAACCATGCAGGTGGTTCATACAGTTGTATAGCCAGGTAAAATGCTATGAGGTATATATGTTAGAGTAATATTTCTTTGATGGTTACTCTTGTTGATGAGATAACATACATGATGTGTTTTGGTATGAGGACCTAAGTTTGGCTTATGTGCCTAAGTTGATGAGAATGCCTTGAGAGGCAGTGACACTGTGTAATGAGGGATTGAGATCCCATGGCAATGTGATGATCCTTGAGAGGGATCTAGATGTTTGGCAAGAGGCCAAGTGATAACATGTAATGATGGATCCTTGTGATGGATCAGGATGATGTTGATTCCAATAAGAGTATAATATTGGGTTTTATGATGTTTATTCTTGTTATAGCTTACATGTTATACAACTTGGTTGAGTCTTGCAAATCACTTATAATATATTAATTAATAACAGTGGAATATATCATGTAGTTTCCCTGGCCATAGATCCATCATCGTCAGGAGCTGGTGATGGTGAAACGGGTTCTCCTACGGGTTAACCCAGAGCGCATATTGTTGAGTATGCGAGGTTTCTCCTAGCCTAAAGTGAGGAGGTAAGAGTGCAACTTCGGTTGTAGACTCTAGAGTGCGGATTCAGGCCCATAGCTCAATATGTGAAGAGCATGGTGAACAAGCCCATGGCTCAAGATATGTGATATGGAAGCATGAATGCGTTCATGGCTCAGAGCACGGTGAACAGGCCCGTGGCTCAGTTTCACTAGCGTCGATACCTGTATCGAGGCGGGCTAGGCAGAGGGTAGCCCGACCCTGTGGCTGAGGTCACTTAAGCACGAGACTGCGGTCCAGCTTGTGTTGTACTCGTGCACTGACCACGAGGTGGGAGGTCGTGGAGTCCGACTCTTCCATTTACCTTGTATGGCACCGGCTCCGGGTTTCGCAGCCGTCGGTTGGATCTGAGCGGTACGGCTCACTTCCTCAGGTCATAATAATATGTAATCCAGCCGTATAGTAATTACTGTTTAAGGCAAAACACGGAACATTGGTTGAGGACTTGCTTGTGTAGTTAGTCTTGCTATACCTTGCAGTTACTTGTGTGTTCCCATGTTATATGGGGAAATCCTATAAATCTTATCTTGTTAATCATGTTCCATAAAAGAGACATTTGGTAATATGCCTTCTGAACATTTTGGTAAGCTTGAGGATATGAATAGCTTTACATTATAAACTGCTCTTGTTATACCTCTTATCAGTTATCTGCTGCTATTACTTTAATCCTTCTACGGTTTTATAGTTTCGGCAGGGAGTTATGTTTCTCGCTGGGACTGTGTGTCTCACCCCGCTGGTTTGTAACCTTTTTAGGTGATCGAGCTAGACGTAGTGGTGGTCGCGGAGTTGCGGCCGAGCAGCAAGAAGAGCAGTAGAAGGCAAGAGATGGACATGCTGTTGTTTTGGTCATTTTGTAGTAGAGTCTTAGAGTCATCCATGTACTCTCAGGTCCTTGGGAGCGTTTTGACATTGTTTCACGATGTTTAGCTGATGATGTTTTGTATATCCTGCTGTTGGCCGGATGTGGGTCGTTATGTATGTATAACAGGTGATGAACTCATGTGATGACTAGACAGTTGATCCCCTAAGTTGTGGACACGTGTCAAGATCCTGTACATGTTTATATAACCTGTCTCTTACAGGAGAAGGAGCTGAATGTAATAGTTTCTTAGTTTATCCATTTTCCGAAATCGGTTTTAATTAACCTGTGTTTTTGATAATTTTTGGTCTATGGTGGTTTCCGCACGTTTTCGCGTAACACCTCGTTGTCTGTGTGATAGTGGGATGTGTTGCCACAAAGGTACTGTTTGCAAAGAAAATAGGCTCATGGCCCTTTGCATGGGCCATGGGTTGCACCCATGTCTTAAAGATGAATGGCTTTGTTATCTCATCAAATCATAAAACAATTAAGGAATTGACTTAACAATTCTAGCCTTATATTTATTAAAATTCAAATTCACCAAAACTTGAGGATTTCTCATTCACCACTACTTAAAAGAAAATTTTATCCCCAAAATTCAAACTTATTAAGATTAAGGCAAATGATAACACACCTTAGTTTCCAACCTTACGGTCAGAACCCTTCTTGAATATTTAAAAATGTTTTTTTTTTTAAAACTCCTCCATTCATTAATAACAAGAATAAGGTACAAAGAAACCATCATTCTCGGCAACACTACGCCAAATGGCTGGAAGAGAAGCACCTTTAATCGTGTTACCCCTAAAGCCAATCGCGTCGTGTGCAATGAAGTGAGCCATAGAATTCTAAGCTCTTTTAACATTAATGAAAATGACATTACTAAAAGCAGAAGCAAAGCGACAAGTATCTTCGGCAATCAAACCCAAATAGTCGGGTCTCTTTACGGTCTCCTTCAAGGCCTTCACAACGATGAGCGAGTCCGAGCATAAAGCAACCTTATCAGTAGGGGACAGAAACTCCCTGGACAGCTCCAAACCTGCCCGAGCAGCTAGTGCTTCAGTGAGTGAAGCATCCCAATCGGCATAAGCATGCTGTTGTACCACACCCAGAAAAGCACCATGGCCATCCTGAATAACAGCTCCAATCCCACGCTGCTCCCCTCGGCACACAGCTGCATCAACGTGAATAAATTTCCAACTGCGGTCCACACCCTCTGCAAGCATCCTCGCGCTGGCCTGGCCCCTTCCCCGGATTCGTTTAGCACACTCCCACTCGCTGCCGGCTGCATTGCCACGCCCACTGTCTCCACCACCTCCCTAGTCTCACCGCCCAACCGCCGGGGACCAGCAGTCCTTGCTCCCCCTTCTTCCAGTGACGTAGAGACCCTCCTGTAGTCCACAATCATTGCCCTATATGCTTGGAGAGTAGGCCTCAGAAAGGGAGCTACATCATCAAAAATCTTGTTAATTCGACATGTCCTGGTAGTCCACCACACAGCAGCAAGTTCTTTTTCGTCATCCGTACAGCTACCCAGCAGCTCGAGAAGGTTTTCTTGCAGGTTGCCGTGCTCGGCCAGAACTTTCGTGTCCCCCAACCAGCTCTCCCTCATCAGAATGACCGCCCCGCGCAATGACTGAGCATGTGTTGTATTGACTCTTCCTGAACAGCGCAGATTGGTCGACACACCCCGTTTGATGTAACGTGCCTGTCCCGTAGCCGTCTACGGGTTGCCAAACCTCCCGTAGCAATGTGCCATAAGAAATGTGACAACTTCGGGGGCTACCTTCTTCCCCAAATCATCTTCCAAAGATCGTAAGGAACAGCTCTCTCCCTTTCCCTCACGCTCGTGCCGCCCAGTTTACCCAGCCAATAGGCAGAGCAAACAGAGAATACCCCGTTCGGACTCGGCCACCAGAACGCTCCATTCGGCACCTCCCTGGAAGATAAAGGAATAGTCTTGATTTTAGCAGCCACCTCCCGAGGAAAGAGATCCAAGAGCTTCTCTACATCCCACGCCCGTTGTCCTTCCAGGAAAAGCTCATCAACTGTAGTGGGTGAAGGAGAGACACATGGCCTGTAGATGGTGAGATCATCTTCCCTATCAATGATCCTTCTGTCCTCCCATAAATTTGTATCCTTTCCATTGTCAATCCTCTTCCTTGTCCCCTATAAGAAAAGAGATTTCGCACCCCCAAAGGCTGCGCCATGTGTAGCTAGGAATGAGACCAAGCCTTGCGTCCAGGATGCTATTGCTTGGAACGTATTTGACCTTTAAGACCCGTGCCACAAGAGCCTCCGGTCTCGTAAAAATTCTCCAAACTTGGCTTGCCAGCAACGCCTGGTTGAAGATGCTCAAGTCCCTGAATCCCATACCTCCCTCCCGCTTGGCCTTGCATAGATTTTCCCAGCTCATCCAAGATATCTTCCTCTCCCCCGCCTTTGCTCCCCACCAAAATCTTTCCACCATAGAATTCAAATCGTCAATCAAGCCCCCCAATAGCTGGAACACGCTCATCACATACGTTGGAATTTCCTGCATCACCGCCTTAATAAGAACCTCCTTTCCTGGTTTAGAGAGGAGCTAATCCTTCCAACCCTACAGTTTGGTCCCCACTCTCTCTCTAATATACTCAAAGACCTTCTTCTTGGATCTCCCCATAGTAGTGGGAAGCCCCAGGTAGGAGGCCTGCCTGTCCATGTCTTTCACTCCTAGGAGACATCGTATCTCATCTTTTTTGCTCCTTGGTATCTTTTTGCTAAATGCAATTTCGAACTTGGTAAGATATGACCTTTTGACCCGATGCCTGCTCATATTGGCTGATAATGTCACCCGGTCCATGAGAATCCTGGCAACCACTGCAAGTTTGACATGGTTGACATCGCAGTGTTCTTCGTCATGGATCTCGGCCACCTCCTATTCTTCATTGGTGATCTTCAGTCTCTCACTCCGCTCCGAAAGCTCCTCCGCCATCAGAACGAAACTGCACCTTGGGTGGGATCTAAAGCCCATAGAGAACCTTAGACCTACAAGAGGGAAAACAAAGAGAGGATCGAGTGGGAGGACAACCACCGTCATTTCAATCATGGTCGCCCATAGTGTCGCCGCAGTGCCGACTAGGGTTAGACGAGGGGCGAGAGACCAATAAATGCGGTAAATTGATTATTCTACTTACTCTTATATTTTAAACATATTTTATTGATATGCAAAATCCTCACATTATTATTAAAATTGGTACTTGATTTCAATTCTGGACACATCCATGTTTTCAATAAATATATGATTTCATCTCTTGGTGATTACATTTTGATTTGTGCTTTCAATTCAATTGGTGATTACCTAAGTCTGTAAACTTTTATTTATTAAATTCAACTTAATGGTGAAGTAACACCTCTAACCATAGATTATGTCATTAAATCAACTTAAGGTTTTCCTTCTCATGTGTCAATTTTAAACATAACATGTGTCTACCCAATCTCTCCCACTCATAATAAGATGAAATAAGCATTTGATTGTAACCTAAATACAAAGTTCAACTCATTCCAACATCAGAGATGGTTTATCCACACATAGACTACATCTCCTAGAGGGTGGAAATAACCTCCTCGCCTCTTTAGTAGTCTGCCTATACCATCAGGAACTCCTATCGTTCTAGATGAATGAATAGGAAGGAGTTGTCCCTTCTAGTCAATGTTTTAGCATCAACTTTCTCTCCAAATTGTCTCTCCCATACTATTCCTCCATTTGACAGATAGAACTTGCTCAGGTTCTCACATTACCACAACTGTGAGAAGACAAAAATTATCAAAGCTTATTGTTGTGGCTCTAGAAAGCCTCGACTACCCCTTTATTTATAGGAGGGTCAGGGTCAGGAGTTCTAGTCTGAGTGGGAGTTGAAGTGATATAATTTTATGAATAATCTAAAACGTATGAACATTGAACTAGTTAGTTCACATGTGAGTCGATCAGTTCAACCCTTGAACCAGTTGTTTCACTATGTTTCCCAATCGCAATTGTATTGACAATTAATATTTGATTAATGCACAATATGACGTCAAGAATCAATCCTTGATCAACCAAACAATCAGTTCACTACCTGAAACGTCAGTTTAGACATTTGGGCCGATCAGTTCAATTATCGAACCAGTCATTTTAGTGTCCTGATTGCCAAGCTTGGTTCAAATTTACCTGACACTTGAATCAATTAGTTCAACACTTGAACCGGTCAGTTCATAGTCCTATCAGTCAATTTCCAACCATTGCTATTTAAAAGAATACCTAAACACTTTAGTAATCAAGTTAAACATCATTCATGAATAAATTCCTATTCTAAGTGTAATCTATGTGTTTTACCCTATAGGTTCCAAGTTACATTGGCAGTGAATGTCCATAATTCATTTATGACATCACAAAAAATAAGAGGTATCTAGCAAGACATTATTTCTACCCAAGTAATCAAAAAGTTGGAGAACAACTTCAACCTACAATCTGTGATCGGTGCTATAATGATTGTATATTTCCTTTGTCACCGATATCTAGATTTAATTAGAGGCATGTAATCGTCATCCTCTTCAATTTTCAATCCATGTTCCTTGAACTAGAGCAGACTGTTTGAGTTGTACATAAGCTCAACATCGAATACAGACTCACATGAGCATTTCCATGCATTTTTCAATCTCTCTTATCAAGTGCCCATTATATCTAACTCTTATAAGAGGAAAAAATCCGTTCTATATCACTCACAAGCATCCCCATGTCTCACAATGCACCTGAGAACCACCTTTATGGTAACCCTTATTCAAGGTCACAGTGGATGATATCAAAGTACATTGAATGACATGTGATGAGTGCAATGACTTCAAGTCTAAGAACCACAATCATCACCATCCCTATGAGAGATGATCCTAACTACCAATCATGGTTTCCATGTATCACTCTTAAGGTGGGTCTATCCAATACACTGTTACTCTAACAAGTATCTATGTTTTTGGTTTTATATAACATATCATGACTAATGAGATTCTGTCATCAACCAACACACACTCTAATCTGAAGTGTTACTGCTATCTATCTTCCTTCCACAATAGCATCTGACTAGGGACATAGCAAGAATGTTTATACTCATAACATTTGTACTATCTCAATGTTTAGGTCCTCAAACTGAAGACATGCATCATCAAATAATCATCATTCTTTTGGTGCTTTTATGTTACATCATTATCTCATAACTAAATACAATAGAATAAATTGGAAGATTGCCTTCATTATAAATTAAATTGTTTACAAGATATGTCATTACAATCATCATATGATTGGGTCTCAACGCATACCTACCAACAGACTCTGACTAGCACATAGAGCTAATCATGCATGAACTTAATCCCAAGTGATCTAACATAATCTTCATGCTTCTGTTGAGAAAGTATTTTTGTCAAGGGGTTAACCATATTTCTCTCGGTTGGTACTCTACAAATCTTCTCATCTCCTCGTTGTACGATTTCTCATATGAGATGGGACTGACTTTGCATATGCTTGGAACTCTGATGTGATCTAGGTTCCTTATCTTGTGCAATAGATCCATTTTTGTCGCATTATAGCTCAATCGCATCGCTGATGCTTGGAACCACCACAAGTTCTGAGATGAACTTCTTGATCCAAACAACCTCCTTTTCTACATTGGATGCAATAATATACTTGGCTTCCATTGTAGAATCCACACCATCTCTTTCTTGGAACTCTTCTAGTTCACAACTCAGTTGTTATGGAAAAACACAAATCCAGACTATGATCTGTAGTTATCTTTGTCAATTTGGAAGCTTGCATTAATGTAACATTTTACCTTCAACTCTTCCCCACCATCGTAGACAACGAATTGATCCTTAGTTATTCTCAAATACTTAAGGATGTTCTCCACAGTAGTCTAGTGACTCTCATTAGGATCTAACTGATGTCTTATCATCATTCTCAAGATGTAAGAGACATCTAGACGAGTGCATAACATTGCGTACATGATAGATCCAATTGCAGATGAATACGAAATCTTACTCATGCACTCCCTTTCTTTATAAGAACTGTGACATTGAGCTCTAGAGATGATGACACCATGAGACATGGGTAAATTTCCTCTATTTGAATTCTCCATGCAAAACCTCTTTGACACTTTTTCAATGTATGTGCTCTCAATCAGCCCAAGAAGCCTTGTAGATCTATCTCTATAGATCTTGATTCCTAAGATACACGATTCTTCACCTAAGTCCCTCATAGAGAATGTATTTACTATCTAGGTCTTTTCCATATGTAAAGTAGGGATGTCATTCCCCGACAATAGTATATCATCCACATACAATATGAGGAATACAATCATGCTCCCACTAACCTTGTATACACATGGTTCATACTCATTTTAACTAAAGATGAACTCTTTAATAGTTTCATCAAATCAAAGATTCCAGCTCCGAGAGGCTTGCTTCAATCCATTGATTGACCTTTGTTGATTTTAGATTTTGTTTGCATTCTTTGAATTTATAAAACCCTCAGGTTGTGTCATGTACAAATCCTCAAGAAGACTCCGGTTAAGGAATTTCTTAACATCCATATGCCAAATCTCATTGTCATAATAAGCTATAATGGCAAGCGTGATCCTAATTAATGGACATAACCATGGCAACTGGAGAAAAGGGTTTGTCACAATCAACACCTTGAACTTGTCTGAAACCCATTACAACCAATCTACCTTTATAAATTTGTACATTACCATCCATGTCAGTCTTCTTTCTTGAAGACCCACTTGCACCCTATGGGTTTTACCCCTTCAAGTGGATCCACCAAGGTTCATACCTTGTTGGTGTACATGGATTCCATCTCAGATCTCATGGCCTCAAGCCATTTCTCAAACTTTGGACCCTTAACAACTTCTAGGTAGGTAGTTAGATCTTCATCAATGACTGACTCCTCACCTTATTGAGTCACTAGATAATCAAATATATCTATCTCAAGGTGCATCCAACTAGATCTATGTGGTTCCCGTGTTACATGAGGAGTTTAAGATTCCATAACATTTTGTGACTCTCTATGTTCCTCTTGTACGTCTATATGTTCAATACTTTATTGTTGGTCTTGAACCTCTTCGAGTTCTACTTTCCTCCCATTGATTCTATTAGAAATGAATTCTATTTCTAGGAATGCAACATCTCTAGCACCAAACACTTTCTTGTTATATGAGTTATACAAGTAGTATCCCTTAGTTTCATTGGGATATCCAACCAAATTACATTTATCTAATCTAGGGAAAAACTTTTTCAGGAAATATTTTCTTGACTCAAGCTTCACAACCCCAAATCCTCATAAAAGATATTTTGGGAGGCTTCCCAATCTAATAATATGGTGTCTTTTTAATCGATTTATATGGTACATGATTAAATGTAAATACTGTGGTTTCTAGATCATAACCCCAAAAGAAAGTCAGAAGATCAGCAAAACTCATCATTGATCACACCATATCTAGAAATATGTGATTCCTTCTTTTTGATACACCATTGTGATGTAGTGTTCCAGGTGGAGCCCATTTTGATACGATACCATAGGCTCGTAGAAGGTCTACAAACACTTGGCCTAAGTATTCTTCACCTTGATCAGAATGAAGTGCCTTAATACTTTTACCAATTTGGTTATGTACTTCAGTCATGAAATCCTTGAACTTTTCAAGAGTTTTTTATTTATGTTTCATCAGGTAAAGAAAACCATACCTATTGAAATCATCAGTGAAGTAATTAAGTACTGATAACCAACTCTGCCATTTGTTCTAAAAGGGCCACATACATCAGTATATATATATGAGTCCTAATGGATAAATAGCCCTCTCACTATTACCAACAAAAGGAGTCTTTGTCATCTTGCCCAACAAACAAGATTCATATGTCTCTATTGATTCTAAATCAAAAGAGTCTAGATAACCATCTTTATGGAGTCCAGAGTTCCCTAGAAGACAATACCAAAGATATGTTTTGTTCGAGTTATCAAGTTTTAATCTTTTATTATTAACATCATAACATTTGTCTTAAGATCCAAAAAATAAAGACCATAAGATATTGGGGTACTTTCATAAAAGATCTCATCTTTTGAAATAGAATATTGACCATTCTTTATATGAAATTCATATCCATCCTTGTCCATACAAGATATAGAAATAATGTTCCTATTTATGGCAGGTACATGGTAACAATTCTTTTACTATATTACAAACCACATGGGCAGAGATAAATTGTAGGTTCCAACTATAGTGGCATCAACTCTTGCTCCATTTGCAGCGTGAAGTTCAACCTCCCCTTTGTAAAGGGTTACTTCTTTTTATATCATGCATATTTGATCATACATGAGATCCACATCCAATATCTTATACCCAAGATGAAGAAGTAGAAACATTTATCTCAATAACATATATAATTAAATTGAAGATCCCTATCCCCTCCTTCTTCTTCCTTAATTCTTCCAGGTAGAGAGGGAAATTCGTCTTCTACTGTCCAAGCTGGTAAAAGTGGTGACAATTGCCTCCCTTATTCACCCCTCCCTTTGATTTGAGTACAGAAGACTTGGGCTTCTGACTAGCTTTTGAACTCTTCTTAGCTTTGCCTTTGCCCTTTGACTTCCATTTTCTTTTTATCATCATGATAGACTTGGGATTGTCTTTCTTTATTTTCTCTTCAGTTGTTCTGAACATGCCAAGTAATTCTGACAATAGCTTGTCAAAAGCATTCATGTTGTAGTTCATGACAAACTTACTATATGACTTTGGTAGTGATTGTATAATCACATCAGTGGCCAACTCTTGACCCAAGAGAAATCCCAGTCCATCAAGGTTCGCCACATACCCAATAAGCTTGAGCACATGGGGCCATACTGGATATCCTTATGCCATGTTTCATTTGAACATCACCTTAGAGACACCATATCTCTCCTATCTTGCCTGAATGTGGTACATGTTATTAAGATGTATTACCATCTCAATCACATCCATGTTCTCATACTGTCTCTACAAATCATAGTTCATTGAGCACAATATTAGGCACTTGACATTGGCGGTGTCTTCAGATTTCTTTTTATAAGCATCCCTATCAACCTTAGGCGTACTGGGAGCAGGTTCATCTGGCTCTAGTATTTCCCAATCATAGAGCTTACACTTCTGTGTGAGAACAATTTTCAACATATCAAACCAATCATGGAGATTATTCCCGTTCAACTTGTCCTTCTCAAGAATTGGTCACAAGGAAAACATATTATTGGTTGCCATTTGATTCTAAAATAAAAATTTACAATTTGTAAAAATACTTTTGATTTGATTTTATTTGATTGAAATAAAATTTGACAATGTTTAATTAGGACTCTAATTAAATATCGCTCCCACTATTTTATGCAAATTGATATCCCTCACATATCAATTCACAAGATTGTAGCATACAATCTTCTAGTGAGCCAAGATACATTTTTCATCAAATCATGAGTTAGCTTTGGTTGATCACCCACAACTTGACTATTTAGGTAGACAACTTTTTCCAATTGCATCTAAATGAAACACTTAGATAGATGACGTGCACAACCCCTTGCCATAGTCATTAGCATGCTTATAGGTACTTAATCTCATTAAGATCACCTAGTTAAGTCTTACCCAAAAGCAAACACAATAGTAATGCACCCTACTTTGGCAGACCCACATAACTACCATCACACTTCTACGAGATGGACATCACATCACGCTTTGGTGTAACCTACACTTAGTCGATAAATTTTTTCATGTGTATTGCTTATGGAAAGGATCTAAGAATTAATATGTTTGATTGAGGGATTTTATATTTATATAAATACATATACATATCCAATCACCACATAGTTATAGTACATATCATATATATGTTATATCCACATACTAGAAATATGCAATTATAAAACACGAGCATTGGTTATGGACATATCTATTGTAATCCGTTAGAGCCACAAGGAGTTACTACCACCTAAGGTCTACATCATATGTAGCAACATGTTATTGATGAAGATCTGTGCTCAAACCAATACAGGTTGATCGGTTCAACTCTTGAACCGGTCAGTTTGCCTCCTGATTAGTCGGTTGGTCTCTTAGAATAGTTGTCTAGTCTTCAGGCCAAACAATTTGTAGACACCTCCAATCGCTCGGTTGGGCCGCCAATTGGTCGGTTCGACTCCTCCTGTCATCCGGCCTCCTTAGTCTTCCATTTGATTGGTTCACCTACTAAAATGGGTGGTTCGTCTAATACAGAATGTCTTCTTTGCCATAACAGAAATTAAAACTATCCTAATCCTATTTAACATATTAAATGGTTGTAAGGAAAAATGATTTACATTTGAAGAGACCATAGGAAGGAAATAATCAATACTTTGACATATGGTAGAGAAGATGAGGCTCGGTATAAAGCAGGAATAACAACCATCCAACCATGCACAAAGATTTTTGGGTTATTGGCAATAACTATGCTAAACATCTACCATCAAAACTGATTTGAGGGTGACACATGTAAATTGCATATATATCATATCATATATATTAGTTGGGATCATATGTGGTATTTAATCAGATGTGCACATTAATAATTTTAAATATTCACATTGTATGCAGTAAATCAATGATAAAATAGAAATCTAGTCATAACGATTAAATCCTAAACTGTTGTAAATTGATGTAGGTCTAGTACTGCTGTTGGGAAGTATGGCATCAGATAAGGAAACTGAAAATAAAAATTTACTACCATATTCCCCTTTGACAATAGATTGCATCAACACCTATGTAATGGGAAAGAGGGTTGCAAGGTTAATACTTGGTCCTGGAGCAAGTCCAATGACAATCCCTTGTGGTAGCAACATGCACCTTTCTTCAAGTTGTGCTTGGATGTCAGTAGCAACCTTCTAGTTGATCACCGCAGATGGCGGTTGACTACATCCTCCTCGTGGGTGGAAATGACCTCCTCACCTATGTAGTAGTCTACATAGACATGTAGGAATTTCTACCATTCTAGATGATCAAATAGGAAGGAGTTTTCCCATCTAGTTAATGTGCTAGTGTTGACTTACCCTCCCAATTGTCCCTCTCTTATTGTTCCTCTTTTTAACAGGTAGAACTTACTAGGGTTCTCATGTTACCACAACTATGAGAAGACAACAATTGCCAGCACTTAATGTTGTGTCTCTATAAAGCCTCAAATACCCCTCTATTTATATAAGGGTCAAGTTCAGGAATTCTAGTCTGAGTGGAAGTTGAAGAGACAAAATTTCATGAATTTTAGGAACCTACAAATGTTGAACCAGTCAGTTCACATGTGAATCGATCGGTTCAACCCTTGAATTGGTTATTTCACTATGTTTCCCAATCGCAATTTTATTGACAATTAATATTCGATTAATGCACAACATGATGTCAACATCAAGCCTTGACTCAACCACATTAATCAACCAAATCGGCGGTTCATAACCTGAATTGTCTGATTTAGACATATAAGACGATCAGTTTAGTTATTGAATTGATCGTTTTAGAGTCCTGATTTCCAATCTTGGTTGAAATTGACCTGACACTTTGATCGGCTAGTTCACACTCCTATCAGTCAATTTCCAATCATTGTTGTTTAAGTTGAATACCTAAATACTTTAGTAATCAAGTTAAACAACTTTCATGAATACACTCCTATTCCAAGTGTATCCTATGTATGTGACCATATAGGTTCCATTTTATGATTCCAGTGAATGTCCATAACTGATTTATGACATCACAAGCAATAAGTGACATTAGCAAGACATTATTTTTTCCCAATAAATCAGAAAGTTGGAGAAAAACTTCAAGCTACAATCTGTGATCTGTATTATAGTGATCTTATAGTTCCTTTGTCACTGATATCTAGATTGAACTCAAGGTATGGAATCATCATCCTCTTCAATGTTCAATCCACATTCTTGGAACTCGAGTAGATTGTATGAGATATATGTAAGCTCAACATCACATATTGACTCACATGATCATGGCCACACATTTCTCAGTCTTGCTTATCAAGTGACTAGGGTATCAAACTCCTTTAGGAGGGACTAATCCCATCTACATCACTCACAATCATCCCCATGACTCACAATGCACCCAAGCACCACCTTCATGGAAACCCTTATTCAAGGTCACTATGGATGATGTCAAAGTAAATTGAATGACATGTGATGAGCGTAGTGATTTCAAGTCTAAAAATACAATCACTACCATCACTATGAGAGATGTTTCTAACTACCAATCATTGTTTCCATGCATCACTCTCAAGGTGGGTCTATCCAAAATGTTGTTCTCTAAAAGTATCTATTTGTTTGATCTGATATCACATATCATGAGTAGTGAGATTCTATCTTCAACCAACACACACTCTAGTCTTAAGTGTTATTGTTGTATATCATCCTTCCAAAATAACATCCAACTAGGGACATAACAATAATGTATATACTCTCAAAATCCCTATGATCTCATTGTTTAGGTTCTCGACCTAAAGACATACATCATCAAGTAATCATCATTCTTTAGACATTTATGTTACACCATTATCATATAATTGAAGAAAACCTAATAAACTAGAAGAGTGCCTTTATTATTAATCAGATCATTTACAAGATATGCCACTGCAATCATCATATGATTGGATCTTTGGGCATACATACCAAAATTTATTCACCTCATTCACATATCACATGACTCGCATAAGGATTTAATGCATCATAAACATTCACTGATAAAATATTTCTTTCAACAAATTTTTTTAGAGTAGGTAAAGTATTACTATATCAACAAAAATGTGTATAGATGGTGGAAGCCATCATATACTATACAAGTGGGTTAAGCTACAAAATCCCACTGGGCCAACACCTCCCTGCTGATCCCTCTACCAATCTTAGGATTAGCTTTGAAATCCATCCTAAAACAAGAAACAAAAGTATCAAACACAACAAGGATGTCCTTTTTCCCATGTAGTCTACTGTTACGCTCCTTCTAAATAAGGAAGCAAAGGTAGGTGAATCAAAGGCCAAGAAAATGCTTCATCTGCGTATTGGTGCTGTTCCAAACTAGCATTTCATAAATTCCATCCAATAGGGTATTAGGAGCCACCCCACCCCACCCCATTTTCAACCAGCACCTGCTCCAAAGGTAGCGAGTGAAACTGCAATTCAAGAATAGATGAGAGTGGGACTCATCCCCAGATCTACATAAGAGACAGGCCCCAACTATGGCAAGACCCCAAATAGCCATCCAGTCCCCTGTTGGCAACCTCCCTAGCAGAATTCTGAAGGAGCAGCAACTCCACTTCGGCACATGTCCCTGGCCCCATAATAGTGGAAACTAGGGGACACATGGACCCTACAGTGGCGTAGTCTTCTAAGAGATAACCTTCTGACCAATCAGCACCCAGCCATCATTAGATGGTGTAAAGAGAGGGGCCACCTCCGGCCATAGCCTATACATTCCTCTCCAGGTCTTGGAGACGTTATTTAGACCGCCAAGCAGTAGAGAGAGCCCATACCTTGACCTCATCCACTTGCACCAAACAGACTCATTCGTCAAAAAATTATGAATCCTCTTGATAGCTGCTGCACGAGCCAAATCTTCTGGGTCACAGACGTTCATCCCTCCTTCTTCAAACCTCCTGGTAACCATCTTCCACACAACAACATGCCCCCATCCCCCCCCCAAACGAATGAGGACATAACACTCCACATCTTGTCCAAGATAAAGAGAGGGATATGGGCTTGCAGACACCAAAATCTGACCATACCCTCAAGGACTGATCTCACAAGGACCAATCTACCAGCGATGGATAGATTGATGCCCATCCACTTGGCAGTTTTATCACAAAGAGCGTCAACACACCCTTGAAAATCCCTACCACGTGCCTTACCGCCGCATATAGGGATACCCAAATACCTTATGGGTAGCACACCTTCCTGCATCCCCACCGCTTCTCTCAATTGACCTCTCATGTTGTCATCGGACCTGGACAAAAACACTCTAGATTTTATGATACTGAGATATAGCCTCGTACAATCACCAAACTCCTTCATAAGCTTTCGGAAGTTGCTAAGCATTCTCCTTCTATCAGCCAGGAAGAATAGGACATCATCAGTGAAGATCATGTGAGAAAGAACCTTGCATCCACCTTTCTTGAACATTGAAATCAGCTTACCATGTTGAGCTTTATCCACCAAACAAGTCAAAATTTCCATCACCAGGGTAAAAAGCAAAGGGGACAATGGGTCACCTTGCCTAAGACCATTGGATGCTTTGAAAAAGCGAAAGGGACAACCATTCACCAACACAGAAAAGGAGGTAGTCGTGACATATTCCCTAATAATCTTCATCCATCTATCATAGAACCCCAAAGCAGCCATACTAGCCCAAAGGGACTCCCATCTCACATTATCATACGCCTTGGCCAAATCAAGTTTCACACAAGCTTTTCTGGAGATGTTCTTAATCCCAAAGTCAAGAAGGAATTCCGCCGCAAGCAAAGAACTATCGGATATACTTCTGCCTTTAATGAATGTTGTTTGAGCAGGGGAAATAATGTCGGGCATCACTTTTTTGAGCCTATTAGCAAGCAACTTGGAAAGGATCTTGTAGACCACTGTACAATAGGCAATGGGGTGCAAATCATTCATGATCTCCACCATATTATTTTTAGGTATGAGGAGAATGAAAGCATGGTTGACCCTTCTAAGCATCTTTCCACCAACCAGGAACCATCTAACTGCTATGGCAATATCATCTTTAACCAACGCCCACATTGATTGAAAGAACTTCACAGCTGTCAGACCCTGGAGCCTTAGATGCCCCAATATTGAACACCGCATGCTTGATCTCCTCATCTATGGTAGGGCCACATAACTTGGCATTCATCTCATCAGTTACTCTCCTTGATGGTAGAACATGAGCTGGTATATGAGGCAGATTATTTTATTATAAAGGCTATTGAAATACTCCAAATCTTCCACCCCTACTTCCGCTTGTGAATTAACCATCGAGCCATCCTTCTTGAGTAACGTATGAATATTATCCCTCATTTGATGTCTCTTCACTGCATCATGATAAATCTTTGTGTTTTTATCCCCATCCCTGATCCATTTCAGTCGACTTCTTTGCCAATAACATATCTCCTCATCTCTTTCAAGCTTAGACAAGTTTTCAGCCATGGATGCTTCCTAAAGAATGGCTTCCTCTTCTAGCAGATTCCTCCTAAGAGCTTCGGAAGCCTTGGCATGGCGGTCCTGGCCTCAAGGACCAAATTCCTCATATCTCACAGACCTAAGGACCACTTCTTCAAAGCCACCTTTGTCCTGGACAATTTCTCCATAAAAATGTATAGCGGATTGCCTACGACCCTGCCTTTCCACACTTCTTTAATAACCTCCACATAGCTGGGCCATTGCAGCCATCTATTAAAGAAACGGAAAGGTTTGCCTTTGTGTACCTCCTGAGTCAGCTGCACGATGAGCCAGACATGATCACTATTAATGTGTCCACCAAGCTTAATATTGGCCAGTGGGAAAACATCAAGCCATGCTTCATTCACGATCTCTCTATCAAGTTGACTAGCAATGCACCTCTTAACTACTCTTCTGTTCTGCCATGTAACAATGCCCCCACTCATGCTCAACTCAATAAGATTAGCAGTGTCTATAGCGTCATTGAAGTGCCTAATATACGCATCCGGTACAGGAAGACCTCCCTTCTTCTCATGAGCCTTCCTAATGTGATTAAAATCACCTATGAAAATATATGGATGCTCTTTCTGGTTAGCCAAAGCCATGACCTCCCATAGCCTCATTCTTCACATTTCAGAATTGTGCACATACACTACCGAAACCACGACATGAAGGCCACCTTGGTTAATACAACTCACAGTAATCATTTGGTCCATGGAAAAAATCACCTGGACATCCCACACCTATGGATTCCAGCCTACAATAATTCTCCCTCCTTCTATTTGCTCAAGTTTCGAAGCAAACCCCCACCCCACTGGGAAGAGTCCAACCATCTTGTCGCCAATATCTCTTCTGATTCTCGTCTCCACTTCCTCCACCATCATCACCCTCACCTCATGGATGATCTCCCTGAGCTTCCTCTGCTTGCCCACAAGAGATGCCCCCCTAAGGTTCCAGGAGAAGATGCACATTAAAGACCATGTCCCCTGCCCCCCCTTCTGGGGGTAGCCCCTCCTCTTCTGGTTCTTCTCGGGGATAGTTGTGTGCCCCTACTGCCTCCAGCAGCTTTGACCTCACCCTCCACACCATCCAATGTAGAGAATGGGTTAGAAGCCTCAACGGAAGCGTCCTCAACTACCCTCTCCTTCCCCTTTCTTCTAGATCTGGAATTGGACCTGTTGAAGACTTCCTCCTCGCCAGCACCCATATGCAACAAATTATCAGACACATCGTGAGCATCAAAACCTCTTGGGTCTTTCGTCTCATTCGACCCGACAGCTAGCATTTCGCCCTCAGCAGTAGCCGATGGCCCCACTTGGATAGAAGTTTGTACAGGGATCTCAACAGCAGGACAAACACCGCCCTCCCCTTGCTCTCCAGGGACTTGAGGAGGACAAATTCTACTGCCCTTTCTCTTCATGTTCTTTCCTCTTCTCAAAGAAGAAACTGACTCCCTACCTCTGCCTTCGATCAGCTCGACTCTGGTCTCACCAACATGTGGACAATCACCCTTGCCATGGTCGAAAACCCCACACGCCTCACACCTGTTCGGCAAAGCATCGTAGACTACCTTGATTTCCAGTTCTTTACCATCCGACATCTCCACCATAACTACCACAGGTGGCTTCCTATCTGCCTTGATCTCCACACAGATGTGTGTCGCACCAGCATATCTCCCTGTCACCCAGAAATCCACCACCTTGGGGCTACTGGTGTCGAAGGCTATGATAAATATAGCCCGCGTCATCCAGTGATGCCCCACGTTTGGAAGAGTCACCCAGACCAGAGTCATTGTCAGCACAGTACGCCTCAAGTCATCCTCGGGTGTCCACCTCCAGATAGGAACCATCTTGTTATCTATGAAGTAGGGGCCTCGATCCAGTGTGTTAGACAAGTCCTCAACATTTGCAAACCTCGCCCAGAAGATCCCACCCACCAAGCTCGATAGCTGAAGTTCCCCTTATGGTTTCCAAAACCTTAGCATCCAACCTTTCAGTTGCTCCAACATCAGCATTTTGTCGAGCACCTGAACGATGATAGACGAACGGTGATACTCCTCCATGGCATCAACCACAGGGACCGGGAGCCTCATCCAAGGTCTATCATCACTATCCTTGAACGCGGGCTCGTTGGGATCCTCAGGTAGGAGAACTGGCTTGAGGTTCCTAGAAACCACCATAGGCTTCAATAGGGTTTCCTTCCATTAACGAAACACCGTCGCAATCATCCTGGGGTCACCCCCGGCCGCCGCCGTCTCAAACACCAGGGAAGAGCCATCAGACGCGGGCGTTTGGGTGGCAGTCAGCATAGGGGAGTCCGTGTTGGCCTGGGCGGCTCCGATCATGGGGGTAGAAGCCACCGATCTAGAGATGGATAGGAGCTCTCTCAGCGGTGCGGGAGCCCCAATCTCTCAGTGGAATCAATAAGGTTTCTTTCAACAATTTTCATAAAACCAAACATATATATGAAACCCTGGTATGAACTGCATGTAGGGTTTCCCCTCCATTCACAAATATATCATAAATCAAGAATAACCTTAAATAAATAAATCTCTACCGTTAAAAAATAAGTTTTGTTGAATTTAATGATGCGTATTTGCAAACATAATTTCCATTCATATAGGGTTTTACCCTCTATACTGATATATCAAGCAAACACTAATAACACAAAATGAATTCCAAGATAATATCTAACATATCTATACTAAACATTTGATAAAATAATCAACTATAAATAAGGATATTTATATGGATAAAGTTCTTCATTCATATATACAATAATTTTAAACATAACTGAAAACTCTAGATTTTGGCATATTCTTATTACTTATGCAATAACTTTAGGAATTTTATTTTAGAAGCTTTGTATCCATTTCTAATATTATTTTCTCATCTAAAATTAATCACATAAGGAAAATAATCCATTTCTATATCATCTTGAAAAAGCTAGAACTAAAGATAGATTTAGGTTTTATTGTCACATATAGGAAGAACTAATATTATAGTGGATTTAATCCAATTTTATACAATGTACTATTTAAAGGAAGTATCCACTAACCTAAGGTGTCAAAAACCTTAAATGTCATAGCCCCACATTTGAAATTATAGAATTCATATCAAACTCCAAGCAATCCATCACTTTCTTCTTCCTTCTAATTCGAAAACCTAGGAATGGATAACTATTGTGAAAGAGTGACAAAAGAGGGAGATTTGATATAATTTTGAGCTAAGTCATAAGAGGGTATTGGCATGTGATAGAAGAATCACCAATAAAATCTATGTAAAGATGATAAACTTACTTAATTTCATAAACTCTATGAAGCAAAATCCCAAGATCGCCATCTTCACCGTTTTCTCCGTCAAAACCCTAACTCTCCATTTTGAATTTCATTTTTGTGGAATGAATAATACAATATGGGAGCTCCTAGTGTGTTAGGTAAATCATGTAGATAAATTAAGGTGCTTGGGTCAAATGCAAATTGATTATACTTGTACTTTTTTTTATTTTAGTAGATTTTTTCTGTCGTAAAAGTATTACTAAAAATCATTAACCGAATAGGTTAAAGCTTCTCCAAAATTAGCATGTTCTCTAACACATCATTTTAGATCTCCAATATTTTTTTAATCATTATAAGTTACCAATAAATAACTAAAAATCAAACAATACGTTGATAAATCGTTGTCTGGAACATGATCGATTGAACATAAATATGCCCTAGTGACATCTGGAATGACCATACAAGCTACCACAACCATTTCAAATAGGACATAGCACAAATGTTTTGCCTACCACAACTGTGGTTCCTAGATTCCATCAGATTTGAGTATAAAAATGGCCAACACTTTATTTCTCCAAAACAGTCATGTGGCCTAGAATGCCCATGCCACCAACAACCCTGCACGATCGTGGTGGCCTTCACATCTGTTCCACCAAAATTTCTAGCTCCAATTTCACTGTCTCTTTTCTCACCTCACTCTTTCAACTCTTGGTTGTTGTACCCTCCTATAGTATGACCATGTTGCCTAGCTCGACTGTGGTGGGAAAAGTCCTAATTCTAGCCAACTAAGGTTTATACTTCTCAAATCCTATATATTCAAATGAAATAAAGCTTAAACTTTCATTAGCTTTAAAACTTTATAATTGAGCTACCCTTATTAATTAGGTTTAAGTGATAATCAATCTAATTATGCATGTAGTCATCCATATAAACCCTAATTTACCAATTAAGCTCAAATGTGGTCATAACAGGTACTCAGATCACATCAACATTTCAAACATATACTCCGTTGCTACCATATATTATGAGAAATCATACATAGAGGAGATGTAAAGATTTGGAAAGTACCAACCTAAAGCAATGTTGTTGATCCCCTGACTAAATTACAGTCACAGTAGAAGCATGGGGATCATGTTAGATCACTTTGACTTTAGTTCATGAGTGATTAGTTTTAGTGCAAGTGGGAGACTATTGATAGTATGCCCTTAGAGCTAGTCATACTATGATTGTAGTAGCATACTTTGTAATTAATTTTAATATAAAAGATGAAAATTCCAAATTACTATGCTTGTGTCAATACGAGATCATGAATAAATATAATAATATCCTAAGAATACCTTGACTCAATGACATGGTTTGGGTAGATGACTTGAACATGAAATCATATGTATATTTAGAGTAACCATTCTTATTAAGTCACTAGTTGGTTATTGTTGTGGATGTTATAGGATGATAATTGTACAAAAGACTAGTATGTATGATAAGTGATGACTATGTGTCTTTATTCATGATATTGGATATCAACTCTGAGACATGTGTGCACATACTCACTTTGAGTATGATACATGGAATCCACGAACAACAGTTAGAACCATATATATATATATATATATATATATATATATATATATATATATATATATATATATATATATATATATATAAACATACATATATATACATACATATATATACATATATATATATATATTATAGTGGTGATTTTGGTCCTTAGACGTGAAGTTACTAAATTGATCACATGTTATCTGATATACTTCAACACTGTCCAACTTGAATTTGAATAAAGCTTGCCATGTATTGCTTTGATGCATTGTAATACACTTTCATTAGAATGAGTGATGTAGATGGGTTTTTCCCTCCTATTGGAGTGATATCCATGATCTTTGGATGACTGAGACTAAAAATGCATGGCCATGCTCATGTGAATCAACATGTGATTTTGAGCCCTATGTATCTTAAATTGTCTCCTCTAGATCAAGAAACAAATATTGAAGTTAAAGAGAGTTAATTCCTATGGCTTGTGTTCAATCTCGATATCAAAGACAAAAGGATTATACGACCACAATAACATTGGTCATAATACAAGGTTGAAGTTGTTATCCAACTAATCCAGTTACATGGATGGGAATGAAGTCTTTCTAGATATGAATCATTGTTTGTGAAGGCATGATATGATTATAGACATCACTACAATTGCAATTTAGAGCCTATATGGTCACACACATAAGATTCATGGGGAAGAGGAGTATAATCATGGGAATATGATTAATTGATTGCTAAAAGGTTTAGGTAATCAATGAAATCATTGATGGGCTCACTAAGTTTAATAGACCAATTAGATTGGGTCCAATGGCCCAACTGAACTGGCCCTAGTCGCCCAATTGCACTGGGTCAAACTAGATCTACCATGGGTGGGATTTTAGAAAAATGACAATGGCCTTTTTGTTCCCCATATTTTATTTGAAATACTTATTCCTTACCTTTCTTATATATAGGGTCATGATGGCTAGGGTTGCATGACAACTCTTGAGACACTTGTGTGAGATAAAAGGAGGCGCCTTTAGAGAGGCCTTTGACCAACAATCATTACCATGAAGGAAAGAAGGAGAGGGGAGAGGTTATGCAATAGTAGCACATTTAAAATAGAAAGGAAACTCCTTCCACATGGGCTCTTAGATCACAACATGCAGTTCCTATCATTTGTGTGGATGATATAGAGATGTAGAATCATTGGGGGATTTTTCGGGAGATTGTCTTCAACATCATTTTCCTTATCTATTCTAGTGAGTTCCA
The DNA here is from genome assembly GCA_963693085.1 of Alisma plantago-aquatica. Taxonomy (NCBI): domain Eukaryota; kingdom Viridiplantae; phylum Streptophyta; class Magnoliopsida; order Alismatales; family Alismataceae; genus Alisma; species Alisma plantago-aquatica. Next base: position 1,547,090,197 of record OY856409.1, read on the forward strand.
TCATCAAATGTACTCCATGGCAAAGGTATAATCTCATAATCATTCCTTCTCGTTATATCATTGTTGATGAGATCCATGGTTGGATACATGGAGAGACAAAAAAATGTGTTGTTTATTGCTTCTGCTGTGCCTAATACTTTTTTTCCTCAGATTCCAACACCTACATAAATTGAGAACTTCACACGAATATCAGTAGTTGTACCTACTGGGCCAGCTCCATGTTTAAACCCTTTTTAGACTGTCTAATCATAGCCTCTTCTATAGCATGTAAATGAAAAAAAACCTCAACTATTACATAAATTATACATCATAATTGTTCACTAACAATATCTTCCAATGAAGATTTTAAAATTGAGCCATGTTCTTCCCCAATTATGACTGAGGTAAGTACATGCCCTCAAACTCGATGCAAAATTCAGCTCGTTTAATCACCTCTCTAGGTTTGTTCATCTCCTCTACAAATCACCATTGTCCATAACTACCCTTTAGAAGGTAGATAACATGTTTGATCTTGTCCTCTTTTGCTATGTCTAAGATCCAACCAAAGACCCACATCCACTAGATCAGCCATGCCACCATACTTTGTGGCACCCACTCCCTTAAACCTCTCAAAGGTTTTTACCGGACCCTGGGAAGACCTAGTAGGTGGGGATTGTACCTTCGGTGAAGTAAATGAAACTTTATCTACTCTGTGCACTATCATGGCCATCAATGTTCATACGTAGCCTTGAATGCTAGGAAATTGGCGTTGTAGGGTTTAGGAGAGACAATATAGGATGCAATTTTCATGCCTCAGGTACTTTGTACTCCAATCTTCTAGCACCAAAAATCTACTTTGTGAATGCTCCTCAAGTTTCTCAATGATATCTACATAACCATGAGAGAAGATGAGATATCAAGAACAACCAAGAATAGACATGATATCCAATGTCACTATAGACTTTAGTATCATAGGCTTTATACTGCCAAATATGACAAACCACCACAAAAATATGATATTATTCAATACAAAATGCCAAAATCAATGCTAAACAACATCATTAACCAAGACATAGAAAATCATAATATAAGTTTCCAGCCACATCTGAACAAAGTGTATATAAAATGGCTATCATTTTAATTAACGTGTGCCTATATATGATATCCTGGTAACCACCTTTACAACTTAAGTATACAAAAAAGTATGATTTCCAAGTTTATAAGATGATCACATATGTACATGGCATGCAAAGAAAAAAAACTGAGGCATAGATACATCGCAATATAAAACCACCCTATCTAGACCCGAGTGGACATGGACAACTCTAAGACACCACCAGAAGACCATCACCAACCTTTATCTATTGATTTCCATGCAAATGAAACTCTTGATTGTTGAAACCCTAGGTATGAGGTTGACCACCTAAAATATGTGGATAACCATGAGGGTGAGACCCATGTCCCATGATATAATAAAACAAGTACAAAGCATTCTATGGGCATAAGCCTAATTTTATTATCAAAGTAAAGGTATATAAATAGAAAGTTATTAGTCTCCGCATGGTATAGAAAAAAGTAGGTGTAATATTATAATAAAATAGAATACTTTAAAGGAACAAAAGAGAAATGAAAGCATCACAAGTGAATCACCACATTGGGTAGAAAGATCTATTTATTAATGCCACATATCTCATTCACACTATCACATATCAGCAGAGATACGACCCCCACCACACTCATACACATATCCATCATTTTCATATCAAGGAAAGTGACCCTCGATTACCCATCAATAAAAAAAAAATATGAGTCTGAGTACCTTGTTACATTGCAAGCTTTTAAGAAAGTTAGTTGTTTTAGTATCCTATCTTTGGAAACAATGAGATAGTTCCTATTGTATCAAGACACAACATGATTTGGGTTCACTTAATTTATTAGGACAAATATTCATTTTATGTGATGAAAGAAGGGTATAATATAATACATAATAAGGACACATTACAACAAAAGTATAAGAATCTCTAGCAGCATGAGATGCCTCACATCATGCATCAAATTGCCCATACTTAGTCATGTATACCTTCATAAAGGTTTTGATTGTTAACTCCAAGGTTGTAGTTCTCTTAACATACAACAAGAAGACACCACACCAAATTCCATTCATAAACTCCTTAGTATGTGGAGATTAGAACAAGAATATACATAAAATAACACATTTGAGCATTAAAATGCCAACTTTGAGGAAGAAAACATATAATTCATGAAATTTCAGCATATATCATCTGGGGAAACATGTTATTTCCATCATAGACAATCATGCAAGCAACAAGGAAGTTTGGAAATCTGTATTTCCCTCAACATGGTATTTAACATCCAATAAAAATAATATTTTTAGCATCAAAACATGGCCTTCTAAAAATTTTGCCCCTTATGGCTTCAAGAGATATAACTCATTCCCATCATATATAATTATTCAATTAAGTAGGAGATAATAGTATTCATTATTAGCCATTGTGTTATCAAAATAGTCAATAAAATCATCATTTTAGGCATGAAAAACATGTTTGAGCAATTTTGTGTGTGTTTGCATGTTAGTTATGTAGGCAAAGTAGGCTAAAAGAGGATGTATCAGTAGCTTCTAGAAGACAAACTTGAGCTCCAACTAAGAACTGCATGAACCAAGATTCAAAAGCCATAAGACATCCCTCCAAAAGCTCCACCAATACTTCTTCTAGCAAGATCAAGCCTCAACAAGGCTAAGAAGAGAGAAAAGGAGAGATCTTTAGCCATAAGAAGCAAGATCTATCAATGTTCTCCATGGATATCATCCAAAGGAAGGAGTAGAGAGGAAATACAACAAAAATATATAAGACGGAGAAAATATCTTAAATGATCTAGACCCAAAACAAAGCTTTCTTAATTTACATCCTTCAAAGAAAGCTAGCTCGCTTCTTCCAAGCACATGCAAGATCCATGACCTTCCAATTCGACCACTTTGAGCTCCACTTGGGGCATGCTCGATTTGTTTTGAATGAAGGGGAGGGAAAGGGAGGGGAGAGGCATTTGGTTGTTTTATTAGACAAAGTGATGGGGAAGGGAGGGGAATATAGGGGAACAAAGGGGATTAACCCAAGTGTATTTTTAGACACTTCTCTGTCATTCTCTCCCATAGAATTGGAGTGGAGACAATAATAAGGGATACGACTTGGCAAGAAAAAATTAAAAGGTCAGAAAAAATTGTAAAAAATGAGAAGGAAAATATAAATAATATGAGGAAAAAATCAGAATAGCTCATAACTAATATGAACAGAGAAGTAGTATGTCACATGTGTGTTTTGTCACTTGGAGGGAAATATAGAATGTTAGAAAAGTAACTGATAAAATTTATAGGAAATTTTGTGTGTGGAAAAATTAAAGATAAGATAACATGAAAATAAAATATAATTTTATACATAATTTTTGAAGGAAACTTAAAATAGTATTATTTTATTAAGAAAGTTAAAAAGTTTGACAATATCAAAAAAATAAACAATAAAAGGTAGATAATTGAGAAAATTGTGTTGAGTTATGACTGGAAGTACTTAAATATATGGATAGAAAATTTGTTGTAAATATGATAATATAAAGCAAACTACCTTTAAAACTACAATGACATAAAAAACTTGTGTTTCATAAAAGAAATGTCTTCTACAACACTTTCAACACATAACAAATAAGATATGTACGTTGTCTTTATCTATGTCTTATGATTTTATTTTTATATCTAGGATTTACTATCCAGAAAGTGTTGACAGTCTTATTTGTTGTTCACACTTTCGTGAAGATATTTTTAGAAAATGAAATATTTTAATAAATATATAAAAATAATTATTATATGTAAAATATTTTTATATCACCAATGTTCTATGTAACTATAACTTTTTAATATTTATGTTATTTTATTTTCCTTCTCTTCCTCTCCCCATGCTAACTAAATAAAGTAACAAAAGTGTCCCTTTTTTCCCCTCCCTTCCCATTCGTCCCTTTCCCTCCCCATCATTCACCATGTACCAAATATAACGTTAATGTTTTAGGACCATATTGGGTTTGAAAAGGTCCATAAGATTGAGGGGTATGGGAAATTTATAGGCCAGGGGAGTGGCAAGCCAAACCGGCCCACTAAAGCCCAATAAATGAAACCCTACCACTTACCGATCAACCTCCTCAGCTATTGACCCTCTCACAAGCAAAGCCATCAAGGTCCTCCTCTACCGAGCCATCAAGGCCCTTTTCCATTGGACCATCAAGGTCCTCCACCAATTGCTTGTACTACAAAATATATGGGATCATTTTTGGTTGTTTGTCAGTCTCATGTTGTAAAATTGGTCACACCCACCTGAAGAAAAAAAAACTAATTCCAATTTTAATTTTGATAATCTAAGTCAGTTTTTGGTTCCTAAAAATCTATTCAAGTCCAATTGGTTTGGATTTGTATCGTAATTTTTATAACCTGGGTTAGTTTCACACATGGACAAATCTGGTGCTTGGTTTTACGTTAGTATCAGACTAGACTGGTAAAACATCTAAATTACGCAAGACTAGAATTCTAGCACACTTGTATGTTCAATTTTTATTAATCAAAATGGATGTTGTATTATGTAAGATTTGAGTTCATATTGGTTTAGATTAATAAATTTAATAGCCCAAATCAATACCAAATATTAGATATAGTGATTGAAATCTAAGCCCAAGTCACTATGCCTCAATAATTTCTAACTCAGAATTGACCAGAACTCTAAATATTTTAGCAACCTACCTTTTTATCGATTACAAAGTAGCGCAGCCGATGCCAACACAACTCCATTACTTGAGGAGCGACATTCCACATGAGGTTGAAGTTGTAGACAATCTGGGTCAGAGATAGCACCATCACAATCTGGTTTGTAGCTGACGAATTGACTCGCGGGAACTTCCCATAGGCATTCAACTTCCTCTTCACCATTGCCACATCATCTTTCTAGTATGAAGGTGCAACTTAGGAGGTTGGCCAGATGCTTATATCAAGAGTGCATGTGCACCGCGGCACAAGGGGTGAGGAGGAGTGCAAATCTACTACCTCTCCCTAACGATGACTCAGCTTTCCCTTACCTATAGAGGAGTTCTAGGCCCACCGTTGTTATTGCTATCACTAACTCCTCCACCATCCCTATCACCAATGCTACTAGCCCTCCTTCGATCTATGGCCTGAATGAAACATTTGGGAGGTTGAACCCAAGGGTAGAACCAAAAAATAATTTCCTTCCCCTTGGTTAGTTGTAATCTAAAAACTATGGATCGAGGCTACTCTTCTACCATCGTCAACACCATGGTTGACTACTGACTTGTTGTCATTGCAACTAGCCTCAGGACCATCGCTAGTGGCATCATCGTAGATAGACCATCCCTCCAGTTCTTTTATAGGATTCACAGTTGCAAGTTTATAGTGTGGCACTACCTTTATGCAATGATGGAAAGAGATCCTTGTCTGGTTCACAAAGAAGACAACACCAAGTCACCATCGTCAGATCCTTCTAAGATTTTGTACCTTTTAGAGTCTTCATTCTTATCGTAGAAAAACTTTGGAGATCAAAAACATTTCTAATCACCTCTGTGCTGTTCACTTGTCCTCACCTACACATGCAACTGATGTCCGTAAAGCTTTGGATTATTATGATTTTTGGGAGTCATTAACTGTTGCTTTATGTGCTTGTAAACATTAGGTTTATGGTGTTTTCCTTCACACCCAATCTCGGTCTAAGGACTACTCCCACAAAGAAGAAAATGGTACTAATGCTACTGTCATTCTCCCATGCTGACCTTGCTCGAAACCACTAGAGGTGATTATTGGTCTTCCTACTCCTACAAAAGCAGTGTCTCTAATTTGTGTTCATCGTAACTTGACAGCACATCAACACATTGAATGCCCTTTGTTTCCAGTTATCTGTCTAGAGCTCTATTCTATTTTTATTGACAAAGTCTTTTGAGTGGGTGCCCCTAAAATCATGAGTCTTGTAGGACCATGTCTACACGACTTTACACATGTGTACAAGACTGTACACATGGTCTTACAAGACTGTACACATTGTCTTATAAGACTGTACACATGGTCCTATAAGACTTTACACAATCATCCTACAAAATTTTACACATGGTCCTACAAGACTGTACACGTGTACAAGACTATACACTTGGTCCTACAAGACTGTACACATGGTCCTATAAGACTGTACACATGTGTACAAGTCTATACACATGGTCCTACAAGACTAAGGTGTTGAGTCTGTTCTAGTGTCCTCCAGTATATCTTATAGTGACTTCTGCTTATGCAGAAGATAGAGTAAAGCTTAAAGATGTCTAGAGAACTAAGAAAACAAGGAACACATTGCTGAAAGCAATGCTGTTGCACCAGGAGAAGGTGTAAGGGATCAGGCGAGAGAAGAATGACTGCCTGAGAATCCCCAACTTGATCCAACCATGATAGAGAACCCTTCTTTTAATGCTCTCACCAGATTGGCTATGATATCATTAGCGTGTATTGAGGATCAGATACAAGCAATACAACTGAGATTACCAGCCCCCAATGATGATATTTTTGGCACTAACAAGATTCCTAATCAACACCATTATGTGGGATCAATGGAAAATGTTGAAAGAATTAGGTTACGACCCAAAATCAGAGTTTGCTACAGGTGTAGGCAACCAGGACATCTCATAAAGGACTGTCCAGAAAAGGGTGATAAGGTAGGGATTAAGAAAAGATCTATCCAAATTCGGGAACAAATGCCTAGTAGTTCTAAAAAGGGGATGTTTTTAGTACCATCAATGCAACCAATGTCTAATGCACCAGGACAATGGTTACCAAGTAAGGGTAAAAGACCTTATGTTCCACCTGTTAGAACTCTTGATTTGGCCTCTACATCGGTTATAAGGCCAAAAAGGCCAGGGGATGCTTATAAGATGTGTTATGAGTCTAAACAGATTGGGCATATTAGATCCTTTTGTCCAAAAAGGAAGGAGAAAATGACCCAACCGCCTAGTCAGAGTCAACAAGATTCTCAAAGACAATGGTCTAGTAGTGGCATACGAGGACATAGACAGACGTCCCGAGTAAGTCCATCAGCACCGAGCAATAAAACATGATGTTGGAATCGAGCAACAAAAAGATTCTATGAAAAAAATCAGCTTGAGGCGGTAAACAATCCACGAGTTGAGACAGGTCAGATGAAATAGTGTCATTCTGATATGTCATTTCATGATTCTATTTGTTAAATATAAGAAAAGTAGTAGTTATTGAGCTTCCTTTGACTAGTCCTATGAGGACACAAGGAAGATGAGGACTTACATTTTTCTCAATAATCTTTTAAATGCTTTACAATTTCTTTTATCTATGTGAAAGAGGATGAGGTATAGAAGTGATGCCTGGAGAAAATCCAGGGATGCTAAGTCCTATGTTTTTGATGATATGAAAAGTAAGGAATATGGTAGTAGACCAAGTGCATACTATCTAATCTTAGTACTTGTATACCCGGGCCAGGTATTCAACTATTGAAAATAAGGTAAGTATGGAACTCTTAGATTGTTATCTTTCTGATTACTCTGATCAAGTAGTAATTTTGAGACAATCTAGTGAGCATAACAAAATTGGAAATATGGTATGGATATTTTTATCACATCCTAAATACAATAAAATGGAATTTGAGATGATCTCAGATCAATATGTGTGTATGAGGAAGTAAAAAGTATAATCCTCATGATAAGAGAAAGGGAACCAGGGAGATGATCCATGTTTGATAAAATATGTTTGGATAGTAAAGATCTTTTCCATGATGTGGAAATGGGAAATGCGATAAAATCACAAAAATGTTCATAGCATGTTAGACAATAACAAAGAAAGGAATGATGATATGTAGGCATCCATATAATTCCTATGTAGATGGCAAGGAACCTAGGATGAAACAAGAGTAAATGACTCATGAATGGTGAAAGTTCATGTAATAATCTTAGGAGATGATAATGTCTCCTCTTTGATGAACAACCCTGGGTAATAATGGGGTGATAAAAGGAATATGTTTCTTTGTGTCCTTTTCTTTTAGGGACATGGAAATCAAGTAAGTCTTATGACACCTGATGTGCATGAAATAGAAGTGTTTTATTGATGGATACTTGGAAAAGTATCAGTTCATCTTGGACTTTGGTTCCGAAATAAAGATATGTGTAATATATAATATCCCAAGATAAAAGAAAGATCCTTTTGTATGTTTGACTCTGGTATTAATAATAGAGATATGGATATGATGAGGATGTGATGAGTTTTCGATACATGTGAAGGATACCAAGATAAGGGATTCTGGTATCCAAGATGTGGCAGGTGGTATATGAAAGTAAGAATATGATTCCTGATAAGATAAATAATGTTTGGGTATCTAGAAGGGCCAACCTTGAGACAGCTCTAGTATGAAAATCATATGTTACAGGTTTATGCTTTGCATAAACATAACATTGATAAGGATGTATTAATTGAAGGAATAATTGTGGAATCGTTTTGAGAGGAAGTTATCAAGCTAAAAATAATTCCTTAGAGTATCCCTATCAAGACATGTTGAGGCAATTTATTCATAACCTCTAGAGATACCTCTGAGATAAGTTATTCATTAGTAAGTGACCTTTCCTTATGAAAATAGAATGTGCAATTAGGAAGATAGTTGATACAAGTCATAAGAATGTTTTGTGTTGTGTCAACAGATTGGAGTGGCATTAAGGATGTATGATAAGACTTGTAGTCCCAAGTGGGTGAAAGAACGTAATATTGGTCCTTCCTTGAAATTGAAATGCTAAGCTAAGTGAAGAGTATGAAAGACTCCCTAGAATCAAGAATTTATCACATAAAAAATGTGAGTCAATAAGGTTTGACACCTGAATTATTTGAAGTATGAATAGTACTTCTCTGACTTAGAAAGTGTTACTTGACACAGAGTTGACTCCGCAGTCAGTAATGGAAAGGATAGCCGAGTATGTGTCATATGTGATTGATCTTATAATGATCTTTTATGGAAGGACTTTGTGCTGGTCAAAGTTCATTGACATCTCCATGACATCAAGATGTTATGTGGAGACTTGATGATATGATGCATGAACAACAATTGTCTTCCTTCATCTGTGATTTCGGGGACAAAATCCTTGTTAGGGGTTTATAATTGTAACACCCCTGACCTGGGTTATGGATTAACCCTAGGAGTTTTTCTTAAGTGAGTTACTTACAAACTGATTCTAATCTTTTGAAAAGGAATTAAGTCTTATTGTGAAGTTTATTTTCAAGTGTGAGCTTAATTGCAAACTATTTGTGCATTAATTGATAGTCTGAGTGAAATGTGCACTTTACCCAAGATAAGGGGTTACATTGCAAAATGTCACATGTTGAATGTGTTTTAAGTGCTTTAATATCATAAAAGAGAGATAATGATGCTAAGTGGTGGCTTATGCAAAGCCTAAATCCCAAGTTATAACTTGTTTGAACAATGTTAGTACTATGTGCACCAATTTTGGAACAATTTGTAATTTAACCAAAATATAGGGTAGGGATGCAAATTACTACCTCTAGAGTGTCCCTACTCCCTCTATGTATCTTTTAGAGGAAAGAGAAAGAAGGAGATGCTATGTTTGAGTCATCTTTGAATGATGACACTCTTGGTTATAAATAAACCAAGGAAGAATTAAAGGAAAAGCATTATATGTGTTGTATCGAGTTGTAGACTTGGTATGGGAGCCCTATCAACCAAGGAGCCATAATATAAGTCTCCTATTGGTTTGTTGGGCCTTGGAAAAGGCCATGATGGGCAAGGAGCCTCAAGGGGGTGGCCCATGATGAGTTGCAAGTTCCTTGCAAAAAGTGTATCAGATTGTCTTAATGATGAGATAAAGATGAGGAAACTTATCCAACAAGATAAAGGATGGACAAGATATTGTCTCTAGATTATCCTCAAGTCTCTTGCATAGCAAGATATGTATGTGTGCATGCATGTCCACGTGTCAACCATGTATGGCCACGTGTCATCGAGTAGCATGAGGTGAAGACACCTCTTTACACTTTATCTCATGAAACCAAGTATATATACTTCACCTTCCACCTACTTATGGAAGTTTATGAGACCCTTAACCCTCCTCCTTGGAGATATCATGCAAAGCCCCGTAGATATCATGCTAAGTAACTCAAAGAGCAAGGGGAGATTGAGCACCAAGCTTAAGGTAAGGTTTTGGTCATCTTCAACCTTGGTTGAAGTAGGATATCAGGTTATGGATATTCCTCTCTTTCCTTCTTCACCAAGTTCTTAACTATGGTTATTTCTTGTCTATGGAGGGGTTGTGAACGAGCCTTAGACCTTGGAAAAGTGCATCTTCAACCTTAGAAATGTAATGCTTTGGAGCTTGGATCTTTGAAGTTGTTCATAAGGCGGGTTATATAACTTGAACTCAATCATGTTATTATTCATCACGTAACTTGCTATACTTAATGATCTACTTTCAATTCTGAAATCTTCTTGAATAGTTGATGAAATTATGAGTTCTAGTAGTTGTTGGACCTGTTGTCCATGTACCATAATAGTTAGAATGAAGGTTTAGAGCTTGAAGAAGATGGCATCACTTTATAAAGTGATATCGGGTTCAAGTACACACACAAGTACCTCTAACTCGATATGGTTATGTACATGCATCACTTGCACGATATGGTTGGAAGATTATATCTCCTGCATGATATGGAGACAAAGTTCACACCTTGAACATTATATGATGTTAACCCTACACCTTTTATACGATATGAAGTCAAGCAAAGACTCTATGCATGATAAAGGGTCAAGTGTATACTTGTAAGTCGATATGTCAAAACCCTAGTTTGGGTGACCCGATATGAGTAAGATAAGCAAGTACCTCTTGCACGATATGATCATGTAGTACACACTTGGTACATGATATCTTGAAGCACACATATGGTGCATGATATGATTGATTGAGCATACACTTATGTACATATAAGATATGGATTCAAATACAAGGTATAACCCGATATGGTTGAAATACCTCAACCCGATATGAAACCCAAGATGGGGGTTAACCAAATATGGGGGTAGATGTTAGCTCATACACGATATGAGCCATGTTTTATGAACAATATGGGAGATACCTACTTACCCCTTATACACGTCACAAGTCTAGAACTACACCTCTTACACAATAAAGAGGTAGTAAGCACTCTAAACAATATAGAGTTGGAAACCCAAGGTGATGGGTAAGCCGATATAAGTGGTGAATGATACCACATGTATGATATGAATGATATCCCTTGGATGCTAGTAATGTCACCTACTTCTACCTTGTGAATGATATGAGGTCCAACTCATGCCTCATGCACGATATGGCCCATCCTACCTAATATGATGGATAACCCTAGATGATGGATTGAAATCTGATATCCCTATCCTTTAAGTAATAGATTGTGAAAAGGGAATTCAATTAGACACTTAGCTTGTCATATAACTATATGATAGGGTTGATCCTTGAAGGTATATAGAGGTTATGAGACCAAGGATCTACCTAACATGGTAACCCGATATATTACCCAACATGGAGAATTGATATGATATTTTTGGATGGGGAACTAATATGGTATCTTGTATATACCACTTAAATGATGCATGATGAGGCATACACTCTATGTCCGATATGGTGCACACCTTGTGCACGATATAGCACCAAGCACATAGCTTATACCCGACATGGGGTCAAGGACCTAGCTCATACCCGATATGAAGTTATCTTGAGTTGATAAGAACTAAGTGATAGTCAATTTTATATGGGTACACGATATGATGATTAGGGGATACACCCTAAAACATGACATGGTGATGCGGTTATACCACATGCTCGATATGGATACACTACATGAAATAAGAATGTATCTTAAAGCATAATATGTTAACATACACACATCTTGATACCCGATATGGAAGGGACACTTCAATCATATGTGATTGATTGAGTGACATATGTTGCAGGTTGTGTTAATTGCAATATAAAAGATGATGTGAATTGTTAATGATGAACCAATATTCCTCAAGAGGAGGATTGAACCAAAAATATGATGTAATCAATATCCTAGTGAGGATGAGAGAGAAACTCATACTTTGTGTTGATAATCATTTAATGATAAATGATGAGAATAAATAAGTATGATTGAATACTTATGATATCAATGTATGCTCCTGGATGTGTGGAGCAATGAATTAGGGTTTGAATTAATAATATGAACTTGAAACCTTATTCTGCTAAAAAGGGAAACCCTAACCCTGATAATGGGAAGGTTGTATTCCTCTTATTGAATAAGCCTTGTAAAGCATGTTAAATACTTGTATAATAAGTATAATGTTATGTGGTATGATGACCAAAAAGATAGTTGTTACCTAGTGAGAGGTGATAAGATGTTTAAATGGGCCTTGTGAGCCATGTGAATAATTGTTTCCTAGTGAGAGGTGACAAGATGTTTAAACGGGCCTTGTGAGCCATGTGAAAAAGTGTTGCCTAGTGAGAGGTGACAAGATGTTTAAATGGGCTTTGTGAGCCATGTCAAATACTTGTGCAACAAGTATGATGAATACCTTGGTCTGAGGACCTAGAGGTAATAGTTATCTTCTACAGAGGTAACAATGCTCTGTGGTGATCTAAGGGTGTAAATACCCAGATCCAGTAATCATGATGATGATGATGATGTAAAGGGATGAGAATTCCCAGCAATGTGACAAGGGACTGAGATCCCAAGTGTTATGCAACTAAATGTGTTCTAAAGATTAGAAAGGTACTTGATAGATGTATTGCAGCTTTCTTTTTAGCATTTGTTTATGATTGATTTTTATAACTTGTTTGATGCTAAAAGAATATTGTAATGCACTTAATATATCATTAGAAACCATAAAATGTTTCCCTGACCATAGATCCATCAGCGTCAGGATTTGTTGAATGGTGAAATGGGTTTCCCGCAGTATAACCCAGAGTGCATATTTTTGAATATGTGGGGGTATAGGTATGGACGGCCATGTGTGAGCCGGTCCCCTTACGAACTCAAAATAATGGGGATTTGGCTATATGCCATATCCTGGCTCGAGTGTGACTTCGGTCATAGGCTCTATGTTGAGCACAATGAACTGGCCCATGGTTTAGAGTATGGCTATATGCCATGACTCAATAATTTCATAACTGGGGACGATTGTTAGAAGATGTTCCCCTAAGAGAGTGCTTGCTGACTATGTAGCTCTGAGTGAAGATGCCTTGTACCCTGGCATGCTCTTTTTGCATATTGACACGAGATGTCACTGCCAGTAGTCTCGTACTGACTGAGACAAATGAGGTCTTGACAGTCGACTCTTCCATTGACCTTGTATGGTACCGACTTATGAGAAGTTTTTGGTCGGTTGGAGATGAACGGGGGTATAATTCATCTCCTCAGGGCATAAGTGTGATTGTAAAATATGATCAGTCATGCAACATATTTGCTTAAGGATCGAATACAAAAAACATTGTTTGTTGTGCAATTCAGTTATACATCTTAGCTTGATAGATGTTAATTATGTTTCTTTACATTCCTTGTAAAGTAGATAGATGGTTTATTACTCTACCATGGGTAGAAGCATCATTTTCCTTAAGTAAAGAGATTATGTTATTCTATTCATACAATGATTAATCCTGCCTATTAAAATAAAAAGAACATCTCCTCAGTTTTATAATATTTATCTGTGATAATAATATGGTCGGAGAAGAGTTATATCTCTTGCTGGGACAATTGTCTCACCCCGTGGGATCCACAATTTTTAGGTGGACGTGCATGAGACGAGGACACCTTTCTGCAGAAAAGGAACATCGGCTGGGACAGTAGTAACAACTCAGGTTGAGTGTACTATCTGTCATGTCTTGTAGATAGAAGCCATATGTGTCGTCTCTGTACTCTCTGGTCCTTAGAGTCAGTTTGTAATGGTTTCATGAACAATCTGAGGATTTTGGCTTGTATGCCTCGAGGTTTTATGTTTCTTCAGTATATGTGTTGATAGAGTAATTGTTGTATGTTGTCCTCAAGATGAGATAAAATAGTGTTGTACAATGTAAATCATGATATGTATGAGTTTTGGATCTTTCAGTAAAAGTTTTCTGGAAGAGGATTTCCTTGCAAAATAGTTTTAAATTTTAGTAGTTTTTGCTAATCCGTTGTTTATGATTATTCCACACATTTAGTAACGATTTGGTCATCGGTTTGGAGGCGGTCGTTACAACATGATTCTATAAGATTGTACGCAGGTGTACAAGACTATACACATGGTCCTACAAGAATGTACACATGGTCCTATAAGACTGTACACATGTGTAAAAGACTGTACACATGGTCCTACAAGACTTTAGACATGGTCCTACAAGACTATGGACATGGTCCTACAAGATTGTACACATGGTCCTAAAAGACTGTACACATGGTGTACAAGACTGTACACATCGTCCTATAAGACTGTAGACATGTGTACAAGACTGTACACATTGTCCTATAAGGTTGTACACATGGTCCTACAGGAATGTGCACATAATCCTACAAGACTGTACACATGATCCTTTAAGAGTGTACGCATGTGTACAAGACTGTACACATAGTCCTACAAGACAATACACATGGTCCTACAAAACTGTACACATGATCCTACAAGAATATACACATGGTCCGACAAGAGTGTACACATCGTCCTATAAGACTGCACACATGGTTACAAGACTATGCACATGGTCCTACAAGACTGTACACATGGTCCTACAAGACTGTACACATCGTCCTACAAAACTATAGACATGGTCCCACAAGACTAAACACATGGTCCCAAGAGATAATACACATGGTCCTACAAGACTGTACACATGTGTACAATACTGTATACATGTGTACAAGACTGTACACATGGTCCTACAAGACTGTACATATGTTTATAAGACTGTACACATGGTCCTACAAGACTGTACACATGTGTACAAGACTTTATACATACTCCTACACGACTGTACACGTGGTCCAACAAGACTGTACACATGTATAGAAGATTGTACACATGGTCATACAAGACTTATACATGGTCCTACAAGACTGTACACATGTGTAAAAGACTATACACATAGTCATACAAGACTGTACACATGATCCTACAAGACTATAGACATGGACCTACAAGACTATACACATGGTCCTACAATGTTGTACACATGATCCTACAAGACTCTACACATCCTCCTACAAGATTGTACACATGGTCCTACAAGACTGTACACATGTGTACAAGACTATACATATGTGTACAAGACTATACACATGGTCCTCCAAAATTGTACACATATGTACAAGACTATACACATGGTCCTACAAGACTGTACCCATGGTCCTGCAAGACTATACACATGTGTATAAGACTGTACACATGTGTATAAGACTGTACACATGGTCCTACAAGATTGTACACATGGTCCTACAGACTTTACACATGTGTACAAGACTATACACATGGCCCTACAAGACTGTACACATGGTCCTACAGACTTTGCACATGTGTACAAGATTGAACACATGGTCCTACAAGACTGTATACATGTGTACAAGACTGTACATATGTTCCTATAAGACTTTACACATTGTTCTACAAGACTGTACACAAGTATACAAGACTATACACATGGTCCTACTAGGCTATACACATGGTCCTACAAGATTGTACACATGGTCTTATAAGATTGTACACATGGTCCTACAAGAGTGTACGCATGGCCCTACAAGATTATACACATGGTCCTACAAGACATTACACATGTGTACAAGACTGTACACATGGTCCTACAAGATTATACACATGGTCCAACAAGACTGTACACGTGATCCTAGAATACTATAGACATGATGCTACAAGACTGTACACATCGTCCTAAAGACTGTACACATGATCCTACAAGATTGTACACATTGTCCTAAAAGACTGTACACATGGTCGTACACATGTGTACAAGACTGTACACATACTAAAGATCCTTGTGTACTGTTTTGTACACATGCGTACCCATATGTATACATGTTTACACTTGATCGTACTATTTTGTAAATGTATACAATGTTGTATTGTACACATGTGTACAAAATTGTACACGTGATCCTACAAGACTGTACACATGTGTATAAGAGTGTACACATGGTCCTACAATACTATGCACATGGTCCTACAAGACTGTTCACACGGTCCTACAAGATTCTACACATTTGTACAAGACTGTACACATAGTTCTACAAGACTATACACATAGTGACGTGTACATATGTGTACAAGACTGTACACATAGTCCTACAAGATTGTACACATGTGTACACAATAATACACATTCCAATATACATATGTAGAAGACTGTACATTATAGTACGCATGACAACACACATGTGTACAACAATACACATGGTGGTACAAATATGTGCACAATAGTACACATTGCAATATACATGTGTACAGGACTATACACAATGATACACATTACAACACACATGTGTACTACAATATACATTGCAGTACAAATGTGTACACAACAGTACACATGGCACTATCCATGTGCACAATACTATACACAGCAGTACATATGACAACACACATGTGTACAACATACACATGAGAGTATAAATGTGTACACAACAATACACATTGCAGTACTCATGTGTACAAGATTATACACAAAGTACGCATGACAACGCACATGTGTACAACAATACACATGACAGTACAAATGTGTACACAACAGTACACATGACAGTATACATGTGTATAAGAATGTACACAACAGTACGCATGGCAACACACATGTGAACAACAATACACATACCAGTACAAATGTACCCAACAATATACATTACGATATACATGTGTACAAGACTGTACACAACCGTGCGCATGGCAACATACATGTGTACAAAAATACACATGGAAGTATAAATATACACAACAATATACATTACAATATACATGTGTACAAGACTATACACAATATTATGCATGACAACACACATATGTACAACAATACACATGGAAGTATAAATGTGTTGTGGGCTAGATTAGCTTGTTATAGATTATGAAAAATGTAACACCCCTGACATAGGCTATACTCTAACCCTAGGTTTTTTTATTAAGAAAGATGATTATATTCTTAATCTCATCTTATGAAAAGTAATGAGGCCTCAAGAGGAACTTATGTTTCTTCTAGTCCTTAATGAACATTATTGAAATCAATGTTTGCTTGTTTTGGACTAAAGTGTAAATTACCCAAGTTGAGGGGTTTATGTGCAAATTGTGCATAATAATATGTTCCTCATGTGTTGAAGCATCATGAGAGTGAATATGATGTTGAGGTATGGCTTATGAAAGCCTGTGTACCAAGAAAGAGCTGATAAAACAATGTTTGTGCATTAAAACCTAGTTTTGGTGTAATGTGCAAATTACCCAAAACCTAGGGTGCAATATGTAAATTAACACTTCAATAAGGTCCCTAATGTTTCTTGGCATCATGTAGAGCAAATAAAATGAGAGGGGCACCTCATTTGAATTAATTTGTAGGAGAGAGAATCTTGATATTTAAAATAATCAAGATTTAATCCTAATTGAAACCCTAATTCGATTTAGGGTAAAAATAAATGTATTAATTAAAGGTCCTTCAATCAAAATTAAAATTGTTGGATTCAGATGTGTGTGGGGATCCTTGAGTCTTGCCACGACCACGAAAATATCCAAGGGAGTGGATAACTCATTCACAATTTTATAAGAAAAAGAAATATCCACTCACATATGGATACTAATATAATATGATTTAAGGTGCTTGGTTTGCTTTTCTTCAAATCATGGATAATTGAGAGGAATATGAGGCAAATGAGATAACCTCGGATCCAAGGAAGATGAGGGGGGATAGGCGGCCATATTTTTGGGATTAATTGGATTTTTATAAAGCATATTCTCTCTCATTGATTTTTTAATAAAAAGACCTTTTACAAGCCAAATGGAAGGCTTTTTCGACCCCACTTCTTCTCCTTGCTTGGGAAAAGACCAAGGGAGCTTGGGAGGATCAGGAAGACGACCCCCAACCTGTTGGTAAGGTTCTTGATCCATTTCACCTTGATTCCATGGTGGAAATCAAAAATAAATTATGGATTTCTTCCGATTTCGATCTCCTCTTCAATTCTAACCATTCCTTTTCACTCAAACCTTGAGGACGAGCCTTGGAATGGTGAAAGGAGTTGTATCCACCATTGTTGCCGTGGACATGGAGCTTTGGAGCTTAATTGGAGGTGGGTTTTATAACTTGAACCTTTAACTTTGCTATTGCATTCAATTCCATATCAAATAATGATCTTTTCTACATTTACAATAATCGATTTGGTTGATGAATGCAATTTCCATGGAAACCACAGCATATTTCGTGGGTCTATAGCTTGATGATGATGACATCATCATAAGCACACACCTCCCCAAATATCTAGAACAAACAGTTTCAATCAAATGTCCAAACGGTTTGTGTTTTGGGAGCAAACGGTTTCAAACCGTTTGGAATGAAACGGTTTCACTAAACCACATAGAAGGAAACGGTTTAAGACCGTTTGGTGATGTTGACCAGGGTTGACCATTTGAGGATTTGTTCATAATTATCTAGGTTAATGACCCATCAATTATTATTGATTAACTCCAATTGGTTCATGAGTTGAAGGTCCATCAATCACCTAAACCCTAATGGGGTTGAGTGCTGATTTCATAAGTGATGGAGTTTGAAAACTTGGGTTGAATGACCCAAACGGTTTCAGAACCGTTTGGGAATCACCCAAACGGTCTCAAGACTGTTTGGAGGTCAACCAAGACCGTTTGGAGGTCTAGGGTTGAGTATGGTTAGGTATTTGAAGATCCAAACATATGGTATAAACCCTAATTGGCTAAGTGCTGATTTTGCAATTGAAGGAGTTGATGCTTTGGGTTGATTGACCCAAACAGTTTCAAGACCGTTTGGGGATCACCCAAATGGTCTCAAGACCGTTTGGAGGTCTTCCAAATGATCCCAAGACCGTTTGGGGGTCACCCAAGACCGTTTGGAGGTCTAGGGTTGACTATGGTTAAGTGTATGAAGATCTAAAGGTACTAAATTGAAATGCAATCAAATGTTGATTTGGTGATCAATCCAATGATCCAAACTCTAATTGGTTGACTTGGATTTTGATTTTGACATGGGAAAATGGTCTCAAGACCGTTTGTAGGTCATCCAAACGACCTCAAGACCATTTTGGGTCAGGTCATGCCCAATTTGGATGATGGTCCAATAGTTTTAAAGTAACTAGTTCCACATTGGTTAATGTTGAAGGATCATCGATTCCAAACCCTAATCCAATGGTTTCAAACCCTAATTGATGATCAATTGAGGGTTAATTGAGGGTCAAATCAGTTGAAGGATGTCCTAATTAAACATAATTGAAGTATGAGGATAGGTCCAATTGATGATTGGTTCCATGAATTCAATGATTGAAGGAATCAATATTGGAAACCCTAATTCAATTTGATTGGTTGAGACCATATTTGGTCCATGCGGTTTTGAGGAGGTTTGGACCAAATGGTCTCAAGACCTGTTGAGTCGAAACAGTCTCAAGACCATTTGGGACCAAACGATCCCAAACCGTTGGTGCCCATGCGGTTTCAAAAGTCAAACTTGGCAAACGGTCTTCACCTACTTGCTTGGGCAAACAGTCTCAAGCACCACCTTTACCAAATAGTTTCAAACTATTTGAACTTTGAAGGACCAAGACCGTTTGGTGCTCAAGTAGTCAAAGTTGATTGAGGATTTAATTGGTTAATCCTTTTGGATACCTAATGTAATTGAGGACTCAATTGGTTAGTCAATTGGATACCTTATGTAATGGAGGTCCAATGTGATTGAATCTCTTAAGAATTAAGATGATGAATGATCCATTGATCCAATGATGAATAGTAATGATAATCAATGAAGGTACAAAGGTTGAAACCCTAATAGTACCTAAGTGATTAGTGCCAATTAAGGGATGAACCCTAATTGCTTATAAGAACAATGTCTTAGTACACTATGTTAACCATAGTTGTATGTACTTGATTGAAGGGTTGATGTAACCTAATCAAGTTGAGAGGATGATGGAAAGGAATTCATACATGAGTATTGATCATGTGATGGATAGGGTATGATCCTTAATAAAGGGGTCATGAAACCCTAATCAAGAAGGTTGTTGAGCCCTAACCTAAATTTAGAGCAATATCAGATGTAACCCAAACCCAGGGTAATGTTGTGACTCTAAACCAAGATAATTCCATGTGAATCCCTAATTGAGGTTGATTCCATGTGAATCCCTAATTGAGGTTGATTCCATAAGAAACCCTAATTGAGGGTGATGCCATGAGAAATCCCTAGTTGGGATGAATAGTAAACATTAAGTATAGGCAATGAGATGTGAAAGCCTAATGAAGGGTGATGCTACATGCAATCCTAACTCTAATGAAGTATGATACCATGTGAAATCCCAAAGCCCTAATAAAGGGTAAAGGTATGGTAAACTATAATTGGAGCTATAATACATGAAGCCTTAATCTTGGACAACATGATGACAACCCAAAACCCTAATAATAAAACAGAGTGTAAAACCTTATAAGGGTGAAATATCATAAATGGTTGATTATAGGCAAGCTTATTGTAAGCAATGCCTTAACCTGAGATAAGTCCATATCATTAAAGATAATTGGACCATTCTTATGTGTAACCTATGCACTTCATGGTAAGAGTGATAGGTTGGTGGATGAAAGGATTAAGATGGGAAATACCCTTAATCCAAGATAAGCTAATAACTTAAGAAAGTTGGAAGTAATGAGGTAAGTGATACATCAAGATATGAAAGACTTCACTGTTAGCATCTCAAAGTTGATATACTTTGATAACTATGAAATCCTAATGTGAGATGGGAAACCCTAACCCGAAATTGGGTAATGGGACATGAGAAACCCCAAAGTGATGTGAATAGTAAGCCCTAACCCTATTAAGGGAATAGTGGTGTTACTATTATATTACAAGAGATATTATGATTAGATGTTGCCTAGTGATAGGTGACAAGATGTTAAATGGCACTGTGAGCCATATGATTATATGTTGCCTAGTGATAGGTGATAAGATATTGAAAATGTTGCCTAGTGATAGGTGAAAAGATGTTGAATGGCCCTGTGAGCCATATCATTAGATGTTGCCTAGTGATAGGTGACAAGATGTTGAATGGCCCTATGAGCTATATGATTAGATGTTGCCTAATGAGAGGTGGCAAGATGCTTTATGGGCTTTATGAGCCATGAGAATAATTGTAGTATAGTAAGAGGCACCAAGATGATTAATGATGGGTCGAAGGAAATTTATATTCCATGATCCATGAAATCAGGGTTGGTTAAAGTCCAATGCCTGGTTGTGAAATCAGGGTTGGTTAAAGTCCAATGCCTGGCTGTGAAATTAGGGTTGGTTAAAGTACAATGCATGGCTGTGTAATCAGGGTTGGTTAAAGTCCAATGCTTGGCTGTGTAATCAGGGTTGGTTAAAGTCCAATGCCTGGCTGTGTAATCAGGTTTGGAGAAATCCAATACCTGGCAGAGGTGTAATGCCTGTAATCAGGGTTGGTTAAAGTCCAATGTCTGGCGATGTAATCAGGTTTGGAGAAATCCAATACCTGGAAGAGGTGTAATGCCTGTAATCAGGGTTGGTCAAAGTCCAATGCCTGGCGGTGTAATCAGGTTTGGAAGAGTCCAATACCCGACAGAGGCTCAATGCCTATAATGATGACATAGGATTGGTATTAACCCAATGCATGTATTAATTATATATGAATACATGGTAGATGTAATTCCTTATCTGTTTAGTAGATTGGCTAAGGCCAACAGATTGAAACAAGAATGTTTCATGGCTGACATGTCAAGTTAATGGGTGTTACAAGAAAAGTTTGATATGATGGTATAATATGATGAATAAATGATATACATGTCATTCCTATTCCTTATTAAAAGAATAGATGATATATTGCTCTATTATAAATAGTTGCAATGCTTTCAAAGTTGAGAATGCTTTAAACTGCTTATCCTATGCTCAGTTTCATATCTTTAAACTGCAATAACAATGTTTTGGCGGAGAGTTATATCTCCCGCTGGGGAAATTTACAATTGTCTCACCCCTGTGGGATCCAACATTTTTAGGTGGACGCAGACAAAGAGGCAAATACTCTTTTGCAGGAAAAGGAAAGCAACATCTTAGACAGTAGTGAGATCTCAGGTGGAGGCACTGACTGTCAAGTCAGATAGTTAGAAAGTCCTATGTGTCGTCTCTGTACTCTCATGTCCTCGGAATTTATAGATAGTGCTTTTATCACCGACTTGAGATTTTGGCTTGATGCCTTGAGGTTTTATGTTGTCTGTACATAATGTTGATAGGACAGCTGATGTTGTAATCCTCGAGAAGAGATAGTACAAGTCATGTACTTTTGAACCAAGATGTAATGGTTATACTATGGTTCTTGTTGTAAGAGTTTCCTATGATTGGATCTCTTTGCAAAAAGTTTTAATTTTTAGTGATTTTATGTAATCCGATGCAAATGATACGCTTCTGCATTAGTTAATCTTGTGTTTTGTAAGTTGGATGCCACAAAAAACTTACTTTTGTTATAAATAATTGAATAGCCCAATCAGAGCGACTCCCTCCTTCCCTACACGTAAGCCCTTGGATTTGTTCGTCTTGAATTCTGTGTTGTTTTCCTGCATACATGGCCTTGAACAAAGTAATATTCATGGGATGCACTACAAAAAAAGATTGCTTTAGCTACACTTATTTTAGATACATATATTTTATGTGTAGTTTAAAACCAATTTCCTTACATATTATAAAAATGTAACAAAAGAAAATATAGTCAATACTATTGACTACAAAATTGACTACGTATTACACTTTCCAATACTTTTTTTCCTTCCCAAATCCTCTCCCGCCAAAACAGCCAACACGCCCCAAAAATAACCAATACACCCCAAAATTCAAGTTTAGCACGCGGTACTCCCTCCTCGGCTCCTCTCTCAGTGACTCTCCATTACAAACGTATTCCGTCTCCCTACTTTGATAGTCCCCTCCAACCCACAGTGCTCTCTCACGATCACTCTCTTCTCCTCCCCCACCAACCGCCGATCTGATTTCTCTCTCTCTCCCACTCACCCTGTTCTCCTCCTCACATCCCAGTCTCCTCCCTATCATCTCGGTCTCTTCCCCTCATCCATACCTAGCTTTACAAACTAGCGGAGAAGTGATCCTAGAGTGACAAAGCCCTGTAAAGAAAAGCAAGAGATGAGAAGTTCATGCCCGCAACTATGCATTAGCCTCCTCTACGGTAGTCGCGTCAAGCCAAGCTGGAGCAAATGTTCTCGAGGGGAAGGCCATGCCCGAGTCTCCTGTGGCAGCAACCAATGAAGAGAGTTGATAGATGATTCCATGTAGAGCGAGTGGAAAAGGTATTCAAGAGGAAATCTATATCATACAGATGATGCTTCCATGGACTTTTCTCGATCTTCTTTGGTTTCCTTATTGGGGATAAATTTATGGGCATTTTGATGTTGCTGCTAGATACTTGGACATTCAAATACATTGTACACCTGGTCATTGAGAGGTAATATGGAGTTCTTTTTAGTGACACATTGACACTAATGTTGATGCTAGATACATTACTAATGGTGGTAACTTCGTACTATTACTCTCTCTTCTATTCCAGTAAATTCTATCTCACGATGTTTTTCTAATTGTTCTGTCTAGAAACTAAATCTGTTTTTGTATTCAATGAAAGATTGTTCCTATTGGTTACTGTGTCATCGAATAATTTCTTCAAAGCATGGCTATGATTGAGGGCTCCCAAGCAGAGGATTGTGGTAGTGATGTCCATTGCAAAAAAAAACAACTAGAACTACTATAAATAAGAGGACGCTCTTATGTAGAGTCCATGTTTTAGAAGGTTAAACACCTCACTAGCTTCGATGGCAGACTGCAGTTATACAACCATCACACAACTCCTTGTTGATTTATGGGTATCATGTATCAATATCTGTCATGCATTGCCTTTTCTCATTTCCCAGATCAAGACAATATGGTTTGCTTCTTCTTTCAATTGTTAAACTAAACTATATACATGTTTTGGTCTGTATAAGTGTGACCCATCTACTGATTATATCTGGGAAAACTGATATGAAGAATCCCTTCTGGTTTCTCATGGAGCTAAATTTCTATTTATCAATCTGAAAATTACATTTTAATAACTTTTTTTGTCTTTGGTATTTTTTGTTTGAATTTGAAGTCTTACAAGGCAATGGCTTGTTTAAATACCACTTATTTTGCTTATGTGCGTGATCTAAAGGATCTGTAATTGTAGATATAATTTTAAGAATCTTTTTACTTTTCTTTATTATCTATCTAGCATGTACTTGTTTTGCATTGATGTGTATTCATCCGTTTATGATTTTATTTCTGTTTGGATCAATCATTATTATACATTATTGTTCTTACATACAAGCTTGAATAGGCCTGATATGAGTAGAGCTTAAATTGATATTTGGATGGAAAGATTTATACTTAAGTGGAAGCAAAAGAGTTTTGAATGTTTGTGTGAATTTGTGGCTTTCTACTTCTAGGCTAGATTCAACTTAAAGGAAGTTTGATCCGTTAGGGTTGAAAGTTTTTAGCTTATCGTCCATATCTTATTTATGGTCTCTTCTGGGATGTTGAATCTTATCCTCCACTCGCTATCTAGATCTTGAATTAGTTTTTCAAGCTTGGATGTTATGCTTTATGATGGCATGTTCTCCTTCAGTGCATTTGAGGCTTTTCTCAAGTAAATAATTCTTTGACTGGGGTGGTAATTCCATATTCTATTTGCACTTGAGGCTTTACCTGGGTAAATAAATCTATAGCCACTTTCTCAGGTGAATAATTCTTTGACAGATTATAAACCAAAATAGCACGATTTCATAAAAATATGTACTGAAATAGCACCATAGTCATCTTAATTCCCCGAAATAGCCCACTTTCCAGAGAAAGCGCCAACATTTTTGGCGTTTTACTGTATCCGGGGCTGAAAGCGCCAAAAAAATGGCGTTTTCAGCTGAAAGCGCCAAGTTTTTGGCGTTTTTCATGCAAAAGCGCCAAAAAATTGGCGTTTTTTTTTTGTTTTTTTTTAACGCTTTTACATTGAAAACGCCAAAAACTTGGCGCTTTCAGCTGAAAACGCCATTTTTTTGGCGCTTTCAGCTGAAAACGCCATTTTTTTGGCGCTTTTGGCCCCCGGATACAGTAAAACGCCAAAAGTGCTAGCGCTTTCACCCGAAAGTGGGCTATTTCGGGAATTAAGATGGCTTTGGTGCTATTTCAGTACATATTTTTATCAAAGTGTGCTATTTTGGTTTATACTCCTTTGACGGGTTTGGTAATTCTTTATGATGGCATGTGCTCCTTTAGTGCATTTGAAGCATCAAATAGTTTCTGGAGTTTATCTAGGTGAAGGAACTTGAATTAATTGTCCTTATGTGGTTGATACGTATTAACAAAGTGGGTTTATACAACCGATCAAATAAGCAACTGTCTTTTATAGAATGTTCAGAACTTCAGGGCCAACTTTTGATATTCAGCCAGCTCGTTTGATCTCCAATGTATTTTTTACCACTTTCAGAGTTCTCATATGAGGGTTTACCAATTTAGCTTGCTCAAAGACTGCATCACCTTCTCCTTGTTGCTTGATATCTGCAGTAGGAACCTCAGGAAATCTATGACCCAAATCAAGTTTCATTATGCTTGATGGATGCGGCAGGAACCTTCACTAATCTACTAACTAGATCACCTCCAAGATGCCTTTTGGCTACATAAACCCTACTCATTTTAGGAGTTCCATTTCACTTGGGTATGGTACAACTTTCACATTTATGATGCATGGAATCCATCTTCTCACTAAAGAAATTACATGGGTCATGCTTCTTAACTATGAAAGTTACATTTTAGCAGCTCCAATCTCCTTGAGGGCTGAACGTGCCCCATTTGCAAAAGGATCTAGATGTATCTATTCCATTTCATCAATAATATACACATCTAATATCTATCTTCTATCAATATTTTCATAGGGTCTGTGCTACTTACTTACTGCAGAGTGGAGCTCATGTTGCATAACATGAGTAATACCAACATGCCTATTGGATGCATGGATCCTAACCTTTGTAGTAGGTCCATGTTGCTAGGCCACTGTATGGCTTTCAAAAGAGTAAGTTGAGGTTTCAGCTAAGCCCCCTCTCAAATGTACCACATCGATACATGAAATTTTGGTAATGGCACCCTGACGCGAAGATTGCCCCCAAGAGGTTTTTTGGTAACTCCAGTTTGCTTGATAGTGTACATGATTTCTTTGAACTAGTTTTTGTTCCTATTTCCATGTTTTGTGCTTGATACCATGTTATATATGTGTTTTGAGGTAGCTTGTCAGGGATACATGCTCTCTCCTCTTCCATCATATGAATTTGCCGTAGAAATGTATAACAAGAGTTCAAGTTATTCCTTATATTGTCCTCAAGTGAATGTTTTTCTGACAAAATGATACAATTTTTCATTTCTATTTTTGGCTAATGGGAACAACATTTGTATCTATTGAAATTCAGTATATTTAATTTCTAATGAGTGATATAAATTTTTTCTATTCTTTTTTAAACTCTTGACAATGCATTTTCATCAATTATAAGTTTTTTTCCGCATTTGTCATTAACATTTTATAATTAGAGTTAAAAATCATACTTATATATATATATATATATATCCTGTTGTTGGTGTGGATCTACAGTTTTAAGATAACAATAGATGTCTAGAAATTCGTTCTAACCAACATGTTAGGACTGAGCCCATGCTCTGTTGAAACTTTATCTTTTGCTCAAAGGAACCTTCAATCTCCCTTAAGAGATTTCTATAGATTGTAGGAGGAGTTGGTGTAGTGTGATTAAAGAGCCTCTTGTTTCTGCACTTCCATAGGGATAGACAGACATTGGTGTATAGTAGAAGGTCACTAATATTTTTGGGATCAAGAAATCAATTCAGGTTAGCTATTAAGGAGTTAGTGTGTGACCTTGAGTTCACAAGGGAAAATTTAACATGGGTCTACATTACACAATATCAGTGAATTTAAAAATGAGATGCAGAAGATTCTCTGGTCCATTTTCATATACCTCACACCTATCATCTAGGAAGATGTGCCTATATTGAAGGTTTGGTTTTCTAGGAATTGGGCTTGAGTAGCACCTCCATAGGAAATGTTTTAGTTTAGATGGAAGGTTAAGATTCCTGGTTTGGGCCCAGAAAACAATCATTTGAGATGTATTCATGGAAGTCCAAGTAGATGTGTGGCTTAAAGAGTCCAAACAGTAAGAACTTTTGACTTTATAACATCCATTCAGGGACAAATAGCTATACAGTTAATTATATTGGTTTGGGAAGGGGTTATATTCAGAACTATGGTCCTGTCTTCATCTTCCATACTGTTGTATATGTATCTCCTCTAGTAACCTCTAGTGCATGTCTTTATCAATAAGTCTAAAAACTTCCTTTGTGAGCCTTATTAATTAGATTAAAAAAATTGACTCCACTATACTATGAGCTTCAAATATAGAACTAGGTCGTTCAGTGAGAACTTGACCTCTTTGTAACTGCAAATTTGTCAGCCATTTATTGAAGCTTCACAGTACCAT
Organism: Alisma plantago-aquatica; assembly: GCA_963693085.1. Lineage (NCBI taxonomy): Eukaryota > Viridiplantae > Streptophyta > Magnoliopsida > Alismatales > Alismataceae > Alisma > Alisma plantago-aquatica. The sequence goes on from OY856409.1 coordinate 1,547,118,057, forward strand.
AAGAGCATCCAAACCCATAAACACGTTTGACTTCACCCTTTGAAGAGTATTCGTCCATTAATGCACATTTGAATGGTTAAAACCATTTGACTTCAACTCAAACTATTGAGTACAAGTGATAAGTTTTTGGTGATATGTAATGCATACACTGCACAACAGCTGTAATACAACCTATTACAGCTTTATTCTTTACACTCGTATCCTGGATGGCAGCTTGAATAATAGTGTACTGATTTGGAAAGCAATTGGGGCATACCTTTTTCTATTGTTGTTAACAGTAATATTCGAATGTCATGTTGACCTTGCTTTAGAAATTTTTTAAGTTAGTGAAAGTCCTAAAGTTCATTTTGAGTTGTGTTATGTGTTTTTTGAACAATGATGACCAATGATCTTAGTTTCTACATGCTGGTCTCAGCTTAATTATTGCTAATAGTCATTTTACTAGTGTGAATGCTGAAAAGTTGAAGGGCATAGACAACTACCGTTCTTATGGTTTATATCTTTGCATTGTACTTGCAAAAAATGGTGACTCTGCTTCCTCTTCACCAAAGAGGCCATGCTCAAATGACCTAAGGACAAACCCTTGCTAAGGATAATAGAGGAGGTAGAAAATTTGGAAATAGTACAGGGATAATAGTTGGTGTTGTGAAAATAGTGATTCTGGCTGGTAGTACATTGGCATAAATTCCATAGAGAGAAAACAAAACAATATGAAGTGTCAAGAAACATTTAATTAAGTTGGGCATCCTTTGCCTTATCTAAATGGTTAATTATGGTTGAATGAACATGTGTTTATCTTGCAGCTCGAGCTGGTCTATGTGTTTATCACAGAGGAAGTCTTTTTTGGGATATATGTTGGGGATATATTTCTACTACCCTGAGACTAATGACTATAGCATATCTTCTATAACAACCAAGATAGAGGGCTAGAATTTCAAGTGAAATACTCATGATGAATGTTAATAAGTCATACTTTCATGAAAATTAAAGGGAACTGTTGTTGCTCTGTGCATTGGCATGACTTGCAGGAAAGGGGAGGTAGAAGTGGGGAAAGGGATAGTCTCTAGGAGCAAGGGGAGCCTAAGGTGGTGGCAGTACAGCTGGGTGCACCCAGAGAGGAAGTTGAGCTTTAAGAGGGGGCTGGAAGGCAAAACGATGAGGGTGGAAGTATTCTTTGGGGGAAGGAGGGTAGTATATTAGGTAGATGGTTAACATTTGTACTATTTTTTGATGAAAAATATATTAGTGAATCAGGGATGACATTGTATCCAACTGATTATTTGATGCATGGTGTTGAACTTTCCATTTGAAACCTTGTGAATAATTTTCTTAAGATAAATATTATTCAGTCTTCTACTGCCTAATGTGCCATTAGGTGCTTGCTTGGGTTTAGAAAAAGGTTGTTTTTGCTGTGTCAAATCATTACCCAAATGGGGAGAAGGGGTCAAACAGAAACCACATTCCTTGTTCAACTACCGTATCAACTGTGGGAATTTACATAGATCAGATTTTTGTATAATGTTAGGTTACAAGGTGATGTTACATTCTTTGTTGTGGTGATTCTATCAACATCTCTTGCTTGACTGTCTAGAATTCATGACCATCATATAGATCACTTCAAACTGATCAGATTCATGACCATCATAGCCAACCAGATAACAAAACAAGAACATCCATCAAGAAAAAAAGGGGGATACCACCAGCAATTAAGATTAAACCCAATAACTTAAATAGGGATTTACAAAATATGTTGGAGTGAGCATATTTTAAAAGTCTTGATTGTACTTTTTCATACATATCAGCTAGTTAAAAGGTTCAGTAGAAATCATTTTATGTTCTGAACAGAAATAAGGTCAACATTAGCTGACACCAAAGCTAGTAACTTTAGGAGATAGAGTTTATCGCAGAGGAAAGTCTTTTCTGGCTCAACAAATGTATGTATAAATAGTGTAAGCATGTATGCTTCACTTTATTATATGTTTGGATTTGAAATGGTAATGTCTTATACAAATTTCTCAGACCATAATATACTATGAAATGATACTTTACTCTTAGTTAATAATGTTTGGAACAGAGGTAATATCACATTAGATGGAAAATGTATAAAGTCATGGGTTTGGGAGCCATTGTCATGGTGGATGTCTTGTTTATATGTCCCCACAAGTCTCCTTCAAAGGGAAGATGGCCTACTTCATGGTAAAATCTCCTTCTTGTAGGAGTTTGATGATTTATATATTTTGAAAGATACAATTTCAAAGGTCTCTCAGAGAATAATATAGACGTCTCTTTAGTCTGTTAGTGACTGGTCTATCAAATGGATTCTCTCAGTTGTATTAAAAAAACTGACCCTGATATTTGTTTTCATATTCTTGTTGACCAAAATAAGTGTAAGCATGTAAGTTAGATCTGAGTACAAGTTAGTAAACATAGTTTCATTTTCACAATACAAGTAAACAAGAATCTGAATGATGGTAACTGAGATTTAACACTTGAAAGAAGAATGTTTTTTCTTAGATTTATAGCGATTACATTTTCTAGAAGAGTAATGTGGGCACACTCTCATTTCAGTCTAAATGTTTTCTTTCCATTTCAGTTCTAAAATAGGGAATAGCTATAACAGTGCTATGAATTCTTCATTCTGACTATGTTTAGTGATAAAGAGTACTTTATGGAATTCTTATTTTGAACACTATGTTAGCACTTAGTACACTGTCGACCAACAGTAGGTGTTGTAGCATATGTTTTTCTATTAAGTCTTCTACAAATTTACTAATCATCCAAATTAGTTTGAGTTACTGAAACAAATCTCAAAGGAAAATTCAGCTAAAAGAAAAATATGCCTGCTGCTATGAGCATTATTAGCCAATTCATGTGCTACCCTATTGGCATCTTCACTCACGTACACCACTATAAAGGAAAAGAATTGATTCCCTAGGTTCTTTATATCAGAAATTAGGTTTTCTAAATGATATCACCTTCCTTCTTTATACAGTGATGCCTTCACGATGATCTTAGAATTTAGTTCAAAATGATATTTTATATCTGCATCACTTTTCCCATATTCATCCCTCTCTTACTGCTGTTGCATTCTCCATAGTAAATGCATAACTTTCGCAATTGATTTACCTACCATTGTAGTGATCTCCCATGCATTGCAATTGTGTCAGGTTACATGATATCCATTTGGTTCTCTACTGGTCTTATGTGATCTACATTGCTTTGTTGTCCCCTTGGAAACGGATTTGACGGGAGACTGGTGACATGTACATAGCCAATGCTTAGTTTTCTTGGTGAACATTGGGTGTAAAAGAATTCAATTACAGAGATGATTAGGGACCTGTACATGCTTCACAATTTGAATATCAGTTTTTCTGAGATGACATCCATCACTCTAGTCAATAACAATTGGTGTACTTCAGTTTGACCCCTGAAACAAAACAGAAGGTTAGCTTGTGGAATTTTTCTATGTTTCTTGGGACTTTGGTCTGCTAACATTATAGATGGGTGCAATGACAATGTAAATCTATGGGATTGCTATGTAAAATTTCATGTTTAGGATCACTCTCCATCCTCACAAACCAAAGAGAAATAGGATGTGTCCCAACTTCAGCACTGAGCTATTCTCATCAGACCAAGCAAAGTCTGAAATTATATAGGAATCATAAATGGTCTTATATAAATGTGGTCTAAATACCATATTGCTGATAGGAGGAACGAGTCATCTATTTAGTACCTCACTTAGATATCAGTTCTTCACCCATATGTGCCATGTTGTTACCATTTGACATTCCCATATGCATAGATCCTTCTGCTTTCGATAGACCAGAGAGACATCATCATAGATTAAGTCATAAGAAAACCTTCAAAATAGGGAAGGGAGTGTGCTTGATACTTTTGTCATACGAGCCACCAAACCATAATAGTAGGTTTCTATTATCATCTTGATGTTGACTCATATGCCTTCTGGTATCTACTAATGGCTATGTATCTTCAGCATGAGGAAGATTGCTCGTACACTAGGATACACAGGGAACTTACAAAGCTGGAAGTTTTCAAATTGTTGCTTCAAAACCCACATTCAGTTCTGTATATGCCAATGAAGATCAAATTAATTTCAACCTAGTGAAGGGTGATCCTCTACGCAAAGGCTCCTCATCAAATCTTCATGGCTCCTCATAAAATGAGACCTATGTAAACATAATGACTTGGTATCACAATAAGTAAGAATTGTCATATTATATTGTCTTCAAGACCAGAACACTACATGTCTGGTTTACTCCAGCAATATGTGTAATCATTACTAGTAAAATGTATCAAATTTTCCTTTATATTTTTTTAAGCGATTGGTTTATACATCACCTTCTTTCTGTTGCTGTGTGGCTAAGTTTTATTGTTGCCCTGATTGAATCAAAGTGAGCTGCAAATGATTACGTGGATTTTCCTATAGATGAAGATGATTGTTGGACATGATCTGCTCTCCATGTATTAAACATCTCTCTTCTTATGCCTCCTTGCTTAAGCTTTCTAATTATAATATATTGAACTGAATAATCTCTGAACATGTAACAATAATATCTCATTCATTTGAGTGTTTCCATATGTTAACATGATATGTTCTCCATGTATTAAACACCTCTCTTCTCATGCCTCCTTGCTTAAGCTTTATAATTATAATATATTGAACTGAATATTCTCTGAACATGTAACAACAATATCTCATTCAATTTCTGTTCCCCTCCTTTTCCTGACTACCAAACATAGCCATCCGAATACAGATTTGGAGTGACATGAGAAGGGTTATGATAAGAAGTTTGGCATGGGAAGCTGATGTTAGCTGACATGGGAAGGGCTATGATAAGAAGTTTTTACATCACTGATAGACATGAATCCATATAATATCGATTACACATGACTTAAACTTGAACTGTGTCCGTTACTGTCATATAGTTGTACAACTAGCTCGTCAAGTGATTACTGATTCATAATACAAGTATTTATAAGTATACATTCCACTACTCCATCCCATGATCGGTATTTCATGTTTTAATATAGAAACAAAAATACAAAGCCAATGCCTATAAAACTTGAATAACTATTTGGATCAAGTCATTTTCGGACTGTGTAGATCTTTACTAAAAACACATAATTCAGATCTGAAATATGACACCTTTTTTAGGCTTGCTTGGATAAAGTATCCTCTTTTTTACCTTTAGATGTGGATGATGATATGGTACATGATCTTCAAATCTTTTATTGATGCCTTGCAGGACTAGAGTGGGTAGAGTCATGCTCCACACCCTATCATGTGCCTTACATCCTTGAGTGCTCCTTACTATCTGGCTATGTCCTCTCCTATTAGTGGAAAATAGGGAGAAGGAGAGGATAACAGTAGCAATGATTCAAAAGTTAGTATACCATATCTTTTTGGATATGGTATTACCTAAGAATCCACTTATTAGAATTTTATAAAACAATATATAACAATGTATCATCTATGGCATTATTCCAAAATGAATATGAGTTGTTGAATTGTCTTACCTAGGTCCTAGGCAGGCAAATCATTTACACGTTCTACATCAGCAATAGAACTGTTAAAGTAGTTGTACATATACAAAATTTGGAGGCTTGTATAATCTTTGAGCTGTGAATATTCTTTAAGAAGCGGTACTGATTGTTGCTTCTAAATGTTCATTTTTAATATATTGAATCTCAAATGGATAACTATGTTGCTGACAGGTACTCTGCTGAGGATACTGATCATGTTTTTCGTCTAGCCTGGACTGCTGAGAACTAAGATTTTGCTGTAGGATGTAAATTTAGAGGACTTACAAGCTCTCTATTGGAATTGCAAATGCAGAATTGATCCATCCTTCTACTATTTCGTCACTTGTGATCACATGGTCTATACTTTTCAGCTGCCATTTATTCCATGTGACATTCTGAAAACAGCAATATATATTGTGATATTCTGTTGTAGTTCTTTCCAAAACAAAATTCTTCTATAACTATATACTGCAGATGTTAACAGTTTTCCCTCCCCACCAATGCTATATGTAGCTTTAGTAGCACTTCTCTAGAATTTATAATGATGATATGAAACTTTCTGCATGATTTTGATCAAGATCTACTTCCTTCTGTTTATTAGAAGTAGTTATCTGGAAATTTGTGTATAGTTGTTGTTTGTACATGCCATGTATCTCAATATGGGTTTTGCTAAGCACATTCAGGTTCATCTCTTATCAAATGTGTGCATTTTTATTGTTTTCATAGGTCAGCCTTCCATTACAACATCTCCTTGACGTTATGTGCTTTATTATTGGTTGTGCAACCCAATTATTGGCGTAAAATCCTTACTGTTATTTTCCTTGTCCTAAGAACTAGTTAAAATTTCAGATAATGAGAGAACAAAAGGTGTAAGGTTATGATTTAATCTCTTAAATATTATAATATTAAATCCCTACTATCATTTCTCTCATCACCTCATCATTCTTACATGTATTTTGGGATTATGAAATGCCCTTTATTTTTGCAGGTCAAGATAAGAGATGGGACAAACCATAAAATAGAGAGATGGGGCAAGTAATTCTGTTACAGAAAAAGACTACTCCAGTACAAGGTGTAGGTTCTGGATGAGATGCAAGATTCTATGAACATCTATGAAGGTATGCCACATTCAAAAGACCATGTCCAATAGATATATTCTTACTGAATATGCTTCTCTAGAGTTTTCTGAATCTTCATTTCATATATGATGTAATAAGAGCATTCAATGAACATTTTCAAATGGAACCAGAAGATGCTAATGTGCATATAGTATTGGTTGTTTTGTACAATTTATCTAGAGAGTATGCTAGAGCAATGTCACACATGGAGACGGCTCTAAACCTTAAGCCACATGGCTACTCTTTGTGGAATAAACTTAGAGCAAACCAAGCAAATACTATTCTTAGTGCAGATGCCATATTAGACTCTACCCACTCTAGTCCTGCAAGGCATCAATATACCATTTGAAGATCATGTACCATATCATCATCCACAGCTAAAGGTAAAATGAAGAATATTCTATATCCTCGTGGACTCGAAGAATATTTCCTATAGGACTGTTGTAGTTTCCAACTGGTATTTGAAGAGGCATTTGGATGTTTTGCAGCTAAAGTTCTCTGTTATACTTGCCAACTGAACGTTATTGAAAATGATGGCCATTAGTGGCAAGTATTTCTTTCGTGGATCTCCCCTTATTATATGGTTATTTCATGCTTGCACTTTCAAATTTCTTTATGAAGTTTGCTAGAGTCTGAATCTGTATTATTGTGTATCCTTGCCATATTCCTACATGTTTTAAATCTATCTGTCACTACATGGAGTGAGGTGATTTATACTCCCATCCATGTTCACCTCTCTCACATTTGCCACTTCCTATTTTTTGTAGTTTTACTTGATTGGTTGTGTGAAATAGGGTGCTTGCTATAAATTGATATGCCTGTGAACTAAAAACATTGAACTGCTATGTTGTCATGTTTGACAGTCATGAATGAGATATCCTTTTGTAGTAATCAGAATTTTTTTACATGACTCCTCTATTTTTTCACTGGTAGTTTATAAAGTATTTAGATGTTTTGCAGCTATGTTTCTCATGTCAGCACATATCTTCTAACAATGTATATGATGGCCTTTGGTGGCAACAATCGATTTACCCCTTCCAAATAGTACTTTCATGCTGCACTGTGTTTTTTTGAAGTCTGATTTTGGCCATTTTTTTAGAAATACAATATAGGATGGAGTCGATAACTACATGTGGCCGACCTCATTATGCATGCCTTGAGCAACTATTTGAACTCTATTTGTATTTCCAGTTAATGGCAATCGGTCCAAACACTTTTAAGACTTTATATCCACTACTTACTCTGAGCATTGGTTATGGTTTGACATTAGTATTCTCCTACTGATTATGAATTTTTCTCCATTATTTGTAACTTTATCGTTCGCTATGACCTTTTTTGCAGGTCAGGTTATTCGACGGAAAGAATGATTTCAGAGAAGGCCTTGGTATCACATCTTCGTCCTAGACAAAATGACTCATCGCATAAACTTGATTGGAAGTGTTCACATACATGAGAAAGGTAAACTATACAATAATTTCATTGGCTTATATTTCTACACGTTTTCTCAAAATTAGTGCCTTACTCTCTTACTTGCACCTACATAACATATATTATGTTACTACATGTTAAGTTGTAGTTGGCTGCCATATCTCTTGTACAGGAACAACAACCACAAAAAAAGAAAGAGAGGATAAAGGAATTCTCCAATATACAGTCTCAGATTGACAAAATATGTGATGAGATATATAAAAAAACCTCAAATTTGGGGACCAGGTGGAACTGCCAGTTGTTGATGAGAATGATTTGTCTTTAAAGAAGTTGAATGAATATCAATATTAATTACAGGAGCTTCCTATGGCTAATGAGAAACAGAGCATGGAGAAGTTCTCTATTTTCAATCAAGATCAACCTTAGTAGTCTTTCTTCTTATGAGTTTATCAACATCATCATGTCCTGACGATACAAGTGGTGAAATTAATAAAAAAGAACACATGATCATGTGGTATATAGAGTCTGTAGTGGATAGAGGCAGTCAGAAGAAGATATTGTATACATGTATCTTTTTTCCATGCATATTGTAAAATAGGGGCCAGGTTAATGTCCTCCCCATGTATACTCAATGTTCAAATATAAATAGAAGTGTGATTGTAAACATTATAAGCACAACTCGATCTTGATCAATATTCATTATTTGTTCTTTTTGAAAACCCCTCTACATTAGTAAGCTACTGACTGGATGCATAATGTCTCTCACTACATATGTATGTGTAGTACATTATGTCTCTCACTACACACTAGCTATAATTACAAGTGTTGTAAATGCTATTTTTTGCTATACAGGAACTACATATACAAATTGTAACCAATGTCATTTCCCCCTACATTTCATAGCTATAAGTAGAATTGTAGTCATATATTTAGCTACAATGGAAACTACATTTTTATGTGTAAGGACATCTTTTACCTACAATTAGGGTTACATATGAATTTGTAGCTAGAGGAATAACTAACTACAACTTTGAAAAATGTAGCCTAAATAATTAGCTACACGGGTATTAGCTTCATATTCTAAATGTAAGGATAAATGTAGCCAAAGCTTTTAGCTACAAATTTTGAGGTTTTCGCTACAATTTTTTTTTGTAGTTAAAGACCATATTTTTTGTAGTGATGACTGACTGGATTAGGGACATGGGAATAGATGGGTGCTTATACATGGAGGTGATGTTGGTGTACCAGGAGAGGGTTTCTTCGTGGTAGACTATTGGGCGTTGGCTTGCTGATTAGTGTGTCATGAAGAGTTAACGACGGATGAAAGAACCTGCAGTGGATATTTATGTCATGAAAAAACATGGGAAGGAAAACGACATGAAAGCTCTGCATGTCGCCACCACGTTGAAAAGAAGATGTTCTTTCATCTTCCCCAAGCACCATCATATATTTAGTCAGTAGAATCCTCGTTGTGGTTGCGAAAAAACAAATCAATGATGAATTATTCAAACGAAGGTGTTCCACTGTTTCCACTTTTCTTGTTAGTTATGATGCACATCAACTGCAAGAACCTATTGCTTGCTTGCTGACGGTATTTGCAATACAACCAAGTCTAACCAACCACCGTCATTATCATCAATCTGAAGAGATAAAGTCTAGTCTAAACCAAAATTCAACAACTACATATAGTTAAGCAAAATCTTTGTTCACGGAGGAGGATCGGAACAAGAGCAGCAATCACGATCATGATGCTTTGCTACACCCTCACCATGGCGGCTGAGTCAATGTTGCTTAGGATGTCCCATCCGTCCTACCGTCGGCCCAAATCAAGTAAATCAGCACCGGTCTGGTGTCGGCAAATATCAAAGGTCGGCCACTAGGAGAATCAGGTGTGACTCCATCTTGCTCAGCATCGGAGTAGTCACCGACGGCAGCGATGACGACAGAGGTGTTGTTAATATTTATTAATGTGGTTCATGCAACAGCAATAGGTGCAAAGTAATTAACAATTTCAGGAAGATCTAAAATAAGAAACGAAGATCAAACAAAGTAGGAGAACAGAAATAACAAGAGTTAGATTCGCAAACCAGATCGTTCGTTGAGAAACCTCAACGAACGTGATACTTAAAAAATTAGTGTCCGACAATCCTCGCAGATAAGCACCGTTCTCCCAGACTCGACCTGGCACGAACCTGGAACCGACTTATCTCGCTCGCGCTTGACGTAGTCACGTTGCACTGCTACCAGTGCAGCACAGCAAACGCATGAACCACCGCCTAACAGTTGCGTCTCGGTGACTAGAAGGAGAACACCGCACTTCGCACAGGAGAATAACTTCACGAAGTGATTAGGGCTCTCAAAACACACATGAAACGGTGGCACAAATATGTTTGTTGTGTGTTTAACCCTAATGACCAGAGGTGTATATATAGCCATGCACGTCCTTAATCCTATTCCCAGTAAGACGCAAATACTCGGTTGCTCTTGTACACAATACGAAATAATCCACAAAAGAGAAATACTTTCCAATTAGGATTAAGAAATCTGAAATAGGAAAGAAATAATTAATTACACGAGTAATTAATTATTTAGTCGTATCCTAGTGCAAAAAGAAGACGGAAGATGGAAGACATTCTCCACAATCCACAAGCCACATGCCCGAGCCCGGCCCAGCCAGGCGAGGTGAGGCGAGGTGTGGTGTGGCGCGCGTGGGCGTGTGTGCGTGCGTTGTGATGTGGTAACCCCACCCACCAAGGAGGTGAGCATACCTCCCTCCTAGGACCCCTTGGACACTAGTCCCCATGTGATCCTACATATGAGGACCACAAAAGTTCTAGGAGTGAGCAATATGGGATAAAACTTCTTTGCCATTTGCACTAGAGACAAAACTACTTTTCGCACATGTACTTGCTGCACTACATTGGGCTTAACCCATGCTAAATAGATGTTGCTACAGTAAACGACTACTACAGTAATCATACTACTACAGTGACATTTATCTAACAATCCCCCACAAAGACCAATGTGTAGTGTGCTCTACCATTCAGTCCTCCATACTATGCTTTCAGCAGATACCTTTCAGTTTGAATCTACCTGAGTTATCCAACTGTGACCCTCCCAGGAACTAGGTGAACAAAAGTCGTGAACATGAACCTTGGGTACAAGAGTATAGGTTGGTAAGAACACAATAAAGACATGGTAGTAAAGAAAATAATGCATTAAGGCCATGCATACAAAAAAAAACCTAAATCATGATTGATAACAGAGAACAACCCAAGTCTCCTGTTGCGGCCTACACAACATCAATCACTTAGCTGGAGTCTCTAGGGATGTACTGCTAACATCATGTCCTAAGACTTGACACCATTAAGAGACTACTCTTTTACTAACTTGCAGTCATGACACTAACAGGTTTCCCAGGGGATAGACACACAGATGCAAGAAGCATCAAACAAGAATACATAGTGTCATCTGATTTACCTGACAGCTTGTTATTACCACATTGAACCCAATTTGTGGGGTCTCCACTCTTTTGGGTTGGGTTGCTACTGCCTACAAATCTATAGGGGTTTCAGTTCCATCCCCAACTTGGATTTTTCCACTAAAGCCAATGTAAGACCTTTAGTGAAAGGATCAGTTGTATTTTCTTTGGTACCGACGTAGTACACAGCCACGACCCCATTAGATGTCCTTAGATGTCCTAGGTCGTTTACTTCTCCTTGGTTCAACTATTTCTTCAGAATCATCTGATTCAGAAATAGCTTGTTCTGAGTCGCCCCCCACATTTGTCATCCTTTCCATGTGCTCGGGAATGGAACCTGTGGTAAATGAATCTTCTTGAGATACTTCATTGGGCACACCAATTTTCATAGGAAACACATCCTCAAAGAATTTTGCATCACGTAATTCCACAATTGTATTGACCTCAATGCCAGAGATATCTGATTTTACAATCAGGAATCTGTAAGCATAGCTTGTCTCTACATAACCCAAAAATATGGCATCAACCGTTTTCGGTCCTAATTTCTTCCTTTTGTGTTCAGGGACAAGTACCTTTGCAAGGCACCCCCACACTCGAAGATATTTAAGACTCGGTTTCCTTCCTCTCCATAACTCAAACAGACTACTCTCTGAATGTTTATGGGGAACTCTATTCAGAATATGGCAAGCCATATTCAAAGCTTCCCCTCACATAAAGTTGGGTAATCCAGATATTTGGAGTAAGGTATTTACCATGTCTATTAAGGTTCGATTTTTACGTTCAGTTATCCCATTTGATTGTGGTGAATAAGGAGCAGTAACCTCATGAACTATACCATGTAATTGGCAAAATTCCAAAAACAAGTTCGAGGTATACTCTCCTCCCCTATCAGACCTTAATCGCTTAAGTACTTTACCGGTTTAAGTTTTGACTTCTTTCTTATAAATTTGAAATTTATCTAATGCCTCCTATTTACTTCTAAGTAAAAAAACATAACAGTATCTACTCGCATCGTCAATAAAAGTTATAAAATAACGCTTTTGATCCCTCGTAGCAACACCATTAAATTCATAGATATATGTATGTACTAAATCCAAAATTTCCGAATTTCTATTCATAGAATGAAAATGCTTCCTAGGCAATTTAGCTTGTACACAGATTTCACATTTATTGTTGCTAATTTCAGATTTAGGGATCAAATTTAGATTCATCATACGCTTCATTGCGGCAACATTAACATGTCCCAAATGTGAATGCCATACATCAGATGAAACAAGATTCATGCAAACAGAACTATAATCATTCAAATTTAAAATGGAATTTGAAACAGGTTCAACATGAATCTTAAATAAGTTCTCCACATCACATAAGTACCCCTTGCCAAAAAACAAAGAATCATGAAGGTGTGTAATAATAGCCTTATTACATTTGCAGTCTACTCTATAACCTTCCCTAACTAAAATGACGCCACTAAGGGTATTGCGTTGAATGGTTGGAACATGTCTGACCCTATTAAGAGTCAAAACCTTCCCCGAAGGGAACTTCAAGTCCATTCGTCCTTCACCTTTGACTTCTGCAGAGATGGAATCGCCCAAAGTCACAGACCGACCTCGAGAGGCCTGATAAGACACAAATATGGATTTATCAACACACACATGTAAATTAGCCCCAGTGTCAATTATCCAATAAAGTGGTTCAAAAATAGAAAGGATTTTAGGTTTAATAGACACGTACCCATCATTGAGGTTCAAGGATGTAGTCATCATGTTGACCACAGCCTCCTCAGTTGCAGATGTGGCATCTTTCTTTGCCTTCTTAGACGGACAATCCTTGTTCCAGTGGCCAACCTGTCCACAAGTCCAACAAGGTTTGTTCTTCGGTTACTTTTGGATCTTTGCCTTAGATTTATGTGCATTCTTAGATTTCTTATCTTTGGTGTTTTTCGCAGAAGTAAAATTAACAGTTGGATTTGCATCAGTAGGCACCTTGACCGTTTTCTCCTTTAAGAGTTCTTCTTGTATATTAATATCCATCATTAGTTCTTTCATTATTTGTGTCCCTTTGCGATGCTTCAGAGACATACCAAACGATTCCCATTACTTAGAGAATTTTTCTATGATAGACATAACAACAAACTTCTCAGGCAATACCATCTTGGCATCTAAGAGTTCATGAACTAGGAGTTGCAGATGATCGGAATCTGACTTACCCTCAACCATCTGAAACTTAAGAAATTTAGACACACAATATTTTTCAACACCTTGATTTTCAGTACTAAAATTCTTAATCAACAATTCCCACAAAATCTTGGATGTAGTGACTGGCGGCTTTGAGTGAGAATCGTACAGTTTGTTATTTAAACCAAACAGAATCAAACCGCGACACGTTTTGTCACCCTTCTTCCAATTAGCAATTATATTTGCATTATCAGGAATCGTTTCATCAGATTTAGGTTCAGTCTCTACTAAGTACTGATCATAACCCACAATATTCAGCCAAATTTCCATCCGACTCTTCCAACGGGCAAAGTTGGTACCAGTAAATTTTTGAGGCATACTGCTGGTATCAATTTTATTTCCCGAACCACCCTGACCGGCCATTGTTAATTAACGACAGAAAGATGATTTCTTTAAGACTGTTGTTAATATTTATTAACGTCGTTCATGTAACAGCGACAAGTGCAAAATAATTAACACTTAAAGAAATCAGTGCCCAACAATCCTCACAGATAAGCACTGTTCTCCCAGACTCGACCTGGCACTGCCTGACAGTTGCGTTTGTTGTGTGTTTAACCCTAATGACCGGAGGCGTATATATAGCCACACACGTCTCTAATCCTATTCCCAGTAAGACGCAAACACTCGATTACTCTCAGTGGCAGAGCCAGGTATAGTTTCTGAACATTGGGTAGGGCATGTGCCCTCCCAATTTTATATGTGGCTCCGTCACTGGTTGCTCTTGTACACAAGCCCGACCCAAGCCCGAGCCCGAGCCCGGCCAGGCGAGGCGAGGCGTGGTGCACGTGCGTTGTTATGTGGTAACCCCACCTACCAAGGAGGTGAGCATACCTCCCTCCTAGGACCTCTTGGACACTAGTACCCCATGTGATGCTACATATGAGGAACACAAAAGTTCTACGAGTGAGCAATATGGAATAAATTAAATTTCTGTCATTTGCACTAGAGACAAAAACTATTTTTCTCACATGTACCTGTCGTACTACATTGGGCTTAACCCATAATAAATAGATGTTGCTACAGTAAACGACTACTACAATAATCATATTACTGCAATAACATTTATCTAACAGGAGGACAGGCAGCGCCACTGCCAGCGGGTTCGGGGAGGTGAGTGTGCTCGCCCTCGTAGGTCACGATAAGCATCGTTGGGTCCGATGGGTCGCTGCGTGATCTGCAGTGGCCGCGTCAAGGAGTCCGCGAGCGAAGAAAATGGGACAGCGTCACCGTCTTTTGTCGAAAACAAAGTTGGCCGTCGTCTAACCATTATTAATTGGGCCGTTTTGGGTGTCGAAAAAGGTGTGGAGCTGGCTACGTGAATCGCCCTTTTTTTTACGGTTACATGACAACGAGTAGTACAGAAACTATAGACATCCACTCCGAGAAATGGACATACTTAATACAAAAGATAATGAGTCGCTAATGACTGTTACATAACCATATATTTACCACTGTCCTTGATAATAGGCCTTCCAAAATTTTGAACTCCGTTTCAATAATATGCCTTGCAGACTTTTGCAATTGTACGACAAATTCATAAGGCAACCATTTCAGACATTGAATCCAATAGAATTCCACCGTTTCTTAGATGTTTAAACTGCCGCGACATTCTCACGTAGTTACGAAAGAAAGGCCTTGAACTATCTAACTTAATAAAGCGCCAACAAAACTAATGGAAATGATGGTGTCCACTAGTTGATGTTGCTATTTATGGAACACTGTCGAAGGGGGCTAGTTTTGTGACTTGCTGAGAAAAACAGAAGAAATTGCAAACGTAGAGTAACTTGATGACAATGCCGACAACGCCGTGTAATAGATCATCGTCAGGAGAACCTATCTCTACGATGTTTCTGTTCATCTTCCTTCTATGTCTGTGCCAAACACCCAAATCTCTAGCAGACAGAAAGGTAAATGCTTGTTCTATGCCCCAACAGTGTTAACGCTTCTTTTTCTGTTTTGTCCTCCTAATGAAATTTCTTCTCATGTTTATATATATGTGTATTCCAGCCGTATATTGTATATTTGGGAGCACACCAGCAGCAGAGGGGACATAAGATCGACCATATCTGTATTACCGACCATCACAATGACTTCCTCGGTGCCGTACTTGGAAGGTGAGCAGACCCAATCCACTCACAGGTCTGAACCTGATGGCGCTAATGGATATTGGCTGATTGTTTGTTCCCTCTTTGAAGCAAGGATAAGGCCAAGGACGCGATTTTCTATTCGTACACGCGGTTCATCAATGGATTTGCCGCAAACCTTGAAGAGTCGGAAGTTCAAATACTCAAAGGTTAGCTTTACGCCTGCGTGATATCGAACATCGACATCAATTGTATGCGTGTCTGATTAAATCGTGGGGATTACACATGACAGTACATCCAGATGTGGTATCGGTGTTCCCTAACAGGCCAAGAAAGCTGGTCACGACCGATTCCTGGAGCTTCCTCGGCCTGGAGAAGGGCGGCAAGATCCCCGGTGACTCACTCTGGTCGAAGGCCAAATTGGGCAAGGATGTCATAATAGCAAATATAGATACAGGTATTGTGTAAATAATTTGTACTCCCCAGAATAGGCCGTCAATTAGTCTATCAGAACGATGAGTGAGGCGGAAGACAGGAGAACCACTGCCCACAAGGCAAGCAAATATAAAAAAAAATAGAAAATCATATTTTTCAAAAATATTTACTAACACATCACCTTTCGGAAAATAATCCAAAATAGCACCTTTTTGCATTTACTTCTCGGGTGAATGCCCTCAAAGTTTGAGCATAAATTTAGATGTTATCTAATAAAAAGGACAAAATACAACTTAAACTCTAATATCTTATAAAAAAATATATATTGTATTTATGTGTAGAATTGTGTACCTGAATATATGTGTCTTATAGGTATAGTCCTTAACGTAAGACAGAGATAAAAGTGTGTTTGACGGTAATAAATCTATGTGTTATTGATAGATAGATATGTATGTTATAGGTATGTGCCATAACGTAATATATAGATAAATTCATGATTGACAGTGATATATTTATGTGTTATTGATAGAAAGATATGTATATACGCCATAGTGTGATATCCAAAATTAGATACAAACCAAGATTAATGATTGATAATAATATGATCAAGAAAACTAATTGGAGGATTTTGATGTTATTTTAAAAAAAAGTTATCATGTTAAAATTAAACTCAGAGGAGTGCACACTATTTTTTGGTCATATTCAATCCACACGCCATATATATAGATGCATCCAAAACTTCAGTGCCTAAAATCTGGATGTATCCATCCTAAAAAGGTGGTACTTGAAGAGTTATTTAAGAAAACGGGGTTAGAAAAATACACATCTTTTCAAAAGATGTTAATATTTTTATTATTAGTAAAGACATTGTTAACACTAAGATATGTTTGTCTATTGGGATCCTTTGGATATTGATATACATAGGGGTTGCATGTTAATTGTGGCGCATGGTCGTTGTTGTTGGAAGTCATTACATATATGTGTAAGGCTGAAGGGACTCAACAAATTTGCTTTATTCACAAAATCGCATGGAAAGTCATGTTAAAACGATGTACAAAGCTAGTAGCACCTCATCTTTTTGTACAATATTTAAGAAATTTATTCATTACCAGCAAACTTAGGATATCTCTTTGGAAACTCCACATTTAACTAGTTTTCTTACCACTATGTATCACCACATTTATAGCTTAATAATAGAATGAGAAGTTACTCAATGGAGAAAGTGAATCACATGAATTTTCTTGTGGGAGGGAGTGTACGGGTAGGGATGTCTTTTAGTAAGTATATACCATTCATGTTTGCATATGTCCTATTAGAAAAATATATACATATATAGGGGGATGAGTTAAGAAGGTGGGCATGCGTGTTCTTGTAGACAATAAACCATAAAGGTAGAGGGTGGAACATGCAAAGTTGTCACATGTTGTAGTCGAATGAATACATGATGATGTGCCTCAGAATCCTCCACGCATAGGGGACTCTTTGGGAGAAGGCACATCTTGTCATACTAAAAAATTGACTCCAATTAGTGTAATGCCTTAATCATATTATCTACCAGGAAACCCTTCTTATTAATTTTATGGATATGTAGTTTTCATTTTGAATCTTCATCACCAGTAACATGAAAGGAACCATCATGATGTTGGTGCATGCATGGAAATATGATTTTGGTGCGATAAGAGGCAAAAGGGTCCAAACCTAAAATTAGTGATGGAGCCTGCATCCATAGATAATTGTAGTGACCAAATTGCTTTAGTAGTAGTGTCTATCCATTTTGGGTATTTACTATTAAATGATTTTCTAGTGGGAGGTCATTTTTTGATGGAAAACAAACCAATACGTCTGGTCATATTGATGAAAATGAGATAGTGTGATGCTGGCTTGTGATTACCACGAGAACTAGCCATATTTGTATTGAATAGTAGTAGAAATGATTGGATGAAGACAATGTGATAGTCATGGAGTAAGTTTAATTTGGTATAAGTGTGAAACTGTAGTTCACCAAAAATTTTGTAATTAAGGGATGGACAGTAGTTTTGTGTCCATTCAACATTTAATAAATGATAAAAATTAGTACATATACATTTTACCGGATGTGTAAGGATTCAACATTGGAGAATGTGAATCCATGCTAGTTTTGAGTGTTCATGAGCTTGTCAAACCTTTTGTCTGGTGCATGTTTTGGGTCCATATATCAAATTAGTAATCAAACTATTGATCTACATAAGTTTCATCAAAGGAAACTAGAGTTTGATTCATAAAAAGATTTTTCTCCACCATACTGAGGTTGACATTGTTCATATCAACTTTGAATAGGCCAAGTAGAAGAGATTGGAAAAGGGAAAACAACCCATATGTTGTCTTCACTAAAATACAAAGGTCTTCATGTGACGAACACCCCCTTGATAATGATATATCACGATTAATAATTTGTCCTAATGATGTTTTTTGAAAAGAATCAAGTTAATGTTATCCTGGAATGACCCATTGACACACATGATTTTAGGATGTAGTGTGTATGTGGTGAGGGGAGGAGGGTACAAGCGATATGAAAATCTAGAGGGGCACACATTATTTCATAAATATGCAACTATGCAAATTCATATTTTTTTATTTTAGAAAGAAATATCCACTCATGAGTGGTGTGGATGAGAAAGATTGGGCAGGTGATTCATGTCTTGACAAGTGTAGAAAATGAGGACTATAGAAAATATAGATTGAAGAGGAGATAAGTTATGTCAATGTTTTAGGATTGTGATACTAGCAAGTTGAAGGCTTAAAATGTTTTCCTAGTTACCTAATAAGATGCATCACTACAACAAGAGGATATATAATGTCATTGAGAAGTAGTTGCAATTGGGAATAAGAGAAAAACCATATGGAGATTCAAGTGGGCGAGATAGCTTGGGGAAACTCTAATAATGTTAGTAAGATAATTCATCTTATTGAAATAATATGAAATGCAATTTAAAGTCCATAACACACAATTACAAAATTTGGATACAAGAGACTATATGGATAAAATCCTTGAGTACAACCTCATGAAGAAGCGAGTACCACTTCATTATAGGGATTTTCTTTAGGGGTGCAACAACAACATTGTGAGAGGAGACACATGTAACTTATAACAAATAGAGATGTATATCACATATTAAAAGGATTTTAATGAGACCTAATATGGGGATAGGGATTGAAAGATCTAGTGAGATAGGAATATCTGTGTGGTCTATGAAACTTTTTTTACATGGTTATAAAGATAAGGTATTGACACAGTGACTAAGAATAGCCTATCAATGTTTAAATTACTTATTATAAGAACTATAGGTTCTAAAGGAAATAAATTGAGGGTGAAATACTAAAACTGACTATATATTTAGATAATCTGAGTATACAATAGTGATTCATAACCAACTTATACTTGGTCTTATAGTCTATGGACATAGGATTAGTTTGGCAACATCTAATAGGACATACTCTGTAAAAGAGGAGAAAATACCATGTATTATAAAACTAATTCCTAAACCCAACTTGTATTATCATTAGTGGGATTGAAGGGAGTAAGTTGTGGTTGATGTGATAAAGGCAGGAGTTGAAAAGGACAAGGAGAGATGTGAGCATAAAAACAATATAAATATAGGAGTTGTGAGGATGCTATGGCATCAAATCAATATTCTTTATTCCATTAGCTTAAAACAATGGGTGATGCTAATCATTTTGAATTCTAAGAGTAAGGTATCTTGCTTATTTTGGTCCATTACTGATAAAAAGCATCATGTTCCTTCTCTACCTTTTGATGATTCTTTTCTTTAGCCTCGATGGGGAAATTTAAGTACACATGGGGAAATGGAAGGAGAATTGCATAACCTAAAATTTTAGAATGTCAGTTTCAAATAGATATGATGGCTTATGCAAGGTAGATTATAAATCAAGGAAAAGCAATCATTTGGTGGTGCTTGGTGAAATAACAAATGAGGAATAGAAAATTGATAAAGGAGGAGAAATTTGTCACACTACACCAAACACATAATGTGGAATGAATAATATAATATTTGTTATAGCAAATGCTTTGTTATTTGATCTATTCTTGAAAATAGGATATGTTTCTATGCTTTTAGTTTCTATATATCTTAAAATAAAAGAATATATTGCATTCTTGACAAAGAAAGTTGATGTGATCTTTAGACAACACATCAAATAGTTGGAACATACTGTGGGGAATCACGTATCATGGTTATAAAAATATTGGATAATTCTGATCATCATGTATGTTGGGCAGGGTACCGATGTCACTGAATTAATACCATTTTTTGTTCCTAACATATAAACATGATGTTCACGAGTAATTGCACAATGATTATAAAAATAATTTATGTTCAAAGGAAATTGATTAATAATTGATAATGTACAAAAAAAAAATTGTGACTAGGAGAACATGGGGAGAGGGTGAAGATGAGACAAGCGAGTCAAAAATCATGTGTGTGAGAAAGGTTCGAAACAAATGGGTATGACATGAGCATGTAGGGATAGAGTGGTGACTCAAGATGATGGGATAAAGAGAAATTCTATTTTATGGACACAACCTTTTATTATGTTTTGCAAACCCACTCTCTTTCTCAAGAATTTCAAAGCTCACCAACTATTAACAAATCACTTATACAACTAAAATTTGATTAGTGAATGTTCTTAACAACTTCAATTCTTTTGTTTTCCTTGTCACAATCTCAAATCCATCTGATCTTATGTCTGTTCTATTTCTTTTCAAAAAAATTTATTATAAGGCGACAACAAGTAGTATCCAAGAAAAGTAGCTAGTCTAGTTGTATTTTATCAACCACAAACTTATTATGACTTAATGGTTGTCAAACATATACTAGGGAACATGAATTTGACCCAGCCTAGCATGGAAAGAACTGACTATAAGTCATAATTTTTTAGTTTTACTATCTTGTAAGTTTGAAATTGATTTTCAATTTTGAATCTAATTTGTTTTTGGATTGGAAATCTTGGGTAATATGTGTACTAGTAGGGGTGTGTATCAATACATCTCTTGAATTATAAACACTTCAACACATATTTAAATTTACCCGATATATTAAGACAGTTCTTTTAGGTAATACAATCAGAGAAACATAACTAATTTTGAACTAGTATATTTTCATCTAGTTGTTTATGATGATCGTAAAGATTAAATCTAAGAATGATTTTGAGTTGATGATACAAACCTATGTCCTCTTTTACATTTATCATTTTTCCAAACATTTAGGTCCATTCTAGTTTTAGACTAGGCGTTTTTCCATTTATTCAATTACATTTTTGACTAATAAATTACTCAAAATATGTTTGTTTGATACTGTACCTGTTTATCTCTCCAATTCGATCAGAAATTTTTCAAAGTCCCTCCATATTTTTGAAAAAACACCTGCCTAACCACCCATAATCCAAAAGTGCAATGGCCAAAAGTTTTAATTTATAACCTCTCGACAACTAAAATGGTACCTACAACTTTGGATCTCTTTTAGAACAAATTTGTAATTATACTCATGGCTAACCATGTACCAAGTGCATACTATTTCAAAAAGGAATGTATCTAAGTTTTAAGTTATATTGTGAAAACATACATGTCAAGGTTCATGTTTAACATGAAAATAATATTGTTTAAGGTCATATACTTCTTTATTTTGTTTTATTTTGACTTATGTGCCATCTTATTTATTATCAGAGCGTTGGCATGTTATAGCTTAATTAGCTTGACCAACATGTTGTTGGATTTGTGTGGTCAACAGAGTGCATTTCTTTTTTGAAATTATAGGTACTTGAGTCAAGTGTAGTTTGAGTTGATGAGATAATTATGTTTGAGTGTCACAAAACTAGTCTTGTTCTCTAGGTTAGACATGCATCTAGGTCATCACAAAATTACCCAAACAAATACCAACCCAAACTCAAACTTTTCACAAAATGGTAACATGAAAGGAGGCATAGATCTATTATTCTATCCATCAAAACATGAACTATATATCTTTGTATATTTATTTAAATAATAATTAGATAGAAATTATATCGGTTCATAAATGTTATACATTTTAATATATAATATGATTTGGATGTATTAGATAATCTAAAATATGTGTTGAAATTTCAAAATTCTCCAATTTAATTGAAAAATAACTTTTAACCTCATACCTATCATTATTGACAAAATTCAAACTCATAATTTCTTTTCTACTGGTCAATTTCAGTCAAAATAAGCATATTGAGACACACATCTGAAAGCTTTAAAATCATACCATATGTAGGTTGAAACAACTTAATCAGACTGATACCAAGTCTATATACTCCTCATTGCCATTCCTTATAAGCGAAGGAAAAAAGTGAAAAAGAAAAGAAGTAGAATAGGTGTAAAATTAGGTGGAGGTGATGGAAGAAAAAGGAGAAAAAGCTAAAGACATTACTCATTAACAATTGGAAAACATATTTTAACCACAGAATGTTTGTTAGCATTTATTATGAGGTGGAGTGGGGTCAATGTTACAGGATTTCAAGGTGACAGAGAGTTTTTGAAGAAAAAAATTTGTGTTCTTAAATCCATTTGTTCAAAGGTAGACGTGTCAAACTGGATCCGAATCCACGGATACCCACAGATTGAGTCGTTTAAGTTGGATTTGAGTGATAAAATTTGTCACCTTCTAAAAATCACCCAAACCCATACCCAACCGACTAATTAGTAGTATGGCGGGTGATCCGCGAGTACCCAAAGTATCCAATTAATGAAAATAAATATATTAATATTAACATAATATGTATACAACTATTAAGACATGACACACCTAGACATGTATCAAGGAACTAGATTGGTGTCGTGTAATGTATACAATATAAGCAGATAAAGTCTAAACGACATGATTGTTATCCTTTGTTAACTGTTTATACTAATAGAAATAAAATAGTTATCTTCTATATTATTTTTTACGTTAATGAACATATAGTGTAATGCATGTTTCATATTTCTTCACAATATCTATTTCTTCACTTCATGTACTAGATAACCATAAGAACATGACATATCAAAAATTTCTAATTATATAAGATAATAAAATATAATATTGTTATGTCAATATATTGTTCTATTTGTAACATCCATATCATTTATTTTTTTTATTTTAACTTGCAATAATGGTTTTTTTTGTCAGTTACAATTTTTTCAAATAAAGAGAATACATATTACATTGTATTAGATATGAAAAGTAGTGAAAGTATTTCAATTTCCTATGTTGACACCAAAGGTTATTAATGAATCATTCTAATTTTTATTACAGAGAAGAAATTAGCAATATCTTTCCAATGTGCACATATTAACACTGTGTCTTTTGAGTGTGCTACTTCTCCACCCGTTTAACACTGTGCCTTTTTGACCAGCACCCGCGAGACCCAAACCAACAACAACCCAACCCAAACCAAACCCACCCACCCGTTTGAGAGGTCTATTCAAAGGTGTGAAAGGAAGAAGAGAGAGGTCGTCTTTTTAATTTCAAGGGAAAATAAGATGTAGCGGTTGGTGTGGCACAAAGAATTGTGTAAATGGATATTAAGAATCACATTTGGAAATATTAGAAAATTTTTGTATCTGCTAATTAGATCAAATTTTGGATCTATATTTTTTGAATAGAATATTATGTATTTTTTATCTGTTAAAAAATATGAATCCAATAATTATATACACACACTGTTTAGTAAATATTGTTTATTTCAAATTAATTTTTTATATTTTTATATATCTAATGCAATTATAGTAATTAACTAGGTGTTATATATATTAATATTTAGTATATAATTTTATGTCTAGTTGGGATATTTATCCAAATAGAGATAGTATAAGTTTGGATCAAATTTTGTTTGATTTCGGTAAGCATGTCGGATCAATTTTTCTTTTGGAGAGATTGGTATACATTATTTTTTTATATAAAAAATGATGTATATTACAAACCAAAACGCGCCTACATAACATCATTTAAAAAAAAAAACAATGTTACTTAACTATATATCTAGTTCTCTTGCACCTGCCAAAATATAAAAAACGTATTCTAATGCATTCACACATAACATGTTTTAGGCATTTGGCCGGAGTCGAAGAGCTTCAACGACAACGGAATGGGGCCTGTCCCTGCAAAGTGGAAAGGACGGTGTGATACTCAAGACGGAGTTCGTTGCAACAAGTAGTTAACGCTTTCTAATCAATCTCCGCTTGGACGAAATACGTTTTGTGTTCTGGAGTTACAATACACACCCAATTCCTAAACTAAACCAGCTATTGGCATGTAGGAAGCTAATCGGCGCGAGGTTCTTCAACGAAGCTTATGCAGCAGCCATGAACACTAAGAAACAATGGGCCAACTACACCAGCTCCTACGAGAAGGGGTTGAAGGAGACGTTCCTCTCGGCCCGTGACCACAACGGCCACGGCACCCACACCCTATCTACTGCCGCCGGCGTGGCAGTCCCGGGCGCTACTGCCGCACTGGGGCTCAACATCGTCGATGGGTCAAATAATGGGTCCTCCTCGTCCGCGAAGGGAGGGGCGCCGGCTGCCCGTGCCGCATCGTATAAGGTCTGCGGCCGCGACTTCCCCGACGGCTCGGGTGGTTGCTACGGTGCGGACATACTAAAAGCATTTGCGGCAGCCATCTATGACGGTGTGGAGGTCATCTCGGTGTCGCTTGGCAAGGTGGAGGTCGAGAGCTTCGAGTACTATGCTCACGACGCCGCCGTCATCGGTGCATTTCATGCCGTCATGCACGGGATCCCTGTTGTCTCTGCTGTCGGCAACAGCGGACCCAACCGGGCTACTGCGGCCAACATTGCCCCGTGGATGCTTACTGTCGGAGCTACGTCTTTCCACAGGGATTTCCCATCGTACGCTGAGCTCGGCGACGACACCCGCTTGATGGTGAGCTAGTTACTCTGTATCCCATACCATTGTTATATAGGCCGATATTTCAATATGGACGTCTAATTGATAGCAGTCGAGAATTCATGGTGGCAGGGCCAGAGTTTGTCTTCTACCAAGTTGTCACCGAACCAGAAGTACCCGCTCATCCATTCCAGGGATGCCGTAGCATCCGGCTCTAACGTAGATAATGCGTAAGGATCCACGTACTACTGAACGACTTATCATCCAAGCACAGTTCGTCAGTCACACAGTCTGAAAAATTATCCCCAATTATGCTAATTCTTCCGGTTTGGTAATTCAGGGCAATATGCCTACCGGGATCACTGGACCCGGCGAAGGCGAAAGGTAAGATCTTGGTATGCCAGACGATGGAAATGGACTCCGTCAAGCAAGCGCAGGCGGCATCTCAGGCCGGCGCCGTAGGCCTGATCGTGGTGAATGCAGACCCTCTCGAGAACGTGTTCGCCGGGTTGCACAACCTCCCGGCAACACATCTGCCGTATCACGAATCAAGAACCCTCCTGAATTACTTGAAATCCAACAAGTATGATGTTCTAGTTTCTTTCCATATTTCTTCAACAGGGTCGATGTAGTTGATAACTTGTTGATCTGATTCTTCAGTTGATCCTCTGTTTATGCCGGCAGGAATCCTGTAGCTTCCATCACGCCGCCAGTGACAAGGATCAACCCAGAGGCGCAACCAGTGGTGGCTTCCTTCTCGTCCAGAGGTCCCAACAACAGGACAGCTGAAATTCTCAAGGTTGATTTGGATTTTTTTTACCAACGATTTGGATTTGTACCAATGATGTGTGAGGATTAATTAATCAACTACTACGTACTAAAACTCTTCGCATGCGTCGAACCAGCCGGACGTGGTCGCTCCAGGGCTGAATATAATCGCCGCCTACTCGGAAGCAGCCGAAGACAATCACGCGGCCTATACTGTGCTCTCTGGGACGTCTATGGCCTGCCCTCATGTTGCCGGCGTCGTTGGCCTCCTCAAGTCCCTCCACCCTGACTGGAGCCCAGCAGCGATTAAATCTGCTATCATGACCTCCGGTATAAATTATCCAATACCAATAACCCTGTTTTTAGATTTCTGTTTTGTTTCTTATGTAACTGTTGCATGCTTTCATGCAGCCAAGGAAGTAACCCACGCGAGTCTCAGCTACGATGGCAGCGGTGACATCTCCGACATACAGAAAGTCCCGGCGACGCCATTCGACACAGGATCAGGTCTCGTGGATCCCAACGCCGCCGCCGACCCGGGTCTGGTCTACGACGCCAAACCAGAAGACTACGTCGGCTTCCTCTGCAAACTGGGCTACAACGCAGGACTCATGGCCAACCTCACCGACTCTGAGACCGGCCAAGCCTACACGTGCCCGGCAAATCCACCCAACATCCTCGACCTCAACTATCCATCCATCACAGTCCCAAACCTCGCCGTTGCAGCTCCCACGACCGTGACGCGACGGGTCAAGAACGTCGGCGCCGGTGCGGCCTCGTACACTGCCACCGTCGTGGCACCGGATGGAGTCTCTGTGACCGTCCAGCCCAACAAGTTGCAGTTTGAGAAGGTGGGGATGGAGAAGACGTTCACCGTGACGTTCAAGGCAGAAGGCGCGGGACCTGCCGCTGCTGGTGACGCATCTAGATTGGATGACATGGACGATTACTCGTACGGGAGCTTGACGTGGTCCGACGGGGTACATTCCGTCCGGAGTCCCTTGGTCGTCCGGGTCAATGCCAAGACTAGTTAGCTGACGACTATTGAGCTATGTCTTTTAGAAATACTGATGCTAAAACATGTTGGCGTTGTAGATAGGAAATTCGATTGTAAAATTATGTGTGCAGTGTTTCTAATCTAGTACTACTTTGATATATTAAATGCTACATTCGGACAAAAAAAAATGGGTAACGCATATACTGTTGTACCGTGCACCTGCTGTTTTGCTAGTGACTTCTAATTTCTTCCATAATGAAGAATTCAGATACAGATATATGTGTTGTCAAATTTAAAAAAAGATACAGATATATATGTAGTGTGCTAAGATAGTGAGGAAATTTAAAAATTTAGGTCTAGTTGAAAAGGCTACCAGTACATAATGGAATAAGAGATGATCACCGGATTTTTTTTTAGTATCAATCATACACACATGCCATGATGATCGACAAGTGCTTTGTTCATGTTTTTGAAAAGCCAAAGAGAACCTAACTTGACCCGACCAATATCAACTTGATCCAAACTCAAATGATGGTTGGTTTTTAGGAAATTAGCAACAAACCAGCCCCAAGCGAATAGGGACCAAATCTTTTGTCCCCGCCTCTGTGTCTAAAATATCTGATCAATTAACTTGTGGGACCCATGGCGTGTTGGTTCTCAACATTAGAGATGTGAACCTAAGCCAGCCTAGGTTAGCTTTGCATCACTGCATGCACCAGAATTAACCCAGATATTTTTCTATTTCCTCCTACACATACACCTAAAAAATATGCAAAGTAGCTGCAGAATAAACTATAGAAAACCAAATATGATGCAGTTGCATTATACCGATTGAAACACTTGGCCGCTTGGCTTGTGAAGGAATTTAAGAAGTAAAATTCCAAACAACTCTTATGCACAAAAATATGCAATCCAACCAACATTATTATATTTAGACAACTACAAAAAAGTGTGCTAAGGATGTAAAATTAGCAAATGTAATACTATATGATCAACTAGTGTTTATCCAATATGGAAAAATAGAAAAGAAAGGAAGTAGCCTTGAAGTTATACCACAACAATACAAGGGAAAGCACATTATGAATCTTTGTAGCTTTTATTTTCTCTAACATTCAACTTCATAAAAAGGAAAATGCGAAGACATGCAATCCTAATTTTCACAGTCATTGGGGTGGGATGCCAACATTGTTCGCATTTACATTGAGTATCATTAGCATGATGGGGATGAATTGCAAAGAGATGGAGAAACATTAACAAATTGGTTAGTTAGCCTCATCAATCAGGATCCTTCTTCCTGAGCTAAGGTGTTGTATTTTTCATTACTGGTTCACATTTTACAACATGGACTCTGTCATTTTGGAGCAACTTTTGACACGACGGAAGAAGGATCTCATGATCAATTAATCTTTTGTGATGCACAAGCGTCGTCATCAATTGGTTTTAACAACATTTTCTGTCATCAAAGACACATTCTTGATGTAATTGTCACATCACATCTTAAAGGTTTATAATTAAATTCATCAAGTGTGTGACATACAACCACTCAGATAGAAGGATTATGTCAAATCAATGAAATAATATTCCAACCAGCTGAATTAGCAACAAGCTTAAGATTTAGAATTTCTTAGGATAGGAAATATTGAAAAATCAAAGGGAGGGTCTTCTACACAAATTACTCATTGATAATTTAATATCCTCATTTACAAGATTATTGATCGATGATCCAATTTTTCATCAATGCTAATCGTAGTTGTGCAAAGACTTATATGAATGTCATGATGCATCGACTCCATTAGCTTCTACAAGATTACACCATGAATATACCAACTAGTACATTGTAAGACCTTCTAATAGAGTCCTCTAAATAAACAAATGGAAAGACAATAGTTTCAATTTATGATTGTAAAAGGGATTACATGGAGTAGGGATTGTCTTGTCAAATGCAATTAGTGAAACAAACATAACATAAGTCTAGAGAACGAGTGGAAAATTGGTTATATTTTTAAAATTTATGCATATACAGACATTGGTTGATATAACAAAATCATTGTACACTCTTTAAGGATCATATTAAGATGGAATAAGATCAGGTTGGAGAATTAATAAATTTTGATGATATATAAGAAGGATCATTATGGTTTATTTGTAGCTTAAGATCTATATTGCATTCATTGTATGTTCTCTTTTGGGAACAAGACACTACCTACACATTTGTTATTGAGTTGGTACCTAAAATATGGGTAGGATCATGAATGAGTTAGAATAACAATGTGATATAAGTATAACATAGAGGTCATATCATTCATCCTTTTAGTTTGAAAATTTTCAAAATGATATATCATATTTGTTTATGTCATTAGATACATTTTATACAACTTCATTCCAGGATCAAGTGTTGGATCATGAAGCTACGCTGACCATAAATCATATTTTCAAAAACATACACATTCATGAGAAGATGTAGAACCATTTAACAATAAGAGAGAGGTTTTAAGTATGAATATGATTGTAACATCCCCATAACTGGGTACCAATACCTCTTTTCCTTTTTCTTATTCCTTTTTAAATTAAATCTTTCTAGGATCCATTTTCCCTTTTTTAGAATGCATAATGATTACTCGGAATTTAATATACCTATTAATTAACTATTTTTCCATTATATGAAGTCTTAAAATAAAATTATATAATAAATCAAGGATGGGGATTAGTGGATCAAATCAATAAGTTTGACTCTAGTATCATACTCTAGGATAACCCTAGCAGTTTAGGGTGAGAGACTTAGAGAGAACACAAAAGGACTCACCATAATTGACTAGTAAATTGAGCTAACTACCCTAATTAAGTAATTGTATTAGGCCATATTTGTGTTCTCCACACTCAAATGAGGTTACATGTTAGTTTTGGGCTAAATTGGATATTAAATACACCCTTAAAAGTGGTTTAGAAGGAAGGAGGTAAGTTGATTTGATTTTTCTAATTTCTTTCAACATCACACACATTTAACTGTATTCAATTTTAATTATGTGTTATGCGGGCCAGCTGTACGAGGTAGATGGACTTTTCTTCCACCTTCGACTTCCTCAAGTGCACATGACGGTTTAGGGTAGTGAAGCCTTCTGTTATCCTCTCTCCAAACTCAACCATATTTGGTAATTTCAATACCAAATGACTATGTTTTCTCTTATGGTTCCAACAGATCTTCACTTGTGATGATTAGCACACTGTGCACAAAAAGCCCAAGTTATCTCATTACCTCAGTTTTCATACTATACAATTATCCACCATACCCGATCAACCTCTAAACCTTCATCATTCTCTTGTGTAGTCTTTTTGTCACCCAATTTCCAATTGATCACCGTGAGTCGATCTGTCAGTGATGATCTTGTTCTAGTTAGAATCAAGGATGCACATCAGTTTGGATCACCTCCTGTCAATTGTTAAATAGGTACCGTTCCACAAATTGTCTCCTTTAATTCACTTCACTCATATTTCCTCAGTTTCCACCTATCCTTCCCAATGATAAAATCAGTCAACTCCTAATACGTGTCAGACACACACACTTGGGATGAACATATTAGTAATTCTAATTGCCACAAAAAAAATACCAAACAATTTCCCACAAGCGCACAAGTTCATTTTATAGCATTGAAAGAAGCAAGTTAGGGGTCGACCCATAGGGAGAGATGGGGGCACTGGATATAGGTTTACTTAACTAGGTTCCTACTATGGAGTGTAGGGTTTTTAGGGTTTGACTTTGAAGTTCGAATTACACTAACTGAACAAGAAATGGAAAAGGACAAGAATCAAACCAAAGTTAACCCTACACAATAAGTGATACCTAACTAAGCAAGGAAGGCAATTACACTATATTAGACTATCAATTAACACTACACTAAACAAAAAATCTTTATTAACACAAAACTAGGCAATTAGCTAAGCAAGGTAAGAAAAAGAGCAACTAGTTACACTAAGCTAGCAATTAAACTAGGAAGCCAAGCAATGAACTTAACTAGAAAAACCTAGCACAGAACCCTAAAGACAACAAGTAACTACTTTAGCAATGACAAACTAACATGAGAAAGACAATTAGTTATGTAAACAAGCAAGAAATCTAGGTAGGATAACTCTAGCTAACAAAAAGAGCAATTGGGGTCTTAAAAAATTAATTAGGGGAGTGGGTCATTCGGGGGTAAATGTAACTATCAACCTAGTTAGGTCATACCATGCAACACATTCAATTAAACAATGTTATCCAACCACACAACATAGTGGGATGATGGTGAATTATCTGATACTACTAGTAAACCATGGGTGATGTTGGGTGTACACAGAGGATCTGGTCTCTATTATCCATTATTCAACCTTACAAGGTTCAATTGAATATGGCATAAGTATAATCGAATCACAATCACACTAGTGTATGTCTCTAGGAGTGATTTTCCTAATGTACTTAGTAGCAGAAGGTGGCATGGTATGTAGGAGAAGGGTATTTCACTTCCATTTACTTTCCATCCAATGCTCGGTGCCAGGCACATTTAGTCAGACACTAATTGCTACCTAAATCTCACACCTAGAGATAAAAAAATAGATGTATATGTAGGAAGAGGGGTAATCTAAGGATCCACTAGTTGGACTTAGTCACCTTTCCCAAAATAGTAACACAAACCAGATTCTTCTAAGCTTAGGTGATTTCAAGTATCAATCACCATAGCAAGAGATGGAAAATGAGATAGAAACATAAGTCCAACATTTCCAAATGAAACTATAGTGCTTACAATAATATTTCCCCAACATGGAATCAAAGTCACATCCCCCCCAAATAGCCCACCAATGGACCTGAGCTGCTTATGATAGTGAAAAATACAAAATTGGAGAAGAAAGAGATAGAAGAAGCTTGGAGCTCAGAGTCGTGGTTGAATCCTCCTTTTTTAGAAGCTACAAACTTGATTACTTCTCTCTTCAAGGTGAAATGGCATGGAAATGAAATACATAACATCCAAAACCCTAAAATCTAGGATTTTGGGGTGGAAGGTAATGAAATGGGAGTGGAGTGAGGTAGGTAGGCGCTAGGGAGGTGAAATGAATTCTTAAGAGAGCCTACTACCTCCAAGGCTTATATAAAGCTCTAGGTGGTCTAGGGTTTAGTGGAGGTAAAATAGGGAGATAAAGTAGATGAGGTCAAATGGTTAAACGGGTGTGGCCACCTCCCACACGACCATCCTGCATAAAGAGACCATTTTGTCCATTTGGACCAATTTTTGAAAGTTCTCATAGTATTTTGTGATTGGACATGTCCAGAATGGCCATGGTGAAGTACCAAGTCCATTTTTGTGTCCTTCCCTTGCAGTTGAGACTTGAACCTAGTCATTCATGGAGG
Organism: Alisma plantago-aquatica; assembly: GCA_963693085.1. Lineage (NCBI taxonomy): Eukaryota > Viridiplantae > Streptophyta > Magnoliopsida > Alismatales > Alismataceae > Alisma > Alisma plantago-aquatica. Next base: position 1,547,150,431 of record OY856409.1, read on the forward strand.
TTATTGATTCAATACATTTTTGATCACTTCTGCAGGTTGAGAGTGGTTTTGGCCTCATTTCGGATCATCCAAGCCTAGTGAAACCTTATATTCAACTAGATTTTCTCCCTTCCATCAGTTAGACGTCAAAGTATCTATAAAATATGCAAAAGGCCTCCATAAGTGCATTTGATAATAATAAAGTTTACTGTGAAAATATCATGCATTATGAAACATCTATATGTGAATAATGGGGGAATGACACAAGATGAAGATCCAAATAAGGGCTTCATCACCACCCCAAGATTGAAAGATACTTGTCCCCAAGTATTATTCAACTCAATCTCTCTTTGATTTTTCAATCAGAGACAAATGGCAAATGCACTCAAATAGATGTACATTGACCAGATGGGCTCAATAATCATTAACCACATGTATTTAACCTCTTTCCTCTCTTTTTTCACAAGACAATTAAGATCATAGCACTGAGCCTACAACATTAAATACATGTATTTAACCTATTTCCTCTCTTTTTTGACAAGACTACTAAGATCATAGCACTGAGCCTACAATTTTTTAATATAGGGAATGAAACTCACATTCAATCTATATGGTTTTCATATAGTTTTGAGTAAATTTGTTCCAAGATTGGTTAGGAGTGATATTTCACCTTCATGTATTCAATATCACATCTCAATCCACTCTAGGTGACCCACGTGGCTGTGTAAAGGGTAAAATGATTTAAAATTTATGTTTCCTAGGTCAATGGGCATGCAAATGGAATAATGGGGTTGTGGTAAGAGTATGGAGATCGATTATGTAGGAGCACTTTTCTTTCATTTACTTAGATGTTATTACATAGGAGCATATTTTATTTTCTTTTTTCATTTTTTTTCTTTTCCCTTGGTGTAGTTAGGGTATGTTGTGTTAGGAGTGAAGTGGAGTAGAGGAAGTGTTTGCCACACTAAGCTTTTAAAAGATCTCAAATACTTACTCTTGTTGTACTTTTTCGCATATTTTCATGAGGCAAAGTTGTATGAAGTGGTGAAAGAAAAATGAGCCAAAAAAGGAGTCACTAGTGTGGGTTTGAACATTGGATATCCTTCATCAAGATTACTCCAACAATCTTCATCAATTAATTTCATAAACATGAATGAGCAAATACAAAAACAACATGTCTAATATAAGATCCGAAAATCCCTAAGCATTTTTGGCTTTCTTGGATTGCAATTCAACCAACATTTCATAATCAATTTTTTGGAACTTTTAGGTATATATATTTCCAACCCCAAAGGGGGAAAAAGGATACAAGCTACAAACTAACATGTATCTTATAATGAAGAGAGTGAATTCATCTCTTCAAGAAGAACTCATAGAACTATTCAAGTTCCCAATTTTTAACAATAATAGAAGAGATTCCTTTCAACCTAGACTTATAAGTGTTGAATAAAAGCTTCATTTCTTTCTCAAGTCTGCTAAAAATGGAAATGATCTTGTTAGTATCTCCTCCATGTATTCTTTTGTTCCTTTCCACCCAGATGAAGTGGAAACATCCAGTAATGGCCCCGATTTCAAAAATTCCATTTTTCTTTGTTCTGCTAATGACTTCAGTTAAGCTTGCATGAAGTGAACAAGAGCATAAAAAATTATGCTTCGCTAAGCATGACCCAATAGGTACCTCTAGAATTTTCATGTGCCAAAGAGATGATCAATTGTTTTGTCAGTCTAGTGATATAAGTAGGAAAGTGGGTTGACCAGCACACACATTTACTTGTTCTTTCTAGAGTAGGAAGGTATTTCTTGATAGCTTTGAAAGTAGTGAGACTCCAACATGGTTGATGCATGCATAACTATATATTATCATGAGTTGTGTCCACTAGACGAAACTGACAACAAGTTTGCAATAGGTTTCTATTGTCAGTATTAGTAAACAGTGTCCATAAATTGATCATACTTCTCCAGCTGGTAGAAAAATTGCTCCTCAATGCAAGATTTTTGGAAAGATTGCAACCATATCTTGTCCTCATCTATAGGCTCCATGTTCTTGAGTTTTATAAGAATCTCTTGATTCTTTTTAGAGTGTAGAAGTTAGCCAATTCCTTCATACTTCTTAGACTTCGGCCACCTTCTTGAGTCAAAAAGACCAATTTCTTCCAGCTTGCTAGATGAATTGGGATACTCTACATAGAGTAAAAATAAGGATATCCATTCTCACTAAGGATGATTTAGAAATCTGTCGTTTCCACAACGAATAGTTTATCAAACATTTCATAAACATGAAAAAGGTGATTCATATATATCATTTCAAAAATTTTGACCTTTTATTAATATACCATGAGAATATGACATGCATTTGTCAAAGGGCAAAATGTTCAATTCCAAATGTACTAATTAGGCTAAAACATACTTTTAGGCAAGAAATTACAAGTTTGGGCATAATTGGGCAAAATAGTGTTAAATACCCTATTCACATCAAGCTCTACACTATTAAGAATGAAAGAGCAAAAATAAAAATCTGACCTAGTTAAACACAAATAAATGAATAAAAGATACATGCAATGCAATGTAAGAGGATGGCATGAAAAAAGTTTTTTTTGAAAAATCATGCAAAAATGCAATGAAATAAACTATATGACATGCAAGGTGCAATGGTGTAAAAGAGAGGTTAAACTAGACAAGTGTAGCAGTGAGTCAAGCAATTCGTCATTTTAAGTAGCATTCAAATGAAAGGAACAAAGCAAAATAAGGGCTTACTACCTTGCTACCCCAAACTTTTAAACCATATTGTCCTCAACATGAAATAAAGGATTTTGATGATAAGGGTAATGATCATTGAGTTATGGTGGCTATGCATCAAGGTGCTATCATGTACTAGTGTGGCGAACCATGACCACCATGATCGTTCTGTAGAGAACTATTTTGTTTGGCTCTCACCACAATTGTAGTGAAGCAAATGATTGTGATGGTCAATTTCTAATAAGTTTTCAAATCAATTCAACAATATTTTTTGAACTCCACATGGGTTGGCCACTCCAAAGGTCATTCATCAAGCTAAATTCTTACCAAAGCTAGAAAAACTCATAGGTCACATCTTCATCAAGCTCAACTTCAAGTGGTTGTATCACTGTCTCTGTATCCGGATGACTTTTCTTCAGCATACTGACATGGAACACTGGATGTAACCTGTGCAACTCTAGTGGCAGCTCCAACTCATACGCTACCTTGCCCATACATGCTATGACTGGGTAAGGCCCCATATACATGGGTGCTAGCTTACCCTTCCGGCCAAACCTTAGCACACCTTTCCATGGCGAGACTTTGAGATACACCTTGTCTCCTACCTGGAACTCCAAAGGTCGTCGGTGATTGTCTGCATAAGACTTATTCCTGTCTTGTACTGCTTTCAACTGTTGTTGTACCACTTTGATCTTTGCTGTCGTCTGTTGTACTAACTCAGGACCCAAAAACTGATATTCACCAGACTCATACCAACATAATGGAGATCTGCACTTCTTGCCATACAAGGCCTCATAAGGAGCCATGTCAATGCTCCGCTGATAACTATTGTTGTAAGAAAACTCTATCAAACTGAGATGTATGTCCCAACTGCCTAGGAACTACAAAACACAAGCTCGAAGGAGATCCTCCAAAGTCTGAATAGTCCTCTCAGACTGTCCATCTGTCTGCGGGTGGAAAGCGGTACTGAATCTCAACTGCATTCCCAACACTTTGTGCAACTGTTCCCAGAAATGACTCGTGAACCGAGGACCTCTGTCAGAAACTATCGTTGCTGGCACACCATGTAAACCTACTATCTCATCCACATATACTCGAGCGATCTTGTTAGCTGTATATGTTGTCTTCACAGGTATGAAATGGGGAGACTTCGTCAATCTGTCCACTATTACCCAAATGGAATCATGATTCCTAATTGTCCTGGGTAGATCAACTACGAAATCCATGGTTATATGATCTCATTTACATTGTGGTATCGGCAGGGGCTGCAACATACCTGCCAGCTTTTGATGCTCAGCCTTGACTTGCTGACATACCGCACATCTAGCCACGAACTCGGCTACATCTTTCTCCAAGCCGGGCCACCAATATAAGTCCTTCAGACTATGATACATCTTGGTGACTCCTGGATGCATAGCATACATTGGCGTGTGTGCTTCCTCGAGCACTAACTTCCTCAGATCATCAGCATCGGGGACCACCATCCTATCACGATAGCAAACTAGTCCATCCTCAGACTCATGGAACCCATCACGCCTTTCTCTGCCGAATTCTGATCTGATCAACTGTACTGTGTCATCTGTTTGTTGTGCATCTTTGATCTATTGCCTCAGCGTAGGCTTGACTTGTATTTGTGCTAAAAGTCCAGCTAATAAGGAAACTTCCATCTGCACATTCATCTGTCGCAAAGAGACAAACATATCTCGTCTATAGCATACCAAGGAACTCAACTGTGCCTTCTTTAAAGAAAAAGAAGAAGACTTTCAGCTAAGCGCATCAACTACTACATTCACCTTACCAGGATGGTACTCGATGGTGCAGTCATAATCATTAATTAACTCCATCCATCGACGTTTTCGCATGTTCAACTCATGCTGTGAAAAGATGTACTTTAGATTCTTATGATCCGTAAAGATCTGACATGCTTCCCCGTAAAGATAGTGTCTCCAAATCTTTAACACATGAACCACTACTGCCAAATCCAAATCACGAGTTGGATAGTTCTCCTCGTGTTTCTTAAGCTGTCGCGAAGCAAAAGAAACCACATGATCTTCCTGCATCAGCACACAACCTAAACCTTTCTTGGAAGCATCGCAGAAAACAACATAGCCCTCTCCAGGCTCTGGCAGGATTAACACTGGAGCACTGGTCAGCTTCTCCTTCAAACTTTGGAACGCTTGCTGACAACGATCATCCCAGACAAAAGGTACACCCTTCCTAGTAAATTTCATCATCAACAACGCAATCACACTGAAGTCCTTGATAAACCTCCGGTAGTATCCTGTTAAACCCAGGAAACTATGAACTGCTATCGGCGTCTTCGGCTGTTCCCACTCTGCAACAAACTCCACCTTCTTCGGGTCCACTTTGACTCCTTCAACAGATATCACATGACATAAGAAAGTCACTTCTTCCAACCAGAACTCACACTTACTGAACTTGGCATACAAATGATGTTGGCGAAGAAGAGTCAACGCTAGTCGAAGATGCCGCTCATGCTCTTGCTTGTCCCAACTATAGATCAAGATGTCATCTATAAAGACTACAACAAACTGATATAGGAACGGACGGAACACTCTGTTCATCAAATCCATGAAAGCAGCAGGTGCATTGGTTAGCCCGAACGACATAACCACAAACTCGTAGTGACCATACCTCATCCTAAAAGCTGTCTTTGGTATGTCATCCGCCCTGATCCTCAACTGATGATATCCGGACCGTAGATCAATCTTCAAAAACACTGTAGCACCACGCAACTGATCGAACAGGTCATCTATCCTTGGTAACGGGTACTTGTTCTTGATCGTGACCTTGTTCAACTATCGGTAATCTATACATAACTGCATCGATCCGTCCTTCATCTTCATGAAAAACACTGGAGCACCCCAAGGCGACATACTTGGTCGGATGAAACCCTTCTCCAACAACTCTCATAACTGCTTCTTAATCTTTCCATCTCTACGAGAGCCATCCTATATGGTGTCTATGCGGCTGGTTGCGTTCCTAGAACCAGATTGATCTTGAAATCAATCTCTCAGGGTGGAGGAACACCAGGAAACTCATCAGGAAATACATCGGCAAACTCTCGGACAACTAACACCTTCTCAAGGCTAGGTCCTTTCGCCTTGGTATCCACAACGTGAGCTAAGAATGCCTCACATCCTTGTCGTAGCAACTTCTCTTCCACCAAAGCTGATACTAGACACATCGTAAGAATCTTCCTATCTCCTTGGAAGATCCACTTCCTACCACCATCATCAAACACAGCTTGCTTGGAATCACAGTCCAAAACAACCTTATACTTCTCTAAGGTATCCATCCCAAGGATAATATTAAAACCATGGATATCAAGTGGTATAAGATCCACTTGTATGCGATGTCCCGAGAAAGATAAGACATAAGATGGGCACTCTTCTCGAAGCATCGAGGAACCATCAAGAGGGGTTTCTAACAACAAGCTATCCTTCTTACAGCTAACAGGTAAACGACAGTTATCAAGCATACTATAGGCAATAAAAGAGTGTGTAGCACCCGGGTCAACCAAAATAGATATAAAGCAAGAAGAAGACATACCAGAATGAAATAACTTCATCTGAACTGTCACTACTCGCGGGTTGACTATCGCCTCCGGCTGACTCATAGAATAGAATTGAGCTGTTGCTTGCTGTCCACGTCCTCTGCTTCCTTGAGCAGTCGATCCCTCTTGTGACGCTTGACCGCGTCCTTGCCCTCTGCTACTACTGGGTTGTTGTCTATCTGACCCTTGTTGATTCTGCCTCAGCTGCTGCGTCACTTCAACATCTCTATTCGGGCAATTTGACCTCCAATGCCCGATCTGACCACACAAATGGCATGACCTATCTTCAAACTATGGCCTAGATGACCCTGTCACTGCCACATAAGCTGTACTATGTGCCTTAGACGGTGAAGAAACATATCCTCTTCCCTTACTTGGAGACCACTGAGATGGTACACTGGAACCTCTCATCACAGAAGGTGCTGAAAACCTAGGATTTTTGAAGCCACCGAACCTCTGTCCTTGGAATTGAGCAGGTCAATTCTTAGACATGGATTCTCTTTTCTCCCTAACTGACCTTTCAATCCTCTGGACAGATTCCACAAACATAGCAAACCGCTCCCGATTCTCCAACGCAGATGCAGGTGTTGTCAGCTCAGCACTCAGACCTTTCTCAAAATGTCTAATCCGCTCCTCATCTGTTGCTGCCATGTGAGGGCAAAACCTCAATAGATCCATGAACTTGGCTTTGTACTCGGTGATGTTCATCGTTCCTTGGCGCAGATGCTCGAACTGACTGATCTTCTCATCCAGATACATCTTCGGAATGTATCTTGTGACGAACTTGCACCGGAAAACTTCCCAACCGATCACCTCACCAGGTCGCTTCTCCTCCTCGATGGTCCACCAGTGACCAGCACTACCCTTCAGAAGGTAGACAACGTGCTTTACTTTGTCCGCTTCGGGGATGTCGAGGATCCGGAAAGCCTTCTCAAGACTTGTCAGCCACAGATCTGTATCCACTGGATCAGCCGTCCCAGCATAGTATGAAGCTCCGACTTGGCGAAGCCACTCAAAGGTCTTCCCAATACCCGATGTTTCACCATGGGGAGCCTGTGCTCTCGACGGAGGCACTGGTAGTCTTTCTACCATGAGATTCATCATAGCCATCATCTGCCCCATAAGCTGTTGATAGGAAGGGTGTTCAAGAATGGCTGGGTCAGGTTGGGGGACCTCAAGCACTCGATCTTCATGTGCCTGCCCTATATCTCCATCAACAGATGCAACATCGCTGTTCTCAGTAGCATGTTCTTCATGGTTTCCAGACATCTTGACTTTTTTTATGCTGAGGGCAGAAGATGATTGTAAGAAAATCTGGGAAACTCTCAAGAACTGACACAACCTAGTCCTAAATACCTATAGACTCAGCGAACCTAGAGCTCTGATACTAAACTTGTGGCAACACATCCCACTATCACACAGACAGTGAGGTGTTACGCGAAAACGTGCGGAAACCACCATAGACCACAAATTATCAAAAACACGGGTTAATTAAAACCGATTTCAGAAAACGGATAAACTAAGAAACTATTACAGTCAGCTCCTTCTCCTGTAAGAGACAGGTTATATAAACATGTACAAGATCTTGACACGTGTCCACAGCTTAGGGGATCAACTGTCTAGTCATTACATGAGTTCATCACCTGTTATACATACATAACGGCCCACATCCGGCCAACAACAGGATATACAAAACATCATCAGCTAAACATCGTGAAACAACGTCAAAACGCTCCCAAGGACCTGAGATTACAGGGATGACTCTAAGACTCTACTAGAAACTGACCAAAACAGCAGCATGCCCATCTCTTGCCTTCTACTGCTCTTCTTGCTGCTCGGCCGCAACTCCAAGATCACCACCATGTCTAGCTCAATCACCTAAAAAGGTTACAAACCTGTGGGGTGAGACACACAGTCCCAGCAAGAAACATAACTCCCCGCCGAAACTATAAAACCATAGAAGGATTATAGTAATAGCAGCAGATAACTGATAAGAGGTATAACAAGAGCATTTTATAAAGTAAAGTTATTCATATCCTCAAGCTTACCAAAATGTTCAGAAGGCATATCACCAAATGTCTCTTTTATGGAACATGATTAGCAAGCTAAGATTTATAGGATTTCACCATATAACATGGGAACACACAAGTAACTGCAAGGTATAGCAAGACTAACTACAAAAGCAAGGCCTCAACCAATGTTCCATGTTTTTCCTTAAACAGTAATTACTATACGGCTGGATTACATATTATTATGCCCTGAGGAAGTGAGTTGTACCGCTCAGATCCAACCGAAGGCTGCGAAACCCGGAGTCGGTGCCATACAAAGTCAATGGAAGAGCTGGACTCAACGACCTCCCACCTCGTGGTCAGTGCACGAGTACAACACAAGTAGGACCGTAGTCTCGTGCTTAAGTGACCTCAGCCACAGGGTCAGGCTACCCTTTGCCTAGCCCGGCTCAGTACAGGTATCGGCGCTAGTGAAACTGAGCCACAGGCCTGTTCAATGTGCTCTGAGCCATGAACGCATTCATGCTTCCATATCACATATCTTGAGCCATGGGCCTGTTCACCATGCTCTTCACATATTGAGCCACGGGCCTGAATCCGCACTCTGGAGTCTACAACCGAAGTTGCACTCTTACCTCCTCACTTTAGGCTAGGAGAAACCTCGCATACTCAACAATATGCACTCTGGGTTAACCCATAGGAGAACCCGTTTCACCATCACCAGCTCCTGACGATGATGGATCTATGGCCAGGGCAACTACATGATATATTCCACTGTGATTAATTAATATATTTTAAGTGATTTGCAAGACTCAACCAAGTTGTATAACATGTAAGCTATAACAAAAATAAATGGCATGAAACCAAATATTATACTCTTATTGGAATCAACATCATCCTGATCCATCACAAGGATCCATCATTACATGTTATCACTTGGCCTCTTGCCAAACATCTAGATCCCTCTCAAGGATCATCACATTGCCATGGGATCTCAATCCCTCATTACACAGTGTCACTGCCTCTCAAGGCATTCTCATCAACTTAGGCACATAAGCCAAACTTAGGTCCTCATACCAAAACACATCATGTATGTTATCTCATCAACAAGAGTAACCATCAAAGAAATATTACTCAAACATATATACTTCATAGCCTTTTACCTGGCTATACAACTTTATGAACCACCTGCATGGTTAGTATATTCAATCATCATGGATTAACAGAAGAATTATATTATCAACATAGGGAAACATTGATAATTATATATGTTATTATTTATGCCTCAACTTGTGACCATTGACATAGGTCATATCATCTTGCAAGGCTTCTTACATGCTTATCATTTCTTTATCATTATACAGATGATTCAAGATGATCATAAAAACAGGTACTATCATGGCAAGATACATAGATGTAATCTACTATCACAATTACCATCAAGCATGTCAAGAGTTACTATCAAAACCAACATGATTCATGAACAAGAGCTAGCACATAGATTACCATAAGAGACAAGACCCTCACTAGAAGTGCCCACTACCCTCACAAGAAGTGTGACGGGTAGGGCACCATCACTAGAGGTGATACCAGGTAGGGTACTCTCCCCTATCATTCACACAACAATCACATGACGGCCAACCCAACCATCCACATATCGACCAGGCACACTAACCGCCCATCGTCTAAGAAACCAACAGGGGTATCGGGCAGCCCCAGGGTGTATCGGGCAGCCCAAGGTGTCGCGTGCCTCATGTATCATGCAACGGCGCGTCGGGTACCACTGAGTATCATGCAACTGAGCCCAAGGGGCATTTCATGCAACTCAGGGTCGTGCAATGCTTGTCGTGTAGCTTAGGCTATTATCGTGCAATGGTGCGTTATGCACTAGGTTACCATCTCGGAAGTTTGTCAGCCAGCATCACTCACAAGGCAACGCAGGTCCAGATCGCAACGCCCCGTCGACCAAGGTATAACGGCGTCGAGTTACCATCTGCACTAACTGTGTCGGGCATTTTTACTCCACCATGTGTGACGCCTGACACACACACACACACACACACCAGGGTAGGAACCAAGCATATCGCCTACCCCCAAACCAGATGTGAAGTTCAGCACACAGAAGGTCAAGAACCAGGGTATGATGCTCAGCACAGCCACCATATGTCGACCAAGACTCAAAGTCTAGAGGGGTATCAGGCAGCATTACCACCAACACCATATCGGGCAAGATGCACCCCGACAGGGTCACCACCAACCCCAAGCTCAAGGGCATCAAAACCCTAAAGGATCAAGAAGATGGCTCACCTCTCAACTTGAACAAGAGAGGGGTCTTGCACCCTTCATATCACCAATCGGGCAACACAAGAACAACCACAACCAAGGTCCACGACTGCTACAAAGCTCACCTCTAGAATCCATGGTGAGAGAAGGGTGTTTCTCAAGCAACTAGAATACAAGCTCACCTCTCAACTCAAACGAGAGAGGAGTATTGCTCATATTACTAGAGTTCAAGCTCACTTCTCAAGACCAAAGGAGGTAGAGGGGTGTTTCTCAACAAGAAACCTTAGAACAAGGATCGACCAACAAGAAGCAACTAAGCAAGAAACCAAACTAACAACATGAATAGCCGATATGATCATAAACAACATATGAGAGCATAGAAGAAGGTAGTGTAGTTAGGGTTAGGAGTTATGTAACCCGCCTTAAGAAAGCTCCAAGCTCCTAGCACCACCACAAGAAGAAGAACAAGGCACTCTAGGGTTCGACCACCACTAGAGGAAGAAGGAGAATCCAAGGCAAGGATCAGCCACCAAGCTTGCAAAAGAAGACGGGTGTCGTGCACCATGGAATAAGGAGACTAAGGAACTAAAGGGATCCTTAACAAGGGAAGGGAAACACATATATAGAAGGGGATGGAGGAGAAACCAAGGTAAAACAAAGCAAGGTGTCGCCCACCTAGGGACACTTGTCCAAGAGCATTGCCACCACTCTAACATGTCTTTCACACATGTCCAAGGACATTATCACATGCAAGCATCAAGAACCAAGTGTCCACTAGTGGTGACACAAACGAAGTCAAAGAAGGTCAAAGGATCCATGGGCGACACACCTTCACAACATGGCCGACATACCCTGGGAGACACACCACCAGGGTGACACACATGACGGGCGACACACCTAGGCCGACACAAGCTTGCTCTTGCCCGACACAAGGTCTAAAGAAGCAAGGACAAGGCACCACAAGGCCCAACAAGCTCAACCAAGCCCAAAGGAACTCAAGCAACGAGCCCAAACCTTCCTTTCAACACTAGAGGAAGCAAGGAGAGGGAGGAACACCTCACAAGGTAACAAACTTGCCCACAAACCCTAGACTTGGGTTAATTGCAAGTAACACCTCCAGCTCTCAACAAAGAACCAACAAACCCTAATCACCATCAAAGGTGATTAGCAAGCAACTAAGCATCAGGGTTAAGCAAAGCAAATAGGATAAGCCCTAAACGGAGTTCAGAGTCCTTACAACCTTGGTGCACAAGATTAAGAAAAGAGAGTTTTCATGCAAAAATAAAGAATAATGACTTTTTTAATTATTAGACAACATAAATACGAGATAATATGCAAGTTTTTAAAAGAAAATAAGATATGTGGTGTTTTAGATAATTAAAAGCATAATTATCTAGCCATGAATGGCAACACAATATTTTAGGCATCAAACAAGAATATTATAGCCTGGCCTTTAGTATGATTAAAGATAATTTCAAGTAGAAGAGAATTCTAGAATTTGATAGATGTGTGATTCATTAATATAAGGATATATTAAAAGAGTATGTTTCAGCTATGTAATTTATCCCAACAAATACCAAAAATTAGATAAAGGTTGGGAAAGACATTAATTAGTTTGCCTCTAAATTTGATAGCAAAAAGGTATTCTAGTGGCCTTGGGAAATTCAGAAGGAAGGGGGTTGTTTTTGCAATTAATGCATATGATTTCATATTCGATATCGATTAAATAGATAGACTTATCTATGGTTATCGACGCTCCTTTAATGCGTCATGTGGGTGGTGGCCCTAGGATCTGGATCAGATGATGCTTATATCATCTTATACCCCGATCAAAAGAGGAAACCAGAAAAACAATAATGGCAGTCCTATCTGGTTCTAATTATCTCTCTCTAACCTATATGAAAACCGAGAAGCTCTCCCTTTGAAATCAGAAGGTGATTCCGAGTCTAACTATCCCTACATGTACCCACTTGGAGAGAACTTAAGACTTTCCCCAAAATCATTTGGGAGTCAGGCTCCATTGGCTATTGGCCTCACTATCCACATCTATATAAGATGTTGGAATCCCATCTCTGCGGGACCATGCATATATGTGAGATCCCATGGAAACAGAGGAAGTTCTCCCTACCACCAATTCCTTCACTAGACATCTGCCATCTCTCCCTTTTCTACCATGTACCCCACCACCGAGCAGAACTATCTCCTGCTCTATTCTTGCCTTCTCCGGCAATGAACGACCATAGGTGAGTCTGAGGAGATGAGGCAAAGAGATTTGTACCCTCGCCGTCCGATCGAGAGTTCAAGAACTCGAAGTGAAATATGGGGTTTACTCACCGAAGGAATAATGCTCGCAAAGCTGAAGGAGCAAAGGAAGAAGATGAGGATAAGTCAAATTACATCCTTGTCCATGGGATTACATATAGAAAGGTGAGGACTTTTTGTCTTTGAACCCCACTTTACTTGACCTCACCACGTGGGCGTGTGACACTAATTGGTCATGAGACCATTGGCTGACTGAGCCAGGTAGATAAATAAGAATAGTAAAACTAATTAATGATGTGGCACCTTTCAATTGGCCCAAATTTATCTTGGTTATATTAGTTGTAATAAATAATTGATAACTCAGATTGGGACATGTTATATATGAAACTTGAATAGGAAAATGAATGGAATGTGAATAAATATCATTGAGGCATAATTCTGAACCCAATTCTAAAAGAAGTGCTATTATTTGTTAAATTGGTGATTAGGGCATACAAACCTTAGTTTTTGATGAATAGGTTGTTAATCATGTTAAATATGATTCTTTGAGATGTAAACTAATAATGTGGAATATAATGGTTATTTAACATTATTATGACAATAATGATGATAATTAGAGTTTCTAATGTGAATAATCATGCATATGAAGAAAAATCTTAACTTGTCATGTTCTTAATCAACACAATTGGATCTAGCGATCTTTAAGAAGGATGTGATAAGATGATTATGGTTTCACCTAATATTTTGTGTGTGTTGAGATTAGGGTTTGCACCCTTGTTCCTTAGCCGATACAACCCTAAACCCTATATTAGGATCCCAGTAGGGTTAATTTGATTAATATGATGCTGAAACTTTAGGATTTACATACATGTGGATTAAATATTGATTGCTTGGATTTGTTGATTGTATTGATTGAATATGCTTGAGGTATACTACATGATCTGCATGGTTCTACATTGAGGTACGTGGTTACGATTGTGACTACCCGCAATATCAATTGTTGAGGTTTGCTGAGTGTTTCTTGAAGATTGTTCAAATAAATTGTTGGTTGTTGATTTACATATATTCAATTATAATGCCACTATGAGTATCACATATAGAAAGATATCATATTCTGAACCCAAAGATGGAATGCATCAAGAGGTGATTCATAGGAGCCCTAGAGGGAGAGTGATCACATTCATGATAGCATATCAAGTATGGGATAGAATATGCGAACAAAATGCCAGTTCTTATTTGCAAGTAATTGAATGATTACATGTTATTAACTACTTGAACACTTTTGCATGCACCCCACATACACAATAAGAAATATACTTATTAATTCTTTTGTTTCATGTTGTTTTTGGCAAATACAAGATAACAAGTTATCAAGTTATGATGCACCATATGAAACTACCTGAAGGCATTAAAGCTAAGTAAAGGAGGATTAGATGGGTACTTCTTATCATATATACCGTTCTGATGATAGAATTCATGTAAATCCTTAGACGAGCTTCTTGTACTCAATATTTGAAATAATGGAAATTATCTGTTAAAGTTCAAGATCCTTAGAAATTTTAGGTAATGGCTCTCAAATTTTTAGGTATTTCCTTCATTCGAGGATGCTGAAAAGTGAGGTGATTACAAGGAATCTACAACTAAAACTAACTTACCACAATTGATCTGTGGCTCAGTCTTCTATTCTCCTAGTTTTTTGTGTTCTTACGCAGAGTCATCCTAGAAATCACCTTCAACTTCCCTTTGATGTGGTTTAGGGATCTTGTTGTGCGTCAAATTGAAATACATATCCAACAAAGATTTTCATCAAATTCTAATATCTATATAAAACATTATGGTATTTTTTAATGATTGGCTAACTTGGTAGCAACACAGCTCATTTTCATCGATCTGTGTGGCCATCGGTTTGATCATCATTCTATGTGGACATCAATTTGGTCATGGTTATGTGGCCAATTATTCTATCATCAGTCTGTGTGTTCATCAGTGTCTATCTGTGTGGCCCAATCAAAGTGAAGACCTATTACATCTATGCACATGTTATTAGAAATGTTATAATGCTCTAATTTTAACTCCACTTTCATCCATTCTCTTGGCATTTGAATCATAATCAAATTATCTACAATTACAAAGTAAAATTTTGATATAGATAATAATATATTTATTATTTTTTGAAGTATATTTAATTATCTTCCCACATACATGTGGAGCTTATATTCTCTATCAACTAAATCTCAATCTAAATGTATGCACACCATACGTTTTGACATAGAAAAACAAGCTTAAGCTAAAATGAAACATAAACCAACCATATCATTATGTATATTCTAGTGAAGGTGCAAACAATACTAGGGTAATCTTTAAACCTAAGATTACTGGTAAATAAATAAAGGATTGTAACAATCTCTTTCTCTAATAAAAATTTAATGTCAAAAGTCCTCAAAGACAAACGTTTATGACATGCAATGAATCCCATAATCTCTCTTACACCACCATGATTAGGGTCTTATGTGATTAAGTTGACTAACACAAAACACATATATACTTTGTTCTCTTTTTTTCTTTGTATATATTTAAAAGGTATGACACATAGAGAAAATCCTATCAGTTGAACATTCATCTCATAATCAATCCATGAGAACCTTTCTTACTCACCACTTAATAGTACAAAATAGCAAATACATGAAGTGTATGCTTACAATTATTTTATAAGAAAAGAAATTACATTTCTCATTCACTTGATTGTTACAATTTCTTTTCTCATTGTAGGACATAGAGTGGACATGAATTGAGAATGTCTAACGAAACTTTCAAACACTGCTAGAATACTTCGTTGGAAGGATTCTTTGGAATGTGTAAATGGTTAGCTAAAAATGTTTAGGAGAGTTTGAGCTACTACCCGAGTGAGAGGAAATTGATCAAGTAGACAAGTTAGTACTCATTTAGTGAATTGAAAAATGTAATAGATAAGAAAATAATTTAGTAATGAAATGAATGAGGAAAAACTACTAAATCTGTCAACCAACCAATATACTAGGGATAATGAAAATATTCTTAAGTCTAACTACATGTCTTTTATTTGTTTTATTGATGCTTGGACTCACATGACGTGTACAACAATATGTGGAAATATAGCATCAAGCTATGATCTTATCATACGAGACTTAGAGTTGACCCAGTATTCTAAGTCTAATAACTAGCTACTCAGTCTGCAAATAAAAGGAAACATCCCATATGCCAAATGTAAGGAGTGGGACCTGAGAGGGGATCCAGTGCCTACTAAATCAAATAAAAGGAAACATCCCATATGTCAAAAACATAACTAAATTTTTCAAAAAGGGATGTTATTTTCATTTATTCAAAATTACATTTCAAGATACCAAATGTAGCAGTGGAATATAAAATAACTAACTATTATAACGTTTGATATTATCACCACCCTTCCACACACATGGTGATACATACAAAACCAACTATAGTGTAGGATAAGTAGAGGATTATCTAACCACTTCGAATCTATCTCCCAAGAAGGTTTAGATACTTTTAATGTTGTCTTGGTCAACATTGGTTTTCTCCTTGATCTCTACCTAGGGGTTGGAAGCATACCCCAAAAGGGAAGATAAAAATGTAAATTATCAACATAAAGGTTGGTATGTGCATATTAATTGAGATTTGAGCATTATAAAGGACAAGGGATATCAAATATAACAAGGCTTCCCGTAGAAGAGGAAAAGTATTATCCAAGTGGATATAAAAGAATATGAATTGCAATGGGATGATAAACAAGAAAAATAGTCGCACATGCCATCAAAACAGATATAGGACATGCCGCAAAAGCACACAAATAATTTTTAACACAAAACCCATCGACATCAATAATCAACCTACTTGCATGTGAGATAGGCATAGCATTAGTGAAATATAAATAACAAAGGTGGCTATGGCTCATTACTTTAAAACCAAATAGAAAAGGCACATAACCAAAATCCCAAATATATATAAAGTGGGCACAAAACCTGGGTATGGGGCACATAACCTCCATGCCAAAATAACATGGGCACATAACCCAGTGTATGGGGCACATAACCTCCATTTCAAAAACAAAATCCTTACACTTATACATCCCTAGGGTTATCGAATCACATAGTATGCAAAATGTTGATGCAAGAAAATGATAGTCGCAAAATAGAATTAATAAGATTTCCATCACATAATGTGACAATATAAACATCCACCACAAAAGCGGGAAAAATAAGGGCTCCATCTCATAATAAAGAATGACATGGTTCCAATCTGCATTTAGGATTTAATATGACAAAATTAAAATTTAGAGTCAATAAGAATATCCAACAAAAGATTCATACATGACAACCACTTAGAGGAGAGAGAGAAAAGTATATAGGATATTGTCTCAAAGGACCAAGAGAGAGGGAAAATTAGGTGATTGTTAAATGAGAATAATATGGAATGCAATATATCTTAAAGATGTTTGCCAACTTGTCAAAAATCAAATCTTAGATCCAAGTCAGGGTTACAAATGGTTTCAAGGTTTGTAAAACTAATGGTTGATAAAAGATCACCATGAGATTACAAGTCTTTGATGACTCATCCAATGGACTTGAATAGGAAGATATGGTAGAAGGTTGGGAGTCATGTCCTATTGGTCAGTGATTTCTATGTATGTGAAGGCCGTAAAGAGGGGTCTATATATAGAACTATTCATCATAGGTAGCAAGAAACATATCTATTTTCTAGGGAAAATACATAGCATATATTGCAAAAGGAGAAAAGTTAAGTGTTCTTTAACAAATGGTAGGAAAGAATAAACATAAAATGCCATTTCCATTCCATTTATTTATTATATGTTTTATCATATATTTCCTCTATTTTAAACAACTTGATCACAAAAATATTGACTACTACATTTACATAGGAGACTTCTAGATACCTCATTATGTAATTACTTACTCGATGTAAACGTGTATAACAATTTTATGTACAATTGTGTAGAATATACATATGGAATTTCATTTATGTCCTTCAATTTCTGAATCTCTTATATATACAAATTCATCCACTAAACAATTTTCACAAAATGTTTCTCTTCTCATTTTAGAGTTATTGAAAACATGTATAAACATTTTATTCCAACAAAAGGCATCTATGTAATTAATATTAAGTTAGATCCAAATTTCTAAATTTGAGGCAACCATATATATGCTAATATATTTTATATTAATTATTTTTTTGGAGTAAATAGATTCTAATAAACTTATATATCCAAAACTAATTATTATAGACGCATGAATTTCAAAACGAAAGGGTGAAAACATTACCTATGAAACTATTTTCCATTTTTCCTTTTTGTTAACAATTTTAGGAGGAAATAGCGGGTTTATTAAGGAAATCATTTAGTCAAGATTATTATTATTTATTATTTGGGTTAAGTAATTGTTATATAAATTTTTAAATGGTTATTTATTTCCAAACAAATATATAATTGAGTTAAAATATTTGTTTCCTTTATGATATATTAACTTGCTTGTTTTCATTTATTTATTTATTTCAAACATTAAGTAGAGAGAATTATTTCTTTAGAGTTTTTTCTAATTTATTAAATTATCTCATATATTCCAAATTGTTTCAAAGTAAATACATTTTAAGATTTCCCACCATGATTAATTTTCCATAGATTTAACATGCATGTACAACATTGATTCCCTTTTATGTTATACCACAATTTTATTTATTACATCTTCATCTAATTACATATGTATAAGCCATACAAGTTTTTGTATACTATTTATTTAATATATTATATTTTTTAACATTTAATTTAATATTTTGACCTTGTCTTACATTTTCCTTTCTTAATTAAATCAAATATTTATGATTGTTTAAATAATGTGAAGCTTGTCATCCAAGCTAAATGGGACCCAAAGAACACACGTCTCCCATTATATTTGGGTTTTAGAATTTCCTTTTTTGAGTTATATCACCATTATGGTTTAGGAAATTTATCTACATATATATATTGATAATTTTCTGCTAGAGTCCCATTAATTTCAAATTGTTAGCAAAAGTGTTTTTTTATTAACAAAATTCCACATTTTATTCACTTAACATATTTAATCCATTAGTTTCTCTATAATTTTGGTGGTTATTGAAGAAAATTATAATTTTCATTATAATACATGTATTAAGCACATTATCCTCTTATTTAGTCATTATACAAATATTAGTTATCCAAGAATATATATGTAACATATTTCATGAATTTGTTTACTTGACACTTAATTAAGTTATTATGTAGACCTCAAAAAAAAGTTATTACGTATATATGAGTGTCCTATGATATGTGTTGTTAATTATAAATCCATTTCCACATATAATACTCTATGTATTATTCATTAAGGTATAACTTTATCTTTGTTTGGTAAAATTTAACGAAATAACCTCACTAGATTTTTAATCATGTAATAGAATATGATCTCTAGGTTTGAGTTCGTTACAACATTGCAGCCTTAAAAGGATTTCTTCCTCTAAATCTGAAATCCATATATTATCATCCAATTACTCTCCACCCTTAAAAGGTTTAACATAATAATACAACTCTTATAGATATCATGGTTACTTATACATCTTTAAATCGTGTAACACTTTTTATGTTGCTCATGCTCCTTACTAACATGCGAAATACAGCTATGGTTGAGTTTTAGGTCCTTATGATTCTAACCTAGCAACCCTAAGGTTCACATCTCAAAACTAGATATTCACCTAGTACAACTTTCCACATATTAGATGGGTAAGGAGGGCAGGTCCATTAAATGCTTTTTTTATACATACCATATCTTCCTAGGGTAAAAATACTACAATATTGAAATAGTTAGATTAAATGATTTCTAATGGCTCTGATATGATACTTTAAGGAGTGGTACCCAAGAGGGGAAGCACTCCCTACTAAATCAAATAAAAGGAAACATCACATATGCCAAGACACAACTAAATTTTTTAGAAAGGGATGATAACCTAATTATTCAAAAGCATGTTTCAAGATACTACATGTAGTAGTAGAATATAAAATATCTAAGTATTACAGTGTTTGATATTATCACCATCCTTCACCATGTAGGGTGATAAATTTGGAAACTAACTATAGTGTAGGATCAAAAGAGGATTATCTCACCACCTCTAATATATCTCCCAAGAAGGATTAGCCACTTTCAAAGTTTTTTGATCAACCTTGGTCTTCTCATGCTTTCTCTCTACCTAGGGGTTGGAAGCATACCCAATAAGAGAAGATAAAAAATGGAAATTATCAACATAACGGCCAGTATGTTCATATTAATTGAGATTTGTGCAATATAAGGGAAAAAGGACATCAAATATAACAAGGCTTCCCATTCAATAGGAAAAGTACTATCCAAGTGGACATAAAAGAATATGAACTGCATGGAGATGATGAATAAGAAAAATAGGCGCACTTGCCATTAAAAAAAATATAGGATGTGCCATAAAGGCACACATAAATAATTTAGGGCACAAAATCCACCAAGATCAATAATCAACCTGCATGCATGTCAGATAGGCATAGCCCTAGTGAAATATAAATAACACATGCGACTAAGGATCATAACTATAAAAATTGATAGAGTAAGACACATAACCAAACTCCTTGAATAAATATAAAGCGGGCACAAAACTCGGGTATGGGGCACATAAACTCCATCCCAAAATAAAATGGGCACATAACCCAGGGTATGGGGCACATAACCTCCGTCCCAAAAATAAAACCAATGCACTTATACGTCCCTAATGCTACTAAATCACAAAGCATGCAAAATGTAGAGGCGAGTGAAAGTATAGTTACAAAACAGTATCAATAAGATTCCCATCACATAAATGGAAATATAAAAATCCACCACAAAAGTGTGCAAAATTAGGGCTCCATCTCACAATAAAGAAAAATATGGTTTCAATCCATAATTAGGATTTAATCATGAAGAAAAGTAAAATATAGATTCAATAAGAATATCCAATAATAGATTTATATGAGTCAACCTCTTAGAGGAGAGAGAGAGAGGGAAAAGTGTATAGGATAATGTCTCAAAGGACTATGAGAGAGATGAAACATAGGTGATTGCTGACTGAGAATAATATGGAATGCAACATACCTCAATGATGTTGGTCAAATTGTCAAAATCCAAATATTAGATCCAAGTTAGGGTTACAAATGATTCTAAGGTTTGTAGCATTGGTGGTTGAGAAAAGATCACCATGTGATTACAAGTCTTTGACGACTCATCCAAGGGACTTGGATAGGAGGATAAGGGAGAACGTTATGATTCATGTCCTATTCATCAACTAATTTCTATGTTTTTGAAGGCCATGGAGAGGGGTCTATATATAGAACAATTCACCTTGAGTAGAAAGAACCTTGTCCATTTTTATTTACCAGGGAAAATATGAACATATATTGCAAAAGTAGAAAAGTTAATCATTCTTAAACAAATGATAGGAAAGAATAAACATAAAAATGTCACTTCCCTTCCATTCATTTATGTCCATGTTTTGTCATATATTTCCACTTCTTTTAATAACTTGATCATAGAAATATTGATTTTCATGTTTACAATATATAGACTTCTAAATATCTCATTGTGTAATTACATACTCAATGTAAATGTGTATAATAAGTTAATGTACAACTGTGTAGAATACACATATAAAACTGCTTTTCTATCCTTCCATTTAGGAAACTCAAAAATACTAAATTGTGTCTGAGAAAGTGGGCCAAGGAGACAGTTAATATCAAGTATCTTCTACCCATTGCTAGAGAGGATTTTGAGAATGCATCTTGGTAGGTGCCTCTCCAGCCTCTTTTCCCTGACACTTTAGAAGGGGAAAGAGAGATGGAGAGAAAGCAAATCAACCTGGAGAAAGTAGAGGAAAGTTTTTATTGGTAAATAAGCATAATGGCGTGGCTCAAAGATGGGGAGTGTGATAGTAAGATTAACCATTCAGCTGTTAAGAAGAGGGCTCTCAAAGATGTTATTTTTTCCCTAACTAGAGGAGACATGTCTACAATGGAGGACATGATTAATTTAATTTAGGTAGACCATGATAGACCTATTTCCACAAGTATATAATTTATTTGTTTTTAAACAAATATATATATTCAAGTAAAAATTGTGTTTCCTTTATGATATGTTGACGTGATTGTTTTATTTATTTATTTCTTTCAAAAATTAATTAGAGATAATTTAGTTCTTTAAAAAAATTTCTAACTTATTAAAATATCTCAAATATTCTACATTGTTGAAATTACATTTGTCACACTATATTTGGAAAGTAAATACATTTGAAGATTTCCCAACATGATAAATTTCCATAGATTTAGCATGCATGTACAATAATGTTTCCTTTTTAAGTTATATCATAATTTTATTTATTACATCTTCACTAAATTACATTTGTACAAGCCATACTTGTTGTTTTATACTTATTATTTAATATATTAGATTTTTATATTCATTTAATTTTTTTGGCTTTATCTTATATTTTCCTTTCTTAATGGAATTAAATAGTTATGATTGTTCAAATAATGGGGAGCTTGGATCTCCATCTAAGTGGCACCCAAGAAACACTTTTTACCATTATATCTGGGTTTTGGAATTTCCTTTTGTGTGTTATATCACAATTATGGTTTATGCAATTTATCTATACATATATTGATAATCTTTAATTAGAGTCTCGTTAATTTCACATTCTTACCAAAAGAGTTATATTTTATAAGTATGCACATAATTCCATATTTTATTCATTTAACATATTTAGTCCATTAATTCCACTTTTATTTAGATGCTTGTTCCTAAAAATTCAATGTCATTTTAATACATGTATTAAGCACGTTATATACTTATTTAGTCAATACATGAATATTAGTTAGAAAAGAAAATATATGTAACATATCTCATGAAGTTTCTTACAAGTTGGCACATAATGAAGTTATTACATAAACATGAGTGTACCATGATGTGTGTTGTTGATTACAGACATATTTCCAAATATAACACTATATGTATTATTCATTAAGGTATAACTTTATCTTTGTTTGGTCAAATATAAGGAACTAACTTCATAGCTTTCTAACTATGAAATAGAATAATATCCTAAATTTTAACTCATTACGCTCGATGTCTATATCAGCTTGAAAAGTAGAACTAGACTCCTCCTGTGAACATGGGTACTCATACAAAGAGTCAAATAACTTTAACTTATTATACCTACATCATTGGTTTCACAAGGGCTAACTCACTAAATAGTAAATGAAATAGGTACCATTGGAGTCTCTGGTTAATGTTGGGTACCTATCGGTAATAGTACATATCTGACACTGGGATCTTCAATTATTGTACAGTACCATTGGGTATTGTCAAGATCTCTGGGTAATGTTTGATACCCTTGATATAATATAAACTACTATCTACACTGGGCTTAGCCCTCATGCCCCACCATCAAGCTTCGACTTCTCTCCTAGACACTACCAATTGGTAAGTTGTTTCTTCCATTAGGGAGTACACATCTGCAAGGAATATACATTATTCATGTCATATAAAAGTTTGGTTGACTATTTACTTCCATTGTTCAGTGCATTACTAAATTTTCTTATCTATACTGAATAATATATCATACCATTTTCTATTTTGAAATCTATAATGCATCAATTCTATTGAAAATCA
Source organism: Alisma plantago-aquatica (assembly GCA_963693085.1). NCBI lineage: Eukaryota > Viridiplantae > Streptophyta > Magnoliopsida > Alismatales > Alismataceae > Alisma > Alisma plantago-aquatica. Next base: position 1,547,174,019 of record OY856409.1, read on the forward strand.
TACTAAAACAAATCAACGTATTTTGATATTCTAAAATGGCATGCAACTAAATGTTAACTTTTAGTAAGATATTTTACTTGAACTAAATAATCTATCTATCTATATATATATATCTAATTTATATCAGAATAATTTGTTCTATAACAATATTACTAATATTTATTGAATGATGCTTATTCTAATCAAATTGATCTACATACTAAATTTGCCAATATTTTAAACTACGTATAACTCAATTTAACTAAAATGAGTATATAATATATAATATTGACAGAACTACACATTGTATCTTCTAAGATCATGAAAGAAAGCAAGTATATAATGGCACTTTCAACATGTATTTCACCAATTAGTGTTTAAGGAAAACTCGAATTCAATGCTACCTCTAGATTATAGTGTATTAGAAACTCATATGTATCATATGCATGCTTACTAGAACTGAGATCATTCATATTCTATTAATTTGGTAGTTATTTATAGTATTCATTCAATTGCAATTCAAATAATGATTTACTGATCTAAACACATTAATATAGTAAAGATGACAATATACGTCACTACTTTTTTTTACTAAAGTTATAGAAATATCATGGATAAAAGATATATTTTCCACTCACCTTGGGTTTGATTCTAACTAGTGATCATGTTTCTAGCCTTGTTTTATTAAAATCTTTACTTGTTAAGCTTGGATTCTAGCTAAAAGATTCAAATCATACCTCTTGTAGGTTGTAGCCTTTTCTTTTCATTCATGGAGTAGACCAGAAGAAGAAGAAAAAGAGAAAGCAGATAGTAACCTGATTAGCCTTGTTTCAAGTTTTTATGAAGGAAAAAGAGAGGGAATGAAGGATAAGTCATCAGTCTAAACTTACCTCAATGGTTGTACAACTACGTAAATTGTCCTATAAAATCTCCCTAGGAATTTCCCTCTCATTCGCCTACGGTCCATTTGAGGGTTTTGGTGTGTGAGAAGTTAAAATATGAATCCAATAAGGTAGATTTTTTCAAATTTTGATATGTATATGAAACGTTATAGTCTATAGTCTTTTTGTAAATAGTTGTACTGGGTGACTTCGTAGATCATCCCCATTAATGGGTCACCATTGATGCACAACCCCATTAGTTGGTAATTGTAGTGCACAGTCCATCAAATGTGAACCATTTGTGGGTGGCCCCACTGATTTCCAATCGATGAAAGGTCTACATATTCTATCAAAATTATAATACCTCTCTCATTTTAATTCATATTTGATCCATTAAGTTCATGTTGGATTCATAATTGAATTCTCCACAATTACAAAGTAAGTGTTTAGTAAAATTTATAAGTGATAGATTCCTTATTAATCATTTACTTAATGATTTTAGCTCTTTTCCTAGATACATTTGTGGGCTAGAATCTGCATCAACTAAAGCTCGAATCCCAACACATGTACATACACATTTTTGACCTAGCAAGGAACAAGTTTAAGATTAAATGAAGCATAAATCAACTAGATAATAATGCAAGGTATTAGTGAAAGTGTATTAATACTAGGGTTGTCTTTCACCCTAAAATTACCAGTAAAGCAAGATATGGGTTCTAATAACCTCTCCTCCTTAAGGAGCTCGCTCCTCAAAACTTATAGGTATGCACTGATAGTATAACAATATTATATTTCTATAGATTAAATCATAAGCCTTAATTACTCTCTAATTCTTATCTAAGACCTTCTCTGTTTAAGTTTCAAACTAACAATTATGATGAAATAAATCATCTCAATCATAATAGTAATGTTTGTATATCATGTGAAGTTTTTTAAAAGTAATATTCCTATATACTAGGCAAACTCTCTTGAGGTTTTCCCTAGCTAGTATTCTTATCTTTATTATTTTGTCTTATGAAGTTTGTTTTTTTGTCTGCATTAGAACTTAAGGAAAGAAATCATATATATTTTCCTTTAGGACACTAGGTTTCTAATCTTAAAGCCCCGTAAACTATAAAATGAGTTAAGACAATTGAGTTTTATAGAAGTACTAACCAAATAAAAAGCATAATGACAAATGATTTTGCCGTATTGGATAGGGTACACACATATACATGATTGGAGCTACTATTACATACTTGTTATGTCTTAGCAATGATCCTTCTAGGAATTTTACCATTTTATAAGATATTCCAAATCATTTGACATGCCTTCATGCACATCATTACTTCCTTTCTCTTTCCCTACTCATTTGGCTCTATGATTGAAAGTTATGTAATTTGAAAGGATTGACCATATGGATTAGGGAGTTTGACCATATGGATTAGGGAGTCACTCTCCCCATCAAAGGAGATAATCTATTACCTCTCTATCTAAAATTTCATCATTCTAAGAATATATATCTATTTCTAGTGGATTTAGGGGATTGAGTTTCACTACATTAATAGGTGGATAACAAATACCTTTAGTCTTTAACTGAATTGACATACTGAGATGAGATGGGACACACCACAAAAAAGTAAACCTATAACCTTCTTCTATTTCTAGGAGTTCCATAATTTTTATCCATATATTGTCATAGACAAATCTCTCTTTCAAACTCTATTTAGCATATATTTCAAAGGTGACAAAATTAAAAGTAGGCTTGATCTAATCTTTACTTTGATGCGGGACTTTAATATGCCAATTGTAAGGACCCTGACCTGCGTTTAGGGTTTACCCTATTTGTTTTTCTTAATCTTGGTGCTTTGATGCTTGCTAATCACCTTTGAGTGGTGATTAGGGTTTTTGTTGTGATTTGTTGAGAGTTCGAGGGGCTACTTGCAAATAACCCAAGATTAGGGTTTTGTGTGCAAGTTTGCCATCTTGTGTGATGTTTTCTTCTCTTTGCTTCCTCTAGGGTTGGGAGGAAGGCTTGGGCTTGTTGTTTGATTTTCTTGGGCCTTGCTTGAGCTTGTTTGGGCCTTGAGGTGCTTTGTTTGGGCTTGCTTAAGCCTTGTGTCGGCCAAGTGAAGCTTGTGTCGCCCAAGATGAGTAAGGTGTCGACCTAGAGGGGTGTGTGTCGCCCAGCAGAGCTGGTGCTTGTGTCACCCATGTTGGTTGACCTTGGTTGGTGGACACTTGGTGCATGGCTTGGACAAGTGTCCCTAGCCTTGCTAGTGTGTTGGCTTGAACCCTAGGACAAGTGTCCCTTGGGTGGACGACACTTAGCATGGATCTACCTTGGTTTCTCCTCCCCTTCTTTCTATATAGGTAGCTCTTTCCCTTGCCTTAGTCTCCTTTGCTCTTTTGGTCTCTCCCCCACCTTGAGTGCACGACACCTCTCTCCTTCCTTGCTTGTATCGGCCGAGACACTCTCCTGGAGTTGCAGTGGTGGCCGATACCCTCTCTTGGATCAGCTTTGGTGGACCACATCCCTTGGATCTTGAAGTGCATCTTCTTCCTTGGAGCTTGGAGCTTAAGGCGGGTTGCATAACTTTTAACCCTAACTTCTTTACCTCTTGTTCTTGTTCTTGTTCACAGATTAGTAGCTTGGACTTGTACCTTGCTTGAGTTTCCTTTGGTGGGCGATTCCTCTCTAGGGTTTAAGGTTCCTTTGTGTACCTTGCTTTCTAGGGTTTGAGTTTCCTTGAGTTGGAGGTTGAAGATGACCCTTGTTGGGTGACATCCTCTCTTGTTCTTGGTGTCGGGCGATATCCTCCCTTGGTTTGGGTGTGTTGGGGACACCCTTGTTCTTGTGATGGTCAACATAGTGGTGTTCTTGGTGTTGGCCGACATGGTTCACCATGTTGGGCGATAGGATGAGCTAGTGTGATGTGTTGGCCGACAAGATGGCCATGTTGGGCGACATGGTCCTTGTGTTGAGCAACACCTTTGTTCTTGGTGTTGGGCGATATCCCTGCCCTTGTGATGGGCGATAGGGTGAGCTAGAGTAGGTCTGGCCGATAAGGTGGTGATGGGCGGCTTGATGGTCTTGTTCTTGATGGACGATAGACCATGTGTAACATGGTGATCCTTATGTTGGTCGATATGGTGAGCATGATGGGCGAGATGGTTCTTCTTGTGTTGAGAGACATCCTCTTCCTCATGGTGGACGATAGACCTAGTCTCTTGATGGTTTGATGGTGCAGACCGATAGCCAGGCATTGTGTGTTGGCCGACACCCATGCTAGCCGATAGCCATGTTGGCCGACACCCATGCTGGCAGATAGCCATGTTGGGCGACAGCCTTGGGTGGTGATGGCCGATAGGGTTGAGTGGGTGTCAACCGACAGACCTTGATAGGTTTTAGTGAGGGCGGTGATGAGTTATAGTGAGAGTCTTGTAATCATATAGTAACGGCCCTTGGTGATGAGGAAGTGGTTAGATATGCACCAATAAACGATGGTGGTATCTTGATTAATGATAACAATGACATGGTAGTACTAATGATAGCCATGATGATAATAACAAAGATGTTAATCATGTCGATGATGGTGATGCCTTGCTAGTTAGTGAAAGTAATAATAATGATCATGTTGGAATAATGTGGCTAAGTGACAGTTACATTAATAGTCTGCTTAATGACAAAGCAGTAAGGATAATAGTAGATGGTGATGCTAATAATGGTAATGATGGTAACAAGAGTAGTAATGACATGATATTGATATGAATCTTATGCTTAATGGTTAATTATAATGGTAAATGGTAGTTGCATTAATGTTTTCTCAATCATAAAAATAATAATGATGATAGCTGATGATGATAATAATGACTTTGGTAACAATAGTGTATACTCAACATGCTTTCTATATAAAGTGAATACCTTGGTTGTTTGTATAATCTTAAGATAAGGGTAAGAATGTATATGGTCTGATAATGATGTGCTTAATACACTTGAACAACAAATAGTGTGATAATGATAAGTAGAGTATCTCGAATGATAGTTCATGATAATGAGCATATTCCTTACGTTGAAACTATGGTTATTATGTATCCTAACCATGCAGGTAATGTGTAGCCATGAATGGGCTATGTGACATATATGATGAGTAACATTACTTGATAATTGTTCTATGAGTTTATATATATATGATGTGTTTGTCCCATGATGATGATGTGAGCCTTGGTAAGGCAGTGACAGTACATGATGAGGGATTGAGATCCCATGGTATGTGATGATCCTTGAGATGGATCTGGATGGTTGGCAAGAGGCCAAGTGGTAACATGTGATGTTGGATCCTTGTGATGGATCAGGTTGATGTGGTTTCAATAATAATATAATGTTCTTTACTTTCTGTTATATCTTGCATGTTATATAACTTGGTTGAATCCTGCAATCCATATAAAAGATACTAATTAATTATAGTGGAATTATATCATGTAGTTTTCCCTGGCCATAGATCCATCATCGTCAGGACTTGGTGATGGTGAAACAGGTTTCTTCTACGGGTTAACCTAGAAGCGCATATTGTTGAATATGTGTAGGTTGCTCCTAGCATGAAAATAAGGAGGTTAGAGTGTAACTTCGGTTACAGACTCAGATACGTATATAGAGCATGGTGAACAGGCCCATGGCTCAGGATATGTGATGTGGAGAGCATGAATGCGTTCATGGCTCAGAGCACGGTGAACAGGCCCGTGGCTCAGTTTTACTAGCGCCGAGACCTGTACCAAGGTGGGCTAGAGTGAGGGTAGCCTATGGAGCTGACCCTGTGGCTTAGACCACTTCAGCAGGTGACTACGGTCTTGCTTGTGTTGTACTCGTGTACTGATCACGAGGTGGGAGGTCGTGGAGTCCGGATCTTCCATTGACCTTGTATGGCACCAGTCTTGGGCTTCACAGCCAGAGGTTGGATTTGAATGGTACGATTCAAATCCTCGGGGCATAATAACACATAATACAACCGTTTAGTATTCATTGATCATATCAAACACGAAACATTGGTTGAGGCCTTGTTTGTGTATATATCTCTGTTGTACCTTGCATGTCATGTGGCAACCTGTCTTATCCTGATAATCATGTTATGTAGCTTTGTATCTTATCTTGTCAATCATGTTTCATTGAAAGACATCTGGTTATATGCTTTTGTACAACTAGTAAGCTTGTCAGTAAGAATAGCTTTGCTATATATATATATAGACTGCTCTTGTTATATGTGTTTTTAGTTATCTGCTGTTATAATCTATCTTCTGAGGTTCTGTAGTTGTGGTGGGAAGTTATGTTTCCCGCTGGGACAATTGTTCAATTGTCTCACTCCACTGGTTTTTAGGTGGTCGAGGTAGACGTGGTCATGGTCGTGGTGTTGCGGCTGAGCAGCTTGAAGAGAAGTAGAAGGAAAGCGATGGATATGTTGTTGTTTTGGATGTTTTGTAGTAGAGTCTAGAGTCATCCCTGTACTCTCAGGTCCTTGGCAATGTTTTGACGATGTTTCACGATGAATGATCGAAGATGTTTGTATATCCTGCTGTTGTCCGGATGTGGGCTACGATGTACATGAACAGGTGATGAACTCATGTGATGGATGGACAGCTATTTCAGTAAGCTGTGAACACATATCATATCTTGTGTATGTATATATGACATGTTTCTGTGCAGGATGAGGACTGGAAAGTAATAGTTTCATAGTTTATCAGTTTTCCACAATCGGTTTTGATTAACCTGTATTTTCATAATCTGTGGTTATGGTGATTTCCGCACATTTTCGCGTAACACCTCGTTATCAGTATGATAATGGGATGTGTTGCCACAAGTTTTGGTATCATAGCTTTAGGTTCGCTGAGTCTAAAGGGATTTAGGACTAGGTTGAGTTGTTCTTATGTGTGTCCAGGTTTTCTTACAAAATCTTCTGCCCTCAGCGGAAGAAAAGCCAAGATGTCTGGAAACCATGAAGAACACTCTGCTGAGTACAGTGATGCTGCATCGGTTGATGGAGCAGATGGACAGGGACATGAAGACCGGGTGCCTGAGGTTCCACAATTTAACCCAGCCATACTTGAACATCCTGCTTACCAACAGCTTATGGGGTAGTTAATGGCTACGATGAATCTCATGGTTGAGTGATTACCAGTGCCTCCTCCGCGAGTACATGTTCCCCATGGAGAAGCATCAGGTATTGGGAGGACCTTCGAGCAGCTTCGCCGAGTTGGAGCTTCGGATTATGATGGAACGGATGATCCAGCGTATGCAGATCTATGGTTGACAAGTCTCGAGAAGGCTTTCCGGATCCTTGACATCCCGGAAGCAGACAAGGTTAAGCATGCTGTCTACCTTCTGAAAGGTAGTGCTGGTCACTGGTGGACCATCAAGGAAGAGAAGTGGCCTGGTGAGGTGATTTGTTGGGAAGTGTTCCGACGCGAGTTCGTCGCCAGATACTTTCCAAAGACGTACCTGGATGAGAAGGTGAGTCAGTTTGAGAATTTGAGGCAAGGAACGATGAACATCACCGAGTATGAAGCCAAGTTTATGGACTTGTTGAGGTTCTATCCTCACATGGAGGCAACAGACGAGGAACGGATCAGACGATTCGAGAAGGGTTTGGGTGCTGAGTTGAAGACTCCAGTGTCTGCATTGGAGAACCGAGAGCGGTTTGCTACATCCGTGGAATCAGTTAGACGGATCGAGAGGACAGTACGAGAGAAAAGAGAGACTATGTCCCTTAAAAGACCTGCTCAGTTTCAAGGACGGAGGTTCGGTGGCTTTAAGAAGCCTAGGTTTTCAGCACCATCAACAATGAGAAGTTATGGTGTACCATCTCAGTGGTCTCCGAGTAAGGGGAAAGGTTATGTTTCTTCACCATATAAGGTGCACAGCTCAGCTTATGTGGCAGTGACAGGGCCAGCTAGGCCACAGTTTGAGGACAGGTCATGTTATCTTTGTGGACAGACCGGGCATCTCAAGTTACAATGCCCGAATAGAGATGTTGAAGTGACGCAGTAACCGAGGCAGAGTTTTCAGAGATCAGGGAGACCACAGCCCATTGGTAGCAGAGGACGAGGACGCAGTCTAGCATCCCAAGATGGATCGTCTGCTCAAGGAAGCAGAGGTCATGGACAACAAGCAACGGCTCGATTCTACGCTATGAGTCAACCGGAGGCGATAGTCAACCCGCGAGTGGTGACAGGTCAGATGGAGTTATTTCATTCTGATATGTCTTCTTCTTGCTTTATATCTGTTCTGGTTGACTCGGGTGCTACACACTCTTTTATCGCCTATAGTATGCTTGGAAACTGTCGTTTACCTGTTAGTTGTAAGAAGGATAGCTTGTTGTTAGAAACCCCTCTTGATGGTTCTTCTTTGCTTCGAGAAGAGTGTCCATCTTGTGTTTTGTCTTTTCGGGACATCGTATCCAAGTGGATCTTATACCACTTGATATGCATGGTTTCAATGTTATCCTTGGGATGGATACCTTAGAGAGGTATAAGGTTGTCTTGGACTGCGGTTCCAAGCAGGCAATGTTTGATGTTGCTGGAGAGAAGTGGATCTTCCAGGGGGATAGGAAGATTCTTCCGACATGTTTGGTATCAGCTATGGTGGCAGACAAGTTGTTACGATAAGGATGTGAGGCATTCTTAGCTCACGTAATGGATACAGTTGTGGTTACCAAGGCGAAAGGTCCTAGTCTTGAGGAGGTGTCCGTGGTTCGAGAGTTTACAGACGTGTTTCCTGAGGAGTTTACTGGTGTTCCTCCACCCTGAGAGATTGATTTCGAGATCAATCTGGTTCCTGGAACGCAGCCAGTTGCTCAGTCAGCGTATAGGATGGCTCCAGCAGAGATGGCAGAGTTGAAGAAGCATTTTCAAGAGTTGTTGGAGAAAGGTTTTATCCGACCAAGTACATCGCCGTGGGGTGCTCCCGTGTTGTTTGTTAAGAAGAAGGATGGTTCGATGCGGTTGTGTATAGATTACCAGCAGTTGAACAAGGTCACGATCAAGAATAAGTACCCGTTGCCGATGATAGATGATCTGTTTGATCAGTTGTGTGGTGCTACAATGTTTTCAAAGATCGATCTACGATTTGGATATCATCAGTTGAGGATAAAGGCAAATGACATACCAAAGTCAGCTTTCAGGACGAGATATGGTCATTTCGAGTTCGTGGTTATGCCGTTTGGATTAACCAATGCACCTGCAGCTTTCATGGATCTAAGGAACAGAGCGTTCCGTCTGTTCTTAGATCAGTTTGTTGTAGTCTTTATAGATGACATCTTGATATACAGTCGGGACAGGCAAGAGCATGAGCAACATCTTCGTCAAGCGTTGACTCTTCTTCGTCAACATCAGTTGTATGCCAAGTTCAGTAAGTGTGAGTTCTGGTTGGAAGAAGTGACTTTCTTGGGTCATGTGATATCTGCTGAAGGAGTCAAAGTAGACCCAAAGAAGGTGGAATCCGTTGCGGATTGGGAACAACCGAAGACGCCGACAGAAGTTCGTAGTTTCTTTGGTTTGGCAGGATACTACCGAAGGTTTATCAAGGACTTCAGTGTGATCGCGTTGTCGATGACGAAGTTGATCAGGAAGGATGTACCTTTTGTTTGGGATGCTCGATGTCAGCAAGCTTTCCAGAGTTTGAAGGGGAAGCTGACTAGTGCTCCAGTGCTAGTTCTGCCAGAGTCTGGGAAAGGCTATGTTGTTCTCTGTGATGCTTCCAAGAAACGTTTAGGTTGTGTGGTGATGCAGGAAGATCATGTAGTGTCTTTTACCTCACGACAGCTCAAGAAGCATGAGGAGAACTATCCGACTCATGACTTGGAGTTGGCAGCAGTGGTTCATGTGTTAAAGATTTGGAGACACTATCTATATGGGGAAGTGTGTCAGATCTTTACGGATCATAAGAATCTAAAGTATATCTTTACACAGGAAGAGTTGAACATGCGACAACGACGATGGATGGAGTTGATCAATGATTACGACTGAACTATCGAGTATCATCCTGGTAAGGCGAATGTGGTAGCGGATGCGCTTAGCAGAAAGTCTTCTTCTCTTTCTTTAAAGAAGGCATAGTTAAGTTCTCTGGTATGCCATAGGCGAGATATGTTTGTTTCTCTACGGCAGATGAATGTGCAGGTGGAAGTTTCTTTGTTGTCTGGTCTTTCCACACAGATGCAAGTTAAGCCTACATTGAGACAGCAGATCAAGGATGCACAGTAGACAGATGATGCGACACAGTTGATTAGATCAGAGTTCGGCAGCGACAAGCGTGATGGGTTTCATGAGACCGAGGATGGATTAGTTTGCTATCTTGATAGGATGGTAGTTCCAGATGCTGATGATCTGAGGAAGTTGGTGCTTGAGGAAGTACATACGTCGATGTACGCTATGCATCCAGGTGTCACCAAGATGTATCATAGTCTGAAAGACTTGTATTGGTGGCCTGGTTTGAAAAGAGATGTAGCCGAGTTTGTGGCGAGATGTGCGGTGTGTCAGCAAGTGAAGGCTGAACATCAGAAGCCGGCAGGTACGTTGCAACCTTTGCCAATACCGCAGTGGAAATGGGATCATATAACCATGGATTTCGTAGTTGGTCTATCCCGGAAAACTAGGAATCATGATTCCATTTGGGTGATAGTGGACAGATTGACTAAGTCTGCCCATTTCCTACCAGTGAAGACGACATATACAGCTGAGAAACTTGCTAGAGTATATGTTGATGAGATAGTACGTTTGCATGGTGTGCCAGCAACGATAGTTTCTGACAGAGGTCCTCAGTTTACGAGTCGTTTTTGGGAACATTTGCACAGAGCATTGGGAACGCAGTTAAGGTTCAGTACAACTTTTCACCCGCAGACAGATGGACAGTCTGAAAGGACTATATAGATTTTGGAGGATCTTCTTCGAGCTTGTGTCTTGTAGTTTCTAGGCAACTGGGATGTACATCTGAGTTTGATAGAGTTTGCCTACAACAAAAGTTATCAGCGGAGTATTGACATGGCTCCTTATGAAGCTTTGTATGGAAGGAAGTGCAGATCTCCTTTATGTTGGTATGAGTCTGGTGAGTATCAGCTTTTGGGTCCTGAGTTAGTACAACAGACAACAGAAAAGATCAAGGTGATACAACAACAGTTGAAAGTGGCATAGGACAGGCAGAAGTCTTATGCAGACAATCGCCGACAACCTTTAGAGTTCCAGGTGGGAGACAAAGTGTATCTTAAAGTCTCACCGTGGAAGGGTGTGCTAAGGTTTGGTCGGAAGGGTAAGTTAGCTCCCAGGTATATGGGGCCTTACTCAGTCAGAGCACATGTTGGCAAGGTAGCTTACAAGTTAGAGTTACCTCCAGAGTTGTACAGGTTGCATCCAGTGTTTCATGTCAGTATGCTGAAGAAAAGTCATCCGGATTCAGGTACAGTGATACAGCCAGTTGAGTTTGAGCTTGATGCAGATGTGACTTACAAGGAAGGTCCAGTGGAGATCCTTGACAGAAGGATCAAGAAGTTGAAGAGGAAGGATCTGGTTCTTGTGAAGGTTCTTTGGCAGCGATGTGGCGTTGAGGAAGCCACGTAGGAGCTTGAGGAAGAGATGAGGAGGAAGTATCCCTCGCTTTTCTCTTCGGATTTCGGGGACGAAATCCCTTAAGGGGGTTAGCTTGTAAGGACCCTGACCTGCGTTTAGGGTTTACCCTGTTTGTTTTGCTTAATCTTGGTGCTTTGATGCTTGCTAATCACCTTTGAGTGGTGATTAGGGTTTTTGTTGTGCTTTGTTGAGAGTTCGAGGGGCTGCTTGCAAATAACCCAAGATTAGGGTTTTGTGTGCAAGTTTTCCATCTTATGTGATGTTTTCCTCTCTTTGCTTCCTCTAGGGTTGGGAAGAAGGCTTGGGCTTGTTGTTTGAGTTTCTTGGGCCTTACTTGAGCTTGTATGGGCCTTGAGGTGCTTTGTTTGGGCTTGCTTAAGCCTTGTGTCGGCCAAGTGAAGCTTGTGTCGCCCAAGATGAGTAGGGTGTCGACCTAGAGGGGTGTGTGTCGCCCAGGAGCCTTGGTGTGTCGGCCAGCAGAGATGGTGCTTGTGTCGCCCATGTGGGTTGACCTTGGTTGGTGGACACTTGGTGCATGGCTTGGACAAGTGTCCCTAGCCTTGCTAGTGTGTTGGCTTGAACCCTAGGACAAGTGTCCCTTGGGTGGACGACACTTAGCATGGATCTACCTTGGTTTCTCCTCCCCTTCTTTCTATATAGGTAGCTCTTTCCCTTGCCTTAGTCTCCTTTGCTCTTTTGGTCTCTCCCCCACCTTGAGTGCACAACACCTCTCTCCTTCCTTGCTTGTGTCGGCCGAGACACTCTCCTGGAGTTGCAGTGGTGGCCGATATCCTCTCTTGGATCAGCTTTGGTGGACGACATCCCTTGGAGCTTGAAGTGCATCTTCTTCCTTGGAGCTTGGAGCTTAAGGCGGGTTGCATAACTTCTAACCCTAACTTCTTTACCTCTTGTTCTTGTTCTTGTTCACAGATTAGTAGCTTAGACTTGTACCTTGCTTGAGTTTCCTTTGGTGGCCGATTCCTCTCTAGGGTTTAAGGTTCCTTTGTGTACCTTGCTTTCTAGGGTTTGAGTTTCCTTGAGTTGGAGGTTGAAGATGACCCTTGTTGGGCAAAATCCTCTCTTGTTCTTGGTGTCGGGCGATATCCTCCCTTGGTTTGGGTGTGTTGGGCGACACCCTTGTTCTTGTGATGGTCGACATAGTGGTGTTCTTGGTGTTGGCCGACATGGTTCACCATGTTGGGCGATAGGATGAGCTAGTGTGATGTGTTGGCCGACATGATGGCCATGTTGGGCGACATGGTCCTTGTGTTGAGCAACACCTTTGTTCTTGGTGTTGGGCGATATCCCTGCCCTTGTGATGGGCGATAGGGTGAGCTAGAGTAGGGCTGTCCGATAAGGTGGTGATGGGCGGCATGATGGTCTTGTTCTTGATGGACGATAGACCATGTGTAACATGGTGATCCTTGTGTTGGTCGATATGGTGAGCATGATGGGCGAGATGGTTCTTCTTGTGTTGAGAGACATCCTCTTCCTCATGGTGGACGATAGACCTAGTCTCTTGATGGTTGGATGGTGTAGGCCGATAGCCAGGCATGGTTTGTTGGCCGACACCCATGCTGGCCGATAGCCATGTTGGCCGACACCCATGCTGGCAGATAGCCATGTTGGGCGACAACCTTGGGTGGTGATGGCCGATAGGGTTGAGTGGGTGTCAACCGACATACCTTGATAGGTTTTAGTGAGGGCGGTGATGAGATATAGTGAGAGTCTTGTAATCATATAGTAACGGCCCTTGGTGATGAGGAAGTGGTTATCTATGCACCAATAAACGATGGTGGTATCTTGATTAATGATAACAATGACATGGTAGTACTAATGATAGCCATGATGATAATAACAAAGATGTTAATCATGTAGATGATGGTGATGCCTTGCTAGTGAGTGAAAGTAATAATAATGATCATGTTGGAATAATGTGGCTAAGTGACAGTTACATTAATAGTCTGCTTAATGACATAGCAGTAAGGATAATAGTAGATGGTGATGCTAATAATGGTAATGATGGTAACAAGAGTAGTAATGACATGATATTGATATGAATCTTATGCTTAATGGTTAATGATAATGTTAAATGGTAGTTGCATTAATGTTTGCTCAATGACAAAAATAATAATGATGATAGCTGATGATGATAGTAATGACTTTGGTAACAATAGTGTATACTCAACATGCTTTCTATATAAAGTGAATACCTTGGTTGTTTGTATAATCTTGAGATAAGGGTAAGCATGCATATGGTCTGATAATGATGTGCTTAATACACTTGAACATCAAATAGTGTAATAATGATAAGTAGAGTATCTCGAATGATAGTTCATGATAATGAGCATATTCCTTATGTTGAAACTATGCTTATTATGTATCCTAACCATGCAGGTAATGTGTAGCCATGAATGGGCTATGTGACATATATGATGAGTAACATTACTTGATAATTGTTCTATGAGTTTATATATATATGATGTGTTTGTCCCATGATGATGATGTGAGCCTTGGAAAGGCAGTGACAGTACATGATGAGGGATTGAGATCCCATGGTATGTGATGATCCTTGAGATGGATCTGGATGGTTGGCAAGAGGCCAAGAGGTAACATGTGATGTTGGATCCTTGTGATGGATCAGGTTGATGTGGTTTCAATAATAATATAATGTTCTTTACTTTCTGCTATATCTTGCATGTTATATAACTTGGTTGAATCCTGCAATCCATATAAAAGATACTAATTAATTATAGTGGAATTATATCATGTAGTTTTCCCTGGCCATAGATCCATCATCGTCAGGACTTGGTGATGGTGAAACAGGTTCTCCTATGGGTTAACCTGGAAGCGCATATTGTTGAATATGTGTAGGTTGCTCCTAGCCTGAAAATAAGGAGGTTAGAGTGTAACTTCGGTTACAGACTCAGATACGTATATAGAGCATGGTGAATAGGCCCATGGCATAGGATATGTGATGTGGAGAGCATGAATGCGTTCATGGCTCAGAGCACGGTGAATAGGCCCGTGGCTCAGTTTTACTAGCGCCGAGACCTGTACCAAGGCAGGCTAGAGTGAGGGTAGCCTATGGAGCTGACCCTGTGGCTTAGACCACTTCAGCAGGTGACTACGGTCCTGCTTGTGTTGTACTCGTGTACTGACCACGAGGTGGGAGGTCGTGGAGTCCGACTCTTCCATTGACCTTGTATGGCACCAGTCTTGGGCATCGCAGCCAGAGGTTGGATTTGAATGATACGATTCAAATCCTCGAGGCATAATAACACGTAATACAGTCGTTTAGTATTCATTGATCATATCAAACACGAAACATTGGTTGAGGCCTTGTTTGTGTAAATATCTCTATTGTACCTTGCAGGTCATGTGGCAACCTGTCTTATCCTGATAATAATGTTATGTATCTTTGTATCTTATCTTGTCAATCATGTTTCATTGAAAGACATCTGGTTATATGCTTTTGTACAGCTAGTAAGCTTGTCAATAAGAATAGCTTTTCTATATATATATAGCCTGCTCTTGTTATATATGTTTTTAGTTATCTGCTGTTATAATCTATCTTATGAGGTTATGTAGTTGCGGTGGGAAGTTATGTTTCCCGCTGGGACAATTGTTCAATTGTCTCACTCTGCTGGTTTTCAGGTGGTCGAGGTAGACGTGGTCGTGGTCGTGGTGTTGCGGCTAAGCAGCTTGAAGAGCAGTAGAAGGCAAGCAATGGATATGCTGCTGTTTTGGATGTTTTGTAGTAGAGTCTACAGTCATCCCTGTACTCTCAGGTCCTTGGCAGTGTTTTGACGATGTTTCACGATGAATGATCGAAGATGTTTGTATATCCTGCTGTTGTCCGGATGTGGGCCACGATGTACATGAATAGGTGATGAACCCATGTGATGGATGGACAACTATTTTAGTAAGCTGTGAACACATATCAGATCTCGTGTATGTATATATGACATGTTTCTGTGCAGGATGAGGACTATAAAATAATAGTTTCATAGTTTATCAGTTTTCAGCAATCATTTTTTATTAACCCATATTTTCATAATCTGTGGTTATGGTGATTTCCGCACGTTTTCACGTAACACCTCATTATCTGTATGATAATGGGATGTGTTGCCACACCAATCATCTAGGAGGATTGGTTTCTCAACTATATTTTTCTTACTTTTTCATTGATTGTTAAAAATGTAGTCATCACAATATGATCTAACCATGGGAAGAGGAGCAAAAGAAAAACACTAAGTATGATACTGATGAAGGATATAGTAGATGTACCAATACCATTGTTACAAACCTATCTTATATAGAAATCACTCCTTGAGCTTGTGTAGAAGTGGTAAGGGCAGATACAAGTCTTATCAATGTGTGGATGAAAGCATTATCAAGATTATCAAAAGGTTCTAGAGTTTTCAATAATACACCAATTCCAAGTATCAATGGATAGGGAGGAAGATATGTCAGTCTTATCTGGATATTTGGTTTTGTGTAACCTTAGTATAGATATGAATTTAACTCCTTGTATCTTAACTTCTCACTCAATAATTCCACATAAAATTTCCTTTATAAGTGATATGAAAGTCACTTATCCTTATCTCATGCCCCAACATTCTCTTTCTTTTTACGAAACATGGAGAGTTAAGTTTCATTCATCTGCTCTCTTCCTCAGGCCAAATTTTGGAAAAGCATACATCAGTATCCTTGATGAGCCAAGGAGGTTTATTGGATGAGAAAGTAAAACAAGAGTTTGCATTAATTGAAATACTAGCAATGGTGTCTTTAATAGAGTTAAGCAATCTCGGGATGAAGGAGATGTGTCGCTTCCCTATATTGTCACCGAGCTTCCTAAATTGTCTGATGTAAGAAGAAAATTTCTTTGTTGAGGGAAGAACCTTGACAACAACTTGTATCACCATGGTTGCGTCTGATAGAATGGCAGGGGAACGCCATCACGTAGTTTTCTAGATTTCTAAAGCACTAACCATACCTTGGATTTTTTCTTCCAATGTCAAGGTGGCACGTTTGGGTGAACCATAACCCAATAAGAATTTTCCTTGCTCATATGAAATGTTTACATGAGGTCCTGTAGTGGTAGATTGGGGTCTATACGGGGCATCAATGAACATGATTATATGGCTGCCGCTCAGAGGTCTTACTGAAATTGGAGTCACAAGTGAGTGACAAACGACTTGCTTTGGGAGGTTGAGGATGGCACTGTCTCTTTCCTTGATGAAGGATAGGAGATGTGCTTTAGATTATCTCCTTCTCAAGTAGACTAACTCATTTCTTTATAGCTAAATGGCCCAATTAGCCACTATGGGTAGCAGGGTAGTCAGGTAATCACCTTTGTAAGTGGTGATCTCAGATATCCAGTTCTCTTTAGAGAAGTGAAAGAAATGAGTTTTTGCGCACAAAGCCACCCAAGTAGGCTTTTTGAATGGGAAATTCCAAAGACAGTGCAATAAGGTATCTCGTCCATTTGTACAGACTAGGAAAATGTCTTCCATAGGAATATGTCAGTGAACTTTATCAACATTTGTCAGCACATCATGATTGTGTAGGAGCCAGAGAAGCACTTTTATCCTTGTCATAAGGTTCATCTTCTAGATAGTCCTCCATGCCCCATCAATAGGTGCATATGAGTTCTGTCGCAACCATTGATAGGTAGTCTTGGTTGAGAAATCACCGGTAGGAGTCAAGGGCCATTGCCAAGAGTCTGACCCAGAGGTAGGGTCCAGTGGATAAATGTATTGAATTTGTGGCCAGACAAGCTGGGATGTATAGAAGTACATAAATGACCAGTCCCAGTTCCCCTCCTCCATGACCATTGACACTACATATAAGTCAGTAAGATTAGGTGGTGGTATGAAGTTTGGATCTAGATCCTTGATGGATGAACCTTGGAGCCATTTTCTAGTCCACAAATTAGACTAGGTACCTGATTTGATGGTAATCAGTGATGCGTCTTTGATGGTTGTAATATTTTTCATGATGAATGACCAAGAAAAAGAGCCAGGCTTGTTGATAGGCACAACCTTTGGCATGTAGTTCTCATGCATAAAATGAACCCATAGGGAGTTCTCTTTGTTTAGAAAGTGTCATACATTTTTCAATATAATGGCAGTGTTTTGGGTTCTTGCATCCATTATACCGAGCCTCAAGCCTCCTTAGGTAAGGTAACAAATTTCCATGAGACTAAAGATAGATTTTTGTGAGTGCTTCCCCCGGACCAAATGAAAATTTTCACATGTTTATTTATGCCATCGCAAAGGGTGGGCGATAATTGCACAAACTGCATAGTGTAGCTAGGGATGGCCTGAAGGGTTGACTTTGCCAATGTGATCTTCCAACGAGAGATAGATGACCAGAGGACCAAATGGTTATGCACTCCTTGATGGTTGAGGTAATGGAAGCATGAGTAGTCTTGTTAAACCGGTGGTTCAAAATGGGGCCCCCCAAGTAGAGACCTAGATTAGTCGGGCACTGGATACCAAGCTTTCTAGAGAAGGAGGATCTCTCAAACCATGATGTGTTAGGTGAGAAGAAATAACATGATTTTCCTTTGGAGACTGTATGACCTGACACATGGGCAAAGGCCTTACAGATTCTGTTGATAGTTGTGGATTTCTTGTTGTATGCCACATCCATTAGGAGAATGTCATCAGCCAAAAAACACATGGGATAGGGGGTGCCATGTCGTGATAACTGAAAAAGCTGCCAATCTTCAGACGAGACTGATTGTGTGATGGCTTGGCTCAGTTTCTCCATGTAGAGGACGAAGATATATGGGTTGATAGGAACTCCCTAGTAGACTCCATGAGTAGATTTAAAGGACTTCATTGGGAAGCCCTCCCGAAGAATGAATGTGCAACCTCTGGTGATTATTTGCATAACCAGATTGATGATTTTCACTGGAAGCCTAGGTTTTTTCAACGTGTCTAGTATGAATGACCAGCACATATGGTCTAAAGCCTTGACAAGGTTCAGCTTGATGCATACCATTTTCTTCCCTAAGTTTTTCCTTCACATAGTGTGAATAACCTCTTGGACAAGTATGATATTATCAAAAATCCATTTGCCAAGAATGAAGCTAGGTTGAGTTTCAGACACCCAGACATTGAGGAAAGGTTTTAAATGTTCAACGATAATTTTGGAGTTGAGTTTGAAGAAAAAGTTATTCAAAGAAATGGACCAGAGATCACTGCAATGATGGAGATTGCTTGGACTTCGAAGTAGAACCATATAACATTTAGCTAGGTAGTCATCAATTGAACATGCGATAAAGGCCTCCCATACATATTTGTTGATTGACAAACCGATCATACCCTATTTTGTTTGGATGAAGGAGTTGTAAATGCCATCAAGTCCTACGCCTTCTCAAGAGCCATCATGAACATGGTGCTTCTGGTTTCCTCTATGTTTGGGTTCTATTCGATGCAAATACAGGCAGACACATCCAGGTTGGCAGAAGTACCTGGAATAATAGCGTCAGTGGATTAATCTAGTGATCTAATAGTTGGGGGAGAGATGAGATCCTGAAAGTATGTGTGCACCATAATCTTGATTGTCTTTGGGATTCCATCCATTCACCAGATTTGTCCTTGAGACAAGTTATTTTATTGAAATAGCACTGAGATTTGACATAGTTATTGAATAACTTGGTATTTTTGTCACCCAGACTAAGCCAATTGATATTTGCACGTAGCCTCCAATCTACCTCTTCCAGTAGAAGGATGTTTCTATATTGTTCTTCAAGGAAAGTGGATGTTCGCTCAATATTGAAGCTATTCATAGAGTTAAATTGTATTTGACATGAATTTAGATGACACATGATGTTGCTTTTTAGTTGACGTTTTTTTGTATTTTTGTATCCCACTTGACAACAGTCGTGAAGAATGTGGGAAAGGAGTCTAGGAATGTCTTTATTGAGTCCTAGCTTTTGAAGAGATCTTCTTTGAAAGTTGGGATCAATGCCCAATTTGCTTTAATCCTGAAGGGGAGATGATGAATAAGTTGCTCATTATAGTTTTGGATTAAGAGAGAACTATGCTCGATGTAGAGGCGGGGAAGAATAGTCATCGAGGTCCTAGGAGCATTTTCCACCCATTGTGTGTTTATGATGACTCTATCTGATTTCTCCATAAGTTTAACAAATTTGAAAGTTAAGAACAAGCCATCATCCTTCGTATTAGCAAGATCGGTATGCGAGAGCAGATACTTGAATTTCTTTCTTGAACGTCGATCAAAATGACGGTCGTATTGCTTCTCAAATATGTCCAGCATAGTGTTGAAATCTCCAACTACTACCCATGCACCCTAAATAGTAGAAGATATCTTGTAGAGACGTTTCTGTGTGAGGTCTCTTTTGTAGGGTTTGGGGCTTCCATACACAACAGTGAGGTGCCAAGCATCATTTACCTGATAGCGAATGAATTGATGAAGATTTTGGATAATGCCTACATTGCACTAGGCCTCATCCCAAAGCAACCAGATGCCCCTAGAAAATCTAAGAGCATCAAAACAATGAGAAGAGGAGAATCCAATTTGCTTGATGATATCAACTGCCTTGGAACCACTTACACGAGGTTCAATGATGGCAATCATATGCAATCTATAATGACGTTTATAATCTTTGAGAAGTCTAATTTTCTTTTTGAGGAAAACCCCTGAATATTTGCATAGTGGAACATGATCGTTTAAAAAGAAGGAAAAGGTGGGTGCAGACACCAGGAAATGGCTGCACAGAGGCCGACAGACATGCCCTCGTCGACCATCTCATCATCAATAACCATCACAGGGTCTTCCTGGAAGTCTAGAGCCCGTTTTGTCTCTGATACTTGGTTCACATTTCTAACCATATGGGCTAGTTTGCCTTTCTTTCTCTTACTATCTGGACTACCAATTTGGTATATGATCATCCTATTATAGAGGATGACACCACTATAGCCTCCTCGAACACCCCATTGGAAGGGTTGTTGATTTTGATTCACTGTCACTGTTTCCTCCCTCACCATGAAATGGAAGGGTGGGTCAGGGTCATATCCTTTTATCTACCTCTGCTGACCTCATCGTTCACAAAAGTCATAGTAGTATTACTTGGGGTATTGCTACTGTCCTTGGAAGGCGGTGGTTTTGGAGATGTGACCTTTTTCTTCTCAGTATTTCTAGCTTGTTGAAGTTGGTGCCCCTTCTTCTTTTGTTTTCTACTTTGAACAATTTTCAAATCCTATGTCTTCCTTCGAGATGTCTTGTAGAGGATCCGTAGAGTCCTTTGATTGGCATTCATGGACTATAGATACTTGTTCACGTGCCCTTTCCTCTTGTCCCTAGGTAGGCTTATTTGCTATTGGAGGACATCGTTCAAGATTGTTGGCATGAATTTGCAAATTGTAGGTTGTTGGACTTGAGATAACTGGGCCTGAAAATGGTGATGGATATGTGGGGGTGAAGGGAGTGATGAAGGTGCAATTTTTATAAACATGTCCAACCCTTCCACACCTCATACAGAGAACCGATAGATTCTCATATTCCAACCTATAATGTTCACCATTGAGGTAGACTACTGGTTGTTGTGACTTTATGGTTTTGACCTCCACTGCCAAATGCGTGAATTTTCCTCTATGGCCATATAGCGTCATTGTGTCCACCTTGATTGCCTTTCCCATGAGATACCTGTGAGAAGTTGGTTCAGGTATAGGGACATTGTAGGTTTGGTATTCTTATCCAGACTACCAGCTTCCTTGGGATATGGTATGTAGGATAAAAAGATGAAGACCAGGATTTTACAGATTGGTAGTTGCCAAAGATGGTCTATGGACCCTCTATCATTGAGTGCATGTAGACATCATGGTTCCCTAATTGAATAATTAAGTATCCCATCTCAGGATCTACTACTCAGAACTAGTCTGTCGGCTTCCATATGGACATGATCTGGTTCGCAAGAGAAATAAAGTTGACATTAATGTTGACTACTTTGATGGCCACTATGAATCTCCAAGGTTCTAGGAATGGGGTAGCACTTACACATTAACAATAATATTGGGAAGGACATCATTTTGATCTACATGGATATCTTCTGCCTTCATCTTGTTAAGTGAAATACGTCGTATTGTGAAGGAGTTACCTCTAGGTGAACCGGTCATGGCATCACAATAAGATATTGGGGGAGGGAGGCCTTCTAAAACTGGTGTGTTTCTTGCTTCTGGGTTGCCTTCATTCATGGTTTCCACATCATCTCCATTTATAGGAGCCTTGCCATTGTTGGATCCATCAGGGGGTACATTGTCATCCCACCCATCTGGTGCGTTGGAGGGATTGAAACATCCTCTACCAACACTACAACCTCCACAACCTTCGATGTTGCCACCTCACATAAACCTTAATAGAGAATCATCTCCTCAAACCCTAGCAGAGCATGAAGGTATGATAGTTGATGGAGCTTCACATGTCACACCCAAAAAAAACCTAAAAGAATAACTCCTAGGATTAACTAAAAGTAGTGCACTAATTCCCCACTCCACATGAGTGGAAGCCTTATTATAGTATACTTTAGGATCAAACCCAAAGGACAAGATTTTTAAGAAGTTATTTACATTCAAGAGTTTTGAGAGTAATACTTATCACCAAGACGTTTATTGATTGAATAAACTAAATTGTTGCCGCAAACAACAAAGATTAAAGCAGTAAATGAATGATAATAAAGAAGACCAGGGCATGGAGTTTCATTGCCAAAGCCTGCTTAATTATCCTAAGAAGATATAACTCTTCAATAGTAGTTATTAAATAGAGGTTGAGTTGTTGCACCCTCACGGGATATATGTTGTCACTTAGACTAAACTCCCTTGAATCTGACCAACCTCGAAACCCAAGTTCCTAGTTTATTCCAACTGAAATCCCTCACTTATAACCGACCATCATTGAAATGTTAATAGATCATAGTCTAATCACCTCATTATTTCTTGTTGACAGCTCATGGAGATAACAAGATCGTTTTGAAGTTCTAATCACGCTCACAACAACCTACATATCCATGATTAAAACATACATGTGAAGAAAGTTTTCAATTTGTAAGGTAAGAAAATAAGAACAACAATACTTTATTTAGTAGTAATATTATAGAGCTTAGATACAGGGTAGGATAAAATATGAGTTGTTGGGGCTAGTCCCCATACCTCCAGCACAAACATCTACTCACTCATTGTGAAAGACAACAACAAAAAGGTAGAAAGAACAACAGAGGGGGACATGATGCCTAGTGCAGGAATACTGATCTCTCCATTGCGCCCACCGCCGCGTTATGCAATGTATCTTCTAATCACCGATCAGAGAATCTTTTAATGGTCGACAAGGGTTCCCTTTTATAATATCATTTCCTTACTACAGCAACACTATACTTACACGTCAAGGTTGGTGAGTTGAGATAACTTTGGCAGAGAGCAGCTTGAGGAGAAATTCCTGAAGCTATATTTGCAAGAGATTTTTGTTCTATCTTGTCGTCCCATTGCTCCTGAAAATGCATTTTTCCTTGTAGATAATTAAATTATCTTTCCAACAAATATTTAATCATGAAATTCTGAGTTTCTATGCAAAATATATGGATATTCTACTGGGACATATAATCCTGACTGGGGGATCTCTGCCAACCAACCAATCAGTATGGAAAGTCAATCGGTTGGTCGATTGTTCAGCCATTGAGGAAGGATATTTACTTCTCTTCTCAATTTGCATTCATCATGCAATTAAAATACCAAAATTATATTAACTACCAAAGAATTTACTTTAACGAATAAAATCGTAAAATAAATTCTATATGAAGTGAAATGTAATAAAATGTGTAAAACTAAATATAAAAATGCATCTAAGGTGCCCCTAAAAAGGGTATAAAAAGCACTCATCAATGGAGTTATTAATTTACTTTATTATTCTAGTCATGCCTCATGCCCTGCCATTCTCAACATATACATTTGTATTTAACTAGACCACTTTTAATATTCTTTTGTTCTCTCATTAGGTTACTTTAAATAAATATTTCTTTTCTTCCCTTCCACTCAAGAAATACATGGAAACGGATAATGTTTAGTAAGATGGTATACTATCCCTTCAATTATTGTCTTACTATTTTTCTCTCATCCAAGTCTAATTGATGAATGTTTATCACATACCTTCAATTATTATTTTTCCTCAATTTTCACCTTTTCTTTAACAACTAGATTATCCTAGAAGTTATCATACATTTATACTTTCCATGTAATATTGTAATATTTCCATATAGCATTATTAACTTTCCATTAGCTATATCCAAGATTATGTATCATGATTACATTTCTTATTGATTTTAAATATTCTCAAAGATTGATTTCTAGTCGACATTTTCTATGCAAAATTGTATCATTTTAACTTGCAGAATAATAAGTCTCCAATTCACATAAGTTGTATAAGTTCCAAATTCTATTTTTATACTAAAATCTTGTGTAGTTCAAAATGTTCATTCTCATGTAGATTAAACTTTTATTTAGCATTATCATTATATTTCCTAATCACACAGTCACAATGAACCCATTGAAATACATCAAAAGCATACCAAATAATTACTCTACAATGGCATATGTTTCAAAAAAAAATTATAAAGGAATGTATTTTCATATCCCTCTCTTATCGCACAACCTTTCCCTCTAACAAGGTTTTGTATTCTTTTGTCCATCTTTTTTTATCTTGATTTCTTATCATGGTATCATTTTGCATATGTTCAAGCAAAACTCTTCAATTTAAAATATGTATTCTTAATGTATCATTCAATATTCTTCATCTCTTTTCCTCTTGACCTTTGTTTGTTCAAATGTTTAATAGGATGTCTCTATTAACTATAAACTCCAATTCCCTTACCAATTTTTTCTATGTCATTTTTTATATGTTTTTTCCTCATGTTGTCATACCTTTCACGTTTAGGGTTATTAATAATGCTTTGATTGTCAAACTTTTAATTCCACCTTAATTCCAATCCTTTTTGTGTCTTTATCATATTATCTTAATTGTTCAGGTCCTTGCTCTCCAAGTTCCCAAATAAACCCAGTTATCATTCTATTTAAACTTTTTTTTAACTCTCCTCATTTATGATATCACCAAACTCCTTTATATTTCTTGTTTTAGGGATTCCTTTTTATTCTGAATAGTATTTCTTCCTTGATACTATTTTTTAAATATCAACAATCCTACCTTTTCCTCTATCGTTTTCTTATATTGACGTTAATTATTTTTTTCAGGATACAAATAGAAAGGGTTCTTATCATACATTTTTAGATGTACTTCATTTTAATACCCTCCATTCTAATCTATGTCTTGAATTATATTATTTCTTCCTTTATTCATTGCATTAGAGTTTCTTGATTAAGTTCAAACTTTGCATATAATTGGTGATTCCAAAGGGTTTTGGTCATTCAACCCATTCCCTTAGATATCAATATCTTAAAGTATGTACATTCCTATTGCATTGTAGCTTTTTTAATCCAAAGTTTATTCTTATTAGATTGCTAGTAAGAGTAATTAGATCCCAGTAATGCATCCTTCCAGCCAAACCAGGTTGAACCTACAGTCATGAATCCAAGAGCTACTCGGGTTTAACCAATCCCTATTTATATCATATGTACGAAAAGGATATTGACTTACAAAAACTCATATAAGAATAACTTTAGGCCTAGTTTATATCAAGAAAAAGAAACATTATCTTATGTGAATTTTCAATGTACAAAAATCCTAAATGGACTATATACTTATGAAAATTGTACATCTAAGGCTCACATAGGTAAGACCATTTGTATTCATTTCAAATCAAATCATTTGTATAAAACAAAATTCATATCATATTATATCTTTATGACTTATTCTTTGATGATTTTCTTCTAACGTTAATACTTGTAGGGTTTCTCTATAGCCCATCCTCGCTCTACATACATGGATAGGTTATACAGGGAAGCACATATAGGGTACCTTTAAACTTGTCAACCTAAATATTCAGATTTCGGGCTAGGGTATCTAAATACTCAGACATGCCATACTGATATTCATATCACCTCCTAACTCTAACACTTATGACTATGATTAACTTATATAATGGTGCCTAAAGACTCATCCTAAGCTACAATACCAAGCGGAGAGGCCCCAAATCCCATAATCTCTCTTAGACCATAAGATTCGAGTCTGAGGTGATTAAGTTGGCAAAAAACTACGTCTAAACATTTTCCTACTTTTCATTTGTATATGTTTACAATTTATGATGTGTAGATAAAATCTATTCATATGAACTTTCATCCGTAATCAAACCACAAGAAGTTTTCAAATTCATAACTTAATTGTTAAACACGTTAAAATACATGAAGTGTATATTTACAACTATTATAAGAAAAGAAATTACATTGCTCAATCACGCAACTAATATAACTTTTTCTTTTCTCATTGTAGATCCTAGAGTGAACAACGACCAACATTGTATAATTCTACTTTCAAACATGGATAACATCATTTATGGAAAGACTCTCAAAATGTTTACTATCTCTAAAACCAAAAGGGTTGCAAATTTTGTTCAGTATATTCTGAGATACTGCCTCAGTGAATGAAAATTCATCAAGCAGACAACATAATACAAATAATGTTCAATTGGTGAATTAAAACATATAAAAGGTAAGAAAAATCTGTTAAATACTATACAAAATGAGAAACATTGTCAAATCCATCAACCAACCAAAATAATAGGAATAATTGAACAAAGAATTCTTTAGTATGACTACTTAATCTTTTAATCACTTTAAAATGCCTTGGACCCACATGGACTGTACCAAAACATGGGGATGTATGTCATCAAGTTGCGATCTCATATGACAAGACCTAAAGTTGACCCAGATTCATAATATGCTAACTAGGTACATGGTCTACATTAGGCATCACATGTCTGACCTTAGTGGTTGTATCATCTGGCCGGATAAACCTATATTCCTCCTTTAAACCTAGGTAATCAAGTGGAGAGTCAAAGTAATTTGTCTTAAATTGCCTACATTAGTGGTTTCACAAGGTCTAACTCACTGAGTAGTAACTAAACTAGGTAACTGTGGAATCTATGGTTAATGTTAGGTACCAATAGGTAACTATACAAAAAACATAGTTACACCGATATATCCAATTATTATTGGGTACGAGTGAGTATCACTAGAATATCTAGTTAATATTGGATATCCCTGTTATAATTAAAGAGGTTGTACAATCTGGACTTAACCCGTCATTCCCCACCGACATGCTCTAACTTCCTCTTTTGGACACTGCTAGTGGGTAAGGGTTTCCTCATTGTAGTGCAAAATTCTATAAGGAATTTACAATGTTCTAGAGATCTAAAAGTTACTTAGTTTCATTGTTCAATGATCTACTAAAATTTTCTTTCTTTTAGTCAGTAACTAGATCATTCCATTTTCTTTTCTAAATTCTACATTCCCTCAAATCTTTTGAATATCATACTAAAACAAATATGCATGCTTTGGTATTATGAAAAATTGTTCAAATAAAATGTTAGCTTTCAATATTGTATTTCACTTGAACTAAATAATTTGATCATATCTTAATGTATTAGAATGATTATGCAATAAAAGTACTATTTTTTATAGTGAATGATACTTACTTTGATATAACTAATATGTATTGAAATATTATATTTCAGACTACATATAGATTGACCAGGCTGAACTGAGTATATAATGTTCAATATTGAAAGGCCTACACATCTTTATCATCTAAGACAATAATTGAAGAAAATCAACTATCAAATGGAAATATCAACATGTATTTCACTATTTAGGGTTTAGGACAACTAGAATTTACTAGTACCTCCATATTACACTATATGTGAAAATCATACAGATCATATGAATGCATTTTAGAATTGATATCATTGATATTCTATCAATTTTGTAGTTTTTTGGATAAATAATTCAATTCCAATAGGATTACGGCTTACCGAGCTAAAGTTCATAAAATAGTAAAAAGGGAAATACACGTTCTTCACATTTTAGCTTGTCTTCCACAAAAAGCATGGCATAAAGATGATTTTTTCAATATAGTTAGAACTAAATAATTTGAAACATTCTAACTATTGATCATGCTTCTAGTCTTGGTTCATCTGAATTTTGAATTGTTAAGCTTGGATTTGAGCAAAAATCTTTGAATCATACTTCCTATAAGTTGTAACCTGCTCTTTTTGTTCATGGAGCAGGATAGAAGAAGAAGAAGAAGAAGAAGAAGAGGTAAATAGGAACATAACCTCTGATAAACCTTTCTCCAAGTGTTGACTAAGGAAAAGGAGAGAGAACAAAGAAGAAGTTGTCGATCTAGACTTACTACAATGGTTCTACAACTAGGTCTACTGCTCTCTTGCATTCTTCTTATTCTTCTCTCAAGAATTTCCCTCTTGTGTGTCTATGGTCTAGTTTAGGTATATTGCTGCGTGGTAGATTTAAATATGATTCTCAAGAAAACAATTTTTATCAAATTTCTTATCCAAAATTTTCTTATCCAAATTTTTTTTTATCAAATTTTGATATGTATTACCAAAAGTTATAGTCATTTTTGTGACTCGATGTACTGGGTAGCGATGCAACTCATCCCATCAGGGTGAGACCGTAGAGGTGTGCCCCCATCAATTTGTGACCATTGGTGGACAGATCATCGGTTGCCAACCAACGATAGTTGTGCACCTTCTACCATAAATGAAATAACTCTGTCGTTTTAACTATAACTTGATCCATTCCTTCTGTGTTTGATTCATAATTTAATTATTGAGAATTATATAATAAAATTTTAATAAAATTTATAAATAGTAATTCATTTATTAGTTATTTACCGAATATCTTTAATGTTGTTCCCGCATACATGTGTGGTTATATTCTACATAAACTAAAGCTAAAATGTCAACATATGCACAAAACATATTTTGACTTAGCAAGGAAAAATTTTAAGCTAAAATAAAGCATAAATAAACTAGATAATAATGCAAGGTAGTAACAAAGGTGCAGTTAATACTAGGGATGTTGGTAAGCCTAAATTACTAGTAAAACAAGATATGGGTTTTTAAGGAATACTTATTACACATCACAGACTCTAACTCACACATAGCTTCATAAACACCATAGTTCCTTCAAAGGACCTTCACTAGAGGTGTCTCCCTCTTTTTGATTTTTTGAATTCTATGTTCTAATATTTTTGCAGAGCCTTAGACATAGGAGATATCTTCCCTTACCCATATCGGGTATGTCTCTACGGCCTTCTCTATGCATGGATGACGCCATCAACATGGATACATGAAATACATCGTGTATGTTGACTAACTCAAGAGGCAATTCAAGTTTGTATGCTATTGGTCCATTCCTATGAATCATGGGACAATGTCCCATATATCTAGGAGTTGGCTTGCCAAAATTTTCAAACCTGAGCACACCTTTGTATGGTGACACTTTCAAGTAAACCTTGTCCCTGACTCAAACTAGAATGAACTACATCTTTTCCCTACATAACTTTTTTGTCTATCTTGTGAAGCTTTCAACTATCGTCTAAGCAAGTATATGTTGCATGTTGTTTGGTCCTCCAACACTACACTTAGATTATACCTCTCACAAACTTCATACAAAAAAATGGGAGATTCACATTTTCTCCCACATAGATTCATAAGGAGCCATGCCTAAAGTAGAATGGTAACAATTGTTATAGGAAAACTCTATAAGACTAAGGTGACAATTCCAACTACTGTTGAATTGCAATACACATGATTTCAACATGTATTTGTAAGATTTGAATAATTTGTCCAATAGTGAGATGATGCGCTAAATTTCAAACATGTTCCCAAGGAATAGTGTAGCTAATTTAGAATCTAGATGTGAAGTTAAGATCCTTGTCAGATATAATAATTATTGGTATTGTATGTTATCTATCTATCTCATTGATGTAGACCTTGGCTAGTTTGGGTGCACCCAAAGTGGACTTAATAGGTAAAAAATGGGAAGAATTAGTTACTCTTCCTGCAATCCCACATATAGAGTCAAAACCATGTGATGTTCTAGGTAACCCAATCACATAGTCTATGGTAATATATCCCCACTTTTGCATAGGATACAGAGTGGTTGTAGAGTACTTATTGGCCTCAAGTTTTCATGCTTGACTTGTTGGCACACACACTGACTACATACTCAAACACATCTCTCTTCATGCTTGGCTACGAATATAGTTCCTTAAGGTCTTTTTACACTTGGAACTGCATGGACGCATTCCATTCATAGAAGAGCGATATTACTCAAGAATTTACTTATTTGATGCAATTTCATTTGGTATGCATAATTTTTCCTGTTGACACAATGTCCCATCATCTAAAAATCTAAAATTTGTGCTATTTCCTTATGTCAAATCATGCATAATCTGTGTCAATAATTTGACACTCTATTTATGCTCTTTCAATTGGTCATAGAATGTAGGTCTAATATGCATCTATACAATTATCCCACCTTATTCTGACACACTAAAATCTAAATTCATCTCTCTCCTTTGGACCAATAAGTCTCTTTTTTACACATGCCATATAAAACATTTGTGTTGGTGAAGTAGACTTCCTACTTTGAGCATCTTCCACAACATTAGCCTTCATAGGGTGGTAATTGATGATAAAACCATTGTCCTTAATCATCTCTAACCATCTACAATGTCTCAGGATGAGATCATTTTGTGTAAGTATGTACTTAAAGATCTTATGGACAGTCAAGACCTAACATGACGCCATAGAAACAATGATGTTGTGTCTTTAAGGCATGTACTATTGCAATGATGTTGTGTCGTTAAGGCATGTACTATTGTTGCTAGCTCAAGATCATGTGTTGCACATTTCTCTTTATTCTCATTGAGATATCTATAAGCATATGCCACTACATTTACAACATGCATGAAAAAATCCTAAATCTCTACTACATTCATAACAAAACACCACATATCCCATTCCTACATTAGGTAAAAACAAAATTGGTTTTGTAGTTAAATTTGTCTTTAATGTTGGAAAACTTGTCTCACATGTTTAACACAAAACAAAAGGCATATCCTTCCTTGTTAATTAGCACACTAAAACTTGTTTTAAATCTCATGTAGTATCCAACTAGGCTAACAAAACTTTTAATCCCAGTAGGAGTTGTGAGTTGTTTCCAATGAAGATTAAATTCCATCTTTATAGGGTCTTATTGACTCCTTCTCCCAGCATGACATGTTCAAGTAAAGAAGATTCAGTCAACTAGAACTCACTTTTATTGAACTTAACATAAACACGATGTTGTCTTATCAACTATATGTATATCCAAAAATGATGCTCATGTTATTTTTCATCTCTGACTATATAAGAATATCGTCTTTAGAAACTAGTATAAAATAATCTAAATATGGTTCACAAAACTATATCATCATGTCCATAAATCATTAGGGGAATTTTTAGTCCAAAAGACATGACGAGAAATCAATAATGCTCATATAATTGTTGTAAATTTTAACTTAGGTGCATCTACTTCCTTTATCTTCAATGGAAGATAACATGACTTGAGATCTATCTTCAAAAATATTGTTACTTTGTGTAGCTGGCCAAATATATTATCAATTTTAGCATAGGATATTTTTTCTTGATGGTTATATTTTTCAATTGTTGATAGTATATGCAAAATCACATTGTTCCATACCTTTTTTCACAAAAAGTGTTCAAGCTCCCCAAGGTGATGTACTAGATTGAAAGAAACCCTTATCTAGTTGCTCATGTAACTGAATTTTTAATTTATTGAACTCTACAAGAGATACCTTATAGGTTGGTAATGCTCTTGGGTGATGACCAGGTCATATTTTTATCTCCAAGTCAACAACTCTCTCATAGGGTAAACTTAGTAACTCATTAATAAAACATCCACAAATTTGCACACTATTAGAACATCCACTATGTTAAACTTTCTTTTCTCTACCTTTGAGTCTACCATGTAAGCAAAAAAGGTCTCACACCCTTTCTCATCATCTTATCGTCAACAATAGTTGATTCTACGCATGTGGGTAACAATTTCTTCTCTCCAGTGTATACTTTAGAAAATCCACCTTGTTGAAAGATAGCCTTCTTTCTTCCAACAATCTAACTATACATGGTATGTATCAAGTCAACCCATACTTAAAATAATTTGAAAAGAGTTCATGTCTAAGGGTATGAGATTAACTTTTATGGTATACCCAGTAAAACATAAGAAACTTCATGGCAAAGTTTTGGCAAAACTGTTGGGTCACATTAAGGTACTCTTAATAGAAATCAATATAAATCATGGATTAAGATTTAATCCACTAACTAATGATGTCTGTATAAGTTAATATTTCACGCCAAGATCTAGAAAAACTATAATTGGAATGTTGTTAAACAGAAGAATCACACCTATAACAATTTGTTTGGTGAGAATACTCCTTTGGTTGAGTCGTAAAGACAAAATATCATATAGTTCTTCCTTTTTCATGGTATCCTCACTGTCCACTACTGCTACTAGGTGATCCACCTCTAGAGCATGAAGCCACTAAAGAACTTGTTCCTATGTCTAGACCCTACCTCTTCGAAGTTTGGAATCAAGAGTGTGAATTCTATATCAGTGTGATTTGATGCTTAGGACAATCTCTCTTAAAATTCATCATCTATTCACAATAGTGGCATCCTAGAAAACAATTTCCCAATATTGACTAGAGTGTTCTCTACCACAAGTGACACATACAGTTGTATTTTGTCTCTATGGACCTGTTAGTGATGTTACTGACCCTGAAGGACCTGCTAAAGATGCCCAAACCTATGTGGTACATTCCATCTCCTAGACCTAGATCTTCCACTTATATGAGAAAATATAACATCACTTGAACTAGATCTTTACCTTCAAAAACAACCAAGACCTCATCCTATTTTGGAAAAGAATCACATCACCTCCTTAGTATCACACACTACTTTGTCCTCCTTTACTAAAATATCTAGATCTTTTTTTACCCTCCAAATGTTTAGAAGGATTAACTAACACTTTAATACATATTGTTGCCTCTAAAACTCTCCAAATTTCTCTCTATCCCTTCAATTTTCTGCTTATATGGTGTGTCTAATTTGTACAATTAGACCTTCTTGAAACCTCTTATCAATTAATATGTCATTAGATACATATTTTGGATAGAAGTTTGGTATATAATATAACTCATACTCACCTGCTGCCATATTGCACTATATACTGCTCTCCAGCTATCTGCTCTTGTCAATCCGAAAGGTAAGAGGAAAAACTTTTGGTGGAACTCATCCACAAAGTTCTTCCATGTCATCAGTATATCTCTCCTCTTATCTTCTACTCCATGTCACCACAATTCAAAATATCCTTTCAAGTATAAGGATAGAAAGGTTAATCTACTTGTACTTTGATAACTCCATTAGGAGGAAAACTTTTTCCAGCTATCGAAGCCACACACATACAATGGTTGGGTCACTTATCCTAGAAAACTCAGTCCCAGCAAGATTCTTCACCATCTCATAGGATCTCATCAGGTCCTTGCTAGAAGATGAACACCTCCTATCCATCATATATATCTCTTTTATCTCCAAAAAGATGTGATACATCCTAGTTACCTCATCTCTATCTTCTCCACCTTAAATCATTGTCTGGGGTTCAAGGCCATAATGGATCTCAGCATGTTCTTTGCCATGACCAAATCCTTTTCTTGGCATATGCATATCCCTAATAGAAACATATATATATCTGTATATTGCAGACCAAAAAGAAAAACGTCCTAATCCTATTTGTAATATACCATCTATGTCCCAAACCTAATCTCTGATACAAAATTTGACGCGATGCAAACATAGTAACCTTGATTAATGCATGTTAAGGGGAGATTGGGCTAACCATCCACTTTTAAATAAGGTCTGGAAAATCAGCCTTAAATAGTCCTTTCTCTAAATATATTGAAATAATGAAACATATTGCAAACTTAATAGATAATTGTTGATTTAAAAATAACATACAAAATTCACAATTAAGTTCACTCATACCCTACCAGATAGCAGCACCATTGGAAGATACATTGGTGTGTTCAAGGCCATCCCGAACGCGCACGTTCTCAGTCGAGTTCCTGATGCGGAAGAGATCAAGAGAGTCATGTTTCTCATAGCCCCGGCTAAAGCTATGGGACCAGATGGAATTCATAATGGCTTTGTAGAATGCCATTGGTCTCATGTGGGGGGATCTTTCATCTCCACAGTACAAGAAGCCTTCACCACCAGTACGG
This sequence comes from Alisma plantago-aquatica, assembly GCA_963693085.1. Classification (NCBI taxonomy): domain Eukaryota; kingdom Viridiplantae; phylum Streptophyta; class Magnoliopsida; order Alismatales; family Alismataceae; genus Alisma; species Alisma plantago-aquatica. The sequence continues at coordinate 1,547,207,807 of OY856409.1, forward strand.
TCGACCCATGCATTGCAGACTCCCTACTGGTTCTCATTCCTGAAAGTGCAAGTCCACAATGCTGTAGTGACCTACGACCCATCTCTCTTAACAACAACTGCTTCAAGCTTATTTCAAAGATTATTGTGGAAAGGTTAAAGCCCTTCCTTAGTGACTGGGTCTCTCTGAACCAATCGAGCTTCATTCTGGGCCGGCGAATCAGTGACAACATCATTCTTGTGTAGGAAGTTGTCCACTCAATGAGAAACAAACATGATAGAAAGAAGTGGGTTACCATTAAACTGGACTTGTCCAAAGCTTTTGACTGGATGAGCCGGCCATTCATTGAGGACACCCTCAAGAAAATGAGCATCCTTGGCAATCTTTGCAAATTGATTATGCAGATCATTTCCAAGGGTAACACCTCCATTCTGTGGGAAGGTGCACCCATGGAACCCATTAAATCCACACAGGGTGTCCGACAAGGCGACCCTATCAGCCCGTACCTATTTGTTCTTTGCATGGAACGCCTTAGTCAAGAAATCTCTGCAGAGGTATCGTGGGGTACCTAGAAGCCAATTATGATCACCAAGACTGGCTCATAGCTTTCTCATGTGATGTTCGCCGATGATTTACTGCTTATGGCTGAAGTATCTACTGCTCAAGCCTCTTCTATCAACAAAGTCCTCAAAGAATTCTTCTTATTGTCTGGTAAAATGGTTTCAAAAGAAAAATCATGCTGCTTCTTTTTGGCCAACACAACTACATCTGAGCAGCGAGCTTTCTGCCGTCATTTGGATATTCCTAAAATGATTGGCTTGTGTCGTTACTTAGGCGTCCCTGTGTTGCACCATAGGGTGAACAAGCAAACACATGCTCATATCTTGCAACACATCATAGGCCATACAGATAGCTGGTCAGCCCATCACCTCTCTCTTACAGGCCGCATCACACTAGCAAAAAGCTCAATACAAACGATCCCATCATATACTATGCAGATTGTGAAGCTATCTCCAATTCTCTGTGATGATATTGATAGACACATCTAGGATTTCATTTGGTCCGGTGGTCGTGAACTAAAGAAAATCTCCTTACACTCGTGGGAAAAAATGACAAGATGTAAATCAACGGGCGGACTTGGGATCAAGGCTGCTAGAGATCAAAGCGTGGCACTTATGATGAAGAACGCATGGCAGTTCCTTTATAACTCGCCATCCCAGTGGTTGGCGGTAATGTGGAACAAATATATGTGACGTGGTACAATGTCAAAGGTGCCTAGCTCCTCGGTATGGTCTTTCATCAAGGGTCATCTGTCTAAACTTCATGCTATATGTCACAAGACCGTAAACTCTGGCTCCAGCACCAATGTATGGAGGGACAAATGGCTGATCGACAAATCAATTCTAGATATTGACCCCATCACCCATGTTCCTGAAGACCTCACCATGTAATGTATGTCGCTTCCCTCATGTGCGTGGGATTGGGAGTTCATCTGAGAATATCTCCCCCCAGCATCATGGCCCATGATCGAGCATACCAACATTCCCAATGAGGACGCTGGACCAAATACATGGTCCTGGCCTCTGCATCCCACAGGCATGCTTTCGGCCAGTACGACGTACACCTAGATAAAGGGGCTTCATGCCCCAATCAATTCTGGCAACTGGATGGCTATCTGGTCGCTCCCTCTCCCGCTGAAACAATGTACTTTCATCTGGCTCCTCAAGCATTGTGCCCTACTCACTAACATGGAGAAGACGCGTCGGCACATTATCAACGATAGTACCAGCCCTATCTACATGGAGGAATAGGATACCTTGACCCATTATTTATGAGAATGCCCGATGAGATTCGTAGTATGGCAACTACTCAAGATGGATCTCTCATTCTTTACACTGGCTACTGATGATTGGATAAATCACATCATCCACAGCAAGGACACGACTGAAGCTATTACGTTGCATTGCATCGGGTGTTTTTCCATCTGGCACATGCACAATGATCATCTCCATGGAGGCAAGAACCTCCCTCCTATTGTTCTAGTTTCCCTTATTCGAGAAAGAACCAAGGCTATCCTTTCTGTGCACATGAACAACTCTCCCACTTCTATTGCAGAGGAACGTCCTTCCATTCGTCCCGAGCTACACCGTCAACTTGTCTTTGTCGATGCAGCCTTTCAACAACATACTCTCAAGATGGCAATTAGTGTGCATGCCACTAACGACAATGGAGTTTGTCTCCTATGCTCCGGCGTTCATGGATATGCTACATCGGTGTTGGAGGCAGAAATCAAAGGCATCATCTATGCTATGCAGATCTGCATCGATAAGAGGTGGAACACCTCAGTCATCTTATCTGATTCATCTTTGGCCATCAATCTACTGTAGCATGCCTCATTACCTGCCATCAGACTTCAGCCACTGAGAAGAGAGTACTGTCACGCCCTCCTCTCACTACCAAACCTCTAGCTTCGGTTAATCAGCCGAACGCATAATCATGTGGCAGACGCTTTTGCTAAACACTCTATGTACTCTTTTTCCTAGTTTAGTTTCTCCTATGGAAAACCAGATTGGCTACTTAAATATATTAACATTCAACAACATCTGATTTGGCCCGTAATAGAGAATGGGATGAATAAAAGTTAATCTCTATAATTTTCCAAAAAAAAAAGAAACTCAATCTGGGATTAATATACATCAAGTGCAACTTATTACAAATTGATATCAATACTCACTCTCATATTTCCAAGACCATAGGAAGAATAAGAGACCATCTAACTAATCAACATATTCTTCTCACGACCTCAGATGATGTTATCTAGATGAAAACTAGCTTCTGACTCCTCCTACTTACCTTGGAATGTACTTGAAAAATGTTTAGTAGAGTGTGTGAGTGAATGGATCAGTGCATGGAAGTCATCAAGAAATCATGGTAAAAAGATGCACATTATTAATTCAAAATTAATACAGAATAACATAAGCATGGTAGTTGAAATCTATAAACCATACAATATGCGGGAGTTTTGACAATATTGTAATAACTTATCATCATCAACATCTAAGTCTCAATCCCAATCATGTTGGGGTCACCTACATAGATCCTTCTTTTCCAATAAGCTATGTTATGCTTCATACTCTGATCAAGATGTAAGGATTCAAAATCTCTCCTTGTAAGCTCTTCCCAAGTTAATTTGTGTGTGCCTCTACTTATTTTAGTTTTGCTTCACTCAAACCTTGCTTTAAATAGGTGTGTTGCACTTGTCCATACCATCTCAAATGGCCTTCACGCAACTTGTCCTTGATGATCAGGGCCCTCACTTAGTTCTTGATATAGTCATTCCTTAAACAATCTTTTCTTGTCTTCTAACACATGCATCATGTAAAATGCATTTCAAAAACACTCATCTTGTTGAGATATTGTTTGTTCATTACCCAAAATTCACTCCCACATAGCATAGTTGGTTGTATATCTATTCTATAAAAAATTCTTTTTAATCTGTCGGGATCTTCTAGTCACATACTCTACAATTGCACCGTTCCACTTCAACCATCATGCTATGATCAAGTGACAAACATCATATTGAACCACACCCTCCCTTTCGATAATAGAACCCAAGTAAAGAAACTTATCGGTTATTAGTACATCCATTTCATCAAACTTGACCCCACCATTCACAATCCTAAATTGGCTAAAATTTCAACGCATGTATTCATTTTGTGTCAACTAATCATTAATCGATTAGAATCCAATGCATTTCTACAAAGTTCAACATTATCATTTGACATTTCTTTTTTCATCAATCAACACAATATCATCAAAAAATAACATGGACGAATGGATATTATCTTGAACATGCTTTGTCAACTCATCCATAACAAGAAAAATTAGATATAGGTTGAATTTTGATCATTGATGTAACCCAAAAGTCATAGGAAATGTTTGTGCCTCTCCTCCAAGACTCCTAATACTTGTAATTGAGACATCATGCATGCCTTTAATAAAATCAATCTATTGGATACGCACACCCTTTTTATGGAAAACCCTCCATAGCACATCTCTGGGTACTCAATCATAGGCCTTTTCCGGATCAATGAACACCATATGAATATCTCTTTTGTTTTCTCTATGCTTCTCCATAGGCCTCTTAACAAAAAAAATACACCTATTGTTGATCTCCTGACATAAAGCCAAACTAGGTGTCTGGTGTTTGTATTATTTACATTATCCTTTACTCAATAATTCTCTCCTAAACCTCATAGTGTAACTCATCAACTTCATACCTCTATAGTTTGTGAAGGTTTTGAACATCTCCTTTATTATTGTAGATTGGGACTATTTTTTGGTAACCTAGGAAACTCGTAAGGCTTTCATCGAGCCCAACCTGGGGAGCTCAACCCCATCCCGTAAGGAGCATAGCCCATTAAGCCATGTAGAGGTCGGCTGCCCTACGAGAGAAACAATTCCAAACTGCACCACCAGGGAGTGTAGATTGGGACTATAGTATTGTTAGTTCATTCATCTGGCATCTTCTTTTTCTTCATAATCTTGTTAAATGAATTTGGTAACCACATAGCTCCTTCCTACCTCCTAGTCTTCCATACATCATTGAGGATATTGTTTGGATGGCATGCCTTTTTCATGCTCATTTTTTCAAATTCTTCTTGACCTGATATCGTGAAACTCATCGTGTGTAGGTGATATCTAATTCATTCATGTCACTTAAGTCTCTTACATTATTCATAGTATCTCCATTGAAACACTTATGAAAGTAGTTTCCCCAATTGGTTCTTTATATCATCATCCTTCACCAACACTCTGCCATCTCCATTCTTGATGCACTTTTCCTGACTCAAATATCTTCCTTTCCTTTCTCTTATATGAGATATTTGTTGACTTGAGAGACATACATTGCCCAAATTTTGATAATGACTTAACCATTCAATTCCTATGTATCTAATATGTTTGTTCAAGATTGATTCCAGGATTTACGTACATGAAAAGGATTAAACTAAACAAGTCCTAACTTGTTCAAGTTCAAGTCAAAAGCAATGCAAGTGCACATTTTTGGAAATCACTCCAAATGACCTTAGATTCAATTTATAATCACTTGTATTGATGATATGACATGTAACTAAGCTGAGAAGAAACCAGGGTCACTTAATTCCAACGTTTGGTCACTCAAAAGCCAATTTAGAAAATTGTCACAGGTTGTTTATCAGTCGAGTTGGAAACTTGACCGATCCAGTGATGGATTTTCTAAAGATGACCAATTGGTTGATTTGCACACTCACAGAACTTGACTGATCAATCAACTAAGAAAAACTAATTTTGAGTCATCACTCAAGTTTCCTAGAAAAAACTCGACCGATATTTTGAAAATTGGCTTTGTCACTTAGTGGATCGGTCAAGTTATCTTTATTGAAACTCGACCAAATGTTTTGTATGGAAAACACAGAAAAAGTTATTCTAACCATTGGTGAGTTGTTGTGAGTGAAAATAGAGCTGTTGTAACTTGTAAAATGGCTATATTTCGCCCTTACGTTATCCCACACTCAAGGGAACACCCCCAACTATAAATAGGATTCCTTCGAGTTCATTCCAACTTTGTTGATTCATGCTATTTGAAGTCCTTCCTATAGTTGAGTGTGTTGCAACTCCTTGAGACCCTTTCTCTCTCTCTCTCTCATTTACAAAGCATTTTGAATTAGGCAAGTTGTAAGAGAGCTACCTCCATGTGCTTGTAAAGCTCTCATTCCATTCCATCTTCCCTACCCCTTTCTCAAAGAGAAAATATTGAAGCAAGCTACTTAGAGTGAAGGTGAAGTGGTTTCTATTCTTCTTTACGGTTGAATAAGAGGTGAAGATCTTATCAAGGTGAAGGAGAAAGGCAAGGACAAGATTCAATAAGAGTGGGAAAATCCTTCACGGCTAAATACTTGATGCAAGTGTGGGTAAGTCCTTGTTGAAGGATGAAGACATATTGATAAAGTGGGTAAGTCCTTGTGTAGGTGGAAGACTCTTTTCTTGAATAGGTAAGTCCTGGGATGTATGGTGGTATCCTTGTATCTCTTATGAATCAATATCAGTATACACGGGTTGCAAATTCCTAGAGGTTTAACTCTCTAGGTAGTGGATTTACTATCTCCTAGTTTGGAGATTGGAACCACTCTAAACCACCTTGTCCAAGTGCATGTTTGAATTTCTCTCATCCTTTCTATGCTTTCTTAGATAGAACTTCAAATTGTTCTTAGGGGTCATTTGGGTAAGATACTTTGACGTGTTCTTGTATTTCGTAGCAGTATTCCAACTACCACAATTACAAATATGTCGATTGGTTGCTTGTGCGGTTTTTTGCCGATTGCGGCATTCGAACTACGGTATTTACCCTCACTTTCATTATGTGACCCTATCAAATCTCACCAATTTTGGCAAAATTTGGAATACTAGAGGCAAAGCGAGGGTTCCATCATTGCTTCCCCCGATCATGTTTCTCTCCCGATTCCTCTCATCTCCTCCCCAACTGTCTCCTTTCCAGACTATCCTCCTCTCCTTCCTCAACCACAACTCCTCATCACCGTACATCTCCCCTTCCCCGTCCACCTCCTTTTTCCCTATGCCCAATCTTTCCTTGGATCTAGGGTTTCTCTCGGTACCCTCCATCTCGCCTCTCTACGTCGATGCGACTTGGTGAAGATCTGCTGCCGTTCAGCCCTATCATCCATCCGGCAGCCGTTGTAGATTGGAGTTGTAGCCGTTTTATATCTGAGTTGCATATCTGTTGGCGATGTCGGGGAGCTGAATTGTAGGGCATCACCAGTTGATTCATCGTCACAGCTGAGCCTGTGTTATCGCTCCACTTACTCCAATCGATGCCCCTTGGCTCAGGTACTCCTCCGCCACACCCTTTATCGCTGCTCCCCCTCAAATCTTCACATGTCAGTGTGCTCGCACCCTTGTCTTGGTCTGTTCTTCTCCACCAATCAACTGGTGACTAGACTTCATAGTAGGATGCCACTCTTGTTCCCCTCCCCTTTCCCTATTTGTAGTGTAGGAAGGTCAGCATCAATGGAGGTCGGGAGAATGGCAAGTGCAGTCACAACATTGGTTGTGTAGAGCCAGGCGACCTTAGGAGAGATGGATCAACTGTCCATGCTTGGCATGTCTGGGTGCGAACTCCTGGGCCCAATCCCGGAGTCCCTTGGCTGACTCACTCGGCTTATGGCACTGGTGCTTGACAGGAACATGCTCACACGGTCAGTACCCCTAGCGCTTGGCAACCTGTCTAGCCCAGCCAGCTTCACCGTAGTCAGAATAGGCTTGCGGGTGAGGTAGGGTTTAAGTCGGAGTTTGTAAAGAGGTTGGGGAACCAGCTTGATGTTAGGGATAATGATGGGTTGTGTGTCGATCCCAACCCAGATGTGTGAAGACCTATCCTCATCATCCTAGTGGTGGTTGTCACTCCAGATCCCATCATCGTTGATCATTTCCTGTTAATAGATAGGCCATCTGTAGCTTGACCTTCATAATCGATGATTGCCTGGTGGTGGACTATGTGTGTATCTACTCTCCAGACCCAACTTTCCTAGTGCAGACTGAACCAGCCTGCTTTATCACAGTAGTGAAACAATTCTATAATAAGTCCTATAGAGTATAGTTGGACCAATTCCCACACTTGACGTAATGCCATCTAATTACTAGCTATTGCGGATATCATTTAAAACATTTAATCTTTGCAAGTCTATTCTTTTGTTGGCTTTTCTTTCTCGAGCCCCTAACTTCCGTTCTAAGTATTTTTCTAAGTTGATAAACTTCTTTCCATTCTAAGTACTTTTCTATCTAAAGTGTCTTCCATTACTCCCTCAATTAAAAACTCTCTGTAATCATGTGCACTGATTTTGTCTTTCTTTCAGGAAGACGATATGATTGTGTGCTCTTGATTGTTTGTGCAGTTTCACAACAACAATTATCAACCAGATCTTAAGGCAGTGGGTCACACATCCATGCATGTAGTAGTGTAATCTTGTAGGCATGTGTTGAATATGGATGGGTTATATGACATATATCCATGTAAATATGTAAATGATGTGTTTGTGTGTTTTTTGTTGAAATTGGTTGCACATCTACATATGATGAATATGGATGGCTTGTATGCCGTGTATCCATATAAACAAGTATGGAAACAATAATTTCATATGTTTTTGTTAAATTCACATCAGAAGGAAATCTGAGTATGGATTGTGGAAGAATTCTCGATGAATATGGATCTCGTGCATGTGTCTATATAAAAAATATATGCAAATGATGTGTATGTGTTGCTTTTTTTATGTATACCATGTATATGTACTATATTGGAGCAACACTTATATGCTTAGTATGCAATGTAGTTGGTTAAATATGTAATTATAAAAAAACAAAAAATCTTAATTTCAAATACATATTTACCAAACAACATAATCATGAAATGCAGAATTCATAATTAATGCATTTTTAAATCAACACTCATCCAAACAATGTAATTAAGAGTCATGGGATTTGTTTATTAGGTAATCAGAATCCCGTGACTTGTTGATTATTGCAGTAGTGACAAATGGGGTGCCCAAATGGCCCCTTAAGCTATTAGTTTTGATTAATATAATTTGAAGGTATAACTTATCTTGTGAGAATTTTGAAGCTCTATTCACCCCCCCCCTCTAGAGACCTAGATCCAACAAGTGGTATGAGAGCCAAGGGTCTTATGAAACAATCTCCAAAGAGATGAGAAAATGGGAAACAAACTACTTGGTTCTCTCAACCTATAGGGAGTCTTCTCCATGCGTCCTCTGGTCTTTGATGGCACCAACTTCCTCTATTGGAAGAGGCGTATGCAGTTCTACATTCAAGGGATGAACTTTGATATGTGGAAGGTGATGGCCACACCATACAAGGAGCCAACTGGAGTTGTGTCAACGTGGAATGAAGTTGCACTAAAAGAATCCTAGCTCAATGCCAAAGCCATAAGCATCCTCGATGTAGCCCTTATCCCAACAGAGTTCAACTGCATCTCCTCATGGGATACCACCTATGAGATTTGAGATAAGTTTTGCATTACCTATGTGGGCACAAAGCAAGTCAATGATGGTAAGATATACATGTTGAACAGCCTTCTAGAGAACTTCAAGATGGGCAAGAAAGAAGGGATTGCGGAGATGTACTCTAGGCTCAATGTCATCATAAATGGCCTAGCTGCTTTGGGCAACTCTTTGGATAGAGGTGTAATCAACTCCAAGATCTTAAGGACTCTACCAAAGAGATGGGAGTAAAAGGTGACCTCCATTAAAGAAGTGAGAACCCTTGGTGACATCCCAATCAAAGATGTCATTGTAAACCTACAAGCTTATGAGCCAAGTCTTAACAAGTAAGAAGAAGAAGCCAAGCAAGAAGAGAGGGAAGCTAAGAAGATCAACGATAGTGCCTTCAAAGCTCAAGTGGAGTATTTCATCCTTAAAAAACAACTTACTTGTTGGACATCTCCCTCCTCTAGTAAAGATGATGGCCCTAGTGAGCATAAAGCCAACTACACCAAGGGCAAGAACTTCAAGGGAAAACAATTCTCCTCCTCTACTCCTAGATGCTAAAAGTGTGGACAATAGGGACACTAAAAGAGTGAATGTCCTAAATCAAGAAAGTCACACCACAAGGGAAGCTACAAGAAGGAGGAAGAGTATAAGAAGGATAGCAAGTATAAGAGGAAGGAAAAGAAGGAGAAAAGACACAAGAATGCAGCTCTTGTAGCTTGGGAGGAATCATCCTCAAGTGTCTCTAGCTCCGAAGAAGATGGAGAGTGCCACCTTGCACTCATGGCGTCTATAAGTGAAGAAATTGGTGAGGTAAGTGAGGTAAGCTTGCATGAGTTATCTAAAGAAGTTCTTATTGATATGCTTGTTTCTATCCGTTCTTCTTTTGCTAAATGTAAATTTAAAAGAAAAAGGTTAGGAAAAATTATGGATGATTTGTATGATAAACTTGATATTCTTGAGATAAATGAGAAAACTCATCTTGAGAGTATTGATAACTTACAAGGCCAATTTCTTGATCTTGAGTTCCAATGCAATGGAGTTGAGGTAGAGACTGGTGTTTACCTTAAGAACATTGAAACTCTTAAGGAAGATAACCAAAAGTGCCTAAATGAGCTTGAAACTCTTAAAACTAAATATACTGAATTTAAGATCATTATTGATACTCATAGGGATGAGAGGGATGTTTAACTTAAGGAAATTAAAGTGCTTAAATATGAAAATGCTAGGTTTCTTGGTTAAGTCAATGATTTATCTTCTAGACCTATCTTTCCTAGTAATGGTGTTGCTTCTATTTCTCTTGATAAATATTCTTATTTGATTAAAGCCCTTTGGTTAGAGGATGACCTTTTTCATGCTAGAGATGATCTTAATAGTTTGTATTCTACTATTATATCTCTTAATGAAGATAATCATAGACTTAGAGCCTCTCTACAGAAATTCCTCAAAGAGAAAAACTCTCTAAATGAAATCCTTGATAATTCTACCAAACAAAGTGGTACTAGTAGTTTGGGATTTGTAGAGGGAGCACCTAAGGCCAAGAAAAAAGCCAAAGGTAAGAAAAATATTAACAAAATCCCCTTTTTGATTGGAGAGTATTCTGGCACTAAGAACCCTATGATTTGTTCTCATTGCAAATGTGATGATCATTACTCTACTTATTGTCCTTACAAGTCAAAGGGGACCAACCCAAATATGAAATGGGTTCCCAATCTAACTCCAGATCCCAAAGTTTTAGTTCGGAACTAACACACTCCTTTCTTGAAGGAAAAAGGTAGATGGATTGTTGATAGTGGTTGCACTAAGCACATGACATGTGATATAAGCCATTTCAACAACTTCACTAAGAATTAAGGAGGTTTAGTTACCTTTGGGGACAACAAGAAAGGTAAGGTTATAGGTGAGAGTGATATAGGTGAATCGTTTTGTATCAATAATGTTCTCTTTTTGGATGGACTACATCCCAATTTAATAAGTGTAAGTCAATTATGTGATAATGGTTACCTTGTGCTATTTACTTCTTTTGAATGCTTGATTCTAGATTCCCTCACCTATCAAGTCATATATAAGGGAACTAGAAGTGGTAATTTTTATGTAGTTATGCTTGAATCCACTAAGCATATTGTTGGTAGCTTTCTAGTTGTCAATTCGAATGATATTTCTCTTTGGTATTGTTGGCTTGGTCATGTAAATATGCATCAATTGAAGAAATAGAGCAAAAAGGACTTGGTCAAGGGACTTCCCAAATTGGATTTTGAAAAGGATGAGGAATACCAACCTTATACCCAAGGAAAGAATACCAAGTCCTCCTTCAAATCCAAAGGAGTCCTTAGTACCAAGAGAGCTCTTGAACTTCTTCACATTGATCTATTTGGATCAATGAGAAATTAAACGCTTCATGGTTCCAAGTATTACCTTATTATTATCAATGATTTCTCTATATGTATTTGGACGTTCTTTCTCATTTCCAAGAGTGATACACATGATGTTTTCTCTAGCGTCTGTAAATGTGTTGAGATAAAAGTTTCTCGGCTGATTGTTTCCATCCGTAATGATCATGGGGGAGAATTTGAAATTGATTTTTTGAACATTTTTGAGAAGAATCTAGCTATGCACATAACTTCTCTTCACCTCGAACACCTCAACAAAATGGGGTTGTAGATAGGAAGAATAGTTCACTTCAAGAGATGTCTAGGACCATGCTTTTAGAGTATGATACTCCAAATAAGTTTTGGGTTGAAGTTGTTAGTACCTCATGTTTTGTGCAAAATTGGGTTTCTACACATCATTCTTTAAAGAAAACCCCCTATGAGCTGTGGTGTGGTAGGAAGTCTTCTATTGAGTATTTCCATGTTTTTGGATGTCCTTGTTTTGTTTTGAATACAAAAGATTCTCTCGACAAGTTTGATGTGAAATCTTACAAGTCTTTCTTTCTTGGCTATAATACTACTAGCAAGGTTTATAGAGTATTTAATGTTGATCTTGCTAAAGTAGAAGAATCCATTAATATTAAGATTATTGAGACTAACCCCTCTATTCCCAAAGATATTGTTCCAAATGATGATGTTGTAGGTGAGGTAATTCCTATTCTAAAAGAACTCAACATCACACAAAAGGGAAAAGAGGTGGTCATTCAAGAATAAGAGAAAGATGAAGAGAAGAAGGATCCAACCCCCTTTTTGCAAAGAATCATCCAAAAGAGTTGATTTTAAGTGATCCCTTTGAAATAGTGAAGATGCGGGCTGCATTCAACAAAGAGCAAACCAACAACACCTTCATCTCACAACTCGAGCCAAAGAACGTCAAAGAAGCTCTTGGGGATGATGAATGGATTCTAGTCATGCAAGAAGAGTTGGAGCAATTTGAAAAGAACAAAGTATGGATCCTAATGCCAAGACCAAGTGATAGAAAGATCATTGGCACCAAGTGGGCCTACCATAGCAAGCTAGATGAAACTAGCAAAGTGGTGAGGAACAAAGAAAAGTTAGTGGCTCAAGGCTACAATCAGTTGGAAGGTATTGATTTTGATGAAACATATGCACCTATATCTAGACTTGAGTCCATTCGTATGTTGCTTGTTTTTTCTAGTTATAAAACTTTCCTATTTATCAAATGGATGTTAAAAGTGCATTTTTAATGGTACAATTGAGGAGGAAGTGTATGTTTCACAACCCCAAAGCTTTGAACATGATAGTTTACCTAACCATGTTTATTTGTTGCAAAAAGCTATCTATGGACTCAAACAAGCACCTCGAGCTTCGTATGAGAAATGAAAGAACTTTTTGCTAGATCATGGGCATATCATGGGCAAAGTAGATTCTACCTTATTTCTAAAGCACACTTCTAACAATTTTCTTATCATTAAAATATATGTTGATGATATCATTTTTGACGGAACTAATCTCAATTTTTGCAAGGAGTTATAGTGATCTTATGTAGAGTTAGTTCGAGATGAGAATGATGGGTGAGCTTACATTCTTTCTAAGATTTCAAATCGAGCCAACTAAAGATGGGAACTTCATCAACCAAGGCAAGTATACAAGTGAGCTACTTAAGCACTTTGGGATGGAGAACACCAATCCGATGGACACACCCATGTCAAACATCACCAAACTTGATAAAAATGAAGAAGGTGAGAAGGTAGATGAGAATATATATATAGGTATGATTGCAATTTTACTTTATTTAACTGCCTCTAGACCTTATATAATGTTTAGTGTTGGATGGTGTGCTCTCTTTCAATAAAATCCCAAGAAATCACATCTTATAGTTGTTAAGAGGATTTTAATGTACTTATCCAAAACTCCAAATTTTGGACTATGGTATCCCAAGTCAAGGGACTTTACTCTTATAGCTTATAGTGATGATGGGTGAGCTTACATTCTTTCTCGGCTTTCAAATCAAGCAAACTAAAAATGGGAACTTCATCAACCAAGGTAGGTACACAAGTGAGATACTTAAGCGCTTTGGGATGGAGAACACCAAGCTAATGGACACACCCATGTCAAACTTCGCCAAACTTGATAAAGATGAAGAAGGTGAGAAGGTAGATGAGAATATCTATAGAGGTATGATTGGAAGTTTACTTTATTTAACTGCCTCTAGACCTGATATAATGTTTAGTGTTGGCTTGTGTGCTCTCTTTCAATCAAATCCCAAGAAATCACATCTTATAGTTGTTAAGAGGATTTTAATGTACTTATCCAAAACTCCAAATTTTGGACTATGCGCTACTACATTTTTTGCCCATAATGTCACTGCATGTAGGGTCAGTTTTTCAAAATAACAGACCTTATATGTCTACAAAAAACGCAGGCACCACTTAAGACCTCTTGGGTCAGTTTTCTTAAAATACCCGACATTGTAGTGTAACTCTATAGGGTCAGTTTTCCAAATAACCGACCTTATATGTCTATAAAAATGTGGGCACCACTTAAGACCACTTGGGTCAATTTTGCTAAAATAACCGACCTTGTAGTGTACCTTTATAGGGTCAGTTTTCATAAAATAAGTGACCTTATAGACAATGGGATTAGAAAGTCCGTTACAGTTTTCTGCGGCAAAAATTTGCTCAATTTTGGCTTCATGCTTCGATATATAGGGTCAGTTTTTCCAAATAACCGACCTTATATGTCTTCAAAAAATGCGGGCACCAAATAATCGATCTATATGTCTTAAAAAATAGACTTTACAAGACCTTTGAGAGTACTTTCTCGATCTATAGGGTCGGTTTTTTCCTTATAACCGACCTTGTTGGGATTCTCAGTCGAAAAAATTCTCGACCAAGTTTAATTTTGAATCCATTTTCTTTTCATGCATGTATAAGTACCTCTAGTGTCGGTTTTTTCTTTTTAACCGACCTTGTAGGTCTCCTCGAACAAAAACATTGTCGACCAGGTTGATTTTTGGATCCAGGTTTTCTTTTGTGCATGTACAAGTACCTTTAGGGTCAGGTTTTTCCTTTTAACCGGACCTAGAGTTCCCCTTGATCGACGAATTTCTCAATCGAGGTTCCCTCGGTCGAAGAAATTCTCAATCAAGTTTGAGTTTGGGTGTTTAGGGTTTTGGATCCAGATTTCGTGCATGTATAAGTACCTCTAGGGTTGGTTTTTTCCTTTTAACCGACCTTGTAGGTCCCCTCGGTTGACAAAATTATTGACTGAATTGAATTTTGGATCCAGTTTGCCTTCTCGCATGTATAAGCACCTCTAGGGTTTGGGTTTTCCTTTTAATCGACCCTAGAGGTTCCCTCGGTCGACGAATTTCTCGACTAATGTTCTATCGGTCGAGGAAATTCTCAACCGAGTTTGAGTTTGAGTGTTTCGGGTTTTGGATCCAGATTTCCTTCGTGCATGTATAAGTACCTCTAGGGTCAGTTTTTTCCATTTAACCGACCCTAGAGATCCCCTCGATCGATGAATTTCTCGACTGAGGTTCCCTCAGTCGACAAAATTCTCGACCGAGTTGGAGTTTGGGTGTTTTTAATTTACTCAACACGGGCACCGCTTATCTCTTGGGTCTCCTTTTTGTTTTAACCGACCCTACAGGTTGGGCGCGGGGCTTGAAGTGGTCGAGACCTACTATTTTCTCTCCCACGAGACCTATTTTTCTTTCTCTCCCACACCGCCGAGACCTACTTCTTCTTTCTCTCCTATGCCATCGAGACCTACTTCTTCTTTCTCTCCCGCGAGAACTACTTATTCTTTCTCTCCCGCGCCGCTGAGACCTACTTCTTCTTTCTTTCCTGCACCGCCAAAGCTTTCTCTCCCGTTGTCATTGTCGTTGTCTGAGAGAAGAGGAGGTCAGAGCGGATCTTGAAGTGGCCGACACCGAAGTGGAGCTCGAAGTTGCCGCTGCCATGGTCCCAGAGGTAAGACTTTCTGTTTATATAGGTCTATCTATGCCCGCTGTGGTACCGCCACCATGACCAAGGTAGCGTCCAGGTCCACTCTCGGTCGAGAATTTGTTGACCGAGAGTCCACCTACGCGTGGCATCCAGGTCCACTCTCGGTTGAGAATTCGTCGACCGAGAGTGGACATGGATGTCGCGTGCAGGTGGACTCTCGGTCGACGAATTCTCGACCGAGAGTGGACCTGTGCGCCTTTAACTGGATAGTTATATTGTTTTTCTATTTTATATAATTGGTAACCCAACCAATAATTGTTTTTCTATTTTATATGATTGGTAACCCAATGCAGACCTACTAGTGCGCCTATAAGAAGCAATGCTATTGAGCCAAACACTATAAATAGAAGAAGAGGAAGGCCTAAATTAACATGGGATGAGCTTATAAAGAGAGATTTTGAATCTCTACATCTCAATCAAAATATGGCCCATGATAGAGCTGAATGGAAATGAAGGATCCATGTAGCCGACCCCAACATAGTTGGGATTGAGGCTTAGATGATGATGATGATGATGTAATCATTATATAAATTCTAGAAATTAATATGAGATTAGACATGTGTACTCTCAGATTGACACTTTAAGGTTTATAGATGAGATCATCGATGCATGATGTTTAACTTAATATATAAATATGAAAATAATACATTTATTTATTAACTTAGAAACCCATTCAAAATTTACTCATTAGGAGTAAAATTTGGATAGTCCCCGATTTGGGACTGTTCTTGGATATTTAATCTCACTTAGGATGTAACTGTATAATGTATGTTTAGTTTTGAAGAAAATTTCAGTAGGATTTCCTCAATTGTTCTCTGGGTACATATGTGAGTGGTTATTTGCCATTTACATCGGTGTACTTGGAGAACTTAGGGGAAATGCTGCTGAAATTTTCTTCAAAACTAAATATACATTATATAGTTACTAGTGAGATTGAATATTCAAAAAAGTGATAGGTGGTACACTTTAGTATAAAACTAATTAACTTCCTATTAATAAAAACTTACAACTTATAGTATCAATATAAAATGCTCAGTTTAATAATTAATTTTAATGTGATCTAGAAAATGGATCGAAGTTGGACGTCTATCAAGAACTAGAGTTTGCCAAAGGCCTTGATGAATTTATCAGATTTGTTGAGGAACACAGGAAACTACCTACAGATAGGTTCTATTGTCCATGTAGAAATTGTGGTAACAATTTGAAAGTTGATATTGTTGAGGAAATTAAGAATCATGTCATATGCAATGGGATCATACAAGGTTATAATGAATGGTATTGGCATGGAGAGAAATTTAATTATGGATCAAAGAATGTCGATACTAATAGTTGTGGCATAGAAGATATAGATAATGATGATAATGTCAATGATGAACTGATTCAAGATTACCTGATTCAGGATGATATGGTTGATGAGATGCTACGTAGTTGTCGGGACAATGTCATTGATCCACCTTCTTTATTTGCAAAAATTGTCCATGATGCTGAAAGACCTTTATATAAGGGTTGTACTAAGTTCACGAGGTTGGGTGCTGTGATGCGATTATATACTCTTAAAGCTCAAAACTGGTGGAGCGATAAGAGTTTCACTTCAGTGTTGTCTTTGTTAAAGGAAATTCTTCTTGAAGGAAACGAGCTTCCAGTTTCAACATATCAATCAAAGAAAATAATGTCCCCAATGGGAATGGAGGCTAAGAAGATTCATGCATGTCCAAATGATTGTGTGTTATTTCAGAAGGACTACAGAAATTTGATAAATTTTCCAAAATGTGGTGCGTCAAGGTATAAGACCACAAATTCAGCTAAGGACAAAATTGGCTTTCCTGCCAAGGTGATGTGGTATCTACCAATAATACCACGATTTCAACACTTATTTGCTAGTACAGAAGATGCACAAAATTTATCTTGGCATGGGGAGTTAAAGGCCAATGATGATGGTGTCCTACAACATGCATTTGATTCACCACAATGGAAGAAAATTGATTTATTATACCCTCAATTTGGTAAAGAACCAAGAAACTTAAGACTTGGACTTTGTACAGATGGAATGAATCCCTATCGTACATTAAGCAGCCAACATAGCATGTGGCCTGTTATGATTGTTATATACAATCTTCCTCCTTGGTTGTGTATGAAAAATAAGTATGTCATGTTGTCAATATTGATATCAGGGCCCAAGCAACCTGAATATGATATTGATGTTTACCTTCAACCTCTAATTGATGACCTAATGAAACTATGGGAAGAAGGTGTTATGACATATGATGCTTCACGTAATGAGATCTTTAGTTTGTGTACTATGTTGTTTTGCATGATTAATGACTTTCTGGCTTATGGAAATATGTCTGGATATAGCATAAAAGGATACAAAGCATGTCCTATTTGTGAGGAAAATACTGATTCAATCAAACTAAAACATGGTGGTAAAATCATATATCTTGGTCATCGGAGATTTTTCCCACAAGTGCATCCTTATCGAAGGCAACGCAAAACCTTTAATGGATCAACTGAGGAATGAAGTGCTCCTAAACCTATACCAGGAAATGATGTATATGACAGGGTGAAAGATATTGTTAAGGAATTGGGAAAGGGTTCAAGTAGTCATATTCTCGCATGTGACAAGTCTCTGTACAAGAAGAGGTCAATATTCTGGAATCTTCCTTATTGGAGATTCTTGTCAATTAGACACTCCATTGATGTTATGCATGTTGAAAAAAATGTTTGTGATAGCATCATTGGTACACGATTGAATATACCCTGAAAGACTAAAGACAACATCAAATCTAGAAAAGATTTAGAATTAATGGGTATAAGAAAAGAATTGTCAGTGGAGATCAGGGGTCATCGCACATATTTACTACCAGCTTGTTACACTACATCAAAGTAGGAGAAAAAGACTTTCTGTGACTGCTTGTATAATATTAAGGTTCCACAAAGATACTCTTCTAATATTCATAGATTGGTATCAATGAAGGATCTAAAGTTGATAGGTCTCAAATCTCATGATTGTCACACCTTAATGTAACAAATTTTACCTGTGGCTATTCGATCTATATTCCCAAAGCATGTAAGGTTTGCAATCACAAGACTATGTTTTTTCTTCAATGAAATATGCAACATTTTGATACATCTTGATACTCATGATAAATTACAGAAAGATGTAATTGTTACCATGTATCAGCTTGAAATGTGCTTTCCTCCATTTTTTGATATCATGGTTCATCTTGTAGTACATATTACAAGGTAGGTGAAGATGTTGGGTCCAATTTTCTTACACTGGATGTATCCATTTGAACGCTACATGAGTGTTTTTAAAGGTGATGTTTGGAATCATTATCGTCCTTAAGGGAGTATTATTAAGGGTTATGCAGCTAGGGAGGTGATGGACTTTTGCAATGATTTTTTGAATTGCAATGAAACTTCTAGCGATCTACAAAATTCCCATCACACTGAATCTTGTTGTGGCAAAGGAACTCTGGGAGGACGAGTGAAAGGAATCAGTCGTGAGTTGTGGGAACAAGCACATTTGTATATTTTACACAACATTGGTGAAATTAGTAGCTACATCACATAACACAATGACCTTATCAAGAGAAAGCATACGCGATCCAGTTCAATGTGGCTTGCAAGAGAGCATAATCGAATAATGTTGGTTTGAAGAGAAAGTCTTTAATCAACTATCTAAATCACCGAATAATGTTGTTGAGAACATAAAATGGATCACCTTTAAGCCAAAAATGGATGTCATGTCATATGAAGGATATGACATAAATGGATTTTCATACTACACAAAGCGTCAAGATGAAAGTAGTGTAGTAAAAAATAGTGGGGTTACTGTTCAAGCTTGTTCGTTGTATTTTTCTAGTGCCAAAGATAAAAGACCACGTGAATCTGAGATGTCATATTACGGCGTCATTGAGGACATATGGGAATTGGACTATACAAATTTCAGAGTTCCTATCTTTAGGTGTAATTGGGTTGACAATAACAAAGGAGTTTTAGTGCATGAGTTGGGTTTTAAATTGGTTAATTTTGAAAAGATTGGTGAGAAAGATGAGCCATTCATCATGGCATACCAAGCAAAACAAGTATTCTATATTGATGACCCGACAAATAAAAATTGGTCTGTCGTTCTTCATGGAAAAAGGCAGTTTATTGTAGATCCTATAAATGAAGAAGAATAATACGTAAAGTATGATGATTCTAGCCCATTCTTAGTTGTTTTTCCAAGTGTAAATGTTGAAGATAACACCGATGAATACTATAAACGTCAAGACCATACTGAAGGAATTTTACTTGACTAACAACTCAACCAATACTAGATGCATGTATTCTTTGAATTATTTATTTTATTATCATTCAAGCATGTAATCTTTTAAATATATCAAATATAATTCAACCCTTTTTCTTTTATTATCACTTATGTTTCTTTTATAATGTATCCTTGTAGGTTCTAAAATGGCAAGTGAAAATGAACATTCTGAGCATGAGCACCATGAGGATGGTAGTGGTGATCCTAAGAAAAGTAGAGGTCCCACACTGATGCGTAGGCTATAGGAGCTCAGGGCCAAAGGAGACAAATTGGAAGTCTAGTTTGATATCACAGGAGCACCTATTGGGGAACATGCTAGTTCTTTCAAACATTACATAGGGGCGACCGCGTGCAGTAAGGTGGCAATAGATATAGAAAATTGGCATGATGTTTCTAATGCTTTAAAAGACCTCCTATGGAAAGATATATCTCTGAGTGGAAGTGATATTATTTTAATATGTTTTTTGTTTATTGATTCTAATTTAGTTTTCTTGAAATTAATTCCTTTTCAAAACAACAGTATTGCTTCTTTTGTATGTATAGGGTGTTTTTCATCTAAATGAAAAAGTTCACAAGAAAAAAGTGCTACAATGTTGTGGTGTACGATGGAGGGCTTTTAAGACATATCTCACAAGGGAATTTATAGATAATCCTAAACAAAAGAAGAAAGCAACATATGTATATGTTTTTATAGATCCTGAGGTGTGGGAAAGATTTGTTGCAGCTAGGAAAGTGGAACAATTTTAGGTAATAAAGATTGTGATGTATTGTATGAATCTTTAATTTTATACAATTTTGGAGGTGAATCTAAATTGCAATACCTCATTTTAAATGATCCGGCTATTCACCAGGCCCAAAAGGAAAGACGGGCCAAAAATGTACATGACCATCGCTTGGGTCTTGGTGGTTATGCCTTCCGCCGCCAACTATAAGAGAAGCAATCCTCTTCTAGATAAGAGTCTAGTACAACTCAAGTTGAGCGTCCACCCTCACACTTGACATGGATTGATGCTAGAAAGAATCGAGCAGGTGAAATTGTCAACCCTGCAACTAAGGAGGCGGCACAAAAGATGGTAGGTTTATCCCAACTAAGTAAAGAGTAACTCCTACAAACTTAGATTTATTTATATCTAATTGATATTGTGATTTAATATTTTTATTAACTATGAATAGATTGATCTCAATGAGCAAAAGAAGGAAGGAAAGTTCATCCCAACTGGCCACATGGATGAACTATCAGTTGCTCTTGGTACAAAGGAGCATCCTGGCCGTGGTAGGGGATTAGGTGCTGGCATAGGATTCAAGTCTTATTTTGTCCCTTTGCAATCTAAAAGAGGCCGTGCAGGAGGTCTTACATAAGAGCAGGTTGAAGCATCAGTAGCATAGAAAGTAAAAGAAATAATGTCTTCATTTCAGCCTGCTCAACCTTCTCAACCTATTCATATTGTGCGTCTCTCAAGTGATGAGGTACAAGCCCATGCTCTGAGCACTACCAATGACCCACCACAACAATCTGCAGTAAGTTTTTGTTCTATATGTTGTGTTATTAGTATGATATATATATATATATATATATATATATATATATATATATATATATATATATATATAGAGAGAGAGAGAGAGAGAGAGAGAGAGAGTCAGGCTAGAATACACTCGAGTGTATCCAGAGCGGAATACACTCAAGTAGTTTTCCATGATGCAATATTTTTTTTGAAAATATAATCCATTTATCTTCTTAAACATCTCGTGAACAACTCATACACAAAATTTGAGCACATTTGGATATGTATAGCTCATGTTAGAAGACCGCAAAAATTATGCATTTCAAATTAGTTTCGCACGTTGATTTTTTTACCCTTGGATGAGTGCCTTACACTCATCCAAATGGGCTCAAAATTTGTATTTAGCCTAGTTATAGTATGACGGTGAAGATCAACAGTTTACATTTTGCAAAAACTAGTCTTGATATGCAAACTCACTTCAGTGTATTCATGCGATCCGTACACTCGAGTGTATTCTAGCCTGACTATATATATATATATATATATATATATATATATATATATATATATATATAGTTGCAATAGGTGTCTGGTTTACCTCTTCAATATATAACTTATATTATTTCAATTCTAGGTTGGTATGAACTGTAAACTTGTAGTGGGGGTTGTAGAATATAATGTTGTGGCAGAAAGCAAGGTATACAACCTTGGTGGTACATTGCATTGCCAACGAATTACTGATGACATTTGTCATGTGTGCATCCATCTTGTGTATGACGAAATGGGGGACAAACCACTATCCATACCTAATCCTGAATATAGTACAGTTGAAGAAGATGAGGGTGTTATGGTGGGTTGGCCTAGACACTTGGTTATCAATGACAAGGTATACCTGAATTCTACCATATTTTCATTATTGACTGCATATATGAACTCGTGTAATATAAGTATGTAATTTAATTAACAGGTTTGCAAACGAAAAATTAAAAATTCTACTAGTCATCCTCCTATTCCCAAGCCATCTTTTATTCCAGTATCCACATTCGACGAGTTGGGAAGTAAATGTAAATGTTTGTGTTGATACTTAGCCAACCAAAGCTCAGGATCACATATGTTGGTCAATTTAATAGAAGATGTAGCTGGGAGGGACTTTGAGAATTTTATTTTTCTTGATGATATTATAGAGTTGTTCCGGTATGATTGGATGAATACTTCGATAATAGAAGAATGGATAAGGTAAGGATCTATCAATATAGAAAATTCCAATACACATTTTTAGCTTATTTCTGTATATGGAAATAATTACAAATGTTTTGCAGCCATTTATATACCGAGACCACAAACTTTGATATAAGGAATTTTGGATTCTTAGTTCCTTTAATCACTAGTCAAGTGGAGACACATATTGAGGATGTGAATGAGTACTTCTCTACTACATTCAAAAAAATTTCTAGTGTGGGGAAGGAAATTATCCTAATTCCTTTTAATGTCCAGTAAGTATTATTATGCAATATAATTTTAATAATGAATAAAATTATTTATTTTAATGTTTGTTTTATTCTTACTCAGAGCCAGACATTGGGAATTAGTGGTGATTGTCCCAAAATTGATGACTCTTTATTATCTTGACCCAATGGAAAAAACAACAAGGGGTCACAAACTGAAATTGCCAGCTATGGAGTAAGAATAAATTTAGTCAATGCTTCAACATGATATTTCTATTTAGGATTTCTATTTTACGAACTATCATTTAATTGATAGGGGTATAAAGGCTTTTCGTGAAGCTGGAGGACAAATACCCACAAAATTAAAGACATTGACTTTGAAAATTATCAAGGTAGCTTCTTTGACAACTGCTTAGTCTTATATGTATTAATTTTCAACTCTTATATGTCAAATCTTATAGTCTTATCTCAACTCTGTTTATAGTAGTTTACTAACATTAAATATAATATGTTATTTGTAGTGTCCTATACAAAATAATGACTGGGCTTGTGGCTACTATGTAATGAAATATATGCAAGCTATTGTCAATCAAGCAACACATGACATTCAGACTATAGATCAAGTAATAAAGAATAACATCATAAATTTACAACTGAGTTGTAGTCATTTTATAAAATATTAGCATGTGCATTTTCTATTACAGATCTTTACAACTCAGCCTTACACACCTGAGGACTTAATTGAATTCTGAGAAGAGTGGTAAGATGCTTTTCTAAATGAAGTCAATATAGCATTGGATTGAATATGTCATCTCCATTTATGTATGTGGTTTTGGAACTCTTTCATATTTACATTTGTATTTGTTTAATATCATTTCAGACTTGCAATCTATCATTTTGTAAATTATGATGTGATTATGTGTAACTCAACTGAATATATGAATCATTTTTGTTATGAATGTGTGGTTTGGAATGGGGAGGGTTGAGCATCAATGCTCCCCTCTCCCAGAATATATGAATCGTCTTGTTCTTCTATTTCTATTTCTGTAGAAATTTTAAAAAAATAATTACAACTTCTAGTGTTGGTTTTCTTAAATAACTGACCCTAGACGTCTGGTTATCAAGTTCAATCTGTAGACCTTCTAGCGTCGGTTTTATTAAATAACTGACCTAATAGATCCTCTATAAGGTTGGTTTTTTAAGAAAACCGATGCTAGAAGGTCAACATATTGAACTCCAGACCCTCTAAGGTTGGTTATTTATTAAAAACTGACCCTAAAGATTGAATAACTAACTGCAGACACTCCCTCGGTCGACAATTTTGTCGACTAAAAACCTCTCGGTCGACAATTTTCTTGACCGAAGGTCTCTCGGTTGACAAATTTATCAACCGAATAAATCTTTGATGCTTCACACAATACTTTCTTGGTCGACAATTTTCTCGACCGAAATAATCTCGGTCGAAATATTTCTCGACCGAGACAGTTTATAGGGTCGACTTTTTTGGAATAACTGACCTTACAAGATCTTTTTTCTCATTTGAAATAATCTTGGTCGAAATATTTCTCAACCAAGATAGTTTACAGGGTTGATTTTTTTGGAATAACTGACCTTACAGGCTCTTCTTTCTTGCTTGGATCAGATTTTGACAACCTCTTGGGTTGGTGTTTACTGTGTAAGGTCGGTTTTCTTTGGTCAAGAAAATCGACGCTATAGAGCAAATTCTATAGCGACGACCACATAGGGGTCGGTTATAAAGTGATGCTACAGGCTTAAAAAATCGACGCTACTAACCATTCATGTACTAGTGATGGTATCCCAAGTCAAGGGACTTTACTCTTACGGCTTATAGTGATGCAAATTACGCAGGTTGCTTGATTGATAGAAAGTGCACAAGTGACACTTGCTTTCTCCTAGGACCATGCTTGGTGTCTTGGTTCTCCAAGAAATAGAGCACAGTGGCATTATTAACTACCAAGGCTGAATACATTGCAGTCAGGAGTTGTTGTCCCCAGGTCCTATGGATGAAGCAAATGCTCCAAGACTTTAACATTCATTTTGATGCTTCTCCTGTCTATTGTGATAATACTAGTTCAATCAATTTATTTTACAATCCTATATTACATAGTAGAGACAAAATATACAGGTTCATAATCATTTTATTCGTGATCACATTGCCAAAAAGGATATTTATATCACACATGTGGACTCAGAAATCAATTGTTGGACATTTTCACTATACCTCTATCTAGAGAGCAATTTAATTTTATTAGATCTAAACTGCTCATAACTACTTTGAATGAATCTGATGTGCCTTCTAGCTAGTTGCTATCTATCCTATATGCTTTGGTTTTGTCTTGATCACCCTTGCTTGCTAATATGCTAAAATTTATTTTTTATGTTCATTTGCTCCATTTTTTTGCTTGTTTTGCATATTTTTCACAAACACTTGTTTTATCACAAAATAGTACCCAATGATGAGCGATATGTTCCTAAGTATGTTTAAAATGTAAAATATACTAGAAAAGTAAATTTAATTAGCACTCTAATGGCTAGAAATTAATATTTCTAATGATGGTTCAGGTTGACCATCAGTTGAGTTGCCAACTTGACCGATCTGTGGCCGTGGGATTTTATAAAAAGCCATTCGGTCGAGTTTCCCAGTCACAAAACTTGATTGATGGCTGGGATGGAGAAAACTTAAGTATGGTGTAGCTGACTTTTCTCCCTCTCAACTAGAGAAAAATTGACTGATCCACTCTCCAGCTCCGTCAACCTCTCAACCCTAGTCTTGACCATCCTCTCCCTACACCTAATATGACCTTGCTCAATCTCCCTTGACCTCTTGTTCATCAACCCTAGGTGTTTGGTTGGTTTTTAGTGGTGTTTCCTACATTTTTCTCTCTCTATCATCTTATCTCGCCTCCATGTCTTCCAATAGGAGAAAGAGGGGCCGCCCCATCTGGAGCATCATCCTCCTCCAACTCACGCCTTATACCCTTTGATGATACCTTCATTGTCTCCAATGATGCTTTAAATAGGTACAAGGAGATCCTTCCGAGGAACCCTTTTCCTTTTCATGTCCTTTTGAAGCAAACCCCGCCTCAACAAAGAGTTATCGATCAAGTAGCCAAGTTGCTATATGACCACCACCTCTCTGCCTTGAGTGTTGAATGTGCGTGCTACCACAATTCCATCACAAGCACAAAAGACATTTAGAAATTCTATGCTAATTTGTAATGGAATTATGACACTCTCATACCCCCGCCTAATGCTCAGGTGGTCCTTACTTCCATGATAGTCGGGAAGAGATTCCAAGTCTCTGAGGGTACCCTAAATATCTTTTCCTTGGGTATTGAGGTGATTAACACTTGGAGGAAGGACTATCCCAAGTATTTTGACCTAGTTGACTCTAAGGCCATCTACAAGTAATATGATCTCACTCTTCCTAATATTCACAAATTCTTAAAGAACCCTAAGTTTCCCTATAGGAAGAAGTGTACCCTTCCCTCCTCTACCTTATACCTCAAGAACTGCATACTCAGGTTGTTAACTGTTGTATTCAACCAAAGAAAACTAGACTAAAATTCCAAAAAAAAAACATTGTGGTGATTATGTTTTGTATCTTGAAGAACATCAGAGTCAAATGGGCCAGATATGTCCTTTATCAGATGACCTATTTTGACTCTGGTAAGAAGACCAGTGGAACCCACCCACCCTACCTTGTCCTGATCTATGGTCTTTTTCATATTGCCACTGGAAAATCTCTTTTGCATGACATTTATTATAAACCTGACCAGAAAGGAGTTTGCACCAGTGAGACCACACTTCATAATTATATGCATATCCCTTCCTCTACCACACCTGGAGCCTCTACCTCCACCCGTGCTCCTCCACCACCTCATACTTCCCGACCTACCTGCGCCTCTTTCCATGTATCAAATAAAACCCTCATGGGCTACATGATGCATTAGTAGGTGTATAACCTTTAGGTTCAGGAGCATATGCATCAAGATCTCTATGCCATCACGTCTAACATGAAACTTTCTTATTCTCTACCCTATGTTGCCTACCAGACCTACCCAAGAGGTGACTATGCATCCTATGCATATGATCACTTTTACCCTACCCATCCACCTATTGCTTCCACTACTACACCCTCTGTTGTTGGTGGATCTACCCTTGTTGTTCCACCTCTCTCTACTGGTCCTATAGCTACCTTGCTTGCAGGACTTGGCACCTCTACTCCTACCTTTCCACAAGCTCAAGAACTACATGACCTTGGTATGTCTTAGGCTGAGTAGAATGCCATGTGGCCTGGTCGTGGTTTCGGTTCCTCTGTCGATGAGGAGATTCCAAATGAGGTTGATGCGGAAGTTGATGTTGCTGATGAGGAGGCCTCTGAGGATGATGGTGATGATGGTTTTGGTGGCTCTGATGGTGATTTTGGTGATGAAGGTGATGTTGTTGTCTCTGCTGCACCTTCAGACGAAGATGACGACTATGAGCCAGAAACCTCTATTGATGATGTTGATGATGATGTTGATGATGTGGACATAAATGATCTAGATGTTTGGATGTTTTAGTTTTTAGTCTATAGATTATGATCATATATATCTTTCTAGGCTATCTTGTACTACAAACATCTAGGCACATTTTTTGAGTTGTACTATTTATCATCATGTTTTCATCATTTTGGCTTGTAGTTGTTTCTGTGGACATGCTCTCTGGTTTGTAATCTTAATCATATGTACACCTACTCTTTGATTTACTATATCACATGAGTTGGTGTCATGTTTACCATATTTTGATTATGACTTATATTTCTTATTTTTCTCTCTGCTTGGTGTATTCTTTGAGATTGCATGTTTTAGGTTGTGGATGTATGTTTGGTTGTTCATGGAGAAGACCTATTTTTGTGCTCTTCTACCCCCCCCTTCCTTTTTGATAATGTCAAAAGGGGGATAGAAGTTCAATGTTTTGAAGCTCAACCATATTTATTTTATTATCAATGTGATCCTTTTCTTGTTTATTATATGCTTCATCATGTGACTTGCTAAAGGACCATATATTATACATGTTATATTATTTTGTGTAGATAGACTAACTATGGAGGTAAGAGTAAGAATAAATTGAGGAGGAGCAATTCACATTGTTAAAATCATGAATCCCCCTATAGTTCTCAAGGCAAATGTATAAATTTACATATGCTTTTCAATATGATTGAGGAATGGTTCGTCATTATCAAAAAGGGGGAGAATGTTGACTTTAGAGTTATACATTGTACATATTTTGATAATGACTTAACCATTCCATTTATGTGTATCTAATATGTTTCTTCAAGATTGATTCCAGGCTTTTGGTACATGAAAAGGATCAAATTACACAAACCCTAGCTTGTTCAAGTTCATGTCAAAAGCAATGCAAGTGTGCCTTTTGAGAAATCACTCCACATGACCTTAGAGTAATTTTGTAATCACTTTTATTTATGATATGACTTGTAAATAAGATAAGAAAAATCAGGGACACTCAATTCCAACCTTTGGTCACTCAAAAGTAAATTTAGAAAATTTGTCACAGACTGTTTATCAGTAGAGTTGGAAACTCGACCGATATAGTGATGGATTTTTTGATGATGACCAATTGGTCGAGTTGAACACTCACAAAACTTGACGGATCGATCAACTAAGCAAAACTGATTTTGACTCAACGGTTGAGTTTCCGAAAACAAACTCAACCAATAGTTTGAAAATTGGTCGTGTCACTTAGTGGATCGGTCGAGTTATCTTTATTGAAACTCAACCAAATGTATTGTATGGAAAACATAGAAAAAGTGATTATAACTGTTGGTGAGTTGTTGTGAGTAAAAATAGATATGTTGTAACTTGGAAAATGACTATATTGCACCCTTAAGTGATCCAACACTCAAGGGAACACCCCCACCTATAAATAGGACCCCTTGAAGTTCATTTGAAGTTTTCTCATTCATGCTATTCTAAGTCCTTGCTATAGTTGAGTGTGTTGCAACTCCTTGATTCCCTTTCTCTCTCTCATTTACAAACATTTCTTGATTATGAGTGAGTTAGGAAAGTTGTAAGAGAGCTACCTCCATGTGCTTGTAAATCTCTCATTCCATTCCATCTTCCCTACCCCATTTCTCAAAGAGAAAAGGTTGAAGCAAGCTATTCTAAGTGGAGATGAACTTGTTGTTGTTCTTCTTCAAGGTTCAATAAGCGTTGAAGATCTTCTCAAGGTGAAGGAAAAGGGCAAGGCCAAGATTCAAGAAGAGTGGGTAAATCCTTCAAGGCCAAAGACTTGATGCAAGTGTGGGTAAGTCCTTGTTGAAGGCTGAAGACATCTTGATCAAGTGGGTAAGTCCTTGAGCAGGTGGAAGACTCTTGTCTTCAATAGGTAAGTCCTTGGATGTATGGTGGTCTCCTTGTATCGCATATGAATGAATATAAGTATAGAAGGATTGAAAAGTCCTAGAGGTTGACCTCTCTAGGTAGTGGATTGACTATCTCCTAGTTTGGAGATTGGAACCACTCAACCACCTTGTCCAATTGCATGTTTCAATTTCTCTCATCCTTGTTATGCATGCTTAGATAGAACTTCAAATTGTTCTTAATCTATTCATTTTTATTGATATAATTTGAATGTCTAACTTATATTGTGAGAATTTTGAAGCTCTATTCACCTCCCCTCTAGAGCCCTAGATCCAACAATATTCATAAATATAGTTTTCCCTTTCTTTAGTGTCCAAATTTTTATATGTCTCATCAAAATATCTAGCCCTTGCCTCTTGAACTGCCTCCTTAGCATCTTTCTTTTCTTGTTTGTATCTCTAAAAGGTTGCATCATCTCTTTACTTGGGAAATCTCCTATAGATCTCTCTTTTGAGTTTACTAGCCATTTGTACTTCATTTTACCACCAAGTCTCTTT
Source organism: Alisma plantago-aquatica (assembly GCA_963693085.1). Classification (NCBI taxonomy): domain Eukaryota; kingdom Viridiplantae; phylum Streptophyta; class Magnoliopsida; order Alismatales; family Alismataceae; genus Alisma; species Alisma plantago-aquatica. Next base: position 1,547,237,450 of record OY856409.1, read on the forward strand.
CCATAGAGGCCCACACCCTTTGGAAATTTTTGTTATACATGAGCTATACTTTGTCACATAGACTTAACATCACATTCCAAGTTACAAGTTCCAAATTCCAAGTTCTCTCCTTGATAAGTTTTTCATAAAATGTCAATTTCTTTTCTCCTTTAAGATTCCACCAGTTGATCCTTCTTTATCATCTTTTATTATGCTTATCTTTGTTGATCTTCATGTTCACATCCAAAACCATTATCCTATGTTGGGTGATGAGTTCTTCACCAGGGATCACTTTACAATCCTTGCATACTTTTTTATCAAATCGTCCTGTAAGATAGTAATCGATTTGGGAACCATGGTGCCAAATCTTGAAAGTAATAATATGAGGATATCTGTGATGACCCTTGATTTAGGAGTTTTGTATCTAGTATAGTATATGATGATAAACCATGAGTCTATGAATCGATGTTGGACTTTTGGTGTCAAATTTGGAGGGGAATGCTAGATTACATGTGAAGGATGTAAATACTGGAATTTTGTGGCATTTTGATTATCCAATTGAGAATTATTACCATCTGAATTTTCATTAAAAGATTTGTTGTTGGACCTAAGCTTAATTATAGAACATATAGTAGTAATGACATTGTGATTTCATGTTAATCTACCCTTTATTTTGGATGTGACTTGGCATGGAAACTTGGGCCCCTATAGCCAAAGATTTAGATTTAACAAACATGACTTGGTCTTCAAGATATGAAAACTAGGAGCCAAAGACCCAAAGGGAGAGAGAATATGTTGGCCATGTAGTGTTCGAGATCGAGAGTTGGTTTTGTTGTGGTGAATCCACTGTATCTGGGGAGGAGTCATTCCATCCTTCTTTTGAGCCTCCTTGTTTGATTAGGGAGAGTGGCACCATGGTAAGGGAGAATTGACCACCTTCTTCCCAGTGTTCTCCCTGCAAGTTGTAGGTTAGAGGAGGAAGAGTAGGCCAGAATATGAGTTTTCATCTGGGGTAGCATTGACGAAGAACATGGTAGGACATAAGAGTCCATCCTCATGGGTTCGATTTCCTACAAACCATTCATGTCTAGAGGAGGGAGACACATATGTAGATCGGTCCCAAGGTGCCCCTACAACACTCAAACACCTCCATCGAGTTTGAGAAAGCCCAGTGGTAAAGTATGATTGCTTGGCTAAGTTGTAGGAGGCATCACAAACCTCCCTAGAGCTGTTGTCTTGAGGTTCAGTCTCCGCCAACCTTCTTCTCCTTATGTTTTCGGTGTGGAGGTGTAAAGTAATCAGGGTAGTAAGCGGAAGGGGGCAACCTTGAGCTCTCATCACCTACACCCAGACTATGATGGCGATTCCAATCTTGATGGGAGACATGAAGGAAAGTAATAAGGATGCAACGCTCTTGTTAGTGACAAATTCATGATTCGACTCATCTGCAACCACTATGATCTGGGGAAGCATCCTTGGTATCGATGCCTCCTTCTTGTGTGGTAGTTTCATGATATGAAGCAAACTCCTATGCATGATGCATATCGTGAGAGTAGAAGATGGAGAGTGAACACTAGAGAGGACGATGTGAACCAAAAGTGGCCGGACTCACAGGTGAAGGAGAGGGTTGACCGGGTTGGTTAGATCCAACTTTAATTGGATGATGATGTTGATGGTGTGGACATAAATGACCTAGATGTTTGGATGTTTTAGTTTTTAGTTTATACATGATGATCACTTTCTAGGCTATCTTGTACTACAAACATCTAGGCACACTTTTGAGCTATACTATTAATCATCATGTTTTCATCAGTTTGGCATGTAGTTGTTTCTGAGGACATACTCTCTGGGTTTTAATCTTAATCATATGTACACCTACTCTTTGATTTACTATATCTCATGAGTTGATGTCATGTTTACCATATTTTGATTACGACTTATATTTCTTATTTTTCTATCTGTTTGGTGTATGCTTTGAGATTCCATGGTTTATGTTGTGGATGTATGTTATGTTGTTCTTAGAGAAGACCTATTTTTGTGCTCTTCTACCCTCCTTCCTTTTTGATAATGTCAAAAGTGGGAGAGAAGTTTAATGTTTTGAAGCTCAACCATATTGCTTTTATTGCCAATGTGATATGTTTCTCGTTTATTATATGCTTTATCATGTGACTTGCTAAAGGACCATATAGTATACATGTTATATTGTTTTGTGTAGATAGACTAACTATGCAGGTAAGAGTAAGAATAGATTGAGGAGGAGCAATTCACATTGTTAAAATCATCAATCCCCCTTTAATTCACAAGGCAAATGTATAAATTTACATATCCTTTTCAATATGATTGAGGAATGGTTTGTAATTGTCAAAAAGGGGGAGAATGTTGACTTTAGAGTTATACATTGCCCATATTTTGATAATGACTTAACCATTCCATTTTTATGTATCTAACATGTTTCTTCAAGATTTATTCTAGGCTTTAGGTACATGAAAAGGATCAAATTACACAAATTCTAACTTGTTCAAGTTCAAGTTAAAAGCAATGCAAGTGCGCGTTTTGGGAAATCACTCCAAATGACCATAGAGTAATTTTGTAATCAATTTTATTTATGATATGACTTGTAAATAAGATGACAAAAATCAGGGACACTTAATGCCAACCTTTGGTCACTCAAAAGTCAATTTAGAAAATTTGTCACAGACTGTTTGTCGGTAGAGTTGGAAACTCGACTGATCCAGTGATGGATTTTCTGAAGATGACCAATCGGTCGAGTTGTACACTCACAGAACATGACTGATCGATCAACTAAGAAAAATTGATTTTGACTCAGCGATTGAGTTTCCCAAAACAAAGTCAACCGATAGTTTGAAAATTGACTTTATCACTTAGTGGATCGGTCGAGTTATCTTTATTGAAACTCAACCAAATGTACTATATGGAAAACACAGAAAAAGTGATTATTACTGTTGGTGAATTGTTGTGAGTAAAAATAGATCTTTTGTAACTTGTAAAATGACTATATTTCACCCTTAAGTGATCCCACACTCAAGGGAACACCCACACCTATAAATAGGAGCCCTTGGAGTTCATTCCAAGTTTGCTCATTCATGTTATTCTAAGTCCTTGCTATAGTTGAGTGTGTTGCAACTCCTTGATTCCCTTTCTCTCTCTCATTTACAAAGCATTTCATGATTATGAGTGAGTTAGGCAAGTTGTAAGAGAGCTACCTCCATGTGCTTGTAAATCTCTCATTTCATTCCATCTTCCCTACCCCCTTTCTCAAAGAGTAAAGGTTGAAGCAAGCTAATCTAAGTGAAGGTGAACTTGTTGTTGTTCTTCTTTAAGGTTGAAGAAGAGGTGAAGGTCTTCTCTAGGTGAAGGAAAAGGGCAAGGCCAAGATTCAAGAAGAGTGGGTAAATCCTTCAAGGCCAAAGACTTGATGCAAGTGTGGGTAAGTCCTTGTTGAAGGTTGAAGACATCTTGATCTAGTGGGTAAGTCCTTGAGTAGGTGGAAGACTCTTGTCTTGAATAGGTAAGTCTTTGGATGTATGGTGGTCTCCTTGTATCTATTATGAATGAATATAAGTATACAAGGTTTGAAAAGTCCTACACGTTGACCTCTCTAGGTAGTAGATTGACTATCTCCTAGTTTGGAGAATGGAACCACTCTAAACCATCTTATCCAATTGTATCTTTCAATTTCTCTCATCATTGCTATGCATGCTTAGATAGAACTTCAAATTGTTCTTAAGCTATTTGTTTTAATTGATATAATTTGAATGTATAAATTTTCTTGTGAGAATTTTGAAGCTCTATTCAGCTCCCCTCCAGATCTCTAGATCCAAAAATATTCATAAATATAGTTTTCCTTTTCTCTAGTGTCCAAATTTTTGTATGTCTCATCAAAATACCTAGACCTTTCCTCTTGAACTGCCTCCTTAGCATCTTTCTTTTCTTCTTTGTGTCTCTAAAAGGTTGCATCATCTCTTTATTTTGGAGATCTCCTATAGATCTCTCTTTTTAGTTTACTAGCCATTTGTACTTCATCATTTTACCACCAAGTCTCTTTCTGTAAAGGCCCACACCCTTTGGAAAGTTTTGCTGTACATGAGATATACTTTATCACATAGAGTTAACATCACATTCCAAGTTCCAAGTTTCGAGTTCCAAGTTCTCTCCTTGATATGTTTTTCATAAAATGTCAATTTCTTTTCTCCTTTAAGATTCCACCAGTTGACCGTTCTTTATCATCTTCTATTATGATTATCTTTGTTGATATCCATGTTCACATCCAAAACCACTATCCTATGTTGGGTGGTGAGCTCTTCACCAAGGATCACTTTACAATCCTTGCATACTTTTTGATCAAGTTGTCCTATAAGAGAGTAATCGATTTGGTTACAATAGTGCCAACTCTTGAAAGTAATAATATGAGGATCTCTGTGATGACCCTTGATTTAGGATTTTTGTATCTAAAATAGTATATGAAGATAAACCTTGAGTCTATGAATCAATGTTGGACCTTTTGTGTCAAATATGGAGGACAATGCTAGATTACATGTGAACGACGTAAATGCTTGAATTTTGTGGCACTTTGATTAGCCAATTGAGAATTATTACCATCTGAATTTTCATTAAAAGATTTTTTGTTGTACCTAAGCTTGATTATAGAATATATAGTATCCATGTCATTGTGATTTCACGTTGATCTACCCCTTATTTTGGATGTGACGTGGCATGAAAACTTGGGCCCCTATAGCTTAAGATTTAGATTTAACGGCCATGAATTGGTCTTCAAGATCTGAAAATTGGGAGCCAGAGACGCATAGGGGGAGAGAATATGTTGGTTGTATAGTGCACGAGATCGGGAGTTGGTTTTGTTGTGGTAAATCCACTATATTTGGGGAGGAGTCATTCCATCATTCTTTTGAGCCTCCTCGTTCGATTAGGGAGAGTGGCACCATGGTAAGGGAGAATGGACCCCCTTCTCCCAAGTGTTCTCCCTGCAAGTTATAGGTCAGAGGAGGTAGAGTAGGCCAGAATCTGAGTTTTCATCTGGGCTAGTATTGATGAAGAAGAGGGTAGGACATAAGAGTCCATCCTCTTGGGTTCGATAGCCTGCAAACCACTCATGTCTAGAGGAGGGAGTCACATATGTAGATCGCTCCCAAGGTACCCCTACAACACTCAAACACCTCCATCGAGTTTGAGAAAGCCCAATGGTAAAGTATGATTGCTTGGATAAGCTGTAGGAGGTGTCGCAGACCTCCCTAGAGCCGTCATCTTGAGGTTCAGTCTCAGCCAACCTTCTTCTCCTTATGTTGTCGGTGTGGAGTTCTAAAGCAATCAGGGTAGTAAGAAGAAGGGGGCGACCTTGAGCTCTCAGCACCTGCATCCAGTCTGTGATGGCGATTCTAATCTTGATGGGCGACATGAAGCAAACAAATAAGGATGCAATGCTCTTGTTAGTGACGAATTCATGATTTGGCTCATCTGCAACTACTGAGATATGGGGAAGCATCCTCTCTGTCGATGCTTCCTTCCTATGTGGTAGTTTCATGATATGAACAAACTCATGTGCATGATGCAGATTGCGAGAGTAGAAGATGGAGAGCGAAAACTGGAGAGGACGACACAAAACCAAAAGTGGCTGGACTCGCGGGTGAAGGAGAGGGTCGACCGGGTTGGCTAGATCCAACTTTAATTGGATCACTAGAAAGGTCAATTGGATCCAATTGGTAATATACCAGTGTTGGATCCAACTTTAATGTTATTCTTAAATCCAGGGTGCTCTTTCTCAGTCAGGCTGGCTCGTCATTGGATCTTAATCTAATTCCGAAATTAGGTATACCATCTTCATATTTCTAGAAAAAACTTGAATACCAAAAATGGCATTAAAAATAGTTCCTATGGTCTATAAATGCCTCAAAATACCACCAGACTCAGAAAAATGCCCTCTTTATTTTGAAACACTTAGATCAGACATCTGAGACATTATTTTTAATGGTATCTAATTTAGAGAGTAATGATTCTTTTAAGGGTTATTTCATCTTGAATAATTAGCAAATGATGGATATAAAACCTAAGAAAAATAGCAATGAGACCTAATATCACTTAGAAACTTAATATCGACTGTGGTCTTATTATAATTTTGAAATATTAGGTATTTCCTCATTGATGACTAATTAGATACTTTAAAACTCATATTAATTATAGAAAATAGACCAGTCATTAGTAAAATATGAAAACCAGACCAGACCCTGGTTATGATCTCCAAATCAGTACAAAAATACTAGAAACATATTTTAGATCAGTTAGATCTAGGTTTGGCTAAACCCTAATATGGACCTAGAATAACATGAATATGATGTACATGTATTAATGATGATTAATTATTATTAATCAGGTGTGACCAAAGTACTAGATGATCAATGATAAGCTAATCTTCTTTGAATTCAGGTATGTCAGTTTTCATTTAAGTATATGACTATGGTTTTCTTGGTTGCAATAATGATATGTATGTATGCTCTCTTCTACTTGTAAATATTAGCACTATATAGTACTCGATGTTTTATCACTTGAAAACAAAAATGATGAGTAGATGCTTTGGAGTTATTTAAGGTGTTTATTATCCTACTTACGAGGGAATTGATTCATTTTGACTAGTACACCTCCCTAGAGCACTCGGTGTATGGGGAGTTTCCCTAGAGTACTTGGTACATGGAGATGGGCCCAATATAGATGTTTTGGTACTAGTGCACCATGCAACTCATCTAGAAAAATGACAAAAATTAGTGTATTTCTATTTATCAATAAATGTTTTCTGTGATCTTCCTTCTTTCTTTTTGCAAATCTTTTCAAATTATGAAAACCATAAATATATGTATCTTTCTACCCATCTACCCAACACATTGTGTTGATTCTTTGTTTCACAGTATGTTTTAGGTTCAGAGCTAGCATGGGATAAAAGAAGAGGAAGTGAGAAAGTTGTATTGTTGTACCTATTGTGTAGATCTTGACTAGCATACATGTTCATAGACTAGTAAATCTTATTTCAATATGTAATTGAAATCCATGTTGTAATAAGTCATCTTGTAATAATTTACATGTTGAATGTTGAGAACTATTATGGTGTATGTTATGGTTGTATGTTCATGTATGTGTATATTGCTTCCATAATGCACTATGATACAATTGCCTAACATTTTTGGATTTGTCCTCATATGCCTTCTAAGTCACGAGACGGTAGAATCTGGGGATGCTACAATCTCTTTTCTTAGAATGTTTATTTTCCAAGATCATATCATAAGCAATGTAAAATCTAAAATCATCTCTCCTTCTCAATTCACGCTTCCATATCCAAAACCTCCATGAAGTCTCTCAAATTCAACATTGCTAATCCACACATGACCATTTAAGTCTTTCCTAATAATGATCTTATCCTCTATTGGTATTCCTTGCATCATCTCATCTATGGTATCCTAGAAATCCTTTGTTTCCTCCTCACTAAGGCCAACTTAGTTTAATAAGCACTAACGATATTAAAAATCTTTTCCTAGAGAACAACCTTGATAGCCATGATACTATCACCCATCCATGTGATCTTGACAACATCATCCTTCAACAATTTATCAATAATAATTACAACACCATTTCTCTATCTATCAATACTTGTATACCAAATTGTGTACCATGTGTCTTCAATCTCTCTGCATCGTTCTCCTATCCACTTAGTTTCCTACAAGCAAAGAGTGTCAACTTTTCTTCTAATCACGGTATCTACTATCTAGAAAGGATCTCCTATCAAAGAGCTAATATTCCAAGATCCCACTCTAATTAAATTAAATAAATTATTCATTAATATTTTATTCCTTTTACGTGATGACCCACATGAAGTGTGCCACAACATATGGAAGTATCTCAGCAATCAATGATCTCACTGTATGAGATTTAGGGTAGAATCAGAACTTTGTGTCTACCAAATTAGCTCCACAATCTGCAACAAGGCTTCCCATGTCTAGCCTTGGTAGCTAAACAATTGGTCAGATAAACTGGACTGCTCCACTATAGTTAGGTACTCATGTGGTGATTCAAAGCACTTAGTTTAACTATTTGCATTAGTGGTTATACAAGGACTGACTCAATTATTAGCATCTGAAATAATTAAATTATATTGGGTAGCATAGAAATCTATAGTTGATGTTGGGTACCTCACTATTTTATGAAGATCGTCCTCATTGGGCTTAGTCCTCGTACCATTATGGTACGTTGTGGCTACCTCATCCTAGATGATGTGAGTTAGTAAGCATGTTTCCTTCTTAAGGGTGTAGACCTTTGTTATGGATTCTATGGTTTTTAGGTCATCTAATTTCTAGTTGATTCATTTGTATCACTGATATCTTATCACTATATTGTGATTAGTTTAACTATGTGCTTAAGGATTCTATTTTCATTTTCTAAACACTAAAGTTAATACAAATCATTGGAATCAATAAATAAAACTTCTTGAGCAAATAAAATGAGCATTTTGAGTAATTAATGATTGAAAATCTATTTGAAATTTATAAGTATCTAATGATCTACATCCATCAAGTAAGTCATAGATTTATAACATGGTTCATTTTTGTTGAATTTAGGGCAAACTCAGATTCCAATACCTCTAATTCGACCATTGCATTTTAGCACTAAATCATAGATAACAATCCTCGAGCTAAATATATATGTAAGACATAACGTATATCGTAAAACAATCAATTTCTCAACTCCAATCTCATATTTTGGCACAAAAAATCAAAAGAAATGTTCAAGGTGTAAGGAAATACATGCTCATTACAATTTTTGGCTTAATTTCCATAAAATCATTATCAAAGGATGATATTCCACTCATAGGGATTTGATCTTAGCATGTTGGTCAAGAATCTAGGCTTGGTATGTATTTATCTTAGCCTACTTATCTTGGATTTGAGATTAATGCTTCATATCTACCTTCAAACACCTGATGTCAAGTATATTGCTTTGAATAGCATCTATCATACCAAAAAGAAGAAGAGGGGAGCAAAAAGAGAACCTCTGCTGAGCCATACAACAGACTTCAACCAAGGGAAGTAGCAACAGAGAAGGAATATATGGCTAAAACTAACTTACTATGATCAGTCTATGGCTAGATCTTATGTTCTCCCTATTTTTTGTGTTCTTTCCCAAAGTTTTCCTAAAATTGCCTTCAAGTTTATCTTTTTTGTGATTTTGTTTGTATCAAATTTAAATATGATTCCAAGTAAAAAATTTCATTGAAATCTGATATGCATATAAAAATTTATGGTCATTTTCACAATTGGGTGTATGGGTGGGAACACTACTCATTTTCATTAATATGTGTGGCCATCAATCGATGTAGTCGTTCATCCATTCATTGGTCTATGTGGACATTGGTCTGGTCACCGGTTTGTGTGGCCATTAGGTTGGTCATTGGTTTGTGTGGTCATCGGTCTGTTTATTGGTCTGTATGGCCATCAGTTTGTGTGGCCATCGGTATAGTCATTGATATGTTTGGCTTGATGAAAATGCAGAGCAATGAAAATTATGCACATGTTACTGAAAATGCCACAACTATATCATTTTAACTCAGATTCACCACTGTTTTTGTTTTGGATTTTTAACTGAATCATCAACAATTATACAGTAGATAAAATCTTAGATAATAATTTAATTATTTATTATTTTCTCATGTATCTTTAATTCTCCTCCAACATACATCTGTGGGGTATACTTTTGGTCAATTGGAGATCAAATATCAATGTATGCACGACACACATTTTTGAACTAAGAAAGAATAATCTTAAGCCAAAATGAGAAATACATCAACTAGATAACAATTCAATTTTCTAGTGAAGGTGCAAATAACACAAGGGTTATACATAGACCTAAGATTACTGGTAAAGAAATATATGGGTAGTAGAGAAGTTACAGTGGAGATAAGAAGTGTACGAGTTGAGGAAACATGTATTATCAGAACATTTTCCTAGAAAGGGAAGATGTTAAGGGATTTTGCAATCTAAGGTGAACATTTTTGGTTCCATGTCAGTACCATGGATGTATAGGCCACATAATGTAAGGTAGTTCTTCACCTATAAGAACTGTCACTCTGTTTAATGTCAGGTTGAGACAAGATAGTCATATCAATGTAGACATCTTAGACATGTGAAGATGTTTTTCAAAAATGGTACCAAGATGTGACATAGTAATAGATGTATAGCCATTAGGTATTTCAATAGTACAATGGTGTAGAAAGAGGATAGGGCCTAGACTTCACATGTAGGGTCATCAAGACTAGCAAGAATAAGTCAAGGTCATGGTCTTCAAATGGCAATGTCTAGAGGATATTCTACACTTAGACATCATCAACTCGTAACTTGTAATAGGTTAGAAGGAAACTTTCTCAATTTTAGACTTGTTATGGTTGACCTTGCTGAGACAAACTTGCTTATAATCAAAGCTAGGATTCTCCTTTACAACTTTCTTGTTTGTAGTATATCTAGACCTTTGGTTGGTTCATCTATTTTTGTAGGAGATGTATCAATCATGGATCCTTTGTTTCTTGGAACATTGTATTTAAGTGAATATCAGGTCACTTGAGATGTATGGATTCCATGTGATCCTAGGTATGGATAACCTAGAGAAGTATAAGGTTTCTTGGGACTGTGGTTCCATGGTTATGGAGTTTAGGGATGGTGATGTCTCTTGGTCTTTCCCAATATTAAAAGATTTTCCCTATGTGCCTGATGTTAGAAACTATATCAGAGAGGATGATGAGACATGGATGCATACCAAGGTGAGGAGTCTAATATATAGAATGTTTTGGTGGTGTGAGAGTCTATGGACATGTTTATCAATGGGTTTTTAGGAGTTTCACCTCCTAGGGAGAATAGTTTTGATATCAATCTAGTGGTCTACACTAAACCCATAACACAATAATCATTTAGAATGGAACTATAAAAGATGAAGGTGTTATAGGGGCCCTGTGAAGAGTTGAAGATGCAACTTCATGAGTTTTTGTTCAAGGGTTCCATACAATCTAGCATTTCCCCTTGGGGTGCTCCTGTGTAGTTTTTGAGGGGGAAATATTGAACTTTGAGGTTCTGCGCAGATTTAAGATAGTTGAATAGGGTGACGGTGAAGGGAAAGTGTCAATTTTTGAGGATAGATTACATATTTGATGAGTTGAAGGTTTTCATGGTGTTTTCAAGGATAGATTGTGATCTATATATGATCCATTGAGAATCAAGGTGGATGGAATACCTAAGAAAGGCCTTGAGGGTATGTATAGTTATCATGAGTTCTTGGTTATGTTTTCTGGGCTAACTAATGCAATATTGGCTTTTATGGATCTAATGAACATATTGTTCAGGTAGTATTTGGATCAATTATTTGTAGTGTTCATAGGTGTTGTCTTCATGTACTCCAATCATTGAGATCAGGATGAACATCATCTACATATAGATTTAGAGTTGTTGAGGAAGCATTAGTTGTATGTAATGTTCAGTCAGTGCATGTTTTGGTTGATCAAGGTGTCTTCTTTTAATGTTGTCATCTCAAGTAAGGGAACATGCATAAATCCCAAGAAGATAGAGTTAGTGTTGGAGTGGGAGACACAAGATGCCAAACATTTTCAGAGTTTTTTGGGTTTATATGGTTACTAAAAAGAATTCATCTAGAACTTTATTGCTATATCCTTGTTGTTAATCGTGCTGACGAAGAAGGACGTACCATTTGTTTGGAATAAGGAAAGTTGGTGTAGATTTCAGTTATTGAATGATAATTTGATGTCATTGCCCATGTTATTCCTTCCAAAGACACAAAGGATACACAATCTGTTGTGATGCTACAAAAAATGGGTAAGGTTATGTGATTATGAAGGAAAAGCACATGATCTCCTTTACATATAGGCAACTTAAGCAGCATGAGGAGAACCACCAATGTGTGATATGGAGTTGGAAGGAGTGTTTGTGGATTTGAAGGTGTGGGCATTATCTTTATGGGATAAGTTCCATCCACGCATATCACAAGAACCTAAAGTGCATCATTTCCTAGCAAGAGTTGAACATGAGGTAGAGCATATGACAAAGTTGATCAAGGACTATGACTCTAAAATATATTATCACCCAAGAAAGGTTAATGTTTTGGCTGATTCTTTAAGAATAAAGTCATCTATAAATAATGGGACCAAAAAGGGGATCTACATCTTACGTATTTGAGGAATAAACCCATCCAATATATACACACCAAGAGTATGAAGTAAGATGGTATATTTTCATTTCTTAATGTCTTGATATAGAATATAAATAAATGTAAATAGTAGTGGGAATATTAGACTACTACATTGTCACAAAACTTTATGTACATTGTATCTCACCACAAGGGTGGAATTACAAATATAAATGCTCAATCAAAAATAATACAAAGGACCCATTGTAGAGGAAATATGTCCATCCAAAGTTAACCTCAACGTCCCAAGTCTTGACCAAGTTCCTCTTGAGTCATCTTCCTATGAAGCACTTATCTTTGGGTGAGTTGGGAATGTCATCCAGAAAAGAGGAAACAAAATAAAAGGATATGTTTTAATATAAACTAATACATATGCTTAAAAGAAATATTTACACATCTAAAGGATAATATATAACAAGTAAGATTTTCCCAAGTAAAAAGGGGCTTAGAATATTGAGGTAAGTGTGAAGAGAAATTCAACGCCAAAATGAATGAGGCGAGTCATTTAAATAGATAATTAATATGGATGTAGTTGTTGCTTTTTAAACAATTACACAATCTTAGTTAAATAAAAGTATGAAAGTTGAATATAAAAAACACTAGAATAATCTATAAAGCAGGGTTGGAACCCATAAATTTCAATATGAGGATTGGAGGGATAAAACCTTAGTGCCAAATAAATAATATCATGGCATGTGGAATAAAACCTTATTGCTTGGAACAAGGACCAAAACTTTAGTGCCTAAATGTAAAGTATTACCGACGGACTAACACCTTAATGCATAGAAGGAGGACTAAAATGTAAGTGCTTGGAAATATGGTGAATCTACATCTAGATAGGATAGTCAAACTACACATACACAATAGAGTAAGCCAGATCATAAGTTCAGTCACCTATCAATCCATTTAAATTTCATTGGATGAGAATGCCCATAATAAAACAAGTTAGGGTCGAAGGACCTATAATCAGTGATTCCACAAGTTTCAACAATCAAGAGAGAAACTTTTTCCAAGATCTTTCTAGGGATTCTAGTAGAACTAACATATAATATCATTGGATTGATTCTAATCCATTGGATGTTAAAGCATCCAATCTCATCCATTAAATTGGGTTCATTATTCAAAATAATTAAATTGAGTATGGTTTTACCATTGAGTTCATTGCACTAAGAAACCATTGGTTAGGGTCTCAAAGTAAGATACATTTAAAACCTTGACTCACCATTGGTTGGTAGGATCAACACTATATTCATTCAACACTATTAAATATTAAGCTAATGTCATCATTGATTAATAACATCCTTAGGGTACTTAATGGTCGATCATTAAACTTCTAATTGAGCCAAAACGTGACCTATGTGGTGTGACCATAGGTTGTCACCATTATTTGACACCTTTGATCACGAACATCTATTGATAAGATAGTAATACCATTGGTGGTTGAATGGTATCACCATCAATTGTGTTCTAGGGAAGGAAATAGCTTGAAAACCCTAACTTGGACCATCAATTGTTTTGTGCTTAACACCATAGGTTGTTGCTATCAACCTGTCTCAGATCATGTTACACTTTAGAAAGTTTGTACACATGTTTACAAGTTCATATAGAACTGAAATAGAATAGGGAATACCACAAAAATTCGTAATTCTAAACAAACATGGTTTCTCTATGCTTAGTTAAAGCATAAACATGAAATAACAAGATTCTAACAAGAAATATTAGTGTAGAGTAGATCAGATCCCAAACAGAAAGAATCTTTAGCAAATAAGGCAAGAAAACCCTAGAATTAAATCTGAACTTGGCCAAATAGGTACTTTTCTCCATAAAGAAGCAAAACCCTAGAAAAAGAAACAAGAAGGATAGATTTTTGAGTTTTAAATCCACTTTCACCATGGAACAATAGGGTTCCGACCTGGAGAGATATAGGATGAAGAAAAGAAAAGAAATAAATGGACTAAATAAGTTAATACTTACACTTTTAGGTAAACATCACTAGGAGGAAGCTTTTTAAACCCAAAAATGAAGTCAATTGCAACCCTAAACTCTTTTTCCAAGAAGATCCCCTCTTTCTTCTTCCTTGGTCAAGAAATTCATAGAAGCACAGAGGGAGAATGAGGTTCAGAGAAGGAGGGAAGTGGTGGAGAAAAAATGGCTTGTTTTGGTGCTTAGGGATAAGTATATGAAACTTTAAGATAAAGAAAAAGAAAAAGTTGAAGTTCTAGTATCTTTCCAAGTGTCCATGGCCTTAAACTATTAAGAATATACAAGCACACACACAAGCAACTCCCCCACCATCCATAGAGACATGATTATCCCTCGTTTCTTGAATTCCCAAGCAAAATAAATCATTCATTAGTTGATAGCTACTAAAGGTAGCTCATCCATGAAGAGGTAAACCCTAAAATACCCTTGAGGAAAACACCTTCAAACCAAGGTTTAAATAGGTGCCCCATGGCTCGAAAAGCTCAAGAATGATGAGAGAATATACAATGAATATCATGCAAGTGATAAATTGCAAATAAAACCCCTCAATTGGGTAAATTACAGAAAATCCCAAAATGTACAAAAAATTGCATAGCTTTCTCAAACAGTGTCCAAATTGGACCAAATTTGAAGCTTAAGTTTCTATTATGATTTAAAAGCATATAAAAAGGTTAGATTAGGGTTATAGTCATTAAATTATGGTAATTAAGCTTTTTCAACTCATTAATCAAGTGCAGGGGCCTTACAAACACCTATGTCTCGGTTGAGACAAGGTCAAATTAGCAAGAACACCAAGTGTCATCGAGCTCAAAACTCATGGATCCAAGGCCATCAATCCCTAAAACAAGCACTGAGGTGATAATCTAGAAACACCATTAGAAAAGAGAAAAATGAACCTTAATACATGTAGATAACATCCAAATTTCCAATGTAATCATATGGACCAAAGTTAAGTCACGGTGATAAAAGCAAAGCTTTGGTTGCATGTATCAAGATTTCCCTAATAAACCATAACAAATCAAATACATGAATTTTATATTTAAGAAAAAGAGTCATCTTCATGAGAATACTTCAAAGTCTTGAACCTTAAATTCATGATAACATCATCTAACTCATTAGCATCATATTTGTAGACTATAATAGAAGGTTACACCATAGGAAACCCATCGTCACCAAGGGAAAATTCATATAAAAGCATTCATCAAAAACCCTAAAACATGTGGCATGAAATCATCACAAAAGTTCCTTAAGGAAGAAAGATAAACCACATCTGACAACACCAAACTAGGACCTAAACCTCGTAGGACATCAAGACACTCATCCATCATGCATGTGATCAAAACCATGATCATGACCTAAGATATAAACCACCATAACATGTATCTCTCCAAAATCGGGTTCCTTATATTAGGATTTCAGATTTTAAGCAGATAAAGCATGATAACTCCTATCATTTAAGCTCTAGGTCATGACATAATCTACTAGCACATTAAGGGTACATCCTAGAGAGAGAAATAGAAACATGAAAATTAGATTGAGAATACTAATAATAAAGGAGGGTAGAAAGTTATAAAACCCTCCTTAAGAAGCTCAATCATCAAGGGTCCAACCTCCAAGATCAAGGATTCCAAACACACAATCCAAAGGTTGAAGAAGCTCCACCAAAGGATCCTCTTTCGGCCATAAAATCACCTCAAAAAGGAGAAGACACCGTGATCAAAGTTTGCTCAAGAAAAGTGCATGAGAGAACCCCAGGTTGAACCCAAAGAAAGAAGGGAAGAGAAGGGAGAAGAAACCTCCTCTCACTAGGGTCTACCTTGTCAAAACATGGTCTATGACCCTTGTGATGAGTGGTTGACTTCTCATGAATGAAAAACATGGAGAATCCTTGGTCTATGGCAGAGAAAAGAGAAGAAGATGGGGTAGGGGATTCAATGAAACACCATCATAGAAGAACAAACACTTACCAAGGTTGAAGATGACCAAAAGTCACCAGAAGCACCACATGCAAGGGAAGTTCATCCACCAAGAGCTTCCAAGATCAGTCCTTCTTGCTCTTCAAGGCTCCAAGGATAAATAAGAGAGGGTGAGGAAGAAAGGGGCCAAAAAATTCACTTGTAAGAATAAGAAGGGGTTATATACCAAAGGAGGAGGAAGGTAGGGTGGAGATGAGATGTCAACACCTTAAAACACCAAGGAGACTCTCGTCCACTCAAGAAACTAGCATGCAACCACATGAAACCACCTTATCCATGCATGCACAAGAGGGTTATACACTCTAGGTTGGGTCTCGACCAACTTGGGTCACCCAACACACATGGTAGTGGTCACAACCATCACATGGTTGAGACAAATCACCAAAGCGCACCATGGACGAGACAAAAGAAACACCAATACACTTAGGTCGAGACACTTTGCTAGAAGACAAATGTCTCATCCCTAGACAACCCACAACCATCTTGGTCAAGACAAAACCAAGCAGGGATGGTGTCTCAGTTGTGACACTCCCCAAAAACTCCCTCAAGGTTGAGACAAGGGTCACCACCCTCAGTAAGGTACACAAGGTCAAGGTACATCAAAATTCTAAAAACCCTAATCACCCCTAGTGATGTCATCACTAATCAAAGTATAAACCAAGGTGACCTAAAGAACCATTCTCTCTCTCATGAATACAAGAGAGAAAAGGAATTCCCTAGAGATGACAATTTGCATATCAACCCCCTACTTTGGGTAAATTGCAATTTGCACTCAAATTAGACAGAAAGCACAAACTTCATCCAGACAAGTTGAAACTAGAAACTAAATCTCTCCATAAGGTCCAAAACTATCTCAAGGGATTAGAACAAGGTTCTAAGCACATTATTAAGCCAAAGAAAATAGATTTATCCCAAAACTCAGGTAGGGACCTTATAGGTACTTCCTACACATCTCTTCCTCAAGCTCCCATGTGGCTTCCTCCACACCACAGTGATGCCACAGAACCTTCACCAACATTATATCCTTCCTATTCATCTTCTTCATTCTTCTATCAAGGATGAAAGAAGGTCATTCCACATAAGATATATCCTCATCTAGATCAACCTCCATTGGCTATAACATCGACTATGTATCAGCGTAGAACTTCGTCAACATAGACACCTAGAACATAGGGTGTAACTTGTGCAACTTAGGTGGCAAATCCAACTTGTCTCCACCTTTCCAACACATGCCACCATCAAGTAAGGTCGCATACACCTGGTAGAAAACTTACCCTTCTTCCCAAACCTCAAAACACCCTTTTGAGGAGAGACCTTGAGATACACCCAATCTCCCACATGGATCTCTAAGGGTCTATGTTGATGATATGCATATGATTTCTTCTTGTCTTATGCGGCCTTCAACTACTATTGAATCACTATAATATTTTTTGTTGTATGTTACACAAGATCATAACCTAAAAGCTAATACTCACCAGTCTCATACCAACACAATGGAGACTTGTAGTGCCTCCCATACAAAGCCTCGTATGGTGCCATATCAATGCTCCTCTGAGAACTGTTATTATGAGACAACTCTATCAGGATGAGGTGTATATCCTAACTATTGAGAATCTATAAGAAACGAGCTCTTAGTAGGACTTCTAAAGTCTGTATAGTCTTTTCAGAGTGACTGTTGATCTGTGGGTGAAATGTTGTGTTGAACCTCAACTCAGTACCCATAGCTGAGTACAAGCATTCCCAAAAGTGACTGGTGAACTGAAGGCCTTATCTAACACGATGGCGATTGGTGAACTGAAGGCCTTATCTAACACGATGGTAGATGGGATACCATGAAAATGAACAATCTCATAAACATATATCTGAGCAAGCTTCTCCACTGTGTACCTTGTCTTCATAGAAAGAAAATACGTTGACATGGTCAGCCTGTCAATGATAACCCAATTGGAATCATGGACTTTGGTTGTCCTAGGGAGACCAACCACAAAGTCCATTGTAACATGATCCCATTTCCAC
This sequence comes from Alisma plantago-aquatica, assembly GCA_963693085.1. Lineage (NCBI taxonomy): Eukaryota > Viridiplantae > Streptophyta > Magnoliopsida > Alismatales > Alismataceae > Alisma > Alisma plantago-aquatica. The sequence continues at coordinate 1,547,255,662 of OY856409.1, forward strand.
TATGTATAGGCAACGGTTGCAATGTTCATGTAGGTTTCTGATGTTTTTCCAAAACCTTTTGACACACTACGCATTTTGCCACAAACTCTGTCATTATCACGCTTTTGAGCCACAAATACAAATGTTTAAGATTATGGTACATCTTGGTGCTACCTGGATGCATGGCCTATATTGAAGAGTGAGCCTCTTCCAGAACCATTTTCCTCATATCATCAACATCAGGAACCACAACTCTATTATGGTAACATATTGTCTCATCCTCTGACTCGTGATATCCATCATGCTTCTCGCTACCAAACTTTGCCCAGATCTGTTGTATTACAGTATCACTCTACTGAGCATATCAGTTCTTCCATCTCAATGTAGGCTTTACTTCTAGCTGTGCTAACAAGCCTATCAACTAAGAAACCTCCATCTATACATTCATCTCACACAGGGAGACCAACATGTCTCGCTTATGGCACACAAAGGAGCACAATTGTGCATTATCCATAGATGACGACTAGGAGGACCTTCTGCTCAAAGAATTTTCTATGACATTCGCCTTCCCTAGATGGTAATCTATGGTACAATCGTAGTCCTTGATCAGCTCCATCCAACATCACTACCTCATATTTAGTTCCTGATACAAGAAGATATACTTCAGGTTCTTGTGATCTATGAAAATCTAGAATTTCTCACCATAAAGGTAGTGCCCTCAGATCTTCAATGTGTGAACCACTATAGATAAATTCAGATCATGAGTGGGATAGTTCTCCTCATGCTTCTTCAACTTTTGCAATGTGAAAGAGATCATATTCTTATCTTGCATCAGCACACAACCCAAACCGTCCTTTGATGCATCATAAAAAACTATATATCCTTTCCTTTGTACAGGAAGAACCAACACCGACACACTAGTCAACTTATCCTATAATGATTGGAAGGAACGTTGACATTTGTCATCCCAGTCAAAAGGTACATTTTTCCTTTTCAGCTTTGTTAGGGGTAACACTATGGCACTGAAGTTCTTGATGAACCTCCTGTAGTAGCTTGCCAAACCTAGAAAACTATGAACTTTTTTCAGCATCTTCAGACGTTCCCACTATCACAGATTCAACCTTCTTGGGGTCCACATGAACACCCTTAGAAGAGTTCACATGTCCTAGGAATGACACCTCCTCCGGCCAAAACTCACAGTTGCTAAACATAGCATACAACTAAGGTTATCTCAATAAGGTCAGCACTTAACACAAATGTTATTCATGTTGTTGGCTGTCTCTGGAGTATATCAAGATGTCATCTATGAACATCACCACAAATTAATCAAGATACGGCCAAAACACTCTATTCATTAAGTCCATGAACATTGTCGGTGCATTGGTTAGCCCAAACGGCATAACCACAAACTTATAGTGACCATACCTCGTCCTAAAAGCTGACTTGGGTAGGTCATCCACCTTGATCCACAACTGGTGATATCCTAATCTCAAGTCTATCTTTGAAAATGTGCGGCACCTATCAACTGATCAAACACATCATCTATCTGTGATAAGGGATACTTTTTCTTGATCGTCACTTTATTCAACTGCCTGTAAACGATGCACCATCTCATAGATTCATCTTTCTTCTTCATGAACAACAATGGAGCACCCCGCGGTGACGTACTCAGCCTGATACAATCCCTCTCAAGCAACTCTTGCAACTGTTTCTTTAACTCTGACATCTCAGTTGGTTCCATCTTGTACGGTGTCTGAGCTATCGGTTGGGTACTGGGTACTATATTGATCTCAAAATCAATCTCTCGAGGTGGGGGAACGCCTGTAAAATCATCTAGAAACACGTATTCAAACTCATGAAGAACCGACACCTCCTAAAGACTAGGACTCCTCACTGTAGTATCCATCGCATGTGCTAAGAACACTTCACAACCATGTCTCATTAACTTCTCTTCCACCATCGTTGAGACCAGGAAGTCAAAGAATCTTCCTATCTCCTTGGAAGACCCACGTCACATCATTGTCGACAAATGTTGCCACCTTGGAATTATAGTCCAAGACCACCGGGTACTTCTCCAATGTGTCCATTCCAAGGATCACATCAAATCCATGCATGCCAAGTGGTATGAGGTTCACTTGAATGCTATGTCCTGAAAAAGAAAGTACACAGGAAGGACACACCTCCCACAACTGTACGGAACCAATCAATGAGTTTTCTAAATGAAGGATATCACGTCTAAGACTACCAAGCAAAGAACAACTAGCCATCACTTCTCGAGTGATAAAAGAGTGTGTCGCACCCGGGTCAACCAAAACAGATATAAAGCAAGAAGAAGACAAATCAAAATGAAATAACTCCATCTGACCTATCACAGCTTGCGGGTTGACCACCCCTTATGGATGACCCATGGAATAGAATTGAGTCATTGCCTGTTGTCACCACCATCTTCTGTTGGCCTGCCCACAGGAAGTAGCTTGTTATGCTTATCCATGTCCTTGGCCTCCACTACTACTAAACGGCTGCCTCTATGAGCCCTGTTGACTCTATCTCGACTATTGGGTAACTTCATCATCCTTCACTGGGCATGTCCTCCTCATATGTCTTACTTGTCCACACTTGTGGCAAGTCCTAGTTTCATACTGTGGCTTAGGCTGTCCCCTCACTGACACTGATATCGTGTTGTGGGCTTCTACTGGGGGAAAACTATGCCCTTTTCCCTACTCGACGACCACTGGGTCTGCACACCTAACCTCTGACGTGAGTGTAATGCTAAGAACCTAGGATTCTTGAAGCCTCAAGAGGATTGTTCTTGGTACTGTAGTGGTCTCTTCATGGCATTCACCTTGCGTTTCTCTATGACTGACCGCTCTATCCTTATGACCGATTCCGTGAATGTGGCAAACCTATCCCTCTTCACTAAAGTTGTTATTGGCATTGTCATACCCCTACTCAATCCGTTCTCAAAACACCTGATCCTCTCCTAATCTGTTGCAGCCATATGAGGGCAAAACCTTAGCAGCTCCATAAACTTTGCCTCATATTTATTGATTGACATAGATCCATGTCAGATCTTCTCAAATTTGTTAATGTTCTCATCCAGGTAGGTTTGAGGAAAGTGCCAAATCACAAACTCCCATCATAAATCCTCCCAACTGATAGAAACACCATGCCTCTTCTCCTCCTCAATGGCCCACCAATGTCCAGGACTCCCTTTCAAAAGATACACCGCATGCTTCACTTTGTCAACTTCAGGGATGCTGAGGATCTTGAAAGCCTTCTCTAGCTTGATTAACCACAAATCTACATCTATAGGGTCTACCATACCCACATACACAACCACCCATACACACCTCAACCTTTCAAAAGTCTTCCCTAATTACGAGGATTCCACATTGGTAGCTACTATTCTCGCTTGAGGTGTGGGCATTCTACCCGTTGTATGTGTCATCATGGCCATAAACTGTCCAAACATGGACTGGAAAGTGAGATTGGCCATCACTATTGGGTCAAACTGAGGAATCTCAGGCACATCATCAGCCCACTCTTGCCTCTTAGCACCATCACCTAGTGCAACAACACTACTCTCAGCAACATGTTCTTTGTGTTCTCCAGACATCTTCTCTTCTCTTCTTCTTCTTCTTCTTCTACATAAGCAGAAGTTACCATTAACAGACTGGAGGATACTATAATAGACACAACCCTAGTCCTATGTCCCTATAGACTCAGCAAACCTAGAGCTGTGATACCAACTTGACATGTGATGCCCCACGCCACACAAAGAGAGATTACTCAAAACAAAACTTGGAACTAATACTTATCAACCATGTTACCAGAAAACAGAGGAAATTGAAACTGACTTAATGTATTTGCAAAAGCCAAAAACTCATTACATCTGAGCCAATAACATGTGTCATATGTATTACATATCATGTCACAAAGATGTATACCTCATTGTTCATTGTCTATCTTGCCATCAACCTATCATATATGATAACCTTTTCATATGCATACATGCCATATCTGTACAATAAAGGCATATTACCGAAACATCATCTCAACATATAACATCTACAAGACACTCCCAAGTACTTGAGAGTACACGGATGACATAGGACTCTACCAAAAAACATTAGTAGCATATCCAACCTTTCAGAGGCTACTGTTCCTCTTACAACTTAGCCTCGATAGCACAATCTCTATCTCATAATGGACGACCACCGAAAAGATGTGAAAAACCCACAGGGTGAGAGAAAATGTCCCAACGAGAGATATAACTATCTTCCAACAACTATGATAACACAAATGAGCTGAACATGTAGATATTATTATCAAGATGAGCAGATTCAGATAAATGATATAAGAAAGGTAGTTAACACAAATAAAACTATTTAGGCATCAACACTAACTAGTAGATCATTTTACTTTTAGAAGAAATATGAAGAACATGTATGACACTTGATTTCTCTTACTACATTATAATTCAAGATATCAGTACAAGAAATAAGGCAAAGGTTTCACCCAATGTGAATTGCATTTGACCCTAAACAAATACACTACACAACTGTATTACATCTTTTATTATGCCCTGAGGGGATGAGGTATACCACTCATGCTCCAACTAACCACTGCTAAGTCAAAATCATTTCCATATAAGATCTAGGACGATCCAGACTTCTATGATCTCTCCACACTCTCAGTCAGTCTGAGTCCGCCGCAGTGACATATAAAGTCCAACTGCAAAACAACCTAGTCTGCCTTGGTATATGGGCACAACACTAGTGAAAGTTGGGTTATGACTGCAACCGTACTCCTTCTGAGGTATGACCGCATCCATCCTCAAAACATATCATATACATATACTAAATCACATAGACTTGAGATACGACCTCGACCATTCTCCTACCAAGTTATGACTACTACCAATCCTATGAAATGCATACACTCAATAGTATATGACTACAAGCTTCCACTAAGGGAGAACCTGTTTCACCATCCAACAAGTACTAATACTGAAGATGGATCTATGGTACATGCGAGCTACATGATTAGGGTTTCACTGGATTAGTTAAGCCAATTGAGTATCTTTTAGCATCAATCAAGTTGTAATGTACAAACCATAGACAAATTCTACAAAAGTAAGAGTATGGTACAACTCCAGAAGATATAAAATGTGTGAAGCATAAACTAGTCACATCATCTCTTGATGCCACTTCCATACAAGGCCATCATTGTTATCACATCATTACGGGTCATCAATCCCTCATTTCATCACTAGAGGATATCACCTCACAATAGGCATTGAGCCTCTGTCGGGTCACAAGACCCAAAACACATGTTTCCTGTACATCATCATTATCTCAATGTGCCAAATAAGGCTCATACACATTACCCTATGTCATGTCAAAACCATAGCATTCACTAGATATGTCATATTCCACCTGCAAGGTTAGGGTCACACAAGTAGTAGAGCGAAAACATCATCTCATGCTAAATACTTCAAGCAATAGTAGTAATTACATCACATATTCCAAAATTAGGGTTAGGGTGACATGTATAGCCGATTAGGGTTCTGTATCATCATTTAATCACTAAACCCAAGTTTCATTACTTCCCAAATGTTTGAAGTGTATTATGATTAAGCATAGATGATTATGATTAATCATTCATCTTTACATCATCATATATGGACCATGCGTAGAGTGTAGAGACCAAAGGGAGTTAGATGTAGCGAACAATCATGGTGTAGCAACCATGAGTGCACTTGTTGCGACCAAGCAAGGATGTGTAGCAACCATCCACTCCAATAAAATGTATCGACCGAAATAAGTCCAAGGTGTTGCAACCATCATCTCCAAGACACCATGTGGCAATCGCTAGGGAGGTCAAGTGTAGCGACCATACCCTAGGGTTATGGTTGTTGCGGTTGCAACAACCACCCTCTAGTGTAGCGACCAAAAGGAAATTCAAGGGGTATATCAACCTCAAGTCTGCCACCCAACCAACTCCAAACAACACCAAACCATGGTCAAAACAGAAGGTTATCCTCAATAAAACCAAGCATCATCTAAGTGGAAGAACTCCATCCAAAGATGATCATCTAAACCCTAGAGTATGTGTCACATAAAGTCACCATAAGATCATGATTAAAGGATTAAAAACCAAACTCTCATGCATATAATCAGGTCTAAAACCTCTTCTTACCCAAGGTAGATGATCCATAAACATGATAAGACAGTCCATAATCAAGTGCAATAGGAAAACATGCATTCCATAACAATCACAAGATCGGGTACAAGAAGTTTGGGTTTAGGAGTAGAAGCAAACCACAAATGGTAATCATCAAAACTTCAAAATGTAGATCATGGTAACTTCATCTAACATAGTAATATTGCATTTTAGAGGTGTAAACAACATCATCCAAGTAAGAATATAGTGTAATTATAGTAGGGAAAAGAGTTATATAACCCACCTTATGACGAGATCAAGCTCCAAAGATCACAATCTCCAAGGGAGAGAAATGATCTCCATCAAAGATCAACTCCTCAGCCACAAGATCACCTACAAATATAAGAACACATTCTCAAAGGAAAGTTCAAGAAAAGAGGGTATCAACCCTAGGCCAAACAAGAAAGGAGAAAGGAGAAAGGAGAAAGGAGAAAGAGAAGAGAGCTTCCTCGAACTTGAGTACCACCATGTCAAAACATAGTCTCCGACCCTAGTGAGGAGAAGATCTTCAAATAAAGACACCATGGCTACACCATAGTCTCATGGCCGAGAAGGAGAAAGAGAGATAGGGTTCAAAAGAAAATGAGAACAAGGTTTCAAAAACACTTACATGTTGGTAAGGTATTCCTGAAGACCCAATCATAAGATGATTGACATGGCAAAATTACCTAAAAGGATTTGATTAATAATAACATATATATAAAGGCAAGCTTCCAATTCATCTGTTTCGCTCAGTTATAAGATAATGAGGATACATAGTGAATGCATAGAGAATTATATTTCTCAACCATGTATGTTGTCAAGTTACTAACCTTGTGGATGAGATCATATCGATGTTAAGAGTACATATACAAATTATCATTATGTCCCTAATCAATTATTATTGTGGAGGGTTGATAGACAAGAGTAACACATAACATCAAAGTGTGAGTTGGTGGATGACTAAATCTCATTAGTATTGATATGTCATTATCAAACCAAGCACACAAATACATGTTAGAGAGCAGTGTATTAGATAGACCCACCTTCAGAGTAACACATGGTTGTGGTGGTGATAGTCATATCTCATAATGAAGGTGGTGATTAAAATTATTAGACCCAAAATCACTACACTCATCACATGTCATTGGGTACACTTTGACTTCATCAAATACAATCCTAAAACATGGGTTGTTATAACAATGATGATTAGGTGACTTTGACACATCAGGATAGACTGTGACTGATAGATATAAGATTTGTCCCTCCTACTTGAGTATGATATCCTGGCCACTTGATAAGTGAGACTGAAAAATGCATGTGCATGCACATGTGAATCAATATATGATATTAAGGTCACATGATCTCACACAATCTTCTCTTGGTTCAAGGAACATGGATTGAACGTTGAGAGGGTGACCTTCCATGCCTTGAGTTCATCCTGGATATCAGGGATAAAGGAATTATACAATCACTACAACACCTTACACAGATTGTAGGTTGAAGTTTTTCTCCAACTTTCCATTCACTTGGGTAGCACTGATGTGCGACTAGGCACCACTCTCTGCTTTTAATGTCATAAGCTAGTTATGGACACTCACTGCGAACGTGACATGGGACCTATAGGGTCACACACATAGGAAATATAGAAGAGGAGTTTGGTCTTGAACGACAATTGGATTGATTACTAAGGTGTTTAGGTATTCAATTCACACAACTAATTGCTCGATTGGCTGACCAGGTCTATCAAACGACCATCTCACTGGATAATATGGCTGTTTGGGAAGCCACACGGGCATATCATGTGTTGAGATGGCCGCTTGGATGGTCAGGAAGAACAAGGATTGAATTGGCTTAGTTTTTCCCTTGAACCAGCCATTTTAATATTATTGAACCGATCAACTCAACTCAACTCACTAGACGGTCTCCTAGGTGAGTGAGACTGGCGTCTCGCTTGGGTAATATGGCCCAATTGGTGCCGGACAATGGTTCAGAATGTTTCCTGAATAGTTTCAATTGCATATACTTGGAGAGCAAATAAAATTAATATGTATATTAATTGGAATTGAAATTACCAAATTTGTGTGTGAGTGGGAAACTACCAAATGGCTGATTGGCAGTGCGAGATGACCGTCTCACACACTAGACGACCGTCTGGGTGTGCGAAACAACCATTTTGACTATCGTAGGTTGTAATAGTTCAATTTCTTCTGACCCTTTCCACTCCTACACACTCCCGAACAGACTTGGAACCCTAACCCTAACCTCACCTATAAAAGGAGGGGTACTGGGGGTTTCCCAAGACACAAAATAGACAACTGAGAATCAGTTCCTCTAACAACTGTTGTCCTCTCTAGTTGTGATAACCAAAAGAGCCCAGGAAAGTCCTACCTGACAGGGAGGGATGGCCAACGGGAGAGACCAATTGAGAGGTTGTCATTGTGGGAGAGCATTTTGGTGACTAGTACACTAATGGGAGGGACAAGTCCTTCATGTATGTTCTTGATGAACAAAAAGAGTTCTAGTTGGTGTGGACTACTCTAGAGGAAGGAGTCCTTTGGTTGTTGCTCAGAGAGAAAAATCAACCTACAGTCCATGGCGAGATCATCGAAGTCACTGTAGAGGTTGTACAAACAACTATTTGTGGTGAAGAACTAGAGTTGCACAGCCACCATCCAAGAGCAACTAATCAGTAGTTGTAAAGAAGTGAGTTTTGTCATTGGACTTGTTCTAGGACCAAGAATAACTCGCTAAAACCATCCTTACTATTTCATAGTAGTTGATGCGATCTTGTTGTTATGGGAATACAGATAGATAAAATTTTTATCTCCACTGTTATACTCTAGGCCCGTATTTCCCTACATTACCAAGGAAGAAGGTCACCAAAAATCACCACAAAGGAGATGTTCAAGCTCAAAACACCACATGCAAGGTTGATCTGCCACCAAAGCACCAATATGTGTCCTTTGCTCACAAAGCTCCAAGTATGAATCACAAGAGGTGGATAAGATGGATGGGTGAAAAGGATGGTTGCATTAAGAAGAGAGATGGCATATACTCAAGGTAGGATGGAGGTATGGTGGTTATGAGGTGTCAACACTAGAGAGAACCAAAAGGACACTTGTCCACCAAGCAAATAGCCATGCAACCACATAAAACATGCATTCATTAAAGGGTGATAAAACCTAGGTGGTGTAGCAACCACTAAGGTTCACAAAACACCTAGTTGTGATCGCAACACCTCAAGGTACACCATGTAGCAACTGCTACACTAGGTCACCGAGGAATATAAGGTCAAAACACATCACTAGAAGACAACCCCTTTAACAAAACCACCTCTAGGTCATCAAGGTCAAAACAAACACACCAAGAACAAGTGTTGTGATCACAACATTCACCAAGTGAGATGTTGTGGTCATAACACTTCACGAACCAACTCATGGTCAAAGATCAACAACAAAAAGGGAAACCCTGGAAACCCTAATATCACCATGTGATGTTACATCATCAACTATGGTCCAAGCAAGGCACCCCATAGCCTCATCTTCTCTCTTATGATGCTAAGGCACAAAGGGCACAAACTACATGTGACAAATTGCAAGATAACCCTCAAATATAGGTAATTTGCAACTTAGTCCAAAAGTAGGATACTTAGCTCAAATATCATCCAAATTCGACCAAACTAGAAACATAAAATTGTCATTTGTTTTAAAATCATCTCAAAGGATTAGATTGAGATCTAAGCATCTAATCAATAAAATTAAAAAAGGTTAGTTCAAAACCAAGGTCAGGGGTCTTACACAATGAGATAACCTTGTTTCAACAAGCCTTGTGCCCTTACCTCAAGAATTTAGACATGTGCACAAGGTTGTTATAGTGGACAAGTTCAATTATATTCAAGCTTTGTTCAAAACATTTCAATAAAATCTAACATACTAATCATAGGGAACAAGTAGTTCAAAGAAGTATACAAAGCTAAGTAGTTTAAGCATACATACATACAAGAAAGTTAAATACCATTAGTCTCTGAAAACAACAAAAGTGTTGTCTCTCAGGTCGTCTCTGGGCGATCTCGATCACTGGCCACCTAGGGCAAGATGCCCACGCCTCCGGCTTCCCAGGCCTCAAGTGTTCACCCCCTCCGCACATCTATACAACTTGACCTACCACCCTTCGATACCTATGCACGTGGGAATCTCCCGCACACGGCGGCGGCGCCCAACCCTAACCCTTTGGGAACCGGAGTTGCGCCGTTCACAACGGCTATGCCAACCACTGGGGCCGAGAAAGGTTCTGGACGAAAGCCGATTGCATGGAATGACATCCTGAAGCAACTACCTAGTTCAACGAAAGAGGACCTAGAGTTTCTGCAACCTAGGGTTGATGGTGATGAGGTCCATGTAGTGTTGGACAGCGACGAGTTCGAGAGGATCAAGAACCTATGGGAATTCACTATTATGGTCTATACGTTGGGGAAGAGACCCTATTTTTCTCACATGCAAGCATGGGTGAAGAGAACCTAGAAGCCAAAGGGAGTGTTTGATCTTCTCTCACGAGAGAATGGGATTTTTCTAGTGAGATTTTCAACGGCGGCGGACAAGTAGGCGGCCTTGTCCATGGGGCCGAGGTGGTTCGATCAACAAGTGGTGATAGCCAAACACTACAATAATGATGATGAACTGAGGAGGGAATCATTCGCAACCATCCCCACTTGGATCTCGTTGAGGTCTTTTGGAAGGACTTGGACGAGAAGAGCGGTTGGCACCCTCGTAGAGGGGGCTAGGCGTGTCCTCCACATCGATGATAAATCCCTAGAGGGCGAGGAAGCTCAGGTTCTTTTCGAGCTGCAGGTGGACGGGTTGAAGCCGAAGACGATCTAGCTTAACGTATAGGGCCATGACACAATCCCCGTCCCCATTGATTATGACCATATACCTCCTAACTATAGAAATTTTCGAGTGTTTGGCCACTCTATCGGGCAGTGCAATGGGCAGGCAAAGAAGCTAGAGCCGAAGATGGTCTGGCGGCAGACCAATTCTATGAGGAGGAAGGGACCTACATCTTCTAGTACCGAGCCTTGTGTGGGGAAGGAGGGGGAAGATCAGGGCCCATCATGTTCTGTCCAGAGGTGCCAAAGGAGGCGTCCATGAGCTTGGGGGGGTACATCAGCCGATGTTGATGATGACCCGAGCACCCAACAGGTTGGAAGCACAAAAATGGTAGTTGAAGGAGAACTTGCAGCTACTGGACTAGATGGTGTAGGAGAGAAGGCTCCCGGTGTAGCAAAAGAGAAATAGAAGGAAGGAGTGGAGCACGGGTTCACACCTGCATCAAACAAATTCGGATCACGACGAACAGGCATCCCAAAATCCCAAGGAGTGGGGTCGATCCTCGACACCACGAATTGCTTTAGTGCTCTCTCTCACTCAGATAAAGAAGAAGGGGAGATCATGAAAGAGAAAGGAGCAAAGAATAAAGACAACAGGAAGGATCCTAGTAGGCGAACAAGATCCACAAAACACCCTTAATATGTCTATGTTGCTCTGGAACATAAAGGGTGGATGTGACAGGAATAAGAAGGAGGTGCGTTAGTGGATTGCTACTAGTGACCACTCGTTAGTTTCTTTTGTGGAAACTAAAATAAATACCAAAAATAGTAATATCATTAAATATCTCTTCCCACAAGGATGGCACCACGTGTCTAATGTGGAATGTGGCGATATTTCTAGAGTCTGTGTGGCGTGGAAGCCCAATGCCTAGAAGGTATCTGTGATATAGATATCGGATCAACATGTCACAGTAGATTGCAGGAACAATGGTGGATTACAGATGTGGATGACAACTGTCTACGGTCATAATGATGGCATGTCTAGACTTGACTTATGGAAAGACGTGGTCACCCTTTCCAAACAAGTGACGTGTCCATGGCTAGTGATTGGTGATTTGAATACTGTACGGCTACAGGGAGAAAAAAGAGGCAAGAGACTCGCTACTACAGCTGAAGTGGATGCTTTCAATCAGGCTATTAACAAGGCAGGTCTATATGAGCTTCCTATGGTGGGCAGTGACTTGTTCACATGGAACCAGAGTACAAGATAGCAGGCAAACTAGATAGAGCCTTGGTGAATGACGAGTGGTTGAAAAATTTTCCTAATGTACAGGTGAAGGTTGGTGGGTCTGAAATTAGTGATCATGCTCCTATTTCTATTCATATTAAAGATAAGAAATAGAAGAGAAAACCTTTCAAATTTCTAAACTATTGGGCTGATTGGAAAGGGTTCGATCATGACATAAAACAAAGCTGGAATATACAGGTGACTAGGAATCCAATGTTCATGTTTACTAAGAAGTTGATGCATAAAAAGATGGCACTCAAAAAGTGGGCAAAAGAAGAGGTAAATATCCCAAATCTACTTATGGAAACCAAGCGTGAATGCAATGAGGTTAGAGATAAATTACTGGCTGATCAGTTGAATCCTATGTTGGTAGAGAAGGAGAGGGAGTTAAAGATGATGCTCGCATATCTAAAAAAGGCAGAGGAAAAATTATACTGGCAAAGAAGCAAGGAAAAATGGATGGAAGATGGGGACCATAACACAAAGCTCTTTCACATGGCAGTAAGGAGAAGAGAGGTAGGTAATATCATTTCTAAACTTATTAATGCAAAAGGGGAGGTTGTCAATAAATAGGAGGACCTAGAGGAAGAAGCTATTAATTTTTATACGTCGTTGTATAACAAGAACGTTTCTAATGACACTGATGAAGATGATGAAATTGATTGGAAGTACAAGCTCACCAACACTCATAATAGCATTCTCACAAGAAGAACTAATGAACAGGAGGTGAGGACGCTCTATGGAGCATTGGCAACAATAATTCACCAAGCCTGGATAGTTTTAATGCTTTCTTTTACAAGAAGACATGGGAAATTATTAAAGTGGATTTTCTTGCTTATGTGAATTGGTTTATGGAGGAAGGAAACATGGTGAGACATGTTAATCATTCTTTTCTGGTTCTCATTCCGAAGAAGAAAGTCACATCCTCTCTTGCTAATTTTCGTCCTATTGCTTGCTCCTCAGTTCAATACAAGATTATTGCTAAACTTTTAGCTGCCTGTTTGAAGATGGTCCTTCCTTTTCTGATTTCTTACAACCAAGGAGCCTTTGTGATAGGTAGAAGTATTAGTTATTGTGCTCTTCTGGCTGGTGAGTTTCTCTTGGATTTTAATGTTATGAGAGGAAGCAGAAAGGCCAGTCTTAAACTTGATATTTCCAAAGCTTATGATAGTGTGAGATGGGAGAAACTATGGTGGATCATGCAACAAATGGGATTCAATGATCAGTGGATTGGCTGGATGAAGCAATGTGTTTGTACAACTAGTTATTCCATGCTGGTTAATGACACTTCTATATGTCTCTTCAAAGGTAGCAATGGGCTGAGCCATGGTGATCGATTGTCCCCACTTCTGTTTGTGATTGTCATGGAATACTTCACGAGGAGGATGCAACAAGCTGAAAATAAAAAGGAGATAAAGCCTTATACAGTCCACGGGATGAAGGTATTGACGCACTTAATTTTTGCAGATGACGTTCTAGTTTTTGTGGAAGCCAAGAAACAATATCTAGAAAATCTCAAGGGTCTTCTGGAAAGATTTGGGAAGCAAATGGGGTTGTGTATTAATACAACCAAAACCCACATCTTCTTGTCAAAAAATTGCTACCGGATGGAGGATAGGCTCACGCAGGCCATAGGGGTTGAGAGAGGCGATTTTCCAACAAAATATTTGGGATTCCCACTGGCCAGTGGAAATCTACATGTGAAAGACTTCACCGAGTGCATAGATAAAGTGGAGGAAATGATAAGCAAGTGGCCAACACAAAGAACATCCATGGCGGGATGCAGAACATTGATAAAGGCCGCCATAGAAGGACTTCTTATCTTCTGGGTGCAGCAAGGTGAGATCCCCAGATCTGTTATGGATAGAATTGAAATCAAGATATCTAATTTTCTATGTGGTAGTGAACACCACCCAATGAAGTATTCCAGAATGGCGCTTCCCACCAATGAAGGTGGGCTGGATTTAAAGTCTCCCAGGGACATCGCTAGATGGGGCACAGTGAAGAGAATTATTTCTTTTCAAGAAGGCACTACTACATGGGGGAAATGGATGAGAGACATATATCCTAGAGGGCTGGATTTTATTCCAAAAACAAGACTCGGATTTTCTAGAACAATCAATGTCATGAGAGAAACTTGGCCACAAATCAAACATTTGTTTGTTACTAATAATTATGGGAGATGGCAGCTCAAAGACAAGAAGATATGCATATGGGAGATGACCCGAATCAAAGGTTCAAAGGACCTTGTGGGAGAACATATCTGGGCCAGTAGGTATGCACCCAAATGGAGCATGTGCATCTATAAATTTCTGCATAATGTTCTTGCTACTTTGGATAGAATCAAGGGCTGGAATTTTGATATATCTACTGTTTGCTTTCTATGCAAGGATGGTGAAGAAAGCCACATCCATCTTTTGGGAGAGTGTGCCTTCACAAAGGAAATATGGGAGTATCTATGCTATGATTTCAGATTACAAATCCAACTTGGTGTTGAGCTGAAAAGAATGATTGCTAGATGCGGTGGTGATGAAAAGAAGAGTCTCTTACTTGTTGGACTATGCTACCATGTATGGGAAGAAAATAAAGCTAGAAGACATCAAGGAAAGTCTAAAATGCCATAAATATTGTTGTAAAAATCTATAAATGTGTTAGATGTACACTACACATTAGATAGTGTGCGAGTTGTAATGTGGTGTTGTATGTATGGCATTGGGCCTACATGTAAACTTGACCCCCTATAATTTTAGGGGGGATGTTGGAAGATATTTACCTAATTATGATAAATACCATTAGTGTAGGCAATAGGAGGATAAAGTGTACCTTTACTAGAGCACAAGATAAACCTTTTACTTGAAAAGACAACTAGCAACTTTGACTAGATCTTGGCTGTAAGACCCCTGACCTAGGTTTTTGGTTAATTATGTTTTCTTTGGCTTCATGATGTGCTTAGAACCTTGCTATAATCAGTTGAGACAATCTTAGAGCTTGTGGAGAGATTCAGCCTCCAATTTGAGGTTATTTGGATGGCGTGTGTGCCTTGTCTACAAGTTTTGGTGTAAATTGCAATTTAGCCAAAGTAGGGGTCAATGTGTAATTTGTCACCTCTAGAGTGTTATTTCTCTTTCTTGACATCATCTAGAGGAGAGAGAAAGAACGGGGTGCCTTGTTTGAGCCTTTTTTGAGTGGTGGCACCCTTAATGGTGATTAGGGTTTTCTAGGGTTTTGTGTGCCTTGATCCATGTAAATCACTAAAAATTAAAACCATTTGCAAGGAGATCCATTCTCCATAAAACTCTTTCAACAAGAACCATAACATTATATTCTCATTCTGGTTGACATAGTACATTCTTTGTACCATTCCTTCTCGAGGATGTATATATACATCTTTTGCTTTAACAAATACTCAAGTAACGGGATCCTCGAGGCATCATGCCAAAAATCTCAGATTAAACATAAAAACACTATCACTGACTCCTAGGACCTGATAGTACAGAGACGACACATAGGACTCTATTTACACATATACAAGACTTGACAGCCAGTATCCCCACCTGAGGATTCACTGCTGCCCCTGATGCTGTTGTTGATGTTCTTCCCTTTTTACGAGGTTTCTATCTCTACTTTGTCTGCGTCCACCTAAAAACATTGAATCCCACGGGGGTGAGATAATTATATAATTTGCTCACCGAGAGATATAACTCTCCAACGAAAACATTATTATTGCAGTTTAATAGAAATAAACTGAACAGTGGAATCATATAATCAACAGTAGATAAATCAATATCTATGTAGATTAAAGTAACATTTCTATTCAAGCATTTAAGCTATAACTTGATAAGCAGCATGTTTCTTAATCAAGAAGGACTTGAAAAGCATATATAACATAAATGTGTCTAGAACATGCTAAGCAGAATAACATCAACCAGTGATTCTTGTATTTCAATCTTATGCAAATATGCTACACAGCTGATTACATTTTACAAACATTCTTAAGCTTATGCCCTGAGGAGATGATATATACCGCTCATACTCCAACTGACCATGATTACGTAAAGCATCGGTACCACATAAGGTCAATGGGAGAGACAGATTCCATGACCTCATCTGTCTCGGTCAGTGCGAGACTACTTTTAGCAGAGACATCATGTGTCAAACTGCAATTAGCTTGCCAGGGTATATTGGCATCTTCTGTATAGAGTTATAGCCCGTAGAATACACTCTCTTCAGGGTTATGGCCCGTAGCCAATACCTAGTATTATATTCAGGAGTCATGGCATGTAGCCATACTCTTATCGGGGTATAGTCCAAAACCAATCCCGTACATAGGCCATAGCCCATAGACATTCCTATGGGGCATAAGGATATATTTGCCCAATTACCCCCACATATTCAAAAATATGTGTTCCGAGAAAAACTCATTTCACCATTCAGCTAATTATGACGCTCATGGATCAATGGTCAGGGAAACTACATTATATGTTATCATTTGATTAATTAAGTACATTATCATATTCTATTGGCAATCAGTCAAGTTTTCAAACATAACTTATTAGGACAATTGCTACAAAGAAGCATGTATTGTTTTCATCAATTACTTCTCAGTCTTAATAAGACATTGGGATCTCGGTCCCTTATTTCAATACTGGGAATTATCATCCCTTCACAATCTCAATACCATGATCATATGGTTCTGGGTATTCAAACCCTTAGATTACCATTGAGTACAATTACCACTTTTTTAGATAGTTATCACCTTCAGGTCATTTGACCAAGGTAAATATGACACTTGTTGCACAAGCATCTCTTATGGCACTTGAGGCTCATTAACTCTCTTGTTACTATTTACTAAGCAAAAAGGTATATTATGGCACACAAGGCCCAATAAATAAATTCAATTAAATAAATAAAGCTTCATAGTTCATACCTAGCTATATTCATCATCTCCGGATACCTGCATGGTTAGCACGCATGATAACAGACATATCAATCATATTACAATCCATGTTGTTCAACGATATCACCACTATTCCCTTACTAGGATTAGGGTTTCTCATTTCATTTCAATCAGGGTTACTCATCCCCTTTGATCAATTAGGACCAATGATTCATCATTTCATTGTACAAGATTAGGGTATCATGCTATGTAGTATAACCCAAAATTAGGGTTTACTGTTCACATCATATCACCCTAGATTAAAGTTCATATTTAATAACCACAAATTAGGGTTTACTATTCACATCACATCACCCTAGATTAGGGTTTACTATTCACATCACATCACCCTAGATTAGGGTTCACTATTCATATCACATCACCCTAGATTAGGGTTCACTGTTCATATCACATCACCCTAGATTAGGGTTCTACTCAGGATTGCCCTAAATTAGGGTTTGAGTTCATTAATCATCTCAATTAGGGTTTTATGATCTCTTTATCAAGGATCATACCCTAATTGTATATCACATCATTTTAAAAGTTTTAGACTTAATTTCTACATGATTATCATTCATGTATAAATCTTTCTCTCTCATCCTACTCAGGATGTCCACCACTCAATTCTTGATTAAATTGAGCCTACTCTTTAATTCAAATACATGCATTTATGGTTAGCATATTGTATTCAACTATTACATCATTAGGCATTAATGATTGATCCCAATAAAGGTATCAATCATATGAGTACATCAGATCTCCAAATGGTTTACTCAATTGAACCTCCAATTATATGAGGGATCCAAAAGAATTGACCAACTAAACTTTCAATTACAAAAGGTGATCAATTGGATTAACCAATTAAATCTTCAATTGCATTAGGTATCCAAATATATTACCCATATTGGACCTTCAATTACATGAGATAACCAAATGGATTAACCATGATGAACTTCAAAAGATTTAATTATTTAGACCCTAAGCGGTCTTAGTTCTCATAATTCAATTGGTTGAAAACCATTTCAGCAAATTGCCCTTGAAATCGATTGGATAAGAAAGGTATTGAAACTGTTTGAACTTTGGGTCTCCAAACGGTTTGAGACTGTTTGGTCCCTAACGGTCTTGAGACCGTTTGGACCCAAATGGTCTTGAGACCGTTTGGCCCAAACCCTCTCAAAACTGAATGGACCAAAAAGTTCCTTCAACGCTTATACAATTCATGGTTTCAATAGATGAACCGATTAATAGTTGAATCCTTGGTTTCTTAATCAATTGAATTATTAAATCATCCTTCAATTGAACCATCAATTAGGGTTTTGAACCCAATTGATCTAGTATTTCTATTCAAGAAGACTTCAATTATAGCTTTGAAATCGAGGAACCATCAATGATCAACATTGTGGAACTGATTCAATTGAAATCAATGAGTTATCATCCACTTATGAAATGACATGACCTCAAACGGTATTGAGGTCATTTGGATGACCTCCAAACGGTCTTGGGACCTTTTGCCCCATCCTATCCTTGAAATTGGTGAAGTTTCATTAGGGTTTCGATCATTGGATTGATCATCAATTCAGCAATTGATTGCATTTCAATTTGGTATCTTTGGACCTTCAAATACTCAACCATAATCAAACCTAGACCTCCAAACGGTCTGGGTTGACCTCCAAACAGTCTTGAGACCGTTTGTGTGATTCCCAAATGGTTTTGAAACCATTTAGGTTAATCAATCCAAAAATCTAAATCAACCAATTACAAAATCAACACTTAACCCGATTAGGGTTTGGTGATTGATGGACCTTCTACTCATGACCCCTTTGGAGTTAGTCAATTCAAATAAATAGGTCATTAACCATAATAATTAGCATCAAATCTCCAAATGGTCAACTGTTGTCAACTCTCCCAAATGGTTTGAAACTGTTTCATTCCAAACGGTTTGATGAAACTGTTTAACTCCAAACGGTTTTGATGAAACCGAATGGACAACTTGTTGAAACCAATTGGAATAGAAATTCCTTGGTAAAAGTGTCCAATATGATGTAATCATCATATACCATCATCCCTGAAACTCATAGTACTTCTAATTTCATGAAATTACCAATTACAACAAGCAATTAATCAAGAATATGACAGAATCAATGAAATTGCATAATTGATAGTTGGATAATAATGTAAAGGAGTTCAAGTTATAAAACCCACCTTCTAATCTGAATCCAAGCTTCAAAATCCACGACTCCAGTGGTGGAAGAAGCTTTTCAAACTGCCCAAGGTCCGTTCTCAAGCTTTTGGATGAAATGATTGGCTAGAGTTGGAAATCGAGTGGAGAAAACAAGAAATCAAGCATTGATTTTCGGTTTTCACCATGAAACCAAGGTGAAAGGAGGTCAAGAACTTACCAAAAGGTTGGAGGGTCATCCTTCTCCTTCTCCTAAGCTCTCTTGTGGTCGGAAAAGGCAAGGAAAGAAAGGAATTCTGAAAAGAAGTCCTTCAGTGAGTAGAAAAAGAGATATGTATAAGGAAATTCCAAGGAAAGAGAAAATAGGATTAATTCCTTTAATTTCCAAATTTATTTCCACCACTCCCCCTAAACTCCTTGGACACTAAGCCATCTTCTTCCCCTTGAAAAACCTCTTCATTATCCAAGAATTAAAAGAAAAGAAATTAAGCACCTTAATCATATTATACTAATATCCCATTTTAGTGGATATTACTTTTTATTAACTTGATGTCAGTGGCCTCTCCAATCAAACTAGATATTTTAGTTCCTTTGCAAGGCCAAATCTCGTCCAAACCTTTTGCAAATTCATCCCTCAACTTTTGATTGAAGGGCTCTTCAATTAATATATTTTCTTTTTGCATTAAATTGAATTAAAGTTCCATTTATGCTTAAATCTGGATTATTTTAAATTCAAGATTCTCTATCCACCAATTTAATTCAAATGAGGCTCCCCTCTCGTTTTATTTTCTCTAAATGATGTCAAGGGACATGAGGGACCTTATTGAAGTGATAATTTGCATATTGAACCCTAGGTTTTGGGTAAATTGCACATTACACCAAAACTAGGTTTTTAATGCACAAACATTGCTTTATCAGCTCTTTCTTGGTACTCAGGCTTGGGGTAGCCATACCTCTGCATCATCTTCATTCTCATGATGCTTCAACACATGAGGAACATATTATCATGCAGAATTTGCAATTTAACCCCTCAACTTGGGTAGTTTTCACTTTAGTCCAAAACAAATAAAACATCATTTCAACATTGTTCAAAAAGGACTAAAATTGAAATATGAGTTCCTATTGAGCCTTAATTACTTTTCAAAAGATAAGAGAAAGCATATAATCAACTTTATTAAACAAAACACCCAGGGTTAAAGCATAACCCAAGTCAGGGATGTTACAAATTATCCACCCCTTACAAGGATTTCATCCCCGAAATCATTAATAAAAACATTAAGAGAAAAGAGTAGGGTATTTCCTCCTCATATCCTCCTCTAGCTCCCACGTAGCTTCTTCATTGCCACGGTGATTCCAGAGGACTTTTACAAGACAAATTTCTTTCCTTTTTAGCTTTTTAATTCTTCTGTCAAGAATTGTCATAGGTCCTTCAACATAAGATATATCATTATTTAGTTCTACCTCCACATGTTGTAGAACTAACTCAGTGTCAGGATGACACTTTCTCAACATAGAGATATGAAACACTGGATGCAACCTTTGCAGCTCAGATGGTAACTCCAGCTTATAGGCTACTTTTCCAATCCATTCAATGATTGGATAAGGCTCCATCAATCTAGGAGATAACTTCCCCTTCATTCCAAATCTTAGGATACCTTTCCAAGGTGAAACCTTAAGGTATACTATGTCTCCAACTTGGAATTCTAGGGGTCTACGACATTTATCAGCATAAGATTTTGTCTATCCTGGGCAGCTCTCAACTGTTGTTGTATTAATTTAATTTTCTCATTTGTTTGTTGTACTAGCTCGGGACCCAAAAATTGATATTCTCCAGTTTCATACCAACATAGAGGAGATCTACAGTGTCTACCATATAAAGCTTCATATGGTTCCATGTCAATACTGTGCTGATAGCTATTATTATAAGCAAATTCTATCAAGCTCAGATGTAGATCCCAACTTCCTACAAATTGGAGGACACATTCCCTAAGCAAGTTTTATAAGGTTTGTATAGTCCTTTCAGATTGTCCGTTTGTTTGTGGGTGAAAGGCTGTACTAAACCTTAACTGCGTTCCCAAAGCTTTGTGAAGTCATTCCCAAAAATGACTTGTGAACTGGGGACCTCTATCAGATACGATAATAGCTGGAACTCCATGCAAATGCACTATCTCATCTACATATAATTGTGCCAGTTTCTCAGCAGTGTAGGTTGTTTTGACAGGTAAGAAATGTGTTGTCTTAGTCAACCTATCAACTATCACCCAAATGGAATCATGGATTTTGGCTGTTCTTGGTAACCCAACCACAAAGTCCATGGTTACATGGTCCCATTTCCACTTCGGTATAGGCAGAGGTTGCATTGTTCCTGCGGGCTTTTGATGTTCAGCTTTAACTTGCTAACACACTGGACACCGCATAACAAACTCAGCAACATCCTTCTTCAAACCAGGCCACCAATACATATCTTTCAAGTTATGATACATCTTGGTGCTTCCTAGATGCATAACATACATTGAAGAATGAGCTTCTTCCAAGACTAACTTTCTTAAGTTATCGACATCAGGTACTATCATCCTACCATGATAACAGGCTACTTGATCATCTGAATCATGGAAACCATCTCGTTTCTCGCTACCATAATCTGACTTGATATGTTGAATCACAACTTCATCCTGCTGTGCTTCTTTAATCTGCTGTCTTAGAGTAGGTTTCACTTGCATCTCAGCTAACAACCCCGATAACAATGATACCTTAAATTGTACATTGTCTTGCCTTAAAGAGATAAGCATATCTCTCTTAGAGCACACTAAGGAGTTTAATTGTGCTTTATCTAACGCTGGTGTTGCTGATTTTCTTCTTAAAGCATCAGCAACCACATTGGCCTTCCCTGGATGATAATCAATTGTACAATCGTAGTCCTTGATTAATTCCATCCAGCGACGTTGCCTCATGTTCAACTCATGTTGTGAAAAGATATACTTTAAGTTCTTATGGTCTGTGAAAATCTTGAATCTTTCTCCATAGAGATAATGTCTCTAGATCTTCAAAGCATGGACCACTGTAGCTAGCTCTAGATCGCGTGTCAGATAATTCTCCTCATGTTTCTTAAGCTATCGAGAAGTAAAAGAAATCACTTGCTTATCCTACATCAACACACATCCTAAGATATTCTTAGATGAATCACAGAAAACTATATACCCCTTTCCCTACTCAGGTAACACCAACACAGGTGCACTTGTCAATCTTTCTTTCAGCATCTGAAAAGATTGTTGGCATTTGTCATACCAGACGAAAGGAACTTCCTTCCTGGTCAACTTGGTCAGGGGTAAAGCTATAGAACTGAAGTTCTTAATGAACCTCCTATAATAACCTACCAGTCCTAGGAAACTATGTATCTCTGTCGGTGTCTTTGGTTGTTCCCATAGCAGGACATATTCTACCTTCTTAGGATCAACACGAATACTTGAAGCAGATATCACGTGTCCTAGAAAAGAAACTTTTGGTAATCAGAACTCACATTTGCTAAATTTAGCATACAACTTATGCTCTCTTAGCAAAGTCAAAGCTTGACGGAGGTGTTGCTCATGCTATTGAGCGTCTCTACTGTATATCAGGATGTCATCTATGAAGACTACTACACATTGATCAAGAAAAAGGCCAAAATATTCTATTCATGAGTTCCATGAATGTAGCTGGTGCATTAGTTAGTCCAAACGACATAACTATGAACTCATAGTGCCCATATCTTGTTGTAAAAGCAGATTTAGATATGTCACTCTCCTTGATACGCAACTGATGGTATCCCAACCTCAGATCTATCTTAGAAAAGATATTTGCACCACACAACTGATCAAACAAGTCATCAATCCTTGGCAGAGGATACTTATTCTTTATGGTTACTTTATTTAACTGCCTATAGTCAATGCATCATCGAATGGACCCATCTTTCTTCTTAACAAAGAGGACCGGAGCCCCCATGGTGAAGTACTCAGTCAGATAAAACCCTTCTCAAGCAACCCCTGCAGTTGTTTCTTGATCTCTGCCATCTCAGCATGTGCCATTCTATACAGTGTTTGTGCTATAGGTTGCATGCCTGGGATTAGATTAATCTCAAAATCAATCTCTCCGGGCGGAGGAACACCTGGAAGTTCCTCAGGGAATACATCTTCAAATTCCCTAACAACCAGAACTTCAAAAACATTAGAACTCTCCATTGTGGTATCTACCACATGAGCCAAGAATGCAAAGCATCCTTGTCTCATCAACTTCTCAGCTACCATAGCTGACACAAGACATGTTGGAAGAATCTTTCTATCTCCCTAAAAGATCCATGTGTCACCATCATCAGTGAACATAGCCTGCTTGGAATCACAATCCAAGACAACCTTATATTTCTCTAAGGTGTCCATCCCAAGGATTATATCAAATCTGTGCATCTAAAGTGGTATAAGATCCACCTGAATGTGATGTTTAGAAAAAGAAAGAATACAGGAAGAACACACCTCCCGCAACACTGCAGATTCCAGCAAAGGTGTTTCTAGCAACAAACTATCTGTCCTATGACTGATAATCATATTGCAGTCATGAATCACTTCTTGAGTGATAAAGCAATGTGTAGCATGCAAATCAATTAACACAGATATAAAACAGGATGAAGACATATCAGAATGAAATAGTTCCATCCGACTTGTCATAACTCGTGGATTAACCACTGCCTCGGTCTGATTCATTGCATAGAATCTCGTCGTTGCCTACTGTTGACCCTATGCTCTATTATGGGATGCAGAAGATCCTTCCTGGGATGCCTGTCCACGTCCTCCAGTACCACTAGAAAACTACTTTCTCTAAGAGCCTTGCTGACTCTGTCTCGGGGGTTGATTCACCACTACATTCCCTGTTGGGCAATCCCTTGCCAGATGTCCTACTAGTCCACATCGATGTCAAGTTCTATTCTCTTGATGTGGTCTAGAGGTTCCAGTTACTGATGTTGATGCTATGATAAGGGCTCTTCTTGGAGGAAAACTACACCCTCTACCCCTACTTGACGTCCACTACGTTTGGGTATTGAACCTCTCTGGTGCTGCCGATGTAGAAAATCTTAGTTTCTTGAAACCCTCAGACCTTTGTCCATGAAACTGAGGATACACCTTCTTATTACTGGTCTGTCGTTTCTCGATCATAGACCTTTCTACCCATCTTATGGACTCCACGAAGGTGGCAAACCTCTCCCGATTCTCTAAAGCAGACACTAGAGTGGTTAATTCAGCGTTCAACCCTTCTCGAAATGCCGAATTCTCTCCTGATCAGTAGATGCCATATGCGGACAAAACCGCAAAAGTTCCATGAACTTAGCCTCATACTCACTAATGTTCATTTGTCCCTGCTTTATCCGTTCAAACTGAGTAATTTTCTCGTCCAGAAAAGTCTTGGGAAAGTATCTACTGATGAATTCTCGTCGGAACTCTTCCCATCCAATTTCCACACTTGGCCTTTTTCCCTCCTCAATGGTACACCAGTGACCAACACTCCCCTTAAGAAGGTACACTGCATGTCTAACCTTCTCATTCTCAGGGATATTAAGAATTCTAAACACTTTCTCCAACTCAGTCAACCATAAATCTGCATGAGTTGGATCAGCTGTACCAGCATAATTTATGGCCCCAACCCGACAAAGTCGTTCAAAAGTCTTGTTGGCTCCCTCTCCTTCATGGTGAGCTGGTGCCCTAGGTGCAGGTAGTGGCATCCTATCTGTCATATGAGTCATGGTTGCCATAAACTGCCCAAACATGACTGGGAAGGCTGGGTTCCCCATATCTACTTGATTGAATTGGGGTTGTTCAGGTACGGGCTCCTCCCTATCATAGTCTCTTGCACCTCCTCCTGGTGCAGCAACACTTCTATCAACAGCATGTTCATCGTGTGATCCAAACATCTTTTGTTTTTCTTCTCATCCTATATGAGCACAAGACACTATCAGATAAACTGGAAGACACTAGAACAGACACAACAACCTTAATCCTATGTCTCTGTAGACGCAGTGAACCTAGAGATTTGATACCACTAACTTTTTGCGAAGCGTTCGAACAAAATGTTATTAACTAAGTAAATCAATGCGGAAGCGATCGTTAGCAGCGGAATTATTGAAAATCACTAAAAATTAAAACCATTTGCAAGGAGATCCATTCTCCAGAAAACTCTTTCAACAAGAACCATAAAATTACATTCTCATTTTGGTTGACATAGTACATTCTTTGTATCATTCCTTCTCGAGGATGTATATATACATCTTTTGCTTTAACAAAAAATCAAGTAACATGATCCTCGAGGCATCATGCAAAAAATATCAGATCAAACATAAAAACACTATCATTGACACCTAGGACCTGAGAGTACAAAGATGACACATAGGACTCTATTTACACATATACAAGACTTGACAGCCAGTATCTCCACCTGAGGATTCACTGCGGCCCCTGATGCTGCTACTGTTGTTCTTCCCTTTTTATGAGGTTTCTGTCTCTACCTCATCCACGTCTACCTAAAAATGTTGAATGCCACGGGGGTGAGACAATTATAAAATTGCCTCAGCGAGAGATATAAATCTCCGCCGAAAACATTATTATTGTAGTTTAATAGAAATAAACTGAACAGTTGAATCATATAATCAACAGTAGATAAATCAATATATATGCAGATTAAAGTAACATTTCTATTCAAGCATTTAAGCTATAACTTGATAAGCAACATGTTTCTTAATCAAGAAGGACTTGAAGAGCATATATAACATTTGTGTGTCTAGAACATGATAAGAAGAATAACACCAACCAGTGATTCTCATATTTCAATATTATGCAAATGCGCTACACGGTTGATTACATTTTACAAACATTCTTAAGCTAATGCCCTGAGGAGATGAGATATATCGCTCATACTCCAGCCGACCACAATTACGTAAAGCATCGGTACCACATAAGGTCAATGGGAGGGTCGGATTCCATGATCTCATCTATCTCGGTCAGTACAAGATTACTTTTAGCAGAGACATCATGTGTCAAATTGCAATTCGCTTGCCAGGGTATATTGGCATCTTGGCTATAGAGTTATAGCCCGTAGCATATACTCTCTTTAGAGTTATGGCCCATATCCAATACCTAGTATTATATTGAGGAGTCATGGCCCGTAGCCATACTCTTATCGGGGTATAGTCCAAAACCAATCCCGTACATAGGACATAGCCCGTAGCCATTCCTATGGGGAATAAAGATATATTTGCCCAATTACCCCCACATATTCAAAAATATGCATTCTGAGTAAAACTCATTTCACCATTCATCTAATTCTGATGCTGATGGATATGTGGTCAGGGCAACTACATTCTATGTTATCATTTGATTAATTAAGTACATTATCATATTCTTTTAGCAATCAGTCAAGTTTTTAAACATAACTTCATAGGACAATTTCTACAAAGAAGCCTGTATTGTTATCATCAATTACTTCTCAGTCTTAATAAGACATTGGGATCTCGATCCCTTATTTCAATACTGGGAATTATTATCCCTTCACAATCTCAATACCATGATCATATGGTTCTGGGTATTCAAACCCTTAGATTATCACTGAGTACAATTACCACTTTTTCAGATAGTTATCACCTTTAGGTCATTTGACCAAGGTAAATATGAAACTTGCTACACAAGCATCTCTTATGGCACTTGAGGCTCATTAACTCTCTTATTACTATTTACTAAGAAACACAGTATATTATGGCACACAAGGCCCAATAAATAAATTCAATTCAATAAATAAAGCTTCATAGTTCATACCTAGCTATATTCAACATCTCAGGATACCTGCATGGTTAGCACACATGATAATAGACATATCAATCATATTACAATCCATGTTGTTCAAGGGTATCACCACTATTCCATTACTAGGGTTAGGGTTTCTCATTTCATTTCAATCATGGTTACTCATCCCCTTTGATCAATTAGGACCAATGATTCATCATTTCATTGTCTAATATTAGGGTTTCATGCTATGTAGTATAACCCAGAATTAGGGTTTACTATTCACATCATATCAACCTAGATTAAAGTTCATATTCAATAACCACAAATTATGGTTTACTAGTCACATCACATCACATCACCCTAGATTAGGGTTTACTATCCACATCACATCACCCTAGATTACGGTTCACTATTCATATCACATCACCCTAGATTAGGGTTCACTATTCATATCACATCACCCTAGATTAGGGTTCTACTCAGGATTGCCCTAAATTAGGGTTTGAGTTCATTAATCATCTCAATTAGGGTTTTATGATCTCTTTATCAAGGGTCATACCCTAATTGTATATCACATCATTTTGAAAGTTTTAGACTTAATTGCTACATGATTATCATTAATGTATAAATCTTTCTCTCTCATCCTACTCAGGATGTCCACTACTCAATTCTTGATTAAATTGAGCCTACTCTTTAATTCAAATACATGCATTTATGGTTAGCATGATGTATTCAACTATTACATCATTAGGCATTAATGATTGATCCCACTAATGGTATCAATCATCTGAGTACATGAGATCTCCAAATGGTTTACTCAATTGAACCTCCAATTATATGAGGGATCCAAAAGAATTGACCAACTAAACTTTCAATCACAAAAGGTGATCAATTGGATTAACCAATTAAATCTTCAATTGCATTAGGTATCCAAATAGATTACCCATATTGGACCTTCAATTACATGAGATAACCAAATGGATTAACCATGATGAACTTCAAAAGATTTAATTATTTAGACCCTAAACGGTCTTAGTTCTCATAATTCAATTGGTTGAAAACCATTTGAGTAAATTGCCCTTGAAACTGATTGGACAAGAAAGGTATTGAAACTATTTGAACTTTGGGTCTCCAAACAGTTTGAGACTGTTTGGTCCCAAATGGCCTTGAGACTGTTTAGACTCAAACAGTCTTGAGACCGTTTGGACCGAAACGGTCTTGAGACCATTTGGTCCAAACCCTCTCAAAACCGAATGGACCAAAAAGTTCCTTCAACACTTATACAATTCATGGTTTCAATAGACACTACTACAGAACCTACCTTTAGTGTCGGTTATTTAAAGCCTTTAGTGTCGGTTTCTAAGTGAAACCTATGTGGGTGACACTAAAAGCTCACCCATTAGGCGTCGGCTCCAAAACCGACGCCCAAACTCTTCGCGTGCCACCGAAAATGCGCCATCATGGGACTATAGGCGTCGGTTATTAGATAAGAAACCGACGCCTAAACCCTTCGCGCCACAGAAAGGGCACCATCTTGGGCACTATCAGTGTCGGTTTTTTACAAATAACCGACGACATATATCTTCGTGGCACAGGAAGGTGCCAACTTGGGCACTATAGGCGTCAGTTATTAGCTAATAACTGACGCCATATAACTCCCAACACGGCCGTGCTGGACAGCACGGCTGTGGTGTCTGGTCCGCTGCCACGGTCGTGTTGTCCAACACGGCCGTGGTGTCTGGTCTGCTGCCACGGCCGTGCTGTCCAGCATGGCCGTGGTGTCTGGTCTGCTGCCACGTCCGTGCTTCCCAGCACGGCCGTGGTGTTAAGGAAATAGGCGTCGGTTATTTATATAAAACTAACACTATAACTTTGTGTGTCGGTGTTATACAAATAACCGACGCCTATTGTTTTTTTTTCTGTCAGTCTGCAGACCTGCTGTGGCTGGTCGCAGGATGAGAAACCTGCAGTTAACTGCAGGTTTTACGACATCCATTGAAATCAGCCAACAATAGGCCACAAACCTGCAAATTTAACAACAAAAATATTCACACATGCATTTAGCAATACAACCTGCAGTTCTATTTTATTTTCACACATTTAGAAACATTCATGTAGCTAGCAATATGTAGTTCCATTCATTCACATTCACACATGTAGAAACATTCATATAGCAACCAACACTTTAATTCATTTTCACTCAGACACATGTAGAAACATCTAGACATGTAGAAACATTCACACATATATTATAATTCAGAAATTCATTTACAAAATATCATTCTTTAGTCATTATTTTCTATCAACATCCCAATTATATTTTAAAACCCCCACTATTTGTATGGCTGTTTCCCATTCTTCTCTTACTTCATTTAATTCTCCCATCGTATAGGGAGCATGTACATCTGGTAAGTCCGTTCCTGTAGTGGGGTCAGCTTTAAACACCTGTAAAGATAATGATGTATATATATAATTAATGAGCTATAAATAAGATTGATATATTTCATATTATCTAATGAGACTATATAATACCTGAGCAATACAATCGATGTCCATACAACATGACAGACTAACACATATATAGTACATAACAACAGCAGCGTCGAATTTACATACAACACTAGCTTAGTACATATATAGTGGGACTTATAAGGTGACGATCCCACCTGGTAAAATAGGTTACCGACAACTACATGTTACGACTGGGAGGTCGTGATTCAACAACCGTATGCATTAGCAGGAGGACAAACAGATCACCATATGTTTGTCCTCCTGCTAATGCATACGGTTGCTGAATCACGACCTCCCAATCATAACATGTAGTCGGTAACCTATTTTAGCAGGTGGTATCGTCACCTTAGTCCCACTATATATGTACTAAGCTAGTGTTGTATGTAAATTCGGCGTTGTTGTTGTTATGCACTATATATGTGTTAGTCTGTCATGTTGTTATATGAATCTGAAGCACTTGTGTGTGCTACACTTTATGTATTTTTTATATGTATCCTGCTTCTCTTCATTGGGGCTTCTTTTGCTGTTTCATGGCTTGCTGCCTATATATCTATATAACCTTTGGCGAACGCCTGCATATCCTGCATAGCTATGTCATGGCCGTCCTGCATAGCCTTCTTCCTATATTTATTTTTCAAAGAGAATACAAACAAAAATTATTAGTGTAGAGTTAGTGGAATACTGATCAATGTCTAGAATTGGAATCAATCAAGAACCTATTCTCAGCATCGCGTATGTAATCTCGGGTGAGATTGGTCCTATAGTTCTTTAGCACCCTCCCACAATGTTTAGCATTTGTATTAACTAGAAGATAATGAAACATCAAATCAGAAAATGATATTGATATTAAACAAGTAAACATTTAGCTTCAATAAAAAATATAAACATGCATGCCTCTAAAATTGTGATCTTTTATCAATTAACAATCCTTCATTGTGATCTCCGCTCACATATAAGTCATCATTAGCTTCAATATTTTGTGGAGTTGGCAACCCAACTGAGAATGGACTGGAGTCATCATATTTATCATAGTACTCTTCTTCATCTATAGGATCTTCAATGAACTGTCTTTTACCATGAAGAACAACCGACCATTTATCATTTGCAGGATCATCAATATAAAATACTTGTTTTTCCTGTGATGCCAATATGAATGGTTCAGCCTTCTCACCAATCTTTTCAAAGTTCACTAAAGTGAAACCCAATTCATCCACTATAACTCCTTTGGTGTTATCAACCCAATTACATTTGAAGAGTGGAATTCTGAAATCGATGTAGTCAAATTCCCATATCTCTTCAATGACACTGTAATAAGACATTTTAGCTTCACGTGGACTCTTATCCTTTGCACTTGCAAAAAACATAGTCGATGCTTGAAGGGTGACCCCACTATTTTGTACGACACTCTTATCATCTTGGTGCTTTGTGTAATATGTGAATCCATTAATGTCATACCCTTCATAAGACATAACAGTCAACTTTGGTTTAAAGGCGAGGCATTTGATAGTTTCAGTAATATCATCTGGTGTTTGAGATAGTTGATGTAAGACTTTATCTTCAAACCACTTAATAAAAGTCTTGTTATGCTCTCTAGCAAGCCACATTGTATTGGCTCGAGGATATTGTCTTTTGATGAAATTGGTATGTTCCTCGATATAAACGTTCACTTCGTCCATGTTGTGTAAAATATACAAATGACCTTGTTCCAACTGCTCACGGCTGATTACTTTCACACGTGATCCCAAAATTCCTTTGCCAAATAGCTCGTCAATATTCTTGTCATTATCAGGAGTGTCATTACCACTGAGAAAGTCATTGCAGAAATCCATAACCTCTCTCGCCACATAACCTTCAATAATACTCCCTTCAGGCCGATAACGGTTTCGAACATCACCTTTAAAAATGCTCATGTATCGTTCAAAGGGATACATCCAATGCAAGAAAACCGGTCCCAAGATTTTCACTTCCCTAGTCAAGTGGACAACAAGATGTACCATGATATCAAAGAACGAAGGAGGGAAATACATCTCAAGCTGACATAGGGTAACAACCACTTCTCTTTGAAAATTATCAAGAGTCTCAGGGTCAATAACTTTGCTGCAGAGACTGTTGAAAAAGAAACAAAGTCTGGTGATTGCAAACCTTACATGCTTCGGCAATATAGATCGAATTGCCACGGGCAATATTTGTTGCATTAGAGTGTGACAATCATGAGATTTAAGACCTATCAACTTCAGATCTTTCATTGATACCAATCTACAGATGTTGTATGAGTAACCATGTGGAACCTTAACATTTACCAAGCATTCACAAAAAGCTTTCTTCTCCTTTCTAGACAACGTGCAACAAGCGGGAGGTAAGTATGTTCTTTTATTACCCATTTCACGTAATTCCGTTAATTCTGACCTTATTCCCATTTCACGTAGGTCCATTCTAGATTTTATCCCATCTTTAGTCTTACTTGGTATATTTAACAGAGTACCAATGATGCTATCATAGACATTTTTCTCAATGTGCATTACATCGATACAATGTATGACTGTCAAAGAACTCCAATAAGGAAGATCCCAAAATATTGACTTCTTCTTGAATGAAGAATTGTCACTCCGTGTAGTACATTGTGATCTCTTACCTAATTCATTGACAAAGTCTTTTACTCTTTCATAAACAACCTCCCCTGGTATAGGTTTAGGTGCACTGTGTTCCTCATTCAATCCATTGAATGCTTTGCGCTTCCTACGATACGGATGGAATTTTGGAAGAAACCTTCGATGACCGAGATATACATTCTTACCGCCATGTTTTAGTCTTGTTGAGTCAGTGTTCTCTTCACATATAGGACACGCTTTAGCTCCTTTGACACTATATCCAGACAAATTCCCATATGCTGGAAAGTCATTAATAGTGAAAAACAACATAGCATGCAAACAAAATATCTCTCTTCGTGAAGCATCATAGGTCATCACACCTTCACCCCAGAGTTTCTTTAAGTCATCAATCAGAGGTTCAAGATAAACATCGATGTCATTTCCAGGTTTTTTAGGGCCCGATATCAACAACGACAGCATTACGTACTTATTTTTCATACACAGCCAGGGAGGAAGATTGTATATAACAAGCATGATTGGCCAAGTGTTATGTTGTCTGCTCAATGTCCCGTATGGATTCATCCCGTCTGTACAAAGCCCAAGTCTTAGATTCCTGACTTCTTCACCAAATTCAGGGTACAATACATCAATCTTCTTCCACTGTGGGGAATCAGACGCATGTCGTAGGATCCCATCATTATTTTTCTTAACATCTGCATGCCACCTCAAATTCTCCGTATCTATCGGATTGGCAAACAAGCATTGAAACCATGATATTATAGGTAGATACCACATCACCTTGGCAGGAGAACCAGTTTTGGACTCCCCCAAAGTCGTCAATTTATACCGTGACGCACCACATTTTGGACAATCTTTCAAATCCGCATAGTCCTTTAGAAATAATACACAATCATTAGGGCATGCGTGTATCTTCTTGGCATCCATTCCCATTGGGCACAACAATTTCTTTACCTGGTATGTTGAGATTGGCAGCTTGTTTCCTTCAGGAAGCATTTCGTTCAACAAAGACAGCAATGACGAGAAGCTTTTGTCGCTCCATCTATTGTTAGCTTTCAACTTATACAATCTCAACACAACGTTAAGCTTCGTAAACTTAGTACAACTTGTGTATAACGGCATCTCAGCATCATGCACAATGTTTCTAAAAATGGGAGGTGGATCGGTGTGCTCTACCCCACAACTATCCAGCATCGCATCAACGATGTCTACTGGAACTGGTTCATTCACATCTACGTCATCGTAGGCAATTTCTTCTTCCACACAAGCACTGCTATCGACATCCACTGGTTTCGAGTTTGAAATCTCTCCATGCCAGTGCCATTCTGTACAGCCTTGTATAATCCCATTGCACATGACATGAGTTTTGATTTTGTCACCAGTGTTGACTTTCAAGTTGTTACCGCAATGCCTACATGGACAGTAGAACCTATCTCCAGGTTTTTTCCTATGTTCCTCGGCAAATCTAATGAACTGGTCAAGACTAGAAATAAACTCTGGGGTGCAGCGATTGCGAATGGACATCCATGATCTATCCATTCTATGATCAAAGAGAAAACAAGTATATATTAGGACAAGATTAGGGTCTAGGGTTAACAAATACATGTGATTTCATTATTATATATAATAAATGTGTACCACCTATCCATTCTTGAAC
Source organism: Alisma plantago-aquatica (assembly GCA_963693085.1). Classification (NCBI taxonomy): domain Eukaryota; kingdom Viridiplantae; phylum Streptophyta; class Magnoliopsida; order Alismatales; family Alismataceae; genus Alisma; species Alisma plantago-aquatica. The sequence continues at coordinate 1,547,289,646 of OY856409.1, forward strand.
ACCTAATCACACTAGTAAGTGTATAATGTGTATTGGGTTTTCAAGAAAATTTCGGCAGCATTTCCCCGCTGTTCTCCAAGTACATATGTACTTAGAGAACAAACGGGGAAATGCTGCTGAAATTTTCTTGAAAACCCAATACACATTATACACTTACATCCTAAGCGAGATTAGGTGTTCAAGAACAGTCCCAAACCGGGGACTATCCAAGATTTACTCCTAATGAGTAAATCTTGGACGGGTTTCTAGGCCAACAAATAATGTGTTGGACGGGTTTCTAGGCACATGTATGCATATATATACTATACTTAAGTTAAAGATATAAGTAAAGTAAACTTACCCAACATATACCATATGAGTAAGTATATCATATTAAAATAGACTATACAATATGAGAAAATAGTAGTGTAATCATGCAAATGGGAACATTCATGGGAACACACACTTCAGTTATAAGCATTCATGTAGCAACTTTCAGTTCCATGCATTAATCTCTTTTTACATCCACACACAGGGGTGTACCCCTAAACAGTAACTAAACAAAGGGGTTGGTGTACCCCTAAACATGCGCATAATTAAAAAAACTATTAATACAGACAAGTCTAGATAGATAGACAACTAAATACTACACCAACATGGTCCCGCATCAGTAACTTCGAGGACTTATCATTGTGGCGATCTTCTCCTGAAGTTCAGAATAGAAAGCATCTATGAGTATTGATTGCTTGACAATTATATTTGTTAATTGGACTTACCGTGGTCTTTTTGATGATGAAGCTGTGTCACGAAGCTCCTCACTGTATTTAGATGAATCTGAACTGACAAGGGCCTCAGATTCAGATTCGTCTGAGCTGATATGCGACGACGTGTGCTCATATCACAGTAGATGATCGGGGGTCTCGCAGTTGTTGTTGGTTATCCAAACTTTGATGGAATTATGGCCAATTGGATGGAGAAAAAGCCTGTTGCAACAGACCACATGCATCTCTCCAATCGAATCACGCCAACCGGATTTTGATACAAGATTTCCCGCCAAATCATACTCAACCTCGATAACATGTGAATAATTGCCAAAAGTTAGGGTCACTTTACCAGGCATGTAGTGTCTTCCTTTTAGAAAACACCAATGTTTGGGTATGACCAATTGGTTTAAGGAACGATCATCTAGGATGATGTCCAATTGTTCTTCAATAGGGAATGTTAACATTGACATAGAGGCCCAGTTCATAGTGACTGTTATGGGTGGACAGAGACTGCATAATATTAGTATTAACAAAGTGTAAGTACATATAACGATGTTATATATTTTCAGAAAAAGTTGTATAACATCAGTTAACCTTTTATTGCTTGTCATAACCAACTTTATTGTGGTAGACATGATAGCTTGAAAAGAAGTCTACATATGTACTTAGAGAACAAACGAGGAAATGCTACTAAAATTTACTCGAAAACCCAATACACATTATACACTTACATCCTAAGTGATATTAGGTGTTCAAGAACAGTCCCAAACCGGGGACTATCCAAGATTTACTCCTAATGAGTAAATCTTGGACGGGTTTCTAGGTGCTTACTAAAATAGAACCATTATATGGAACTAATCCTACATTATACACATACTTTTCCTGAGTAAGATAATGTGCACTTCATGGAATTATTAAGATCTGAATATATATAAGTTGTTTCTACCTACTTTGATGGGATTTTATAACATTCAAGTCTTCCATTTAAGGCATTAGATGCATATATTGCAGTCCATTGTGTTGAGATAAGAATCCCATGTGATACACACGATTGAGAATCTTTCACGATACTAGGAAAATACACAACTAGATATTCATTTAGGTGTTAGACATGTGTGCATTACAGTTCATCATTAAGCAAGAAGGGTGATTAGGATTCTCACCAAGAACGAGTTTTGATTTTCTATACAATTTTATAAAAAAATGCACATGTATGCATATATATACTATACTTTTTGGAACCATACTAAACACCCAAATACTTTATAACACAACTATAAAACAATGATTATAGCTAAACTATTAAACAATAGACTTGTCACACATAAAACACCCTATACAACTATAAAACAAAAAAGTATTAAGATATGCATGATACAATAACTATTTTGCATCACATTACAGCAGACTTATCATTGATACCTTACTAACTTATTTCTACATTTACATATCATCACTTGATCAAAAATTACATGTATAGACAATAGAGGATTCAACTCAGTAGAAGCACAAAATCAGTACCTAAACCCTAAACACAAATAAGTAAATAACTTTAAAAAAAAACGCCCAGCAGCTGCTTGGGCATGCCTTGGCACCGCCCAAGCAGCCACCGGAGCAGAGGAAGAAGGAAGAAGGCAGGGCAGGTGGGCATACCTTGAGGGCAGAGGAGAGCAACGGCTAGAGCACAGCAGCCACCGGTGGAGGTGGCGACAAAGAGAGGAGAAGCGCTGGCGAGGACACAGAGCAGCGGCGGCGAGGGCACGGAGCAGCGACGAGGGCACGGAGCAGGAGCACGGACGGCCGCCGGTGAGCACAGAGGGTAGGAGCAGGAGCAGGAGCACGGCCGCCGGTGAGCACGGAGCAGCGGAGAGGGAAGGAGCAGGAGCACGGCAGCGGCGGCGGAGGAGAAACGACCGGAGGGGGCGAGAAAGAAATCGCCAGACCTAACTGAAATCGAGAATGAAAAAGGGAAAGGGGAAGAGAAGCTCGCGCTGGTGAGCTATTAAGTTGACAATAAGCATCGGTTATTCTAATAAACCGACAACTAAACCAACTATGTTGGTTCTATTCCAACAATTGATGCCTATACTAGATTATAGTCGTCGGTTTTTAACTAAAAGACAACCGACAACTATTCTTGTCCCGCGAATAACACCTTTAGTCGTTGGTTATTTATTTATGAACCGACGACATATGTCAAATTTTGGAGTTTTTCGCTGGAATTTTGGTTTTGGCGGTTTATTTTAGGTGTCATTTTTTTATTAATTAACCGACACTTAATAAAAGCGGTACCCGTGTCTGGTCGACCTTCACAGATTGTATGTCGGTTTATGTTATAAACCGACACTGTAGCGTTTAGGTGTCTGTTTATGTATACAACCGACACCTTGAAAAGTGACTTTATAAGCCATTTCTGTAGTAGTGAGATGAACTGATTAACCGTTGAATCCTTGGTTTCTTCATCAATTGAATTATTAAATCATCCTTCAATTGAACCATCAATTACGGTTATGAACCCAATTGATCTAGGATTTCTACTCAAGAAGCCTTTAATTATAGCTTTGAAATCAAGGAACCATCAATGATCAACATTGTGGAACTGATTCAATTGAAATCAATGAGTTATCATCCACATATGAAATGACCTGACCTCAAACGGTCTTGAGGTCATTTGGATGACCTCCAAACGGTCTTGATACCATTTGCCCCATCCTATCCTTGAAATTGGTAAAGTTTCATTAGGGTTTAGATCATTAGATTGATCATTGGATTGATCATCAATTCAGCAAATGATTGCATTTCAATTTGGTATCTTTCGACCTTCAAATACTTAATTATAATCAACCTTAGACCTCAAAACGGTCTTGTTTGACCTCCAAACGGTCTTGAGACCGTTTGGGTGATTCCCAAACAGTTTTGAAACCATTTGGGTTAATCCACCCAAAAATCTAAATCAACCAATTACAAAATCAGCACTTAACCCGATTAGGGTTTGGTGATTGATGGACCTTCAACACATGAACCCTTTGGAGTTAGTCAATTAAACTTAATATGTCATTAACCATCATCATTACCATCAAATCTCCAAATGGTCAACTATGTTCAACTCTCCCGAACGGTTTGAAACTATTTAATTCCAAACGGTTTGATGAAACCGTTCAACTCCAAACAGTTTTGATGAAACCGAATGGACAACTTGTTGAAACCGATTGGAATAGAAATTCCTTGGGAAAAGTGTCCAAGATGATGTCATCATCATCTACCTTCTACCCTGCAACTCATAGTACTTCTGATTTCATGAAATTACCAATTACAACAAGCAATTAATCAAGAAGATGAAGGAATCAACAAAATTGCATAATTGATAGTTGGATAATAATGTAAAGGGGTTCACGTTATCAAACCCGCCTTCTAATATGAATCCAAGCTTCAAACTCCACGACTCAAATGGTGGAAGAATCGTTGACAACTGCCCAAGGTCCGTTCTCAAGCTTTTGTATGAAAGGATTGGCTAGATTGGAAATCGAGTGGAGAAAACAAGAAATCAAGCATTGATTTTCAGTTTTCACCATGAAACCAAGGTGAAAGGAGGTCAAGAACTTAACAACAGGTTGGGGGTCGTCCTTATCCTTCTCCTAAGCTCTCTTGTGGTCGGCCAAGGCAGGAAAGAAAGGAATTCCGAAAAGAAGTCCTTAAGTTAGTGGAAAAAGAGATATGTATAAGGAAATTCCAAGGAAAGAGAAAATAGGATTAATTCCTTTAATTTCTAAAATTATTTCCACCACTCCCCCTCAACTCCTTGGACACGAAGCCATCTTATTTCCCTTGCAAAACCTATTCATTATCCAAGAATTCAAAGAAAAGAAATTAAGCACCTTAATCATATTATACTAATATCCCATTTTAGTGGATATTATTTTTTATTAACTTAATGTGAGTGGCCTCTCCACTCAAACTAGATATTTTCGTGCCTTTTCAAGGCACAAGCTCATCCAACCCTTTTGTAAATTCATCCCTCAACTTTTGATTGAAGGGCTCTTCAATTAATATATTTCTGTTTGCATTAAATTGAATTAAAGTTACATTTATGCTTAAATCTTGATTATTTTAATATCAAGATTCTCTCTCCTCCAATTTATTTAAAATGAGGCGCCCCTCTCATTTTATTTTCTCTTAATGATGACAAGGGACAAAAGGGATCTTATTTATATGATAATTTGCATATTGAACCCTAGGTTTTGGGTAAAGTGCACATTACACCAAAACTAGGTTTTTAATGCACAAACATTGCTTTATCAGCTCTTTCTTGGTACACAGGCTTGGGGTAGCCATACCTCTACATCATATTCATTATCATGATGCTTCAACACATGAGGAACATATTATCATGCACAATTTGCAATTTAACCCATCATCTTGGGTAATTTGCACTTTAGTCCAAAACAAATAAAACATCATTTCAACATTGTTCAAAAAGGACTAAAATTGAAATATGAGTTCCTCTTGAGCCTTAATTACTTTTAAAAAGATAAGAGAAAGCATCTAATCAACTTTATTAAAAAAACACCTAGGGTTAAAGCATAACCCAGGTCAGGGATGTTACAAATTATCCACCCCTTACAAGGATTTCGTCCCCAAAATCATTAACAATAACATTAAGAGAAAAGAGTAGGGTATTTCCTCCTCATCTCCTCCTCTAGCTCCCATGTAGCTTCTTCAATGCCACGGTCATTCCAGAGGACTTTTACAAGATAAATGTCTTTCCTTTTTAGCTTTTTAATTCTTCTGTCAAGAATTGTCATAGGTCCTTCAACATAAGATATATCATCATTTAGTTCTACCTCCACAGGTTGTAGAACTAACTCAGTGTCCGGATGACACTTTCTCAACATAGAGATATGAAACACTGGATGCAATCTTTGCAACTCAGATGGTAACTCCAACTTATAGGCTACTTTTCCAATCCGTTCAATGATTGGATAAGGCCCCATAAATCTAGGAGCTAACTTCCCCTTCTTTCCAAATCTCAAGATACCTTTCCAAGGTGAAACCTTGAGGTATACTATGTATCCAACTTGGAATTCTAGGGGTCTACGACATTTATCAGCATAAGATTTTTGTCTATCCTGGGCAACTTTCAACTGTTGTTGTATTACTTTAATTTTCTCAGTTGTTTGTTGTACTAGCTCAGGACCCAAAAGTTGATATTCTCCAGTTTCATACCAACATAAAGGAGATCTATAGTGTCTACCATATAAAGCTTCATATGGTTCCATGTCAATATTGTGTTGATAGCTATTATTATAAGCAAATTCTATCCAACTTGTCTTTTGTTGGCTCCTGACACTTTAATTTTTGGTCGAGATGGCTGACCTTATGGAGGTTGTGACATCCTACTCTTTGATGGTCATGACACCTAGTCTCTAGTGGGTTGAGACACATCCTTAGTACTAGTCGAGATGCTCCCTTCTCTCTTGAGATCGTGACATGCTAGTCTTACTGGTCAACACCCTAGTTTCTTGTGTGGTCGAGACACCGTGTAGCATGGTGGTCAAGCCCCTATGTGTCATGGGCACGACACCTACATGGATGGTGAGTCACGACTACATGTGTGCATGGCCGCGAAAATCATATATAGTGAATGTTTGACACACATACATAATCATATAATTGATATATAAGCATGAACACTAAGTAATGAACCGTGTATGGTGCTATTTGGTTGGATGCTTAATCAACCCGAATCAAGAACCTTAACCCTAAAGTGTTCCAAGGATATGGGAGATGTCATGCCTAGGATTTAGTGTTTGAATATAGCTATACAACCCTAATTGACTATGTATGGAACCCTAACCTTAATTCTAGGGTAGACTAGGTTGTTGAGTTGCATCGATGTGTGGCACATGACTTTACCTTCTCTCTCCTACTTGTATAGTTCTAAACTTGGAGGTTGAATGCATGCCATTTCTTATGTATGCTATGGTAATGGTTATGAAAAATTGAGGCATGTTAAGATAATGATGAGACACAGTGATCTAGGATGCCTTCTCTATCTTTTAGTGGTTATCTTATTATGATGTTTCTCTCTCTTGTTTATAAATTCTTACCCATGCAGGTGATATGACCTTGAGTGACTTAGCTGTGTGAATTCTATGGAGAATCCTATATTATATGGGATGGTGATTATAAGCAATGTTGAGGCATAATGTGATGTTGTATATGCAGGGATTATGTGATTGGGTCCTATGACCTAGTAATGGCTTAATGCATATTGTGAGGTGGTAAACTCTAGTGGTGTGATTGAGGGAACGATATCCCACAGTGATGAGAAATGGGTGATAGCCTTGTGTGGCTGTGTGACAGTAATGATGGCCTGATGAATGGCAGAGATACAATGCTATGATGGTGATGTGACTAGGTCACACGCTATATGTTTGATATCATATGGAGTTATACTATACCTATATTCTTGTAGAGTTTTTATGGATTTGTATGTTGCAACATGATTGATGCTAAAATATATCTAATAGGCTTAATTAATCAAGTGAAACATAATCATGTAGGTTCCTTGTGCCATAGATCCTTTCTAGTGTCAGGTTTAATTGCTAGATTGGTGAAACGCGTATAACTTAGAGCTCTTGGTACCCTAATATCAAGTAAGTACATGATTGGTTGCAGGACATACCCTGGCAGGAGTGTGACTGCTGACAGTAGCTAAGTGATGTGACTCAGTATTTTCACAGGATTAGTTGCGGGCCATACCCTGGCAGGAGTGCGACTTTGGGTCATATCTCAGTTTCACTAGTGTTGTGCCTATATACCAAGGCAGGCTAGGCTGTTTTGTATATGACTCATATGTTATGCCACAACCGTGTTTTCTTGTGCTGACCAGGAGGTGTTGGATAGTTCATGGATTCCAACTCTTCCGTTGACCTTGTATGGCACTGATTTCAACTTAGCAGTGGTCAGTTGCAGTATGAGTGGTATACCTCATCTCCTCAGGGCATAATAAAAGATGTAATACAACTGTGTAGTAATTTTGTATAGGGATAAATGCACATAACATTGTATGATACCCTTTTTCCTTATCTTTGTACTGATTTCTTGGATTATAAGATGGTAAGAGAAGACAATTGTTATACATGTTCTTCATATTCCTTCTTAGATTATTAATTTCTCTATTGATAGATTGTAGTTTCTTAGTATTGGCTAATATGCTTTATCTATTAAATACATATCATTTTACTGAATCTACTCATCCGTCTTAGTACTTTATCTACCTACTTAGTTATTTTAAATTTAATAGATGTTGGTGGAGAGTTATATCTATCTCTGGGACATTTGGTCTCACCCCATGGGTTTCCACATCTTTTAGGTGGCCGTACACGATGAGGTGGTGATCATGCAGCTGAGGAAGAACAACAAGAGGAGTAGCTGAGAAGGTTGGAAGTGTTTCTAGTCTCTTGGTGTAGGGTGCTAGAGTTGTCCCTGTACACTCTGGTATTGGGGGCACTTTTGATGTGTTTTAGAGATGTCACTGACTCGAGGTTTTGGCATGTGTTCCCCTTTTGTTGTATAGTTGGGAAGATGTACATGTATATATATGGAACATGTATCTCATGTAACAGGTTGGTGATAGGAAGGTTGAAAACTATGATGTAAGCACCTTATGATATATGTTATGTGTTTCAGGTTTCCTATTGTGGACTTATATGTAAAGGGTTTCAACTTATGGTGCCTTTATGATATCATTTTTAATTTTATATGTTTTCTCATAATCTGCATGGTTAATGTTGTTTCCGCGTGTGGTTTTGAGTAATCTTTCTTTGTGTGGCGGGGATGTCACAGCTATGGTTGGTATCAGAGCTTTAGTTTCACTATGTCTATAGGGACCTATGACTAGGGTTTGAGTCTGTACTAGTGTCCTCCAGTATGTCTTATAGAGACTTCTACTTATTCAGAAGAAGAAGAAGAGCTGCATATATGGCTGGAGAACACAAAAAACACGTTGCTGAGAGTGTTGTTGCTATAGCAGGTAGAGGTGCAAGGAGGAAGGTTGTAGATGAGAAGGCACCTGATGCTCCCCATTTTGACCAAGCCATGCTAGAAAACCCTACCTTTCACTCCTTGTTTGGGCAGTTCATGCAGACGATGAGACATATGGTGGGCAGAATGCTCGTTCCTCAAATGAAAGTAGTAGTCCCCAATGTGGAATCTCCGATCTCGGGGAAGACTTTTGAGCGGTTGTGGCAAGTTGGAGTTGTGGAGTATGCTGGTATGGTTGATCAACAAGATGCATACCTCTGGTTGATGGATCTAAAAAATACCTTCAAGATCCTTAACATCCCTAAAGGAGACAAAGTGAAGCAAGTGGTATACCTTTTGAAGGGGAGTGTTGCCCATTGGTGGGCCATTGAAGAGGAAAAGAGGCATGGTGTTGCTATCAACCGGAAGGAGTTCTGAAGTGAGTTCTTCAATTGGTACTTTCCTCAGACATACCTTGATGAGAAGATCATCGAGTTTGAGAGGATCCGGTAGGGATCCATGTCGATCAACGAGTATGAAGTGAAGTTTATGGAGTTTTTGATGTTTTGTCCTCACATGACTGATACATATCAGGAGAGAATCTGACGTGTTTAGAAGGGGTTAAGTGTGGAGCTGATGACTTCAGTTGTAGACATAGAGAACAGAGAGCGTTTTACCACATTTATGGAGTTTTTCGAGAGGATAGAGAGACTTGTGGTTGTGAAGCGTGAGAAAGTTGCCAAGAAGAGACTGGAACAGTACCATGGATAGTCATTTGGTGGCTTTAAGGAGCCTAGGTTCTCATCATCGATGTCATAATAGAGAGAAATGACCCAGACACAATGATCACTAAGTAAGGGCAGAGGTTGTAGTTTTCTACCTGTTGGAGTCCACAGCACAACATCTAAGTCAGTGACAAGGCCTTCTAGGCCACAGTATGAGACCAACACCTGCCATAAATTTGGGCATGTAGGACATATGAGGAAGGAGTGTCCAATGAAAGGTGATGAGACAACCCAATATTCAAGGCAAAGCCAATAGGACTCACAAAGACAATAATTCAGCGGTGGTGGAGGATGAGGACGTGGACATGCATTGCAGGCTAGTTCTTCTATGAAGGCAATGATGTGGTTTTACGCCTTTAGTTAGAAGAAGGATATGTCAACCCATGAGTTGAGACATGTCAGATGAATTTATTTCATTCTGATACGTTTGCATCCTATTTTATATCTATTTTGGTTGACCCAAGTAGGATCTTGAGGTAGAGATGTGGAGGTAGTGCTCATTTCTTTTTGTTGAGTGACACGATTTTACCGTGCGTATAATGCAAGTACACACGTCAGAGTAATATAGGCCTTGTGAGGCTCGAGTCGAACACAGGGACACTGAACTTTCGGTAGACTACTTACTAACTACTCGCGATCATCTAGACGGATTAAAAGATTTTGAGAGTGGATTGAAAAATGAAAGAAAAATAAAAAGAAAACAAAGCAATCGATTAAATGTTTAGTTTAATCAATTTAGATGGGAATCTTTAGGATTGTAGTTTCATCGCGGGTTCTTGTTGTATTTATTTCTATATAGTTAATCAAATTCGTCTCTCATTCCGGGTAGTGGCCTGTAGTCAGAATTGTTCACTGTCGTGATACAATTCACTACCTAAATCTAGGTCGGTTCCACGGTCGTAGTAACCTATACCCTAAACTAGGTGCATGAATACCAAACTTTGGGTCTCCACCATTAACTATACATCACCTTGTTCAAGGGATTTATTAATTAATGTGAATTTTGTCTCTTTTCAACCGTTAATTCTTCTTTCAAAGTAATTAAAGGCATTAGATTATCATTAGGGTGATCAATCATAATGATATAATGGAGAAAATGAAATCATACCATGTATTTAAGAGACAAAATATGAATTACTATGATAACAATGTCATACAACGATTACCCGGGCTACTCCCGGTCCTAAAGACAAAGGGGATTAGCCCTGCATGTTCATCTCAATGAAAGACATGGTAGAAAAAAGGGAAAACATGGAGAAAATGTGGATGAAAGTAATGCAAACCCCTGAACGGAGAAGATCCAAGCATTCCTCGACGTAGAATGTGCGATCTACAGCCTTCTGGCAGTGGAAATCATCTTCTGCGGCTCTCGGAACGATCAGGGCATGATTCTGGGCTTCGTTCTCCTCTCTAACACTCCCTGGGACTTGTGCAGTGGCTAATAACGTGATAGTCTCCTTAGGGCTGCCGTCATTAGGTATAATCACCACTTTAGATCCCTGAAATATCACCACTGTCAGATTCGGGCCGATCTGGAATAGAAACTGATCTGACGGCGTCGATACCATCGACGCGGGTTGATGGTATCGACCCATCATGATATCGGCATGTTTTCTTTGTTCTCTGATGCTCCGAATGATGCAGACTCGATACCATCCATGTGGGTCGATGGTATCGACCCCTTTAGGCATCAGTTTTGTCACCTTTCCGACACTGAAGCGGTGAAATTTCGATAGTATCGACTTTTGTGTTGATAGTATCGACCGATTGATTACTGGCTCGCTGAAGGTATCTCGATACTATCGACTTCCCAGTCGATGATATCGACTCATCTTGGCTCCTTGTGGCTGTCGCACTGTGACTGTGTCGATTGTATCGACGGATGTCGATGGTATCGATAGTTGTCTATATGCGTTTTTCCTGAAATTTCAAGACAAAGCCAAATCAGCTATGCTAACACGCATCAATGTGATCATTTATAATCAAAAAGGTAAAATATGAGGGATTTGATATAAAATGAGATTATAGACTAAAGTGAATGAATCATGTGATACTAACCACAAAAGTGACTAATAAACACATAAAACACATGTAAAACAAGTCTATAAAAGCGACTCAAAATCATCGCATCAAACTCCCCTAAGCTTAAACATTGCTCATCCTCGAGCAGCAAAGCTATAGAATAAAATTGCGAGGGTCAACTAAAGAACATATTATCACAACAGACCTTGCCATATGATCCCCACCAGACATTCACATACCGGCCCTCACTGACCACAGAATGATAATTACCCTCTAGGCGACAATGATCATCCATAAGAGATATCCACCCCAAGATTGATGAACACTATCATATAAGGCAGTTAATATAATAAAATCCTCCAGTTCAGGCTTGGTGCATCTTTGTGATCTTCTATCTACGTTGCTTGTTTCCTAACTACCATCTAAATGGAAGCAGATCTCCTGATATTAATGAATGAGGAGATAATCATGGCTGCCTACCAATTCGAACAACGGGTGGATGGAATAGGTGGCTATGGAAGAAATGGAAGCACATAACAGTCAATCATGTAATACAAAAATTAATGACCTATCATGATGCAAAATTCTACATAAAATTGTCCTAATGCTACATTTTTGGTGGAATGATGCATGCATTATCATTCCATCCCAATGAGAGACAGAAGATCTACAGGACTACACATGTGCTTGTTCTTCTTATTCTGCATGTGAACAAATTCCTTTCTCCCTCTGATCTTCATATTTTTTTCTTTTAGCCCTCATCTTGCTTAATAAAACAAGATGAAATTTTCAATAGCTTTTTCTTGGGCTTATTCACATATCTATTTTTTTTTCTTAAATTTTCAGAGAGTATGAAATAAGTCATTTATTTGAACAAGAAGCAAGACACATCATTGTACAAGATGATTAAACTTATTTAAAATGCAAATAGAATGACATTGACATGCATTCTAAATTTTTTTGAATGTAGGATTATAATGCAACATTTTTTTTTCTTTTCAATGCAACAAGTGTAAACACTAACTACAATGCAAACCTAACTACATGGTATGCAATTAAGAAATGACAAACTGTCTAGTACTCCCAATTCTTATGGTGGAGTGTTAAATGAGATGAAGTGGATAGATCACAAGATTAATTGACAGAACCATTGGAAGAAATTATATGTCCCTCCTTACTGACATGTGTAAAATCAAGAAGTTTCTCTCTCACATTTCAGATTAAAGTCACATTACCATTTGATCAGTTTAGGCTCAACATCCCATTCTGTCCACTTTTCTTGAATCATAGGCATGCAAAGTTGTGGTTTTATGTTTTAAAGTTGACAAACCCAATTATTTTCATAAGCCATATGCTCAAATTCAAACAAAGCAAGCTTGCAATTGCATCAACAATTTTCAAATTGATCCATGACTCCCATGTGACAAACAACAAAATGACACATTAAATTAGACATCCACAGATACACTATATAGAATGTGGATCCTAAAAACTAAGAAAAATGGCTAGAGTAAAAGAAAAGCAATAAATTATAAAAACTAAAAATAAAGGACAGAAAAAGATAGAACATGTTCCATCTCCCCCCCAAGCTTGAATTTGACTATGGCCTCATAGTAAAAAACAATCTTAATAGGTGGAACAGTGATACCATTCATTGTTTAGGTGGTGGGTACTGCGGGGCGGTGGGATCCCATGATGGATATTGCCCCTGGAAATTTGGATCATATGGGGGCATGGGTGGAGGTTGAGGATATCCTACAAAGTAATTCTGGCTCCAATAATGATCATAGAACAGTTGTTGCTACATCTCCATCCTATGCAACCTGTCATGAATATTTTCTTGGTTGGCGAGGAGGAGGCACTCGTTCTCATAGATGGCCTTCTGATTTAAGAACATCCGGTTCGTAGTCTCCTGAATACCGACGAAAGAAGTAGTGTGCTTCTGCTGGGTCTGCTGGATCTCCTGCAGCATAGAATACATTCCCTGCATAGAGTAGACATCCTCTCATTGTTCAGAGGGCTGAGGTGGTGGAGGTTGCGAAGAGGATGATGCACCCGGGTGGAAGCGGGGATGCTTCCGTGGTGCCACTCGTGAACGAAGAGGAGTGAAAGCCTCATCTTCCTCTTCATGCTCGTCACCATCGACATTGTCGTCGGCGTTACCTTCTTCTCCGTCAGAGTCATCGATGGCGATGATGGGCCACCGAAATTACTGAGCTCCCTGGATGTTGAAGACGGGATCTGGAAGCACACACTCCTGGTACTCTTGGTTGACATGGCATTGTGCATAGGCTACGCCATCACAGAGTGTAAGAAGATTTGAGCGGTGGAGATGAAGCAGTTTGACTTTATTCTTGTTGCATAACGGAGTGAGTTGGGAAAAATCCAACCCAAGATAGAGAGCAAGTGGGGTGATAAGCCCCCCAAAGTGGATAGGAGCTTTTCTTATACTCCTCCGCACATCCAGCACACGCGTTAAGAAAAACGTGCCCTAGTTGCACTCTTCTCTTTTCAACAGCTTGTAAAGAAAGAACAAGTTTGTCTCCTAAAATTTACTTAGAGAAAGGTCGCCTCGAGCAAATAACGAAGTACACAGAATGCGATGCAGAATCCGTCAAATGGATGCTCAAAATCAGCTATGGTTGCATTATGATAGCTGACGGACTTTCCTGGAGGCGCGATCACCAGGTGGGCGAAGATCTCATCATAATCCATCCGGTTGTCCAGCCTCCTGTGCTGGTAGGGATCATGATACCAGTTATACACATAATTGAACTGGTCGAGAGTGAGGGCGTAATTGTTGTTGTAGAGTCTAAAAGACACACGCCCTTTTCGCCACTCCCTATCGGTGGTGATCAGTTCGTTGGGCACGACATTGATATCAAATGATGCCATAAACTTCACCACCAGCTCTTTGTACGTCGGCCCTCGGCGTGGTACTGCTCATCATCTTCCATCCTATCGGTATGCTTCGCTTGCCCTTGAAGGACATAAGTGATATTGGCTTCGAACCTAAGGTCACGAACCATGGTCCAATCAACGTATCGGGTTGGCTCAATTTTCCGCTTGAGCAGCTCCTCGTATATCTTCCTTACTTCCACCTAGGGATGAACAATCCTCAGACGAGGAATAGAGTCAGGTGGTGGAGGAACAAATGTCAGAATCTCTGGTGGGGCTGCCTATGACGATGAAGCTCTTGCCGTCCTCACCATCGTGAACGGAGATGAAGGGAGAAAAAGAAAGAGAGATCGATGAAGTTGGAGAAGAAGATCTCCGCTCGGTGCAGAACTCGATGAAGATTTCTCGTTCCCTTAGTGCTCGATGAAGGCCCCCGGTCGCACAGCAATGCTCAATGCACAAGTGGAAGGAAGAAACTCCAAAGGTGTGAAGAGAATGAAGAAGCAACCCTTCCTTTTATAACTGATTCCACCGCCACTATTGACCCGTCGACGGGGTGTCGATGGTATCGACACCTGTAGGCGCGATCCACTCTTTGCGACTATCGACGGTTGTCGATTGTTGGATTTGGTTGCCTGGATCAGTGACGCGTCGATTATATCGACGCGTGTCAATGGTATCGACCCACCCCACAAATTGACTTCCAAAAATGGCGGGATCTGTTGATTTCTTCACGCGGATCGATGACGTGTCGAGTTGATACCATCGACGGGGGTCACTAGTATCGACTCTTCTTGGATCAATTGCCCTCACGAGGCCCGAGTGCCGCATCCTTGCTGTGTTGTGTCGATACCATCGACAGAGTTGTTGATGGTATCAAGATCACTGAGATGAATTCTTCAATAAATCTTCAGGGATCTCACGAGTATCGACGTCGATGTCGATACTATCCACCTGGAACTATTGTTTTCCTCGACGTTATTGATGGTATGTCGATACCATTGATACTGTTATTGATGTTATCGACTCAGAAAAATTTCTGCAGTCGATTCTCTATACCCATGTCGCTACCATCGACCCTGTGGTCGATGGTATCGACTCTGTCTCAGTACTGCACACTGAACAAATGATTGAGGTATCATTTTTACACTAAAACAAAATTAAATAGAACTAACTTGCAAATGTAGAAGAACATGAAGAAACTACCAATGGTTGGGTTGCCTCCCAACAAGCGCCCTTCTTTAACGTCTTAGGCTAGACAAAATCAAGCTCATTATGCCTCCTTAAGTGCTATGAGTTTGACCTCATGCACTTTCATCGTGTAGTCCTCGCCAAAGTAAAGCTTCAACCTTTGACCATTAACTAGAAATGTCATCTCTCCATCGCGCACCATGATGGCACCATGTGGGCATACTTCCTCTACAACGAAAGGTCCACTCCACTGGGATTTCAATTTCCCGGGATGCAGCTTCAACCTCGAGTTGAACAATAACACACGATCTCCCTTTTTGAAGACACGTAGTTGAATGTGTCGATCATGAATTAGGTTTGTTCTCTCTTTGTAAATCTATGAGTTTTCATAGGCATTCATCCTCAGCTCATCTAACTCATTGAGCTCTAGCATTCGCTTCTGCCCTACCTCATCATAAGTCAAATTAAGCTTCCTTAGTACCCAGTGTGCCTTGTGTTCCAACTCTACCAGTAAATGGCAGGCCCGCCGATAAGACAACCTAAAAGGCGTAGTGCTTATAGGGGTCTTAAATGCGGTCCTATACACCCATATAGCATTCGGTAGCAAAGTACTCCAATTCTTTCTTGTCGAAGCCACTGTGCGCTCTAAAATTTACTTGATTTCTCTATTTGACACCTCGACCTTCCCTTGTGTCTGCGGGTGGTACGGGGTACCAACATTATGCTTCACCCCATACTTTCTTAATAACGCAGCAAACTTTTGATTCTTGAAATGGGTGCCTCCATCGCTAATAATCATTCTTGGCACACCAAATCTACAGAAAATGTGATCTTTTACAAACATGCACACTACAACAGTGTCGTTAGTCCTTGTGGGTACTGCCTCTGCCCACTTCGATACATAATCAACAACAAGTAAAATGTACAAATTAGAGTTCGAGGACACAAAGGGTCACATAAAATCGATGCCCCACAAATCAAATACCTCAACTTCTTGAAACAAGTTGAGGGGCATCTCTTGTCACTTGGAAATATTACCTGCCCTTTGACAGGAATCACATCTTCGCACATAGTCGTAGGCATCCCGGAAGAGTGTAGGTCAATAAAGACCACTCTCGAGCACCTTGGCCGCCATTCTTGAGCTCGCATGATGACCACCAGTTAGTAGTGTGTGACAATGACTAAGTACACTGTCATATTCTATCTCTGGTACACACATGCGCAAAACACCGTCCCTGCATTGCTTCACCAAGATGGGATCATCCCAAAAATAATATCTCAAAGAATGGAAAATTTTCTTTTTCTCTTGATAAGTCCAATCATATGGGATTATTTTACATGCAAGATAATTAACAATATATGAAAACCATGGATCCTTAGACTTTACAAAAAGGATTCGCTCATTAGGAAATGTCTCAGTAATGGGTATATTAATATCCCTTTCATCTACCCGCTCTAACCTAGACAAGTGGTCTGCAACCACATTCTCAACTCCCGCCTTATCTTTAGTTTCAATGTCAAATTCTTGTAATAATAAGATCCACCTAATCAATCTAGGTTTGGCATCTTTCTTTTACATCAAGTATTTTATGGCGACGTGGTCCGTCCATACCATAACTCTTGACCCTACTAGATATTGCCGAAATTTTTCAAATGCAAAAACGACGGTGAGAAGTTCCTTTTCAGTTATGGTGTAGTTAAGTTGTGCCTCGTTTCAAGTCTTGGATGCATAGAAAATCACGGCGGGTTTATTCTCGAAATGCTACCCAAGAACAGCCCCTACTAACAAATTTGACGCATCGCACATGAGTTCGAATGGCTTTGTCCAATCCGGCATTTGAAAAAACAGTGCAGAAATTAACTTTTCCTTTAGTACATTAAAAGCATGCAAGCATTTTTCATTGAAATCAAACATCACATCTTTCTCAAGAAGTTCAGACAATGGTTTAGCGACTTTTGAGAAATCTTTGATAAAGAGGCGATAAAATCATGCATGACTGAGAAAATGTCTTACCCCCTTAACTGAATTAGGTGGGGGTAATTTTGAAATAACCTCAATCTTGACTGGATCCACCTCCAGTCGCTTGCTAGACACCTTGTGACCAAGCACAATTCCTTCACTAACCATCATATGAAACTTTTCCCAGCTAAGAAATAAATGTGTGTCCTCACATCGTTGTAAAACTTTATCCAAATTATACAAGCACTCATCAAATGATGCACCATAGATGGAGAAATCGTCCATGAAAACCTCTAGACAGTGCTCAACCATATCAGAGAAAATAGCAAGCATGCAGCGCTGAAAGGTTGTTGGTACGTTGCACAAGCCAAAAGGCATACGACGGTATGCGAAAGTTCCGTAAGGACAAGTGAAGGTAGACTTCTCTTGATCCTTAGGATCAATGGAGATCTGATTGTAGCCGGAGTAACCATCTAAAAAGCAAAAATGAGATCGACCTGCTAGTCGCTCTAAAATTTGATCGATGAATGGAAGAGGAAAATGATCTTTTAGCGTAGTGGAGTTCAATCGACGGTAGTCAATGCACACACGCCACCCAGTTACCAATCGGGTTGTGATCGATTCGTTTAACAGGTTATGAGTGACAGTGATTCCTCCCTTTTTAGGGACTACCTGTGTGGGGCTTACCCACGTCGAATCAAAGATAGCGTAAATGATTCCCGTAGAAAGGAGCTTGATCACCTCCTTCTTGACAACTTCCATCATGCTCGGATTGAGTCTACGTTGTGGCTGGATTACATGTTTGGCTCCTTCCTTGAGCCGGATCTTGTGCTGGCAAAGTGTAGGGGAAATCCCCTTGATTTCCGCAAATGACCACCCGAATGTGCCACGGTGGTTTTTCAGTACGATCATCAACTGCTCTTCTTCATCGGCACTCAGATATGCCGAAATAATCACCGGTAGTCTTTCACCATCGGCTAAAAATGCATACTTCAAATGAGGAGGCAGTGGCTTCAGTTCTAACTCTGGTGGACTGATCAATGATGACTGAAGTGGTGGTGGGAGTGGCCCAAGATCTTCATAATGCTTGGCACAATAGCACGGAAGCACTTGAAGCATATTGACACATTCTTTTAATGACTTGCTTCTCATCCAATCATGCATTATGTTGACAAGGCAAGCTTCAAGGGGCAATTCTGGATATGCATCAAGGATAGAACTTGCTATTGCATCATCTTCAGTAGAAAGAAGAATTTCCTCCAGTTCATCATTTGGATACCCAATAGCTCTACAAAGAGAAACAACTTTGGTTTGTTCCATAATATCTATAGCCAGTGTCCCCTTATCTACCTTGGTCATTACATGAGCCATATCTAGAAATGGCTTCCCTAGATAAAGAGAAATGTTCTGATCAAAATGTTTCACCATGCGACACTGCTCCTTTGCCTTTGATTGTGTTGTACTTGTGGGCATAACCATTTCAAATCGGTCATCCGTGATTCCCAATGTCAGACAACCTCTTCCCATTTCGAGTATCATATCTGTAGTAGCTTGGAAGGGTCTTCCAAGGAGTAGCTCATTTCCTTGGTCATCTTGCATTTCCATTACCACAAAATCTGTTGGAAACACAAACCTGTCCACTTTAACCAAAACATCCTCACAAATACCATACGACTTAACCACAGAATTGTCCGCTAACTGAATTGTCATGTTGCTTTGTCTCGATTCTTTAAGTCCCAGCTTCTTGAAAGTAGAAAGAGGCATCAAATTGATACTTGCCCTGGAGTCACACAATGATTCACCGAATTTCACCTTACCGATGTAACATAAAATATTGAAGCAGCCGAGATCTTGTCTTTTTGGTGGTAATGTGCCCAAAATGAAGGCGCTCACTTGTTCTTTAAGAACTACCACTTCAGTATCAGGAATCTTCCTCTTCTTTGTAATTATATCTTTCAGAAACTTTCCATAAGAGGGTATCTGCTCTATTGCTTCTAACAGCGGAATGTTGACAAAAAGTTTCCTGAGGCTATCTAGGAACGTCTTGAACTGAGCATCCATTTTCTTAGCCTTCAAACTGTTTGGATATGGGACTGGGACAGTCTGTGCCCTCTGATGTGGCGGCTCATATGGTGTCCTCTTTTGAGTCTCTTCCTCAGCAATGGGTTCTGGTGTGGCATCTTCTATTGCATCCTCTATCGGCTCTGTAATTGTAACCTCCTCTGTGGCCTCACCTGTGGTTTCTGGCTAGGGTGTGCTCGGTTCATCGGCCCTGGGGTTTAAAGTCTTCTTTCCACTCCGTAATAGAATTGCCTTGGCTTGTTGATTTCCTGCTGGAACATTTGTATTTCTGGGAAAACCTTGTTGTGTTAGCTTTTTCAAATTTTCTATCTCAGCTGGAATATGTGCTAACTGTAAGGACCTGAACCTCCATTGAGGGCTGATCATGTTTGCTTTGCTTAACCCTGGTGCTTAGTTGCTTGCTAATCACCTTTAGTGGTGATTAGGGTTTGTTCGTGCTTTGTTGAGAGCTGGAGGTGCTACTTGCAATTAACCCAAGTCTAGGGTTGAAGAGCAAGTTTGTCACCTTGAGAAGTGTTCCTCTCTCTCCTTGCTTCCTCTAGTGTTGAGAGGAAGGGTTGGGCTCGTTGCTGGAGTTGCTTTGGGCTTGGATGAGCTTGTTGGGCCTTGTTATGCCTTGCTTGAGCCTTGCTTGACCTTGTAGGATCTTGTGTCGGGAAAGAATGCCATGTATCGGCCATGGGTGTGTCGCCCAGGGAGTGTGTCAGCCATGGGGATGGGGTGTGTCGTCCATGGACCCCCTTTGACCCCTTTGACCTCGTTTGTGTCACCACTAGTGGATACTTGGTGCTTGATGCTTGCATGTGGCAATGGCCTTGGACATGTGTTTAAGGAAATATAGAGAGGTGGCATTGCCCTTGGACAAGTGTCCCTAGGTGGGCGACACCTTGCCTTGTCTTACCTTGGTTTCTCCTCCATCCTCTCCTATATATGTGTTCCCTTTCTCTTGGTAAGGATCCCTTTAGTTCCTTAGTTCCCTTCTCCCATGGTTGCATGACACCTCTTCCTTTGCAAAGCTTGGTGGCTGATCCTTCTCCTTGGAATCTTCTTCTTCCTCTTGTGGTGGTCGAACCCTAGAGTGCTTTGTTCTCCTTCTTGTGGTGGAGCTAGGATCTTGGACCTTGCTTAAGGCGGGTTACATAACTCCTAACCCTAACCATATTACCTTCTTCTACATTCTTGTATGTTTCATATGATCATAATCGGCCATGTATGTTCTAAGATAACTTCTTGCTTATGTTACACCTAGTTGGCCGAACCATGTTTTAGGGTTTCCTTGTCGAGCAACACTCCTTTCTCTCCTTGGTCTAGAGGAGTGAGCTTGAGTTCTAGTAATATGGGAAATACCCCTCTCTCGTTTAAGTTGAGAGGTGAGCTTGTGTTCTAGTTGCTTGAGCAACACCCTCCTCTCACCATGGACTTGAAAGGTGAGCTTTTGTGTGGTTTAAGACCTTTGTTGACGTTGATCCTTGTGGTTGCCCGATTGGTGATAAGAAGTTATGCAAGACCCCTCTCTCTTGATTCTTGAGAGGTGAGCCATCTTCTATATCAATTAGGGTTTGGTGCCCTTGTACATGAGGTTGAAGATGATCTTGTTGGGTTGTAGCTTGCAGGATATGGCCTTGGGATGGTGTTGCCCGATACCTCTCTTGATCTTGAGTTCTGGGTTGTTATGAGGAGGATGTGTTGGGCGTCACACCTTGGTTCTTGCCTTATGTGTTGAATGATAGATGAGGCTAGTTTGGTTGGATGATAGGCTTTCCCTTGGGGCCCTTGTCTCGATGGATGATGTGTGGTTTTGTGGGTGCTATAGGGTTGGCCTAGGTGCCATGGCTCTAACCATCAGAATAGTTGTTGCCCGTTGCAACTCCTAACACCTAGTGCACGACACACCTATTGCATGACACCCCTAGTGCACGATACACCTAGCGCACGACACACCTAGTGTACGACACCCCTAGTGCACGATACACCTAGCGCACGATACACCTAGTGCACGACATCTCTAGTGCACAACACACCTATTGCACGACATGCCCCATAGACTTAGTTTCATGTTAGGCTTTGTGGTTGTTATACCCTGGTTGCACGATACAGTTAGTTACACGAAACTACTTGAGGTGGTAGCCCATTATCCTTGACCGATACATGGAAAGATGCTTGGGTGATATGAGGGAGTCTACCCCGCTCGATACCACTTCTAGTGAGAGTGCCCTACCTGTCACACTTCTTGTAAGGGTAGTGGGCACTACTAGTGAGGGTCATGTTCCTTCCAGAAAACCTATATGCTAGATCTTTTTCATGCAATCACGATTGGTTTATGGTTTGTGAACCTTTGACATGTTTGATAATAGTAAGGTGGTTGATATGGTAGAACGCACCTATGTAAATATGACATATTTGAACTCTAATGACATGATATTACATGTGTTTATGATCATCTTGAATGATAAGTATGGAAGTATATGAGTTGCTTCACATGATGATGTGAGCCATGTCTATGGTCATAGGTTGAGGCATGAATGATAAAGCATGCAATCATCAATGTTGCCCTATATCGACAATACGATCATTCTGTTAATATATGATGGTTATCTCTATCATTGTGTATACTAACCATACAGGTGTTTCATGCGGATGCATAGCCATGTAAAGGGATATGAGGTATATATGTTTAAATAACACTTCATTGATGGTCACTCTTGTTGATAAGATAACACGCATCACCTATATAATGTGTTTAGGTCTAAGGACCTGAGTTTGGCTAAAGTGCCCAGTGGAGGTGTTATCCTCTAATGATGAGATCTGGGATTGTGATCCCCAGTGATGAGAATTCCTTAGGAGGCAGTGGTTTCTTGTGATGAGGGATTGAGATCCCGGGATATTGTGATGGTGGTAACAATAATGTAGCAATAATGTAGATTTATGTTTTGTATGTGTTACAACCGTGTTAGCCTCAACAATCCACTTAAAATACAGTAACTAATTACATATGAATCTCTTATGTAGTTGCCCTGGCCATAGATCCATCATCGTCAGGAGCTGGTGATGGTGAAACAGGTTCTCCTACGGGTTAATCTGGAGCGCATATTGTTGAATATGTGAGGTTTCTCCTAGCCTAAAATAGAGAGGATTTGAGTGTAGCTACAGTTGTAGACTCGGGATAGATAGAGCATGGTGAACAGGCCCATGGCTTAGTGTGATAGAGCATGAATGCATTCATGGATCAGGGAGCACTGTGATCTGGTTCGTGGCTCAGATATACTAGTGTTGAGACCTGTACCACGACGAGCTAGAGAAAGGGTAGCCTGCGGGAGATAACCCTGTGGCTGAGGCCACTTAAGCATGAGACTGCGGTCCTGCTTTGGTTCTCGTACAGTGACCACGAGGTGGGAGGTTGTGGAGTCCAACTCTTCCATTGACCTTGTATGGCACCGACTCTGGGTTTCGCAGTCGTCGGTTAGATTTGAGTGGTGTGACTCACTTCTTAAGGGCATAATAACATGTAATCCAGCCGAATAGTTTCTATTTCTTAAGGCAAAACACAGAACATTGGTTGAGGCCCTACTTGTGTAGTTGATCTTGTTATACATTGTAGTTACTTATATGTTCCTTATGTTATGTGGTAAGATCTTATAAATCTTATCTTGTCAATCATGTTCCATAAAGAATACTTGGTGATATGCCTTCCGTACACCTTGGTAAGCTTGATGGTAATAACAACCTTGCTCTACAAACTGCTCTTATTGTACGTTTTATCAAATATTTGTTGTTAATGCTTTAACCTTTCTGGGGTTTTATAGTTCTGGCGGGGAGTTGTGTTTCTCGCTGGGACTGTGTGACTCACCCCGTTGGTTTACAACCTTTTTAGGTGTTCGCTCTAGACATGGTGGTGGTCGTGGGGTTGCGGCCGAGCAGCAAGAAGAGCAGTAGAAGGCAAGAGATGGATATGCTACTATTTTGGTTGTTTTGTAGTAGAGTCTTAGAGTCGTCCCTGTACTCTCAGGTCCTCGGGGGTATTTTGACATTGTTTTGTGATATATAGATGATGTAGCTTTATATATCTTGTTGTTGGCTGGATGTGGCCCGTTATGTATTTAAACAGGTGATGAACTCATGTGATGACAAGACAGCTGATCTTATAAGCAGTGTACACGTTTCAAGACTTGTAAATGTTTATATACATGTTTTCTTGCAGGCTGAGGATCTGGATGTAATAGTTTCTTGGTTTATCTATTTTTCAAAATTGGTTTTAATTACCCGTGTTTTTGGTAATAAGTGGTTTATGGTGTTTTCCACACATTTTCACGTGACACCTCATTGTCTGTGTGATAGAGGGATGTGTCGTCACAAGCTTGGTATCTTAGCTCTAGGTTCACTGAGTCTACAGGGATCTAAGACTAAGTTGCATATGTTCTTGTGAGTCCTCCAGATTTTCATACGATTATCTTCTACCCTCAGTAGAAGAAAAAGCCAAGATGTCTGGAAATCATGAACAACATGCTGCCGAGAGCAGTGATGTTGCATCAGTAGATGGAGCTGAAGGGCAGGCATATGGATATCGGGTGCCTGAGGTTCCCCAACTTGACCCAGCCATTCTCAAAAACCCTGCCTACCAACAGCTTATGGGGTGGATGATGTCTACGATGAATATCATGGTAGAGAGATTACCAGTGCCTCTTCCCAGAGCACATGCTCCCCATGGTGAAACATCGGGTATTGAGAAGACCTTTGAGCAGCTTCGCCGAGTCAGAGCTTCAGACTATGTTGGGACGGCTGATCCAGCAGATGCAGATCTGTGGCTGACAGGTCTTGAGAAGGCCTTCTGGATCCTCGACATCCCCGAAGCGGACAAAGTCAAGCACGATGTCTACCTTCTGAAGGGTAGTGCTGGTCAATGGTGGACCATCAAGGAGGAGAAGTGACCCGGTGAGGTGATCGGTTGGGAGGTTTTCCAGCGAGAAGATCAGCCAGTTCCAGCATCTGTGCCAAGGAGCGATGAACATCACCGAGTATGAAACCAAGTTCATGGACCTGTTGAGGTTTGTCCTCACATGGCAGCGACAGATGACGAACGAATCAGACGTTTTGAGAAATGCCTGAGTGCTGAGCTGACAACACCTGCTTCTGCGTTGGAGAACTGAGAGCGGTTTGCCACGTTTGTGGAGTCTGTCTGAAGGATTGAACGGTCAGTCAGGGAGAAAAGAGAATCCATGTCTAAGAAGAGGCATGCTCAGTTCTAGGGATAGAGGTTTGGTGGCTATAAGAAGCCGAGGTTTTTAGCACCTTCTGGGGTAAGAGGTTCCAGTGCACCATCACAGTGGTCTCCGAGTAAGGGAAGAGGATATGTTTCTTCACCGTCAAAAACACATAGTACATCTTCAGTGGTAGTGACAGGGCCATCTAGGCCACAGTTTGAGGATAGGGCATGCTATATCTGCGGACATATATGGCATTTCAATTCGAATTGCCCAAGTAAAGATGTTGAAGTGATACAGCAGCTGAGGTAGAATCAACAAGGGTCAGACCAACAGCAACCTAGTAGTAGAAGAGGGTAAGGACGCGGTCAAGCGTCACAAGTGGGATAGTTTGCTCAATGAAGCAGAGGACGTGGACAACAAGCAACAGCTCGATTCTATGCTATGAGTCAGCCAGAGGCAATAGTCAACCCGTGAGTGGTGGCAGGTCAGATGGAGTTATCACATTCTGATTTGTCTTCTTCTTGCTTTATATCTATTTTGGTTGACCCAGGTGCTACGCACTCTTTTATCGCCCATAGTATGCTTGATAATTGTATGTTACCTGTTAGTTGTAAGAAAGATAGCTTGTTGTTAGAAACCCCTCTAGATGGTTCCTCGATGCTTCGAGAGGAGTGCCCATCTTATGTCTTATCTTTTTCGGGACACAATATACAAGTGGATCTTATACCACTTGATATGTATGGATTCGATGTGATTATTAGGATGGATACCTTAGAGAAGTATAAGGTTGTGTTGAACTGTGGTTCCAAGCAGACAGTGTTTGATGTTTGTGGAGAGAAGTGGATCTTCCAAGGAGATAGGAAGATTCTTCTAACATGTCTAGTATCAGCAATGGTAGCAGAAAAGTTGTTACGACAGGGATGTAAGGCGTTCTTAGCTCACGTTGTGGATACTGTTGTGGATACCAAGGCAAAAGGCCCTAGCCTTGAGGAGGTGACAGTTGTTCGAGAGTTTACAGATGTGTTTCCTGATGAGTTCCCTGGTGTTCCTCCACCCCGAGAGATTGATTTCGAGATCAATCTGGTTCCAGGAACACAACAGTTGCACAGACACCATACCGGATGGCACCAATAGATGGAAGAGCTAAAGAAGAAGTTACAAGAGTTGTTGGAGAAAGGTTTCATCCTACCAAGTATGTCGCCTTGGGGTGATCCAATGTTGTTCGTTAAGAAGAAGGATCGATCGATGTGGCTATGCATAGATTATCGGCAGTTGAACAAGGTCACGATCAAGAATAAGTACATGTTGCCAAGGATAGATGATCTGTTTGATCAGTTGTGTGGTGCTACAGTGTTTTCAAAGATCGGTCTATGGTCTGGATATCATCAGTTGAGGATTAAGGCAGTTGACATACCAAAGTCATCTTTTAGGACGAGGTATGGTCACTTCGAGTTTGTGGTTATGCTGTTAGGACTAACCAATGCACCTGCTGCTTTCATGGATTTGATGAACAGGGTGTTCCGTTCGTTTCGAGATCAGTTTGTTGTAGTCTTTATAGATGACATCTTGATCTACAGTCAAGACAGTCAGAAGCATGAACAGCATCTCTGACAAGCGTTGACTCTCCTTCGCCAGCATTAGTTGTATGCCAAGTTTAGTAAGTGCGAGTTCTGGTTGAAAGAAGTAACTTTCTTGGGTCATGTGATATCTGCAGAAGGAGTTAAAGTAGACCCGAGGAAGGTGGAGTCAGTTGCAGAATGGGAACAGCCGAAGACGTCGACTGAAGTTCGTAGTTTCCTGGGTTTAGCAGGATACTACCGGAGGTTTATCAAGGACTTCAGTGTGATCGCGTTGCCAATGACAAAGTTGACCAGAAAGGATGTACCTTTTGTCTGGAATGATTGTTTCCATCAATCTTTCTAAAGTTTGAAGGAAAAGCTGACTAGTGCTCCAGTGCTAGTGCTGCCAGAGCCTGGGAAGGGCTACATTGTTTTCTGTGATGCTTCTAAGAAGGGCTTAGGATGCGTGTTGATGCAGGAAGACCATGTAGTTTCTTTTGCTTCGCGACAGCTTAAGAAACATGAGGAGAACTATCCTACTCATGACTTGGAGTTGGCAGCAATGGTTCATGCGTTAAATATTTGGAGACACTATCTTTACGGGGAAGTGTGTCAGATCTTTACAGATCATAAGAATTTGAAGTATATCTTCTTACAGAATAAGCTAAACATGCAAAAGTGTCGTTGGATGGAGTTGATTAATGATTATGATTGCACCATCAAGTATCACCCTGGTAAGGCGAACGTGGTAGCTGATGCGCTTAGTCGAAAGTCTTCTTCTCTTCCCACAAAAGGGGCACAGTTGAGTTCCTTGGTATGCATAGACGGGATATGTCTGTTTCCTTGCGGCAGATGAATGTGTAGATGGAAGTTTCCTTGTTAGCAGGACTCTTAGCACAGATGCAAGTCAAGCCTACACTATGACAGCAGATCAAAAATGCACAACAAACAGATGATATAGTGTAGTTGATCAGGTCAGAGCTCGATAGCAAAAAGTGTGATGGTTTCCATGAGTCTAAAGATGGACTAGTTTTCTATCTTGATAGGATGGTGGTCCCCGATGCTGATGATCTGAGAAATCTAGTGCTCGAGGAAGCAGACACATCGATGTATGCTATGCATCCAGGAGTCACCAAGATGTATCACAATCTGAAGGACTTGTATTAGTGGCCTGGCTTGAAGAAAGATGTAGTCGAGTTTGTGGCTAGGTGTGCGGTATGCCAGCAAGTCAAGGCTGAGCATCAGAAGCTGGTAGGTACGTTGCAACCCCTGCCAATACCGTAGTAGAAATGGGATCACATAACCATGGATTTTGTGGTTGGTCTGCCAAGGACAACTAAGAATCATGATTCCATTTGGGTGATAGTGGACAGATTGACAAAGTCTGCCCATTTCATACCTTTGAAGACAATGTATATAGTCGAGAAGCTCTCTCATGTATATGTAGATGAGATAGTATGCTTGCACGTCATACCAGCAACGATAGTTTCCGATAGAGGTCCTCAGTTCACGAGTCGTTTTTGGGAACAGTTGCACAAAGCGTTGGGAACACAGTTGAGGTTTAGGACCACTTTTCACTCGCAGACAGATGAACAGTCTGAGAGAACTATTTAGACTTTGGAGGATCTTCTTCGGGCTTGTGTTTTGCAGTTCCTAGGCAGTTGGGATGTACATCTCAGTTTGATAGAGTTCTCCTACAACAATTGTTACCAACGAGGCATTGACATGGCTCCTTATGAAGCTCTATATGGAAGGAAGTGCATATCTCCCCTATGTTGGTATGAGACTGGTGAATATCAACTTTTGGGTCCTGAGTTAGTACAACAGACAACAGAAAAGATCAAAGTGATACAACAACAGTTGAAAGCAGCACAAGACAGGCAGAAGTCTTATGCAGACAATCGCCGATGACCTTTAGAGTTCCAAGTGGGAGACAAGGTGTACCTCAAAGTCTCACCTTGGAAAGGCATACTAAGGTTTGGCCGGAAAGGTAAGCTAGCACCTAGGTATATGGGGCCATATCTAGTCATAGCACGTATTGGCAAGGTAGCTTACGAGTTGGAGCTGCTGCCAGAGTTGCGTAGGTTGCATCCAGTATTTGACATCAGCATTCTGAAGAAAAGTCATCCAGATACAGGATCAGTGATACAGCCAGTTGAGGTTGAGCTAGATGAAGATATGACCTACGAGGAAGGTCCTGTGTTGATCCTTGACAAAAGAGTAAAGAAGTTGAAGAGGAAGGACCTGGTTCTGATAAAGGTTCTTTGGCATCATCGTGGCGTTGAGGAAGCCACGTGGGAGCTTGAGGAAGAGATGAGGAGAAAGTACCCCTCGCTTTTCTCTTCAGATTTCGAGGATGAAATCCCTTTGTTGAAGGTTATAGCTTGTAAGGACCCTAACCTCCGTTTAGGGATTATCATGTTTTCTTTGCTTAACCCTAGTGCTTAGTTGCTTGCTAATCACCTTTAGTGGTGATTAGGGTTTGTTCGTGCTTTGTTGAGAGCTGGAGCTGCTACTTGTAATTAACCCAAGTCTAGGGTTGAAGAGCAAGTTTGTCACCTTTAGAAGTGTTCTTCTCTCTCCTTGCTTCCTCTAGTGTTGAGAGGAAGGGTTGGGCTCATTGTTGGAGTTGCTTTGGGCTTGGATGAGCTTGTTGGGCCTTTTTATGCCTTGCTTGAGCCTTGCTTGACCTTGTAGGATCTTGTGTCAGACAAGAATGCCCTATATCGACCATGGGTGTGTCGCCCACGGAGTGTGTCGGCCATGGGAATGGGGTGTGTCATCCATGGACCCCCTTTGACCTCATTTTTGTCACCACTATTGGACACTTGGTGCTTGATGCTTGCATGTGGCAATGGCCTTGGACATGTGTTTAAGGCAAGATAGAGAGGTGGCATTGCCCTTAGACAAGTTTCCCTAGGTGGGTGACACATTGCCTTTTCTTACCTTGGTTTCTCCTCCATCCTCTCCTATATATGTGTTCCCTTTCTCTTGCTAAGGATCCCTTTAGTTCCTTAGTTCCCTTCTCCCTTGGTTGCACGACACCTCTTCCTTTGCAAAGCTTGGTGGCCGATCCTTCTCCTTGGAATCTTATTCTTCCTCTAGTGGTGGCCGAACACTAGAGTGTTTTGTTCTCCTTCTTGTAGTGGAGCTAGGAGCTTGGAGCTTTCTTAAGGTGGGTTACATAACTCCTAACCCTAACCATATTACCTTCTTCTACATTCTTCTATGTTTCATATGATCATAATCAGCCATGTATGTTCTAAGATAACTTCTTGCTTAAGTTACACCTAGTTGGCCAAACCATGTTTTAGAGTTTCCTTGTCGAGCAACACTCCTTTCTCTCCTTGGTCTAGAGGAGTGAGCTTGAGTTCTAGTAATATGGGTAATACCCCTCTCTCATTTAAGTTGAGAGGTGAGCTTGTGTTCTAGTTGCTTGAGCAACACCCTCCTCTCACCATGGACTTGAAAGGTGAGCTTTTGTGTGGTTTAAGACCTTTGTTGAGGTTGATCCTTGTGGTTGCCCGATTGGTGATAAGAAGTTATGCAAGACCCCTCTCTCTTGATTGTTGAGAGGTGAGCCATCTTCTTGATCAATTAGGGTTTGGTGCCCTTGTGCTTGAGGTTGAAGATGATCTTGTTGGGTTGTAGCTTGCACGATATGGCCTTGGGATGGTGCTGCCCGATATCTCTCTTGAGCTTGAGTTCTGGGTCGTTATGTGGAGGATGTGTTGGGTGTCACACCTTGGTTCTTGCCTTGTGTGTTGACTGATAGATGAGGCTAGTTTGGTTGGACGATAGGTTTTCCCTTGGGGCCCTTGTCTCGATGGATGATGTGTGGTTTTGTGGGCGTTATAGGGTTGGCCTGGGCGCCATGGCTCTAGCCGTCAGAATAGTTGTCGCCCGTTGCAACCCCTAACACCTAGTGCACGACACACCTAGTGCACGACACCCCTAGTGCACGATACACCTAGCGCACGACACACCTAGTGCACGACACCCCTAGTGAACTATACACCTAGCACACGATACACTTAGTGCACGACATCTCTAGTACACAACACACCTGTTGCACGACTTGCCCCATAGACTTAGTTGCACGTTACGCTTTGTGGCCGTTATACCCTGTTTGCACGATACAGTTGGTTACACGACACTCCTTGAGGTTGTAGCCCATTATCCTTGACCAATACATGGCTAGATGCTTGGGCGACATGAGGGAGTCTACCCTACCCGATACCACTTCTAGTGAGACTGCCCTGCCCGTCACACTTCTTGTAAGGGTAGTGGGCACTTCTAGTGAGGGTCATGTTCCTTCTGGAAAACCTATATGCTAGATCTTTTTCATGCAAACATGATTGGTTTATGGTTTGTGAACCTTTGTCATGTTTGATAATAGTAAGGTGGTTGATATGGTAGAACGCACCTATGTAAATATGACATATCTGAACTCTAATGACATGATATTACATGTGTTTATGATCATCTTGAATGATAAGTGTGGAAGTATATGAGTTGCTTCACATGATGATGTGACCCATGTCTATGGTCACAGGTTGAGGCATGAATGATAAAGCATACAATCATCAATGTTGCCCTATATCGACAATATGATCATTCTGTTAATATATGATGGTTATCTCTATGATTGTATATACTAACCATGCAGGTGTTTCATGCGGATGCATAGCCAGGTAAAGGGCTATGAGGTATATATGTTTGAATAACACTGCATTGATGGTCACTCTTGTTCATAAGATAACACACATCACCTGTATAATGTGTTTAGGTTTGACGACCTGAGTTTGGCTTAAGTACCCAGTGGAGGTGTATTCCTCTAATGATGAGATATGGGATTGTGATCCCCAGTGATGAGAATGCCTTAGGAGGCAGTGGTTTCTTGTGATGAGGGATTGAGATCCTGGGATATTGTGATGGTGGTAACAATAATGTAGCTTTATGTTATGTATGTGTTACAACCTTGTTTGCCTCAACAATCCACTTAAAATACATTAACTAATTACAGATGAATCTCTTATGTAGTTGCCCTGGCCATAGATCCATCATCGTCAGGAGCTGGTGATGGTGAAACGGGTTCTCCTACGGGTTAATCCAGAGCACATTTTGTTGAATATGTGAGGATTCTCCTAGCCTAAAATAGAGAGGATTCGAGTGTAGCTACGGTTGCAGACTCGGGATAGATAGAGCATGGTGAACAGGCCCATGGCTCAGTGTGATAGAGCATGAATGCGTTCATGTCTCAGGGAGCACGGTGATCTGGCCCGTAGCTCAGATATACTAGCACCAAGACCTGTACCAAGGCGGGCTAGAGAAAGGGTAGCCTGCGGGAGCTAACCCTGTGGCTAAGGCCACTTAAGAATGAGACTGCGGTCCTACTTTGGTTCTCATGCACTGACCATGAGGTGGGAGGTCGTGGAGTCCGACTCCTCCATTGACCTTGTATGGCACCGGCTCCGGGTTTCACAGCTGTCAGTTGGATTTGAGTGGTGCGACTCACTTCCTAAGGGCATAATAACATGTAATCCAGCCGAATAGTTTCTATTGCTTAAGGAAAAACATGGAACATCGGTTGAGGCCCTGCTTGTGTAGTTTATCTTGTTATACATTGTAGTTACTTATATGTTCCTTATGTTATGTGCTAAGATCTTGTAAATCTTATCTTGTTAATCATGTTCCATAAAGAAATACTTGGTGATATGCCTTCTGTACACCTTGGTAAGCTCGATGGTAATAACAACCTTTCCCTATAGACTGCTCTTATTGTACGTTTTATCAAATATTTGTTGTTACTACTTTAACCTTTCTATGGTTTTATAGTTCTGGCGGGCAGTTATGTTTCTTGCTGGGACTGTGTGTCTCACCCCGTTGGTTTACAACCTTTTTAGGTGTTCACGCTAGACATGGTGGTGGTCGCGGGGTTGCGGCTGAGCAGCAAGAAGAGCAGTAGAAGGCAAGAGATGGATATGTTACTGTTTTTGTTGTTTTGTAGTAGAGTCTTAGAGTCGTCCGTGTACTCTCAGGTCCTCAGGGGCATTTTGACGTTGTTTTGTTATATATAGCTGATGAAGCTTTGTATATCCTGTTGTTGGCCGGATGTGGCCCGTTATGTATTTAAATAGGTGATGAACTCATGTGATGACAAGACAGCTGATCTTATAAGTTGTAGACACGTTGCAGGACTTGTAAATGTTTATATACCTATTTTCTTGCAGGCTGAGGATCTGGATGTAATAGTTTCTTGGTTTATCTATTTTTCGAAATCGGTTTTAATTACCAGTGTTTTTGGCAATAAGTGGTTTATGATGTTTTCTGCATGTTTTCGCATGACACCTCATTTTCTGTGTGATAAAGGGATGTGTCGTCACACTAACGATGTCTCCATAGTTCTCATCTGAGCCCCATGACTTTGTAAGGTCTGCCCAAATTGATTCATAAATTCTCCTTGTTGCTTAATCTGTTGGCCAAACGTGCTCATGAGTTCTTGATTCTACTTGATTACTTGATTGAGCAACTCATTGCTCTTATCCTCTACCGACGGTTGTGGTTTGGCATCGGGGTCATCCAGGAAATTGTTTCGGTCCTTCCATGAAATTTTTTTATCTTTCCTCCAAGAATAATCATTGTTTCTGTACCCCTATTGTTGGCGCATAAATTTCACTTGTGCCTCATCATCAAATTTTGCGTCTTCCTTTGCTAGCAATTTCTTGGCTAAAAGGTCCATCTTCTCATTCAGCTCCTTGATGGCCTTGGACTCACCTACAACTCAAACATGTTCGGGTGCATCTCTATCACCCCAGGACTGCTTTTTGGCCACATTCTTCAAAATCTCCCAACACCTAGTGCCAGTGTTGTTCAAGAAGAACCCCGAACCTGCTGAATCCAGGTTGGTTCTATCATGCTAAGAAAGAGCAAAATAGAAAATCTTAACTTGTTTCTCCTTGTCCAACCCATGGTGTGGGCACCTCCTCAACATTATTTGAAAGCGCTCCTAAGTCTCAGAATATGTTTC
The DNA here is from genome assembly GCA_963693085.1 of Alisma plantago-aquatica. Lineage (NCBI taxonomy): Eukaryota > Viridiplantae > Streptophyta > Magnoliopsida > Alismatales > Alismataceae > Alisma > Alisma plantago-aquatica. The sequence goes on from OY856409.1 coordinate 1,547,323,142, forward strand.
ACCTGCTTTCTGGATGAAGTTGTGGATCTTTCGTACATGATCATTAGTCTTCTCAGGCGGAAAGAATTTCTCAAAGAACACTTCGACCATATGATCCCACGATTCCACATGTTCGTCATCTAAGTTATGCAGCCATTCTCAGGCATTTCCCGCTAGAGAGTTGGGAAATAATTTCAAATAAAACGTCTCTTGTGGGAACCTATCAATTTTGATCATATCACAGTTCTCCACGAATTGGCTTAGGTGAGTCACCGAATCTTCATTTTTGAGCTCGTGAAATGCATTTGATTTGATCAAATTTATTAGGCCTAGATTGATTTTATAATTGGGAATGTTGATAGCCTGCCTCTTGATCAGCCCTTTCGATGTAGAGGCGGATGACGCCTTGATCTTCTCCAAGATTGTCTGCTCCTCAACCATAGCTTCTGGTTCAGAGTCTGAATATATATCCTCAGGATGATCTTGAGTGTTGTTTTCCTCGTATTCTGATCCCAACGATGGAACCTCTGGTGATGGCAGTGTGTAGTTTGTGCTACGCGTCCTCACCATGCACTAGTACCTGCAGGGTAATAAATTTGATTCAGTACAGTGTTAGACGATTTCTAAATATGAAAGATAAATGATGAATTTAAAAATTAATAATAAAATAAAAAGTGGCCTAGAGTGGCCGCTTGCAGCACTCGTAGTGCCGACAATTGTCGTGTCCCCGGCAATGGCGCCAAAAACTTGACATGATTTTATCGTGCGTATAACGCAAGTACACGCGTCAGAGTAATATAGGCCTTGTGAGGCCCGAGTCGAACACAGGGACACTGAACTGTCGGTAGAATACTTACTAACTACTCGCGATCAACTAGACCGATTAAAAGATTTTGAGAGTTGATTGAAAAATGAAAGAAAAATAAAAAGAAAACAAAGAAATCGATTAAATGTTTAGTTTAATCAATTTAGATGGGAATCTTTAGGATTGCGGTTTCACCGTGGGTTCTCGTTGTATTTATTTCTATATAGTTAATCCAATTCGTCTCTCATTCCAGGTAGTGGCCTGTAGTCAGAATTGTTCACTATTGTGATACAATTCACTACCTAAATCTAGGTTGGTTCCACAGTCGTAGTAACCTATACCCTAAACTAGGTGCATGAAGACGAAACTCTAGGTTTCCACCATTAACCATACATCACCTTGTTCAAGGGATTTATTAATTAATGTGAATTTCGTCTCTTTTCAACTATTAATTCTTCTTTCAAAGAAATCAAAGGCATTAGATTATCATTAGGGTGATCAATCATAATGATATAATGGAGAAAAAGAAATCATACCATGGATTTAAGAGACAAAATATGAATTACTATGATAACAATGTCATACAACGATTACTCGGGCTACTCCCGGTCCTAAAGACAAAGGGGATTAGCCCCACATGTTCATCTCAATGAAAGACATGGTAGAAAAAAGGGAAAACATGGAGAAAACATGGATGAAAGTAATGCAAACCCATGAACAGAGAAGATCCAATCATTCCTCGACATAGAATGCGCGACCTACAGCCTTTCGGCGGTGGAAATCGTCTTCTGCGGCTCTCGGAACGATCGGGGCATGATTCTAGGCTCCTTTCTCCTCTCCAACACTCCTTGGGACTTGTGCAATGGCTAATGACGTGATAGTCTCCTTAGGGCCACCGTCATTAGGTATTATCACCACTTTAGATCACCGAAATATCACCACTGTCGGATTCGGTCCGATCTGGAACAGAAACTGATCTGACAGCGTCGATACCATCGACGTGGGTCGATGGTATCGACCTATCATGATATCGGCAGGTTTTCTTTGTTCTTTGACGCTGTGACTGATGAAGACTCGATACCATCGATGCGGGTCGATGGTATCGACCCCTTTAGGCGTCAATTTTGTCACCTTTCCGATGTTGAAGCTGTCAAACGTCGATAGTATCGACTTTTGTGTTGATAGTATCGACCGGTTGATTGTTGGCTCGCTGAAGGTATCTCAATACTATCGACTTCCCAGTCGATGGTATCGACTCATCTTGGCTCCTTGTGGCTGTCTCACTGTGACTATGTCGATAGTATCGAAGGATGTCGATGGTATCGACAACTGTCTATATGCATTTTCCCTAAAATTTCAAGACAAAGCCAAATCAGTTATGCTAACACGCATTAATGTGATTGTTTATAATAAAAAAGGTAAAATATGAGGGATTTGATATAAAATGAGATTATAGACTAAAGCGAATGAATCATGTGATACTAACCACAAAAGTGACTAATAAACACATAAAACACATGTAAAACAACTCTATAAAGTGACTCAAAATCATCACATCATTGAGGATTTTGGGTGTGAAATCCATGTTAGAGGTTTATGGCTTGTGAGACCCCTGACCTAGGTTTTGGGTTAGCCCTATATGATTTGGCTTGATAATGTGCTTAGAACCTTGCTCTAACTATTTGAGATGATGTTAGAGCTTGTGTAGAGCTTGAACCTCTAGTTTGAACATGTTTGGATGACGTTTATTACTGTGTGCTAGTTTAGGTGCAAATTGCAATTTACCCAAAGTAGGGGGTGAATGTGTAATTTTTCACCTCTAGAGTGTTCTTTCTCTTTCTTGACATCATGTACAGGAGATACAACGAAGGGGGCACCTTGTTTGAGCCTTGTTTGGGTGGTGAAACCCTAAATGGTGATTAGGGTTTTCTAGGGTTTGGTGTGCCTTAACCTATGTATATCTTGAGGGTTGTCTTGACCTAGGTCGTGACCATGAGTGAGTTTTGTGGGTATTGTGGTCAAGGAAACCCCTCTAGGTGTTTTGGTAATGACCAGGATGGTTTTGATTGGTCTTGGGTTGAGACAGTTTCCTTTGTGTAGAGTGTTTCGACCTAGGGTGTGTGTGGTAATCTTTTGTCTTGATCAGTTGGTGTTTGATTCCTTGTCACGACCATGGAAGGTGTTACTTGGTGGGTCGCGACCATGACCATGTTGTGTGACATAGGTGGTTGATAACCAACATATGGTGTATCACCATCTCATGCATGAATGGCTAAGGTGGTTGCATGTGTTTTTCTTTAGTGGACAAGTGTCCTAGTGGAGCCCTATCTTGGTGACACCTCATCTCTCACCCTACTTTTCTCCTCCTTTTCTATATAAACCCTCTTATCTCCATGCAAGTGACCCCTTTCAGTCTTCCTTCTTCCTCCCTCTCTTTTTCTTATCCTTAGAGCTTGGTGGAGCAAGGAGCGTTGATCCTTGGAGCTTTTGGTGATCAGATCCCTTGCTTATGGTGACTTTTCGTCATCTTCAATTTTGGTAAATGTTTACCTTTCCTTGATGGCATTTATTTTGATCTCCTACCTTCTTCGACTTCTCTCTTCTTGGCCTTAGGCCATCCATCCTCCATGGTGGTCGTTCTTAAGACGTGAACCCCTCATCATAAGGGTCATAGGCCGTGTTTTAACAAGGTGGACCCAAGGCTGAGGAAGTTTCCTTCTCTCTTTCACCCTCTTTCTTTTGGTTCGACCTAGGGATTTTTGCTCTCTTTTCTTGAGAAATATTTGACCTTGGTATCTTTTTCTTCTCGAGGTGATCTTGTGGCCAAAATTGTAGCCTTAGGTGAAGCTTCCACACCCTTGGTGATCGTGTGGTTGGAGATATCATCCTTGGAGTGAGCTTCCTTAAGGCGGGTGATACAACCCTTAACCTTCTCTATTATTGCACTTTACATTACTTGCATGTTGATGCATCTCTATCTAAATCATTCTAGTAGGGGATGCCATACCCTAGAACTTGTTTGGTGGAGGTTAACATGCTTGGTTTGGATGAAATCTGAAACCCTAGTTTTATATCCGATTTTGGTGATTGTTGTGTGATTGTAGTTTTTTCTTACCTTTTGACCATGTTTTTTCTCACATGTATGATTCTCATGTGTCTTGATGTTCTATGGATTTTAGGGTCTATTTTGGAAGTGTTGAACGTGATTTTCTCTCTCTTGCATGAGGTTCCTTTCATGGTGCTTTCATGATACATGTGTTGGGATTTTGATAACTAATTTTGGATGATGTCTTTCCTTTCTTGAAGATGGTGGTTTTCCTTGTTGTTCTCTTCTGTTTGGCCATGATACACTTATATTTTTATTTTGATTAACATTGACTTGATGATGGTTCCTTTCCTTGGTGGTAGCTCTATCATTAGTGGTTTATATACCTTGTCTTGTCTTGGATCGCGACACTTTAGTTTTGGGTCAAGACAATTGACCTTGTAGAGGTCACAACATCCTTTTCTTTGATGGTCGCGACACCTACTCTGTAGTGGGTCAAGACACATCATTAGTTCTGGTCGAGATGCTCCCTTCTCTCTTAAGATCGTAACATGATAGTCTTGGTGTTCAAAACCCTAGTTTCATGTGTAGTCGAGACACCATATAGCATGGTGGTCAAGCCCCTTTGTGGCATGACACTACATGGATGGTGGGTCACGACACTACATGTGTGCATGGTCATGAAAGTCTTATATAGTGAATGGTTGACACACATACATAATCATATGATTGATATATAAGCATTAACACTAAGTAATGAACCATGTATGATGTTGTTTGGTTGGATGTATAATCAACCTGAATCAAGATCCTTAACCCTAAAGTGTTCCAAGGATATGGGAGATGGAATCCCTAGGGTTTAATGTTTCAATATAGATATACAACCCTAATCGGCTAAGTATGGAACTCTAACCCTAATTCTAGGGTAGACTAGGTTGTTGAGTTGCCTCGATGTGTGGCACATGACTTTACCTTCTCTCTCCTACTTGTATAGTTCTAACCTTACAGGTTGAATGCATGTCATTTCTTGTGTATGCTATGGTGATGGTTATGAATGATTGAGGCATGTTGAGATAATTATGAGACACAGGGATCTAGTATGCTTTCTCTCTCTTATAGTGGTTATCATATTATGATGTTTCTCTCTCTTATTTATAAATTCCTAACCATGCAAGTGATATGAACTTGAGTGGCATAGATATGTGAATGCTATGGCGAATCCTATATTATATGGGATGGTAATTATGAGCAATGTTGAGGCATAATGTGATGTTCTATATGCAGGTATTATGTGATTGGGTCCTATGGCTTGGTGATGGCTTAATGTCTATTGTGTGGTGCTAACCTCCAGTGATGTGATTGAGGGATCAATATCCAATAGTGATGAGACATGGGTGATAGCCTTGTGTGGTTGTGTTATAGTAACGATGGCCTGGTGAATGGTAATGATATAGTGTTGTGATGGTGATGTGACTAGGTCACATCTTATACATTTGATATCTTCTGCAGTTTTACTATACCCTTATTCTTGTAGAGTTTGTTATGGCTTTATACATTGTAACTGGATTGATGCTAAAAGATATCTAATTGACTTAATTAATCAAGTGAAACCTAATTATGTAAGTGTCATGTGCCATAGATCCTTTCCAGTGTCAACTTGAATTGTTGGATTGGTGAAACGAGTATAACTAGGAGCGCATACTATTGAGTATGCGAGGAAAACTTGGTACCCTAATATCAAGTAAGTATAGGATTGGCTACAGGGCATACCCTAGAAGGAATGCGGCTACGGGTCATAGCTCCATGACGTGACTCAATATTTTCACAGGATTGGATATGGGCCAAACCTTGGAAGGAGTGGAACTTTGGGTCATATCTTAGTTTCAATAGTGTCGTGCCTATATACCAAGGTGGGCTAGGCTATTTTACAGATGACCCATATGTTATGTCACTATAGTGTTTTCTTGGGGTGACCAAGAGGTGTTGGAGAGTTTGTGGATTCTGACGCTTCCATTGTCCTTGTATGGCACAGATTTCGACTTAGTAGTGGTCAGTTGGAGTATGAGTGGTATACCTCATCTCCTCATTGCATAATAAAAGATGTAATACAACCATGTAGAGCTTTATCATAGGGATAATATGGATAACATTGGATGATGCCCTTTGACGTATCTTTATATTGATTTCTTGAATTATAAGATGGTAAGAGAAGTCAACTGTTATACATGTTCTTCATATTCCTTCTTAGATCATTGATTGTTCTACTGTTCAATGGTTGTTGCTTAGTATTGCCTAATCTACTTTATCTGTTAGATACATATCATTTAACTGAATCTGCTCATCTTGATAAGTACTTTACCTACTTGCTTAGTTATTTGTTCTTTAATAGACATTGGCAGAGAGTTATATCTCTCTCAGGGACGGTTGGTCTCACCCCATGGGTTTCCACATATTTTATGTTGTCGTGCATGAAGAGGTGGTGATCGTGCAGTTGAGGAAGAGCAGCAAGAGCAGTAGATGAGAAGGTTGGAAGTGTTTCTAGTCTTTTGGTGTAGAGTCCTAGAGATGTCCCTATACACTCTGGTCTTAGGGATGTTTTCGATGTGTTTTAGAGATGTCACTGACTCAAGGTTTTGGCATGTGTGCCCTTTTTGTTATATATTTTGGCAGATGTACATGTATATATGGAACATATATCTCATGTAACGGGTTGATGACAGGAAGGTTGAAAATAATGATGTAAGCACCTTATGATGTGTTATGTGTTTCAGGTGTCCTATTGTGGATATATATGTATTTAGTTTATGGTGCTTTTATGAAATTGGTTTTAATTTTCTATGTTTTCTAGTAATCTGTGTGGTTAATGTTATTTACGTGTGTGGTTTTGAGTAATCTCACTTTGTGTGGCACATGATGTCACATTGGAAATAGAGTCAATCCATTGATCTTAATATTACACATAAGCCTAATTGTACTAAAGATCAACAAGATTAGTTCTCATTAATCATAATCTTGGTGGTTGGATGTGACATTTTGATGTAGGCATCAAAACCTTTACTATTGATTTCATTATCCCAAGTAGTCCTACATGCTCATTATCATGTTACATAATACATCATGGATTCATTTAGATCTTTGGGTGACAAATCCCTACAAAATCAGAGATCTAACATTAAGGTTTCAAGATATTAATTAAAGAAATCATGAGGTCCAAGTAACATAAGCAACCCAGGTATCAACGTTGTCATACTAGTCATTTTTTATGATCATCATGTAAGATTCTGATAATTAGAGTATAACATAGACCAAGTAATATTTGGTGTCATACAAATCATCAAGATACTTATTTGAAGTCAGAAAGTAGATAGATCATCATCAGATCAAGGTTCATGAAAGATTAGATATCTAGTTAATAACATGTCCATTAGGTCATAATTCAAGTCAAGTTTAGGGAATTTGATCACATTAGGGCACAAGAATTATCCGCAAGATAGTTAGGTGCACAAAGCATGATAAGTTACTAGTTAGAGGTCCACATTATCATTTTGGACATAAAAGACCCACATGAAAGCAAGGATTGAGTTCCAACATCAATGCATCCATATAAAGTATGTTTCAAGGTTGCTAGCATGAATTAATTCGAACCCTAGTACATAATACATAAAACGATACTGATCTGGTTCAAGCATGAGGATTATAAGCACACATAATTAAGGATAAGCATTAAATAAGTGATCTTTAGCATATAGGTCCATTTTAGGCAATTTCATAAATATAAGACCATTTTAGCACGCAAGAATGGATAACGTTCGAATCATGATGCATAAATGTGTTCAAGAGACTAATATTAGTCTAACACTAATACTTGGGACATAAAACATCATGATTGTGCATTCGAATAGGTTAAAACCTCTTAAAAGGACTTCAAAAACAAGCATTTTGGGATATTAATGGAGATATGAGAATAAACATGCTATCAAAGTATTTTAAGGGGTACATCTCATTCTTCTGATAAATTCAATACATAAGAAGTTTTATTTTAAAGATAGCATCACGAAGATATGATTTTTCAAAGTTTTTACCTCAATGATGGTTTCTTGACTGTTTGATTGTGATCCAAGGAATGGAGGTGACTTAAGGTGAGACGTCGATCCTCCATGGGCTTTGGCCTGCTAGACGTCTTCCCTGAGATTGTATATAGGTCTGACATGTGTGAGAGAGGGGAATCCCTACAATGTCTGAGTATAATCATTGGTTGTCAGTTGACAATGTAACAATTACTATATCATCTTCCTCATCGATCCAAGCCTCACGAGGGCTTATTTCCTACAACAGCGCCCTCTCTAGTGTGAAGGGGCAAGATGGCAACATGGTGTGTGGCAGAAGGAGAAGAATACGTCGCCCCCCACCTTGAAATCGTGAAGATGCATGCCCCAATGAAAGGAACTGAGAAGAAGTGAGGCGATAAGCCCCAAAGAAAGGTTGCAATGGCGTCACTGGGCGGGGTGAAAGAAGAAAGTGAAGGGGAAATAGGGGCACGAAGGAGGTATGAAAAAGGGGGGAAGATATATTAGGGTTTGGCAAGGGGGATAGAAGTCCCAATTGAGCTAAGGGAGGGGGTCCCTGAAGCTTGTTGTAGTCGGCAGTCAACCCAATGAGCTACTGTATGAAAAATTTGGCATAAGAAAAAGACGAGGGTGGAGAGCTGTTGAATCAAAAGGTGATCCACATTTAAAGCATCCAAGGACCCAGAAGAAATGAGGCATGTGATTGGGCAAGGGAGGCAACTATGGATTGCAAAGTAAAAGAAAAGGAGGAGGTGATTAATAGGCCATGTTCATGCCCACCGTTGGACCCATCTTGGTCAGCCCATGAAACAGATAAAAGGGGTACAAATGTAGTTGAAATTAGGGTTTAGAAAGTCCAATCTTTAAAAGGCCATATATTCCTCATTTGACACCAGAATTGAATGAAACTTGGTGCCTTGGTAGTGTGGAAGTGTCATCTACACTATGAGAACAAGTTTTTGGTAGGGTAGTGTATAAATGTTAGATCAAAATAGGAATGAAGATGATGATGTCTAATGTAGCTAAAAATTAGATTTCATGTTAAATTGAGTGTCAGCATAAGACACAAGTACAAAGGATCACCCAATCTAGCATAAAAATATATTCAATTATGAAATTGAGGGCTAGAGTGAGGATTTCATTTAAGGATGAAGTGCACTGCTCCTACCTAAGGAGAGGGAAAATTCTTGGTTATCACAAAATCCCATCAAGATATTATGAGGGAGAAATCCCATTAAGATATTATGAGGGAGAAATCCCATTAAGGCATTAAGAGGGAGAAATCCCATTGTAATTCAAGGGGAGAAATATTATTATGGCACAAAGAGGGAGAAATATCATTATGGTCAAGATTAAGATTAAAGTCATCAATGATTAAGTCTAGATCATGAACAAACTGAAGGAATTGGTTAAGTTGTTATATGCTACTCGATCATGGACCTTCAGGTTGTTATGGGGTTTCCTAGCATTATGGGCACCTAGAAATTATGGGCTCCTATGGGGAATTAAGAGAGGCAACATATATTGACTTATCTAGGTTATCTCATCCAAGTTTAGTTCTGTAGACTTAGATTTCATGATGTGTAAGTTTTATATTTCATGACTATGAAATATGTATGAATCTATTTCAAATTAATGTAAGGTGTTTCATTTACTTTAATTTCAAAGATTAGCATATTGCGACACCCCCTTAAGTAAAATGTTTTTTCTCAGTGATATTTATATGTTGTGAAAAGTGGGGTGTTACACCCCCATCAAGGAAGAGTGCATAGCCAACAACTCCTAGACTCATCTATTCCTTTCTATTAATGGCACACGCTGTTGCTTCCCCCCTCACCCTCCTAAAATGTTGCACCCTGCCTTCACCATTTTCAACATTCCAAATCATGTTTGTATCATCCTAGAATTCAACAAAATTCTCTATTATTCGTGGGCCCGAACCCATTCTCCACCACTTTCTATAGCCACCAATGCCATCAAATCCCCCAGCCAGTAACATTACAACCACACCCAACCAACCATCATTGCCAATAGTTGATTCACTATCTCCACCACACCTTAACCCACCCCTCTTCCATCCAATCTCCACATACATTCTATGAAAACCCACTCCTAACAAGGGATTTACAAACCCCACACTCCTATGAACCTTCATACCCAAACTATCCCCCCATTACTATGATCTCTCCTATTCTAAAATCTCCCATGATTGCTCTTTCTAATCATAATTGCAATTCCACTATGCATTATGAGTATCGTGAGTTATTATAGAACAATACATGGACCCACATTCCTTGTCCTGTTGATGTTAATATTATTCAATGAATGTGGCTTTATCCTCACAAGTTTAATTTGAATGCTTCTCTACAACTCTATAAAGCAAGTTTTGTTGTCAGTGCATAATCTCAACATGCGGGGTGGTTTTTGATGAAACATTTAGTCATGGTGTTAAGCTTGCTACCATTTGGACTATCTCAAGTATTGATGCTTCTTGTTCATGGTCTATTCATCAGCTTGATGTTAAGAATGCACTTTTACATGGTGACTTAAATGAGACAGTATACATGTATCGACCGCCTGGGTTTGCAGATCCATCCAATCCTCTATATGTATGCTTATTACACAAATCACTTTAGGGTCTAAAGCAAGCACCTTGTGTATGGTATCAACAATTTGCAACTTATATTACGTGGTTGGAATTTAGAAGAAGTATGTTGATTCATTCCTCTTCATTTATTGGTGAAGTGAAGATACAATTTATTTATTATTATATGTGGATTTCATTATTTTAACTGCTTCTTCAGATATCCTCCTGTGTTGTACCATGACCTTCTTGCATTTTTCATGACAGGTCTGGGTACTCTACATCATTTTTTAGATATTTCTATTACTCGTGATGCCCATGGTCTTTTTTTGTCTCAACAGAATTTTTCCCAAGATATTTTGGCAGGTTCATTCATGTCCTCATGTAATCTAGTTGCTATTCATGTTGATACCCAGTCTAAGCTTAGTGCCACTTCTAAACCATCTGTAACTTATCCTACGATCTATATCATGGTTTGACAGATGCCCTTCAATATTTTACATTTACTAGGTCAGATTTTTTTTATGTTGTCCAACAAGTGTGTCTTCTTATGCACAATCCACATGAGCCCCACTTTCTGGCTCATAAGTGTTTCCTATGCTACCTTCAGGAAACCTTGGATCATGGTTTGTGTCTCTCTTCTACTCCTATCAATTGTCTTGTTGCATATTCTTACGTCGATTGGGGTGGTTGTCCTGATTCTAGCCGCTCTACTTCTGGTTATTGTGTCTTTTTGGGGAAAATATTGGTCTCATGGTCCTCCAAACGGCAGTTATTATATCATATTCTAGTTCTAAAGTTGATTACCATGGTGTTGCTAATGTTGTTATTAAGTCATGATGGCTCCGCAATCTTCTACTCAAACTTCACATCCCTTTACGTCTTGCTACTGTAAGGAGTAGACCCGATAGTGGGTGTTATAACCCAATTTTCTAAAGCATGTAATGAGATTTGTAAATCTCTTTTTAAAAGATAAATGAAGTAAGGGGTTGATTTGATGGTTTGATTTGAATAAATTTTGTGCATGATAGCCTTGTGTGTTTTCTTAATGGGCCTTATTGGCTATTGAGCCCAATTGAAAGAAAAAGAAAAAGAAATGAAAAAGGAATTCAATTGGATAAAGGAATAAATAAGAAAATAGATAAAAGAAGAATAAGAGGCTAGGGAATATTTTCCAAAATAGATTTCGAATTATTAAGGTTCCTTGGGGTTCAAGGAACTCAGGATAATAATTTAATGGCAAAGGAAATAGAAAACATGTGGAAAATATGAATAATTAAAGGTTAACTTGCAACTAAAGAAAAGGAATCATTTTCTTAATATAATAATCCCAATTTTTATAGGATGAAAGATAAAAGCATAAATGATGTTCCCTTAAAATTTGAATTAAAAAGGAGTTCTAATTTGGGAGTTATTGCTTTTTCAAGTTATCCTCAAAATAGGATTTTATCTTAGAATTTAGAAAATCTTTCCCTTTTTGGTTGAGCGCGGATAATAGTCGTTGTTGGATCTTGATCCAACCGAACCTGCTCATCGTCAAAGTCTCAATGGGACACGGACTGTAGCACAGTTACAGGGGGATTTTCCCCATTGTTTTTCTCGCAATCTAATGGATGTGCAATCTTGGAAACACTTCCATTGAGTTCAGGAGAGGACCCCAAACCATCGCAACCCTAACTTGTTGGTCTTTGGAAGCTTCTACACAAAATGTCCAATTGGGATGTGGTCTTGGTTGGCGACAGGGTTAAGATAACCATAAAAGAGCCCCTATGCCCTATAAATAGGACCCCTCCTAGTTGCTTTCACCCTCACGACTCTGGACGGCTGCTTCCCAAGTCATAGAACTCCCTCCCCTGCTCTATTGTACCTACTCTGGTGAGGGCTCCGCCTCATGCTGTCATGGCTCGAATAGCAAAGAAGGAAGGGGATGACATACAGTCGTCGTTCGATCCGGGATCACTGTGATCATACGCGTGGATCTAACGATGATCAGGGTAGCTGGTTAAGTCAAGTCGCTCACTGACGCGGAGCGTTAGATCGAGAATCAACGATCGACAACAAGCGCGCACCGCTAGTGGAGACAACTGACGTGGAGCATCAGATCAAGACGTGGACTATTGGCACACCGATCGAACGGACCAAGAATTTTGGTAATTATCTCTCTCTGATCAAAATTATAGAAAATTGTTTTTCTTTGCAAAATTAATAGAGATCGTTAGGAATCTCCAATGAGGAAACTTTATACATGAAAGTTGCATAGAAAAATACGAGGAACATGATAAAATTAATTTGGAGACTTAATTCTATCTCGTATTACAAAAGTGCTTTAATTTGGTAGAAACATGTATTAAAAGGGTAATTTAAAACCCAAATTGTATAAAAAGGGTGAATCTTTGTAGATTAATAGGTTAACTTGAAGAGTATTAACCTGTTGATTATTAAGATAGAGTTTTCATCTGTTTTGAATACAAAGTTGGTTAATTTAGTGTTTTAATCATTAAATGAAGGATAATAGGTATAGAAACCCTAATTTAGGGTAAAAGAAGAGAAAAACCTTGTTGATTTCAAATTATGGAAAAAGGTTGTTAAATAATGATCCTAAGTATGATTAGGAGTAGTAAGGTGAGAAATTCAGGGTTTTTATATAGTTTTGCTAAATAAGGATTCATGATGTTAAAAGTAGAGACAAAACCCTAATTTCAAAGGAAACCCTAAAATTGGAATAGAAATCCTAAGAAATAAGATGAGTTTGGATAAATAGTGATAAAAGGAAGTTTATATGTTTATTTCAGGATTTCTGTTCATCTTTGCTTGCTTGGTTGGGTTTCCCTACTTAATTGATTCTGTCATCAAAACTACCATTCCAGGTATGTGGTTACGCTTATGACTACTCTGAATTAGTTTTCCGAGGATTTTGTCGATGTTTCCATTGTGGCTTGCATTAAACTGTTGAATGAATTTAATTCATGCAAAATATAATGTGGATATGACTATCACCTAAGATATGTGCCTACTAACTCAGATCCTAGTCCCCTCTATAGCTTGATAGACTGACCTAGTATATGGCTACCTATGGGGTGGGTCCATCAGGTCATTGAATGACTTTGTACATGGCTACCAATGGGGTAGGACCATCAAGTCACCTTGAGTCAGGGATTGGACTACCTTTGGGTAGGGCCATGCGACTCTATAACCCTAAGTATTGGCTACATGTAAGGTAGGGCCATGGGGGTAAGGATCTACCATATGAGAGAGGTAGTATACATGTCCACTGTAGGGGCAACACAGAGATAGGGGATATGTAAGGATTGAGTAGTATTGCTTAAAATGTAATCTTGTATGTTAAATGATAATTGGTTGATTACATTTCTATCATAGTTGCCCAATTTTTGTTATCCCCCACATACCAACTTTATGTTGACTGTATTTTTGTTTATCGGCGTTTTAGGTACAAATCTGAAATGGACAAACAGTAAATTTTCACATTATGAATACGTGAATTAAAGTTCAAAGAGGATTAGTTAGAGTAGAATTCATATGTGGATAGAAGTTTAGAAATCCAATTTTTTAAAGGTATAAAAAAAATTATTTATTACAGCTTTTCAGTATAGTCTGGTAAAGTTCGATAATTGTTAATGTTTATTTGTCGAACCTTGATCCGGAAATTAGAGTAACGGATCTGACCTCCTGGTCTCCCTTAATTGGATTACTGGATGGCGGGCTCATTACATTTGGTATCAGATCCAGTTTCCTCACTTAAACATTAATAATTATTAAATTTTACAAACTCTATAGAACCCAAGGACTTATTAGAGGATTATCTGAAAGACTGAGGTGTCAAGAAAAGGATCATGACCGGGGGCTGGCAGTATTTTCCTCCGCACCGCTAGTTGGAATACGAGGACTCCCAGACCCGTGTGACTGCCAGCTGGACAAAGTCTTAGGGTATGATTCGAAATAAGATACCTTTAGGCCTTTCTCATCTTATTCATCCCTTCTCATCATACATTCTATTAATGATTTTAAGAGTTAGGGTCTTTCTCTCTCTTCCCCGCCCTCATGTGGTATGGGTAAGTAAGTTAAGGATTAGGGAATCCTCCATCAAATTAATAAAAGATATGTAATGAGACATCATTGACATAAGTATAGTTAGTTTAAATATAAACCAAAGGTCTGTTTGTTATGCTTATGTAGATGGCTTGCGTGAAGACAGTGGTTGTCCCAGATGCCACCAATGGTGGTGGACCTTCCCACAGGGGAAAGGTGTCTTCCGAGAAGAGGAAGAGGAACCACGGTGGAGATTCCTCGAAGAAGAGGAAGAGACCTGAAGAAACCCCTCATTAGGTCCCTAACCATGACCCGATACCTTCAGCAACCTTGATCAAGAAGAAGACCAAGGGTACAAAGAGCAACATGAGTATGAGGAGGTGGCCCGAATGGAAGAAGACCCGGTTGGAAGTCCCGAACCAACCGTGATAATCCACACTCCTGATGCTTTGTGGATGGAGAAACAGAAGAAGTTGACATAGGCCATTAGTGTTTTGGCCCTCCGAGACTTAGCTAGAGGAGAAAATGGCGAGCCGCTTCCTGTTCGTCCTCAACTGGGAGCCACCATCTTGGACTTCATCAAGTTGAACATTGAGAAGTTCTAGGTAGAAGACAAATCTGAGGTAGTCGACAAGGAGGAAGCTTGGCTGCTTGCAGTCGAGAATGGATTCTGCATGCTTGAGGTACAACTGAGTAAGAAGGTTCTCTTTGCTGCTCATCTCCTGGAAGGAGCAGCCAAGATATGGTGGGAAACTCACATCATAGGCTGAGATCTGACTGAGGAACCAATGGCATGGGCTGACTTCAAAACGATCTTCACCTCCAGATTTATCCCTGTCTCAGCTAAGAAGGAAAAGGAAAGGGAGTTCACCAACATGACTCAAGGGAACTCATCTGTGGCAAACTTTGGGCGCAAGTTTCAAATGCTGGAGTGTTTCGGACATATGATGGATGAGGAAAGAAGGGTGGATCACTTCATAGAGAGTCTTCACCCTGCCATAAAGCCCCATGTGATGGCAAGTAAACCCAAAACCTTCGTTGATGCTTACAACACTGCTTTAGACATGGAGAGGACTGTGATGCCTACTCAGCTTCCACCCAAGGGGTATCTGGGTTTCACTGAAGGAACTCATGGTCAGAAGAACAATCACAAGAAAGGTCACGGGCGTCACAAAGCCAAAGGAAGACATGGAGGGAAAGGGAAACCCCATCAAGAGAACAATCGACCTCGATGCCGCACCTGCGGGAAATGGCATACCGGTGAGTGCCGCCACAAGAAGAGTGTATGCTACCGTTTTCAACAAGAGGGACATATCCAAGCTGCTTGTCCACTGCCAGATCTGAGTGGACCAGGTTCAGTAGCAGCCCCACCTGTGGCAGCCCCACCTATAGCTGTGGCCCCACCTGTGGGAGAAAGAAGACAAGATCAAGTGTTTGCTATTGATAATGAGGAATCTCAAGCTAATGCTAATTGGTTGATCGAGGGTAATAACCCTTAGAGTTTTTCGTTTATGTTTTAAAGTTAAGCATGTAATGGTCTAATGTATGGTGAAAAACAATGTAGGCATGCTTGAAGTTATGGGACACAATATAAAAGCTTTGTTTGACTCTGGATCGACTAATACTTTCATTTCGAGAAATCTTGCAACTATGCTTTGTTTGGATAATAAGGATTTAGGCTATGTCTTAGATGTTACAACCCCGAGTGGTCAGATCTTTACATCTCTTTTGAAAATTCCGGTGATACCTGTGAAATATCGAGATCATGAGTTTCCTACAGACTTTATCCTTTTTGATATGAATGACTTTGATGTGATCATTGGTATGGATTAGCTTTATACTTATAGGGCCAATATTAACTGTAGGGAGAAGAAGGTGACCATTAACAAACCAGGTCACCCACCTTTTGTCATTAGAGGTAGGAAGGATGCCACCACCAGCCTGTATGTGTTAGCTTTGAAAGCAAAGCGGATGATGAGTAAAGGTTTTCGAGCTTTCCTGGCAGTAGTCGCCGAGTCAAAACCCAGGGTGCAACCATTAGAGGAAATAGAGGTAGTTAGGAGCTATGTAGATGTTTTTCCAGATGATCTACTTGGGATTCCTCCTGAGAGAGAGGTAGATTTTTTAATAGAGCTAGCTCCTGGGACAAGCCCTATTTCACAAGCACCTTATAGAATGGCCCCTGTGGAGTTTCTCGAGTTGAAGAAACAATTGCAGTAATTGCTAGACAAGGGTTTTATCCGCCCTAGCACATCACCATGGGGAGCCCCAATTCTTTTTGTAAAGAAGAAGGATGATTCACTCTGAATGTGCATAGACTACCGGATGATCAACTAGGCTACCATTAAAAACAAATATCCTTTACCCCAGATAGATGACTTGTTTGACCAGTTGAAGTCAGGACGAGTCTTTTCCAAGATCGACTAGAGAATGGGTTACCACCAGTTGAGAGTCAAGAGTGAGGACATTCCAAAAATAGCTTTTCAAACTCGTTATGACCACTATGAGTTTGTGGTTATGCCTTTTGGGTTGTCCAATGCACCCAGTGTTTTCATGAACCTTATGAATAGTGTGTTTCAAACCTTCCTTGACTCGTTTGTCATAGTGTTCATAGATGACATACTAGTTTACTCAGATGATTTAGATCAACACCGAAACCACCTAAGTAAAGTCCTTGATATCTTGAGAAAGCAGAAGTTTTATGGGAAATTTTCTAAATGTGAGTTTTCGATAGACCGAGTCATGTTCTTCGGACACATCATCTCAGGAGGAATGATCACCATAGATCCATCTAAAGTGTCATTAGTACAAGACTGGCCTACACCGAAGAACCCCTCTGAGATCTGAAGCTTCTTGGGGTTAGCAGGATACTATCAATGTTTCATCAAGGATTTCTCAAAGACCGCCTTGCCTTTAACCATGTTGACTCAGAAATATGTGAAGTTTGTGTGGTCCAATGTTTGTGAGGCTCATTTTTAGGAGTTTAAGGAGAAGTTGACCACTGCCCAGTTTTGACTCTACCGTCAGGCAATGAGGGTTTCATGATTTTCATCGATGCATCAAAGATGGGACTTGGCTGTGTGTTGGAACAGAATCAGCATGTGATTTCATATGCCTCTCAACAGCTCAAGCCTAACGAGGTGAATTACCCGACACATGACTTAGACCTAGCTGCGATCATCCATGCTTTGAAGATTTGGCAGCATTACCTATATGGTGCTACCTTCGAAATCTTCACCGACCATAAGATCCTGAAATACCTTCTGACATAGAAAGACCTGAACCTACGACAATGACGATGGATGGAGTACATGAAGGATTACGACTTCACCATCGCTTATCATCCAAGAAGGTGAATGTCATAGCAGATGCTTTGAGTTAGAAACAGATCAGGTGTGCAACTGTTTTGTCCAGTCAGTGGAAGAGTTTAGAAGAGCTGGTAGAATGGTCTCCCCAACTGTTTGATGATCGAGTTTGTTTGGCCAACATCCAGATACAGTTGGAATTGTTGGGTGAGATTGTAGTAGCACAGTTATCCAGTGGAGATCTTGACAAGATGAAGGGCTTGATGAGGAAGGCACATACCCATCTTTCATTGGGAATAGACGGAGGGATCAGATTTGAGAATCGTATATGGATTCCTAATGATTCACCGTTGAAGGAACGTATCCTACAAGAGGCTCATGGTTCTAAGTACAAAGTGCACCCGGGAACTACCAAGATGTTTAAGGACCTACAGAGGTTTTTCTGGTGGCCAGGAATGAAGAGAGATATTGCGGCGTATGTGGTCAGCTGTCTTATGTGCCAAATGGTGAAGGATGAACACCAACAACCCGGTGGACTATTACAGTCTATAGAGATTCCAGAATGGAAGTGGGAGAAGATCACTATGGATTTTGTGGTGGGTCTACCTCGGACTAAGAAAGGTCATGATGCTATATGGGTTGTGGTAGATCACCTTACCAAGTCAACACACTTCCTTGCCCTGAAGACCACTGCCAAGGTGTCAGACTTAGCTGAGTTGTATATCAGAGAGATAGTGCATTTGCATGGCATACCTGGTTCCATCATCTCTGATAGAGACCCAAAGTTTACTTCCAAACTGTGGAAGCAAGTTCAAGAGGAACTAGGTACAAGGTTGAAGTTCAGTACCGCATATCACCCCCAAATAGATGATTAGTCAGAAAGGACAATCCATACCTTAGAGGATCTGCTGAGAGATTGTGTGCTTGATTGGGGTGGATCATGGAAGTAGTACTTACCTTCAGCTGAGTTTGCTTACAAAAATAGTTACCAAGCCAGTATTGGGATGCCTCTGTATCAAGCTCTATATGGGATACTGTGTTGGTCACCACTTCACTGGGATGATGTTGGTGAAAGGACCTTATTGAGGTCAAATGAACTCCAAGTGTATGTTGATAAAGTCTCTTTGATCAGTAAAAGGCTAAAGACAGCCCAGGATCGATAGAAGTTGTATGCTGATGCGAAGCGAACTGACGTGCATTTCACTATGGGAGAGCATGTTTTTCTGAAAATCTGACCGCTCCGAGCTATAACTAAGAACAGAGGAAAGTTGAGTCCCTGATACGTGGGTCTGTTTGAAGTTTTAGAATGGATCAGTGAAGCCGCATATCATTTGGCATTACCCCCTCAATATAGTATGATGCATGATGTGTTTCACATGTCCAATATGAAGCGATATGTGTAAGATTCGAGCCATGTGCTGAGCATTGAACCCATTGAGCTTCAAGGGAAGCTAACTTATCCTGAGTTACCTTTGCAGATTCTAGATACCAAGGTAAAAGAGCTCAGAAATAAGAATATAGAGATGGTAAAAGTTCTTTGTAAGTACCATGGAGAGGATGAAGCCACATGGGAGCTGAAGACGGACATGGAAAAGGCATATCCTAATTTGTTTGCTTGATTGTTGAATTTTGACAGCAAAATTCCTATAAGGAGGGGAGGATGTTATAACCCCATTTACTAAAGCATGTAATGAGATTTGTAAATCTCTTTTTAAAAGATAAATGAAGTAAATGGTTGATTTGATGGTTTGATTTGAATAAATTTTGTGCATGATAGCCTTGTGTGTTTTCTTAATGGGCCTTATTGGCTATTGAGACCAATTGAAAGAAAAAGAAAAAGAAAAAGAAATGAAAAAGGAATTCAATTGGATAAATGAATAAGTAAGAAAATAGATAAAAGAATAATAAAAGGCTAGGGAATATTTTACAAACTAGATTTCGAATTATTAAGGTTCCTTGGGGTTCAAGGAACTCAGGATAATAATTTAATGGCAAAGGAAATAGAAAAGATGTGGAAAATATGAATAATTAAAGGTTAACTTGCAACTAAAGAAAAGGAATCATTTTCTTAAGATAATAATCCCAATTTTTGTGGGATGAAAGATAAAAGCATAAACGAGGTTCCCTTAAAATTTGAATTAAAAAAGAATTCTAATTTGGGAGTTATTGCTTTTTCAAGTAATCCTCAAAATAGGATTTTATCTTGGAATTTAGAAAATCTTTCCCTTTTTGGTTGAGCGTGGATAATAGTGGTTGTTGGATCTTGATCCAACTGACCCTTCTCATCGTAAAAGTCGCAATGGGACACGGACTGTAGCACGATTACAGGGGGATTTTCCCCATCATTTTTCTCACAATCTAATGGATGTGCAATCATGGAAACACTTCCATTGAGTTTAGGAGAGGACCCTGAACCATCGCAACCCTAACTTGTTGGTCTTTGGAAGCTTCTACACGAAATGCCCAATTGGGCTGTGGTCTTGATTTGCAGCAGGGTTAAGATAACCTTAAAAGAGACCCTACGCCCTATAAATAGGACCCCTCTTGGTTTCTTTCACCCTCACGACTCTAGACGGCTGATTCCCAAGTCACAGAACTCCCTCCCCCGCTCTATTGTACCTACTCCGATGAGGGCTCCGCCTCACGCTGTCGTGGCTCGAACAGCAAAGAAGGAAGGGGACGACGTACAATCGTCGTTCGATCCGGGATCACTGTGATCCTATGCATGGATCTAACGATGATCAGGGCAGCCGGTTAAGTCAAGTCGCTCACTAACGTGGAGCGTTAGATTGAGAATCAACGATCGACAGCAAGCGCGCGCCGCTAGTGGAGACAACTGACACAGAGCGTCAGATCAAGACGTGGACTATTGGCGCACCGATCGAACGGCCCATGAATTTTGGTAATTATCTCTCTCTGATCAAAATTACAAAAAATTTCTTTTCTTTGCAAAACGAATAGAGATCGCTAGGAATCTCCAATGAGTAAACTTTATACATGAAAGTTGCATAGAAAAATACGAGGAACATGATAAAAATAGAATGGAGACTTAATTCTATCTCATTTTACAAAAGTACCTTAATTTGGTAGAAACATGTATTAAAAGGTAATTGTATAAAAAGGGTGAATCTTTGTAGATAAATAGGTTAACTTGAAGAGTATTAACCTGTTGATTATTAAGATAGAGTTTTCATCTGTTTTGAATACAAAGTTGGTTAATTTAGGGTTTTAATCATTAAATGAAGGAGGATAGGTATAGAAACCCTAATTTAGGGTAAAAGAAGAGAAAAACCTTGTTGATTTCGAATTATAGAAAAAGGTTGTTAAATAATGATCCTAAGTATGATTAGGAGTAGTAAGGTGAGAAATTCAGGGTTTTTATATAGTTTTGATAAATAAGGATTCATGATGTTAAAAGTAGAGACAAAACACTAATTTCAAAGGAAACTCTAAAATTGGAATAGAAATCCTATGAAATAAGATGAGTTTGGATAAATAGTGATAAAAGGAAGTTTATATGTTTATTTCACGATTTATGTTCATATTTGCGTGCTTGGTTGGGTTTCCCTGCTTAACTGATTATGTCATCAAAACTGCCATTACAGGTATTTGGTTACGCTTATGACTACTCTGAATTAGATTTCCAAGGATTTTGTCGATGTTTCCATCGTGGCTTGAAGTAAACTGTTGAATGAATTTAATTCATGCAAACTATAATGTGGATATGACTATCACCTAAGATATGTGCCTACTAACTCAGATCCTAGTACCCTCTGTAGCTTGATAGACTGACCTAGTATATGGCTACCTATGGGGTAGGTCCATCAGGTCATTGAATGACTTAGTACATGGCTACCAATGGGGTAGGACAATCAAGTCACCTTGAGTCAGGGATTGGACTACCTTTGGTTAGGGCCATGCGACTCTATAACCCTAAGTATTGGCTACCTATAAGGTAGGGCCATGGGGGTAAGGATCTACCATATGAGAGAGGTAGTATCCATGTCCACCGCAGGGACAACACAGAGATAGGGGACAGGTAAGAATTGAGTAGTATTACTTAAAACGTAATCTTGTATGTTAAATAATAATTGGTTGATTACATTGCTATCATAGTTGCACAATTTTTGTAATCCCCCATATACCAGCTTTATGTTGACCGCATTTTTGTTTGTCAGTGTTTTAGGTACAAATCCCAAAAGGACAAATAGTAAATTGTCACATTGTGAATATGTGAATTAAAGTTCAAGGAGGATTAGTTAGAGTAGAATTCATATGTGGATAGAAGTTTAGAAATCCAAATTTTCAAAGTTATGCAAAAATTTTATTTATTACACCTTTTCAGTATAGTCTGGTAAAGTTTGATAATTATTAATGTTTATTTGTCGAACCTTGATCTGAAAATTAGAATAACAGCTCTGACCTCCTGGTCTCCCTTAATTGGGGGTTACTGGAAGGTGGGGTCATTACATTTGGTATCTGAGCCAGGTTCCTCACTTAACCATTAATAATTATTAAAATTTACAAACTATATAGAACCCAAGGGAGTTATTAGAGGATTATCTGAAAGACCGAGGTGTCTAGAAAAGGACCACGACCGGGGGCTGGCAATATTTTCCTCCGCACCGCTAGTCGGAATATGAGGACTCTCGGACCCGTGTGACTTCCTAGCCAAAGTCTTACGATATGATTCGAAATAAGATACCTTTAGGACTTTCTCATCTTATTCATCCCTTCTCATCATACATTCTATTATGAATTTTAAGAGTTAGGGTCTTTCTCTCTCTTCCCCACCCTCATGTGGTATGGGTAAGTAAGTTAAGGATTAATGAATCCTCCATCACATTAATAAAAGATACGTAATGAGACATCATTGACATAAGTATAGTTAGTTTAAATATAAACTAAAGGTCTGTTTGTTATGCTTATGTAGATGGCTCGCCTGAAGACAGTGGTTGTCCCAGATGCCACCAATGGTGGTGGACCGTCCCGCAGGGGAAAGGTGTCTTCCAAGAAGAGGAAGAGGAACCACAGTGGAGATTCCTCAAGGAAGAGAAAGAGACCTGAATAAACCCCTCATGAGGTCCCTAACCCTGACCTGATACCCTTCAGCAATCTTGATGAAGAAGAAGACCATGGGTACGAGGAGCAACATGAGTACAAGGAGGTGGCCCAAATGGAAGAAGACCCAGCTAGCGATCCCGAACCAACCATGATAATCCACACCCCTGATGCTTTGTGGATGGAGCAACAGAAGAAGATGATAGAGGCCATTAGTGCTTTGGCCCTCCGAGACTTATCTAGAGGAGAAAATGGCGAGCCGCTTCCTATTCATCCTCGACTGGGAGCCACCATCTTGGACTTTGCAAGATGAACATTGAGTAGTTCTGGGGAGAAGACAAAACTGAGGTAGTCGACAAGGCGTAAGCTTGGCTTCTTGCAATCGAGAATGGATTATGCATGCTTGAGGTACAGCCGAGCAAGAAGGTTCTCTTTGCTGCTCATCTCTTGGAAGGAGCAGCCAAGATATGGTGGGAGACTCACATCATAGGCCGAGACCTGAGTGAGGAACCAATGGCATGGGCTGACTTCAAAATGATCTTCACTGCCAGATTCATCCATGTCTCAGCTAAGAAGGAAAAGGAAAGGGAGTTCACCAACATGACTCAAGGGAACTCATCTGTGGCAGACTTTGGGCATAGGTTTCAAATCCTGGAGCGTTTCGGTCATATGATGGATGAGGAGAGAAGGGTGGATCACTTCATAGAGCGTCTTCACTCTGCCATCAAGCCCCATGTGATGGCAAGTAAACCCAAAACATTCGCTGAAGCTTACAACAGTACTTTAGACATGGAGAGGACTGTGATGCCTGCTCAGCGTCCACCCAAGGGGTATCTGGGTTTCACTGAAGGAACTCATGGTCATAAGAACAATCACAAGAAAGGTCACAGGCGTCACCAAGCCAAAGGAAGACATGGAGGGAAAGGGAAACCCCATCAAGAGAATAATCGACCTCGATGTCGTACCTACGGGAAATGGCATACCGGTGAGTGCTGCCACAAGAAGAGGTCTACTACCATTGTCAACAAGAGGGACATATCCAAGCTGCTTGTCCACTACCAGACCCTAGAGGACCAGGTCCAGTAGCATCCCAACATGTGGCAGCCCCACTTGTAGCTGTGGCCCCACCTGCGGGAGAAAGAAGACAAGCTCCAGTGTTTGCTATTGATAATGAGGAAGCTCAAGCTAATGTTAATCGGTTGATCGAGGGTAATAACCCTTAGAGTTTTTCCTTTATGTTTTAAAGTTAAGCATTTAATGGTCTAATGTATGGTGAAAAACAATGTAGGCATGCTTGAAGTTATGGGACACAATGTAAAAGCTTTGTTTGACTCTGGATCTACTAATACTTACATTTCGAGAAATCTTGCAACTATGCTTTGTTTGGATATCAAGGATTTAGGGTATGTCTTAGATGTTACAACCCCAAGTGGTCAGATATTTACATCTATTTTGAAAACTCCGATGATACCTGTGAAATATCGAGATCATGATTTTCCTACATACTTTATCCTTCTTGATATGAATGACTTTGATGTGATCATTGGTATGGATTGGCTTTATACTTATAGGGCCAATATTGACTGTAGGGAGAAGAAGGTGGTCATTAAGAAACCAAGTCACCCACCTTTTGTCATTAGAGGTAGGAAGGATGCCACCACCAGCATGTATGTGTCATCTTTGAAAGCAGAGCGGATGATGAGTAAAGGTTGTCGAGCTTTCCTGGCAGTAGTTGCCGAGTCAGAACCCAGGGTGCAACCATTAGAGGAAATAGAGGTAGTTAGGAGCTATGCAGATGTTTTTCCATATGATCAAGTGTCAAAACTCAAACTTCAAAATGAAATATACCAAATTGTCATCAGAATCGAGCTAACAAAATGATATTGTTTTTCGAGACCCTTTCCACGCGTCATGAGGTAGTTGAAGGATTCATACTCTTTGCCATAGAAATTGCATGTTGTAGTACTCTATAAATGCCAACCCAATGATCAACATTGAAATGCACTTCAAGCTGTTTGATTTAAACAAAGACTGTACACAAGCAGTAACGATAAGAAATTGATCAAGGTAATTGTAGTCAGGGTAACTTTACCAAGGAGAAGATTAAAGGGAAATGAAGGGAGGTAAGCACATCACTAGGAGTGCTAACTAAATCGGATGGTCGTCTCGGAGTCACACTACTTGAAGATCTCATCAGAACATAGTCTGGAATCATTATATGGTGTTGTCTACTCATGGAATAATAGCAAATTCTAATAAAAAACTATAGACGAGAAAACAATAGAGCACTCAACGATCTATAGATCTTACAAACCATCACGTACTGGTTCTAAGGTCCTGAGCCAGTGAGTTCGACACCAGAATTCATCAACTTTTTAGGAACATTCAGATTCATTGGAAACAATTGAGCAGAAAGCATAAGGAGCGAGTGGCTACAAATAGGAGGCAAAGCACGCATCATCCACGTGAGGGGTAGAACAGTGATGGCCTAAGTCGAATATACAAGGAACGGGGTTCTTGTCTTCATGATGCATGAATGGATGAGGAGTAACAGGGTCCTAATCTTAGAATAATTCATCGGAAGAAGACTTGCTTCAAAAGGAATTTATGTATACTTCATCACAAGACAACTGGCCTTGATACATCCTCTGTGACGGCCGCTTGTTGTTGTCCGGTCGCTTTACAAGTCTTGCCACACCGGAGGGACACCGGCTATCTCAAGGTCACTAGAGTTGTAGACTTCAGCTCTATTGGCGAGAGAAAGGAGATGGAGAAGAAGAGGGAGCAGATAGAAATCGGCTAGGGCAGGATGAGTCCAGGAGTCAAGGGCCACGATGTGCGCTAGGGACTTCACCTAGTTCTATTTTCCGATTCTTCAGTTTAGGGGACATCTGAAAGTTAATTCAAGTCAGTTCTGGTAGTCTCTGTTTAGGTTCCATTGCCATGGGGAGGAAGAGAGGAGGTGAATTGGAGTAGGGAAGGCATAGACTGGCGAGTTAGAGAGGGAGACGAGAAGAGCAACAACAATTAGTTGTTGCTAACCTCTGGCGGATAGGGTTGACTGTGGATGATAAGGAAGGGATGAAAGGAACAAAAGAAGGGGAAGAGGAAAAGGAGAGAAACAAAGGAGGAAGAATGTATGGGAGAGAGATCGATGGGGCGGCAGCGGGGCGACAGCGCTCTGTCCGTGGTAGGAGAGTGACATGAGAAGTAACGGTGAAACCGCCGTGGCGGCAATGTCGTATGTGCAAACTCATGAAAAGGAGGAGACTGGTGGGGGAATTATCGGGATAGGATTAAGCGGAGAAAGGGCAAACAAATTTCAATATTTGCAAATGCAATAATGTACATGAAATATTAGATTTTCAATTGATAAATTGAATGGTCAAAAGAGGTCCAATTGACTCGAAAATTGCTACATAAGCTAATGATGATGTGCTGAATCCAATTTTGCCACTAATTTCTTCTTTTGAAAATATTTGATATTTTATTTCTTTATTTGGTAGACTAGTAACCAAGTGATTGATAAACCATTAATGCATTAATGCTCCTCTTAATTAATCTAATGCATCAATTTGTATTTAATTATTTCCTTTCATCCCTAGACTTAATATGAATCTAGAGTGGCAAATTAAGGTCAATGCTAAATAATAGGTGAATTTATATATCATCTACTCCCAATTGAGACATAATTAAATAATTAGTCATTAACATTACATAATGGTCATTTCTTGAAACATTATATTTTCTTGTCTCTAATTACTATTCTTTTATCTAATTTTATGAAAAATAATTCAATGTTATATTATTATAAATGGTCCCAATTAGGGGGTTGTTTGAGCCAGATATTGAGATCTGAGTATGTTACAACCATTGTTGTTTATTGTGATATTGTTAGTGTTGTTTATTTATCTGGTACCCCAGTTCAGCATCAATGCACCAAGTATGTCGAGCTTGATATTTGCGTGTGAAAAACTACAGATTGGTCATGTTCGTGTGTTGCAAGTGCCTGTTAAATTTTAGTATGTTGATATTTTTACAAAAGGATTGCCCTGCCTCTTGTTCCAACGTTTCTGATTCATCCTGAGTATTATTCCTTCTCCCACTCTAACTGTAATGGTGTATAAGAGTGTGTAAATGCACATTAATTGTAATAAATATATATAAAAGTGTGTAACTGTGTATTAGTTGTGATAAATGTAAATATACTTTTTAGAGAAGAATAGTTTAGAGATATCTTATGTTGACAAGAATACTCTAGAAACATACTTTGTAAAACTCCTATATAATAAAGAGATGACAACCATCCAAAGGAGACAAAATTTTATTTCCAATAGTATGACCAGCCAGACTTTCTAACGAATAGCATTATACTGGCAATCTGGTTTCACTGATTTCTTATAGTGTTTGGTAGATGTATGCTTTCTTAACTTTATTTGTTTGAGCTTATCTGGGCTACTTTTTAGTTAGGATAATACTATCTGGTTCCGCTAAGATCTCTTCTCCATAAGCACATAAACTAGGATTCTCGAGTTTTGAGTCAAATGTATTTTCTATCCACATGTATACATTCAACAACAATCTATGTACTAAGCAACATCCCTTAACACTATTTCAACTTCAAAGATTTCATTTTGATAAAAAAGTTGACCCAATTTCCAAGTAAATGAAATGAGTATAAAATTTTGATCATAGACATATGAACCATACTAGACCGGCTAAGTTTGGTTCAGTCTGAAGAGATTATGTGGCCTAGTTAGTTTCAAATCTCACTGGATTGACTTTTTATATTCTAGACTTGGTTTAGGGTCTAACCTAACCATTGAAACCCAACAAAAAGATTTATTGAAATATGTTTTTTTTGTACTAAAGTCAGTATTGAGGTATGTCCATATAGCGTTACAAAAATATGCTATTTTTTAGTATTATTGTCTCTTTGTAGTGTTGAACATCTAAAAATTTGAATTACCGATAGGAAAAGGCTACCGGTTAATGTTCACCTTTTGGTACATTGCCATCGTTCTTGCAGCCTACCACCTTGTAGCTGCATTCGACAAACTTACATTATCAGTTTATTTGAGGATTTGAGGTTAAACAACTTTTATTGTCTATTTATTTCAATATATATATTTCATCTTAAACAAGCTCAATTTCGAAACTAACAAATTTCATTATTTCTTTAAATTACACATTTTATCTTTTCATTGCACACCATTCCTTGTGGTTTGTTAAACAAATAAATATAGTAAACCCTACTTAGATTTACTAAAAAAATGTTGTATCATGATACATTCTTATGGGTAGGAAATATTGATTGCATTTTTAATGTCTCTCTTTCTCCTCCCACTAGTAAACTTTTGCATTACATTAATTGTGCAAGAATATATTATTGGAAAATGAATTTTACACCTACAACTTCTATAAACTCTCTCTTCTTCATGCATTTTACTTTTATTTCAATATGCCACATCTATACTTAATTGAGTATTTTAATTAGCATATGTAACACTTTTGAAGTTATTTGGACTACTTTCCTTTGAAAATGAGTAACTTGTGATATACACACACTAGATCATTATAATTAATGAAAAATAACAAAAAAATTATCCAATGTTTTTCCCTTATCAGGTGCACATATATTTCTATCAATAAGTACCGAAACACCATATAAAACACCAAAGCTAGACACAAAAGTACCACAAATCGTATTGAAAAAATCCCAGACAAAGATAATAGTACATTGGACTATAGTATAATATTTAGAATGATTGACTAACCCAACAATGTTGCATTAGAGTGTGGCTACTTTGGTACAAACTGTCAGAATTTGAACTACCTTTAGACCATATCGGTGTACTTTTCACCAACTTCATGTCAATGTTGAGGTACTTTATGTTAATATTAAGATGTTGTAATTGAAATTTATAATACTATAGTTATGATGGGATATAAATTCTACTTGGGTACTCAAGAGGTGTTGTGATTATAGTTGCAGGATTAATTCGTATACTTTAGGTGTTACTAACATGTTTTAGTTTCAGAGATAGTAGGTGTTTCAAGTACATTTTTACATAGTTGAATTTATACCACATTGATGTAACTTTTTTTGTCAAAGCTGATGCATTATTTTTATTTACGATAACATATTTCTAGTTAGGGTGTTGATAATGATTGTTTCTAATATGGTAAGTGTTTCATTTGCGGAATACCTTGTTATATAACAAAATGCCTTATAATGATATAAGCACTAATTAGTTTTAATAAGTATTGCAAATTGATTATATATCAACTTTTGTGAATTTTGAAATATTTCATTTGAAATTTAGTTTTTTTTATACTTTCTTATATATTTATAATATAACTATTTTTAAATAAGTAACAACATGTTTATCATGTACTTTTGTATAGAACAAATGTATTTTTTCCCTAAACTGAGGTACTTTTACTAGAAAGAAGTATTGTCATTTGCTTAGAGGCCATAAAGTCATTTTTTTGGGATGGGAAAATGCACTATAACAACAAAGGAGGTTGAAAAGGTTTATGAGTAAAGACAAAAATCAGTGTTGCATCAAAGACTTTTGACTCATGCATATAAAATATTTTAATTATACCTAGAGCATGTCCAATGAAAGCAATTGATAAGGTTCGAATATAAATATAGTGTTAGATATATTTAAATTTTGATGCATGCATCTATTTGAGAAAAACCTCACAAAAAAACATAATTGATGAGATATGTACCTCGATAAGTAAATCACTTTCGATAACATTCAAAGTATACATTCTTTACTCCTATCTAGAAAACATTCACTATGGACCTATTAAAATTAAAGTCAATGTGCAACAATTATTTTCTTGTGTTCATATTTAATTTATCCAATACCTTCTAGTTATATATCTCTTCATATTCCTCATATACCCATCCTTAATATTTCCATGTTTGGCCCAAATTTAGGTAAGGTTTCTAATTGCTCAAAGTGTAACTTCTTGATAAGGATGATCTGA
Source organism: Alisma plantago-aquatica (assembly GCA_963693085.1). NCBI lineage: Eukaryota > Viridiplantae > Streptophyta > Magnoliopsida > Alismatales > Alismataceae > Alisma > Alisma plantago-aquatica. Next base: position 1,547,353,041 of record OY856409.1, read on the forward strand.
GATGATGTTTATGAAGCCCATTCTTCCATGTAATCCACCCATCATAGAAAAAACAAAAATCTACATGATTTTAAGATCTCTATTGGTGGCTTGGTATAATGATAGATGTTTCTTGCCATCTTTCTAGATGCATCATTTTATAATATGTAAAGGGTAAAATTTAGAAAGTAGAAGGTTTTCTAAATCTTAATCCATATCATGGTCAAGACGGGCTCATTCCATCATGTATTTAGTGGTTGTCTCATTGAGGGAAGACAGAGGTCAGGGTTCCATATTGGTAATAGTTGATAAAATAGCACAATTGCTGGAAATTATGCTAGTCTAGACTACCTTTTAGTAGATAAGTTGTCATATCTATATGTGTATGTGGTACTTTGACGCATGTGATCTCTACCTTAATACTTACATATATAGGATTGTAGCTTAATGGAAAACCTAATTTACATTCTAGAATTGATGTGGTTTATTTGATACATGTATCTCTCCATACCTCTCATTATTTTCAATGAGTATGAGTTTCATATTTTAGTTTTTGAGAGCCTAGTGGCCCATCCAAGCTACACTCATATTGGCAAGCTCAACTTAACAGGGTTTGAGCATCACTTCATTCAAGTTATGGTTGGCATTCCACATGAATTTGTTTATCAAAAACATGGTTGGCTTTAGAATTATCTTTAGTGGGTCATGATGGAAACTGTTAATGTTATTCCCATTTTTCAAGGACTTCAGTAAAACAAATCTTAGATTTGGGCTTTGATGTTTCTAGCGACACTTGGACCAAAATATTGAATTACATCTATATAACTGATTATTTTGGTACAAGGTTTGATCCAAATTATTTACAAGTGAAGTCATACCAAAGCAAATAAAACAATATAAGGATGGAGAAACCAAGTGACACTTGATTAATCTTCGAAGAATCAACTAACACTAGTTCCCCACACAATGTTTTTGGTTCCCTCTACAAGGCACATGTCTAGAATTGTCGTTCATTTGATCCAAGGGAGGCAAACTTGAGGTTGAGGACATGAGTAATCATGCATTTTATGAAGGTCATAAGTTGATGGGTGATAAGGGAAATATCAATAGACCACATGCAACATAGTTTTGTTTAGAATGGGAGCTCTTTCATCTCATACTTTATTGCTAGTATATAATCTTGTATTGCATTGTCTTATGTTGTCGATAAATTAGGAGATTGTGCTTTGATTCTGGAGGGGGTCTTTGCTTCACAAATAGCAAGCTTAACCAACTAGTTGTCAAGGACTAGAGTTAAATATTGTAAAGGAGCATTTCTCTTCAGAATTCGTTATAATGTTAAAGCAGTTGAAAGTGATTAGTCGCCTACCACATCTCCGGTCAGTCCATCGCTACTGTCTAATCACTTATGTAAACACAACTTTAATATAATGCACAATTTCCACCACAACCAAAACAACGCAAGACTTGTGGATGATATAACGCGCAAGATATGCCAGGGAATGTTTGGGTGCGCTAGGAAAAGGAATTTAAATTTAAAATAAAGGGGAAAGCGCCTGTGGGAACAGAATACCATTCCCTTACTAACGAGCCCCCTGGTGGTATATGTTCTCGATGATCGTTGGAACTTGAGTGAATACCAGGTTGTAGACATGACAGAAGCGCGCAACGGAGATCAAGCCGCCGAGCGGAGCATAGTGCTGAACGAAATCTGGGTGAGTTCCTTACAAAACCGACTACAACAGGGCTCTTTGCTCTGTCTTCGAAGGAGGACGGATGTCCAGCAGCCGGCGACCATCTTTAAGGTGCTCTCAAACGTCCGTCAGGCCAACGCAGATGCCTTCCAGCCCCAAGTCATCTCATTTGGGCCCTATCATCACGGCAATGAGCGACTCAAGTCAATGGAGGAGCACAAATGGCAGTACCTTCGCAAGTTCCTAGCACGGAATCCCAACAAAGGTCTCAGAGACTACCTCGCCAAGGTTAAATCGGTTGCTGATCGAGCCAGAAGATGCTACTGGGACGAGGTGTTGATGGATGATGACCTTTTTGTACAGATCCTTGTGCTGGACGGGAGTATGATCGTTGAGCTACTATTGATGCGACAGGAATCGCCACCGGAGGAGGGGGACCTCGACCCAATTGCCGATACGAAGTGGGCACTCCCTCTCGTGGTGTTTGACATGCTGAAGCTGGAGAATCAGGTACCTTTCTTTGTTCTTGAGAGCTTGTACGAAGTTCTTATGGATGTTGGAGTACTAGGGGAAGGGGCTTCTAATTCAGCAGTAGATAATATAGAAGACCAACCCTTCACGTCGCCGGTATTAAACCTGGCTTTCAAGTTTATCCACCAAAATCTATTTGACGATCACATTATTATTGGAAAGCCATCACCAGAACAAAAAATCCACCACATGCTCCACCTCTTCCACTCTTGCATCATTCATGACCAGCCCATTAAATCGAGTCGAAAGTGTAGAGCTTTGAGGGGGCTTAATAGTCTAGGACACATGCTATTTGGGGCTGTATCACGGCAGCGTGTCAAGCCAGGTACCGACGAGAAATCCAACAACATAACCAGCGACGCTGCGTCGATCCCAACTGCGCAAGAGCTCAAGGAGGCGGGGATGAAGTTCAAAAAGAAGAAGAAGGGAGGATTTCTGGATGTGACGTTCCGTGGCGGAGTGATGGAGATGACTCCCGTGATCATCGACGAGGAGACCAGCACCGTCTTCCACAATCTCATCACCTTCGAGCAGTACTATCCATCTGCCGGTGCTTATGTCACTGGTTACGGTGTTTTCCTTGATTGCCTCATCGACACACCAGCTGATGTTGCAGTGCTGCGACAGAAAGGGGTCGTTGAGAACAGGCTCGGCAGCGACAAGGAGGCGGCGCTCCTTATGAGCCGCCTGTGCCATCAAGTGGCCGTGGGGGATCACCAGCTCTCTGGGTTGTTCACTGAGGTAGGGAGCTACTGCCGTTCCAGCTGGCCCAGGTGGCGTGCCCGGCTTGCTCGTGAGTACTTCGGCAATCCATGGACGATCATTTCTCTGGTTGCTGCAGTTGTTCTGCTCATTCTTACAGGAGTTCAGACGGCCTTTACTGTCATTGCTTATTATAATTCCTAAGCAAATCATCTCAGCCATTGAGACATATCATTCTAATTTGAGCAGCAATGCACGAACAATTACGGGTTTTGAGAACCCTTTCCCCACCTTTAGCACGTTATTTATAGCCCGTAGGATTTGCTGTTCCTAATTAAACAAGGAGCAGGCTGCACCTTGTTTAAGATTTTTTTTTTCTGAAAGACAGAACATTCATTACATTAAAGCCAGACGGCATCTACATGTAAAGGGAGATACACCAACCGACCACAAAAAAGTAAAGAGCAGATACAATAACCAGAAATTCATATCGGAACGTGATAAGAACAATGATGTATTGATCTCTCTTCTATATCGCTGGCTAAAACAGCTTTTTATGAGAGATTCTTTCAACCTGTGATTATCTCTGATATAGGGTATATGCTCCAAACAAGTGACCGAATAAATGATCACCTTCGCACTTGCTGCCATATAACAAAGAACTAGAAAAAGACTTAACATGAAAGGAGGACACAAACCACACGTCAACATAGAACTTATAACTCACTAAGGCAACAACACCTACCTAACAACACCACGTCCCAAAAAAAAAGGACAAGAAAAATAACTACCAACTACGAGCACTAAGGTTGCACCAATCAGGAGACCCAGGAAGCAGGCCAAACCCCAGAGATGCAGATACAGAGGAATGACGGCTCATGCGAGTACAAAGACGGGGAGTAGAGGGTGCCGGAAACTCCACCACCACTTCCAACCACCACTGCGAACAGGGGGTGGACGACCCACACGAAGCCCAAAACCCAGCTTTCTCCTCCTCTGCCTGGAGCACCAAAGGCGCCCGAGCCCACCGTCCACCCAAGAGGGAAACCAAGGCACGACGCGACCAACCAAACGCCTGTGGCTAGGGTTCACGAAGGGCGGAACAAACGCCAGGACGCTATACAAGACGTACTCTAGTCAGACTAGAAGCAAAAGGACCACCCGACCAAGCAGCTAAGAAAACAAAGGCAACAAAGGAAAACAGAACACGCAAACAACAAAGGAAAGCAGAACACGCAGAGGAAAGGGGGAGGAACACCAGCCGCTAGGACCAGCTCGGCGGAGGGAAAAACCAAATTTGCCCGAGGAAGCAGCACGGAAGGCCACTGAGGCTACGCCCCAGCCGAAACCACCGTCGCTAGGCTCAACTGCCGAAGAGGGGTTCGATCCGAGGTCCGAAGCTCCACTGCCGAAGCCAGGAGAAGCGAAGCCGAAACTGGACTCCACCGCCACGAACTAGATCTGAGCGACCAGGAGAGGAGGAGAGGCCCGGGGGGAGCGGGCAGGCGCTCACCGGCAGCCTGGAGCCCCTCCCCCAAGCCAGCCGTGCCGCAGGGGAAGCCCTAAATCGCCCCCTTTTTCACCAGAGCGGAGCTTTCCGGCCTGCACCTTGTTTAAGATAATGCCATGTGTAACCCGAATATAATCCCCACCCTACAAATTCATGAGCAGGGACACGTGCAAGTTGATTGATAACGGAGTAGCCTGCTCCTCCTGAAACAAGGAACAACAAAGTAGAACTCTATTTATAGAGCAAAACCAGGCGACTGTAATGAAGAACTACGGACAAAGAACTACAGAAAGAAATAAATATACTATATATATAAATTCAGAGTGTTTTAAGATTTATTATCAATTCTTACTGTTCAGTAAATAGAGCTTCAAGCAGGGGAATAAACAACCTCTAGTGTGGAGATATTTGAATAAATTTAGATTATTCAGATTTATGGGTAGTATGATCAGACTAGCTTTCAGCCAAATAGCATTAGACTGGCAATTCCAGTTCGATTAATTTCTTATAAATTTTAAAAGACACGGGCTTCTCAACTTTTAGTATTGATCAAATGTTGTTTGATTCTGCTAGCATCTATTCTTGATTAGCAGACGAACTGGATTTCTCATTCTTGATGTCAAATTTATCTTCTACCCACATCTATATGTTCAACAACTGTCTTTTACTAAGTAACATCCCTGAACATCATTTCAAACTCCACACGTTTGATTCTGTTAAAAGAATTGAGCCATTTTCATGTAAATGGTGTGTATGAAAATTTCGATCACAGGCATATGAACCAGACTAAATTGTAGAGGAAAAAGGTTTATAGTCCACAAGTATTACTGCAGACTATGCTTCATAATCCATGGTTTTAACCGTGGAGTATAAAATGATCGTGGACTATTACCGTAGATTAGGTAGTCGTAGACTTTTCTCCATACTCCACGGACAAACCCATGGACTATTATAAAACCGTGGACTATTTGTATTCATGTATCTCAAATTAAAAATTATATAATCTATTGTGATAACCGTGGACTATTATTCATTTATTATTAAATTAGATTTTACAGTCCATGGTGAAAACCTCATTTATATAAGATATCACATAAAAAGGAACCTGTTATATTGTGATATTCATTCATGATGTACTCATATTAGATCTGGCAATTTTAAATATTTAACAATCACAACAAATTGTAACTGTAATATATGTTTATTTGAGATAATTAAAAAGACATAATACTTCATTCACACTCCGCTCAAATTTGTGTTAATGTGATCTTGATAATAAAGTGATTCCATAAACAATATCCATATGTTTGAAACAAATAATAACATGATAGCTCAATCTGTCTCAGCCACATCTCTAGAAATTCTAAAAATGTCATAGTATTTCTGTATACATTCTGGACTTAAACACAACATGATGTGTTTTAAGAATCTGACAACATGGTATCATAGTAGCAGTAACTACAATAATGTTGTATGATATTTTAGTATCTTTCAGATCTTGACTCCTGAAGTGTTCACTTTCTTCCCAAATATATTGTGTAATAGTCATATTCCTATAAAAATAAAATATTCAAGTCAAACATACATGACAACAAAATATATTTCTCAACATTCATTTATATAGATAACTTAATGATAACTTTATAATCGTAAACAACATGTTATTGTATTTGCATATGTTATTGTTTCATAACAAAGTAATATAATACAAACATGGTTGTATCATGTAAAATAAATTCAAACATGTATGTATCTATATTAATTGAATGACACATTAAACATGACATTTCATTTAGTATCTAACAAGAAAAAATATGCCAATAACACATTAACTAAACAAAAATATTACTTGTTATGCTTAAAGAAAAAGTAAATCTTACCCAAATGAGGAGAATCAACATCCGCTCTTTCCTGTATCAGTGATTGAAAAACAACATTAAAATATTATTCTAAAGTGATACATAAATATAGAAAAACAAGATAGCTAGCATACTGAAGATTCTAGTACATCTTCGAAACTAGATTCAAGAGTTGTTGTCTTGTCCTGCAATAACTATGTATAATGAATTTTAATTTTAAAAAATCTAAAATATTTAATATAGTTATAATAGGTTTTAAATATTAAACAATACATGTGACTCTAATATCTTCAGTCGAGCTCGTAAATCCTCAATTTCATGTTCTTTTTCTTTAATATGACAATGTTGTTCTTCGATCAGATGGTCTTTCTCTTGCAACTGGGATTCCCAAGCTTAGGAGGCATTTTCCTATAGGACATAAAAGATAAAGTGAGAGAATATACTTGAGTGATATGAAGGAAGATACATATGATCAAAATGTATTAAAAAGAATGATAATTCTTACCATAAATTGACTATGTTTTCTTTTGTTCATACATTCAGTTATAATGTTTTCATCTACTTGATTCATTTTAGGATCTATATATGTTCTTACCCAAAGCTCTATATCATCATCTGACACACTTTCTATTAGAATTTCTTCATCTGATATATTCGTATCAAAAGAAGCAACATCGATGGGAATGTCATATGTGTCTCTAGCAATCCAAGAGCAAACTACATTTAAATTTTCATCTTCAGGATCAGTAGAATAGAAAACTTGTTTTGCTTGTTCAGGGAATATAAAAGGCTCATCGTCAAATGCAAGTTTGGTTGTATCAACAATGGTGAAGTTAAGATAATCCCTTGTAACTCCAACTCCATCATCACTATCATACCACAAACACTTAAAAAGATAGTATGGATCTAAATGTTGGAATTGAACTTCATATATAGCCAATAAAACTCCATAATATAAGTTGTCATCCGGTCCAACAGTTGCAACTCCACTGTTCTGTGTTACACGGATGCACTCTATATAATTTGGTTCAAATTTATATCCATTGACGTAATAACCATGATAAGAAAATGCTTTAATTGAAGGTCCTTCAGATAAATACTTGAGCCTTTCTGGAATGTGTTGTTGCTTCCTTAACTCTCTAACCTATTAAAAGTAAATAGGTTTAAGTATTCACATAGTACAATTATGTCTAACGATAAAATAAAAAAAATTCTTACATGATCTTTAAACCAACGCACAAAATTTCTATGTTGTTCTAATTTAATGTCATATTCACACCACGAGAGATGTCTAGATCTTAGGATGTCTGCATGATGCCTACAGAAACAATAAAATACACTTCTTGATATGCTACCATAAAATGATAGGAAGAAGTAATTGAAAATTTCTTCAACTTACTTTATGTAGTCATCGATAGATTCATCATTGAAAAGGATAAACCAATGAGCTTGATGAGTTTCATCAATAGAAAGAGCAATAATTTGACCAGCTCCAATTGGTCCATCCTCATAGTCCGGATTCCGTTTTTCTTTAGAATCTGAATCACATAGGTAACGGGAACAAAATGTAGCCACTTCATCTCTCAAATAACCCTCAACAATGGAACCTTCTGGATTACTTTTGTTTCTGACGTACTTTTTTAGAGTAAATAGGTATCTCTCTATTGGGTACATCCATCTAAATGGATTAGGACCACATAGTTTATCCTAAGTTGGAAGATGCACTGATAGGTGAACCATTACATCAAAAAACGCTGGAGGGGATATCTTCTCCAACTTGCACAAAATTAGAGGTATTGCATGCTCAAGTTTTTCCATGCTTTGAACATCAATAGATTTAGCACACAACTGCTTAAAAAATAGGGTCAATTCCATCAAAGCTTTCCCTACATGTTTTGAATTGGTTTTCCTTAAGGCTAGAACAAGCAATTGTTGCATTAGAATGTGATGATCATGACTTTTTAGGCCCACAAGCTTCTTCTCATGAAGTTGAACTAATTGAGAGAAATTAGAAGAATATCCATGTGGCAATTTAAGATCTTTTAAAATAGAAAGAAAGGTTTCTTTTTCCTCAGGAGTCATGCTATAAGATGCAGGGGGGATAACAACTTTTCCAGTACTCATTGCCTTCTTTATCCACAAGGATTTCCTAATCTTCAACCTATCCATGTCCAAACGAGCATTTATGTTCTCTTTACTTTTGCCATCCTTATAAAACAACCAACTTAATAAATTAGCACATATATTTTTTTCGATATGCATTACATCCAAATGATGGCGAACTAACAATTTACTCCAGTAAGGAAGTTCAAAAAAATACTTTTCTTGTTCCAACCAAGAGGAAATTGTTGTCTGACATTTGGTACATTGGATGTTTCCCTCCCAAATATAACATTATCATAATCATCCCATAGTTCCAAGATTTGTTGTCCAGAAAGAGAATTTGGTGCAAAATCAAGTTCAATAGTTCCATCGAAGTGTTTATCATCATATCTCCATGGGTGGTCAATAGGAAGAAATCTTCTATGCCTCATGTATGCTAATTTACGACTAAATGGTAAATGAATGGATTCTGTGTCAATGTGGCATTTAGGACAGCCATAAGTTCCACTAGTTTTTTGACCAGATAACATCCTATATGCAGGGTAGTCACTTATGGTTCCTAAAAGAGCATCCCGCATCCTAAAAGTTTCACACTTTTCAGCATCATATGTATCAACACCTACTGTCCACAACAACTTCAGTTCATTAATCAGTGGTTGTAAATAGACATCAATGTTGTTTCCCGGTGACTTTGGACCATCAATTAGAAGAGGCATCATAAAATATGATTGTTTTGTTATCAACCAAGGAGGCAGATTGTAATTTAGGATAATTACTGGCCAAATACTATGATTGGCTCCATATGCCATATTAAAAGGACTTAACCCATCAGCAAATAGTGCTAGTCGAACATTACGAGGTTCACTACTGAATTCAGGATGTTTTTCATCAAAATCCTTCCAGAATTCTGAATCCCTAGGATGACACATTTTACCTTCAGGTGGTTTCATGCTAGTATGGTGATATGTCATAAAATTTGTCGTTTTGGTTGAATGGAACATCCTCTTCAATCTAGGAATAATGGAGAGATAGTGACAAACTTTTGCCGGTATTTTGGAATCGGTCTCTTTGTTAGGATTTGTAGGCTTCCATCTCGATGTTTTACACCTTAAGCACTCATCTAGATTGGCTTGATCACCTCTATATAACATGCAGTCATTTGGACATGCATGTATCACTTCTTTTGTTAAACCTAAAGAAGACATCCACTTGTTCATCTCATACCAAGTCTTAAGAAAGTTATTATTCACTAGAAATACCTTACAGAGTATCTGAAGAAGCTCACACATTGATTTGTTGGTCCAATGATTATCACACTTAATGGTAAAGAGATTAGAGACAAAATGCAATGTTGAATATTCACAACCTTCATATAGGGGTGTGTTAGCTTGTTTCAAAACTTCTTCAAAATTTTCAGACTCATGATCTAGATTTGAAATAAAATTATGTTCCATTTCATCAACATCCCCAATTATTGCATCAAAAATCATTTGATCCACATCATCATTTGACTCAAATGGTGAAGCTCTAGTATTTTGATTGTTATAAAAAAGTTCGCCATGGTACACCCATATAGTGTAATGAGGGAAAAAACCATAGAGAACTAAATGCTCCCTAATTATGTTGTGTTCTTTGTGAAACTTATTCTCACATTTCATACATGGACAAAGCATCATTCTTGTCTTGACATTATTTGAGGCAAATTCCATAAATAAATCTATCCCATCAATAAACTCATTATCTCGACGACGATCAAATCTTGTTTTTAGGTTATACATCCATGTTCTTTCGATAAAATATTGATTGTCCATAGTCAAAGCCTAACATAAAAAGACATATTTTAGGAAGAGGTCGATTTATATTGTCACAAATAATACTAGTTTTTGAACAAATAAAAATAAAAAAAATTATCAAAATGTGTTGCTAATTCAAACAATATGGTTACCTATATTGATATTAAATACATGCATTATCTTCATATTTTTTCTCAATATTTTTTATGATAATATTTTTTATCTGATAACAAAGAGTTTCAATTATTTGAACATTTAATATAAAACATGCACCTTGGTATCTCATATGAAAAAGACAATACCCATAGTCAACTACGAAACATAAGTATGAATACAAAGTAATATACAGTTGGATCCTAGATGGGTGATTAGATGCTCTAGAGGGGGGTGAATAGAGCTGAAAGTACTTAAACAAAACTCATTAAACCTTCAAATTATATGACAAGATAAGGTTGCAAAATAGGTAATTTGAGTGCAACTAAATCATGCATAGCAAGGATAAGAGAGATTGAACATGCACCAATTAGACAAGCTATTTAGAGTGGTTCCACACTTCAAACTAGAAGTGTGTCAGTCCACTTGCCTAGAGAGGTCAACCTCTAGGACTTCAACCAATTGCACTCTTATATTCAATTATAAGACTTACAATACAAGACCAACAAAGGACTTACCAATCCATTACAAAGAGTCTTCAACCTTACCAAGGACTTACCCACTTTGCAAGAGTCTTCGGCCTTCTCCAAGGACTTACCCACTCTTGCACAAATCTTCGGCCTTGTAGGAATTACCCACTCTTCTTGGATCTTCCGCCTTTGACTTCACCTTCACTCGGAGAAGCTTTCCACCAAGGTCTTACCCACTTGAGCTTGAGTCTTCTGCCTTCTCCAAGGGCTTACCCACTCTAGCTCCAAGTCTTTAGCCTTGATCTTCACCAAGGGACTCCTTCCCTTGTTCTTCTTCACCTCTCTTGGACAAGAGAGATAACCTTCATCTTCAAGATAGGAAATGAGAGATGGGGAGGTGGTGGAAGTGAGAGCCTCACAAGATATACAAATAGGACTTGCTCTCTTACAGATTTCCTACTCACTCTAATGGATGTAGCAAGTGATTAAGCTTAGAGAGAGAGAGGAGGCTGTAGGAAGCACTCAACTATTGAATAGGGACCTCACAAAGAGTTTGCAATGAATGCTCAACCTTGGAATGAAGCCCAAGGGGTCCTATTTATAGCTGCGGATGCCTCTTAGCCTTTGGGAACACTTGTGAACGAAAACTAGCCATTTTGTGGCTTGTAACAGATCTATTTTCACTTGTAGCAACTCCACAACGGCTAGAAACACTTTTCTGCACTTTTCCGTACAGTGCATTCGGTCGAGTTTCTATATGTGTAACTCGACCGATCAAGTAGCAGGAAGCCCGATATTGAAATGATCGGTCGAGTTTGTTCTGAGGAAACTCGACCGACCATTCCAACTGGAACTGGCCTACTACCCAATCGGTCGAGTTCTGTGAGTGCACAACTCGACCGATGCAATCTTCAGAAAATCGACCAAGGTTGATCGGTTGAGTTTCAGGGTGGGAAACTCGACCGAACAAGTGCCTGTAATTGATTTTCAAAGTTGCATTAAAAGTGTTATAAAATTCGATGTAAGTGTTCCTGATATTTTTCTAAGCTTAATTACAAGTCATACAATCATTACAAGTGATTTACAACATGATTCTAATGGATATACATCATATTACAAAAATGTGCACTTGTATGACTTTGACTTGTCTTTTCTCCAATTTGAGATGCGCAAGTTAGGGCAATTGGAGTGTGTCTATACCTAATATGAAATCACTCAAGTAGAAGCATTAGACACCAATATGTGGAATGGTTAGTCATCATCAAAACACGGGTTTAGTCAATTTAGACGTGAGTCAACATTGACCTAATTGACCTTGAGTCAACATTCTCCCCCTTTTTGAAGATGACAAACCATTCCATAAATGTATTGAAAGCATTTAAGTAAATTTATACCTTTGGAGAAACCTAGGGGTTTCAATAGGACTAAGCTCATATGCTCCCCCTCAATTGATGCTAGTGGAGTTCTCATACTCCCCCTCAATTGGTGCTATTTCTCCTGCATGGTTAGCTTTTATAACATTTATAGAATACCATGTCTTCTACTCATATATGTTCTACACATATATGTCTTCTCCCCTTTACCTTCTCCCTTTACATGAACATACTTATCTTCTTCATGTAAGACATGCCTTCTTCCTCTTTTTAAAAGAAGACATTACCTTTCTCCCCCTTTGTCATTTCAAAAAGGTGGGGGTTATGAAGAAAAAAGAAACATCACTTGTTAAAGAGAAAGGAGATAACACAAATATATAAGGAGAGTAGAAGAGAGCAGATAGGGGCTTGTCCAAGCATAGAAAGAAAAGCAAGTTAAAGCATATACTTGAACATCCCAAAAATGCAAGACAAAGTGCTGTAGAAAAACAATAAATCACAATTTTGACCCTCAAGATGATGGAAATAGACCAAAAACCATCGGAGCTCATGGCAAATCCATGAGTCTTGCTCAGAAGGATGTTTCTGCATAAAAAACACTATACTTGCAGCAAAAACTAAAATTGGAGCAAAACCTGCATAAAATCCAAAAATACTCCAATTTCTACATATAATGTAGCTCTATGTGCCCTGCATCACAATGTTATGCAAGCAACTCAAGATAGTAGATATGCAATTCAAGGAACAATCTTGAGCATGTATGAGATAAGATACAAGCATAACAGATAGATGATCAAAGATGGCAATTTGTAAACAAGGTTAGAACTACATGTATATGAACTACTAGTAGATGATATCACAAGTTAGGACTACTAGTAGGATCTAGATCATAGCAAGAGATACTAAAAGATACACAAGATAAAGCAAGCTATGAGCAGATATAGAGATATATCCAAACCAAGAGATATGCAATTTTAGAAGCATGAGAGGATATAACTCACTATATATGCATCCTTACCATAAGATGATTACCCCTAAGAACCTCAAGGTTGTATCAAAACAAGATATACACCTATAGAGATGTAGCAAGTTAGAGTACAACGGAAGCGATTTTAGACACAACCAAGAGATCCAAAGAGATCATCATCAAAACCTGCAAAACAACTCAAAGCAAGAAATTGCAAGATATAGATATATCAATTTAGAGCAATTTGAAAGATAGAGTTGTGAGCAAGATAGACATTTAGAACATGGCAATATGCATATATAAAGATACCAAAGGAGTGCCAAAGAATAAGGATATTGGTTGAGAAAGTCTAGTTGAGAGGGAAATTCTCACTCAATAAGCCAAATTTATATTCTCTGCACAGTGTTATCGGTCGAGTTTTGTGCATTGGCAACTCGACCGATGACAACTGCTGGAAACACCCATCGGTGCCTATCGGTCGAGTTTCACTAGGGCAAACTCAACCGACAGAGCAGCTGTCAAAAAGCACATATATTTAATATATTTAAAGGCATGCTTAAAATACAAACCATATCCAGACATGTCTAAGCAAGTTAGTAATGCACTATAGAAGCATTAGAAACAATTTTTGAGCAAGAGTGTGAAGAGAATCACAAAATGCCACTTTTGACTCAAAAACCATATGTATAGTGCACACTACCTTGACAAAAACAAGTTAGGATTGGTTATAAGCAATACAACATTTACCTTTGTGCTTACCATTGCTTTTCCACTTGTTGTCACCCTCTGCACATCTCACCTTTCTTCTTTTATGTGGATTGAGAAGTCAATTTACAATTCAATAGCTCAAGTCAATCCATTTGCATGTACCTACAAGAAGAAAGATGAAATGGTCCCCAATCATGTTTTTGGGTCCGGAGGAGTTAGTTTAGCAACCCAAATCCTATTGCTCTTGGGTGCTTTCCTAAAAGGACAACAATTAGAATAATGACCTAATTCATTGCAATAGTTTCATGTGCCCATAGTCTTGGAACTAGAGGATTCTCCATGGAATATTGGAGGTCCTTTATCTTTGTTGTTCCCTTGACTACTATCATACCCTAAACCATGTCTACCAATTTGTTTAGTAGTATGGTCTAGGATTTGATTAAGATTCTTTTTACCAACTAAGAATCTTTGCAAAGAAGATCTTAAACTATCATTATCATGCTTAAGAGAAGCAATAGTAGAAGACAATTGATTAATGTTATCTCTAGCATGTAGAAGATCATTTTCTAAGCAAAGAGTTTTAGTTAAATAAGAATCTCTATCAATATGAAGAGCAGCAACATCATTCTCTCTATTAGTAGAACTAGAACAAGATTCATGCCCATTGATTTTAGCAAGCAAGGAGGCATTTTCTAGTTCTAATTCATGCAAAACAAAATCTTTGTTTTTGTTTTCAGATTTAAGAACATCAATGTCATGCATGAGAGAATCAACAATTAAAGTATGTTCTTCATTAGAATTAGGCATGAGAGGTTGAGCTTCTAGAAATTTAATCTTATCAAGTAAACTAGCATTTTCAAGTTTAATAGAGTCTACTTGGCTAAGACAATCATTTTTATCATTAAGCAAGTGAGAATTTGCATGTTCAAGATCATTTAATTCTACATACAAATTATCAACAATTTTAGCAAGCTTTTTCTTTTTCTTTTGAGAAGACTTAAGAGATGCACAAATATCATGAATGAGATCAATCAAGGATTCTTTATCAAAAGAGTCTATATTTACCTCATTTGAGTCTTCACTTGTTGATGCTATAAGAGCAAAATGACATTCTCCTTCATCACTAGAGCTTGAGCTTGATCCTTCACATGAATCTTCACTTGAGGTTGAGTTGGAGGAGCCACTTGAGCTTGAGTGCCATTTCTCCTTGTGAAGATGGGTCTTTTTGCCATGTGGGCAATCTTCCTTGTAGTAACCCTTCTTTCCACATGTGAAGCACCAGATGGAGGAGGACTTGCCTTTGTAGAGTCTACCCTTGGAGTACATGGCATCTTATTTAGCTTGAGAGGATGGAGAGACTTTTTCCATGATAGCTTCAATTTGAGCCTTTATTTCAACCTTCTTCATTCTCTTTAGCTCTTTCTTCTCTTGTCTTTCTACTTCCTCCCTCTTGTCAAGCGTGGCTTCATGTGCTTGTAGATTTCCAATGAGCTCTTCAATAGGAATATCCCTAAGAGACCTTGCTTCTTTAATGGAAGTCACCTTGGATTCCCATCTCTTGGGGAGAGTTCTAAGGATCTTTGAGTTGATCTCTCCACTAGACATAGGATGTCCTAGAATAGCAAGACCATTCAAGATGGTGTTGAGCCTTGAGTACATGTTGGCTATGCTCTCCTTCTTTCCCATCTTGAAGTTCTCAAGCAACCCTTTGAGCATGTAGACTTTGCTTTCCTTCACTTGATCTGTCCCTTCATAAGTGATGCAAAGCTTTCTCCATACCTCATAGTCCGTCTCACAAGAGGAAATCCAGTTGAACTCGGTGGGGGTCATGGAGGAATATATGATGTGCATGGCTCTAGCATTCAAGGTTACTTTCATCAAGGTGGCTTCATCCCATTCTTCAATGTTTGTCTTTGGTAGAATGTATGGGCTGTTCACCATTTGCCACATCTCGAGACTTGATCCTTGGATGAAGAATTGAAGTCTTCTTCTCCAATAGAGGAAGTTGCTCCCATCGAAGATTGGAAGGCTGGTCGAGAGTCTCCCTCCTAGGTAGTCACCCATCTTCTCCTACTTGTAGAAGTATGCTTGGAGAAGACCCCCTCTGATACCACTTGTTGGATCCTAGATGGGTAATTAGATGCTCTAGAGGGGGGGTGAATAGAGCTGAAAGCACTTAAACAAAACTCATTAAAGCTTCAAATTATATGACAAGATAAGGTTGCTAAATAGGTAATTTGAGTGCAACTAAATCATGCATAGCAAGGATAAGAGAGATTGAACATGCACCAATTAGACAAGCTATTTAGAGTGGTTCCACACTTCAAACTAGAAGTGTGTCACTCCACTTGCCTAGAGAGGTCAACCTCTAGGACTTCAACCAATTGCACTCTTATATTCAATTATAAGACTTACAATACAAGACCAACAAAGGACTTACCAATCCAATACAAAGAGTCTTCAACCTTACCAAGGACTTACCCACTTTGCAAGAGTCTTCGGCCTTCTCCAAGGACTTACCCACTCTTTCACAAGTCTTCGGCCTTGTAGGAATTACCCACTCTTCTTGGATCTTCCGCCTTTGACTTCACCTTCACTCGGAGAAGCTTTCCACCAAGGTCTTACCCACTTGAGCTTGAGTCTTCTGCCTTCTCCAAGGGCTTACCCACTCTAGCTCCAAGTCTTTAGCCTTGATCTTCACCAAGGGACTCCTTCCCTTGTTCTTCTTCACCTCTCTTGGATAAGAGAGAGAACCTTCATCTTCAAGATAGGAAATGAGAGATGGGGAGGTGGTGGAAGTGAGAGCCTCACAAGATATACAAATAGGACTAGCTCTCTTACAGATTTCCTACTCACTCTAATGGATGTAGCAAGTGATTAAGCTTAGAGAGAGAGAGGAGGCTGTAGGAAGCACTCAACTATTGAATAGGGACCTCACAAAGAGTTTACAATGAATTCTCAACCTTGGAATGAAGCCCAAGGGGTCCTATTTATAGCTGGGGATGCCTCTTAGCCTTTGGGAACACTTGTGAATGAAAACTAGCCGTTTTGTGGCTTGCAACAGATCTATTTTCACTTGTTGCAACTCCACAACGGCTAGAAATACTTTTCTGCACTTTTCCGTACAGTGCATTCGGTCGAGTTTCTATATGTGTAACTCGACCGATCAAGTACCAGGCAGCCCGATATTGAAATGATCGGTCGAGTTTGTTCTGAGGAAACTCGACCGACCATTCCAACTGGAACTGGCCTACTACCCAATCGATCGAGTTCTGTGAGTGCACAACTCGACTGATGCAATCTTCAGAAAATCGACCAAGGTTGATCGGTCGAGTTTCAGGGTGGGAAACTCGACCAAACAAGTGCCTGTAATTGATTTTCAAAGTTGCATTAAAAGTGTTCTAAAATTCGATCTAAGTGTTCCTGATATTTTTCTAAGCTTAATTACAAGTCATACAATCATTACAAGTGATTTACAACATGATTCTAATGGATATACATCATATTACAAAAATGTGCACTTGTATGACTTTGACTTGTCTTTTCTCCAATTTGAGATGCGCAAGTAAGGGCAATTGGAGTGTGTCTATACCTAATCTGAAATCACTCAAGTAGAAGCATTAGACACCAATATGTGGAATTGTTAGTCATCATCAAAACACGGGTTTAGTCAATTTAGACGTGAGTCAACATTGACCTAATTGACCTTGAGTCAACATATACAACACATAGGAAAAAACATGGAGGATAAATACAAGCATTAACACTCATCTAGATCAGAGCATATGTGAAGTCATACATGAATATTGATCGATAAGTATTAGCACCTTATAACAGTCGATGATGGTGAAATTTAAAATGATTATTGCAGTTGATGTTAGTTGTATATTGGAAGAAGAAAAAGTTAGAGCACTCACAGGAAGATGAAGTACGTGTCGGGACGTATGCGCCTATGACAAGATTCTTCTCGAAAGTACACCAAGAACAAATCTGCTTTCTAACTTTTGATTCCAATCAACACCCTGTTGTGAGTATACATAGTTAATAACTTATCAAGTTTACACCAATTAATTGTAAAATGCTTTAATATCTAAACAAAATATAACCGTGTATTTATTTGAAATTGTGGTTCAAACAAAGTCTTACGGTAGTGATGGGTTTTACCAATACATGTCGTTGTTAAGTTTATAAAATAGTGATTGTCAACCAAGTTGTAGAGGATAGGAATCACATATTACTTCCTCCACATTGAAAGAATACTAGATGATGAGATTATAAAACACATATTAATTCCATGGACAGCGTTAGTTCCTTTTCACATAGCCACCGGTAACTGGAAGAGGGCATACCTTCCACGGTGGCAACTATACTATCTGCTTAACACTAATGACGAGATGCCTTTTGGCCAAATAAGTGCCGATAATGGATAAATCCTCAAGAAACTGTAGAATAGAAACCTGCCTATTTATTTAGGATGCACCCCTACAGGAGGACGTCACCTAGCAGCAGCCAAACAGCACAGCTGCCAGCAGATTTGCTGGTCCCAGTCGTGCAAATTTGTGGTCCCAGTCGTGGAAGGACTAGGCTACTCCTTGCTAGAAATAGTGCCTCCTGTATGCTAGATCTAATCAAGGACAGTGAAATTAATCTTCCGGTCTGCATAAATGTATGATGGTCAAATAAGGAGCAGCGTGCTCCCTTTGAAAACGGGAGCAGTGAATCCGACCGCAACAGCTAGTGCTACATACCTGCCCGCCGGCCACCAAAACGGAAGATGATCAGTAGCAGATCCTGGTCGCCCCTCCGGGAGCAACTTCACTATGAAGTATCTAAAGATCCTCTAGGACTTAGACGCCCGGCTGCTCAGTAGGCAGTCGTGGCCGCCGTACAAGCACCGACAAAAACGGAGACGGAGGTCCGCCGGTTTCTGGTGTGCGTCGAGCGGAAGGCCAACGGAGATGGAGGTCCGCCGGTTTCTGGCATGCGTCGAGCGGAAACGTCTTTGGGTTCTGAAAGCGCCCAAACACCACACCGCCTTAATCCTTAGTCCTGAAGAGAAAGAGGCGTGAAGGGGGAAGGTTTCGGCGTGTGAATGAAAAGTTAGCAGAAGAGCAAAAGGTGTGAAGGGGGAATTGGGCCGGATATTAAAGGGCGTGGACTAATCTTAATCATCAAAAACCGTCCGAAGAAATCCCAACTAACCGTGGAGTATTCTAGAGTCCGTGGAGTATGAGGACTCCTGTGGTAGTGCCAGTATGGTTCAATCTGGAATGATTATGTGGCTTAGTGTCTGAGTAATCTTAAAACTCTCTGGACCGACCTTTAGTAGCTAGACTTGTTCAGGGTCCAGGCCGACCACAATCAGACCCAACAAGAGGATCTATTGTAATATATTTATATGTATTAAAGTCAATATTAAATTATATCCATATAGCCTTAATAAGATGCTAATAATTTAGTATTATTGTCTCTTTGCTGTGTTAAAGATTAAAAAATTGAATTACTGATAGGAAAATGTTACAGTTAGAAAACTGTCCACCCTTTGGTATAAGAAAAATGTTGCGTAGTGAGTTTGGAATTCCAAAACTTTTAATCCGTTTGTCTTTATCACATAAGACAAAACGCATAAAACAAAGATATGATGTATGGTAACATATTTTTTCAGTTTTGCAGATTGTGTAATTAAAGCAAATGAGGGTCAGTTGTAAATTTCAAACTTATTACACATAGCGTTGTACTTTTATATAATCTGACATGAGTTTCCATTTCTACAAGTAGAACTGTCACCCTGCTGGTGCATACTGCAAACTTTTGTTTTGTACTTATTTCACTATGGATTTCGACCCAAGCAAATCTGATTTAGAAAGTAGAAACTTAAACTATTCCTTTAAGTTACAAGTTCTATCTTTTCACATCCTAAAATTCCTTGCGGTTTAGTAAATAAATGTACATACAGTGCCTTCCCCCTTTTGAATTTAATAAAAGAAAAGATTTACCATGATATTTAATTTTTGGAAGAAAATCTTGATAACTGATGTTAGTGTATATTTCTTCCTTCACATTAACACACTTTTGGCTTACATTACTTATATATGTTATTTGAAAAGTGAGATTTACTCATAAATATCTAATAAACTCTCTCTATTCTTTATACATTTTACTTTAATATGCTACAATTACGAATTTTTGAGTATTTTGATGTTATTAAGGTACTTTTTTTTAAAACGAGTTACATATGATATAACACAAATTGGATTTTACAATACGAGCAAAATAATAAGAATTTTATATAATGCCATTTTTTTTCTTGTAAGGTGTGCATATACTTTATATTTACATGTACCCTAAACACCATATAAAATATCAAATATAAGATGAAAGTACGACCAATCATTTTAACAACATACCAAAAAAATACAACACTACATTGGACAACTATATAATATTTGAAATTATTGCATGACTAATAATATTTCCTTAAGGACTAGGTTGGTATCGGTGTACTTTTTGTCATTAGCGAAAAACATTGTCAATGTCGAGGTACCTTTGTCAATAGTGACATATTTAATTTGATATGTATATTACTTTAATTATGATGGATTATGAACTTTGCTAAGTTACTTGAGGTGTTGTAATCACAGTTGGAGTGGTGTTAATTTGTATACTTTAGGTGTTTCAAAAGCTTTGAATTTGAGATACAATAAATAATATGAGTACTTTTTTCAAAGTTAAAGTATTTTATATCACATTGATGTACTTTTTTTGTCTTTGTTGAGGTATTTTTTTAAATACATGGCGCCATATTTATAGTTAGGGTGTTAGTAATGTGGTTCTTAATATGTGTTTCAATTTGCAGAGTACCTTTTTAGTATTAAGAGATACTTAATAACAATGTACGATACTTATCTAAATTATTGAGTATTTCATCTTGATTATAAGAATTATTTGTCAATATTGATATATTTTACCTTATATTTAGGGTTTTTCAAACTTTCTTTTATGTTTATAAGAGCTATATTTTAAATAAGAAGCATCACGTTTATTGCATACTTTTTTATAGAACATGTGTACTTTTCCCAGAAGTGAGGTACTTTCACATGATTGAAGCATTATTACCTGCTTTGGCGTGAATGTACAATATACATCAACGGAGGATGCATATGGAAAAAATCACTGTTGCATCAGAGATTTTGGGACTCCTACATGCAAAATATTGTGAAACTAATAAAGTACATCTTTTAGCATTAGCATGACAACAAATTATCTCATGCAGCCGAGGGCAGAGACAACTTTAAGTCTAACACTGATGTCAGTATATATAAAAATGAGTACATTGTTCTACGTGTAGCGATATTTTTACTGATATAGACATTTAATTTTAGATAGACATAAAACAAAAGCATACTATCAAAAATCCTCTATTGTTGAGTTATCAAGTTCAATTGATTGGAAGAACCAAAAATGGACTATATCTAATAACACTCTATGCAATAATAATTGATATTCAGGATCATAGATGGTTGAAGTTGCAACTAATGGTAGAAAGTGAATTCGACGTACTGAAAAATAGAAGCTAACTAATAGAAGACTTATATATGTCCACTTTTCATCTCAAAATGTTTCCGTTCAAATTTATATACTCAAAATGTTTCCGTTCAAATTTATATAAAATGGTTTAGAAAAAGTTGGGATTCAGATACATGTATTGTATAATATACAAAATAAATTTAACCCATAGATGACTAGTTTGACTTTCCACCAACTCCCATAGGGACCTTAAACCACAAAACTCATTCCTCAATCGGCAAGGACGTGTGGTTAAAAATCTTCCTACGAAACTAGAAATCTGATGAATATTTGAAGTTGTTTATGTTTTAATAAATATTGTAATTAACGTGGTGATCTATGTTATTTCTTGTTGAATAGCACCCCACCACTCTCATTCACCTCTGTAGCTTTTTGTTTTGTTTTTTAGGTAATCGTTTCACAGTTTCCATTACAATATTTCATTTTTCACATAAATATCTATCACTTAGAACAACATTGGATTTGAATGAATATGTGACCCCATACAATCTACATCACGGGAGCCAATTTGATATTTATCATCATTTACAAAATGTGTGGCTTCATTACATGCCGTGTAACTCCGTTATAACAGTCAAAAGTTTGGAGAAGAAAAATATATATGTACTCCACATCGACATCATTTTGATGGAAGATTACATCCACCTAACATCTTGAGCACACAACGTATAACTTGACCAAATCCCATATTGAATCATTTGCCTACATGCAGTCGTTAATGGCACACCGCAGAAGCCACCTAGAGTCATGTCCAACCACGTTATATCTCCTTGGACACACATCGTCTAATCCACCAGCATGGCATCTCATTGGACAATTGTGAGAGATTCACTACATTCCCTAACTTCTACATGGTGTGTAGTCTCCCTACACGTCATGTAGAGCATCCCTTTACCGTTGATGAAAATGTGCCTACAATTGTATGAGGGGGAATTTAAGTGAAGACATAAAAGAAACCCAAGGGAGAACTTGATGACCCAAAAGCTATAATGATTCTCTCCACCATAACATTTCTATCTTGCTCCAACAAGGAGTTATTCTTACTCTCCACCCAAATTCAAAGTAGGAGCCTTGAAACAATTTTGAGCTAATTCAAAGAGGTGCTTCAAGTTTGACAAGTGTTGCACCTTTCTTTCTTCTTCTTTTTAGTTATTTCCTGGCATTGTATCATGAACTACCTTGCTTGTTTCTATGCTTTCCTATATGATTAATCCATTTACAAGTATTTATTTGTTTCTTGGACATGGTAAAGTAACATGCACAATGTTAAATGTTAAAAAGTTACTTTATACTTTGAATGCAAGTTTCCTTCATACACCTAGTGAATATGCTCATGTGTATATATAATTGTTTGGTTGCCTTATGTATACCTTATATATCTTTTTGTGTATGTCAGAGGGGTTTATCTATGGTAGCATGAATCCACTCATGATTACTGGGTGGGATTGATGATCACAGTCGAGTTTATTAGATAGTACTTTTGTGTAATACCTAATTTTATTTTTGGACATGGTTGTGTTAAATAAAGGGATTAGTCGATCGCCCATGCCTTCCCTTATGAAATGCTTGCATGTAACACACACATACTTGTTTGATGCGATTATGTATGATGTGTGAAACCCTAGATCTAACACCAACCACTTAACTTTATAATTGAATTAAATGATTATTTATTTTTATACTTGTTACTAGTTTATAAATCCATAGCTAATTCTTATTGCAATAAAAAAATTCATTAGACCAAACTAGATTTTGGAAAATAAAAAGCCTTGTAGGTCACAAAATAAGTTCCTCTACTAGATAACCATTAACACTAAAATCATGTATACTTGAGCAGTGAATCAGTCAAGTCTTAATATAATTATAAATCTATTTTTAAGTGAACAAATTTTTTGGTGCCATTATTTGTGACATTTCTACCTTGTTAGAGTAAGAAATCTAGTGAATCAACGATCCTAGGAAATCTGATACTAGTAAAACAATTTTATAGTCATCATTTGAGCTAGTAACTCCATTGGTTGTTTATTTATCATCCACTTATCCAAGACATATTGTTCGAATTCTTGTCTTGTTTCCCGTTTTTAGTGGTAATTTTGATTGTACATGCCAAACACTAGAAGAAATCTTAGAATATAATATTTCCAAAGCTTGAGATTCAATGCAGTTTTTTGCTAGTAAACTATTTCACAAATTCTACCACGTTAGCAATCTGATTTCAATCAACAAACTTCATCAACACCAACGATGACAAATGAAAACTATTCATTGGAGGACTTTGTTATGCCAAGTGCAATAAAACTGAAAGGGCCCATCAATTACCGCAACCATTGAGGCATACTATTTCTCCATCTGGTCAACAATTATGTACATGTTGCAACAAGACTGACTTGGGTATACCTCATGTAACATATCCAAATCTTGGAATTATCTTAACCCTCCTTTCCATTGTGCTCTTTAAAATGTTGTTAGTATCAATTCTTTCTTATGTTAATTAGATAGTATTAGTAGTGCTAGGAGTATATTTTTTTAGTTGAATACCCTCTAATAGGAGGCTTTAGTATAAATTTATAATTTTAGGTTCAAGTAGGGGATAAGACTGGAAATTCACCATTTATGTACCTTATCTTTTTAAATAAGGACTCTAGAATCTTCCTAAACCTAAATAATTAGGAGAGATAGATAAATAAAATTATTTTTCAAAAATGGTATAAGGGGTGATAATAATAGTAATTGGTGAGTATTGCTCCAAGCTGAGAAATACTTTATAAAAGGTCTTCAAAAGTTGAAATGAAGTTGAAAGGGACAATATATTTAAGATCCTTGTGCCTTATTTATCTTGTGTATTTTTATTGCATTTGGACTTTCTTTACCCCCTCAATAAATTTTGGAAATAAAAGAGGTTAAATTTATCAAAAATCAATGGATATTAGATTTAATGGTCTCAATTTCCCAAAGTCCCCGATTTTTTCACAATAAAATTTGTTATGTGGGTTTATTATTAACATTTTTGTTTAGGTCCGCCTGTCGTAAATCCCATGTATATTCCTTCATTGGACATATACTATCATAAAACTTAGGATTCATCTTATTCCTCTCCTTCTTTGTTTCACTACAAACAATAGTTGATATTACTATGTTACAATTCATTCTCTTGAGTGATCATCAGTAGACAATCTCTTCTGCATGCACTATTGGGATATTTTGCATCCAATTACTTAAAATTCTGAGGCTTTCATGATCAATTGAAGAAACACTAAACTTTTTGGTAGTTTTCTTCTCAGCCACCACATCCAAACATCTTGATTCTCCTCTACACTAAACCTTACCTATAAGCAACACTTTAGAAAGAACTGCTAACCTTTTATTCTATCCTACAATATAAGTTATGAATGAGTCTCCTCACATTATTGTGTCAAGGTCATACTTGCAATATGATTACTGAGAGATGGAGATGGTGAGCAACACCTCCAAACTTCAATATACTTCATGGTGAGAATTCCCACACTACCCTTGTGCTTTACATAGTACTAACCTCATGTAGTTTTGTTAGCTTCCCCCAAACCAACTCCATCTTGGAGGTCATGTGAACCCACAACCTCAAAAT
Organism: Alisma plantago-aquatica; assembly: GCA_963693085.1. Taxonomy (NCBI): domain Eukaryota; kingdom Viridiplantae; phylum Streptophyta; class Magnoliopsida; order Alismatales; family Alismataceae; genus Alisma; species Alisma plantago-aquatica. The sequence continues at coordinate 1,547,378,074 of OY856409.1, forward strand.
TAACACAAAAAGATTCATGGGGCCCCAAGGGAGATTTTATGGTCTTTTCTTGGTTAAGTGTATTTTAGGTTGCCTACTTTTAGATGTTGGTTGTTCCTTTAGCATCTTTCAGTTGTAAATCCGAATTGTCTATTTAGACACTAAGTTGACATGGTTATTGCACAAATGTGTTTGCATTGGTCTTCTAAACTCGCACACCCCATGTGGGTGGTGTGTGTTATCTCTTTCTACCTCTCAAGTTCTTTTATTGTTTGCTTTAATAAAAATATATGTATCATTGTGCTCTAGTTCCCCCAAGCCTTGAGTAGGGGGTCGCTTGGTCAAATCTTCATCCCAAGAACACATATGTGCTCTTCCATAGGTTTAACGATGAGAAGGGTGTGATATTGGCCCTTGGTAGCAAGATTAAGTAGCTCCATCCATGGAAAAAAGGAGGGTAGGACATTTCCCCATATGAGTTCTAGCATACGCCCTTGTGGGCTCCATAGGTTGCTTTGTCCTTAGGGGCACAATTTCCTTTCCATTGCATTTGCTTGGTTTGATTCACGTGGATGTTTAAGTGGTCCAAAATACACATATGCATCATCATGCCTTATTAGTCACTAATGAGTTTCGTGGACATATCAATCATTTTAACGACACTTTCTTTCAACAAAAACTAGAAAATGTTTTCATCTTCTAAAAATCATAATCGATCACTAGTTCATTATAAACACACAAATAAACATGTTTTAGAATTGGAAAATACGATCTATGTGAATAGTGGTTTCAAAGTATCTTATAAGTTTTTTATTTATGTTACTTAACTTAATTAGTGTGGAATAGTAATTGTAGGTCCACATCTAATGCATCTAGGTGATTGAAAACCTTGATCTTGGACCTTGGGTACGATGAATGGATTTGTTTAGTCCAAACCTTGAAGGTATGTGCACCCTCTCTATTCTCATATGGGCATTCACTGTTAAAAACCTAAAATTCTACATATTGAGGCAGGAATTTATAATTAATATCCTCTTGGAATATTCTTGAGAAATTATTGCAAAATAATATTTTCAAGATGTGGTTACTTTTGGTTCTTGACCCCCTTACCATGATCATACTTCTATGTTATCTTCCATACTAGAAATTTATAAAAGATTGAACTATGTGTATCTCCACTCAATTTGCATATGATATGGTTAGATAAACATTATCTAGGATAGAAGTGATTCTACACAAGCATACTTAGGGGCATTTTATTTATGCATAAGGTGTGCTATGTCCACCCATTCATATATACATGGTACTCTATTTATGTTTGATTGTTCTATTGACCTAAATGTTATACATTGTCAATATTTTGATGATGAGTTAGCCATTCCATCCATATATATCTAATGCATTTATTTGAGATTGATTTTAGGCTTTAGGTACATGAAACAAACCATTTCCATCAAGCCCAAGCTTGATCAAGTCCAAGTCAAAAGCAATGCAAATGCACTTTCTTGGAAAACACCCTAAAACCCTTAGGATGATTTTTGTAACCATTTGTATGGATTCTATGACTTGCAAATAAGATGAGAAAAAATCTGAAGTGCTTAATTTGAATGTTTAATCACTCTAATGACATTTTCCAATATACATCACAGAGTGTCGATTCGGTCGAGTTTCTCCTGTTACAAACTCGACTGATACCCTTTATGCATTTTGAGAATCTCCAGGTTTGGTCGAGTTTCCAATACACAAAACTTGATCGAAACCCTACACTGGAAAAACTAGTTTTAAGCAATTGACTGAGTTTCATCCAGGATAAACTCGATTGATGCTTCAAATTTGCTTTATCAAATAGTGTAATTGGTCGAGTTACCTTTATTGAAACTTGACCGAATGTCTTGTACAAAGTGTTTAAAAAAGTGATTCTAACCATTAGAGTGTTATAAAACTTGAAATTATATTCTTTGCAACACCCTAAATAACTACAAAATGTTTTTTAGTACTCATAGCCAGTAGTGACACCCCCAACTATAAATAGGACCTCTTGGAGTTCATTCCAAGGTTGCTCCTTCATTCTATTAAGCTCTTAGCTATAGTTGAGTGCATCCAATCCACTAGAGCTCCTTTATCTCTCTCTTGTTTGCAAATAAAAATGTCCATATGAGTGAGATAGGATATGTGTGAGAGAGTTACTCCATTATAGATTTGTAAAGCTCTCAAAGCTTCCCTTTCCCCAACCCCTTTCTTCAAGATCAAGTTGGTTAAATCTTCTCCTAGTGAAGGTGAAGGTGAAAAGCTTCTCCAAGGTGAAGGAGAAGGTCAAGACTGAAGATCCACGAGTAGAGTGGGTAAATCATTCAAGGCAAAAGGCTCGATGCAAGAATGGGATCTCCTTGCTGAAGGTGTCCAACTTCTTGTAAGAGTGGGTAAGACCTGGTTGAGGTAGAAGAATCTAGTTCAAAGGATAGGTAAGTGCTTGGTTAGTTTTTTGGCTCCTTTTGTTCCTTAAAAAGGAAGGATTGGTATCCTTGGCCCGTAAAAAAGGTCTTCTTGTATGTCTTATAATGGAATATAAGTATACGTGGGTTGCAAAATCCTAGAGCTTGACCTCTCTAGGTATTGGACTGACTTTCTCCTAGTTTGGATATTGGAACGACTCTATATAGCTTTCTCATTGTGATTGTTCAATATCTCTCATCCTTGCTATGTATGCGTAGTTGCACTAAAAATTCAATATTTGCAACCCTGATGCAGGGGTTTTGAGTCACTTTTATAGGCCAGTTTTACATTAGTTTTATGCGCTTATTGGTCATATTTGTGGTTAATATCGCATGATTCAATTCCTTTATCCTATTATCCTTGCCTACATCAAATTCATATTGTTTTACTTTATTTTTTCATAGATTATCATATTTCTCGGATTTGATTTATGTTTTTCTCTCTTTTTCAAGCAATTAACAATTCTGGACCCGTTGATACCATCGACGTTCTATCGATAGCATTGACAGAGCAACAATGACAGATCCGGAGAGGAAGCAGATAGTTCGATACCATCGACACTTTGTCAATGGTCTCGAAAGTCCAACAACGAGCCAAATATAGTCCCTTCAATACCATCGATGGGAGCGATCGATGGTATCGAGAAGGCCTCAGACGGACCCCAAAAATTGAAGCAACTGCCAGTACCCTAAGGTGTCGATGCCACCGACACCTTAGGGTACTGGAGGTTGCTTCAATTTTTTGGGCCATCGACACCCTGTCGATGGTATCAACGCCATCAGATCATAGTTTTGTCCATCATGACTTCAATCGGACGGCTGCGATCTTTTGGCGATAGTAAGTGGTACATATACCTAGGAAAAGATGGGCCAAAGTCGTCATTGACGTTCTATTGCATTGCACAAGTCCCGAAGGAGGAGAGAGTGAAGAACAAAGCTAAGAGCTATGCCTTGGGAGATTCTAGAGCCACATACGGAGTTTTTCACCGCCGGAAGGCTGCAGAACACTCTTCCCACACTGAGGATCACCCAATTCTTCTCCATTCAGGGGTTACACCATCTCCATCCACATTTTCTCCATGTTTTCTCCTTCCTTCATGGTGTTTTGCATTGAGATTAACATGCGGGGCTTATTCCCTTTGTCTCTAGGATCGGGAGTAGCATGGGCAATCGTTGTATGACTCTTTTTACATATTCTATCATAATTTGTCCCTCAAATCCGTGGTATGATGTCATTTTCTCCATTGCTATAATTATGCTTGATCACCATAATGGTAATCTAATACCTTTAATTGCTTTTGATGAAGAATTAACGGTTGAAAAGAGGAGATAATCAAATTAACTAATAAATCCTTTGGAAAAGGCGATGTACGGTTAATGGTGGGAACCTAGAGACATGTTTTGCATGCACCTAGTCTAGGGCATAGGTTACTACTGGCGTGGAACCGACCTAGATTAAGGTAGTGAATTGTATCGCGGAAGCGAGCAATTCTGACTACATGCCACTATCCGGAAAGCGAGACGAGTTGTGCTAATTATGTAGGAATTAGTATAATGAGAACCCACGGTGAAACCTCAATCCTAGATATTTCTTTTGAATTGATGAAACCAACCATTTAATCGATTGCTTTATTTTCTTTTGTTTTCATTTTCTTTTTCAAAACAACTTCCAAACTTTTATAATCAGTTTATCTGATCGCAAGTAGTTAGTAGTAGACTATCGATAATTATGTCTCCCTGTGTTTGACTCGGGCCTCACAAGGCCTATATTACATTGATGCGTACACTTGTGTTATACACATGGTAAAGTCGTGTCAAGTTTTTGGCGTCGTTGCCGGGGAAACGACAATTTTCGGCACTACGATTGCTACAAGTGGCCACTCTAGGCCACTTGTTTTTAGCAATTTTAATAATTGAGAGTAAAGTGTCTATCTTTCAAATTCTTTATTCATCTAGCACTGTACTTAATCAATTTTTCACATTTCAGGTAGTAGTGCATGGTGAAGATGCGTAGTACGGACTACGCACAGTCGACACCTGAGGTTCTGCCTTCGGGATCGGGTGACGAGGAGGAGCATATCCATAATCAACCCGAAAACTTAGACACCGATTCTGAACCTGAAGTAATGGTTGAGGAACAGACAATATGGGAGAAGATCAAGGCTTCTTCCTCATCCGTGTCTAAGGGGCCGATCAAAAAGCAGGCATTCAACATTCCTACATACAAGATTGATACGACACTGATAAACCTGGTCAAGTCTAATGTATTTCATGGGATGAACAATGAAGATCCAGTGGCCCACATCAGCACATTTGTGGAAAACTGTGATATGATAAAGATTGACAGGTTTCTGCAAGAGGCACTCTACTTAAATCTTTTTCCCATTTCTCTAACGGGAAATGCACAAGAATGGTTGCACAACCTCGATGACGAGCGCGTCGAGACCTGGGACCATATGATAGAGGTCTTCTTCGAGAGATTCTTCCCGCTCGAGAAGACAAATGACCTCGTGATAAAGATCTAAAACTTTAGTCAAAAGGTCGGCGAGACTTATTCAGAGACTTGGGAGTGCTTTCAGATCATGTTGAGGACGTGCCCACATCATGGAATGGACAAGGACAAGCAAGTTAAAATTTTCTACTTTTCTCTCAATGAGCATGACAGAAGCAACTTAGATTCAGGGGGCTCAGGCTTCTTCTTGAACAACACAGGTACAAGGTGTTGGGAGATCTTGAAGAACATGGCCAAGAAGAAGTCGTGGGGTAATAGAGATGCACCAGAACAAAATAGAGTTGTAGGGGAATCAAAGGCAATTAAAGAGATAAATGAGAAGATGGACCTTATAGTAAAGAGATTTCTAGCAAAAGAGGATGAAGGATCTGATGATGAGGCATAGGTCAAATTCATGCACCAACAACAAGGGTACAGGAATAATGATTACTCTTGGAGGAAGGATAAGAAGTTCTCATGGAAGGATCCTAATAACTTTCTACGGGATCCAGATGCCAAACCACAACCTACTATAGAGGAGAAGAGTAATGAGTTGCTCAATAAAATTGTGAAACAAAACCAAGAACTCATGAGCACTTTCAGCAAGCAGCTGCAAACTCAAGGGGAATTTATGAATCAGTTTGGGCAGACACTACAAAGCCACGGGTCACAAATGAGGACACTTGAGACATCTTTAGCACAGATGGCAGTGGGGATTGTGAGTCTAAAGAAGCCCACAATGCAAGGTTTCCCGGGGAATACTGATGTTCCTAGAAAGAACCATCAAGCTAAGGCCATTCTATTGAGGAGTGGAAAGAAACTTTTATACTCCAAGGCCGATGAACTGAGCACACCATAGCAAGAAGACATTGGTGAGGCCGCAGAGGATGACGTAGTTATAGAGATAGTGGAGGATGATGCAAAGAAGGCCACAGAAGAGCCCATTGCAAAGAAAGAGGCTCATAAGAGGACGCCTTATATGCCACCACATCATAGGGCACAGACTGTCCCGATTCCTTATCCAAATAGTCTGAAGGAAAAGAAAGTTGATGCATAGTTCAAAAAGTTCCTGGATAGCTTTAGGAAACTTTCAGTCAATATTCCTTTGCTAGAGGCTATTGAGTAGATACCCTCCTATAGTAAGTTCTTGAAGGATATAATTACCAAGAAGAGGAAGATTCTGGACACTGAGGTGGTAGTGCTTAAGGAACATGTCAATGCCTTTATTCTGGGAAAATTTCCACCAAAGCGACAAGATCCGGGCTGTTTCAATATTTCATGCTATATTGGTAAGGTGAAATTTGGTGAAGCACTGTGTGATTCCGGGACAAGTATCAACTTGATGCCCCTCTCTACATTAAAAAAATTGGTCTTAAAGAATCTCGACAAAGCAACATGACAATTCAACTTGCAGACAATTCGGTGGTACGACCGTATGGTATTTGTGAGGATGTCTTAGTCAAAGTTGACAGGTTCGTGTTTTCGGCTGATTTTGTTGTCATGGAGATGCAGGCTGAGCAAGTGAATGATCTGCTCTTAGGAAGACCTTTCCAAGCCACTGCCGATATGATATTGGAGATGGGTAGAGGTCAGTTGACAATGGGTATAGCTGATGATAGATTCGAGATACTCATGCTGCCAAATTCAAAGCAGTCACAAGAGAATGAGCAATGTCACAAAGTGAAGCACTTTGATCATAACATCTCTCTTTTCTTCGGGAAGTCATTTCTTGATGTGGCTCACATCATGACAAAGGTAGATAAGGGAACAATTGTTGTGGACATCATGGAACAAACAAAAGTGTTTTCTCTTGTTAAAGCTGTGGGTTATCCCAATGATGAAGAAGAGGAAGTCTCACCGTATATTGAGGATGAAGCTATAGCAGTCTCTATACTTGACTCATACCCACAATTACCTCTTGAAGCTTGTTTGTTTAACATAATGGATGATTGGATGAGAAGTATGTCATTACAAGAATGTGTTAAGATGCTTCAAGTGCTTCCTTTCTACTATGCCAAGCATTATGAAGAGTTAGGACTGCTGCCACCACCGCTTCAATCTTATTTGGTTAGCCCACCGGATTTAGAGCTTAAGCCGGTGCCCCCTCACTTGAAATACGCATTCTTAGTTGCTGATGCAAAGCTATCAGTGATCATTTTAGCATATTTGAGTGCCGTTGAGGAAGAACAGTTGATGACAGTATTGAAGAACCACTGTGGTGCTTTTGGGTGGTCAGTTTCTGACATCAAGGGGATCTCCCATACTCTTTGCCAACATAAGATATGGCTCGCTGAAGGAGCCAAACCTGTGATTCAGCCACAACGTCGCCTCAACCCCGTCATGATGGATGTCGTAAAAAAGGAGGTGATCAAGCTTCTCTCCGTGGGCATCATCTATGCTATTTCAGACTCTACATGGGTGAGCCTAACACAGGTAGTCCCTAAAAAGGGGGGAATTGATAACCTCCAATTTTGCGATGTTATCTTAGTGCTTTTCTTCAATTTTCCACACTCTTTCTTAGATAAATTAGATAGAATCCCTAGTTATCCTCTTTTATTGCAAATATACTGTTAGATTAACTTTTCTCCTTTTTACTTACAGAAAAAGATACAAAAAAATCACAAAAGACACAAACGGTCCCAAGACCGCATGGACTCACACGGTCCCAAGACTGCATGAAGCCAATCGGTCTCAAAACCGCATGGACTCACACGGTCCCAAGACCGCATGAAGCCAACCGGTCTCAAGACCACATGGACTCACACGGTCCCAAGACCGCATGAAGCCAACCAGTCCCAAGACCGCATGAAGACAACCGGTCCCAAGACCGCATGGAGTCAAACGGTCCCAAGACCGCATGAAGCCAAACGATCTCAAGACCGCATGAAGCCAACCGATCCCAAGACCGCATGGACTCACACGGTCCCAAGACCACATGAAGCCAACCGGTCCCAAGACCGCATGAAGTCAAATGGTCCCAAGACCGCATGAGTCCAAACGATCTCAAGACTGCATGAGTCCAAACGGTCTCAGAGCCCAAACAGTCTCGGAGCCCAAACGGTCTCAAGACCCAAACGATACCCAAAACTAACTAAATCGTTTGGACTTCACTTAAGGCCTATAAATAAGACCCAAGGGGTCCTCCTAAAAGGAAGTTTTCAGATGCCCAGAGGCTGCCTCTACTACTCCAGAGCTTTCCAACTTCCATCATCCTCCCAAAGACTGTCGGTCTGAGATCCACGCTCCATCCTGAAACTTCTCTCTCTCTCTCTTCATCAAAGAAGGTGGGAGGAGGAGACCTCATCATCGAGCAACCTATGAAGTTTGAAGATCGTCAGTCTCTCTCTTTCCAAGGTGTTGACTTTCCTCTCTCCTTTATGGGGATGACACACTCTCTCTCTCTCTTCTCGCCTCCTTCTTTGTCCTAGCTATGAACGAGTAGTCTCTTTCACTAGGGTGCGGGGAGTAGCCCCTCTACCCATGTTTTCATTTCATGTAATGTAATCCATAGTTTGCAATACAGAGATGCTTTCTTTTCAGTTCAACATCAATCGTTTAATGAATGCTTGTTGCTTGATCACCAACTCGTGTTATCTTTTATCTTTTAGTATGAATTGTCTATGTTTGTACTATTAGATTCGAACCTCGATTGAATGTTGGTTCTTGATGCATGTATCCACCATGCATGTGTTTTGGTATCTAGGAGTGTTGTTCAAGAAGTGGAGTAAACTCACTTCCATCGTTCTACTTTCATACTATGAAATGGAATCAGTTGACATATGAAAGTACAACCTTGATAAAGTCGAGGAACACACTTTGCAAAGGGAATGATGCAAAGTAGGTGACCATTCGTTCGGGGATGGATGGCGTTGCAACATTCCCACACTTCTCGTAGTTAGTTCTCCGAAAGGAAACTAAATCTACAAAGATACTAACTGTTTAGACTCTTGTTGCAGGTTATGTTTTATATTGCATGTTTTGATCCATGTGTAGTGGTGGTGAAAGCCGATCACGTCCTAGTGGTCCCTTATCATTGTTGACATCCTTAAATTTACTTATTTGCTTTACTTTACTTGCTCTTAGTTTAAAAACAACCAAACCAACCTTTCGATCTAAGTACCCACTATTAAGAGATTAAGTGAAATTCTAACATTTTTCATCTTGTTTCTCCTAACAAGACCGTTGTCCCGTGGATTCGACCCTTAACTATAATACGATAAGACTTCCACGTATCTTAGCATACGTGGGTGGAGTTCTCGATCTAGTCTAAGCAAGGCTAAACTTAAAGACTTACCATCTTTAGGATTTTTAGTGGTGCACGCAATTTCACATAAGTGGAAGCTCCATCAAAAATTGGCGTCGTTGCTGGGGACAACAGAATATTTTTATTTCATTTAGTATCTTGCTAGTTGGTTAGAGTTTTGCACTTTCCTTTAATCATTAATCCATATCTTCTTAAGTTCATCATATCTTTGGCATCATCTAAAAAGTGTGTTCTTTTCTCTACTCAGGTAGAAGACGTGTATGCAATCATCGCATAACCTCAGATTCTCCCTTGATCCAGAGTAGGATTCTGAGGTAGAGAGAAGCTTCCACCGCTGCATCAGACTTAACCGCCAAAGAGCCAGGCAAATGGCTGAAGGTCAATGCCAAGCTACACTAGTAATGGAAAGGGTCAATGCCGCCATAGCCGCTCAAAGAGCACAACTCATCGCTGACACCCGTGCTCGGATTCAAGCGGAGATCCGAGCGGAAGAATAGGCCCACATCCGAGCTGAAAATGAAGCAGCTAACCAAGATGCCCAGTTAGAGCTAAGAAATAAGCAATTGAGGGATTATGTTGTCCCTAAGAACTATGAAGACAATCATCCAGTTCGGCCTCCGATCATCAACATACCCAACTTTGAGATCCAGACACAATGGATTCAGATCATGCAGGGCATCTCATTCTCTGGAGGTTCTGGAGATGACTATGTGGATCACTTGAAGAGGTTCAAGGCACTTTCCTGACTGGTCCCACAGGCCGGAGTTGCTTTCGACGCAATAATGCTACATCTTTTCCACTTCACTCTATCAGGAAGAGCTTTGAGCTGGTACAACTCGCTTGATAGGGAGCCAATAATCACCACATGGGCTCCCTTGGAAGAAAAGTTCCTAGAGAAGTTCTTCCCCCCTTCGTTAACTTATGAAATTAGGGGGCAAATTAACTACTTCGCCCAACTTCCTGGAGAATCACTCGCAGAAGCTTGGGAAAGGTTCAAAGAGCTTCTAAGAAAGTGTCCTCATCACGATATCTCCCAAAATCAATTAATAGAAACATTCTATAGGGGAGTGAGTGATGACATCAAGCAATTTCTGGATTCCTCATCGGGAGGAAATTTTATAAGAAAGAACTACGAGGATGCTTGGAAAATCGTCACACTTGGAGCTGAGAATCAATCCAATTGGGGACGATCATCTGGCAAGGGAGTCCTCAAAGTTTATAAAGATGAGGAATCAATGGAAATGAAGGCTATTGCTGAAGCCTTAAAGACCATATCTCATAAAAAGCAGGCTCTTGAAACTTCACTTGGAGAATTCGATAAGAAGAAAATCCCTCAAATACAATAGGTTAAAGCTACCACAGGGACATGTGAAGCCTGTCACGCATCCGATCACCCAACTCTGTCATGCAGTCTGCTTTACAATGTGATGATGGATATGCACCCACCATAATAGCAGTACGAACCAATCATTGAACAAACTGAAGAGAAAATGCCCGAATAAGTTAATTCCATTCACTCCATACCTGGACAAGTTTACTATAATCCTAATCAACCAAGAAACCACCCAGGTTTTCAATACGGGAACCCTACAGGGACTGCCAACCCGCAACACCAGACACAAGGCGGATCCTCCAATAGGCTGCCACCTGGATTTCAAACCAACTTTAATCAAAATCAAGGGAACCCCAAAAATAACTTCCCAAGATCCAACTATCCTAGAAACCCATCCGCCTACTATCAATATACCCATCCTCCTCTACACCCACAACTGCACCTTCAGTTGCAGCAACCTCAGTTAGTACCGCCTCCACAACAACTGCATCAAGGACAACAACAACTCGCTCAGAAAAATGCTCCGTCCCAGCCAGCGGACGAGATGACTTTGATAAGGCAGATGTTACAGTCCCAACAAACCATGCTCGCTAATCAGCAAGCTCAACAGAAGGCAGTGGAGGCTCAACTAGCACAAATTGCTTCCCAATTGAAGCCACCAGCAGGCACTTTCGCAGGACAACCTGAGTCAAACCCTAGACACGACCAGAATAGACCAGAGCAATTGAATGCCGTCACTACAAGATCTGGTCATGCCCTTCATGAAACTACAAGAATCACTCAAGACGATGATGATATACCTGTCTTTTTCCCAAATGCAAGCCCGAGCCTAGGAACTGAGAAGTCCGCAGAGAACGCGAAAGGTGAAGAAAAAGAACAAGCTTCCAAAGAGCCAGAAATTCCACAGTATAAACAAAGGATACCATACCCGGGAAGATTAAGAAAGACTAAAATGGACACTAGATTCCAAAGATTTAAGGAAGCGATGAAGAAACTTTATATCGACATCCTGCTCCTCGATGCTCTCTCTGAAGTACCAGCTTGAATAAGTATCTAAAAACTCTACTATCAAGGAAATGCATTACTGAAGAACTAGAGACAGTCAAATTGGCTCAGACCACCTCCGATATTATTCTCAAGAAGATGCCCAAGAAAAAGAAGGACCCTGGTTCCTTCGGTATTCAGTGCTGTATTGGAAATGCTTCGAGCAAAAAGGGATTAGCTGACTTAGGGGCTAGCATATCAATTATGCCCTACTCCATGTGTAAAATATTAGGTTTCACCGACTTGATATCCACAACGATGACAATTTCATTAGCGGATTCCACTATCACTGCGCCTTTGGGTATTATCGAAAATATTCCAGTCAGGAGAGGCTCCCATGTGATTTTGTCATTATGGATATTAAAGAGGATCTGAGGTACCCAATAATATTTGGCAGACCTTTCCTTGCCACATCCAGGGCACTTATTGATGTTGAAGCTAGCACGATCATCCTAAGACTGGGAAAAGAAGCAATTCAATTCCGAGTTCTCAACAGCATGAAAGATCCCATCATTCAAGAGTAGGTTTTCCTCTTAGATGCAATACACCAAATGTCCCAATTGGAAATATTTGAGCCATATGATGAGTTAGAGAATGTTCTAACCAACCCAGAAGTCGAATTTTCTACAAATGAATTAGTCCAACAATGTTTGCAACATTTAGAGAAAGCTGAAGAAGCGCCGACATTCACCTTCGAGGAGCTCAAATCTATCACCATTTTAGAAGCAACAGAAGAACCCAAGGCCCCCGAGATGAAGACTCTACCATCGGGACTTAAACACATCTTATTGGATAAAGAAAAATTATGTCCAGTCATCATCAGTTCCACCCTGACAGAAAACCAGGAAGAAAGGCTTCTTGCTGAGCTGAAGAAACACAAGAAAGCCATTGGGTACAAAATAACTGACCTTACAGGTATAAACCCAGCCTTATGCATGCATAGACTACCCATGGTCGAAGAATACAAGCCATCAAGAGAATACCAGAGGAAGCTGAACCCCAATCTAAAAGAAGTAGTTTGCCTTGAAGTTCTCAAACTACTAAAAGCTGGCCTAATTTACCCAATCTCAGATTCCCAATGGGTCAGCCCCGTCTAAGTGGTCCCCAAAAAGGGAGGAACCACTGTCGTGATAAATGACAAGAATGAGTTAGTACCGACAAGGAGTGTGACAGGGTGGAGGATGTGTATCGACTACAGGAAACTAAACAAATCAACACGAAAAGACCACTACCCTCTGCCTTTTCTGGACGAAGTCCTAGAATGCTTAGCCCATAAAAAGTTCTTATATTATCTAGATGGTTATTCCGGGTTCTACCAAATACCTATAAACCCAGAAGACCAAGAGAAAACTACGTTTACCTTCCCCTTTGGGACCTATACTTTCAGAAGAATTCCATTCGGGCTGTGCAACGCACCAGCTACTTTCCAAAGGTGCATGTCTGCTATTTTTGCAGGATTAACATAATCTATAATGGAGGTATTCATGGATGATTTTTTAGTTTACGGAGACTCCTTTGATAACTGTTTACTCAACCTTGGACAAGTCTTACAACGATGCGACGAAACGAACCTCATCCTGAATTGGGAAAAATGCCATTTTATGGTGACTGAAGGTGTCGTCCTCAGACATATAGTGAGCGAAAGAGGGACTGAGGTGGACAAGGAAAAAATCGAAGTTATTTCAAAATTATCGCCACCAAAAGATATGAAAGGAGTACGAGCATTCTTGGGTCATGTGGGGTTTTATAGGATATTTATTAAAGATTTCTCAAAAATAGCAAAACCCATGACCCAAATGCTAACCAAAGACAACGAATTCCATTTCAATCAAGAATGCTTACAAAGTTTCTCAACTCTGAAAAATGCTTTGATCTCCGCACCTATACTAAGAACACCGGATTGGTCACAACCTTTTAAAATCATTTGTGACGCCAGCGATTATGCCATAGGGGCCGTGTTAGGGCAGAGAATCGACAAGAAACCTTATGTAATTTACTATGCATCTAAAATGCTCGATGAAGCACAGAAGAACTACACCACTACAGAGAAAGAGTTCTCAGTTGGCATCTACGCGTTCGAGAAATTCTACTCCTACCTGATTGGAGCCAAGGTCATCGTCTACACTGATCACTCCGCCATACGATATCTAATTCAGAAGCAAGATGCAAAACCCAGACTTATCCGCTGGGTGTTGATGCTTTAGGAATTCGATTTGGAAATCAAAGACAAAAGCGGATTGGAAAATGTCGTCGCCGATCATCTCAGTCGTATTGAAGTCAAGGATGAAGATAAAGTACCTATCAGAGACTCCCTTCCAGATGACCAACTAATGAAAGTTACCAATGGATTCCCTTGGTATGCTGACATTTTTAATTATCTGGCTACAGGAATCATTCACCCTTCCGCCTCTCATCACGACAAAAAGAAATTCCTCCATGATGTAAAGCAATACTATTGGGATGAACCTTACCTTTTTTGCCTATGCGCAGACGGACTTTTGCGTCGTTGCTTACCTGAAGAAGAGATTACCCTTGTCTTAGAGCATTGCCATTCCAGCCCCACTGGGGGCCACATGAGTGTGAAGAAAATTGCTATAAAATTTCTGCAATCAGGTTTCTTTTGGCCAACCATAGAAAAAGATTCCCATGATTTTGTAAAATCTTGTAATAAATGTCAACTTTCTGGCAACATATATAAAAGGAATGAAATGCCCCTCACCATCTGGCAAGAGATCGAAATTTTCGACGTGTGGGGGATAGACTACATGGGCCCCTTTCCTTCTTCATATGGTTCTCCTACATTCTGGTTGTAGTAGACTATGTCTCGAAATGGGTCGAAGCTATACCCACAGTAACCAGCGATTCCAAACCTGTCATAAAGATGTTTAAAGATATCATTTTTCCCAGATTTGGAGTCCCCCTAACTGTCATATCAGACGGAGGGACCCATTTTCTGGAACGAATCTTTGAAACCCTCTTAAAGAAATACAGAGTTAACCATAAAGTTGCCACGCCTTACCATCCTCAGACTAGTGGTCAGGTTGAAGTTTCAAATAGACAACTAAAGGCAATCCTAGAAAAAACAGTTAATAGACACTGCACTGACTGGTCCAACAAGCTTCCCGATGCCCTTTGGGCTTACCGAACAACTTATAAAACACCAATCGGGACAACCTCATTCCGTTTGGTATACAGGAAGTCATGTCATCTTCCAGTGGAACTAGAACATAAGGCTTGGTGGGCCATTAAACAGCTGAATTTTGATTTCAAAAATGCTGGAGAAAATAGACAACTCCAACTACAAGAGCTAGAGGAGCTCTGAATGACCGCTTATCAAAGTGCCATGATTATAAATAACAAACCAAGATGTGGCACGATGGTCATCTAAAAAGGAAAGACAACGCCATGGGTGACAAAGTCCTCCTTTACAACTCCAAGCTCAAATTGTTCCCCGGAAAACTCCGCACAAAGTGGTCCGGGTCCTTCACCATCAAACATATATACCCGACTGGAGCTGTCATAATTGTTGATGACAATGGAGGAGAAAGGACAGTCAATGGACATCGATTGAAAAAATACTACACTCCAGTAGATTAAATGTCGAGACAGACTATTGAGATCAGAGACTCCACAACATCAACATAACAACATCAAAACTTCGTCGAGCCAGCGACATAAACCCCAGGCGCTACTTGGGAGGCAACCCAAGATCTTCTTTTTCCTTTAAGTTACCTTAGGATTAATTTCCAAAAATATAAAAATTATATAACCAAACCAAATATAAAAATATAAAAATCAAAATAACCTCAACCCTCCCAAACAGTCTTGAAACCGTTTGGAGCCAAACAGTCTAGAAACCATTTGGGGCAAAACGGTCTTTGAAACCGTTTGGAGCCAAACGGTCTCGAAACCGTTTGGAGTAAAATGGTCGCTAAACCATTTGACCTAGGGATTTTGTAAGGTCAACCCCTGAATCCTATAAATATAACCCCCTCCTCCTTCTTTCTTTTGATTTCCGAACTTCTTTAAACCCTCGGTGCACTGTTCCATCTATGCTCCCATTCCCACGCGACCCACAACCCAGTTTCTCTTCATCGTCCTCCTTCCCGGCTCCGTGTGTATTCTCGGTGATCGCACCTAGTCGCCGCCTCTCCTCGCATCACCATCGTCATCTCCGACCATTGCTGCAAGGTAGCTCAGCACGCAGCTTCAATCGGCGCTTCCGTCTATACACTACCGCAATCTTTGCTAAACGCTAATGCCTGCAACGCCGCCGCAGTTCTCTGTTATATCGCACCGCTGTCTTTTCTACCTCCGCAACCATTTTTACCACCATCGACACACTCGACGCCGCCGCGGCACTCCCTTCCTCATCATCGCCGTCACTTCCGCTATCTCCGACCACTCCCCGACGTTTTACCTTCAAAACGATCTCCAAACCGTTTGGGACCAAACGGTTTCCAAAACCGTTTGTGACCAAACGATCCTCAAACTGTTTGGGACCAAACAGTCTCCAAACCATTTGGGGCCAAATGATCCTCAAACTATTTGGGACCAAACGGTCCTCAAACCATTTGGGACCAAACGGTCTTCGAAACCATTTGGCCTTTTCAAAACTGCTTGAATTTGGTTAAAACATAAAAACACATAAACACAAATAAAATCCATACTAAACATGCTATTCTAACACATAATTTCCATTTTTCAGAAATGGCTTCATCAGCAAAGCAACCCACAGGAACCACCGACGCTCCTTTCTGGACTGAGGAACAACTACTGGAGGACCGTGCCAAGCTCCAAAAGTGGTGGATACCTTTAAAGCAACCAAAAAAATCCCACCCAAGGTCAACATCGTGGCGGTCATGGGCGAGATTGACCGCATTAACAAATGCTTAGCTACGGAGCCCGAATAAGACGTGGAAGAAATCTCTTCCAGTGTTGAAGGCTCTAAATATGAGCCACATTCTGAGGAAGAATCCCCAGCTGAAAAGTCCAAGGGGAAGCAAAAGGTCCAAGAAGGTGCAACCAATCAACCCCCAACAAAGAGGGTAAGAAAACAGGTCCGCCCTGCCACTGCTAGGGAACAAACCCTAGCAAGCCATATCCCATCCACCACCACCACCACCCCCACCACCACTCCTGCAATCACCACCACCCCCTTCTTCTCCATACTAACCACCACCGCACCACCACCAAAAAACCTTTACATCCATACCCTCCCCTCCATCGACAAAATGCTAAAACCAACAAAGTATGTATGCTCTAGCGTACTACTCAAGATGGGGATCTACAATAGAATCCTCACCATACTAGACAACGCTAACCTCTCTAGGCTATGCTTTATCCCTGAATTTTCATACGCCGAGCCGACTACTAAATTCTTCACATATCTCACTAAAGAAGCGGTGGACATTACGCACCGGGCAAGGGACGGAGGTGACCGCAGGCTGGTCACCAAGCCTTTTGGAAGCAACGTCGTTATAACAGAAAATATTCTGACCGAAATCTTCATAGACAACCTAGAACATCTCAAAAAGGCCAAAGTTGTAGGCACAGAAAATTCCCAATTCAAAAGACACAGCTTTTGGAAAACCTTAACAAGGTTCCCGACCTATGAAGCAAAGACATGCAAAGCCTCCAATATCCATTCTGGATTCGTGCGTACACTTCACAATATCCTCACTGGTGCACTCTTCCCCAGAACGGAAGGAGGAAATGTTATAACCGCTGACCTTTTTCTTCTATGGTCCATTCTGCATGGAAAGCCGGTCAATATTGGCCGACACATGTTACAAAAATTCTTATCCTATGCCATAGGGAAAAAAATTAGCATGGGTGGGCACATTACTTCCATCATCAAATATCTCAAGATGGACAAATTGCTTCCTTGATGCACGAAGATCAATGGCGACATCCTTACTAACGAACAAACCTTGAAGAACTCCTACATTATCAAGGAGAAGGATGCAAAACTACACTACATCTTTTGCCCAACAGTCCGATCTTCCAGAACCCTGTTACCGCTCCCGGAGCTAGCGGACTACGACAAAGATTAATTTCTCTTTACTGACAAAGAGATCACCAAACTCCTAGATCCGATCAAAGTACAAGCTAAGACAACCCAAGCGGGACAAACATAGCTCAGCATAACCGCCCCGACAGCTAGGTTAACAAAAATACAAGTAAAACGTCAATCCAAGGTACGTTTACAACTGCCATAGCTGTCGGGGACGCCAACATAAAAGCTACAACCGGGGACGGAATGCCCCCATCTGGAGGAACCAATCACTACCACCTCTATAGACTCTTTCATCATGAGCCTACATGAGGAGCTCACCACCACCACCACCCCCACCACACTCCAATCCACCACCCTCCCACCATCTACCACCACCCCACCTTCCTCCACAACAATCCCTCCACCCACATTTTCCACTTCCCCATTTTCTTCACCAAGCACTACCTTTTCAGCTCCAACATCCAACTTCACTTTCTCAATTCCCATCTCCACCTTCTTTTCCTCAACCTTTTCACCCCCTCATATCTCACCCAGCCATCTACCATTCCCTTCATCCGCCACCACCCCGACACCGTTGGTGACTCCATCAACGGTCACCACACAGTTCGTGGGACCATCACCAGTGTCTCCTTTGCAAGGCACTACCACCCTCCCACCCCAACCCCAGACATACCACCCTTCCGCTTCTGGGGTCCCTTTTTCAAATATCGGTGAGGAATTCAGACATCAATTTAACACCATCTGAAACCTCCTCACCGATCCCTCTAACATTAGGCATTCTATTTTTTCTTGTGTGCAGGGAATTTCTCAACAGGTCGCCAAGATCAACGAGCAGCACAACTCCTTGCCAAGAATTCTCCAAAGCATTCAGCAACGACATGATGTAGTGGCGAAGCAAGTCGATCATATCGATGACCACTACAAACACTTGCCCGAGCTGGTCCTTGGAGTGAAATTCCAGCATGAAGCGCTGGCTCAACATGTTGACATGATCTCTATGTAGACTCAACCTCTGCCTGTGACCCTACACGAGCTTAAGAAGCAACAAACTTCTTTAAGAATGCGCTTGGATGACATCATCAACACCCTTACACAGCTCCACAGCCGCTAAGAGGAGTCAGCAAACACCAACCTTAACCAACTACGCGCTCAAGTAACAAATCTTACAGTGCGCCTCCTCTCTACTGAGGGAAGATACTCAGATCTAAAGGAAACACACGACGCACTACTCGAATCCCACGAGCATGTGCAAGTGGCATTTGATGAGTTACAAGCAACCCATCAACAGTGCAAGAAGCCTCCAAAACTGAAGCCAACAGACAAAGAGGCAGACGACGATGATGATGCAGACGAAAATAATGATGAGGACTCTGACTCCTTGGCTAACTCCAATAATAGAACCTCCGACGACGACCAACCTGACTACCCAGGAAATGCTAGGGAGGGCACAAGCCGAGGAGCTACATCAAAACAAAAAGATCACCATGTCGGTGATAAAGATCCCAAATCCCCGACTCACAATGTTAATATGTCTTACGGGGATCAATTCCTTGACTACTCTGCAATGGGATCTCTAGGGGAATCTGCTAAAGAAGCAACCTTTGCTGAGTTCCAACAATGTCTACTCAGAACTAGCATAAGTCAACAACAAGAAATATCAGCGCAACATCTTTCCGCACCATCTCAACCGGTGCTCTTTCCCCCAGAACAAGAAGATTTAGAAAGAGTCAGCTTGGATACAGATGAAGATCTGGAATCATCTTCTGACTCAGACAAAGATGAAGATCTGCAACATTACATCAAAAATCTAGAGCAGACTTCCCCCCTCCCTCCGCAAGAGCTACCCCCGCCTCCACCTCTACCGTACAAAATGCATGATCTTGATATGATGGCCATCAATACTCTCGATGCCCAAGACATCTTCATCCTCAACACTATAGTAGATGATGCCAAAGACGGGGGCGACATTATCTACCAAAACATAAAGACTCAGCGAAAGCTGACGCGCGAGGACTTCTGCTCCATCCTTCGACCGCAATCAACAGTGAAGATGGCAGCCTTCCGCGTCCTCCTCGCTAATTCTATCGAAACATACAGAAGCTCACGGCAGTAGCAACCCGTTCTAAACGCATCACCAGCTCTAGAAATGAGCGTTATTTACAAAAAATTACAAAGCAAATCAATCGAACGATTGCAAAGGGGAATTGCAAGGAAGGCACGCTACATTACCGTGCCCTTCCAAGTCTCTGGTCACTGGCTTCTTATGATTGTGGACACCACGCCCGAGACGCTAAGGTGTACAACTTTAGCGCCACTGAACTACAAGCAGGAATAATCAACTTCGCTGGAATAGAAGCCGGGGAGGCCAGATGCATCCCTTTCCGGCTCTTGAAGTTGATCTGGGCTGCTTGCCCGTCACTCCGCAATAATTGGAACCAACCTTGGTTCCAAATCATCCACCCCCAAGCTCAAACTCAAGAAGGTTCTAGGGATTGCACTTTCTACGTAATACAACATATCCTAGCGCTCAATCAACAAATCCCTTTTACTGACCTGGCCACAGAAGACTTTCATTCCATGCGAGGTCGCTACGCCATGGAGTTGATCTGTGATAGAAGGTTCTTTAAGGACCCAACTATGGCACCTACCGACGTTCCTCGCTATCTCTTCTCGGCCATCCGCGTCCTTCAAAACAACCATTCAGGCAAACAATAAAGGAGTTGGAGAAACAACTGCCCGCCAAGGCTCCCGAGAAGAAGAAATGGGACCCTTACTCTTTCGATCTAGAGAATGATGAAGGGGTCACTGAGCTGCTAACCGGGGCGCCCATTAACAGATCATCTTCAAAAATAGACCCATGTCTGCCATTTCACCTATTTTCCCCAATTTTGACCTCGGTGCTTGCAAACATCTCTCTGACAATGAACTTTGTCTCATCATGTCAAGGCTTTACGCCGAGAAAGATGACCTCGTTTTCATGTCCAGTGATATTCTGGTCATGGCAGATGCACTACGAGAAACTATACAACTAAAAGGGTATCTCTCCGTAAGCTTAATGGCCGCCTATCAATTTCTTCTCGGATAGAATCACCCTAAAACCTATATGACATCTCCCTACATGAAGGATGATTTATTAAAGCAAAAGAACTTCAGCACAACTGAGGCACTCATCTCCTTCTTACAACATACGACCTCGAAGTTCATCATGCTCCCCTTCCTTCATTCTAAACACTGGATGTTGTTGGCAACACACCTCCATGAAGGAACAACAATCATATACAATAGTTCCGACAGCCAGTACAATCCAGATCAATAACATTACGCTACAACACCAAGAACACGGACGGAAGAGATAGCAAAGGAGTGTGCCGATCAACTTCATGACCTCCTCAGCAAGCACACAAGGGCATACAGCAAAGAACACTTTCATAGCCCCACCTTCAGCCACAAGTTCCCTCAGCAGATACGCGAGTCGAACGACTGTGGTTTCCACGTCCTCTACTGGATATACACCATCATAGCACTTGGAAAACCAATAGAAGACATGACAGAAGTAGATTATTGATACGCGTCGTTTTGCAATATCAATCACTAATATGGTTAATCCTAGAGTTTAAACCTTTTTTTACTTTCGGTTTTAAGGATAGTATAGAAGGGTCGATCCCACATGACAACTATTTAGAGATTGTTCTTATAACCCAAAGATTTGAAGAGCCTTATTATTTGTTTTTGGTATTTTTCTTTTTATTAGAGCAGAAAGTAAGGTACAATTGAGGGTTGATTGATTACACTAATGTAAGAAGAAAAGCACTTAACAAGAATTAACATGCACAAGGGAATAATAAAAAGATTGTTAACACAAGAAAACTATATAAATGGAAGACTAAGAGTTAAAACAAACAAAGGATGTGGTGATTTGAATCAAGAGAAGGAAATCGAGGTTTGTAGGGGTTTTCACCACCTTAGCCTAGGTGATAACAACTAAATCTTAGACGACGATTTGATGAAGGTTTGCGAACTTAAAAACTCACAAGAGAGAAACTCCACATGAGCCCATTGGTCTTGGTGCTCATGCTTCCTAGTTTATCAAACTAAAAGACGAGAATCCACGGTCATATCAAAACGTCTATGTAATCGATTTTATTGTTCTAAATCTGGATTTCCATGGTCATATCCATCCGGATTAACATGCGATCCGAAGATCAATCATTCAATTAAAACCGATTACCATCTAATCATTTAAGAAGAAGTCATTAAAACCATGGCTAAGGGGTTATTCCCCTTGCCCCGATAAAAGACTACTCACACATGGAGAAATGGGAGACGGAGGAAGAAAGAAATGAAGCCATAGTCTAGTCCAGAAATAAGGAGATTAATCCTTATGCTAGAGACAATGAAATGGCTTAGTTCTTTGTTCCTTGCTCCAGAAATAAAGAACGGAAGGAAGGAGATGAAAACTAAGGCGGAGAGAAAAGACAAAAACAAGAATGAAAGAGCTATGCTTGAACCAAACCTACTTTATTGCATAATATGAGAATGATTACAAGATTAATTGCTGCAGAACTCCAAAATATAAGAAATCCAAGATGATCTTGGGAGGAGTAAGTGCCCTTCCTTTTATAGGAGAAGGAGGGGTAGGCTATCCAAAAAAAGAGAGGGAGCTATCCTTTTGAATTTTCAAGATTTAGTCAATAGGAATTTGATAGACTTTAATTGTCTTGACCATGTAACTCTCTTCAATGCAGATTCCCGCAGCAGCGATTTCGAATGCATTTCACTCCCGTAAAACGAACAAAAGCGGTCCAAATAATGGGATATTCTTTTAGGAAATTAAATTTCCTTTCCAATGAATACTTGTACACTAAATTTGGACTTTGGATGCAAGAGTTATGGCACTTTTGGTGACAGATATACAATAATTACAGGACTGCTGCAAATTGTGCAATTATACTCCAAGAATATTTATCTCATTTCCTACAAAATCCAAGAAAATATGATTAAAATTTTTCTTGAGTAGAAAAATATTATATAATTTAATTAATTATAAAACTAAGAAAATAAACAACAAAACAATCATAAAAAGATATCTAAAAGAGGTAAATAAAAGTGATGAAAACATATTTATCAAAATACCCCAGACTTGAATCTTTGCTTGTCCTCAAGCAAGTAAAATCACAAATAAAGTCCAATTTATACTCCCAATATGCCATCCTCACCTTAATAAAATCACTACAATCGTCACCTCCAAATTTTGGCCAAGTGACCCGATCTCCTAGAACCACATAGGATAAAATTCTATATTCCAAAACAATTGTCAAATCTAGCTTCTAAAATAAGAATTTGTAGAAAAATAGGCATCTCTTACTTTCTCTTTGACACTCTCAATTTTTTTTTACTCTTTTTTTTAAAGTTATTGCACAAGAATAGGATGAATTTGGGGGTGTGAAAACAAAGAAAGAAGTGATGAAAATATATTGATCCCTCCTCTATTCGACTCGGGATATGAATTTATGGAGATGTGGCTACATTGGTCACAATTTTTTTTTCATGTGCACTTTTCGAATCTTTTGATGGTACGCCCCTTTGTGGGGTATGAAGTTTTCATTTTGGGAAGCATGCCACCCCGAACTTGATTTTTTTCTGGTGGTGATTCTTTGCTTCTCTATTTTTTAGAAGAAAAATAGAGGGAAGGAAGAGATATTTTTGTGCTTATAACTTTCAAAAAAAAATTCATATATTTTTGTCAGAGAGTGTCATTTCTCTAGTTAGAGTATTCCTATAAATCACATCATACAAATTTTATAACAAGATAATCCATTGTTTAAATATAGGGAAAATTATGTTTGGTTCTGATCGATTCCTTATGACTTGCCAACTATTCCGAGGAGTGATGTTATTTTGGGATCCTAGGTGACATGGTGGTTTCAGACATGGCAATTTGTAACAATTTTTTCAAAAGATTTACTAAATTCAAATGGGTACAATGATAAACATTTATTCATATTGGCCGACTAGATAAAGGTCATTTTGCAACAAAAGAAATAAAAACATGGCCGACTAGATAATGGCCATGAACAAAGTAACTATATGCAAAACAAAAAAAGGTAGAAATAATGCAAGAATAAAACAAGATAAGGGGGTGGAATAGAAACATACCACCCACCTCCACCCCGGACTTAGATTGTTGCTCATCCCGAGCAAAATCAAAACCCGAGATGGAGAGAAGAGAAGAGCGAGGATTTCCAGGTGGCCCAGGTAGCTCAAAAATGTCCAGCTGAAGGGGATGTGTATGAGGGCTGGGACCTTTATCTGAGGAGCTTCATAATGTACCCTATGATAGGGTAATTGTAGAAGCTCAGTGGGGTGCTCATATTTTCTTTCACCTCGCATTCCCTCTAATAATATCCATAGATTTTCCTTCGATAGCAAGGGAAGTGTTGATGGATGTGGATAAGGGGAGTTTGACGGGTACCCGACTAGTAATGCCAGTAGAGCATGATGAACTGAGTTGGGTGGAGGATCTGGCTCAATTTTTCCACCATCATGATGACCTGCATATGGGAGAATTGATGCTAATGCAAAAAATTTAAAATCATTTACAAAAGTGTTTTGTTTCTCCTTAAAATTAATGCCATCAACATTGGGTTTGGTAAGTTTCATTGTTGATGTAACATATGTCTCTAATTTTTTTGTACAGGGGTTCCCCAAGTATTTAGGAGGGATGATGATGTCTTCCATGCAAACAATAGAAGGGGGTGTGTGGGCTTCTTCCAATGGTGGTATCTCCCCTTCTAGATCAGCCATGTGTGGGATGGAAATTGGCTGTGACGGCTTGGGAAGAATCATAAAGGGGGTTAGATTCTCATTATCCAAATAGACTCAAAAGAAGGGTATTGGTCTATGGTATCATTCATATTTATGTTAAGGATGGGAGGAGTTGTTGGATCTTCATAATGACTCTCCTTCTTTGACATTTCATATTCAAGTAAAAGAGTCTCTAAAGGAAAGATAGGGATTCCAACGTCCTCATCACACACAAAATATGGCTCCATGGTTTGTGCTATTTCTTCAGGATCTGATATATATGACACAAAATAAGGATCATCACCATCATCATCATCATGATGAACTATCTTGGGTTGCTCTAAGTCCTCTATAGATTTTTGTGCTTGGGCCTCTAATAAGGTTGCTAAAAGGGCTTGGCTGGTTTCTAGGTTTTTCTGTCCTTCTACTACCATTTTTTCTAAAGCCCCAAGTCTCTCTCTTAGTTGATTTTCATTATTAGATTCATACATCCCAAAAAAATTACCATCCTCCCCATTCCCCCCATAAGGATCTTGGTCATGGTACCCAGTATGTTGGTTTTGGTGTTGCTCCTCATAATAATCTTCAGAAGATGGTGGATTGTTATTTCTATTGCTCTCATCATGGTGGAAAGATACAATATTACAAGGTGTCACCGAGTCATGGGGGAACATATTTGGAACATATGGGTTTTGGGATTGGGCTTTCAACAAGGTGGCCATCAAGGTTTGTCTAGTTATGAGTTTTGCTGCCATCTTCTCTAGGGACCTAAGTTTCTCTTCTTATTGTGGATTATATTGGGTATCATAAATAGGTCCATTTCCCCCAAAGTTTTGTTGGTCGTACCCTCTCTCAGAATATGGATAGCAAGGTTCCCCATATTGGTTCTCAGAAAAATATGGATTTACATTGTACCCACTAGGATGAAAGGGCTCATAGAGAGGGGTGCTATGGGATAAATTTGGACAGGCAAGAGATGCATGGTGGCAATGACCACAATAATAAAATTGTGGGGGATATTGCAATGCCCACTCCATTTGAAAGGTTTTTTTTTTACAATTCAAAAAAGAACTAAAGATTTTGTACAAGACCATAAATTACAAAAAAAAAGCTAAGGGATTATGACTCAAGGTTAAAATTTACAAAACTAACTAAAATTACAATGTTTTACAAACTAGTGTATTTGCAGAAAAAACGGATTGTCGGAATGGAAACTCGGCAGAAGGAGGAGTAGCACTTCCGGAATGTTACTCGGAAGGCATAAAAAAGGAAAAAAAGTTTTTTCAAAAATTTTGGGGTTTGAGAAAACAATCTGTTGTCCCCGACAACGGCGCCAAATTGATACTCGTCGTTTTGCAATATCAATCACTAAGATGGTTAATCCTAGAGTTTAAACTTTTTTTTACTTCCAGTTTTAAGGGTAGTATAGAAGGGTCGATCCCACAAGACAACTATTTAGAGATTGTTCTTAGAACCCAAAGATTTGAAGAACCTTATTATTTGTTTTTGGTATTTTTCTTTTTATTAGAGCAGAAAGTAAGGTCCAGTTGAGGGTTGATTGATTACACTAATGTAAGAAGAAAAGCACTTAACAAGAATTAACATGCACAAGGGAATAATAAAAAGATTGTTAACACAAGAAAACTATATGAATGGAAGAATAAGAGTTAAAGCAAACAAAGGATGCGGTGATTTAAATCAAGAGAAGGAAATCGAGGCTCGTAGGGGTTTTCACCACCTTAGCCTAG
Source organism: Alisma plantago-aquatica (assembly GCA_963693085.1). Lineage (NCBI taxonomy): Eukaryota > Viridiplantae > Streptophyta > Magnoliopsida > Alismatales > Alismataceae > Alisma > Alisma plantago-aquatica. Next base: position 1,547,404,248 of record OY856409.1, read on the forward strand.
GTGATAACAACTAAATCTTAAACGACGATTCGATGAAGGTTTGCGAAATTAAAACCTCACAAGAGAGAAACTCCACATGAGCCCATTGGTCTTGGTGCTCATGCTTCCTAGTTTATCAACCTAAAAGACGAGAATCCACGGTCATATCAAAACGTCTATGTAATCGATTTTATTGTTCTAAATCCGGATTTCCATGATCATATCCATCCAGATTAACATGCGATCCGAAGATCAATCATTAAATTAAAATGGATTACCATCTAATCGTTTAAGAAGAAGTCATTAAAACCATGGCTAAGGGGTTATTCCCCTTGCCCCGATAAAAGACTACTCACACATGGAGAAATGGGAGACGAAGGAAGAAAGAAATGAAGCCATAGTCTAGCCCAGAAATCAGGAGATTAATCCTTATGCTAGAGACAATGAAATGGCTTAGTTCTTTGTTCCGTGCTCCAGAAATAAAGAACGGAAGGAAGGAGATGAAAACTAAGGCGGAGAGAAAAGACAAGAACAAGAATGAAAGAGATATGCTTGAATAAAACCTACTTTATTGCATAATATGAGAATGATTACAAGATTAATTGCTGCAGAACTCCAAAATACAAGAAATCCAAGATAATCTTGGGAGGAGGAAGTGTCCTTCCTTTTATAGGAGAAGGAGGGGTAGGCTATCCAAAAAAAGAGAGGAAAAAAGAGAGGGAGCTATCCTTTTGAATTTTCAAGATTTAGTCAATAGGAATTTGATAGACTTTAATTGTCTTGACCATGTAAATCTCTTCAATGCAGATTCCCACAGCAGCGATTTCGAACGCATTTCACTCCCGTAAAACGCACAAAATCGGTCCAAATAATAGGATATTCTTTTAGGAAATTAAATTTCCTTTCCAATGAATACTTGTACACTCAATTTGGACTTTGGATGCAAGAGTTATGGCACTTTTGGTGACAGATATACAATAATTACAGGACTGCTGCAAATTGTGCAATTATACTCCAATAATATTTATCCCATTTCCTACAAAATCCAAGAAAATATGATTAAAATTCTTCTTGAATAGAAAAATATTATATAATTTAATTAATTATAAAACTAAGAAAATAAACAACAAAACAATCATAAAAAGATATCTAAAAGATGCAAATAAAAGTGATGAAAATACATTTATCAATTATCACGCATTACGAGGGAAGTTCGCCGCTAATCTCCTCCAGACATATGGCGCCAATAAAGGACTAATAGAAGCCTGACGCCTTTGTCCTTGTACTTCTCAAACTATCACTTTGACACTCTGCGGACAGAGTGAGTGATAAGTTACGGGGGGAGTACACTGATAAGAGCGAGGTATCATTTTCAAAACCCTTCCCTCACTACATTTTCTTTCAACCCTGTATAAATTTTTACAATTTTCTTTGCACATTTAATTTTTGTTTTAAAAGCATTTTCCCTTTTAAAATAAACTTCACACATAAAGAGTAACATCCCTTTTGGAACATAGTCACCCTCATCTAACTTTAGAATCATGTCAAGTCCTCAAAAGTAATAATAAGAATAGCACTCAGACATATAATGGCGACTTAATAATGTCTCTCCACTACTGATTTCCATGCTTCTGTCTCACTTCTACATCTGACTCTCCACAGGTCAATATCAAGGAAAAAATAAGCCAAACTCTCAAAGATGAGAGGGGCATCAGGCGACATCCAAATCAAGAAGTCTCGCAAGCGGACCATTAAAAAAAGGAAACCAAATAAGTGAATGTTGAAAAACTCTAAGAACAACTTTCCTCTCTTCAAATAAAAGAGGCTTGGCCGCCAAAAATAAATTCCCTAAACACCTCAAATCCTAAGCCTGTGAGTCTATGAATAAAAGCTAGAGTGCTGAATAAAATTATGAGAGTTGTTCCATAAATAAGGATCTATATAAAGAACCAATGAAGGTCTCACCCGGTCGGTACATTCAGCTACCCTCAAGAAGGCAGATGTGTCGTGCCCGATAGTGAAACTCTAAGGTATCTAAATATATGAAAGGCTTATAAAGGACTCACCCGGTCGGTACATTCAACTGCCCTCACGAAGGCAGATGTGTCGTGACTGTTAGTAAGATCCTAAAAGCATAGACAACCCCTCCCCCACTTGAAGGGGGAGTTACACATCAAGCCTTTAGCCAACCCTCAAACCCACTCTAGCTTCCAATAGGTTTTTCAGAGAGGTATAAAGCTGATTAGAGTCAACAACATGCACAGAATAAAAAGTGGTCCCAATGTAGGCTACGAGATACGGAAGAAACTTGAGAGCCAAGCAACTCTCAATACCTGAAAGAGTTAAAGCAAGCAATAAGACCCAATACGACCTTAGGAGAGCTACGGTTTATAATTGAAACAAGAGTATGGAAATAATAACTAAATAAAATCACCTCACCATTACATGCCTCAGCTCTATGTAACTTGAGGACAAGCTAGACTCTAAATTGGGGGGGGTGATAACCTCCAATTTTACGATGTTATCTTAGTGCTTTTCTTCAATTTTCCACACTCTTTCTTAGATAAATTAGATAGAATCCCTAGTTATCCTCTTTTATTGCAAATATACTGTTAGATTAACTTTTCTCCTTTTTACTTACAGAAAAAGACACAAAAAAATCACAAAAGACTCAAACGGTCCCAAGACCGCATGGACTCACACGGTCCCAAGACCGCATGAAGCCAACCGGTCTCAAGACCGCATGGACTCACACGGTCCCAAGACCGCATGAAGCCAACCGGTCTCAAGACCACACGGACTCACACGGTCCCAAGATCGCATGAAGCCAACCAGTCCCAAGACCGCATGAAGCCAACTGGTCCCAAGACGCATGGAGTCAAACGGTCCCAAGACCGCATGAAGCCAAACGATCTCAAGACCGCATGAAGCCAACCGATCCCAAGACCGCATGGACTCACACGGTCCCAAGACCGCATGAAGCCAACCAGTCCCAAGACCGCATTGAGTCAAATGGTCCCAAGACTGCATGAGTCCAAACAATCTCAAGACCGCATGAGTCCAAACGGTCTCAAAGCCCAAACGGTCTCGGAGCCCAAATGGTCTCAGAGTCCAAATGGTCTCAGGACCCAAATGGTCTTCAAGACCGTTTGGACCCAAAACTAACCAAACCATTTGGACTTCACTTAAGGCCTATAAATAAGACCCAAGGGGTCCTCCCAAAAGGAAGTTTTCAGATGCCCAGAGGCTGCCTCTACTACTCCAGAGCTTTCCAACTTCCATCATCTGCCCAAAGGCTGCCGGTCTAAGATCCACACTCCATCCTGAAGCTGCTCTCTCTCTCTCTTCATCAAAGAAGGTGGGAAGAGGAGACCTCATCATCGAGCAACCTATGATGTTTGAAGATCATCACTCTCTCTCTTTCCAAGGGGTTGACTTTCCTCTCTCCTTTGTGGGGATGATGCTCTCTCTCTCTTCTCTCCTCCTTCTTTGTCCTAGCTATGAGCGAGTAGTCTCTTTCACTAGGGTGCGGGGAGTAGCCCCGCTACCCATGTTTTCATTTCATGTAATGTAATCCATAGTTTGCAATATAGAGATGCTTTCTTTTCAGTTCAACATCAATCATTTAATGAATGCTTGTTGCTTGATCACCAACTCATGATATCTTTTATCTTTTAGTATGAATTGTCTATGTTTGTACTATTAGATTCGAATCTCGATTGAATGTTGGTTCTTGATGCATGTATCCACCATGCATCTGTTTCGGTATCTAGGAGTGTTGTTCAAGAAGTGGAGTAAACTCACTTTCATCGTTGTACTTTCATACTATGAAATGGAATCAGTTGACATATGAAAGTACAACCTTGATAAAGTCGAGGAACACACTTTGCGAAGGGAATGATGCAAAGTAGGTGACCATTCATTCGGGGATGGATGGCGTTGCAACATTCCCGCACGTCTCGTAGTTAGTTCTCTGAAAGGAAACTAAATCTACAAAGATACTAACTGTTTAGACTCTTGTTGTAGGTTATGTTTTATATTGCATGTTTTGATCCATGTGTAGTGGCGGTGAAAGCCGATCACATCCTAGTGGTCCCTTATCATTTTTGACATCCTTAAATTTACTTATTTGCTTTACTTTACTTGCTCTTAGTTTAAAAAAAACAAAACCAACCTTTCGATCTAAGTGCCCACTATTAAGAGATTAAGTGAAATTCTAACTTTTTTCATCTTGTTGCTCCTAACAAGACCATTGTCCCGTGGATTCGACCCTTAACTATAGTACGATAAGACTTCCACGTATCTTAGCATACGTGGGTGGAGTTCTCAATCTAGTATAATCAAGGCTAAACTTAAAGACTTACCATCTTTAGGAATTTTAGTGGTGCACACAATTTCATGTAAGTGGAAGCTCCATCAGGAATCATGGTAACTCAAAATATTTTGAATGAGCCTGTCACCACCCGATTGGTAACTGGGTGCTGTGTTTGCATTGATTACCGTCGGTTGAATTCTGCCACTTTAAAAGATCATTTTCCTCTCCCATTCATTGATCAGATTTTAGAGTGGCTGGCTGGCCATTCTCACTTTTGCTTTTTAGACGGCTATTCCGGCTATAATCAGATTTCCATAGACATATGTGTAGTTCCCAATGAACTACTACCGGCGCAGACAACATGGAAGGAGGGGCGTGTGTCTTTCCGCCTCTACAATAGGGACTACAATCTTACCCTCTGTGAGTTCAATAGGATATATGGGTGGTGCTATGGTGATCTACGTCAGCCACCACAGAATGTTGATTATGAAGCGATGTATGCAAAGATGGTCACCATACCCGAGGGGTATTCTATCAGCTGGCAGCACACTGTTGTAGCTTATTTTGAGCATCCTTTTGTCTGAATTCTTCATCGGATAATTTCCAAGTCATTCTTTGCAAGGTCCAAGTTATCTCAAAGAAAGTTCCAGGAGACAGACCTCTTCTTCCTCTATTGTCTACTAGAGAGGACACCGATCAATTTTAGAGCCTTCCTTCTCACGCGCATGATGGCGGTAAAGAAGAATGTTTCTCGCCGGGCTCTAATCTACTTTGGGGGCCTTATTTGTAACATCCCTGACCTGGGTTATGTACTAAACCTAGGTGTTTTGCCTAATTAAGTTGATTAGATGCTTGCTTTATTTTCTTGAAAAGTAATTAAGGCTTTTGAGGAACTTATATTTCAATTTTAGTCCTTTTTGAATAATGTGGAAACATTGTTTTGTTAATAATGGACTAAAGTGCAAATTACCCAAGTAGAGGGGTTAACCTGCAAATTGCACATGCTAAGATGTTCCTCTGATGTTGACATATCATAAGAATTAATATGATGAAGTGATACAGTTTTCACAAGCTTGGGCATCAAGTTATAGCTTGTAGAGTAATCCTTGTGCTTTAAAACTTAGTTTTGGTGTAATGTGCAATTTACCCAAAACCTATGGTTCAACATGTAAAATAACACCTCTTGAGGGTCTCTCATGTTTCTTGGCATGATGTAGAGAAAATAAAATGAGAGGGGCTCCTCATTTGAATGATCATGGAGGAGAGAGAATCTTGATGTTAAGATAATCAAGATTTAAGCACAAATGGCTCTTTAATATTAATTAATGTAAAAGAAAATATAATAATTATGGAGCCCTTTAACCAAAAGTTGGAGGATGTTTTTGAAATAATTTGGACATGCTTTTGCCATGCTTGGGCACCAAAAAGGATCTTGTTTGAGTGGAAGCTACTCACATTAATAATAATATATAGCAATATCCAAGTAAAGGATGGATATTAACACATAACCCTTTAAGGTGTTTGGTTCTTTTTCCTTTAAACCTTGGATAATGGAGGAGTATTGCATGATAATAGAAGGTGGCCACGTATCCAAAGGATGGAGGAAGTTTGGTGGACATGTTTGGGAGATAAAAGGATATAATCCTCTTTTTCCATTTTCCTTGAAAAACCCATAAATATATATATATGTATCTTTTTCCAAAGCAACCAAAGGATCGTTTCCTTAGTTATTTTTCCTTATCACCCTGCTTTGGCCGACCAAGGAAGTTCTCTGGAGCAGAGGAAGGATGACACAACCTGTAGGTAAGGTTTTGGTCACCATCTACCTCGAATTCATGGGGGAAACCATAAAACAAGGTTGGATTATTAGTTTTCTTCACACAAATTTCCTTTCTAGCCATCTTGTTCATCCAAAAAGTGAAGAAAGAACCTTGGACAACTGCTGGTGCTCAAATTGCCATTAAAGCATCGGAGCTTGGAGCTCTAGATCAGTCCTAGAGGTGGGTTTTATAACTCTAACCCTTAAGCTTTGTTAATACATCCTTCTCTCCTAAAATCGTTGGTTAATTCTTCTTCTTTAGATACTCTTGTGTTCTTGCTATAAATTCCGTGAAGAATAGCCCCTGTTCTTGGTTGAATATAGGTAGACGAAGGTGGCATTAATTTTTATGTTTATCCAAGAAATTTCCTTTAGAAAACGGTCTCCATTTCTTGCTCAAACGGTTTACCAAATTGTTTGGAGCAAACCGTTTCAAAACTGTTTGATTGCAAATGGTTTCAACCAAACCGCATAGAAGAAAATGGTCCAAGACCATTTGGATGTGTTGACCAGGCGTTGACCATTTGGATATCTGTTGAAAATCATTTAGCTCAAAAATCTATGAATAATCATCAATTAATTCCAAGTGGTTCACCAATCAAAGGCCCATCAACCATCTAAACCCTAATCGGGTTAATTGCTAATTTTGATAATTGAATTATGTTGAAGTTTGGGTTGAGTGACCCAAACGGTTTCAAGACCATTTGGGGATCACCCAAACAGTCTCAAGATGGTTTGGTGATCACCCAAGACCATTTGGAGGTCTATGGTTAAGATTTGTTGACCAATTGAGGATCCAATGATATCAAGTTGATATGTAATCAATTGCTGATTTGGTGACCAATTCTAGTAGTCAACCCCTAGATGTATGACTTGGTTATTGATGAAATAATGGGAAAACGGTCTCAAGACCATTTGGAGGATATCCAAATGATCCTAAGACCGTTTGAGGGTCACCCAAGACCGTTTGGAGGTCTAGGGTTGACTATGGTTAAGTGGTTGAAGATCTAAAGGTTCTAAGTTAAAGTGTAATCAATTGTTGACCTAGTGATCAATGCAATGAGCCAAATCTTAATTGGTTGAGTTGGTTTTTGATGTTGACTTGAGCAAACGGTCTCAAGACCATTTGGAGGTCATCCAAACGATCCCAAGACCGTTTGGGGTCAGGTCATGACCAAATTGGATGATGGTTCGATAGGTTCAAATCAATTAGACTCACATTGAAATGTGTTGATGGCTTATCGATTCCAAACCCTAATCCAATCTATTCAAGCCCTAATTGATGATCAATTGAGGTTCAATTGAGGGTCAAATCAGTTGAAGGTTGACCTAATTAACTCAATTGATGATTGGCTAACATATACATGATCGATTGAGGGGTTCAACATTGGAAACCCTAATTCAATTGAAGTGGTTGAGACACTTTTTGGTCCTTGCAGTTTTGAGATGGTTTGGACCAAACGGTCTCAAGACCGTTTGGGTCCAAACGGTCTCCAGACCGTTTGGGACCAAACGATCCCAAACCGTTTAGGCTCATGCGATTTCAAGGTCAGTTGTGTCCATGCGGTTTCAAAGTCAAACTTGACCAAACGGTCTTCACCCCAACTTTACCAAACAGTTTCAAGGGCAGACCAAGACCACATGAAGGCCCAAATGGTCATAGACCGTTTGGATTTTTAGTGTGCAAGACCGTTTGAGGTCTGAGAAGGTTAAGATCATTTGATGCCTTAGTGGTCAAGATGGTTTAGTGGTGATCAACCTAAACCTCATGGGTACCTAAAGTGATTAAAGGATCAAGTAATTAGTTGATTAAAGCATGTTATAATCAGTGGTGATTATTATAAAGGTATCCTTGATGGGATAGAGTGATTAGTACTCTTTGGATGAGTAAGCCTTAATGATCACAATAGTAATGACATAACCCATGATGTCAATGATGAGTTGACTTAGCCTAATCAAGGTTGAAGCTAATATCATCCTATAGAGGATGAAAGAGAAAATACTTCTTATATGAATGTTAATCAAGTAATGGACTCCCAATATGAATGAATACCTAATTAGGGTATGATCCATGATAGTGAGATCATGAAACCCTAGTTATGAAAACTAATGAATCACAACCCAAATTGAGGGCATTAATGGAAGTAATCCTAATACATGATGATGGTATGATCTTAATTCATTGTAATATGATACAAAGTGAATAGTAAACCCTAATCTAGGGTAATGTGATGATGTGAACAATAAACCCTAATTCTGGATTATAATTTATAGTATGAAGCTCTATGGCTGGGTAATGCAATGATAAGTCATTAACCGTAATTGAGCTAAGGGGATTACTAACCCTGAATGAATTGAAAAGGGAAACCTTAACCCTAGTAAGGGTATAGCGGTGCGACCCTTAAATAGTGAAACTATTAATGTTTTGCATTATGCTGATCTAAAATAGATGTATATGTATTCATCTGTACTAATCATGCATGTTTTATGGAATATTGAATATAGCAGGTATGAGCTATGAAGCTTTGTTTATTAAAAGTACTTAATGAGTTTGTAAGCAATGATATGCTATGTTGTCTAGTAAGAGGTAACATAAGAGGTTGACAGGCTGTATGAGCCATATGAAATATCAGCATTGCTACTAACCTATTTATACTGTCAAAATACTTGATGGAAGTATGTTACTTGGTAACAAGTGTTTTGATGATTTAAGGAATTGAACACCCATGTTATTGAGACATAATGATGAGATGGTTAGGGATTGAGATCCCAATGTTAACAAGATGAGAAATGAACTTTATACAAATAGTACTCTTTCTTTATGGCAATTGTTTTAATGGTTTGTGTTTGAAAACATGCCTGATGCTAAAAGAATGCCATAATGTACTTAAATAATCAAGTATAATGATATCATGTAGAGCCCTGACCATAGATCCATCATTGTCAAAAACTAAATGATGGTGAAATAGGTTTTCCTAAGGGAACTCCTGGAGAGCATACTTTTGAGTATGTGGGGGTTATGGACGTGAATATCCTTACGTCCTAATGGAGGAATTGATGTGAGATAAACACTTAATCTCTCAAATCCTTCATTATATGTATATGCCGAGATGATGTATCACTAATCTCCCGATGATGATGTTAATGCCGAATTGATGTGAGATAACATGAAATCCCTCGATTGCGAAGAGAGTACAACATGCCACTATAACTCTAATAGTGAAGTTTCCAAAATACCCTGGAAAGCTATTATAGCAGAGACACAAGATGTCCTGCATGTTGTACCTCACACTGACTGTGGAAGATGAGGTCATAGGAATTCGGCTCTTCTGATGACCTATGTATGGTATCAATTGCGATTTTGTAATGGTCGGTTGGAGTATGAGCGGTATACCTCATCTCCTCAGGGCATAAGTATGTTTGTAAAATGTAATCAGCCATGTAGCATATTTGCTTAAGGTTGAACTACGAGAAACAATGATTGATGATACATTGTTTAATATGTCCTAGTTGGATAGATATTATACATGTTCTTCATATTCCTTATTGATTGAATGGCTTGTTACTCAATCAACTTATAATTGAAATGATTGCATAGAGAATACTACTATACTTAGTTTATTTATTGAATTGTCTGCTGTTGAATATTTATAATTATACTGCTCAGTATTATTCCTCTAACTAGAATAACAATGCTTCTGGCGGAGAGTTATAACTCTCGTTGGGACAATTATTCAATTTTCTCACCCCCGTGGGATTAAATTTTTAGGTAATCGCCAAAGAAAAGGAAGAAACCCTTCAGTGGGTGAGCAACAACAACAGCAACAGCAACATCTGGGACAGCAGTGATCCTCAGGTGGAGACACTGTTTGTCAAGTCTTGTATATAGAGTGTCCTATGTGTCGTCTCTGTACTCTTAGGTCCTAGGAGTCAGTAGATGGTTTGATATAGATCTGAGATTTTTGGCGTAATGCCTCGAGAATTTTTGTACACTGCTTATGTACAGTTTAACAGGGCAGTTGATGCTCGTGACTCTCGATATGTGATGATACAAAGATATGCTGATGTATCAGCTTGTAAATAACTTATCTTATTTCCTTAAAAAAGAGTCCTATAGTTTGTGGAACTTTATGAAAAAGTTTTAATTTTTAGTGATTTTCAATAATTCTGCTGCTAATTAATCGCTTCCGCATTCGTTGATCTCGTTTTCTGAGACAGATGCCACAGTTTAGTGGTATCAAAGCTCTAGGTTGGTTGAGTCTACAGAGACATAGGACTAGGGTTGTTGAGTCTGTTCTAGTGTCTTCCAGTATATCTGATAGTGTCTTCTGCTCGTATAGGAGGAGAAGATAAAACTAGAGATGTCTGGGTCACACGAGGAACATGTTGCAGAGAGTAGTGTCGTTGCACCCAGAGGACGTGCAAGAGACCAAGAGAGGGAAGAACATGTTCCTGAACCACCCCAGTTCAATCCAACTGACATGGGGAACCCAACTGTCCAAGCCATGTTTGGCCAGTTCATGACTGCCATGATACATATGACTGATAGGATGCCTATACCTGTACCTAGGGCACCTACCCATCCAGAAGGACAAGGATCTGGCAAGACGTTTGAATGACTTCGCCGAGTTGGAGCCACGGAGTATGCTGGAACAGCTGACCCAGTAGATGCTGACTTGTGGTTAAATGAATTAGAGAAGGCCTTTAGAATCCTAAACATCCCAGAAACTGAGAAGGTTAGACATGTTGTGCATCTTCTCAAGGGGAGTGCTAGTCACTGGTGGACCATGTAGGAAGGGAAAAGGCTAGGTGTGGAGATTGAATGGGAAGTTTTCCGACGGGAATTTATCAACAAATACTTCCCTAAGACGTTATTGGATGAGAAAATCTCTCAGTTTGAGAGGTTAAGACAAGGACTAATGAACATTAGTGAGTACGAAGCTAAGTTCATGGAGCTGTTGCATTTCTATCCGCACATGGAAACCACAGATGAAGAAAGGATTAGGCGTTTTGAGAAGGGGTTAAACGTTGAGTTGACTACCCCTGTGTCTGCTCTGGAGAACAGAGAAAGGTTTGCTACTTTTGTGGAGTTTGTCAGAAGGGTAGAGAGGTCTGTTTCAGAGAAGAGATAGACCAATAATAAGAAGATGTATCCCCAGTTCTAAGGATCCTCATCCAAAGGTTTCAAGAAACCAAGGTTTTCTGTGCCTACACCACCACCTAGATTCAGTACCCAGATGCAATGAACATCAAATAGGGGTAGAGGATGAAGTTTACCTCTAGAAGGAGCTCATAGCTCAGCATCTGAGTCAGTTACAGGACCAACCAGACCACAACAAGGGGTCAGAAGCTGTTACATATGCGGAAAGACGGGGCATCTGATGAAGGATTACAGAGCCAGAGAAGTGAGTGTGACTCAACCTCAAAGGCAAAGTCAGCAATGTTCTCAAAGGAGACAATTTTTAGGTAACGCTAGAGGATGTGGACAAGCGTCCCAAGCTGGATCATCGACACCTAGTCATCGAGCACCGAATCAACCATAAGCAACATCAAGATTCTACACGATAAATCCACCTGATGCAGTAATCAACGCTCGGGTTGTGGCAGGTCATATGGAATTGTTATTTTCTAATATGTCTACATCTTGTGTTGTATCTATTTTAATTGATCCATGTGCTACACATTCCTTTATCACTTGAAGAGTGATTCTTGATTGCAACCTGACTACCAGTAATAGAGTAGATAGTTTTTTGCTAGAAACACCTTTAATGGGATATTCTGTGTTGCTAGGGGTATGTTCTCCCTGCATCATCTTCTTTTTTGAGCATCGCATTCAAGTGGATATTATACCACTTGAGATGCACAGATTTGATGTAATCCTTGGGATGGATACCTTAGAAAGGTATAAGGTTATCTTGGATTGTGAGTCCAAGCAAGCTGTGTTAACTAATGATAGTGACACATGGATCTTTCAAGGAGATAGAAAGATTCTACCAACCTATCTTGTGTCAGCTATGGTTGCTGAGAAGCTGATGAGGCAAGGATGTTATGCATTCTTGGCCCATGTGGTAGATACTACCATGGAGAATCTTAACCCTGTTGAAGTTTCGATAGTCAGGGAATTTGTAGATGTATTTCCTGAAGAACTTCAGGTATACCACTGCCTCAGGAAATTGATTTTGAGATTAATCTAGTCCCGAACACGCAACCTATAGCACAAACACCATATAGGATGGCGCCTGCTGAGATGGCAGAACTCAAGAAACAACTACAAAAGTTGCTTGAGAAGGGTTTTATCCAACCAAGTACTTCACCTTGGGGTGCTCCAGTCCTCTTTGTTAAAAAGAAAGATGGATCAATGCGGCTGTGCATTGATTATAGACAGTTAAATAAAGTAATAATAAAGAATAAATATCCTTTGCCTAGGATTGATGATCTCTTTGACCAATTGCGAGGTGCAATCGTCTTCTCAAAGATAGATTTGAGGTCATGATATCACCAACTACATATTAAGGATGGTGACATACCTAAGTCTGCCTTTAGAACAAGGTATGGTCACTATGAGTTCATAGTTATGTCATTTGGGCTAACTAATGCACCAAATGCATTTGTGGAACTCATGAATAGAATCTTCTGACCTTTTCTCGATCAGTGTGTTGTTGTCTTTATAGATGACATCATGATTTACAGTAGAGATGCTCAGCAACATGAACATCATCTTCGTCAGACTCTAACCTTCCTAAGGGAACATAAGTTATATGCTAAGTTTAGAAAGTGTGAGTTCTGGTTACCAGAAGTTTCTTTTCTTGGACATGTAATATCTGCTTCAGGTATACGTGTTGATCCTAAAAAGGTAGAATCTGTCATGCAATGGGAGCAGCCGAAGACACCAACACAAATTTGAAGTTTCTTAGGGTTGGCAGGTTATTATCGAAGGTTCATTAAGAACTTCAGTTCTATAGCTTTACCCTTGACTAAGTTAACCAGGAAGGATGTTCTTTTTACCTGGAGTGACAAGTGTCAGAAATCGTTTCAGTTGTTGAAGGAAAGGTTGACAAGTGCACCAATACTTGTGTTACCTGAGCAAGGGAAAGGATATATAGTGTTCTGTGATGCCTCTAAGAATGGACTTGGATGTGTGTTGATGCAGGATAAAGAAGTGATTTCTTTTGCTTCTCGACAGCTTAAGAAACACGAGGAAAATTATCCGAAACATGATTTAGAACTAGCTGTTGTAGTTCATGCCTTGAAAATCTAGAGACATTATCTTTATGGAGAGACATTCTAGATTTTCACAGACCATAATAACCTTAAGTATATCTTTGCTCAGCATGAGCTTAACATGAGGCAATGCCGCTGGATGGAGTTAATCAAGGACTACGATTGTACAATTGACTACCATCCAGGGAAGGCCAATGTAGTTGTTGATGCTTTGAGTAGGAAATCAGCAACACTAACCCTAGAGAGAGCACATATGAATTCTCTGGTGTGCTCTAAGAGGGATATACTTATCTCCTTAAGGCAAGATAATGTATAATTAAAAGTATCATTGTTAGCAGGGTTGTTAGCTGAGATGCATATAAAACCTACTATGAGACAACAGATTCAGGGCAAGTTGATGCTGCAGTTCAACAAATTAGGTCAGGGTATGGTAGTGAGAAACGAGATGGTTTCCATGATTCAGATGATCAAATATCATTTTATCATGATTGGATGATAGTGCATGATATGGATAACTTGAGGAAGTTAGTCCTAGAAGAAGATAATTCTTTGATGTATGCTATGCATCCAGGAAGCACCAAGATGTATCATAATTTGAAAGATATGTATTGATGGCTGGGTTTGAAGAAGGACGTTGATGAGTATATTATGCGGTGTCCTGTGTGTCAACAAGTTAAAGCTGAACACCAGAAGCCTGCAAGAACAATGCAGCCTTTGCCTATACCACAATGGAAGTGGGATCATGTAACAATGGACTTTGTGGTTGGTTTACCCAGGAAAGCCAAAGGTCATGACTCCATCTGGGTAATAGTTGATAGGTTGAAAAAGACAACACATTTCTTACCTGTCAAAACAACCTTTTCTGCAGAGAGACTGGCACAGCTATATGTAGATGAGATAGTGCGGCTGCATGGGGTCCCAAATACCATTGTTTCTGACAGCGGTCCTCAGTTTACGAGTCATTTTTGGGAGCGACTTAATAAAACCTTAGGCACACAGTTAAGGTTTAGTACAATCTTTCATCCTCAGACTGATGGATAGCCAGAAAGGACTATACAGACCTTGGAAGACTTTCTTAGAGCATGCGTTCTTCAGTTTTCAGGGGGTTGGGATCTACACCTCTGTTTGATAGAGTTTTCCTACAACAATAGCTATCAACATAGCATTGATATGGCACCTTATGAAGCTTTGTATGGTAGACATTGTAGATCTCCCCTATGTTGGTATGAAACTGGTGAATATCAACTTTTAGTTCCCGATCTTGTGCAGCAGACCACCGAGAAGATTAAAATAATCCAACAATAGTTAAAGACTGCACAAGATAGGCAAAAATCATACGCTGATAAGCGTCGTAGACCTTTAGAATTCTAGGTTTGAGACAGAGTGTACCTTAAGGTCTCACCTTGGAAGGGATTTCTTAGATTTGGAAGGAAAGGAAAGTTAGCTCCTAGGTTTATGGGGCCTTATCCAATCATTGAACGGATTGCAAAAGTAGCTTATAAGCTAGAGTTACCACCTGAGTTACAAAAGTTACACCCAGTGTTCCACATTTCCATGCTAAGGAAATGTCATCTTGACACAGAATCAGTTCTACAACCTATGGAAGTAGAATTGAATGATGATATATCTTATGTTGAAGGACCTGTGTCGATCCTTGACAAAAGAATTAAAAAGCTAAAAAATAAAGACATAAGTCTTGTGAAAGTCCTCTGGAATCACCGTGGTCTTGAAGAAGCTACGTGGGAACTAGAGGAAGAGATGAGGAGGAGATACCCTACTCTTTTCTCGTAATATGTTTTTGTAATGATTTCGGGGACAAAATCCTTGTAAGGGGTGGATAATTTGTAACATCCCTGACCTGGGTTATGTACTAACCCTAGGTGTTTTGCCTAATTAAGTTGATTAGATGCTTGATTTCTTTTCTTGAAAAGTAATTAAGGCTTTTGAGGAACTTATATTTCAATTTTAGTCCTTTTTGAATAACGTGGAAACATTGTTTTGTTAATAATGGACTAAAGTTCAAATTACCCAAGTAGAGGGGTTAACCTGCAAATTACACATGCTAAGATGTTCCTATGATGTTGAGATATCATAAGAATGAATATTGTGAAGTGATATAGTTTTCACAAGCTTGGGCATCAAGTTATAGCTTGTAGAGCAATCCTTGTGCTTTAAAACCTAGTTTTGGTGTAATGTGCAATTTACCCAAAACCTAGGGTTCAACATGTAAAATAACACCTCTTTAGGGTCTATCATGTTTCTTGGCATGATGTAGAGCATAGAAAATGAGAGGGGCACCTCATTTGAATGATCATGGAGAAGAGAGAATCTTGATGTTAAGATAATCAAGATTTAAGCACAAATGGCTCTTTAATATTAATTAATGCAAAAGAAAATATAATAATTATGGAGCCCTTTAACCAAAAGTTGGAGGATGAGTTTGCAATAATTTGTACATGCTTGTGCCATGCTTGGGAAACAAAAAGGATCTTGTTTGAGTGGAAGCTACTCACATTAATAATAATATATAGCAATATCCAAGTAAAGGATGGATATTAACACATAACCCTTTAAGGTGTTTTGTTCTTTTTTCTTTAAACCTTGGATAATGGAGGAGTATTTCATGACAATAGAAGGTGGCCAAGTATCCAAAGGATGGAGGATGTTTGGTGGACATGTTTGGGAGATAAAAGGATATAATCCTAATTTTCCATTTTCCTTGAAAAACCCATAAATATATATATGTATCTTTTTCCAAAGCAACCAAAGGATCGTTTCCTTAGTTATTTTTACTTATCACCCTACTTTGGCCGACCAAGGAAGTGCTCTGGAGCAGAGGAAGGATGACACAACATGTAGGTAAGGTTTTGGTCATCATCTACCTCGAATTCATGGTGGAAACCATAAAACAAGGTTGGATTATTAGATTTCTTCACAGGAAGTTCCTTGCTAGCCATCTTGTTCATCCAAAAAGTGAAGAAAGAACCTTCGACAACTATTGGAGCTCAAACCGCCATTAAAGCTTCAGAGCTTGGAGCTCTGGATCAGTCCTGGAGGCGGGTTTTATCACTCGAACCCTTAAGCTTTGTTAATACATCCTTCTCTCCTAACATCGTTGGTTAATTCTTCTTCTTTAGATACTCTTGTGTTCTTGCTATAAATTCCGTGAAGAACAACCCCTGTTCTTGGTTGAATAGAGGTAGACAAAGGTGGTGTTAATTTTTATGTTTATCCAAGAAATTTGGTTTAGCAAATGGTCTCCATTTCTTACTCAAATGGTTTACCAAACCGTTTGGAGCAAATAATTTCAAAACCGTTTGATTGCAAACAAATTCAACCAAACTACATAGAAGCAAATGGTCCAAGACTGTTTGGAGGCGTTGACCAGGCGTTGACCATTTGGAGATCTGTTGAAAATCATTTATCTCAAAAATCTATGAATAATCATCAATTAATTCCAAGTGGTTCACCAATCAAAGTTCCATCAACCATCTAAACCCTAATCGGGTTAATTGCTGATTTTGATAATTGAATTATGTTGAAGTTTGGGTTAAGTGACCCAAACGGTTTCAAGACCATTTGGTGATCACCCATGACTGTTTGGAGGTCTAGGGTTAAGATTGGTTGACAAATTGAGGATCCAATGATATCAAGTTGATATGTAATCAATTACTGATTTGGTGACCAATTCTAGTAGTCAAACCCTAGATGTATGACTTGGTTATTGATGAAATAATGGGAAAACGGTCTCAAGACCATTTGGAGGATATCCAAATGATCCTAAGACCGTTTGAGGGTCACCTAATACCGTTTGGAGGTCTAGGGTTGACTATGGTTAAGTGGTTGAAGATCCAAAGGTTCTAAGTTAAAGTGCAATCAATTGTTGACCTAGTGATCAATCCAATGAGCCAAACCTTAATTGGTTGAGTTGGTTTTTGATGTTGACTTGAGAAAATGGTCTCAAGACCGTTTGGAGGTCATCCAAATGATCCCAAGACCGTTTGGGGTCAGGTCATGACCAAATTGGATGATGGTTCAAAAGGTTCAAATCAATTAGACTCACATTGAAATATGTTGATGGGTTATCGATTCCAAACCCTAATGGAATCGATTCAAGCCCTAATTGATGATCAACTGAGGGTCAAATCAGTTGAAGGTTGACCTAATTAACTGAATTTATGATTGGCTAACATATACATGATCGATTTAGGGTTTCAACATTGGAAACCCTAATTCAATTGAAGTGGTTGAGACACTTTTTGGTCCTTGCGGTTTTGAGATGGTTTGGACCAAACGGTCTCAAGACCGTTTGATTCCAAACGGTCTCAAGACCGTTTGATTCCAAACGGTCTCAAGACTGTTTGGGACCAAACAATCCCAAATCGTTTGGGCTCATGCGGTTTCAAGGTCGGTTGTGTCCATGTGGTTTCAAAGTCAAACTTGACTAAACGGTCTTCACCCCAACTTTACCAAACGGTTTCAAGGGCAGACCAAGACAGCATGAAGGCCCAAAGGGTCTTAGACCGTTTGGAGGTTTAGTGTGCAAGACCGTTTGAGGTCTGAGAAGGTTAAGATCGTTTGATGCCTTAGTGGTCAAGATGGTTTAGTGGTTGATCAACCTAAACCTCATGGGTACCTAAAGTGATTAAAGGATCAAGTAATTAGTTGATTAAAGCATGTTATAATCAGTGGTGATTATTATAAAGGTATCCTTGATGGGATAGAGTGATTAGTACTCTTTGGATGAGTAAGCCTTAATGATCACAATAGTAATGACATAACCCATGATGTCAATGATGAGTTGATTTAGCCTAATCAAGGTTGAAGCTAATATCATCCTATAGAGGATGAAAGAGATAAGACTTATTATATGAATGTTAATCAAGTAATGGACTCCCAATATGAATGAATACCTAATTAGGGTATGATCCATGATAGTGAGATCATGAAACCCTAGTTATGAAAGCTAATGAATCACAACCCAAATTGAGGGAATTAATGGAAGTAATCCTAATACATGATGATGATGACATGATCTTAATTCATTGTAATATGATACAAAGTGAATAGTAAACCCTAATCTAGGGTAATGTGATGATGTGAACAGTAAACCCTAATTCTGGATTATACTTTATAGTATGAAGATCTATGGTTGGGTAATGCAATGATAACTCATTAACCCTAATTGAGCTAAGGGGATGATTAACCATGAATGAATTGAAAAGGGAAACCTTAACCCTAGTAAGGGTATAGTGGTGAAACCCTTAACTAGTGAAACTATTAATGTTTTGCATTATGCTGATCTAAAATAGATGTATCTGTATTCATCTGTACTAATCATGCAGGTTTTATGGAATATTGAATATAGCCAGGTATGAGCTATGAAGCTTTGTTTATTAAAAGTACTTTATGAGTTTGTAAGCAATGATATGCTATGTTTCCTAGTAAGAGATAACATAAGAGATTGACAGGCTGTATGAGCCATATGAAATATCAGCATTGCTACTAACCTATTTATACTATCAAAAGACTTGATGGTAGTATGTTACTTGGTAACAAGTGTTTTGATGATTTAAGGATTTGAACACCCATGTTATTGAGTCATAATGATGAGATGGTTAGGGATTGAGATCCCAATGTTCACAAGATGAGAAATGAACTTGATACAAATAGTACTCTTTCTTTATGGCAATTGTTTTAATGGTTTATGTTAGAAAACGTGCATGATGCTAAAAGAATGCCATAATGTACTTAAATAATCAAGTATAATGATATCATGTAGAGCCCTGACCATAGATCCATCATTGTCAGAAACTAAATGATGGTGAACAGGTTTTCCTAAGGGAACTCCTAGAGAGCATACTTTTGAGTATGTGGGGGTTATGGATGAGAATATCCTTACGTCCTAATGGAGGAATTGATGTGAGATAAACACTTAATCTCTCGAATCCGTCATTATATGTATATCACGAGATGATGTATCACTAATCTCCCGATGATGATGTTAATGTCGAATCGATGTGAGATAACATGAAATCCCACGATTGCGAAGAGAGTACAACATGCCACTGTAACTCTAATAGCGAAGCTGCCAGAATACCCTGGAAAGCTATTATAGCAGAGACACAAGATGTCCTGCATGTTGTAACCTCACACAGACTGAGGAAGATGAGGTCATAGGAATCAGTCTCTTTTGATGACCTATGTATGGTACCGATTGCTATTTCGTAATGGTCGGTTGGAGTATGAGCGGTATACCTCATCTCCTCAGGGCATAAGTATGTTTATAAAACATAATCATCTGTGTAGCAGTTTTTCTTAAGGTTGAACTACGAGAAACAATGATTGATGATACATTGTTTAATATGTCCTAGTTGGATAGATATTATACATGTTCTTCATATTCCTTATTGATTGAATTACTTGTTACTCAATAAACTTATAATTGAAATGATTGCATAGAGAATACTACTCTACTTAGTTTATTTATTGAATTTCCTGCTATTGAATATTTATAATTCTACTACTCAGTATTATTCCTCTAACTGCAATAACAATGCTTCTGGCGGAGAGTTATAACTCTCACTGGGACAAATATTCAATTGTCTCACCCCCGTGGGATTAAAATTTTAGGTAATCGCCGAAGAAAAGGAAGAAACCCTTCAGTGGGTGAGAAACAACAGCAGCAGCAGCAACATCAGGGACAACAATGATCCTCAGGTAAAGACACTATTTGTCATGTATTGTATATAGAGTGTCCTATGTGTCGTCTCTGTACTCTCAGGTCCTAGGAGTCAGTAGATGGTTTGATATAGATCTGAGATTTTTGGCGTAATGCCTCGAGAATTTTTGTACACTGCTTATGTACAGTTTAATAAGGCAATTAATGCTTGTGACTCTCGAGATGTGATGATACAGAGATATGCTGATGTATCAGTTTGTAAATAAATTATATTTTTTCCTTATAAAAGAGTCCTACAGTTTGTGGACCTTTATGAAAAAGTTTTAATTTTTAGTGATTTTCAATAATTCTGCTGCTAATTAATCGCTTCTGCATTCGTTGATCTCGTTTTCTGAGACAGACGTCACATTATTACTCATCTTGCCACACACTTGGGGATTGATCTTTCTGGGCTCCAAAAGATTTAGAGTAAAAATATGCTCAACCTATACCACTTTGTCAACTATGGCCTTATTGAAGTTCTCCATGGTATCGCCCATACCATCCTATGATCCCGACTTTCAGGGGAAGTATCCAGAGTGGAACCCCCATACCCACAAGTACCCGCCGCACCCACCTCAGCAGTAGCAGGGTATCACTGTTGCATCTTCTGAGTTTGTTCTGGACTATGAGGCCATAGTCGAATTCAAGCTTGGGGGGGAGACGGAACAATTTCTATCTTAGTTTTATTTCATTTTCTTTTGTTTTAGCATTTTTCTTAGCTTTTTGCAATTTTTCTTCTAGTTTTGTAATTTGTTTTATTTACGGCTTTCTAGGACCCACTTTCTATCTAGTGTAATCCATGGGTTTCTAATGTAAGTGTGTCATCTCAATGTTTTTCATATGGGGCTGATGTGTGAATTGTTTGAAATTGAGCACATAACTTATGAAAATAATTGGGTAGGTCAACTTGAAAACATATGATCATAAATGTATATCCTTATGGTTCAAGAAATGAGGACGGATATGAATGTTGAGCTTAAACTAACCAAACGGTAACGGGACTTTAATTTGAAGTATGAGAGAGAAACCTCTTAGTTACCCTGTGCACATGTCAGTAAGGAGAGACATATAATCTTTTCCAATGGTTCTGTCTTTTAGTCTTGTGATCTATCCACCACACTTCATTTACGCTCCACCAAAAGAATTGGGAGCACATTACAATTTTTCATCTCTTGATTGCATGTCATTTAGATAGGATTGCATTATAGCTAGATTTTGCATAAAAAATGTAAAATAATTTTTTTAGATCAGTCATGCATGCACACATTCTAGAGTGCATGCCATTGTAGTTGCATAATTACTTTCATTTAGATGCACTTTGCATATTTTTGAGCATATAGGACATTATGTGCCTTATTTCTTCTAAAAAATAAGAAAAGCGGGTAACTTGATCTGTACTCTCTGAAAATTAGATTGTAATGCATCAATTGTAGTAGTTATGTGAAAATAAGCTCGAGAAAATAAAAATTTTATGTTTTGTAAATATTTCCGTAGTCAATTGAGAAAATTGGGGCTTGATAAAAAAAAGTAGAAATCAGAGGGAGAAAGGAACTTGTTTCACCTGTATAATAGGAAGAATAAGCACATGATGTAGTTTTGTAGACATTCAATCTCACATTGAGACGGAATAGTAGAGCATGCATCATTCCACCTAAAATGTAGGAATTAGGTCATTTCCATATGCATATGTATCTTTTAGGTCATTTTTTTTGTTTTTGCATGTTAAACTTTATTTTGCTTTCTGTTCTTTCACAGCCGCCCATTCCATCCACCTGTTCCTCAAAATGATAGACCACCCATGATTATCTCCTCATTCTTGTATATTAGGAGATTTGCTTCCATTGTAGATGGTAGTTAGGATTTGAGCAACGTAGATAGGAGATCACAAGATGCACCACGCATGACCTAGAGGAACTTATTATATTATCTGCTTTATTTGATTGTGTTCATTGATTATGAGGTGGACAACTCTCATGGATGATCATTGTCACCTTTAGGGTAGTTATCGTTCCGTGGTTAGTGAGAGTCGGTATGTGCCTTGCAGGTGGGAATCATACTATGATGTCTTTTATGTGATTATGTTCTTTAGTTGACCCTCCCAATTTTATTCTATAGTTTTGTTGCTTGAGGACAAGCAAAGTTCAAGCTTGGGGGAGTTTGATGCAGGGGTTTTGAGTCACTTTTATAGGCTAGTTTTACACTAGTTTTATGCGCTTATTGGTCATATTTGTGGTTAATATCACAAGATTCAATTCCTTTAGCCTATTATCCTTGCTTACATCAAATTCATATTGTTTTACTTTATTTTTGCATAGATTATCATATTTCTCGGATTTGATTTGTGTTTTTCTCTCTTTTTTAGGCAATTCACAATTCTGGACCCGTCAATACCATTGATGTTCTGTCGATAGCATCGACAGAGAAACAGTGATAGAGTCGGAGAGGAAGCAGATAGTTCGATACCATCGACACTTTTTCGATGGTCTCGAAAGTCCAATAGTGAGCCAAATATCGTCCCGTCGATACCATCGACGAGAGCGGTCGATGGTATCGAGAAGGCCGCAGACGGATGCCAGAAATTGAAGCAATCGCCGGTACCCTAAGGTTTCGATGCCATTGACACCTTGTCGATGGAATCGATTCCGTCAGATCAGAGTTTTGTCCAGCACAACTTCAATCGGACGACTGCGATCTTTTGGCGGAGGTAAGTGGTACATATACCTAGGAAAAGATGGCCCAAAGCCATCATTGACGTTCTATTGCATTACATAAGTCCTGAAGGACGAGAGAGCAAAGAACGGAGTCAAGACCTATGCCTCGGGAGATTCTAGAGCCACATACGGAGTTTTTCACCGCCAGAAGGCTGCAAAACACTCTTCCTGCGCTGAGGATCACTCGGTTCTTCTCCGATCAGGGGTTACACCATCTCCATCCATGTTTTCTCCATGTTTTCTCTTTCCTTCATGGTGTTTTGCATTGAGATTAACATGCGGGGCTAATCCCCTTTGTCTCTAGGACCGGGAGTAGCCCGGGCAATCGTTGTATTACTCTTTTGACATAGTTTATCATAATTTGTCCCTCAAATTTGTGGTATGATGTCATTTTCTCCATTGCTATCATTGTGCTTGATCACCATAATGGTAATCTAATACCTTTAATTGCTTTCGATGAAGAATTAACGGTTGAAAAGAGGCGATAATCACATTAACTAATAAATCCTTGGGAAAAGGCAATGTATGGTTAATGGTGGGAACCCAGAGACATGTTTTTCATGCACCTAGTCTAGGGCATAGGTTACTACTAGCGTGGAACCAACCTAGTTTAAGGTAGTGAATTGTATCGCAGAAGCAAGAAATTCTGACTATAGGCCACTATCCAGAAAGGGAGACGAGTTGTGATAATTGTGTAGGAATTAGTACAACGAGAACCTGCAGTGAAACCGCAATCCTAGAGATTTCTTTTGAATTGATTATACCAACCATTTAATCGATTGATTTATTTTCTTTTGTGTTCATTTTCTTTTTCAAAACAAATTCCAAACTTTTATAATCGGTGTAGATGATCACGAGTAGTTAGTAGTAGTCTACCGATAATTACATTTCCCTGTGTTCGACTCGGATCTCACAAGGCCTATATTACATTGACGTGTACACTTGTGTTATACGCACGGTAAAGTCATGTCAAACCCCATATCTTATAGTAACTTGAAGGGCTAACGAACCTTGAGGAAGTGCTTTTTAGATCTATTCACCCCCTATCTAGATCCCATTGATCGAACAAGTGGTATCAGATCCACAATCTTCTCTAACAAGATCTCCCACGAAATGAGAAGATGGGAGACAACCTACTTGGGTCCCTCAACTTGGAAGGTAGTTTCTCCACAAGACCCCCAATCTTTGATGGAACAAACTTCCTCTATTGAAAGTGGCAGATGCAGTTCTACCTTCAAGGGATGAGCTACGACATGTGGAAAGTACTCATCCTTCCATACAAGGAGCCGACGTGCAATATAGCTACTTGAGATGAAGCTACACCCAAGAAGGCACAATTGAATGCCAAGGAAATAAGCATCATCTATAATTCCCTCACCCCCTCTGAGTTCAATCGGATCTCCTCTTGGGACACTGCCCATGAGATATGGAACAAGTTGTGCATGATGCACAAAATAGTTGTGGTTCTCACAAGCTGTTTATTATGGATTTTTGTGTACTTGTTGTTTGATTTGATTTCACCATTAGCCAGTAACACTTAATTGCATCAAATAATTGTTATTGTTACTATTCTGAATGATCTATCATTATTTTGGATGTTATGTTTCTTTTTATCATATTTTAGGTGATTTTACAAGAAATGAAACAACTTAGTACTACTAACTTGATTGTCGGTGGTACCGATGTTTGAGGAAAAGGAAGAGGTTGACTCGAGGAAACTCGGTAGTACTGAAAAAGGAATTGGTACTACTGAAAGATCAACAAAGAGTGTATGAGAAAAGAATAAGTACTACTGACGGTCAACTTGGTGGTACCGACTTTTATCGAAAATCCAACAGGTTGATTGAGAGAATATCTCAGAACTATGACGGTCAACTCGGTAGTACCGACATCTATAATGGATTGCAAATAATTGAAGGCGTCAATACTGCCGACACCCAGTCGGTAGTATTGATAGGATGGGATCATGCCAGATTAAAGATCATTATTAATATGACAATTGGGACTTAAGGACGCCCTAAGTCACATCTATGACTTAGGGGGAGTTCATCCAGGTCTAATAATCACATCATATTTAGTTTTATAACAGAAGAGAGTGGAGAAGAGAGAGAGGAGAGGAGAAAGCAATGTTCTGGGAAGTTCGTGCACTTTCGATGGTCTGATTTGTAGTCAGAAGATGGTAAGTCACAACCTTCATTAGAAGGAACCATTCGTATCGTCTTTCTCTAGGTTTTTTCCTTGTTCTTGATGTTTTCATCATTCCTTTCTTCTTCTATATGAAAAACAATTGAAATCATGCAGGGCTAATCCCCTTATTCCTTAGGACCCGGGAGTAGCCCAGTTTTACATTCTAATTGACGATTATGATTTAATATACATATTTCTCTTTATTTATGGACATATTTCTATTAGAGCATCACGAATTATATGTTCTTGATCACCATACATAGTTGTTTAGACCGTTAATTGCTTTGACAGAGGGATTAAGGGTTGGAAAACTCATATATTTACACACTTTATATCACACCTTGAGAGAGGGCTTACTAATGTGAAGAAAATAACCCAGAGATTTTGGTTAATCACCTAAATAATAACACAATCACTATGAGAGTGGGCTTGGTATTAGGTTAGGTAGTGAATTACGCTGAGAGAGTGGATAATTCTTGCTACATGTCTCTTTTTGTCCAGGGTGAAGAGAGATTAATATTAGTGAAATAATGTTAACTGCAATGTGAGTTGTGGTAAAACCACAATCCTAAGGAATTCATTCCATTCATAATCACAAACATTAATATTAGTTTTAATTTTTGCAATTTAGTCGTTAAATCAACCAAATCACTCTTTTTCTCAGGCCTAGCTGATTAGGCCATTGTTAGTAGTTGTTTCAAGGTACACGTTTTCCCCATGTTTGATATCTAGGGCTCTTTAGGCCTATGTAATGTATTACATTGATACATGCATTCACTTTTATAACGTGTAGTTCACGTGCATCAAGTTTTTATCATCGTTGCTGGGGAAAAATGTGTGCCCGACACTACAAGTGTTGTGACCGGCCACTCTAGGCCACAATTGTTTTTTTTCTTTTACCATTTTTAAACTAAATTATAAATATTTATTCAATCACTACTACTGTGATCTCACATATATTTTGTTAATTTTTTGGTACTAGTGCATGGTGCATATGAGAAGCACCAATTACAGAGGGTCAACTCCACATAGTGCATTTTTAGAGGATATCCTACATAGAGTACAATAACTCTGCACCTAGGTTGATAAAAACTCCACCACCTGAATCTCCACCATCTGCAATAGAAAAACCTGAACCAACAGAGATGGGTGATGCATAAGTAGAAGAACAAACCATTTGGGAGAAGATCAAGGCTTCATATGCAACAACTCAGTTGGGCCCAATAAAAAGGCAGGCTATGAATATGGGCAACAACAAGATATACCCAAGCTTGGTGACACTGGTTAAGTCACAAGTGTTCCATGGCCACAACACAGAGGATCCAATAGGCACATAAATAGTTTCATCGAGAGCTATGATATGGTATAAATCTATAGGGTTATAGCCACATTCATCTACTTGAAATTTTTTCCTTCTTCTCTAGCAGACAATGCAAAGTTCTGGTTCCTTAAACTCCCACCTATGTAAGTAGAAACATGGGAAGGGATGATAGACATTTTCTTTGAGAGTTATTTCCCACCATAGAAGATGAATGAGTTGGTTAGGAAGATTTACAACTTCAAGCAGCAGGCCGAAGAATCATATTTTGAAGCATGGGAGAGGTTTCAAAATATGCTAAGGAATGTTCCTCTCCATGGGATCGATCTCTATGGCCAAGCAAAGATCTTCTATTATAGGTTGCATCAAGGAGAGAGGACTGTGCTTGACAGTGTAGGAAAAATATTCTTCCTCAACAACAAGCCATCTAGGTGTCACGAGATTATGAAGAATATGGCTAAGAATCGATCATGGGGAGAAAAAAGAGAGCATACAAAACCATTAAAAGTGTTGGAGAGTCTAAAGTCATCATGACATTGAATGAGAAGCTTGACCTCATAGCCAAGAAATTGTATCAGAAGGATGGAAACTCATCTGGAAGAGAGCAAGAAGAATGCATGTTTGCAAAAAAATAGAACTATAGAGGAAATGATTACTCTTAGAAGAAGGATGCTATGTTCTCTTGGAAAGATCCCAATAACTTTCAATAGGTACCATCCCAAGCACAACAAGCCAAGCCACAATAGGTTAATGCACATCTACAGGATAGGGGCCCCAGTAAAATAGACCACATTGAAGACATGCTAGGCAAGTTGGTTAGTCAAAATGAGGTGATCATTGGCCAGACCTAGAGGGAATTGCAAACCCAAGGAGCACAAATCCGTGGTATATAGAATCAGATCTCTCAGATAGCAACAAAAGTGGCCTCCCTAAAGAAACTTGTTTCCAAGGATTTTCAAGAAATACTAACATACCTTCTATCAACCATCAGGTGAAGGAAATGTTTCTTCATAGTATGAAGAATGTGTTGAATGAAAAGTAGACAATTCCAGACGCAAAAGATAATCTATATGAAACAGGACCAGCAGTGACTACTGATCTAGTTGAACTGAATACTACATATTAGGACAAAGAAGCTAAAGAAGAAACTCATGAACCAGAGCAGACAAGGAAGGAGGCATATGTCCCACCTCACCAAAGTAAATTGGGGACTCCAGAGCCCTTTCCGAATAGATTGGAGGCTAAGAACGGTTGACCAACAATTTCATAAGTTTCTGGATTCTTTCAAAAAAATTGTACGTCAACATTCCCCTCATTTATGCAATCGAGCAGATGCCTTATTACGAAAAGTTTATGAAGGAAATTATCAATAAAAAGAGGAGGATAGTCGATTCAGATGTAGTGGTGTTGAAGGAGAAAGTGAGTGCTTTCATTCTAGGAAAATTTCCACAAAAAGGCAAGATCCAGGTTGTTTCAACATATCATGTTACATCGGGAAGACCAAGTTTGGGGAGGCTTTATGTGATTCAGGGGAAAGTATCAATCTTATGCCCTTAACTACCTCTAAGAAGTTGGGTCTCAAGGACTCCAGAAATATCAACATGACCATAAATCTAGCAGACAATTCTGTGGTTAGGCCATATGGTATTTGTGAAGATGTTTTTGTCAAGATGGATAGATTTGTGTTTTTGCCAGATTTTTTGGTTATGAAAATGTAGGATGATCATGGAAATGAACTATTATTAGGGAGTCCATTACAAGACACAATATATATGATCTTAGATATGGGCAGAGGAAGACTGACACTGGGTATCAAGGAAGACCACTTTGAAATCAAGATGCCCGAGTCTACACAAACGACCAAGCAAAAGGCACAATGTCACATGTTGCAGCAAGTCCAAGGAAAGGTTTCATTATTTCTAGGGAATCCATTCCTATAAATGTATCATGTGATGACCCAAGTACATATGGGCACATTGGTAGTGGACTTCTGGAGAATACCAAGGAGATTTCATTAGCAAGGCGGTACAATACCCTAATGATCAAGAGGAGGAATATTTCCCAGCAACAATTGTAGAAGCAAATTCCTCCATGCTTGTTAAAGAATATGTATAGTTACCTCTAGAGGCATGCATTATGAATTTGGTGGATGACTACACTCAATGATGTTTAATGGAGGAGTGTCTCTTGTTTCTCAAGGCATTGTCGTGTTACTACACCAGGAACTATGAAGACTTAGGACCACCTCCACCACCATTGATACCATCTCTATAGATTCTGCCATATATAACTTGAATTGAAGTTGTTGCCACCACATTTAAAGTACACCTTTATGGCATCAAATCAGAAGTGTACATTCATTATATCAGCCTCCTTAAGCATTCAAGAAGAGGAGTAGTTGATTGTGGTTCTAAAGAACCATTGGGCAACATTTGGGTGGCCAATTGTAGATATCAAGGGGATCTGCCCTAGTGTTTTCCAGCATAAGATTCACATAGAAGATGGAGCCAAGCCCATAGTACAACTTTAGAGGCATATCAATCCTATCATGACTGAGGCGGTGAAGAAATATGTATTTAAACTTCTCTCAGCGGGTATAATTTATGCTATGTCTAACTCTAATTGGGTAAGTCCTACTCAAGTGGTTCCTAAGAAAAGGGGGATAACAGTCACAACAAATTCAATTAGTGAACTAATATCTACTAGGTTGGTGATTGGGTGGCAAGTTTGTATTGACTATCATCGTTTAAATGTCGCTACGCTTAAGGACCATTTCCCACTTCCTTTCATTCATCAGATTCTTGAGTGCCTTACCATCCACTCCCATTTTTGTTTTCTAGATGGGTATTCCGGGTACAACCAGATTTCCATCGAGCCATGGGATCAAGAGAAATCGACTTTCACTTATCCATATGTCACATTCGCTTACCTTCAGATGCCTTTTGGTTTGTGTAATGTACCAGTGACTTTATGAATATGTATGCTTCCCATCTTTTCTAATATTGTAGTGTATTATCTTGAGGTTTTCATGGATGATTGTTCAGTGTATGGAGAGTAATTTGAGGGCTACCCTAACAGTCTTGACAAAGTTCTGAAATGCAAGGACACTGACTTGGTTTTGAATTGGGAGAAGTGTCACATGATGGTGAGTGAGGGAATAGTGTTAGGACTCAAGGTATCCCATAGAGGTATGGAGGTCGATGTGGTTAAAATCAAGGTTATTTCTAAGTTTCCTCCACCATCCACGGTGAAGGTAGTTAGGAGTTTTTAGGACATGCCAATTTTTATCGACGTTTCATTAAAGTTTTTTTTAATTGCAAAACTACTTTTTGAAGTGTTGGAAAAGACACTGAATTTAAATTTGGTGAGTGTGTTTGAAAGCATTTGAGGTGTTGAAGGAGAAACTGGTCTCCACACCTATTGTCCAGGCTCCATATTGAAGCCAACCTTTAGAGCTAATGTGTGACGCATCAGATTATGCAGTAGGGGTTGTTTTAGGACAACATTGATACAAGAACCCTATCATCATTTATTATGTAACTAAAACCCTAAATGATGCCCAGTTAAATCACAAGCACTAAAAAAAGAATAGTTGGCGATAGTTTTTACATTTGAAATTTTTTTCCAGTATTTGATAGAGGCAAGGGTCATTTTGTGGACTAATCATGCAATAATAAAAAAAATTGATGCAGAAGAAGGATGTCAAACCTTTAGATTGATTAGGATGATGTTTCTATTGTAGGAGTTTGATATTGAAATCAAATATAAAGTAGGCACAGAGAATGTGGTGGTAGATCATTTGTCTAGGCTTGAAAGAGTGGATGAAAATGATATAGACATACCAATTGTGGAGGAATTTCCATATGAGCAACTATTTGCCATGAAAAGCAAAGATTTGTGGTTTGCAAACATTGTGAACTACTTTCCTTGTGGCAAGATGCCAGAAGACTGGGGTTTATTAGGATAAAAAGAAGATTCCATTCTTTGAGGTTCTATATTTGGGATGATTTATTCTGCTCAAACAGTGTAGGGATGGGATTTTGAGGAAGTGTGCACCAGAATGTGAGATGGAGAGTATCTTGGCACATTATCATTCCCTACCTACTGGGGGACACCATGCCAGCTCTATGAAAGAAAATAAGGTCTTAGAAAGTGGATTTTATTGACTAACACTCTTTAAAGATGCATATAATTTTGTACTTCATTGTGATGTGTGTCAATGTGCAGGTAATATATTAAAAAGACATGGGATGCCTTTAAACGTCTTTCAAGAAATTGAGGTTTTGATTTATGGGGAATAGATTTTGTGGGCCCTTTCATGTCTTCTAACTCCAATTTATATGGTTCATTACATATCTAAGTTTGTGGAAGCATTTCCAACCGGCACCAATGATGCTCAGGTTGTTTGTAGGTGTGTAAAAGATCACATATTTTTTAGGTTTGGAGTTCCAAAGGTGATAAAAAGTTCCAGTGGTTATCACTTCACAAATAAGAAGTTTGGTGCACTATTGAGAAAATATGGAGTGAGACACATGGTAGGTACTCCATATCACGCACAAACCCAATGACGTGTTGAGGTGTCTAATAGGGAGATTAAGAAAATATTAGAGAAGATCATCTCAACCAATAGGACAAATTGGAGCATGCAGCTTAATGACTCTCTACGGGCATATAAAACAACCTATAAAACACCTATACGAACCACTCCTTTTAGGTTGGCTTATGAGAGAGTGTATCACTTACCTATAGAGAACTTAAAGCCAAATGGTCTCTAAGGAGATTGAATTATTATTTTGATGATGTAGGGAAGACAAGAATGTTAGAACTCAATGAATTAGATGAGCTCATGTTGGATGTCTATGAAATCTCTAGGATCTACAAATAAAGAACAAAGAAGATCCATGACCACCACATCTTGCACAGAGTCTTCACTCTAGGATAGAAGGTCCTTGTATTCAATTCTAGGTTGAAATTGCACCATAGAAAATTGAGATCTAGATGGAGTGGTCCATTTATAGTGGTCAAGTCTCTTCCCCATGGGGCAGTCTAGATAAGCAATGGAGTTGAGACATTCCTTGTCAATATCCCATGTCTAAAACACTACTTTGGGGGAGATGTGGTCTAGGAATAAAAATAGTTGAAGATCATTGAGCTTCACTGAGTGATTAATCCGATCACCGAGACTATGACGTAAAACAAGGGCGCTTGTTGGGAGGCAACCCAACCATCTATTACTATTTTAAATTTTGTTCTTTACATTCATGTTCTTTACATTCTAGTTGCATTGTTTTATTTTCATTGTAAAAAAGGTGCCTTTATCATTCATATTTGGTGTGCAGATAGAGAAAAAGTCAGTAGTACTGACAAAATCACAGGGACAACAAGCTTGAGTTTCATGAAATCTCAGTAGTACCGACACACATGTCGATAGTACTGACAGTTCTCAACAAGGATGGTCAGGATTTTTCTTAGAAGTATCAAAATCAAATTTTAAAGTATCGATTTCTACAGAGATGATCAGAGTTAACTGAATAGGGCTTGGTACTACTGACAACAACTAGGTAGTACTGATGCCTGAGCCATGCTCTAGGTTTGGGATACTGAGAGACATTTAGAAAGTATCAAGATTTTTAACAGCTGGGTACTATCGACACCCACATCGGCAATATCAACACCATTCAACAGGGTCAAGAAAAGAATCAGCTCGATACTATTGATGCCTAGTCGGTAGTATTGACATGTAGAAAACCAGAATCCATGTGTGCGCCATCAATAGTCAAAATTTGTCCCCATCCAACGGTTGATAGTATCGATCCAACACTCACCTTTAGAAGTCAATGCTACCTACACATATTGGTACTATCGACGTTGGACGATCTGTGCACATCAACATCGATGGACGAAGGGCGTCAATGTCAACAATCGGTATTACTTCACATGGATCATGGAGAAAAAGTTGGTACTACGAATGGCCACATTGATACTACTGATGTGGTGCCTGAAAGGGAATTCGATAACTTTAACAGGAAGGGTGTGAGTGGTGATCAAATCACACCCACACCACATCTTCGACTATATGAAGAGTGTAAGTGCTCCTAGGAATTCAGACTCTTCACCAAGCTCCTTCATCTCCATCCCTTTCTTGTATCGAGACGATGGCATTCAGGCGATCAACTTCTTCTTTTGCGGCAGTAAGTACCATGTTGGTATTCAAGCCAACATGCATTGCCCACCTCAACAGCGACCTCAAGAAGATCTATGAAGAGATGATGCAAAGAGAACTCATCCCAAAATAGTATGGAAATTGTGCTTTCCTTGATTCTATAGGCTTCACCGACAACCTCTGTCAAGTCCTCACAGCCCAAGGTGTGGTGGGTGATCACACCTTTTATGATTGGCCCACCTATCAAGACATCATTTGCGAGTTCTTGACTTCCTTGGAAGTTTGTTTCATCCCTGAGAATGGGGAAGGATGGTGTGATGGGTGGGTGAAGTTCCACCTATTCAACACCGATCACCATCCGACACTGAAGGAGTTCAATGCCATCTATGGGTGGCTTCTTGGAGAGGTGTGTTGCACCAACAATAAATTCAGATACATGGATGTTGTTGACGGATCTGCCACAAGGATACTCAATCAGTTGGCATAGGAATTTTGTCACCGACATCAACCACCTATTTTCTCATATCTTGCATTGCTACCTTACCAACACCATATTCTCCAGGTCCTGTTAGGGACAGGGGAAGGTATAATAGGTGGACATGTATGCCCTCTAGTCTTTGTTGAGCTTCGAGACAGAAAAGTTCGAGTTTTTCACCTTCCTTCTATAACACATGATGGCGATAAAGCTATATGTGTAGAGGAAGCCCCAGATCCACTTCGGAGGGCTTATTACTCTCATTGTGATGCATCTTAACCTTGATCTCTCCACCTCCACACCATTGAAGACATCCTCTAAATTGGATCTCAAGCACTTCAAGAGAGTCAACCTCATCATCGAGCACCATGGGACTGTGTACACTTGTTGTACTCTTAGGGAGTAGTACCGCGAGAGCGCACTCCCTGACCCCATCTTCAACTTGTGAGGAGTATGATACATGAGGTGGCTGGAATATGACTCCATGGAGGAATATGAAGAAGAAGATGACAATGCAGAACATGACCAAGACCAGGAAGACAATGAAGAAGACCAAGAGGAGGAAGAAGACACCATCCCATTTACAAGGAGGTGAGTCATGCAGAAGCTCTCTAGAGGATAGTGTTCCTCTAGTTCTTCTTCTCCACCAACTGCCCAGGATGATGACCCATACTCAATGGCAAGTATGAATGGGATGTTATGAGAGATACAATGAGGGAAACAACAAAAAAACTACTACTTTGGTCGGCATCCAAGATGCCCAAGGATGGCTATATCAGAACCAACATGCCATATTCAAGAATGAGAAACTTCTCTTGGACAACCAAGAGAACATGCATGTATACCTGTAGTGGATGGAGAACTATCAGTAGCCGTTCTTTAACAACTACAGGAGTTAAGGCTATTTTGAGGTTATCCACAGCCCCAGAGTGCCACTGCCACCCAAGACTTTCCAGGGGACTTTCTATCCCCATGACCCGACCATGCCGCTGCCACCACCCCCACCATTTTGATCGGTACCAGTACTATTCCACCTCGATGATTGAATTTTGACTATGAGGACATAGTCAAGTTCAAGCTTAAGGGGGTGTTGGAACAAATCTATCCTTTTTATTTTCTTTTTAGTTTTATTATTTTGAGTTTTAGGATCCACATCTATCTAGTGTAACTTCGTTGCAATAAAATTAATGATTTCTAACTCTATCATCATAGAGTCTGTTCTTCTATGTCAGTGCAATAAAAATTAAAAAAAATTAAAAAATTGGCTTAGTTGCAAATTTCTTGAGTGACACCACCTAAAGGAAGTGTATGGGTTAATCATCTTTTGGAAATTTAGTATGAATGGAATCTTAATTATTCATGTAATTTTGATGAAGATGGGGTTTGAGCCTGAATTGATCAAACAATTAATGAGGCCTTAAATTGAAATTTTAGAAAGAAATCATAATGTTACCCTATATTCAGGTCAGTAGCAGAGGGACATATCATAGCTTAAGAAAGGCATTATCTCTTAATTATGTGATTCCATCCATTTTCCATCCATTTTGGTACACCACCTTAAGATGATCAAGTAACCCGAATTATTTCCTTTGGTAGCATCGCATGGAATAATAGGAGACATGATAGTTAGTTTCTCTTTTAAATAATTAGTTACAAAATGAAGAAAAAAGAAATGTACACAAATAACCTTTATGCATATCATCTAATTACATGACAATTACATGTAGATTGCATACCTTTTGCATTAGTCATTTTACATCATGTGGGTATATTGTTTTCTTCCGAAATTAGAGTGCATGGATATACATCCATACCCTTAGAAAAAAAATCAAGAAAAGAAAATGAATGGGACATCTTGGTGAAGCCCAAGCATAACTTGCTACCATGCTAAAATAGTGGGACAATGAAAAAAAAAAGAAAAAAATGTTATGAAATAAAAAGGGAGAAGGATGCCCTAAACTCAGGTTGTAATTTTACTCCATAAAGAAATGGGAACATCACATGATGCATTTTCTTCTTTACTTCACTCTCATCCATTTGATGAGGTTTTCAATACATACATCATTTCACCCATAATAGTAGGCATTAGTATTCATGCTTTTCTCATAGTCTTCAATTAAGTAGGTTTGTCATGTTTTATTTTTGAATAAATGATTTGGATATTAGTTATGAATCTTCATTAGCCACCTACTTCATTTCATCCATTGCTCTTATTGGTACATTGTATATATGATTGATCTCCTCATTATTTCTGATAAGGAGAGCAAATTCGAAGTAGTTGGTAGTTAGGAAAAGAGAAATGTAGACATGGAATCACATGATGCACCAAGCGAGTGCTTGATTGACTATAATATTAACTGCTCTACTGATAGTGTTTCACTTATCTAAGGGTGGACATATTTTATGGATATTTTTGGTTGCTTGAGAGTAGTTGATTGTTCAATGATGAGTAAAGGCCAGTTTTTGACCACCAAGAGGGAGTAGTTGAGTATAGAATTTCATATTTCATGTCTTTTTGCTGACTTGTCTCAAATAGATCCAAGGGTGTATTGCTCGAGGACGAGTAACATTTAAGCTTAGGGGAGTTTGATGCACTGAATAATTGTGATTCTCATAGGCTGTTTATTATGGATTTTTGTGCACTTGTTGTTTGCTTTGATATCATTTGTGCATTATTTATCATCATTAGCCCATGACATTTAATTGCATCAAATAATTGTTATTTTTACTGTTCTGAATGATCTATCATTATTTTGGAGCTTATATTCACTTTTATCATATTTTAGTTGATTTTACAAGAAATGACACATCTCACTACTACCAACTTGATAGTTAGTGGTGCCAACATTTGAGGAAAAGGAACAGGTTGACTCGAGGAAACTCAGTAGCACAAAAAAAGGAATCTGTACTACTGGAAGATCAACAGAGAGTGTCTTAGAGAAGAATTTTTACTATCAACGGTCATTTTGGTGGTACCAACTTTAACTAAAAATCCAATAGGTTGATTCACACAAAATCTTGATACAACCGACGATCATTTCGGTAGTACCAACAACTACAATGGATTGCAAATAATCGAAGGCATCGATACTAACAACACCTAGTCAGTACTATCGACAGGACGGTATCAGGCCAGATCAAAGATCATCATTAATCTAACGGTTGGAACTTAATGACACCCTAAGTCGCATCTATCACTTAAGGGGAGTTCGGCCAGACCTAATAATCACATCATATTCAGTTCTACGACAAAGTAGAGTAGAGAAGAGAGAAAGGAGAGGAGAAAGCAACATTTTGAGTGGTTTATTCACTTCCTCTGGCCCAATTTGAAGTCTGAAGATGACAAATCACAATGTTTGTCAGAAGTAACCATCCCACCCATCTTTCTCCTAGGGTTTTTCCTTGTTCTTTATGTTTTCACTACTCCTTTCTTCTTCTTCTTCTATGTGCAAAGCAACTAAAATAATGTGGGGCCAATCCCCCTATTCCTTAGGACCTGAGAGTAGCCTAATTTTACATTGTAATTGACTATTATGATTTAGTATACATGTTTCTCTTAAATTATGGACATGTTTCTATGAGATCATCATGAATTATCTATGCTCGATCACTATAGGTAGTTGTTTAGACCGTTAATTTCTTTGAGAAAGAGATTAAGAGCTAGAGAACTCATAGATTTAAACATTTATATCACACATCGAGAGAAGGATTACGAATGTGAAGAGAATAACCTAGAGATTTGGTAAATAACCTAACTAATAATACAATTGCTATGAGAGTGGTATTGGTATTAAGTTAGGTAGCGAATTATGCTACAAGAGTGGGTCATTCTTACTACAATTCTATTTGTCTAGGGTTAGGAGAGATTAATATTAATGAAATGATGTTGACTATAATGTGATATGTGGTATAACCACAATCCTACGGAATTCATTCCACTCATGATCACAACCAGTAATCTTATTTTTACTTTTTGCAATTTAGTTGTTAAATCAACCAAATCACTCTTTGTCTCAGGCTTAGCTGATTGGGTCAGTGTTAATAGTAGTTTCTGGGTACACATGTCCCCATGTTTGATATATGCGCCTCTTTAGGCTAATATTAAATTGATACATGCACTTGCATTTTTTGACGTGTAGTTTATACACATCAATGCATCACCTCTGAAGGCACAAAACAAGACAAAGAGTCTAAGATCTACATACTCAAGGGTCTCCTTGAAAACTTCAAGATGGGCAAGAAAGAGAAAATGGTTGATATGTATACAAGGCTCAACACCATCATCAATGGACCTTGCTTCTTTGGGCCACACCATGGATACATGGACCATCAACTCCAAGATTCTAAGGTCTCTCCCCAAGAGATGGGAATATAAGGTGACTTCCATTGAAGAAGTTATACACATTGGTAACATAGACACCGAAGAGCTCATTGGAAACCTTCAAGCTCATGAGCCAAGACTTGACAAACAAAGGAAGATGATAAGCAAAAAGAGAAGGAATCAAAGATGATCAAAGACAATGCATTCAAAGCACAAGTTGAGGCAATGATTTTCCAACAACAACTTGCTTTTCGGTCCTATCCTCCTTTCTCAAGTATAGATGAAGCCCCTAGTGACCATGAGGCAAAGTACTCCAAGGGGAAGCACTTCAAAGAAAATCCATCCTCCTCCTCTATTTGAAGGTTCTATGAATGTGGGCGAAAGGGACACGACAAGAATGAGTGCCCCAAGGCCAAGAAGTCCTACCACAAGAGCAGCTCCAAGGAAAGGGAGGACTATAAGAAGGATGGAAATTACAATAAGAAGGACAAGAAGGAAAGAATAAGAAATGATGCATCCCATGCCGCATGGGAGAAGTCTTCTAGTGACTCAAGCTCCAATGAGGGAGAATGACATCTTGCACCAATGGGCTCTACTAGTGAAGAAATTGGTGATGTATGTGAGGTAATTAAGGTAAGATTTCATGATTTATCAAAAGAAACCCTCATTGGTATGCTTAAATCTTCCTGCTCTTCTCTTTCTAAATGCAAATCTAACAAGAAGAGGGTAGGGAAAATAATTGATGACTTGTATGTTAAGCTTGATATCATTGATCAAAAATGAGAAAATGCATCTTGATAGTATTGATTCTTTGCAAGGATAGTTTCTTGACCTTGATCTCCAATACAATGGAGTTGAAGTAGGGAATGGTATCTACCTTAAGAACATCAATAGTCTTAAGGAGAAAAACCAAGCCTGACTTGATGAGCTTATTTTAGTTAGAACTGAAAATGGTGATCTCAAGCATGCTTTTGATGCTATGAAAGATGAAAATATGATTTAGCTTGATGAGCTTGTCTTTCTAAGAACTAAAAATGATTGATTTCTTGCTCAAATTAATTATCTTTCCTCTAGACATCTATTGCCTAGCAGTGAGGTAGCTAGCATTACTCTTAAGAGAGATTCTTATCATACTAAAGCCCTCTATTTGGAGGTCGACTTACTTCATGCACAAGATGGTCTTGATAGCTTATCTTCTACTATCATTACTCTTAGTGATGATAATCACAGCCTTAGAGCTTCCTTGTATAAACTCCTCAAAAGGAAAAAGTCCCTCAATGAAGTACTAGATCACTCTACCAACCATAGTGGTAAAAGTGGTTTGGGATATGAGGGAGATACAAAGAGAAAGAGCAAGGGTAAGGGTAAGAAAAAGAGCAACGAACCTTCTATTTTCCATGAAGAGTCATCCCATCTGAGAACCCTATGATATATGTGCATTGCAAGAGTGATGACCATTACTCTACTTATTGTCCTTACAGAGAGATGGGGACCGACCCAAAGATGAAATGGTCCCCCAAGCTAACACCAGATCCCAAAATTTGAATTGGGCACTGACATCTTCCTTTTTATAGGTAAAAGGAAAATGGATTGTTGATACTGGTTTGCCTAAAGCACATGACAAGTGAAATCAGGCACTTCAACTAATTCATAGGAGAAAGGAGGATCAGTGACATTTGATGACAACAACAAAGGTAAAGTGAAAGGTGAGGGTGATGTAGGTGATTCACTATGTATCAAGAATGTTCTTATTATGGATGGCCAACATCACAATTTAATTAGTTTACGAAAATTATTTGAAAATGGTTATCTTATTCTTTTTGCCTCACTAGAATGCTTACTTCTAGATTCTCTCTCTTATAATGTTATACATAAGGGAACTAGAAATGGTAATCTCTATGTTATAGTTCTTGACTCTATTAAGCCTATTGTTGGTAGATGCTTTGTTGTTAATTTGAATGATATATTTTTGTGGCACCCTAGGCTTGGTCATGTAAATATGCATTAGTTGAAGAAGTTGAGAAAAAAGTAATTGGTCAAGGGACTTCCTAGATTGGATTTTCAGAAGGATGAGAAATGCCAACCTTGTACCTAAGGAAAGCAAACCAAATCCTCCTTTAACACTACTAAAATAATAATCTATAGCATCGATTTTTTTAAGCATGTAGCGTCACTTTTTAACCGACGCCTAAGTGGTCGTCACTATAGAATTTTCTTTATAGGATCGGTTTTTTTTACCAAAGAAAACCGACCTTTTAGAGTAAACACCGACCCAAGAGGCTGTAAAAAACATGACCCAAGCGAGAAAGAAGAGCCTGTAAGGTCGGTTATTCCAAAAAAAATGACCCTAAAAGGTCTTGTAAGGTCGGTTATTACTGTCTCGATCGAGAAATATGTCGACTGAGAGGATTTCGGTTGAGAAAATTGTCGACGAAGAAAGTACTGTCTAAAGCTTCCTAGATCCTATAAGGTCGATTTTTCTTAAAAAAACCGACCCTAGAAATACCTGTAAGGGCGGTTATTTCAAAAACTGACCCAAGAGCGTACCAAAAATAAGCTTTATCCCATTGCCGATAAGGTCAGTTATTCCTAAAAAACTGACCCTCTAAAGCAACAGAGATTTACTCGATCGAGAAATATGTCGACCGAGAGGTTTCGGTCGACAAACGTTTCGACCAAGAAAGTACTTTCTTAAGCTTCCCAGATCCTATAAGGTCGGTTATTCCTAAAAAATTGACCCAGACCCTACAAGGTCAGTTATATGAAGAAAACCAACCCAATAGTGGTACAAGTACCTGTATAAATTTGCATTGAGGCTATTAGGTCGGTTATTTTAAAAATATGACCCTATATGCCGCATCCAACTCACAAAAACAAAATTAATTTAAGCAGAAGTGAATTATTTGCAGCGGATTACCGAAAATCACTAAAAATTAAAATGTTTTGCAAAGAGATCCACACATAGGAAATCTTTTCCATCCAGAACCATTG
Source organism: Alisma plantago-aquatica (assembly GCA_963693085.1). Taxonomy (NCBI): domain Eukaryota; kingdom Viridiplantae; phylum Streptophyta; class Magnoliopsida; order Alismatales; family Alismataceae; genus Alisma; species Alisma plantago-aquatica. The sequence goes on from OY856409.1 coordinate 1,547,444,472, forward strand.
TATAACTTTTACATTCTGGTTCAAACATACATAACCTGTACCATCTATTCTCAGAGACTACAAAATCATCTACCCCATAAACATTATATACAGACAGCATAAAACCTCGAGGCATCAAGCCAAAATCTCAAATCGATTCATTAAAACACTAACTATAAACTTCCGAGGACCTGAGAGTACAGAGACGACACATAGGACTTTCTAACTATCTGACTTGACAGTCAGTGCCTCCACCTGAGATCTCACTACTGTCCAAGTTGTTGCTTTCCTTTTCCTACAGAAGAGTATCTTCCTCTTTGTCCGCGTCCACCTAAAAATGTTGGATCCCATGGGGGTGAGACAATTGTAAATTGCCCCAGCGGGAGATATAACTCTCTGCCAAAACATTGTTATTGCAGTTTAAAGATATGAAACTGAGCAGAGGATAAGCAGTTTATAGCATTCTCAACTTTGAAAGCATTGCAACTATTTATGATAGAGCAATATATCATCTATTCTTTTAATAAGGAATAGGAATGACATGTATATCATTTATTCATCATATTATACCATCATGTTAAACTTTTCTTGTGACACTCATTAACTTGATATGTCACCCATGAGACATTCTTGTCTCAACCTGTTGGCCTTAGCCAATCTAATAAACAAATATGGGTTTATATCTATCAGGTACTCATATATCATTAATATAGGCATTGGGTTACTACCAATCCTATGTCATCATTACAGGCATTGGGTTATTCACAAACTTGTGTTATCACTATAGGCATTTAGCCTCTGCCAGGTATTGGACTCTCCCAAACTTGATTACACCGCCAGGCATTGGACACTACCAATCCTGATTTCACAGCCAGGCATTGGACTTTAGCCAACCCTGATTATAGGCATTACACCTCTGCCAGGTATTGGACTTTAACCAAACCTGATTACACAGCCAGGCATTGGACTCTAACCAATCCTGATTTCACACCCAGGCATTGGACTTTAATCAATCCTGATTTCACAACCAAGCATTAGACCCTAACCAATCCTGATTTCACAGTCAGGCATTGGACTCTAACCAATCCTGATTTCACAGCCAGGCATTGGACTTTAACCAATCCTGATTACAGGCGTTACGCCTCTGCCAGGTATTGGACTTTAACCAAACCTTATTACACAACCAGGCATTGGACTCTAACCAATCCTGATTTCACAGTTCATGGAATTTAATTCCTTTAACTCATGATTGATCATCCCATACTACTTTAGGCTCTGAACCCTGAGGTTAACCAGCATAGCTTTACACATTCTTTATTGAATATAGTGGTTCCTCTTATTAAGTTTATTAAAACATTATCCTTTCTTATAATAAACTTTTATAATCATTTTGGTACCTCTCACTATGCCATAATTGCTCTCATGGCTCATAAGGCCCATAAAGCATCTTGTCACCTTTCACTAGGCAACATCTAACCATATGGCTCACAAGACCATTAAACATCTTGTCACCTCTCACTAGGGAATGATAACATATTACTTCATGTAATACAATAGTAACACCTCTATTCCCTCAATAGGGTTAGGGATTACTATTCATATCATATTATGATTTCTCATGTCCCATTACCCAATTTAGGGTTAGGGTTTCCCATCTCACATTAGGATTTCATAGTTATTAAAGTATATCAACTTTGAGATGCTAACTGTGAAGTCTATCATATATTGATGTATCACTTACCTCATTACTTCCAATTTCTTAAGTTATCAGCTTATCTTGGATTAAGGTATTTCCCATCTTAATCCTTTCATCCACTAACCTATCACTTTTACCATGAAGTGCATAGGTTACACATAAGGATGGTCCAATTATCTTTAATGATATGGACTCATCTCAGGTTAAGGCATTACTTACAATAAGCTTGCCTATAATCAACCATTTATGATATTTCACCCTTATAAGGTTTTACCCACTATTTTATTATTAGGGTTCTGGGTTGTCATCATGTTTTCCAAGATTAAGGCTTCATGTATTATAACTCCAATTAGAGTTTCACATACCTTTACCCTTTATTAGGGCTTTGGGATTTCACATGCTATCATACTTCATTAGGGTTAGGATTGCATATAGCATCACCCTTCATTAGGCTTTTACATCTCATTGCCTATACTTAATGTTTACTATTCATCCCAACTAGGGATTTCTGATGGAATCACCCTCAATTAGGGTTTCTCATGGAATCAACCTCAATTAGGGTTCACATTGAATCAACCTCAATTAGGGTTCACATTGAATCAACCTCAATTAGGGATTCACATGGAATCAACCTTAATTAGGGTTCACATTGAATCAACCTCAATTAGGGATTCACATGGAATCAACCTTAATTAGGGATTCAAATTGAATCAACCTCAATTAGGGATTCACATGGAATCAACCTTAATTAGGGTTCACATTGAATCAACCTAAATTAGGGATTCACATGGATGCAACCTTAATTAGGGATTCACATTGAATCAACCTCAATTAGGGATTCACATGGAATCAACCTTAATTAGGGATTCACATTTCATTATCTTGGTTTAGAGTCACAACATTACCCTGGGTTTGGGTTACATTTGATATTGCTCTAAATTTAGGTTAGAGCTCAACAACCTTCTTGATTAGGGTTTCATGACCTTTTTATTAAGCATCATACCCTATTCATCACATGATCAATACTAAAGCATGAATTCCTTTCCATCATCCTCTGAACTTGATTAGGTTACATAAACCCTTCAATCAAGAACATACAACTATGATTAACATAATGTACCAAGTCATGGTTCTTATAAGCAATTAGGGTTCATCCCTTAATTGGCACTAATCACTTAGGTACTATTAGGGTTTCAACCTTTGTACCTTCATTGATTACCATTACTAATCATCATTGGATCAATGGATCATTCATCATCTTAAGTCTCAAGAGATTCAATCACATTGGACCTCCATTACATATGGTATCCAATTGATTTACCAATTGAGTCCTCAATTACATTAGGTATCCAAAAGGAGTAACCAATTGAGTCCTCAATCAACTTTGACTACTTGAGCCCCAAACAGTTTTGGTCCTTCAAGGTTTGAACAGTTTGAAACCGTTTGCTAAAGGTGGTGCTTGAGTCCGTTTGCTAAAGCAAGTACTTGAAATCGTTTGCTAAAGCAACTTTTTGAAACCACATGGGCTCAACCGGTTTGGGACCGTTTGGTCCCAAACAGTCTTGAGACTGTTTGGTCCAAACCTCCTCAAAACCACATGGACCAAATATGATCTCAACCAATCAAATTGGATTAGGGTTTCCAATGTCGATTCCTTCAATCATTGAATTCATGGAACCAATCATCAATTGGACCTATCCTCATACTTCAATTGAGTTAAATAGGTCAACCTTCAACTGATTTGACCCTCAATTGACCTCAATTAGTCATCAATTAGGGTTTGAATCAATTGAATTAGGGTTTGGAATCAATGATCCTTCAACACTAATAAATGTAAGATTAGTTACTCTGAAACCATTGAACCATCATCCAAATTGAACATGACCTGACCCCAAACGGTCTTGAGGTTGTTTGGATGACCACCAAATGGTCTTGAGACCGTTTGCCCACGTTACACTCCAACTTAGTATCTTTGGATCTTCAATTGGTTAACAATACTCAACCCTAGAGCTCCAAACGGTCTTGAGACCATTTAGGTGATCCCCAAATGGTTTTGAAACCGTTTGGGTCTATCAACCCAAGTTTCAAACTCAATCAAGTTGGAAAATAACACTTAACCCGATTAGGGTTTTACTGATTGATTGACCTTCAAATCATGAACCAATTGGAACTAACCAATCATAATTGATGGGTCATTGACCTAGATCATTTTCAACAGATCTCCAAATAGTCAACCTTGGTCAACTCCACCAAACGGTCTGAAACCGTTCGGTCTCATGCGGTTTGGTGAAACTGTTTACTTCTAAACGGTTTGAAACCGTTTGCTCCCAAACGGTTTGGGAAACTGTTTGAGAAACTCAATCAAGAATGTTTGCCTTAGATATTTGGAGAGGTGTGTGCTTATCATCTTCAACCTCTAAACTCACGAAACCTGTTGTGGTTTCCATGGTGATTGCATCCATCAACCAAATCGATTATTGTAAATGTAGAAAAGATCATTATTTGATATGGAATTGAATGCAATAACAAAATCAAGGGTTCAAGTTATAAAACCCACCTCCAATTGAGCTCCAAAGCTCCATGTCCACGGAAACAATGGTGGATGAAACTCCTTTCACCATTCCAAGGCTCGTCCTCAAGGTTTGAGTGGAAAGGAATGGTTAGAATTGAAAAGGAGATCGAAATAGGAAGAAATCATGCATTGATTTGTGATTTCCACCATGAAATCATGGTGAACCAAGGTCAATAAGCTTACCAACAGGTTGTGGGTCGTCCTCCCGACCCTCCCAAGCTCCCTTGGTCGTTTCCCAATCAAGGAGAAGAAGTGGGGTCATAAAAGCCTTTCATTTGGCTTGTAAAAGGTTCTTTTATAAAATTTCAATGAGAGAGAATATACTTTGCAAAAATCCAATTAATCCCAAAAATATGGCCGCGTCTTCCCCCTAATCTTACTGAGGAACGAGGCTATCTTGTTTGCCTCTTATTTCTCTCAATTATCCATGATTTAAAGAAAAGCAAATGAAGCACCTTAAATCATAATATATTAATATCCATATGTGAGTGGATATTTCTTTTTCTTATAAAATTGTGAATGAGTTATCCACTCCCTTGGATATTTTCGTGGTCCTTGCAAGGATCAAGGTTTTCCACACACATATGAATCCAACCATTTTAATTTTGGTTGAAGGCCCTTTAATTAATACATTTGTTTTTGCCCTAAATCAAATTAGGGTTTCAATTAGGCATTAATCTTGATTATTTTAATATCAAGATTCTCTCTCCTCCAACTTAATTCAAATGAGGCGCCCCTCTCATTTTATTTGCTCTACATGATGCCAAGAAACATTAGGGATCTTGTTGAAGTAGTAATTTACATATTGCACCCTAAGTTTTGGGTAAATTGCACATTACATCAAAACTAGGTTTTCATGCACATACATTGTTTTATCAGCTCTTTCTTGGTATTCGGGCTTGCATAAGCCATACCTCAGCATCATTTCCACCCTCATGATGCTTCAACACATTAGGAACATGTTATCATGCACAATATGCACTTAAACCCCTCAACTTGGGTAATTTGCACTTTAGTCCAAAACATACAAAACATTGATTTCAACAATGTTCAAAAAAGAGTAGAATTGCTACATATGTTCCTCTTGAGGCCTAATTACTTTTCATAAGATGAGATTAAGCATTTAATCATCTTTCTTAATCAAAACACCTAGGATTAAAGGATAACCTAGGTCCGAGATGTTACAAATCATAAACCCCTAGCAAGGATTTCGTCCTCGAAATCCCAGATAAAGGAAGACATATGTATTTCATTCATCATACTATCTAATCTTCACATTACATCTCCTTATTGTGGAGACACCATAAAACTTTGATCAGCACAACGTGTTTCCATACAGGATTCTTATAGAATCAACACACAAAAAACATGCTCCATTGTTCCTCATCATTGACTATGGAGTCAACTTTGTGTGAAATAACACTTTTCTTATTCAGAGAAACATCATACATTCTTTATTAATATCATGTTTATGCAAAGCATAAACCCCTAACATATTATGTTCATATTATTTTATATAATCAGACTAATTTCATAGTTGACCACTCCAGGTAGCCAACCTAAATCATCTGATAATTCTCAGATACCAGAATCTTTCACCTTGGTATCTATCACATGTGTTGAGAACACATCACATATTTCTCTTCCTTTCATCTTAGAACATTAACTGTTACATATATCCTCATCTTGGAACCAAAGTCCAAGATAAACTGATACTTTTATAACTATCCATCACTTGAACATTTTTATCTTATGCACATCAAGTGTTATAAAGTCCACTTGATTGCCATGTCCCTGAAAGGAAAGAAAACAAGGATTCATTTTACTCTTATTGATTCATGTATTTTCAACTATTCATGAACCATTTACTCTTTGTCTCATCCTAGGTTCCTTGCCTTTAGCATAGGAGTTTGTAAGGATGATTGCATGTCATTATCCCTTTCTTCATTATTATATAGCATGTTTATGATCATTTTATGATCTCATCACATTTCCCATTCCCTCATTATGGGAAAGATCTTTATTATGCTTACAACATTATTGAACAGAGTTCATCTCCCTTATTCTTGTTCTTATCGTATCACGAGTACACTTTTAGTTCCTCATACAACATGCTCATCTGAGATTATCTCAAACTTCACTTTCTTATGCTTAGGATATGACACATTTATTTATTCCATATTCCTAATTCATGATACTCATTAGATTGTCTCAGAATGACTACTTGATCAGAGCAATCAAAAAGACAAAAATCTAATAGTTTCTATACCCACTTTATCATCAATAGTTGTATACCTGGCCAGGGTATATAAATACTGAGATTAAGTGGTATGCTTTTCATATACTATCATATTTCTTCTTTTCATATTATCACAAGCATCAGGCTTAACATCCCTGAATTTTAACCAGGAATCTCTTCTATACCTCATCTTTTCTTATAGAGGTAAGAACAACATAAAACATTTGTAATGTTTTACTATACATAACATAAGTCCTCATAGGACTATCAAGGAAAGTTCAATCAATTCCTTTCTCAGTTAATCCAAGAATTCATAAGATGACATATTTGAATGACATTATCTTGTCTAATTTGTCATAATTCATTGATTATTCACTGCCTCAGGCTAACTCTACCTCAAAGGTTAATTCAACAGGCTAACGTTGAGCATAGACTCAATTTAAGTCCAGAAATTCATCATTTCTTTTTGTTTCAACCCACTGATGCTAATTACAAATCCTATTGATATCTAAAACATCATCATTGGGGCTGGTAATCTAGGTTACACTGCCAATTCTCGATCCACTATATATTTACTATTGCCCTAAATTCACCAACAATAATACTTAAAGAAAGATTTTCTTATCATAGATGGATCAGCTAGGAGATTCTCAGGCAATTGTCTCTCTCTTGCCTTTTCCCATGCACCTCTTCTTGGTGCAACATTGCTGCTTTCATCAGCAACCTCCGCATGTGACCCAGTCATCTTTAAGTTCTTCTTATCTTATACGAGCAGAAGACACTATCAGATATATTGGATGACACCAGAACATACTCTACTACCTTAGTCCTATGTCTCTGTAGACTCAGCAAACCTAGAGCTCTGATACCACTAAATTGTCGCATCCAACTCACAAAAACAAAATTAACTTAAGCGAAAGCGAATTATTTGCAGCGGATTACTGAAAATCACTAAAAATTAAAACTTTTTGCAAAGAGATCCACACATAGGAAATCTTTTCCATCTAGAACCATTGTATAACATTTACATTTTGAGTCAAACATACATAACCTGTACCATCTATTCTCATAGACTACAACATCAGCTTCCCTATAAACATTATATACAGACAGCATAAAACCTTGAGGCATCAAGCCAAAATCTCAGATCGATTCATTAAAACACTAACTATAAACTTCCGAGGACCTGAGATTATAGAGATGACACATAGGACTTTCTAACTATCTGACTTGACAGTCAGTGCCTCCACCTGAGATCTCACTATTGTCCAAGCTGTTGCTTTCCTTTTCATGTAAAAGAGTATCTTCCTCTTTGTCTGCGTCCACCTAAAAATGTTCGATCCCACGGGGGTGAGACAATTGTAAATTGCCCCAGCGGGAGATATAACTCTCCGCCAAAACATTGTTATTGTAGTTTAAAGATATGAAACTGAGCAAAGGATAAGAAGTTTAAAGCATTCTCAACTTTGAAAGCATTGCAACTATTTATGATAGAGCAATATATCATCTGTTCTTTTAATAAGGAATAGGAATGACATGTATATCATTTATTCATCATATTATAACAACATGTTAAACTTTTCTTGTGACACTCATTAACTTGATATGTCACCCATGAGACATTCTTGTCTCAACCTATTGGCCTTAGCCAATCTACTAAACAAATACGGGTTTATATCTATCAGGTACTCATATATCATTAATATAGGAATTGGGTTACTACCAATCCTATGTCATCATTACAGGCATTGGGTTATTCACAATCATGTGTAATCACTACATGCATTTAGCCTCTGCCATGTATTGGACTCTTCCAAACCTTATTACATCGCCAGGCATTGGACACTACCAATCCTGATTTCACAACCAGGCATTTGACTTTAGCCAACCCTGATTATAGGAATTACACCTCTGCCAGGTATTGGACTTTAACCAAACCTGATTACACAGCCAGGCATTGGACTCTAACCTATCCTGATTTCACATCCAGGCATTGGACTTTAACCAATACTGATTTCACAGCCAGGCATTGGACTTTAACCAATCCTGATTTCACAGCCAGGCATTGGTCTCTAACCAATCCTGATTTCACAGCCAGGCATTGGACTCTAACCAATCCTGATTTCACAGCCAGACATTGGACTTTAACCAATCCTGATTTCAGGCATTACACCTCTGCCAGGTATTGGACTTTAACCAAACCTGATTACACAGTCAGGCATTGGACTCTAACCAATCCTGATTTCACAGTTCATGGAATGTAATTCCTTTAACTCATCATTGATCATCACATACTACTTTAGGCTCTGAACCCTGAGGTTAGCCTGCATAGCTTTACACATTCTTTATTGAATATAGTGGTTCCTCTTATTAAGTTTATTAAAACATTATCCTTTCTTATAATAAACTTGTATAATCATTTTGGTACCTCTCACTATGCCCTAATTTCTCTCATGGCTCATAAGGCCCATAAAGCATCTTGTCACCTTTCACTAGGGAACATCTAACCATATGGCTCACAAGGCCATTAAACATCTTGTCACCTCTCACTAGGCAACGATAACATATTACTTCATGTAATACAATAGTAACACCTCTATTCCCTCAATAGGGTTAGGGCTTACTATTCATATCATATTATGATTTCTCATGTCCCATTACCCAATTTAGGGTTAGGGTTTCCCATCTCACATTAGGATTTCATAGTTATCAAAGTATATCAACTTTGAGATGCTAACTGTGAAGTCTTTCATATCTTGATGTATCACTTACCTCATTACTTCCAACTTTCTTAAGTTATCAGCTTATCTTGGATTAAGGTATTTCCCATCTTAATCCTTTCATCCACTAACCTATCAATATTACCATGAAGTGCATAGGTTACACATAAGGATGGTACAATTAGCTTTAATGATATGGACTCATCTCAGGTTAAGGCATTGCTTACAATAAGCTTGCCTATAATCAACCATTTATAGTATTTCACCCTTATAAGGTTTTACCCACTATTTTATTATTAGGGTTCTGGGTTGTCATCATGTTGTCCAAGATTAAGGATTCATGTATTATAACTCCAATTAGGGTTTCACATACCTTTACCATTTATTAGGGCTTTGGGATTTTACCTGCTATCATACTTCATTAGGGTTAGGATTGCATATAGCATCACCCTTCATTAGGCTTTTACATATCATTGCCTATACTTAATGTTTACTATTCATCCCAACTAGGGATTTCTCATGGCATCACCCACAATTAGGGTTTCTCATGGAATCAACCTCAATTAGGGTTCACATTGAATGAACCTCAATTAGGGTTCACATTGAATCAACCTCAATTAGGGATTCACATGGAATCAACCTTAATTAGGGTTCACATTGAATCAACCTCAATTAGGGATTCACGTGGAATCAACCTTAATTAGGGATTCACATTGAATCAACCTCAATTAGGGATTCCAATGGAATCAACCTTAATTAGGGTTCACATTGAATCAACCTCAATTACGGATTCACATGGAATCAACCTTAATTAGGGATTCACATTGAATCAACCTCAATTAGGGATTCACATGGAATCAACCTTAATTAGGGATTCACATTTCATTATCTTGGTTTAGTGTCACAACATTACCCTGGGTTTGGGTTACATCTGATATTGCTCTAAATTTTGGTTAGGGCTCAACAACCTTCTTGATTAGGGTTTCATGACGTTTTTAGTAAGGATCATACCCTATTCATCACATGATCAATACTAATGTATGAGTTCCTTTCCATCATCCTCTCAACTTGTTTAGGTTACATCAACCCTTCAATCAAGAACATACAACTATGATTAACATAATGTACCAAGTCAGGGTTCTTATAAGCAGTTAGGTTTCATACCTTAATTGGCACTAATCACTTAGGTACTATTAGGGTTTCAACCATTGTACCTTAACTGATTACCTTTATTAATCATCATTGGATCAATGGATCATTCATCATCTTAATTCTCAAGAGATTCAATCACATTGGACCTCCATTACATAAGGTATCCAATTGATTTACCAATTGAGTCCTCAATTATATTAGGTATCCAAAAGGATTAACCAATTGAGTCCTCAATCAACTTTGACTACTTGAGCCCCAAACGGTATTGGTCCTTCAAGGTTCAAATGGTTTGAAACCATTTGCTAAAGGTGGTGATTGAGACCATTTGCTAAAGCAAGTACTTGAAACCATGTGCTAAAGCAACTTTTTGAAACCGCATGTGCTCAAACGGTTTGGGACCGTTTGGTACCAAACGGTCTTTAGACCGTTTGGTCCAAACCTCCTCAAAATTGCATGGACCAAATATGATCTCAACCAATCAAATTGGATTAGGGTTTCCAATGTTGATTCCTTCAATCATTGAATTCATGGAACGAATCATCAATTGGACCTATCCTCATACTTCAATTGAGTTAAATAGGTCAACCTTCAACTGATTTGACCCTTAATTGACCCTCAATTAGTCATCAATTAGGGTTTGAATCAATTGAATTAGGGTTTGGAATCGATGATCCTTCAACACTAATCAATGTAAGATTAGTTACTCTGAAAGCATTGAACCATCATCCAAATTGAACATGACCTGACCCCAAACGGTCTTGAGGTCATTTGTATGACCACGAAATGGTCTTGAGACTGTTTGCCCATGTTAAAATCAAAATACAAGTCAACCAATTAGGGTTTGGATCATTGGATTGATCACCAAATCAGCAATTGATTACACTCCAACTTAGTATCTTTGGATCTTCAATTGCTTAACCATCCTCCACCCTAGACCTCCAAATGGTCTTGGGTGACCCCCAAATGGTCTTGAGACCGTTTGGGTGATCCCCAAATGGTTTTGAAACCGTTTGGGTCAATCAACCCAAGTTTCAAACTCAATCAAGTTGGAAAACATCACTTAACCAGATTAGGGTTTTGGTGATTGATTGACCTTCAAATCATGAACCAATTGGAACTAACCAATCATAATTGATGGGTCATTGACCTAGATCATTTTTAACTGATCTCCAAATGGTAAACCTTGGTCAAATCCACCAAATGGTATGCAACTGTTTGGTCTCATGCAGTTTGGTGAAAGTGTTTGCTTCTAAACGGTTTGAAACCGTTTGCTCCCAAACGGTTTAGGAAACCATTTGAGCAACTCAATCAAGACCGTTTTCCTTAGAAATTTGGAGAGGTGTGTGCTTATCATCTTCAACCTCTAAACTCACGAAACCTTCTGTGGTTTCCATGGTGATTGCATCCATCAACCAAATCGATTATTGTAAATGTAGAAAAGATCATCATTTGACATGGAATTGAATGCAATAACAAAATCAAGGGCTCAAGTTATAAAACCCACCTCCAATTGAGCTCCAAAGCTCCATGTCCACGGCAACAATGGTGGATGCAACTCCTTTCACCATTCCAAGGCTCGTCCTCAAGGTTTGAGTGGAAAGGAGTGGTTAGAATTGAAAAGGAGATCGAAATAGGAAGAAATCATGCATTGATTTGTGATTTCCATCATGAAATCATGGTGAACCAATGTCAAGAAGCTTACCAACAGGTTGTAGGTCGTCGTCCTGACCCTCTCAAGCTCCCTTGGTCGTTTCCCAAGCAAGGAGAAGAAGTGGGGTTGTAAAATCCTTTCATTTGGCTTGTAAAAGGTTCTTTTATAAAATTTCAATGAGAGAGAATATACTTTGCAAAAATCCAATTAATCCCATAAATATGGCCGCTTCTTCCCCCTCATCTTCCTTAGGAATGAGGCTATCTTGTTTGCCTCTTATTCCTCTCAATTATCCATGATTTAAAGAAAAGCAAATCAAGCACCTTAAATCATATTATATTAATATCCATATGTGAGTGGATATTTCTTTTTCTTATAAAATTGTGAATGAGTTATCCACTCCCTTGGATATTTTCGTGGTCCTTGTAAGGCTCAAGGATGTCGACACACATCTGAATCCAACCATTTTAATTTTGGTTGAAGGCCCTTTAATTTTTAAAAATTGGCGATTCATTCATCCTGTCGCCTGGGTTCAAACTCATGACCTCTCGGTCTTACATCATCACTTTAATTAATACACTTGTTTTTGCCCTAAATCGAATTAGGGTTTCTATTAGGCATTAATCTTGATTATTTTAATATCAAGATTCTCTCTCCTCCAACTTAATTCAAATGAGGCACCCCTCTCATTTTCTTTTCTCTACATGATGCCAAGAAACATTAGGGACCTTATTGAAGTGGTAATTTACATATTGCACTCTAAGTTTTGGGTAAATTGCACATTACATCAAAACTAGGTTTTCATGCACATACAATGCTTTATCATCTCTTTCTTGGTATTCTGGCTTCCATAAGCCATACGTCAGCATCATTTTCACCCTCACGATGCTTCAACACATGAGGAACATGTTATCATGCACAATTTGCACTTAAACCCCTCAACTTGGGTAATTTGCACTTTAGTCCAAAACATACAAAACATTGATTTCAACAATGTTCAAAAAGGAGTAGAATTGCAACATAAGTTCCTCTTCAGGCCTAATTACTTTTCATAAGATGATATTAAGCATTTAATCATCTTTCTTAATCAAAACACCTAGGGTTAAAGTATAACCCAGGCCAGGGATGCTACAAATCATAAACCCGTAACAAGGATTTTGTCCTCGAAATCCCAGATAAAGGAAGACAGATGTATTTCATTCATCATACTATCTAATCTTCACATTACATCTCCTTATTGTGGAGACACCATAAAACATTGATCAACACAAAGTGTTTCCATACAGGATTCTTATAGAATCAACACACAAAACACATGCTCCGTTGTTCCTCATCATTGACTATGGAGTCAACTTTGTGTCAAATAACACTTTTCTTATTCAGAGAAACATCATACATTCTTTATTAATATCATGTTTATGTAAAGCATAAACCCCTAACATATGATGTTCATATTATTTTATATAATCAGACTAATTTCATATTTGACCACTCCAGGTAGCCAACCTAAATCATCTGATAATTCTCAGATACTAGAATATTTCACCTTGGTATCTATCACATGTGTTGAGAACACATCACATATTTCTCTTCCTTTCATCTTGGAACATTAATTGTTACATATATCCTCATCCTGGAACCAAATTCCAAGATAAATTGATACTTTTCTAAGTATGCATCACTTGAACATTTTTATCTTATGAACATCAAGTGTTCTAAAGTCCACTTGATTGCCATGTCCCTGAAAGGAAAGAAAACAAGGATTCATTTTACTCTTATTAATTCATGTATTTTCAACTATTCATGAACCACTTACTCTTTGTCTCATCCTAGGTTCCTTGCCTTTAGCATAGGAGTTTGTAAGGATGATTGCATGTCATTATCCCTTTCTTCATTATTATCTAGCATATTTATGATCATTTTATGATCTCATCACATTTCCCATTCCCTCATTATGGGAAAGATCTTTATTATGCTTACAGCATTATTGAATAGGGTTCATCTCCCTTATTCTTGTTCTTATCTTATGAGGAGTACACTTTTAGTTCCTCATACAACATGCTCATCTGAGATTATCTCAGACTTCACTTTCTTATGCTTAGGATATGACACATTTATTCATTCCATATTCCTGATTCATGATACTCATTAGATTGTCTCAGAATGACTACTTGATCAGAGCAATCAAAAGGACAACAATATAGGAGTTTCCATACCCAATTTATCATCAATAGTTGTATACATGGCCAGGGTATATAAATACTGAGATTAAGTGGTATGCACTTTATATACTATCATATTTCTTCTTTTCATATTATCACAAGCATCAGGCTTAACATCCCTGAATTTTATCCATGCATCTCTTCTATACCTCATCTTTTCTTATAGAGGTAAGAACAACATAAAAAATTTGTAATGTTTTACTATACATAACATAAGTCCTCATAGGACTATTAAGGATAGTTCAATCAATTCCTTTCTCAGTTAATCTAGGAATTAATAAGATGACATATTTGAATGACATTATCTCGTCTAACTTGTCATAATTCATGGATTATTCACTGCCTCAGGCTAACTCTGCCTCGAAGGTTAATTCAACAGGCTAAGGTTGAGCATAGACTCAATTTAAATCCAGAAATTCATCATTTCCTTTTGTTTCAACCTACTGATGCTAATTACAAATCCTGTTGATATCTAGAACATCATCATTGGGGCTGGTAATCTAGGTTACACTGCCAATGCTCGATCCACTATATGCATTACTGTTGCCCTAAATTTTCCAATAGTAATACTTAAAGAAAGATTTTCTTATCATAGATGGATCAAATAGGGGATTCTCAGGCAATTGTCTCTCTCTTTCCTGTTCCCATGCACCTCTTCTTGGTGCAACATTGCTTCTTTCAGCAACAACCTCCTCATGTGACCCATTCATCTTTAAGTTCTTCTTCTCTTATACGAGCAGAAGACACTATCATATATACTAGATGACACCAGAAAAAACTCTACTACCTTAGTCCTATGTCTTTGTAGACTCAGCGAACCTAGAGCTCTGATACCACTAAATTGTCACATCCAACTCAGAAAAACAAAATTAACTTAAGTGGAAGAGAATTATTTGCAGTGGATTGCTGAAAATCACTAAAAATTTAAACTTTTTGCAAAGAGATCCACACATAGGAAATATTTTCCATCCAGAACCATTGTATAACATTTACATTCTGGTTCAAACATACATAACCTGTACCATCTATTCTCAGAGACTACAACATCAGCTTCCCTATAAACATTATATACAGATAGCATAAAACCTTGAGGCATCAAGCCAAAATCTCAGATCGATTCATTAAAACACTAACTATAAACTTCCGAGGACCTGAGAGTACAGAGACAACACATATGACTTTCTAACTATTTGACTTGACAGTCAGTGCGTCCACCTGAGATCTCACTACTATCCAAGTTGTTGCTTTCCTTTTCCTGCAAAAGAGTATCTGCCTCTTTGTCTGCGTCCACTTAAAAATGTTGGATCCCACGGGGGTGAGACAATTGTAAATTGCCCCATCGGGAGATATACCTCTCTGCCAAAACATTGTTATTGTAGTTTCAAGATATGAAACTGAGCAGAGGATAAGCAGTTTAAAGCATTCTCAACTTTGAAAGCATTGCAACTATTTATGATAGAGCAATATATCTTCTATTCTTTTAATAAAGAATAGGAATGGCATGTTTATCATTTATTCATCATATTATACCAACATGTTAAACTTTTCTTGTGACACTCATTAACTTGATATGTCACCCATGAGACATTCTTGTCTCAACTTGTTGGCCTTAGTCGATCTACTAAACAAATATGGGTTTATATCTATCAGGTACTCATCTATCATTAATATAGGCATTGGGTTACTACCAATCCTATGTCATCATTACAAACATTGGGTTATTCACAATCATGTGTTATCACTAAAGGCATTTAGCCTCTGCCAGGTATTGGACTCTTCCAAACCTGATTACACTGCCAGGCATTGGACACTACCAATCCTGATTTCACAGCCAGGCATTGGACTTTAGCCAACCCTGATTATAGGCATTAAACCTCTACCAGGTATTGGACTTTAACCAAACCTGATTACACAGCTAGGCATTGGACTCTAACCAATCCTGATTTCACAGCCAGGCATTGGACTTTAACCAATCCTGATTTCACAGCCAGACATTGGATTTTAACCAATCTTGATTTCACAGCCAGGCATTGGACTATGACCAATCCTGATTTCACAGCCACGTATAGGACTCTAACCAATCTTGATTTTAGAGCCAGGCATTGGACTTTAACCAATCTTGATTACAGGCATTACACCTCTGCCAGGTATTGGACTTTAACCAAACCTGATTACACAGCCAGGCATTGGACTCTAACCAATCCAGATTTCACAGTTCATGGAATTTAATTCCTTTAACTCATCATTGATTATCACATACTACTTTAGGCTCTAAACCTTGAGGTTAGCCTGCATAGCTTTACACATTCTTTATTGAATACAATGGTTCCACTTATTAAGTTTATTAAAACATTATCCTTTCTTATAATAAACTTTTATAATCATTTTGGTACCTCTCACTATGCCATAATTGCTCTCATGGCTCATAAGGCCCATAAAGCATCTTGTCACCTTTTAGTAGGCAACATCTAACCATATGGCTCATAAGGCCATTAAACATCTTGTCACCTCTCACTAGGCAACGATAACATATTACTTCATGTAATACAATAGTAACACCTCTATTCCCTCAATAGGGTTAGGGCTTACTATTCATATCATATTATGATTTCTCGTGTCCCATTACCCAATTTAGGGTTAGGGTTTCCCATCTCACATTAGGATTTCATAGTTATCAAAGTATATCAACTTTGAGATGCTAACTGTGAAGTCTTTCATATCTTGATGTATCACTTACCTCATTACTTCCAACTTTCTTAAGTTATCAACTTATCTTGGATTAAGGTATTCCCCATCTTAATCCTTTCATCCACTAACCTATCACTCTTACCATGAAGTGCATATGTTACACATATGGATGGTCCAATTATATTTAATGATATGGACTCATCTCAAGTTAAGGCATTGCTTACAATAAGCTTGCCTATAATCAACCATTTATGATATTTCACCCTTATAAGGTTTTACCCACTATTTTATTATTAGGGTTTTGGGTTGTCATCATGTTGTCCAAGATTAAGGCTTCATGTATTATAACTCCAATTAGAGTTACACATACCTTTCTCACAGCCAACCTGAACCAAGGACACCAGAGAGACCTTTAGAGAAGACGACTCAACCATCACTTCACATAAGTGAGAGGGGAGCAAAAGGCCAGACATGGGCACCTCAAAACTCATCACCACAAGGAAACAACCTACAAACAGAGCTAAAAGCTACACAATAGAAGCCTTAATAGAAAACCAGGAAGACCATCTTTAGAGAACTATGCATCTCTAGAGAACCAGGATGGAAACCATCAAACATACTAGAGAAACCAACAGAGCAAACAACTCAACCATCACTCCCCAGAAGTAAGAGGGGAGCAGAAAACCATACCAGATACAGAAGGGGACCATCTGCATAAAGATGAAAAGAAAGAACTAGATACAAAAGTAAATATTAAAGATGATAGATTGCAAGCTTGAGATGATATTAATGTCAGATACAAAAGTAAATATGAAAGAGTTCTAAAACCACATACATAAATGGAGCTGACATATTCAATCCAATGCTATATTGACTTCATTTAGAAAATCATCTGACCACTCTTATTGGAATTCATTTAAGTCCTCAGGTGTGTAAGGCTGAGTTGTAAAGATTTGTAACAAAAAATGCACATGCAAATATTTTATAAAATGACTACAACTCACTTGTAAATTTATGATGTTATTATTTATTACCTGATCTATAGTCTGAATGTCATGTGATGCTTGTTTGACAATAGCTTGCATATATTTCATTACATAGTAGCCACAAGACTAGTCATTATTTTGTACAGGACACTTCAAATAACAAATTATACTTAATGTTAGTAAACTACTATAAACAGAGTTGAGATAAGACTATTAAAGTTGACATATAAGAGTTGAAAATTAATACATATAAGACTAAGCAGTTGTCAAAGTATCTACCTTGATATTTTTCAAAGTCAATGTCTTTAATTTTGTGGGTATTTTTCCTCTACCTTCACAAAAAACCTTTATACCCCTATCAATTAAACAATAGTTGGTAAAATAGAAATTCTTAATAGAAATATCATGTTGAAGCATTGACTAAATTTATGCTTACTCCATAGCTGGAAATTTCAGTTTGTGACCCCTTGTTTTTCCCATTGGGTCAAGATAATAAAGAATCATAAATTTTGGGACAACCACCACTAATTCCCAATGTCTAGATCTGAGTAAGAATAAAACAAACATTAAAATAAATAAATTTATTCAATATTAAAAGTATATTAAATAATAATAGTTATTGGACGTTAAATGGAATTAGGATAATTTCCTTTCACACACTAGAAAAATATTTGAATGTAGTAGAGAAGTACTCATTCACATCCTCAATATGTGTCTCCAATTGACTAGTGACTGAAGGAACTAAGAATCCAACATTCTTTATATCAAAGTTTATGGCCTCGGTATATAAGTGGTTGTATAACATTTGTAATTATTTTCATATATAGAAATAAGTAAAAAATGTGTATAGGAATTTTCTATATTGATAGATCCTTACCTTATCCATACTTCCAATATTGAAGTATTTATCCAATCATACCGGAACAACTCTATAATATCATCAAGAAAAATATAATTGTCAAAGTCCCTCCTAGTTGCATCTTCTGTCAAATTGACCAACATTTGTAATCCAGAGCTTTGGTTGGCTAAGTATCGACACAAACATTTACATTTACTTCCCAACTTGTCGAATGTGGATTCTGGAATAAAAGATGGCTTGGGCATAGGAGGACAACTAGTAGAATTTTTACTTTTTGGTTTGCTAACCTGTTAATTAAATTACATACTTATATTACACGAGTTCATATATGCAGTCAAATATAAAAAACATGGTAGAATTTAGGTATACCTTGTCATTGCTCACCAAGTGTCCAGGCCAACCCACCATATACCCTCTGCTTCTTCAACTGTACTATATTTAGGATTAGGTATGGGTAGTGGTTTGTCCCCCATTCCATCATACACAAGATGGATGGACACACAACAAATGTCATCAGTAATTTGTTGGCAATGTAATGTACCACCAAGGTTGTATACCTTGCCCGCTGTCACAACATTATATTCGGGAACCTCCACTGCAAGTTTACAATTCATACCAACCTAGAATTGAAAAAATATAAGTTATATACAAAGTGGTAAACCATATACCTACTACAACTATATATATATATATATATATCTTACTAATAACACAACATATAGAACAAACTTCATGTAGATTGTTTTGGTGGGTCATTGGGAGTGCTCCCATGACCTTCTACAGCTGGAGCATGGGCTTGTACCTCATCATCTGAGAGATGCACAGTTTGAATAGGTTGTGAAGTTTGAGTAGGCTGAAATGAAGACATTATTTCTTTTACTTTCTGTGCTACTAATGATTCAACTTCCTCTTGTGTAAGACCTCCTGCACTACCTCTTTTAGATTGCAAAGGGCCAAAATAAGTCTTGAATCCTATGCCATCTCCTAATCCCCTAACACGGCCATGATGCTCCTTCGTACCAAGAGCAACTGATAGTTCATCCCTGCGACCAGTTGGGATGAACTTTCCTTCCTTCCTTTGCTCATGGAGATCAATCTATTCATAGTTAATAAAAATATTAAATCACAATATCAATTATATATAAATAAATCTAAGTTTATGGAAGTTGCTCTTTACTTAGTTGGAATAAACCTACCATCTTTTATGCAACCTCCTTAGTTGCAGGGTTGACAATTTCACCTGCTCGATTCTTTCTAGCATCAATCCACTACAAGTGTCAGGGTGGACACTCAACTTGAGTTGTACTAGACTCTTCTCCATAATAGAGTTGCTTCTCTTGTAGTTGGCGGCAGAAGGCATAACCACAGGGCCCCAAGTGATGGTCATGCACATTTTTGTCCTGTCTTTCCTTTTGGGCCTCGTGAATAGCCTGATCATTTAAGATGAGGAATTACAATTTAGACTTGGAAAACATATATAAAAAGATTCACCTCCTTAATTGTATAAAAAGATTCATAGAATACATCAAAATCTTTATTATCTGAAACTCTTCCAATTTCCTAGATTCAACAAATCTTTCCCACACCTCAGGATCTATAATATATATATATATATATATATATATATATATATATATATATATATATATATATATATATATATATATATATGTTGCTTTCTTCTTTTGTTTAGGATTATCTAGAAATTTCCTTTTGAGATATGTCTTAAAAGCCCTCCATCGTACACCACAACGTTGTAGCTCTATTTTCTTGTGATCTTTTTCATTTAGATGAAAAACACCCTATACATAAAAAGAAACAATAATGTTGTCTTAAAAAGGATATGTCTTTCCAAGAAAACTAAATTAGAATCAATAATCAAAAACATGTTAAAATAATATCTTTTTTTTTTTGGAAATTTGGGTAAGTGTATTCCAAAAACCCCCTGAAAGGGGACAAAGTTACAAGCCACACCCAAACATGTGACTACACACTCCTAAGAATTGGTTACAGCACATCCCAATTCCTAGCTATTATAGGAGGAAAATCAAGACAAGATTTAAAAGTAAAATACATTCTCCTGATCTCAAGTGCAAGACGGCTGAAGATGGCGACAATGTCAGAAGCACCACCATTATGTAGCCTTTTATTACGCTCCTCCCAAATGAAGTGGACAACACCAGTGATGGCCCAAAGCTCAATGATTATGGATTGCTTTGATCTTTTACCAAGGTCCATAAGGCATTCATATAGAGAAACATGTTAAAATAATATCACTTCCACTCACAGATATATCTTTCCATAGGAGGTCTTTTAAGGCATTATAAACATCATGCCAATTGTCTATATCTATTGCCACCTTACAGCGTGTGGTCGCCCCTACATAATTCTTGAAAGCACTATCATGTTCCCCAATAGGTGCTCCTGTGACATCAAACTAGACTACCAATTTCTCCCCTTTGGCCCTGAGCTCCTGCAGCATACACATCAGTTTGGGACCTCTACTTTTCTTAGCATCACCACTACCATCCTCATGGTGCTCATGCTCAGAATGTTCATCTTCACTTGACATTTTAGAACAACCTGCAAGTATCATGATAAAAGAAACATAAGTGATAATAAAAACACAAGTGGTTGAATGATATATGATGTATATTTAAAAGATTACGTGCTTGAATGATAATAAAATAAATACTTCAAAGAATACATGCCTCTAGTATTGGATGAGTTGTTAGTCAAGTAAAATTCCTTCAACATGGTCTTGACGTTTATAGTATTCATCGGTGTTAACTTTAACATTTAGACTTGGCAAACCAACTGAGAATGGGATGGAATCATCATAATTTTCGTAGTATTCTTCTTCGTTCACAGGATCTATAGTAAACTATCTTTTTCCATGAAGAACGACAGTCCAATTTTTATTTGTTGGGTCATCAATATAGAATACTTGTTTTTCTTGGTCTGCCATGATGAATGGCTCATCTTTCTCACCAATCTATTCAAAATTCACCAATGTGAAACCCAACTCATCTACTAAAACTCCTTTGTTGTTGTCAACCCAATTACACCTAAAGATAGGGACTCTGAAATTTGTATAGTCCAATTCCCATATGTCCTCAATGACGTTGTAATATGACATCTCAGCTACGTGTGGTATTTTATCTTTGGCACTAGCAAAATACGATGAACAAGCTTGAACAGTGACCCCACTATTTTGGACTACACTACTTTCATCTTGACGCTTTGTGTAGTATGAAAATCCGTTTATGTCATAACCTTCATATGACATGACATCCATTTTTGGCTTAAAGGCGAGCCATTTTATGTTCTCAGCAACATTATTTGGTGATTCAGATATTTGATTAAAGACTTTCTCTTCAAACCACTAATAAATGTTCGATTATGCTCTCTTGCAAGCCACATTGAACTGGATCGTGGATGATTTCTCTTGATAAGATCATTGTGTTCTTTGATGTAGCTGCTAACTTCATCGATGTTGTGTAAAATATACAAATGTGCTTGTTCCCACAACTCACGACTGATTCTTTTCACTCGTCCTCCCAGAGTTCCTTTGTCACAATAAGAATCAATGTGATGAAAAAATTTTAGATCGCTAGAAGTTTCATTGCAATTCAAAAAATCATTGCAAATGTCCATCACCTCCCTAGCCACATAACCCTCAATAATACTCCCTTCAGGACGATAACGATTCTGAACATCACCTTTAAAAACACTCATGTAGCATTCAAATGGATACATCCACTGTAAGAAAATTGGACCCAACATCTTCACCTCCTTTGTAATATGTACTACAAGATGAACCATGATATCAAAAAAAGGAGGAAAGTACATTTCAAGATGACACATGGTAACAATTACATCTTTCTATAATTTATCGAGAGTATCAGGATGTATCACTTTGTTGCATATTTCATTAAAGAAGAAATAGAGTCTTGTGATTGCAAACCTTACATGCTTCGACAATATAGATCGAATAGCCATAGGTAAAATTTGTTGCATTAAGGTGTGACAATCGTGAGATTTGAGACCTATCAACTTCAGATCCTTCTTTGATACCAATCTATGAATATTATAAGAGTATCTTTGTGGAACCTTAATATTATACAACCACTCATAGAAAGTCTTTCTCCTGCTTTGACAAAGTGTAACAAAATGGTGGTAAATATGTGCGGCGACCCCTGATCTCCACTGATAATTCTTTTCTTATACCCATTAATTCTAAATATTTTCTAGATTTGATGTCGTCTTTAGTCTTTCCTAGTTTGTTCAATAGCGTACCAATGATGCTATCACAAACATTTTTTCAACATGCATGATGTTAATGCAATGTCTAATTGCCAAAAATCTCCGATAAGGAAGATCCCATAATATTGACCTTTTCTTGTATAGAGATTTGTCACATGCGAGAGTATGACTACTTGAACTCTTTCCAAATTCATTAACAATATGTTTCACCCTATCATATACAACATTTCCTAGTATATGTTTAGGAGCATTTCGTTCCTCAGTTGACCCATTAAAGGTTTTGTGTAGCCTTCGATGAGGATACACTGGTGGAAGAAATCTCCGATGACCAAGATATACGATTTTACCACCATGTTTCAGTTTTATTGAATCAATATTTTCCTCACAAACAGGACATGCTTTGTATCCTTTTATGCTATATCCAGACAACTTTCCATAAGCTGGAAAGTCATTAATCGTGCAAAACAACATAGCACGCAAACAAAAATTTCTCTTCACATGAAGCATCATATTTCATAACACCTTCTTCCCATAGTTTCATTAGGTCATCAATTAGAGGTTGAAGGTAAACACCAATGTCATTTCCAAGTTGCTTGGGCCCTGATATCAATATTGACAACATGACATACTTATTTTTCATACACAACCAAGGAGGAAGATTGTATATAACAATCATAACAGGACAAGTGCTATGTTGGTTTCTTAATGTACCATAAGGATTCATTCCATCTATACAGAGTCCAAGTCTTAAGTTTCTTGGTTCTTTACAAAATTGAGGGTATAATAAATCAATTTTCTTCCATTGTGGTGAATCAGATGCGTGTCATAGGATGCCATCATCATTGGCCTTTAACTCCCCATGCCAAGACAAATTTTGTGCATCTTCAGTATTAGCAAATAAGCATTGAAATCGTGGTATTATCGGTAGATACCACATCACCTTGGTAGGAGAGCCATTTTTAGCCTTACCTGAATTTGTGGTCTTATACCTTGACGCACCACATTTTGGACAATTTATCAAATTACTATAGTCATTCTGAAATAACACACAATCATTTGGACATTCATGAATCTTCTTAGCCTCCATTCCCATTGGGCACATTATTTTCTTTGCTTGATATGTTGAAATTGGAAGCTCGTTGCCTTCATGAAGAATTTCCTTTAACAAAGACAATAGTGAAGTGAAACTCTTATCACTCCACTATTTTTGAGCTTTAAGAGTTTATAATCGCATCACGGCACTCAACCTGGTGAACTTAGTACAACCCTTATATAACGGTCTTTCAGCATCATGGACAATGTTTGCAAATAAAAAAGGTGGATCAATGACATTGCCCTGACAATTATGTAGCATCTCATCAACCATATCATCCTGAATCGGTTCATCCTGAATTAGTTCATCATTGACATTATCATCATTATCTATATCTTCTATGCCACAACTATTAGTATCGACATTTTCTGATCCATAATTACGTTTCTCTCCATGCCAATACCAATCATTATAACCTTGTATGATCCCATTGCATATGACATGATTCTTAATTTCCTCAGTAGTATCAACTTTCAAATTGTTACCACAATTTCTACATGGACAATAGAACCTATCTGTAGGTAGTTTCCTATGTTCCTCAGCAAATTTGATAAATTCATTAAGGCCTTTGGCAAACTCTGGACTGCAACAGTCTTAATAGACATCCAACTTCAATCCATTTTCGAGATCACATTAAAATTAATTATAAAACTGAGCATTTAATATTGATACTATAAGTTGTAAGTTTTTATTGATAGGAAGTTAATTACTTCTATACTAAAGTGTACCACCTATCCCATTTTTGAACATTTAATGTCACTAGTAACTGTATAATGTATGTTTAGGTTTGAAGAAAATTTCAACATCATTTCCCTTACGTTCTCCAAGTGCACCGATGTAAATGGCACATAACCACTCACATATGTACCCAGAGAACAAATGAGGAAATCCTACTGAAATTTTCTTCAAAACTAAACATACATTATACAGTTACATCCTAAGTGAGATTAAATATCAAAAAACAGTCCCAAACTGGGGACTATCCAAAGTTTAATCCTAATGAGTAAATTTTGAATGGGTTTCTAAGTTAATATATAAATGTATTATTTTCATATTTACATATTAAGTTAAACATCATGCATCGATGATCTCATCTATAAACCCTAAAGTATCAATCTGGGAGTACACATGTCTAATCTCATATTAATTTCTAAAATTTATACAATGATTACATATGTGATTGATATTAAAATGTAGATATGAAAAAATACATATTTTTATTATTGGTTGGGTAACCAATCATATAAAATGGAAAAATAATATAACTGACCAGTGAAAGGCACGCAGGTGGATTCTCGATTGAGAATTTGGTCAATCGAGAGTGGACATGGACGTTGGTGTCTCAGCTGACCGTGACCATGGCCGCGGCGGCGGCAGGCATATATAGAACTATATAAATGGAAAGTCTTACCTCTGCGACTGTGGAGATGGCGGCGGCGGCGACTTCAAGCTCCTCTTGGGCGGCAGTACGCAGTGGTGGCCACTTCCACTTTAGCAGCGACTACTTCCAGCTCCACTTCGGTGTCAGCCACTTCAAGTTCCACTTTGAGCTCCTCTTCTCTCAGACGATGACAATGGCAACGACGGGACGACATGGCCACGACGTGATGACATGGCAACGACAACGACGACACGACATGAAAACATGGTGCAACAGCAGCATCTCCTCTTCTTTCGGTGCTCACAAATAGAGTGATGAATACTTCTCACGCGCCCTCATGCCCTAGGAGATAGTTGGGCCCCACCTGTAGGGTCGGTTAAAAAAAAGTGACCCAAGAGATAAGTAGTGCCCATGTCGGGTAAATCAAAAACACCCAAAAGTCATCTCAGTCGAGAATTTCTTCGACCGAGAGTGGCCTACAAGGTCGATTAAAAGTAAAAAACCGACCCTAGATGTACTTGTCGATGCACGAAGGAAAAATGGAGCCAATTTTTGCCGCAAGATTCTCAGTCGAGAATTTGGTCGACCAGGAGTGGCCCTATAAGGTCAGTTAAGAGGAAAGAAACTGACCCAATAGAGGCCGGTGCGCAAATTTTTTCATTCCGACCTACAAGGACGGTTATACTAAAAACCGACCCAAAAGTCATCTCAGTCGAGAATTTCGTCGACCGAGAGTGGCCTACAAGGTCGGTTAAAAGTAGAAAAACTGACCCTAGATGTACTTATAGATGGGTAAAGGCAAAATGGAGTCAATTTTTGCCACGGGATTCTCGGTCGAAAATTTGGTCGACCGAGAGTGGCCCTATAAGGTCGGTTAAGAGGAAAAAACTGGCCCAATAGAGGGCGGTGCCCAATTTTTTTCATTCTAAACTACAAGGACAGTTATATTAAAAACCGACCCAATTGTCATCTCAGTCGAGAATTTCGTCGGCCGAGAGTGCCTTACAAGGTCGGTTAAAAGTTAAAAAAAAACTGACCCTAGATGTACTTATAGACGCGCAAAAGCAATATTGCCACGGGATTCTCGGTCGAGAATTTGTTAGATCGAGAGTGGCCCTATAAGGTTAGTTAAAAGGGAAAAACCAACCCAATAGAGGTCGGTGCCTAAATTTTTTTCATTCCGACCTAAAAGGACGGTTATATTAAAAACCGACCCAAAAAGTCGACCCTACTAGGTCGGTTATTTAAAAAAAACTGACCCAATAGAGTTAAGCGGTGCCCAAATTGTTTTCATAATTTCTAGGTTGGTTTTGCTAGTAAAAGTGACGCCTTCGGCAGTGATGTTATTGACCAAAAATGTAGTGGTGTAAATCCAAAGGAGTCCCCATAACCAAAAGAGTTCTTCAACTTCTTCATGTTGATCTATTTGCACCAAGGAGAACTCAATCCCTTTATGGTAGCAAGTATTTCCTTGTGATTGTCGATGACTTTTCTTGTTATATTTGGACCTTCTTTCTTGTTTAAAAAAGTGATACTCTCAATTTTTCTCAACTTTTTGGAAATGGTTTGAAAATAGTACTTCTTGTCAAATTGTCTCTAACTGTAGTAACCATGGGGAAGAATGAAAATGACTTGTTTTGTGAGGAATTCGGGTATGCATATAACTTTTCTTCACCTCGAACACATCAACCAAATGGGGTTGTAGAGAGAAAGAATAGATCACTACAGGAAATGGCTAGGACTATGCTTCTAGAGTATGACACTCCAAAGAAGTTTTATGCCCAAGCCGTTAACACCTCATGTTTTGCGTAGAACTGGGTTTTCAATCATCCACCTTTAAAGAAAACCCCCTATGATTTATGGTGTGGTAGAAAGCCTTCCATCGATTATTTTCATGTTTTCGGTTGTCCTTGTTTTGTTTTGAACACCACAGATTGCCTTGACAAGTTTGATGTGAAATCTTACAAGGCTTTCTTTCTTGGATATATTACTACAAGTAGAGCTTATGGAGTATTTCACATTGAGTTGTCTTAAGTAGAAGAATCTATCAATGTTAAATTTGTTAAGACTAACCCCTCTATTTCCAAGAATATTGTGAATGCTAATATTGTAAATGAGGTGATTCCTGACTTGAAAGAGCTCAATGTTGTTGACAAAGGAAAAGAGGTGGTAGTAGATGATGAAGAGAAAGATGAAGAAAAGAAGGATCCAACTCCACACTTTGCAAAACATCATCCAAAAGAGCTCATTATAGGCAACCCTTTTGAAAGGGTGAAGACGGGGCCTGCATTCAACAAAGAACAAGTCGACAACGCCTTCACCTCACAACTTGAACTAATCTTGATTTTTGCAAGGCGTTTAATTCTCTTATGCAAAATGAGTTTGAGATGAGCATGGTGGGGGAGCTTACTTTCTTCCTCGGCTTCCAAATCAAGAAAACTAGGAAGGTAACTTCATCAACCTAGGAAAATACACAAGTGAACTCTTGAAGTGCTTTGGTATGGAGAATACCAAGCTGATGACACCCCATGTCAAACACCTCCAAGCTTAACAACGATGAAGAAGGTAAGAAAGTGGATGAGAAGCTCTATAGAGGTATGATTGGAATTTTATTATATTTAACTGCCTCTAGTCCTGATATGATGTTTAGTGTTGGCTTGTGTGCTCGACTTCAATCAAGTCCTAGGAAATCACATATCATAGAGGTTAAGAGGATTTTGAGATATCTAGCCAAAACTCAAAATTTTGGACTATGGTATCCTAAGTAAAGGGACTTTACTCTTACTTCCTATAGTGATGATGATTAT
This sequence comes from Alisma plantago-aquatica, assembly GCA_963693085.1. NCBI lineage: Eukaryota > Viridiplantae > Streptophyta > Magnoliopsida > Alismatales > Alismataceae > Alisma > Alisma plantago-aquatica. The sequence goes on from OY856409.1 coordinate 1,547,472,783, forward strand.
GTAGGGATTTTGATTGATAGAACGTTCACAACTGGCACTTGCTTCTTTCGAGGACCATGCTTGGTTTCTTGGTTCTCTAAGAAACAAAGAACCATGGCTCTTTCAACTACTGAGGCTGAATACATTGTAGTTGGGAGTTTTTGTGCCCAAGTCCTAGGGATGAAGAAAGTGCTCCAAGACTTTGACATTCGTTTTGATGCTTCTCCTATCTACTGTGATAATAGTAGTTACATTAATATTTCTTATAATCCTATATTGCATAGTAGAGCGAGACATATAGAGGTCCATCACCACTTCCTTCAAGACCAAATTACCAAAAAAGGATATTTATATCACGCATGTAGACATGGAGAATCAGCTTGCAGACATTTTTACTAAACGTCTGATAACACCCATTTCATGGCTATTTAAGGCCCATATTTCATTGTCAAACTTGCCTTCTAAACTATTTTCCTCTCCATTTTATCCTGTTATTGCATAGAAATAACCCACACTATTCTCCTGACTCTTTTTCCATCTTTTGTAGAGATTTCCCTTATTTTCCCACCCAAAGTCCACAAATAGGCCCGTCCCGGCCCATTTACAACGAGCACATGCACCAACCCTTCTACTGGCCATGCGACACACCCATTTACCCGTCGCGGTCACTGCCTGACACGGTTGCAACCTGATATGGGCATGTCACGCGAGGAGCTCTAACAAGCGGTATGCTATCTACCTGACAGGGAGCTTTTCCCACCACGAATCATCAACCTGATGGAGTCTGTCGCACAATGAAGCCACTCATCGGAGAAGCTGCCCGCTAGGGTCATTATGCAACACGGTCAAGCGTAGTTTGCTCGCAACCCGGTACACGACGCCAACCGTGCCGGGTGACAGACGTGTCGACCCTCCCCTGAAGCCACGTGAATGGAGCCGATAAAGGATATGTGGCCCCACAAGAACCGCAACCTCTACCACCAGCTGCCTATAAATAGAAATTATAGGACTCCGATGGGATGGGTTAGAACCCCACAAAAGCTAACTTCGAAAAGACATCAGGAGCTAGTGTGTCGAGTTCTAAGGTGTGACGGGTGATACTAGGTGAGCACACCCCCATCCCGAGAGGGGCGTGAGTGGTTCACTTAGAACCCGTACCAATAGCCGCAGCAACACGATACGACTAGGAAGGCCACCCCTGTCGAGTCCCTAGATGGGTCTCAACCCGAGACAACTTGCTCCTCTATACTCGATATAAGGAACCCGAGAACCTAAGTGATTCTTAACCCGACATGAAACCGAACCCGATATAGATTAACCGTTACAACCTCTAGCTCGATAGGGTTGACAGCCTGACACGGCCGTATCGGGTAGGGAGTCCTATCCTGATATGCCCCTAGCCATTACGGCCTATCGCCCGACTGGGTCGGCAGCCCAACACGGGCGTATTGAGTAGAGCTCCTGCCCGATATCGGGTTAGTAGTACCTTAGGGGTCCGTTGTTGTATATCGACCTCCTACATCAAGGAGGCCGATACCTATCTTCCCCTTTTCAGCATTTTACTTTCGTGCATTATGCATTGTAACTAAAACCTCTTTACATATTAATGTTTATGGGATCAGTGGAGTTTAATACCTATTGTTCTGTGTTTGGTTCCTTTTTGTTGGATGATTTCTTTATAACATATAAACTCTAGCCTTTTATGCATGGATCATGTTTTGACTAGCTATCGCATCATGTTTCCCGTTTCAACTCCTTTGAGAGAGGGATGTTGCAACTCTAGAGTTTGGTCCAATCTGGGAGTATGAGAGTACCCAGGATTGGGGCTGCCCTGGTTTATCCTTCCACTCCAACCTATGTCCATTACTCTTACGAGAGAGCATTGGTACATAGATGGAGGTACTCTCTTTGAGAGAAGAGGGTGCAGAATGGTTTCCGCTGCCGCTTGTTATGCCCAAGTTTTCACCCTTCGTGCTTTACCTCAATGATAGTTTTATCTACTCATATTTTGTTGCATAAAACCTCTATAAAAATCTCTTAACCCCAAAACTTAAATCTTTCTTGTAACTCCTTTTGGAGATCAGGTTTTTTTTCGTTTGATTCTTTGTGAATCTTTCATGATACAACAACCTTCTTCTTGTGCCCTTTTTGACGTGCTTAGACAAGTAAAGCTCAAATTCTGAAGCGCCATTCTTCCTATCCCTGTGTTTAACCCCGAACTACTTCGACCCTGTGCTAGTTGCAGGTGTCTTAAACATTCGGGTACTATACATTATAAAAGTCTGATAACCTAGACATGATTCCATTCATTGGACCCACGTTTAAGGCTCGGCATCGTTTTGGTGTCGTTGTCAGGGATAGGCAATGAAAACCATTATATGAACTTGAGTTTTACTTGCACTTTGCCAAAACCTTGTAAATATGTATATAATACTGCAAATATTTACTGAGCATAGTACTTACTGCACATAGTTTATGCAACATACTAATACTTTTACATTTTTCTTTCTATCCAAGTACTTCCTTCCCTCTTTCTAGGTCATCCAAGCTCTTGACGAGTCATGACTGACCCAGCCCCTGAAGCTCACTCTCTTTTCTCGTTCATCCAAGTTCGAGCTAATGAAGAGAGAAACCTAGTTGTAACGCAGCCTGTGAACATCACCAACTTCAAATTGAAGCCCTCTTTCCTCCATCTCCTGTAGTATAATAGGTTTGGTGGGAACACTATTGAGGAAAATATGTATAACCACTTGACGACATTCAAGAGAACGTGCAACACCTTCAAGATCAATAAAGTCCCGATGTCACATATCTACATTCAGTGCTTCTCGTTCTCTCTGAGGGACAAGGAACTGGAATGGTACACCAACCTACAAGATGGAAGCCTCCCTGATTGGGAGCATCTCGCCAATGCTTTTATCTCCAAGTTCTTTCCCATCGAAACGATAATCAAATGTCAAAACAAGATAACAATGTACTCTCGGAAGCCCTCAGAAAATCTTCATGAGACATGGGAAAGGTTCCAGAGCTACTAGTGTGAGTGCCCACACCACAGATTTTTTGATCCCAAGTTGATCACCACATTTTATAATGGGGCGTGTCCCGTGGAAAGGAAATCCTTAAATGCAACAGCTGGAAATGATTTATTGGGACTAAGTGCCCAGCGAGCCAAGGAGATTATTGAGAACATGGCTAAAAATCAACAAGATGGAGAATACGACCGAGAGTCATTGAGTCACACTACTCTAGGAGAGTCTAAAGCTATGGAGGCCCTTGCAGCCAAGCTTTACAAGATGATGACAGATGTCCAGACCCTCAAGGAGCAAGGTTACAAAGGGAAGGTTCGACAGGAGGTCATGAAGAGTTGTGTCACATGTGGAGACCCAGACCATCTGTTAGATTTCTGCCCGCACACAACACCCCAAGAAGATCTTGAAGGGGACAATACTGAGAATGTGAGCTTTGTCCAATATTGACGACCCAACCACCCTAGTTTCTATTACGGGAATACCAGTGCTGTTGAAAATTCTCACCAGCTGGTGTGTGGGAATCCTTCGGGAGGACCATCAAATTAGTAACGGCAAATAGGGTTTCAGCAGCAGAGGACCTACCAACAAAATCTGTTAAGACCGTCCATGATGACGGAGTTGATGTCCTTCGCAAAGAAACAAAATGACCTCAATGAGAAGATGCATAAGAGATCAGTGGATAACACGACTATGCTTAAACTAATGCAGCAACAGATTGGGGCTTCTTGGCCCAGATAGGTGAGCTCTAGCATCATAATAAACAGATCAATCAGCAACTGGAAAACCTCACCCAAACCATCAACCATCAGGTGGGGCATTTCCCCTCAAATACCGAAGCCAATCCATGAGGCCATGAGACTGCGAAAATGGCCATTTTGAGGTCAGGAATGATAGTTTCACCAGCTGCCAAGAAGACAGCAACGTCAGCAACAAAGCCTGCTAAGGAAGTCAACCCAGAGAAAGTCGAGGAAGAAGTCACTACTACAGAAATGCCTTTTAGCGTCAGTTGTTTAACCCCCTTTGGCATCGGTTTCCGAGCGATGCCTATGTGGGCGCCGCTAAAGGTCGAACACTTCAGTGTCGGTTTTTTAACCGACGCCTATTTAACGTAGAGGCGTCGGTTGTTTAGTTGATCACCGACGCCAAAAGGGTTCATGCCATAGAAAATGACGTCATCTAGGACACATTCTGCGTTGGTTTTTAATTGGTAACCGACGCAGAAAGTGTCCTAGATGACGCCGTTTTCTGTGGCGCGAACCCGTTTGGCGTCGGTGATCAACTAAACAATCGACGCCATACTTCAAGACGACACGGTCGTGCTTCCCTGCACGGCCATGTTTAGTACTATAGGCGTCGGTTTTATATGAATAAGTGACGCCTTTTCCACCACGGTCGTGCTTTCCTGCACGGCCGGGTTGTTTGTAATATTAGGCGTCGGTTTTATCAAATAACCGACGTTGTAGGTCTTTGTTGAAGGTTTTCTGTAAATAACCGACGCCTATATCTTTTTTTTTTCATATCAGTTTGCAGGCCTGTTGTGGCTGGTCAGCAGGATGAGAACCTACAGTTCAGTTTTCTGAACTACAGGTTTACGACATCCATTGATATCAGCCTACAAACAGACCACAAACCTGCAAAATTAACAAAAAAAATTTCACACAAGTAGATACATTCAGACATCAATTCAAATCTCACATTCACACATATAAAAACATTCAAATACATGTATTAAAATTCAGAAATATTCATTTACAAAGTATCATTCATTATCGCTATCAACATCCCAATTATATCTTACAATTTCCACTGCTTGTATGGCTTTTGCCCATTCTTCTCTTATTTCATTTAATGCTTCCATCGTATATGGAGCATGTATATTTTTTAAGAATTTACCTATAGTGTGGTCAGTTTTAAACACCTTCAAAGAGAATGATGTATATATATAAGTAATAATATAAAAATCAGATTGATATATTTCATACTAACTAATGAGACTATATATAATACCTCATGTATGGTATCGATGTCCAATGTGGCATGTCGGATAATCATCTGCATAAATCGCATCACATAGTATGTGCATGCCCAGTCGTTGTCTTGTGTAGCGCACTATAAATTGAAACATACAAAATAATACAACTAAGCACAATTCACATCAATAATATATACATTGGAGTCGGGAACTTACTTGTACGTTCTGCCAATTTATTGGCTGGTTCTTTTTCCTTGGGACCGTTCCTCCAGCCTTTTTGAATGCATCTAAACCCCTACATGTTAATATAACACAGTAAATTGCATAAGTAAATAGTAATGTAATAACAGATGTTAACAGATACAAAAATGAAATATTTCTCACCAGAATAATGGCATTCTCATTACGTGTCTGATTTTAGTGTTTAATGTACTTCCCGTGGGATCTAGATAATAAACAGTGAACGTCCCAGGGACAATAACTAGTAACTCCCAATGTCTACCGCTAGAGGTAAAAAGTTAACAATTAATAACTCAAAATGCACAATAAAAATGGAATTTTCTTAAGTCCAAATTATAAATAAAGTAAACTTACTTGACATTGAATGGAGCTATTATTATCGTCTTCTTTTGCTGACCAAAAATTGTAAAAGCATCTATACAGTATTGTTGAACACTATCAGGGTCTTTAGCTACCATACTAATCAATGATGGAATAAAAAATCCCACATGATCAAATGCAAATTGTTTGCATTGATCTTCGACTAAGTAGATGCAAAACATGTATTACGTATGCATTAATATATAAGAAACCAGATCACCGGATCTTACACAAGGTATATGGATGTATAAACAAGATCTCACCTTATCCATGTCTCTATCATTGATGTATTTAGCCAAGCATACATAAACAACTCAATAATATCTTGTATAAATAAAGAGCTATCGCATGATTGACCTGCATAATCTGCATCTAAAGAAACAATTATAGGGCAATGTATATTATGTGCCCATAGCCAACATGTCATTCCCCTACAAGCAGGACCTAATGGGTATGTTAGGTCAGTTGGAACCCAACTTGGTAATGCGGGAAGTGGAGGTGGAGGCCTAGGTGCTCCTGATGTCTTCTTTTTAACCTGTATATATAATTTCAGATCAGTTGACCTCATATATACACATTAATAGTCTAAATCAATGTAAATTTATCTTACAAATTTAGTAGTGTAGACGACATCTGCTTTGGGCCACAATATGACCCCGCCTTCTGCCTCAGCAAGTGTATCAATATCAGGGTGGGGATATGGCAATGTAGCTTCCCTCCAATTGGGTAACACACGTAATGGGCCCACACGAACGTAGCCCTGTGGCATTGGAGTCCCGTGAAACTTTTCCCCAGGAAGGGACGGGTAAGCATGCGCCTTTGCAACAACATAGTCTTGCATTCTTAAGCGACATGGCTTCAATGCCTATAAATTTACGTAAAGAATGTTACACATATATACATATCATCTTGAAAACATATCATCTTGAAAAGACTAGCTACAATGTCATAAACAATACTTATAGCAGACGTGTTAGGCGATGGGTCTCCAGGATTACTCGCAGTCTGTGCATCAGGAGAAGAGTGGGTCGCCATAGGCTGATTGGAAGCCTGAGATGCCTGCCACCGCAGCAATGGTTCCTTGACCTTCTCAGCAACTACATCGTTGACCTTCTTAGCAACTATATCCTCGACTCTCTTATTCTCCTATACATGGATAAAAGAAACATTAGCTTCTTATTATTGAATTTCCTTTTGCAGTAACATTCTAAAAAAAGAATAGGTTACCTCTTCTTGAGAAAGTCTCGCTCTGGGTTTGCGCTGGGATGGCCCAAAGAATGCTTTGATGCCCACACCAGTGCCTGCACCCCTAACACGTCCAGGATGCTCTGGGTTACCCAAAGCAACTGTCAATTCATCCCTTGTGCCCTGAGGGATGAATGTGCCTTGTTTCCTCTGCTCGTGCAGCTCCCGCTAATCACCATCAACAGAAATTGGTAAGTTAACACCACAAATAATCAATATTCAAATGATTGCTCTAAGAGTTGTATTTTACCATTTTCGCAGCCGCCTCAGCAGTTACGGGCTTCTTTCTTTCACCCTTATTGTTTTGCCTCCCAGCTATCCAGATATCATGGCGAGGCATGGGTGTGGCAGACTCCTGAGTAGGAGCAGACTCCTGAGTAGGAGTAGACTCCTGAGTAGCCGCAGACTCCGCCTGTAGTCTTTGGTGAACGCTTGCATAGCCTTTTTGACCCATAGTGTGGTCATGTACATTCAGTGCACGCCTTGCTTTTTGTGCGTCACTGAGGGCCTAGTTAGTATGCACATTAATGATTTGGTTAGTAGCACTAAATGTTAATCTTGAATAGGTGAATACAATGTATATTAATTAAATTGGGAGTGTCGCCTAATACCTTGAATTCTTCAGATTTTCTTGAAGCAACAAAATTGTCCCAATCTTCTTTGTCCAAGAAGTTTCATTGTTCAAGGGCTGACTTCTTCTTCTTATCACCCTCTTTTATGTATTCTCTGTTCAGATTTGTCCTATAATTCCTAAGCATCTTTCCAGTGCGTTGCATCACACTTTTACGATGCAACTTCTCATCCAATGCAAACAAATTCTGTAAAATAGAATTGTTATTACCTAGTATCCAAAATAGAATTACAAATAATAGAATTTGTAATCTACAAAATAGAATTACAAATAATAATAACTCACGCATAAATCCTTCCATATCAATTCTTTTTTCCCCTGAGGAACTTTATGCCAATTATCATACTTAACACCACAATGGCTCAGAGTGGTACACCCAAGATAGTTTACAAAATTATTGCGGTTCACTCCAATTGCATTTCCTCCATTATCAAACTCCACAACCAATTTGGATCCACTGCTACTTAGCGCTATTAACTTCTTCAACAGAGTGATGCCCCTTTTCTTGTTAAGTGTTTGGTGTTGCGCATCAAGTTGCTCCAGTGCTTCAGTGGGTACATGTGCATCATCAACCTAAAATTTGACAAAAATAAACACACTGAATTAGCCCAATATAGAAATATAGGATATATGACATAACTAGAAGATAATGAATTTTATAGAAATACAGGATATGTTTTTAGAACTTACATTGGTATCCTCGCCATGCTCATCATGGACAACATGCTCATCATGGACTTCATGCTCATCATGGACATCATGCTCATCATGGTCAGCCATCTGAAAATGTCATTAAGAAGGCAAACATTTAGCATTTGTATTAACTAGAAAAAGGCAAACATTTAGCATTTGTATTAACTAGAAAAAGGCAAACATTTAGCATTTGTATTAACTAGAAAAGGCAAACATTTAGCATTTGTATTAACTAGAAAAAGGCAAACATTTAGCATTTGTATTAACTAGAAAAAGGCAAACATTTAGCATTTGTATAAACATACATGTCTCTAAAATTGTGATCTTTTATCAATTAACAATCCTTCATTGTGATCTCCGCGCACATATAAGTCATCATTAGCTTCAATATTTTGTGGAGTTGGCAACCCAACTGAGAATGGACTGGAGTCATCATACTTATCATAGTACTCTTCTTCATCTATAGGATCTTCAATGAACTGTCTTTTACCATGAAGAACAACCGACCATTTATCATTTGCAGGATCATCGATATAGAATATTTGTTTCGCCTGTGATGCCAATATGAATGGTTCACCCTTCTCGCCAATCTTTTCAAAGTTCACCAAAGTGAAACCCAATTCATCCACTATAACTCCTTTGGTGTTATCAACCCAATTACATTTAAAGAGCGGAATTTTGAAATCTATGTAGTCAAACTCCCAAATGTCTTCAATGACACCGTAATATGACATTTTAGCTTCATGTGGACTCTTATCCTTTGCACTTGCAAAGTACAAAGTCGACGCTTGAAGAGTGACCCCACTATTTTGGATGACACTCTTATCATCTTGGCACTTTGTGTAATATGTGAATCCATTAATGTCAAACCCTTCATAAGACATAACATTCGATTTTGGTTTAAAGGCGAGGCATTTGATAGTTTCTGTAATATCATTTGGTGTTTGAGATAGTTGATGTAAGACTTTATCATCAAACCACTTAGTAAAAGTCTTATTATGCTCTCTAGCAAGCCACATTGAACTTGCTCGAGGATGTTGTCTCTTTATGAAATTGGTATGTTCCTCGATATAAACACTCACTTCATCCATATTGTGTAAAATATACAAGTGAGCTTATTCCAACTGCTCACGGCTGATTACTTTCACCCGTGATCCCAAAATTCCTTTTCCCTCCTCAATATTCTTGTCATTATCAGGAGTGTCATTACCACTGAGAAAGTCATTGCAAAAATCCATAACCTCTCTCGCCACATAACCTTCAATAATACTCCCTTCAGGCCGATAACGGTTTCGAACATCACCTTTAAAAATGCTCATGTATCGTTCAAAGGGATACATCCAATGCAAGAAAACTGGTCCAAACATTTTCACTTCCCTAGTCAAGTGGACAACAAGATGTACCATGATATCAAAAAATGAAGGAGGGAAATACATCTCAAGCTGACATAGGGTGACAACCACTTCTCTTTACAAATTATCGAGAGTATCAGGGTCAATAATTTTGCTGCATAGACTGTTGAAAAAGAAACAAAGTCTGGTAATTGCAAACCTTACATGCTTCGGCAATAGAGATCGAATTGCACGGGCAATATGTGTTGCATTAGAGTGTGAAAATCATGAGATTTAAGACCTATCAACTTTAGATCTTTCATTGATACCAATCCACGGATGTTGGATGAGTAACCATGTGGCACCTTAACATTTACCAAGCATTCACAAAAGGTTTTCTTCTCCTTTCTAGACAACGTGTAACAAGCGGGAGGTAAATATGTTCTTTTATTACCCATTTCACGTAATTCTGTTAATTCTGACCTTATTCCCATTTCACGTAGGTCCAGCCTGGATTTTATCCCATCTTTAGTCTTACCTAGTATATTTAACAGAGTACCAATGATGCTATCACAGACATTTTTCTCAACGTGCATTACATCGATACAATGACTGACTGTCAAAGAACTCCAATAAGGAAGATCCCAAAATATTGGCTTCTTCTTGAATGAAGAATTGTCACTCCGTGTGGCAATACTACATTGTGATTTCTTACCAAATTCACTGACAATGTCTTTTACTCTTTCATAAACAACATCCCCTGGTATAGGTTTAGGTGCACTCCGTTCATCATTCCATCCATTGAATGCTTTGCGCTTCCTACGATACGGATGGAATTTTGAAAGAAACCTTCTATGACCAAGATATACAGTCTTGCCGCCATGTTTTAGTCTTATTGAATCAATGTTTTCTTCACATATAGGACACGCTTTAGCTCCTTTGACACTATATCCAGACAAATTCCCATATGCTAGAAAGTCATTAATAGTGCAAAACAACATAGTGTGCAAACGAAATGTCTCTCTTGCTGAAGCATCATAGGTCATCACACCTTCAGCCCAATGTTTCTTTAAGTCATCAATCAAAGGTTCAAGATAAACATCAATATCATTTTCGGGTTGTTTAGGGCCCGATATCAACAACGACAACATAACGTACTTATTTTTCATACACATCCAGGGAGGAAGATTGTATATAACAAGCATGACTGGCCAAGTGCTATGTTGGCTGCTCAATGTCCTGTACGGATTCATCCCATCTCTATAAAGCCCAAGTCTTAGATTCCTATCTTATTCACCAAATTTGGGGTACAATAGATCAATCTTCTTCCATTGTGGGGAATCAGACACATGTCGTAGGATCCCATCATTATTTTTCTTAACATCTGCATGCCACCTCAAATTCTTCGCATCTTTCGGATTTGCAAACAAGCATTGAAACCATGATATTATAGGTAGATACCACAACACCTTGGCAGGAGAACCAGTTTTGGACCCTGAAGTCGTCAATTTATACCATGACGCACCACATTTTGGACAATCTTTCAAATCTACATAGTCCTTTTGAAATAATACACAATCATTTGGGCATGCGTGTATCTTCTTGGCCTCCATTCCCATTGGGCACAACATTTCCTTTACTTGGTATGTTGAGATTGGCAGCTCATTTCCTTCAGGAAGCATTTCTTTCAACAAAGTCAACAATGAAGTGAAGCTTTTGTCGCTCCATCTATTGTTAGCTTTCAACTTATACAATCTCAACACAGCGCTAAGCTTCGTAAACTTAACACAGCATGTGTATAACGGTATCTCAGCATCATGCACAATGTTTCTAAAGATAGGAGGTGGATCGGTGTGCTCTACCCTACAACTATCCAGCATCACATCAACGATGTCTGCTGGAACTGGTTCGTTCACATTTACGTCATCGGAGGCAATTTCTTCTTCCACCCAAGCACTGCTATAGACATCTACTGGTTTCATTTTTGAAATCTCTCCATGCCAGTGCCATTCTGTATAGCCTTGTACAATCCGATTGCACATAACATGACTTTTGATTTCCTCACCAGTGTTGAATTTCAAGTTGTTACCGCAATGCCTACATGGACAGTAGAACCTATCTGTAGGTTTTTTCCTATGTTCCTCGGCAAATCTAATAAACTGATCAAGACCAGATATAAACTCTGGGGTGCAATGATTACGAATGGACATGCATGATCTATCCATTCTATGATCAAAGAGAAAACAAGTATATATTAGGAAACAAGTATATATTAGGAAAAGATTAGGGTATACACTTACATCCTAAGTGTATAATGTGATGTCATTCTTATATATAATAAATGTGTACCACCTATCCCATCCTTGAACACCTAATCTCACTAGTAAGTGTATAATGTGTATTGGGTTTTCAAGAAAATTTTGGCAACATTTCTCCGTTGTTCTCTAAGTACATATGTACTTGGAGAACAAACGGGGAAATGCTACCGAAATTTTCTCAAAAACCCAATACACATTATACACTTACATCCTAAGTGAGATTAGGTGTTCAAGAACAGTCCCAAACCGGGGACTATCCAATATTTACTCCTAATGAGTCAATCTTGGACGGGTTTCTAGGCCAACAAACACAATAATAGATATCTACAATGAAGCCGGACTCCATACAAATAGTATATAATTTAGTGATTGTTCATTCTAATTTATACCAATGGACAAGTAATATACAGAACAATGATTGTTCACTTTCTAGGCCAAAAAACACATGTGATGTCATTTTTATATATAATAAATGTGTACCACCTATCCCATCCTTGAACACCTAATCTCACTAGTAAGTGTATAATGTGTATTGGGTTTTCGAGAAAATTTCGGCAGCATTTCCCCGTTGTTCTCTAAGTACATATGTACTTAAAGATCAAACGGGGAAATGCTACTGAAATTTTCTCGAAAACCCAATACACATTATACACTTACATCCTAAGTGAGATTAGGTGTTCAAGAATAGTCCCAAATCGGGGACTATCCAAGATTTACTCCTAATGAGTAAATCTTGGACGGGTTTTCTAGGCCAACAAACACAATAATAGATATGTACATGTTAGGGTTTCATCACAATTAATGTTAGGGTTTCATCAATGTTAGGGTTTAATCAAATCAAGTTAGGATGCTAGAATGGACAAGTTTAAATCTTTTTTCAACATGCATCAAAATTTACTGAATTAGGTCAAGCATTAGGATTAGAAGCACAAATATATGCAAACAAAAAGATTTGTTCGTATCCTAGAATTTACATAAAGAATTACATATAGATTTGTTCACATCCTTACCGACAGTAAACACGGCTGTGGGTGTTGGCCTACCACGGCCGTGCTGGGTAGCACGGTCGTGCTGCCCAGCACGGCCGTGGTAGGCCAACACCCACGGTCGTGTTTACCGTTGGTAAAGAGCTAGGGAGAAGGAAGAACAGAGGCTACGACTACTACCTGGAGGCTACGGCGGGCAACAGGCAGGCAGGCGACACGGCAGGGAGGACGGCGACAAGCACGAAGCAGGCAGCGGCGACACCAACGAGGACAGCGGTGACAACAAGGAAGGACGGCGGGCGGCGGCAAAGAAGAATATGGCGGCCGGCGGCAAAGAGGACGGTGGAGAAGCAAGTAGCGGCGGTGGGCGTCGGCGACGAGACAACAGCAGGTGGGCGTCGACGGCGAGCATCACCGGGTAGGCGGGTGGCGACGTAGCAAGAGCAGAGGGGCGAGGCGACACAGCAAGAGCAGTGGGGCGGAACTATTGCTTCGCGATGAAACAGAAGAAAGAGTACCCGAACAATGGCCGTCGTTCGAGGGTTTATTAAGTGGGTATTAGGCGTCGGTTCTAACATCCAACCGCCACCTAACGTCTTCGGCGTCGGTTCTACTTAAACAACTGACGCCCAATTAGTCAAATTTTGCCCTAAATAATTTGGCGGGAACCATTATCGGCGTCGGTTATCAAAGGATAACCGATACCTAAGCTGGAACTTTTCGCGCAAACTTTCATCTCATATCGGCGTCGGTGTTTTGGTAAAACGCCGACGCTGTATGTGCCAAATTTTTTTTCGCTCGAAAATTGGATTTCGCGGGCGATTTTAGGCGTCGGTTGTTTGTTATCCAGCCGACACTGAATACAAAGCAGTACCTGTGTCTTGACTACAGATGTCGGATGACCTACAACACCGACGCTGAATGTCATAGGCATCGGTTTATCTAAATAACCGACGCCTAGAAAAGCGTCATTGAACGCTGTTTCTGTACTAGTGAGTTCTGCTAAAGTAAAAAAAGGTAACTAAAGACAAGATCAATGATGTTTCTTCTGAAGAGCGTCTGGATAAGTACGCACCTCGCATATCGTTCCCGCATAAGCTGGTGAAAGCCCAGCTGAAAAAGAGGAATGAAAAGTTTATGGCTGCGATAAAGAAGCTGCATGTGCACATCCTGTTTCTAGACGCCATCGAAGAGATGCCTACCTATGCGAAGTTTCTAAAGAATCTGATATCAAGAAAGAAGAGAGGTGAGGATGTAGAGACTGTGAAACTCACTAATATGTCTAGTTCTTTTGTCAAAGCCAATATGCCATCGAAGAAGAAGGATCCTGGGGCCTTCGTAATCCCCTTCCAAGTTGGAGATAATGTAACTCAGAAAGGTTTAGCAGACCTAGGTGCCAGCATCAGTCTGATGCCTTTGTCCCTTGACATGAGAGTGGGGCTCACTGATATGGTAATCACCAACATGAGGATACAACTGGCTGACCATACCTTCACCAGGCTAGTTCGTGTTGTTGAAGATGTACCCATTTGAGTGGGGAATTTCTTTATCCCTTGCTATAATGTTTTGATCGATACCATTGAAGATCCGAGCTGCCCCATTATCTTCGGGCGGCCCTTCCTTGCGACCGGTCGAGCCCTTATTGACGTCGGGGCGGGAATGATCATGATTCGGGTTGGAAGGGATCATATAGATTTCAACATCAGTGATTGTATGAGGGCCCCTCGTTCTTTGAATCCTCCTACTTTGTTGAAAGTTATCAGCAACTTTGTGATGAAGTACAAGAAGAGAAGGCCATGGTAGACCCACTTATGCGCGCCTTATCTGGTGAAGCACAAGAGGTCAATGATATCGAGGTCAAAGAATTGCTGGCCTATCTGGATGTCGAAGGCACGTCCGAAGATGACGATCCTGTTGAGACAGTTAGGTATGCTTCTCTCTACCCAGACCCTGCTGAAGAATAGAAAAAGGAAGTTCCACCAGAACTGAAAGTGTTGCTAAGAGGCCTTGAATACTGTTTCCTAGATAAAGAAAAGATGCACCCAGTAATCATCAATGAAGGATTAACTGATTTCCAGAGAGATCAGCTACTCGAAGAGTTAAGGCAGCGGAGGAAAGCCTTAGGTTACTCAATCAGAGTCCTAAGGGGGATAAGTCCTTCTGTGTGCATGCACATAATTCATCTAGAGGAAGACTCTAAGCCGTATGTTCAACCACAGCAAAAACTGAATGAGAAACTTTGAGAAGTCGTTAGCAAAGAAGTGGTTAAGCTCCACGATGCTGGAATTATATACGCTATCACTGATAGCACGTGGATGAACCCAATTCAAATAGTTCCCAAGAAGGGAGGGATGACATTGGTTAAGGGGGATGACAGAGTCGAAGTCACCACCAAAATGGTTATCGGCTGGCGAATGTGTATAGATTATCGGAAACTTAACAACACCACCTGCAAGGACCATTTCCCCCTTCCATTCATCGATCAGATGTTGGAATGCCTGACCCATCATTCCTAGTTCTGTTGGTTGGATGGGTACTCAGGTTTCTATTAGATCCCCATCCACCCTGATGACTAGGAAAATATGACTTTCACTTGTATATACGGAACTTTTGCTTTTAGAAGGATGCCCTTCGGGCTCTGTAATGCACCTGCTACCTTCCAGAGATGTATGAATGCTATTTTTGCAGATCTTCTCGAGGACAAGATGGAAGTGTTCATGGATGATTTCAACGTGTACGAAAACTCGTTTGATGATTTTATGAACAATCTATCGCTTGTGATGAGATGATGTGAGGAGCAGAGCCTCACCCTCAACTGGGAAAAATGTCATTTCATGGTTCATGAAGGTATAGTTCTGGGGCACAAAGTGTCCAACAAAGGAATTGAAGTCGACCCGTCTAATGCACCCATTCTCCAATCCCCTGATTGGAGTCTTCCATTCGAACTTATGTGTGACGCCAGTGATTTTTCTATAGGGGTCGTTCTAGGCCAAAAGAAAGAGAAGAAGCATCATGTCATTTTCTATGCGAGAAAGACTCTGGATGAAGCCCAGATGAATTACATGACTACCGAAAAGGAAATGCTTGCTATCACTTTTTCTTTCGATAAGTTTCGATCATACCTTGTGGGTTCAAAGGTGGTAGTTCACACCGACCATAGGGCTATCAACTACTTGATGCAGAAAAGGATGCAAAGCCCAGACTGCTACGTTGGGCATTGTTGTTGCAAGAATTTGACCACGAAATAAAGGAAAAGAAGGGATCATATAATGTGGTCTCTGACCACATCTCATGAATTTGAGTGGAAGATGATCACCCGCTACCCATCAATGTAAGCTACTCTAACGAATCCATCTACATAGCCCAGTCAGCCAGCCATGAGGGGTCGTGGTATGCATATTTCTGCAATTACCTGGCCTACAAGAAGCTCCCCCTGATATGTCCTCTAATCAAAAGAAGAAATTCTTCGTTGATTTGAAGAATTATTATTGGGATGATCCTTTGCTGTTTAGGCATTGTGCGAATGGGTTATATAGAAGATGCATACCATAGGAGGAAGTTTCGAAAATTCTGTTTCAGTGTCACTCCTCTGCATATGGAGGACAACGGGGAGGCGATAGGACTGCCACTAAGATCCTCCAATCTGATTTTTACTGGATGACCATGTTCAAGGATGCTCATGCTTTTGTGAAGCCTCGTAATGAATTCCAGCGAACTGGGAACATTTCCCATCGCAATGAGATGCTGCTATCAGATTGGATTGCAGTTGAGATTTTTGGATGTATGGGGTATTGATTATATGGCCTCCTTTCCCGCCTCCTTTGGTTTTAAATATATTCTCGTCGTAGTCGACTATGTCTCCAAGTGGGTGGAAGCAGTTCTCACCATGACTTGTGATGCAAAGGCAGTAATCAAGCTCTTCACCAAGATTATCTTTCCAAGGTTTGGAGTTTCAAGAACCGTCATCAGTGATGACAACTCTCACTTTGCAGAAAAGCAGTTTGAATCATTGTCACGAAAGTACGATGTCCGTCACAAGGTTGCAACGCCATATCATCCACAGATGTCCGGGCAGGTGGAACTCTCCAATCGGCAGATCAAGCAGATCTTGGAAAAGACAGTTGGCAAGTCCCGCAAAGATTGGTCGGCTAGTTTAGATGATGCTCTCTAGGAGTACAAGACTGCTTTTAAGACAATGTTAGGCACCACACCTTACCGCTTGATTTATGGAAAAACCTGCCATCTTCCTTTTGAATTGGAGCATAAAGCGTTCTGGGTGATCAAGCGACTCAATATGGACCAGACGCTGGCTGGGAAGAAAAGATTTCTACAACTTTAGGAGCTTGAAGAGTTGAGGCTCCATGCTTATGAGAATGCAAGGATCTACAAATTGAGGACCAAGATCTGGCAGAATTCGCATCTAAGGAAAAATGATGTCAACGAGGGTGACAAAGTTTTATTATTTAAATCTTCTATCCGTCTTTACCTAGGAAAGCTGCAAATAGATGGTTCGGGCCTTTCACCGTTGCAAAGATCTATCCGTCCTGGATGATGGAGCTCTATGACAAAGAAGATATGGCAAAAAATTTTCCAGTGAACGGGCATAGAGTTAGGAGGTTTTATGAAGACGAAGCATTTGTGAGAAGATTACAGAAGACCCTATAGGATGTCGAAGCTACAAATGCTGAAGCAGAGTAGAAGGATTTGAAGTTGTCGAGCTGACGACAGAAACCACAGTGCTTCTCGAGAGGCTGCCCGAGTTTTATTTTCCTAGCATAGGACATTATTTTCTTTCCTATAGAAAAACATTACGAACATTATCAATGTAATAAGGCCCGAGTCAGTGCATGTGCCACGTGCACAGACTCTCTCATTTTATGGGCCACTGACTTGGTTTTATAGCCTTGGTGATTAATACTATTTGAGGTTGAAAGTCTTCTTTCATTCCAATGATGTTTTACCCGTCAATGCTCTCTGATTTTAACCTTTCTCACACTTGTTTTATTTTTAGTTTTTACTCTTCTTGGTATCATATTGGGCTGACGTACCATGTGGCGTGATGGGTGCCTGACCATATCAGGTAGCAAATTTATCGGGGAGACTGTATCGTGCAACATGCCAATCCCGCGCGACACGTGTGCCACACGGCATGAAGCTTGATTAGGAAGCCAAATCACCCCACGATGTGACGGATTAGACAAATTTTAATGTGTCTCGGGAAACGATTCACCTCCTCACGCGACACGTGTCCCTATTTCACCTGATTTACCCCTGCTCGCCATGGCTATATATAGTAACTTGAGTTTAACTGTGTCGAGCACTACATTTACTTTTCACCTACTCCCATATCATGCATCTTGCTTTTACTTCAGCTCTCGTGCCAGCCATTCTCTCTCGCGATACCCGTGTCACACACTAGTAATCTCACCTGATACAAGTATGACCCGATACACCTTATCAAGTAGTTCAATCGACCGTGTCACGCAAAACGTATCGGGTAAAGCTTATCGCGTGACATCTTTCCTCAAGTGAGGTCTGTTTCGGGCAAGGGGTTTAGTTACTTATCGAGTTTGCATGTCGCCCTGATCGTATTGAGCAAGACATGTGCCACGCGACACCCCTTATACGATGTCAGTATCAAGCAACGACCTTTTCTTTGTGTTGGGTTTTGCCAATCGAGTTTTCTTCATCGGTCTTTTGATCGTATTGCGTGACACGATTGCTGCGCGACACACGTGCCCAAGCGATACGAAGCATATCAGAAAGACTCATATTTCCAAGTATTGTTTTACAAGATGCTTTGACTCGTATCGCCCGACACTTTATTGAATCGGGCGACAACTTTTTCTTACGAGCCCGTGTCGGGGAGGACCCTTGTTCATACCGTGCTTCGCTTATTGTGTGATAGGCTTGTGTTTTATTCTGCCACTTTGAGATCGTATTGGCCTTCGACCCTTACCAGGAGATACGAGTATCACGTACAGACCTTATCGGGCAACCATATGAGATAAGATTTGTTTTATGAACGCGACTCGATATCGCGCTACCATATTGGCTAGACCCTATATCGGGCAACAAGATGTGTTTACCTCCGCCCGATACCGACTTGCTTATTTCGGGTATTCCTGTATCATGCGGGATTCTCTTAGACTCTAACCCGTTATCAATTTTTCAAGCATCACCCATCGGGTATTGGGCGACACGACTCTCTCAGTCTGCCGCCTGATACTGAGTAAGGTGATCCAATCAGTAAATTATCACTTACTCCATTCTTGATTAAACCATTGCAGAAATGGTCCACACCATGCAAACCGTCATCCAAGTTGACGAACATGGTTGAAGGATCAATCCCGAGGCCACAACTAAAGCAACCACAATCGGGCAGAAGTGCCCAAACCCCAATACTACGGGGCCTTGTGAGACTGAGAAGCAGCCTATAGTAGAAGAAGCACCAGCCCCAGCAACGACCTCAACTGCGGTGGCCGAACCAGTGCCTCTGGACCACCTACCGGGCCATTTTGTTCCCAGAGACAAAGAGCACATGTAGCAGTACGCAGAATTGGCAGCCAAGGTCTACCGGCCAACCCACTTCTACCACTAGTCGTCCTTCAATCATATAGGTATTTTTGAATAGCTTGAGAACATCCTAGAAGTTGTCGGGCTGAGGAAGCTATGCTTCATCTACACCGCCTCCTGCACCAAACTCACAAAAGATTTCATGTCAGCCCTCCGTCGGGTGTCGAATACACTAGAAGAAGTCAAAAGATTCGGCGGGGCAGACAGACTGCAGGGGCGGATTTACAACGTTGAGCACGACATCTCTAAAAAGCTACTCAATGAGATCTTCTCCTCCAATGAAGCTGAAAGAAACCTTCTCAACAACGGTGTCAGAATCACTGAAGGTGACAGATTCAACCCGGTCGCACTCTGGAGGAGGCAGACTGGCGAGTCATCATTCAAACTGGGAAGCAAGGTGGCAGCAGTACAGTCCTGCTTCTGGAGGATAGTGCACAAAATCGTGGCGTGCCTGCTCTTCAGTAAGTACGAAACGAGTAACTTGTACACTGAAGAACTCCACCTAATGTGGTACATAATGGAGGGTTGCACGATCAACCTGGGGCGGTTCCTGCTCAACAGACTCCATCCAATGAAAGACGCCACCAGGGATTACAACTATGGGAGGATTGGTCAACCTAATCATGGAAGGGTTGGGGTACCCTAAAGAGCCGCGCAGCTTGTTGAGAACCAGGGGTAATGACAGGATAGACTTGAAATTCCTCCCAAGAGCTAACATCATAAACAAGGAGGGCCACCACTTCTACAAATTCGCGAGGGCAAACACCCTCCTGCCCCTCCCACTCTACGTCAACTACGATGCAGAGAAGTTGGTCTTTACCATAGTAGAAATTGAAGTTGTGGTAGTTGAAGCTGCTTACGCCGCCACCAGAATAATACAAGAAAGGGCGGCAGTCACGAGAAGACCAATCCCCCTCGATGCTCAATGGGACAAGTCATCAGTGGTCGTCGTCACCGACTTGCCTGTCACCGCCACCACCGAGCCGTCCACTGCTGCCACATAGCCAGCATTCGCCGCTCCTGTGACCGCTGCTATGCTACCAAACCAGTCGCGACAACCATAGCAACACCTGCCACGGCTACTGAAGAAACAATGACGATCATGGGGGTCGTTGATACCATTGGGGCAGAAACTATGATGATAGCCCCCAAGGAAGCTACCGTGGAAGAGACAGTCGTAGCTCCCAAAGCTTCAGTCGTGCCCGTAATGGCAGAAGCAGTGGTGCAGCCAGATGTCAGTAATGATGTGTTCACAGAGTCCTGGAGGTGGAGCTCAGGGTTGTACAACACATACCGACGTAGCCGCCAACGCCGCCGGTGATTTCTATGGAGGAGGATGTAGAGAGTCAGATGGTAGATCAGTAGTTGTGTTCTCCGCGCCCTACTCCACCACCCCAGACTGACAAGGCAGAGGCAACCACAAAGGTGCCAATGCCCCACCCTGAATCAATGCCCTTGTGGACGATTTAGATGGACTGGGCCCAACTTGAAGATGCACACTCTTTGGGTCGAGGTTATCATGCGAGGAGCATTACAATGATGAGAGGCTGATCAACTACAGCAGCCCCATCACTGGGGCAGGTCCTCGGCCAAGAGTTTGAAAACTTGTGGGAGGTAACAAGCAATCACTCAGCTACATTTGCTTCCTTAACCCGCAAGTTCAATGTTTTCCAGAGGAGGCTTAGTGAGAAGGAGCGTCAACTGCTAACCCTAGTTGGCATGCTTGGCCAACTAGAGGCACTAAACATAACGATGCAGATGACGCTCCAATGCCTCGACGCTATTGAAGAGAGGCTGAACCGGAGGGACCGCCAACCCCGCTCAAGGAATCCTAGGAGGTCCCCATCGCCTCCAGGCCCCGACTCTCATCCCTCGTCTTTAGCGTCCTCTTCAGGATCAATGTATTCTTCCTACTCCAGCGGGCCCTCCACAACGCCCGAGGAAGAGACGACGACCTGAACTGTCGACGGGGCTCCAGTAGGATACGAGAGCACATACGACGTCAACATAGTGTGATGACTGTCTCGCGAAAACAAGATTAACTAATGCGGAAGCGTTCATCAAGCAGCGGATTAGCGAAAATCACTAAAAATTAAAACCTTTTTATCAAAATATCCATT
The DNA here is from genome assembly GCA_963693085.1 of Alisma plantago-aquatica. Taxonomy (NCBI): domain Eukaryota; kingdom Viridiplantae; phylum Streptophyta; class Magnoliopsida; order Alismatales; family Alismataceae; genus Alisma; species Alisma plantago-aquatica. The sequence continues at coordinate 1,547,494,263 of OY856409.1, forward strand.
GAAGGAAAACTTTCTCACATAGAACCAACGTAAGATAATTACATTCTTGTTCACAGGTACATATTTTGTATCATCTCCTTTTGAGAATTACAAGCATTAACTGTCCTGTCAAGCTAAACACAAGCAGTATAAAATCTCGAGGCTCTAAGCCAAAATCTCGAAAGAACTAACTACTACTCCGAGGACCTGAGAGTATAGAGATGACACATAGGACTCTATTTACATCTATACAAGGAATAAAAGTCAGTGTCTCCACCTGATACTTCACTGCTATCTCTACTGCTGCTATTGTTGTCCTTCACCTATTGAAGGATTCCTATCTCCTCGTCCGCGTCCACCTAAAAATGTGGTTCCCACAGGGGTGAGACAATTATAAAAATTGCCCCAGTGAGAGTTATAACTCTCCGCCAGTAACATTGTTATTGCAAATTAAGAAGATAAATATGAATGGAAGAATCATATTTGTATAGCAGCAGATATTTTAATGTCTAACAGATTAGAACATTATTCTATATCAGAAGAATTGCAACTATAACTTGATAGAATCAACATGTCATTTATCCTTTATGGAATATAAAGAACATGTATAACATCTATTCAAACTACATAATCATTACCACTGCTTTAACTCTCTTCAGGATTAGATCATATATCTAAATCCTGGTATTATCATTGTGGAGTCATGGCCCGTAGCCATATTCTTTTCATAAAGTGTTGGGATCTTAATCCCTCAATTCACCACTGGAAATTCTCATCCTTTCACAATTTCAATACCCTAACCATGTGATTCTGGGTGTTTAAACCCTTAGCCCATCATCTGAGTATTGTTACCACTTCCTTAGGTAACTAACACCTTTAGGTCATTTGACCAAGGTAGGTATGATACTTGATGCCTATTAACTCTCTTGCTACCTCTTATCAGACAACAAGATATATTATGGCACACAAGGCCCAATAATCAAATTCAAATTAATAACATATCACAATGCATACCTGGCTATGCCCATCATCTCATGATACCTGCATGATTAGCACATATGATAGCAGCACATCAATTATCTATCAACATCATGCAAAAACAATGTATTAATAATTCAAGGGTATTACCCTTAATCCTTTACCAGGATTAGGATTTCCATCACACATCTCATGTATCATTCATCCAATCATATTGGACTTATATCACAACAAGGTATACCAGTATTTGGGGTGTTGGATATGATATCTATCATATCTTGATGTCTCACTTCTCTCAACACCATTAACTTTCTTAAGTTCACATACTTAGCTTGTATTAGGGTATTTCCCATCCTAATACTTTATGCACCAGTTTATCACATTCATCATGTAAAGTAGTGATCAATTGTCACTTACTTGGAATATACAACTATTGCCAATACTATGGATTCATACATAAGTTAGGAATTAATAAGAAGACCATGTTAGGTCATATTCAAAACAAACTCTAAGTCAATCATAGAGTACCACGGCCGTGCAACCAAAAACGGCCGTGCTAAGGGAAGCCACCACGGCCGTGCTACCTTGCACGGTCGTGAAAAGTGAAAATACCACGGCCGTGCTACCTAACACGGTCGTGCTACAGGAGTTCACCTCTTGAATCATATTCAAGCATGAATTCTATTCGCTTATTAGGGAATTATGGTTTCACATACCATTTCCCTTCATTAGAATAGGGATTTCATATAGCAGCACCCTTCATTAGGGTTTCATATTACATTACCCATAATTAGGGTTTACTACTCAATCCTCATTAGGGTTTCTCATAGAATCACCCTCAATTAGGGCTTTACATGGATACACCTTCGATTAAGGTTTGAGTTCAATAACCCTGTCAATTAGGGTTTATGTTCATGTTTAGGGTTTCATGATCTCTTTGCTTAAGGATCATAACCCTTAATCATCACATGAATCATATTCATGTATGAATTCATACTATCAACTTCTCAACTTGATTAGGTCATATCAACCCTTCAGTCGAGTATATACAGCTATGATTAACATAGTGTACCAAGTCATTGATCCTATAAGCAATTAGGGATTCATCCCTTAATTGGCACTTAATTACTTAGGTACTATTAGGGTTTCAACCAATTGTACCTTCATTGATTATCATTACTAATCATTATTGGATCAATAGAACATTCATCATCTTAATTCTCAAAGATTCAATCACATTCGACCTCCATTACATAAGGTATCCAATTGAATTAAGGTTTATTATTCATCCTAATTAGCGATTTCACATGTAGACAACCTCTTAATAGGATTATATAAGGAATCAGCCTCAATTAGGGTTTACATCATATATTGGATCCATGCATTTGTTATGCATTAATGATTAGTACCATTAAAGGTATCTCCCACCTAATCACATTAGGTTTACAAAAATTTTTGATCAATTGGACCTTCAATAACTTGAGGTATCCAAATAGATTGATCAATAGAACCTTCAACTGCATTGGGTATCCATTTGGATTAGTCAATTGAGTCTTTAATATCATTGGGTACTCAATTGAATCAACCCATTGTTCCTTCAAATACATTAGGTACTCAATTGGGTTAACCAATTGATCCTTCAATTGTATTAGGCATCCAATTGGATTAACCAAATTGAACCACAAACGGTTTGAAACCGTTTAAGCAAAAAGCTTTGAAACCGCATGAACCAAAGAGTCAATCAAGATACCGTTTGAGACCATTTGGTCTTAAATGGTCTTGATACCGTTTGGTCCCAAACGGTCTTGATACCGTTTGGTCCAAACCTCTCAAAACCGCATGGACCAAAGAGTCAATCAAGACTTCAACAACACTCAATTCCAATCTATGGAATCTCAACCAATTGGATCATCAACTCAATCATCAATTGAGTCATGAACTCATACCTTAATTGGAACTTCAATTAGGGTCTCATCTCAATGGAATTAGGGTTTATAACACCAATTAGAGCTTTGAAGTTGATCATCAATCAAGCTATTAATTATGTTTCAATTGATTGCATTGGATCTTCAACCATTGAATTCATGGAACCAATCGTCAATTGGACCTCTGCTCATACTTCAATTGAGTTTAGTAGGTCAACCTTCAACTGATTTGACCCTCAATTGACCCTCACTTGGTCATCAATTAGGGTTTGATTCAATTGGATTATGGTTTAGAATCGATGATTCAACAACACTCATCAATGCAAGATTGTTTACTTTGAAACATTTGAACCATCATCCAAATTGGGTATGACCTGACCCCAAACGGTCTTGATGTCGTTTGGATGACCTCCAAATGGTCTTGAGACCGTTTTCCCATCATATCACTCAAATCCAATCCATCCAATTAAGGTTTGGATCATGGGATTGATCACCAAATCAGCATTGCATTATATATCAGCTTGGTACCTTTAGACCTTCAAACACCTAACCAAACTCAAACCTAGACCTCCAAACGGTTTTGGTTGACCAAAAAACGGTCTTGAGACCGTTTGGATGAGCTCCAAACGGTCTTGAGACCGTTTGGCTCATCCAAACCTTGGATTCTAGTGAAAAATCATCAAGGTTTGGTCTATCGAGTTGATCAACAAATCAGCACTTAATTGCAATATGATTTGGTACCTTTAGACCTTCAATTGGTCAACTATACTTGACCCTAGACCTCCAAACAGTCTTGGGGTGACCCCCAAACGGTCTTGAGACCGTTTGGGTGATCCCCAAATGGTCTTGAAACCGTTTGGGCTAATCAACCCAAAATCTCTAATTAACTCATTGGGATTTCAGCACTGATTTCAATTAGAGTTTGCCCAATTTATTAGCTTTCAACTCATGACTCGTTTCGAATTAATCCATCAAATTTGGTGAGTCATTAACCAACATTATTATTAACAGTAATCCCAAATGGTCAATGCTTGGTCAACCATCTAAAACGGTTTTGAAACCGTTTGTCCAAAAAGTTCAAGTTAATCAGATTGCAAATCAGCACTTAATTCAATTAGGTTTCCTTAATTGATTAGCCTTCAACTCACGATTACTTTGTATTTAATCCCTAATATTTGGTGAGTCATTAACCAACATCATTAGTAACAGTAATCCCAAACGGTCAACGCTTGGTCAACCACCCCAAACGGTTTTGAAACCGTTTTCCCAAAAAGGTCAAGTTAATCATATTGAAAATCAGCACTTAATTCAATTCGATTTGCCTAATTGATTGGCCTTCAACCTACGATTCCTTTGGAGTTAACCCCTAAAATTTGGTGGGTCATTAGCCTACATAATTAGGAACAAAATTCCCAGACGGTCAATGCTTGGTCAACCATCTCAAACGGTTTTGAAACCGTTTTCTCCAAAACGGTTTCAAACCGTTTGCCCTTAAACGGTTTGCTAAAACCGCATAGCCAATCAAATTAAAACGATTTGGAGTAGCTATCAAAACCGTTTGGCTTGGTACTTTTCTTTGGATAAGAATCTAGGATGATTTCATCATCCCCTTCCTTCGAACAACCAAGAACAGCAACCGTTCTTGATGGAAATTGCAGCAAGAAACAAGAGTGCATCAAATTGAAGAAATCAATCAACAAAGCATACAAAATTGATGCAATAGCAATGTTTAAGGGTTTCAGTTATAAAACCCGCCTCAAATCTGATCTCCAAGCTCCAAGCTACACGGATCTAATGGTGGATGAAGCTTCTCCAACTATTCCAAGGCTCAACTTCAAGATTTGGAGTGAAATGATCGGCTAGAATTGAAGATTGAGTGAAGAAATGAAGGAATTACACATTGTTTTATGATTTTCACCATGAAATCATAAATAACGTAGATCAAAGGCTTACCAACAGGTTGGGGACGTGCTCCCTGATGTCCTTAGCCTTCTTGGTCGGTTTTGCAAGCAAGTAGAAGAAGTGGGGTCGTAAAAGCCTTTCATTTGGCTTGGAAAAGGTACTTTTATAAGAAAATTGAGGAGAGAGAAGATACTTTATAAAAGTCTTTTAATTCCAAAATTGTTGCCACCACTTCCCCCTTGGTTTCTTGCATGCAAGGGCATCTCTATCCCTACCGAACTCCCTTCCATTATCCATGAATTAAGGGAAAAGAAAATAAGCACCTTAATGCTTATTATATTAATATCCCATATGTGAGTGGAAATTACTTTCCTTTATAATAAGGTGAGTGGAGTTTCACCTCCTTTAGATATTTTCGTTCCTTATCTTGGCAAAAGAACGTACATCATTATTCAAAATAAACCAATAACATTTTGGTTGAAGGCCCTTTAATTAATACATTCATTTTTGCCCTAAATTGGATTAGGGTTTCACTTAGGATTAAATCTTGATTATTTTAATATCAAGATTCTCTCTCCTCCATCTTAATTCAAATGAGAAGTAACTCTCATTTTCTTTGCTCTACATGATGCCAAGAAACATTAGGGACTTTATTGAAGTGGTAATTTTCATATCAAACCCTAGGTTTTGGGTAAATTGCACATTACACCAAAACTAGGTTTTAATGCACAACATTGCTTTATCAGCTCTTTCTTGGTATTCAGGCTTCCATAAGCCATACCTCAACATCATATTCACTCTCATGATGCTTCAACACATGAGGAACATATTATCATGCACAATTTGCACATAAACCCCTCAACTTGGGTAATTTGCACTTTAGTCCAAAACAAACAAAACATTGATTCAACATTGTTCAAACATGACCAAAATTGAAACATAAGTTTCTCATGAGCCCTAATTACTTTTCCCAAGATAAGATTAAGAATCTACTCAACCTTATTAAGCAAAACATCTAGGGTTAACACATAACCCAGGTCAGGGATGTTACAAATTATAAACCCCTAACAAGGATTTCGTCCTCGAAATCCCAGGAAAAGGAGGAACAGATTGTTCATTAATCATGCCCTCAAGTATCCACATATCATCTTAATATCCTAGAGATATTATGAACTCTGTGATTCCACACAAAGCTCCTTTCATTAATTCCTCCATATCACTGTTTATGTTTATGCAAAGCATAAACCCCTAACATATGATGTCCATGTCATTGAAAGGAAGAAGCATAAAAGAACATACTTCAATAATCACTCAAGAATACTTATCAAAAGGAAAAACATATATATCTAAAAGAGATAATTCACTTAGCAAACTCTATGTAATTTGGAATGTTCACATAGTTCTTCCTGTTAGTTAGGAATGTCACATAACTTTTCCCTTTTTGTTTAGGGTTGGAATTGCACAAAGCATCTTCCTTTATTGGAATTGCACAAAGCATCTTCCTTTATTGGAATTGAACAAAGTATCTTCCTTTATTGGAATTGCACAAAGCATCTTCCTTTATTGGAATTGCACAAAGCATCTTCCTTTATTGGAATTGCACAAAGCATCTTCCTTTATTGGAATTGCACAAAGCATCTTCCTTTATTGATTCCATATTTCTTATTTCATGATACTCATTAGATTGTATCAGAATGACTGCTTGATTAGAGCAATCAAAAAGATATCAATCTAAAAGTTTCCATACTCACCTTATCCTCAATAATCATATACCTGGCCAGGGTATATAAGTATTGAGTTTAGGTAGTATGCACTTTATTTGCTATCATATTCCTCACTTTTCACATCATTATACACACAGGATTCTCCATTCTTAAATTTTCTTCAGGTATCACTTCTATATTTCATCTTTCAACACACAGATAAGGGAGATTATAAAACATTTTAAAGAATCACTGAGTAAAATGTAGATTCTCATCTTCCTGGTGTCCTTATAGGACTAGTCAAAGGAAGCTCAAAAACAACTACAACACATAGAATCATGAAATGAAGTATTAGAATGAATATATTTCATTTGACTATTACCCATCATGATTATCTACTACTTTAGGTTGGCTCAACACATAGTGTCTAGTTATTTCATGTTACTACTTTTTCCTTCACTTAGTGGCTACTGCCCTGGTGCACTAGGCATTTATTGTACTGGTGACACCAAAAACTTTTGGCTTTTCAGAACAACTAGGCAATTGTCTCTAAAATTATAGAGTCCTTACCTTAAGTCTCTGCTTATGGCCCCTCCTTGGGCACTACCATCACAGATGTACTATTTGTCCAGACATATGGCAGAGTCTACTTTCTTGCCATTTATTAATATTTCCCATATTTTCACTGTTGTAACATAACCATGTCACTTAGGAATCCCTTCAAAGCCCAATGTTTCTGCATTGAGGACTGGTGACCTAGGTTGCAATACCAGTATCCAGTCTCTTATATGCATTACAGTTGTCCTATCCTGCCCTTCAAGAGAATAACATAGGATTCTCTATCTTGATTAGATCAAGATGGAAATTCTTAGGTACTTGTTCTCCTCTTGCCTGGTCCGATGCACCCTCTCCTGGTGCAACAACATTGCCCTTAGCAATGTGTTCCTTGTGTTCTCCAGTCATTTTCAAGTTCTTCTTCTCCTATGTGAGCAGAAGATACTATCAAATAAACTGGAAGACACGTAGAACAGACTCTACAACCTTAGTCCTATGTCTCTATAGACTCAGCGAACCTAGAGCTCTGATACCACTTAATTGTGACGACCGTCTCGCGAAAACAAGATTAACTAATGCGGAAGCATTCATCACTAAAAATTAAAACCTTTTTATCAAAATATCCATTGAAGGAAAACTTTCTCACATAAAACCAAAGTAACATAATTACATTCTTGTTCACAGGTACATATTCTGTATCATCTCCTTTTGAGAATTACAAGCATTAACTGTCCTATCAAGCTAAACATAGGCAGTATAAAATCTCGATGCTCTAAGCCAAAATCTCGAAAGCACTAACTACTACTCCGAGGACCTGAGAGTACAGAGACGACACATAGGACTCTATTTACATCTATACAAGGCATAACAGTCAGTGTCTCCACCTGAGACTTCACTGCTATCTCTGTTGCTGCTATTGTTGTCCTTCACCTATTGAAGGATTCCTATCTCCTCGTCTGCGTCCACCTAAAAATGTGGTTCCCACGGGGGTGAGACAATTATAAAAATTGCCCCAGCGAGAGTTATAACTCTCCGCCAGTAACATTGTTATTGCAACTTAAGAAGATAAATATGAATGGAAGAATCATATTTGTATAGCAGCAGATATTTTAATGTGTAATAGATTAGAACATTATTCTATATCAGAAGCATTGCAACTATAACTTGATAGAATCAACATGTCATTTATCCTTTAAGGAATATAAAGAACATGTATAACATCTATTCAAACGACATAATCATTACCACTTCTTTAACTCTCTTCAGGATTAGATCATATATCTAAAGCCTGGTATTATCATTGTGGAGTCAATACCCTAACCATGTGATTCTGGGTGTTTAAACCCTTAGCTCATCACCTGAGCATTGTTACCACTTCCTTAGGTAACTAACACCTTTAGTGAGACGAACGACACCAAACTGACAATAAAATTAACGAATGCGGAAGCGATTAGCAGTGGAATTATCAAAAATTACTAAAAATTTAAAACTTTTGTAAAGAGATCTTCGAAAGATAAAAATTCTTTCATAAACAACATGATAGGTCATTTACAAACTGATCCATTGATACATCTCTGTAATAAACACATCTCGAGCATTACAACAAAACCCACCTTGTTAACTGTGCAAGGTAAGATACAAAATCTCGAGGCATCATGCCAAAATCTCAGATATACTGACTCCTAGGACCTGAGAGTACAGAGACGACATAAGACACACTATCTACAAGACTAGACAGTTAGTATCTCCACCTGAGATTCACTATTGCCCCTGATGTTGTTGATGCTGTTGTTACTCATTCTTAAATGGATTCCTTCGTCATCGGCGTCTACCTAAAAAGTAGAATCCCACGGAAGTGAGACAATTTAAATAATTGTCCCAGTGAGAGTTATAACTCTCCGCCAGAGGATTTGTTATAGCATATAAGGAATAACAGAACCAAAGTAATTGAAAATATCAACAGCAGGCTTGATAATAAGTAAAACAACATTTACTTAAGCAATCACTTCATTAAAGCATATGTAGAACATGTATTCTAGAAACTTGAACAGACTATTAAAGTCAACAATGTAACATCAATCATTGTTTCTCATAGTACAACCTAAGCAGCTATACTATACGGCTGATTATATTTTTCAAACATCATTATGCCCTGCGGAGATGAGGTATACCTCTCATACTCCAACCGACCATTTATAAAAATCGCGTCGGTACCATACATAGGTCATCAAAAGAGTCGGATTCTTATGACCTCATCTTCCTCAGTCAGTAAGAGGGTTTACTTGTAGGACATCTTGTGTCTCTGCTGTAGTAGCTATCCAGGGTATTCTGGAAACTTCGCTATAGAGTTACAGTGGAGTTTTGAACTCTCATCGTCATCGAAAGATTTCTTGTTTATCTCTCATCGATGTGGTATTAGTAATTTCTTCGGGAGATTTGTGGTACATCACCCGGTATGAATATATAGTGAAGGGTTGAAAGATTAAAGTACATCTACATCAATTCCTATACTAGGACGTAAGGATATTCGCGTCCATATACCCCCATATACTCAAAAGTATATGCTCCAGGAGTTCCCTTAGGAAAACTTGTTTTACCATCATTTGGTCTCTGACAATGATGGATCTATGGTCAGGGCTCTACATGATATGATTATACTTGATTAGTTAGGTACATTCTAGCATTCTTTTAGCATCAAGCATGTTTCCAAGCATTAATCATTAGAACAACAGCTATAAAAGTAGAATACTAAATGTATCAAGTCTAACTCACATCAATTATCAATTGGATATCATTTCTTAACCATTTCATTACTATGATTCAAGAATAGGGTATTCAAATCCTTAATTCATCATAAGTCATCTTATTAGCATGGCCTTGATGTTACTCATGGCTCTCACATCCTATCAATCTTATATGATGTCACTTAACTAGGCAACATGGTATAGCACTATTCACAAAGCTAATAACATGCTTCCAATGAACATGATATCATAACCTTTACCTGGATATAATCATCCTTTTATAAGAACATGCATGGTTAATTCAATTGACAACAACAAACATTTCATTACTAGATCAGCAATTTATAAAGAAGAATTAACCTTTCAATTCAGGAATAGTACCTTCATGCTTACACTAAGGCTAGGTTCCCTTATTTACATCAAATAGGGTTATTCAATCCCTTTCTTTATGATTAGGAATAATGATTCCTTATCTCATACTTTAATCATGAAGATTCATGCTTAAAAGCATAAGTAGAGTTAGGGTTTACCCCACTCAATTAAGGTTATTGAATCCCTTTGTCTTATAAGGCATAAGAATCTTATATTGTAATTAGTTCACAGGGTTTCATACTTGAAAGCATAACCCAAGACTAGGGTTAACATACCCCATCCTTCATTAGTTAGGGTTTGTATTATTTTACTTCAACATAGGGTTATAGAACCTCTTAGCTCTCGAGGCATAAAGATTTCTCATATTACAACTTGTAATTAGGGTTTCATACTCAAAGGCATAACCTTGAATTACTCCATTTATCAGATCACCCTAAATTAGGGTTTACTATTCACGTTACATGTTATTACCCTAGAATTAGGGTTTACTATTCACTTCATAGTGAATTGAGCTCATAGCATCATTATATATGAAAACCATCATCATTGATGCCCTCAATTTAGGTTAAGATTCATTAATCATTATAATTAGGATTTCCATGATCTTACCTTGATGGATCGTACCCTAATCATGTACATTCTTACATATTGAAAGTATGTTACTTGATTCTCATTCATATTAGGAGCCTTCTCTCTCTTCTTACTACTAGATGATGTTTAAATCACTCTAGGTTAGATTAGGTCAAGTCATCTTTGATTAACATAGATTAAGTCAACCCATTATAATCATTAGGGTTTGCTTGATCAAGGGTTGTTATCTACTTGAACCCTTCAAGGGTACCTTGGTAATCTTCTTTAATAATCATAACATGGGTCAATCTACTAATCACTTAACCCCTTAATGTCTTTAGGTATCATTAGGGTTTAGATTAAACAACCATTGAACCATCTAAGCCTTCAAGGCATTAAGCATAAAATGATTCAGGAACATGGTTATTCAAACCCTCAGATTATCATAACACTTGTTACCAAGTGACATATAAGCATCAAGTCATCTAACAACATGACCTTGATTGAAGCAATGTATATACTTTTCACATATCATTACTCTAAAAGCTTATAATTTTTTTCAAGGAATATGACATCATAACTCTTACCTGGCTATGATCACCTCATAATATCAACCTGTATGACTTATACAAATAAGGACATGCATATATAACAATGTCAACACAATACCAAAACTTTTCAATTTCTTTATAGGACACCACGGCCGTGCCACCTTGCACGGTCGTGCAAAGTAAGGTTACCACGGCCGTGTTCCCTTACACGGTCGTGCTACATAAGATCATTCCATGATTCATATTTATATATATATATATATAAATATATGTATTCTAATCTTTCATTCTTTTAACTTTATTAGGTCACATCAACCCTTCAATCAAGTACATGCTACTATGGTTAACATAGTGTATCAAGCTATTAATCCTATAAACAATTAAGAATTCTCCCTTTAATTGGTTCTAATCACTTAGGTATTATTAGGGTTTCAACCTTCATTCCTTCATTGATTATCATTACTAATCATTATTGGATCAATAGAACATTCATCATCTTAATTCCCAAAGATTTAATCACATTGGACCTCCATTACATAAGGTATCCAATTGAATTAGGGTTTCCAATGTTGATTACTTCAATCATTGAATTCATGGAACCAAACATCAATTGGACCTATACTCATACCTCAATTGAGTTTAATAGGTCAACCTTCAACTGATTTGACCCTTAATTAACCCTCAATCGTTCATCAATTAGGGTTTGATTCAATTGAATTAGGGTTTGGAATCGATGATCCTTCAATACTAATCAATGTAAGACTAGTTACTTTGAAACCATAGAAACATCATCCAAATTGGGTATGACCTGACCCCAAACGGTCTTGAGGTCGTTTGGATGACCTCCAAATGGTCTTGAGACCATTTGCCCATCATATCATCAAAATCCAAGTCAATCAATTAAGGTTTGAATCATTGGATTGATCACCAAATCAACATTGCATTGTATATCAACTTGGTACCTTTAGACCTTTAAACACCTAACCATACTCAACCCTAGACCTCCAAACGGTCTTGGGTGACCACCAAACGGTCTTGAGACCGTTTGGATGAGCTCCAAACGGTCTTGAGACCGTTTGGCCCATCCATCCTTTGGATTCTAGTGAAAAATCATCAAGGATTGGTCTATCAAGTTGATCAACAATTCAGCACTTAATTGCAATATTATTGGTACCTTTGGACCTTCAATTGATCAACTATACTTGACCCCAAACCTCCAAACGGTCTTGGGGTGACCCCCAAACGGTCTTGAGACCGTTTGGGCTAATCAACCCAAAATCTCAAATTAACTTGGTGGAATTTCAGCACTAATTTCAATTAGGGTTTTCCCAATTGATTAGCCTTCAACTCATGATTCCTTGAGAATTAACCCCTCAAATTTGGTGAGTTATTAACCAACATAATTAGGAACAGTAAACTCAAACGTTCCATGCTTGGTCAACGCACTCAAACGGTCTTGAGACCGTTTGCCCAAAAGGTTCAATTAAAACAGATTGATAATCAGCACTTAATCCAATTAGGTTTCCCTAATTGATTAGCCTTCAACTCACGATTCCTTCGGAGTTAATCCCTCAAATTTGTAGGGTCATCAATCAAAATAATTATGAACAGGAATACCAAATGGTAAACGCTTGGTCAACTCATTCAAATGGTCTTGAGACCGTTTTCCCAAACAGGTCAAGTTAATCAGGTTGAAAATCAGCACTTAATTCAATTCGATTAACTAATTGTTTAGCCTTTAACTCATGATTCCTTGGGAGTTAACCTATCAAATTTGGTAGGTCATTATACCACATCATTAGGAACAGTAATCCCAAACGGTCAACGCTTGCTCAACGCATTCAAACGGTCTTGAGACCGTTTGGCGAAAAAGTTCAAGTTAATCAGACTGAAAATCAGCATTTAATTCAATTCGATTTGCCTAATTGATTGGCCTTCAACCTACGATTTCTTTGGCGTTAACCCCTCAAATTTGGTGGGACATTATCCTACATAATTATGAACAGAAATCCCAAACGTTCAACGTTTGTTCAACACCTTCAAATGGTCTTCGAGACCGTTTGCTCCAACCGACCTTGTGAAACCGTTTCCCTTCAAACGGTTTTGCAAACCGTTTGCCCCAAACCGTTTGGCCAAAGGGGGGAAAACAAGACCGTTTGATAAAGTAACATTGGTAATCATGCCCATATTCTTCTACCTCCAGATCAAGGTCTGTTCTTCGTGGTTTTAGTTGCAAGAAAGCAAGGAAGAGTGGGAAAGAAGAAGAACTAAGTACTAATTCCAAAAACAAAGATATGCATAAGAAAGCAAAAGGTTTAGAGTTATAAAACCCGCCTTAAGGTCGTTCCTTGAGCTCCAAGCTTCCAAGATTCAAGCCTTTAATGGTGTCTTGAGCTCCACAGGTCGGCCAAGGGTGTTTCTCCAAGGAAAGGTTGGAAAAGATGGCTAGAAAGAGGAAACAAGTAAGGAAGACCATAAAACCAACCTTGCACCATGAATTCCTCCAAGAATCCGAGCAAGAAGATGACCAAAGCTTACCTAGAACTCCTTATCCGTCCTCCTCTGCTCCAGAGCTCTGTCCTAAGTCGGTCTAAGCAAGGGGATAAGAAGGGAAGTGAAGGAAACGATCCTTGCTAAGTGAGAAAAGGTGTATATATACTTTGGGTGAAATTCCAACATAAGGACAACTTGTTTCTCCATTTCTCATCTAGGTCCTTCCCTTCTTCTAAGCCACATTTCTCCCTTCCATACATAAGCAAAACTCATCTTAAACCCAAGGTCTAAAGGTGAAGAAAGCCAACTTTTTACTAAGTTGCACATATAGAAGGGTTATTAGGCTTATAACTTGATTATTTAATTACAAGGGTTATCCTAATCATTTGTTTATTCAAATGAAGCGCCCCCTTTATCATTTTTACTCTAATTGATGCCAAGAGTCATAAACGATATTCTAGAAGGTATATTTTACATGTTGCACCCCATGTTTTGGGTAAATTGCACTTTATACCAAAACTAGGGTTTAAAGCACAAGGATTGCTCCACAAGCTACCTTTTGGTGCCCAAGCTTGGAGAATCCATAATACTTCATCAAATTCATTCTTATGATGTATTATCATGAGAGGAACATCTAAGAATGTGCAATTTGCAAGTTAACCCCTTTAATTGGGTAATTTTCACATAAGTCCACTTTTAACAAAACAATATTACAATATTGTTTAAAAGGACAGAAAGGGAAATATATATTCCTCAGGAGATTTAATTACATTATCAATAGATAACCAAAAGCATTTAAGCACATGATTAAGAAAAACACATGGGGTTAGTTCATAACCCAGGTCAGGGATGTTACATTTAGGTCATTTGACCAAGGTAAGTATGATACTTGATGCCTATTAACTCTCTTGCTACCTCTTATCAGACAATAAGATATATTATGGCACACAAGGCCCAATAAACAAATTCAAATTAATAACATATCACAACGCATACCTGGCTATGCCCATCATCTCATGATACCTGCATGGTTAGCACATATGATAGCAGCACATCAATTATCTATCAACATCATGCAAATACAATGTATTAATAATTCAAGGGTATTACCCTTAATCCTTTACCAGGATTAGGATTTCCATCACACATCTCATGTATCATTCATCCAATCATATTGGACTTATATCACAACAAGGTATACCAGTATTTGGGGTGTTGGATATGATATCTATCATATCTTGATGTCTCACTTCCCTCAACACCATTAACTTTCTTAAGTTCACATACATAGATTGTATTACGGTATTTCCCATCCTAATACTTTATGCGCCAGTTTATCACATTCATCATGTAAAGTAGTGATCAATTGTCACTTACTTGGAATATAAAACTATTTCCAATACTATGGATTCATACATAAGTCAGGAATTAATAAGAAGACCATGTTAGGTCCTATTCAAAACAAACTCTAAGTCAATCATAGAGTACCACGGCCGTGCAACCAAAAACGGCCGTGCTAAGGGAAGCCACCACGGCCGTGCTACCTTGCACGGTCGTGCAAAGTGAAAATACCACGGCCATTCTACCTAACACGGCCGTGCTACAGGAGTTCACCTCTTGAATCATATTCAAGCATGAATTCTATTCGCTTATTAGGGAATTATGGTTTCACATACCATTTCCCTTCATTAGAATAGGGATTGCATATAGCATCACCCTTCATTAGGGTTTCATATTACATTACCCATAATTAGGGTTTACTACTCAATCCTCATTAGGGTTTCTCATAGAATCACCCTCAATTAGGGCTTTACATGGATACACCTTCAATTAAGGTTTGAGTTCAATAACCCTGTCAATTAGGGTTTATGTTCATGTTTAGGGTTTCATGATCTCTTTGCTTAAGGATCATAACCTTTAATCATCACATGAATCATATTCATGTATGAATTCATACTATCAACTTCTCAACTTGATTAGGTCATATCAACCCTTCAGTCGAGTATATACAGCTATGATTAACATGGTGTACCAAGTCATTGATCCTATAAGCAATTAGGGATTCATCCCTTAATTGGCACTTAATTACTTAGGTACTATTAGGGTTTCAACCATTTGTACCTTCATTGATTATCATTACTAATCATTATTGGATCAATAGAACATTCATCATCTTAATTCTCAAAGATTCAATCACATTGGACCTCCATTACATAAGGTATCCAATTGAATTAAGGTTTACTATTCATCCTAATTAGTGATTTCACATGTAGAAAACCTCTTAATAGGATTATATATTGAATCCGCCTCAATTAGGGTTTACATCATATATTGGATCCATGCATTTGTTATGCATTAATGATTAGTACCATTAAAGGTATCTCCCACCTAATCACATTAGGTTTACAAAAATGTTTGATCAATTGGACCTTCAATAACTTGAGGTATCCAAATAGATTGAACAATAGAACCTTCAACTGTATTGGGTATCCATTTGGATTAGTCAATTGAGTCTTTAATATCATTGGGTACTCAATTGAATCAACCCATTGTTCCTTCAAATACATTAGGTACTCAATTGGGTTAACCAATTGATCCTTCAATTGTATTAGGCATCCAATTGGTTTAACCAAATTGAACCACAAACGGTTTGAAACCGTTTAAGAAAAAAGCTTTGAAACCGCATGAACTTGAAACCGCATGAGTCTCAAACGGTTTGAGACCGTTTGGTCTTAAATGGTCTTGAGACCGTTTGGTCCAAACCTCTCAAAACCGCATGGACCAAAGAGTCAATCAAGACTTCAACAACACTCAATTCCAATCTATGGAATCTCAACCAATTGGATCATCAACTCAATAATCAATTGAGTCATGAACTCATCCCTTAATTGGAACTTCAATTAGGGTATGATCTCAATGGAATTAGGGTTTATAACACCAATTAGATCTTTGAAGTTGATCATCAATCAAGCTACTAATTATGTTTCAATTGATTGTATTGGATCTTCAACCATTGAATTCATGGAACCAATCGTCAATTGGACCTCTACTCATACTTCAATTGAGTTTAGTAGGTCAACCTTCAACTGATTTGACCCTCAATTGACCCTCACTTGGTCATCAATTAGGGTTTGATTCAATTGGATTAGGGTTTAGAATCGATGATTCAACAACACTCATCAATGCAAGATTGTTTACTTTGAAACTTTTGAACCATCATACAAATTGGGTATGACCTGACCCCAAACGGTCTTGAGGTCGTTTGGATGACCTACAAACGGTCTTGAGACCGTTTTCCCATCATATCACTCAAATCCAATCCATCCAATTATGGTTTGGATCATGGGATTGATCACCAAATCAGCATTGCATTATAAATCAGCTTGGTACCTTTAGACCTTCAAACACCTAACCATACTCAAACCTAGACCTCCAAACGGTCTTGGTTGACCACCAAACGGTCTTGAGACCGTTTGGATGAGCTCCAAACGGTCTTGAGACCGTTTGGCTCATCCAAACCTTGGATTCTAGTGAAAAATCATCAAGGTTTGGTCTATCGAGTTGATCAACAAATCAGCACTTAATTGCAATATGATTTGGTACCTTTAGACCTTCAATTGGTCAACTATACTTGACCCCAGACCTCCAAACGGTCTTGGGGTGACCCCCAAACGGTCTTGAGACCGTTTGGATGATCCCCAAATGGTCTTGAAACCGTTTGGGCTAATCAACCCAAAATCTCTAATTAACTCATTGGGATTTCAGCACTGATTTCAATTAGGGTTTGCCCATTTGATTAGCCTTCAACTCATGACTCGTTTCGAATTAATCCATCAAATTTGGTGAGTCATTAACCAACATAATTAGTAACAGTAATACTAAACGGTCAATGCTTGGTAAACCATCTCAAATGGTTTTGAAACCGTTTGTCCAAAAAGGTCAAGTTAATCAGATTGAAAATCAGCACTTAATTCAATTAGGTTTCTTTAATTGATTAGCCTTCAACTCACGATTCCTTGGGAGTTAATCCCTCCAAATTGTAGGGTCATCAACCAAAATAATTATGAACAGGAATACCAAATGGTAAACGCTTGGTCAACTCATTCAAATGGTCTTGAGACCGTTTTCCCAAACAGGTCAAGTTAATCAGGTTGAAAATCAGCACTTAATTGAATTCGATTACCTAATTGCTTAGCCTTTAACTCATGATTCCTTGGGAGTTAACTTATCAAATTTGGTAGGTCATTAGACCACATAATTAGGAACAGTAATCCCAAACGGTCAACGTTTGGTCAACGCACTCAAACGGTCTTGAGACCGTTTGGCCAAAAAGTTTAAGTTAATCAGACTGAAAATCAGCATTTAATTCAATTCGATTTGCCTAATTGATTGGCCTTCAACCTACGATTTCTCTGGAGTTAACCCCTCTAATTTGGTGGGTCATTAGCCTACATAATTATAAACAGAAATCCCAAACTTTCAACGCTTGGTCAACACCTTCAAATGGTTTTCGAGACCGTTTGCTCCAACCGACCTTGTGAAACCGTTTCCCTTCAAACGGTTTTGGAAACCGTTTGTCCCAAACCGTTTGGCCAAAGGGGGGAAAACAAGACCGTTTGATAAAGTAACATTGGTAATCATGCCCATATTCTTATACCTCCAGATCAAGGTCTGTTCTTCGTGGTTTTAGTTGCAAGAAAGCAAGGAAGAGTTGGAAAGAAGAAGAACTAAGTACTAATTCCAAGAACAAAGATATGCATAAGAAAGCAAAAGGTTTAGAGTTATAAAACCCGCCTTAAGGTCGTTCCTTGAGCTCCAAGCTTCCAAGATTCAAGCCTTTAATGGTGTCTTGAGCTCCACAGGTCGGCCAAGGGTGTTTCTCCAAGGAAAGGTTGGAAAAGATGGCTAGAAAGAGGAAACAAGTAAGGAAGACCATAAAACCAACCTTGCACCATGAATTCCTCCAAGAATCCGAGCAAGAAGATGACCAAAGCTTACCTAGAACTCCTTATCCGTCCTCCTCTGCTCCAGAGCTCTGTCCTAAGTCGGTCTAAGCAAGGGGATAAGAAGGGAAGTGAAGGAAACGATCCTTGCTAAGTGAGAAAAGGTGTATATATACTTTGGGTGAAATTCCAACATAAGGACAACTTGTTTCTCCATTTCTCATCTAGGTCCTTCCCTTCTTCTAAGCCACATTTCTCCCTTCCATACTTAAGCAAAACTCATCTTAAACCCAAGGTCTAAAGGTGAAGAAAGCCAACTTTTTACTAAGTTGCACATATAGAAGGGTTATTAGGCTTATAACTTGATTATTTAATTACAAGGGTTATCATAATCATTTGTTTATTCAAATGAAGCGCCCCCTTTATCATTTTTACTCTAATTGATGCCAAGAGTCATAAAAGATATTCTAGAAGGTATATTTTACATGTTGCACCCCATGTTTTGGGTAAATTGCACTTTATACCAAAACTAGGGTTTAAAGCACAAGGATTGCTCCACAAGCTACCTTTTGGTGCCCAAGCTTGGAGAATCCATAATACTTCATCAAATTCATTCTTATGATGTATTATCATCAGAGGAACATCTAAGCATGTGCAATTTGCAAGTTAACCCCTTTAATTGGGTAATTTTCACATAAGTCCACTTTTAACAAAACAATATTACAATATTGTTTAAAAGGACAGAAAGGGAATTATATATTCCTCAGGAGATTTAATTACATTATCAACAGATAACCACAAGCATTTAATCACATGATTAAGAAAAACACATGGGGTTAGTTCATAACCCAGGTCAGGGATGTTACATTTAGGTCATTTGACCAAGGTAAGTATGATACTTGATGCCTATTAACTCTCTTGCTACCTCTTATCAGACAACAAGATATATTATGGCACACAAGGCCCAATAAACAAATTCAAATTAATAACATATCACAACGCATACATGGATATGCCCATCATCTCATGATACCTGCATGGTTAGCACATATGATAGCAGCACATCAATTATCTATCAACATCATGCAAAAACAATGTATTAATAATTCAAGGGTATTACCCTTAATCCTTTACCAGGATTAGGATTTCCATCACACATCTCATGTATCATTCATCCAATCATATTGGACTTATATCACAACAAGGTATACCAGTATTTGGGGTGTTGGATATGATATCTATCATATCTTAATGTCTCACTTCCCTCAACACCATTAACTTTCTTAGGTTCACATACTTAGATTGTATTAGGGTATTTCCCATCCTAATACTTTATGCGCCAGTTTATCACATTCATCATGTAAAGTAGTGATCAATTGTCACTTACTTGGAATATAAAACTATTTCCAATACTATGGATTTATACATAAGTCAGGAATTAATAAGAAGACCATGTTAGGTCCTATTCAAAACAAACTCTAAGTCAATCATAGAGTACCACGGCCGTGCAACCAAAAACGGCCGTGCTAAGGGAAGCCACCACGGCCATGCTACCTTGCACGGTCGTGAAAAGGGAAAATACCACGGCCGTGCTACCTAACACGGTCGTGCTACAGGAGTTCACCTCTTGAATCATATTCAAGCATGAATTCTATTCGCTTATTAGGGAATTATGGTTTCACATACCATTTCCCTTCATTAGAATAGGGATTGCATATAGCATCACCCTTCATTAGGGTTTCATATTACATTACCCATAATTAGGGTTTACTACTCAATCCTCATTAGGGTTTCTCATAGAATCACCCTCAATTAGGGATTTACATGGATACACCTTCAATTAAGGTTTGAGTTCAATAACCATGTCAATTAGGGTTTATGTTCATGTTTAGGGTTTCATGATCTCTTTGCTTAAGGATCATAACCCTTAATCATCACATGAATCATATTCATGTATGAATTCATACTATCAACTTCTCAACTTGATTAGGTCATATCAACCCTTCAGTCGAGTATATACAGCTATGATTAACATAGTGTACCAAGTCATTGATCCTATAAGCAATTAGGGATTCATCCCTTAATTGGCACTTAATTACTTAGGTACTATTAGGGTTTCAACCATTTGTACCTTCATTGATTATCATTACTAATCATTATTGGATCAATAGAACATTCATCATCTTAATTCTCAAAGATTCAATCACATTGGACCTCCATTACATAAGGTATCCAATTGAATTAAGGTTTACTATTCATCCTAATTAGTGATTTCACATGTAGACAACCTCTTAATAGGATTATATATGGAATCAACCTCAATTAGGGTTTACATCATATATTGGATCCATGCATTTGTTATGCATTAATGATTAGTACCATTAAAGGTATCTCCCACCTAATCACATTAGGTTTACAAAAATGTTTGATCAATTGGACCTTCAATAACTTGAGGTATCCAAATAGATTGAACAATAGAACCTTCAACTGTACTGGGTATCCATTTGGATTAGTCAATTGAGTCTTTAATATCATTGGGTACTCAATTGAATCAACCCATTGTTCCTTCAAATACATTAGGTACTCAATTGGGTTAACCAAATGATCCTTCAATTGTATTAGGCATCCAATTGGTTTAACCAAATTGAACCACAAACGGTTTGAAACCGTTTAAGAAAAAAGCTATGAAACCGCATGAACTTGAAACCGCATGAGTCTCAAACGGTTTGAGACCGTTTGGTATTAAATGGTCTTGAGACCGTTTGGTCCCAAACGGTCTTGAGACCGTTTGGTCCAAACCTCTCAAAACCGCATGGACCAAAGAGTCAATCAAGACTTCAACAACACTCAATTCCAATCTATGGAATCTCAACCAATTGGATCATCAACTCAATAATCAATTGAGTCATGAACTCATCCCTTAATTGGAACTTCAATCAGGGTCTGATCTCAATGGAATTAGGGTTTATAACACCAATTAGAGCTTTGAAGTTGATCATCAATCAAGCTACTAATTATGTTTCAATTGATTGTATTGGATCTTCAACCATTGAATTCATGGAACCAATCGTCAATTGGACCTCTGCTCATACTTCAATTGAGTTTAGTAGGTCAACCTTCAACTGATTTGACCCTCAATTGACCCTCACTTGGTCATCAATTAGGGTTTGATTCAATTGGATTAGGGTTTAGAATCGATGATTCAACAACACTCATCAATGCAAGATTGTTTACTTTGAAACTTTTGAACCATCATATAAATTGGGTATGACCTGACCCCAAACGGTCTTGAGGTCGTTTGGATGACCTACAAACGGTCTTGAGACCGTTTTCCCATCATATCACTCAAATCCAATCCATCCAATTATGGTTTGGATCATGGGATTGATCACCAAATCAGCATTGCATTATAAATCAGCTTGGTACCTTTAGACCTTCAAACACCTAACCATACTCAAACCTAGACCTCCAAACGGTCTTGAGACCGTTTGGATGAGCTCCAAACGGTCTTGAGACCGTTTGGCTCATCCAAACCTTGGATTCTAGTGAAAAATCATCAAGGTTTGGTCTATCGAGTTGATCAACAAATCAACACTTAATTGCAATATGATTCGGTACCTTTAGACCTTCAATTGGTCAACTATACTTGACCCCAGACCTCCAAATGGTCTTGGGGTGACCCCCAAACGGTCTTGAGACCGTTTGGGTGATCCCCAAATGGTCTTGAAACCGTTTGGGCTAATCAACCCAAAATCTCTAATTAACTCATTGGGATTTCAGCACTGATTTCAATTAGGGTTTGCCCATTTGATTAGCCTTCAACTCATGACTCGTTTCGAATTAATCCATCAAATTTGGTGAGTCATTAAACAACATAATTAGTAACAGTAATACTAAACGGTCAACGCTTGGTAAACCATCTCAAATGGTTTTGAAACCGTTTGTCCAAAAAGGTCAAGTTAATCAGATTGAAAATCAGCACTTAATTCAATTAGGTTTCTTTAATTGATTAGCCTTCAACTCACGATTCCTTTGGAGTTAATCCCTAATATTTGGTGAGTCATTAACCAACATCATTAGTAACAGTAATCCCAAACGGTCAACGCTTGGTCAACCATATCAAATGGTTTTGAAACCGTTTTCCCAAAAAGGACAAGTTAGTCAGATTGAAAATCAGCACTTAATTCAATTTGATTTGCCTAATTGATTGGCCTTCAACCTACGATTACTTTGCATTTAACCCCTAAAATTTGGTGGGTCATTAGCCTACATAATTAGGAACAAAATTCCCAAACGGTCAACGCTTGGTCAACCATCCTAAACGGTTTTGAAACCGTTTTCTTCCAAACGGTTTTGAAACCGTTTTCTCCCAAACGGTTTCAAACCGTTTGCCCTTAAACAGTTTGCTGAAACCGCATAGCCAATCAAATTAAAACTATTTGGAGTAGCTATCAAAACCGTTTGGCTTGGTACTTTTCTTTGGATAAGCATCTAGGATGATTTCATCATCCCCTTCCTTCAAACAACCAAGAACAACAACCGTTCTTGATGGAAATTGCAGCAAGAAACAAGAGTGCATCAAATTGACGAAATCAATCAACAAAGCATATAGAATTGATGCAATAGCAATGTTTAAGGGTTTAAGTTATAAAACCCACCTCAAATCTGATCTCCAAGCTCCAAGATACACGGATCTAATGGTGGATGAAGCTTCTCCAACTATTCCAAGGCTCAACTTCAAGATTTGGAGTGAAATGATCGGCTAGAATTGAAGATTGAGTGAAGAAATGAAGGAATTACACATTGTTTTATGATTTTCACCATGAAATCATGAAGAACGAAGATCAAAGGCTTACCAACAGGTTGGGGACGTGCTCCCTGCTGTCCTTAGCCTTCTTGGTCGGTTTTGCAAGCTAGGAGAAGAAGTGGGGTCGTAAAAGCCTTTCATTTTGCTTGGAAAAGGTACTTTTATAAGAAAATTGAGGAGAGAGAAGATACTTTATAAAAGTCTTTTAATTCCAAAATTGTTGCCAC
Source organism: Alisma plantago-aquatica (assembly GCA_963693085.1). Taxonomy (NCBI): domain Eukaryota; kingdom Viridiplantae; phylum Streptophyta; class Magnoliopsida; order Alismatales; family Alismataceae; genus Alisma; species Alisma plantago-aquatica. The sequence goes on from OY856409.1 coordinate 1,547,518,012, forward strand.
CACTTCCCCCTTGGTTTCTTGCATGCAAGGGCATCTCTATCCCCACCGAACTCGCGTCCATTATCCATGAATTAAGAGAAAAGAAACTAAGCACCTTAATGCTTATTATATTAATATCCCATATGTGAGTGGAAATTACTTTCCTTTATAATAAGGTGAGTGGAGTTTCACCTCCTTTAGATATTTTCGTTCCTTATCTTGGAAAAAGAACGTCCATCCTTATTCAAAATCAATCAATAACATTTTGGTTGAAGGCCCTTTAATTAATACATTCATTTTTGCCCTAAATTGGATTAGGGTTTCACTTAGGATTAAATCTTGATTATTTTAATATCAAGATTCTCTCTCCTCAATCTTAATTCAAATGAGAAGTAACTCTCATTTTCTTTGCTCTACATGATGCCAAGAAACATTAGGGACTTTATTGAAGTGGTAATTTGCATATCAAACCCTATGTTTTGGGTAAATTGCACATTACACCAAAACTAGGTTTTAATGTACAACATTGCTTTATCAGCTCTTTCTTGGTATTCAGGCTTCCATAAGCCATACCTCAACATCATATTCACTCTCATGATGCTTCAACACATGAGGAACATATTATCATGCACAATTTGCACATAAACCCCTCAACTTGGGTAATTTGCACTTTAGTCCAAAACAAACAAAACATTGATTCAACATTGTTCAAACATGACTAAAATTGAAACATAAGTTTCTCATGAGCCCTAATTACTTTTCCCAAGATAAGATTAAGAATCTACTCAACCTTATTAAGCAAAACATCTAGGGTTAACACATAACCCAGGTCAGGGATGTTACACATAGCTACTCCCTCACCCTCCCTAGATGAAGTTGAAGACACAGACATATCCATCAGCAAAGAGGAGGGCTCTTCTAAAGATTCAGAGGGAGAAGGGGGCGCCATTTACTCAACAATCAACAACTACCCTCCCATAGCAAGGAACACGATGGGAGATGCATATTCTGCGCTGTCGGAGATTCCCTCCTTCGAGATTGTTGACTTCGATCAACGATCCATCGGCTACCTGACGATCAAAGACCAAAAGCTCATGAATGCGGTCCTGAGGTCACAGGCAGATGAAGAGGACGTCGTATGGAGCGACGATTACTTCTCTGTATGACGGGAAGCACTGAGAAGCATGTTTCATTCCCCAGTCGTCATAGGGAAGGTTCACTTCCAGGTCCTGGAAAGTATTGTGATCGAGAACATAGGCATCAGGATAAGCCGACAGCCAATTTACAACGCCACCCCGGCCGTGGAAAGAAGACTAATGAAGGGGGCGTACGACTCCATCCAGGTGGCCAACATGCTACAACACATTGAAGAACACAACCTAATCCTGGTGTTACCCCCCTACAAGCACAAAACATATTGGTTCCTCTGAGTGGCAGACCTCCACAGCCACGACGTCCAGCTCCTCAGCTGCTGCACTGAGGAGGTCCCTTGCTCAGGACATATATTTGTACGCCTAGAAGACAAGCATCTTAGGCTTCTCCCACTGCGTCTTCTCCGCGAAATCAAGCAAGGAATCCAACGCCATAGTGGCATTTGGACTTTCTTCTCCCTGAGAGACTTCCCCGTCCAAGAAGAGTCAAGAAGTGAAATTAGCATATTCATAGTCCTACGCGCCATGGAGCTGCTCCACATCTTTGGATATATACGACACCTCTAAGGCTAGAATTTCTTTCAGCTCAGAAGCACATATGTGTTGTTGCTGATCAAGGACAGATGCTATTTCCAAGACGCAAGAGTACCAGAGAAGCTACTGGACGGTGACCAAGAAGTTGAATCTTCCCAACCCAGTAGCCCTCTAGGAGAAGAAGCTCATATTGCCACAGACATCTACGGGGAAGGTAAGCGGATCGACATTATGTGAGAAATACTCACCAATGAAGGCTCCACTTCGCCTGCTGCTTCTAAAATGATGATCAACAATTTTGATCATTCTGTGTGTGCTTTGCTGACTCAGGAATAGGTCAATGAAATCCTCCTCAGCCTAGCTGATTCTACCCCGCAGACATCATTTATGAGACAGACAACGTCATAGTCCCCCTCGATGACCTTCGGGACTTAGTAAAGGTAGGAGGATGTCTAGCGCTGTCGGTGGCGTCAGCCTACATCCAGATTCTACAGAAAAAGTTTGAACATGCCTACATCGCCCACCCGATGGTGTGTAATAATATTTGCCTAGCTGATGAATCAGGAGCAAAACAACTGATCCTGGCCGAGATACAAAGAAGCATGTCGTGTGTCATCTTCTTTCCAATGTTGCATTACAACCATTGGACGCTCCTGATGGTGTAAACTCGCCCGCGAGCAATAATCTTCTACAACAGCTCTGACATCAACAAAGATCATCCAATGCAGTGTACATCAACTCCATTGACATCCCTCAAGCGCTTAGCAAGGAAATACTACATCGACGTGGAAACATTGATCCAATCGTTTCTTGAGAACACGGAGAACAAATGGCATGAGCTTCAATTCTGCCAAAGCAGTTCACAACAAGCTCCACAATCAAACGACTGTGGCATCTACATGCTACAATGGATCTCTAGCTCGGTGGCGCTACAACAAACACCTGACAAGATCCACCACATCGACTATCACAGCAAACGTGGAGAGTATGTGTTGGAGCTTCTATCTGGTGAAGGCACACACACCAGCTAAAACCCTCGTTGTCCTATGTCTGCCCTGCCCTACTTATCTCACAACTCTGGGGATAGAGTGTGGGGTAAGTTTGGGGGGGAGGTACTGTATAATATCTGTGAAGTGAGGGAGGTACCCAAAATTCTCCCTTTTTGCCTTTTTTTTCTTATCATACCCTATTTACATATACATACATGATTGTTACAAAATGAAACTTTTCTACAACTTCTTGCTTCTCAATAATTGTACAAATATACTCTAATAGTAAATATCTGATACAATTTCCTCCAGTTCATTTTCTCTTTGTCTAAGGTGGTGCATGTTTTTGTTATTTTCTTTTTGAAAACACAGTCTCAAACGAGAAAGGCTACAATTTTTCTATGCCAATTTTGAAAAATAATATCGCAACAACTAAGAGATGTGTATGCGAAGGAAAAAGTTGCCCAAATAGTGAACTTTCTCTTGTTTCCCCTACCCATCGAAATCCCAAAAAGAGAGAAAAGCCTTATGAGAGTGAATAAAAGCATGAAGGTTGTGCCAAAAAAAAACACTTGTCTTTCCAAAAGTACCCATCTTTAGGCATGGTAGATCTGGGGTAGTGGTACGTAGGATGTGAAATCATTGTTCTAAAGATAACTGGCTTGGACTGCAGGGACCACTTGCCTATTAACGGACTCATACCTGGGTGGACCAATGGAAAACAAGAAAAATCCCAAAAAGCCTTAAGCCTACCCAAAAACCCAACTTCTATTTCCAAGCTGTTTGGTGTGAAAGCTAACTTCAGAATCATGCACCAAAGACTCGCCGAAACTGAAGGGAATTTGTTTGCTTAAAATAAGGCAGGAAAAATAAAGTCCATTGCTCGTAGATAGATGTAATTTTCCTTAAGATATCTCAGAACTCACTTAAACCCCTTGTCTGAGGACTATGTCTGGTTGTGAAAAAGTATTGCAAATAAATTGTTAAAATAAGTATGGATTGATTGAGGACAATCAAAATGCTAAGTTTGGGGGAGTTGATAACACCCATTTCATGGCTATTTAGGGCCCATATTTCACTGTCAAACCTGCCTTGTAAACTGTTTTCCTCTCCATTTTATCATGTTATTGCATACAAATAACCCACACTTTGCTCCTGACTCTTTTTCCATCTTTTATAGAGATTTCCCTCATTTTCCCACCCAAAGTCCGCAAACAGGCCCGTCCCGGCCCATCTACAATGAGCACCTACATCGACCCTTCTACTAGCCACATGACACACCCATTTACCCGTCACGGTCGCTACCCGAAATGGTTGTAACCCAATACGGGCGTGTCGCGTGAGGAGCTCTAATGAGCGGGACGCTATCTACCCGACAGGGAGCTTTTCCTGCTACGACTCATCAATCCGATGGAGTCTGTCGCACGATGAAGCCACTCATCGGAGCAGCTGTTGGCCAAGGTCATTACACGACACGGTCAAGCGTAGTTTGCTCGCAACCCAGCATGCAACGCCAGCCGTGTCCGGAGACAGATGTGTCAGCTCTCCCCTGAAGCCACATGAACGGAGCTGATAAAGGATATGTGGCCCCACGAGAACTGCAACCTCTACCAACCACTGCCTATAAATAGCAGCTATAGGACTCCGATGGGATGGGTCAGAAACACGCGAAAGCTAACTTCAAGAAGACATCAGGAGCTAGTGTGTTGAGTTCCAAGGCGTGTCGGGAGATACTAGGTGAGCACACCCCCAACCCAAGAGGGGCAGGAGTGGTTCACTTAGAACCCATCCTGATAGCCGCAGCAGCACGGTACGACTAGGAAGGCAACCCCTGTCAGGTTCGTAGATGGGCCTCAACCCGAGATGGCTTGCCCCTCTATACCCAATATAAGGAACTCGAGAACCTAAGTGATTCTTAACCTGACACGATACCGAACCTGATACAGACTAATCGTTACAGCCTATCGCCCGATAGAGTTGGCACCATGACACGGCCGTATCAGGTAGGGAGTCCTGTCCCGATAAGCCCCTAGTCGTTACGGTCTGTCACCCGACGGGATCAGCATTCTGACACAGGCATATCGGGCAGAGATCCTGCCCGATATCGGGTTAGCAGTACCTTAGGGGTCCGCTACTGTATATCGACCTCCTACATCAAGGAGGTCAATACCTATCTTCCCCTTTTCAGCATTTTACTTTCGTTCATTATGCATTGTAACTAAAACCTCTTTACATATTAATGCTTATGGGATCATTGGAGTTTAATACATGTTGTTCTATGTTTGGTTCGTTTTTGTTGGATGATTTCTTTATAGCATCTAAACTCTAGCCTTTTAGGCATGGATCATGTTTTTACTAGCTATCGAATCGTGTTTCCCGTTTCAACTCCTTTGAGAGAGGGATGTTGCAACTCTAGAGTTTGGTCCGATCTGAGAGTATGAGAGTACCCAGGATTGGGGCTACCTTAGTTTATCCTTCCACTCCAACCTATGTCCATTACTCTTGAGAGAGGGAATTGGTACATAGATGGAGGTAATCTCTTTGAGAGAAGAGGGTGCAGGATGTTTTCTACTGTCGCTTGTTATGCCCAAGATTTCACCCTTCATGCTTTACCTCAAAGATAGTTGTCTCCTTAGATTTTGTTGCATAAAACCTCTATAAAAATCTCTTTACCCCAAAAATTAAATCTTTCTTGTAACTCCTTTTGGAGATAGGTTTTTTTTTCATTTGATTCATTGTGAATCTTTCATGATACAACAACCTTCTTCTTGAGCCCCTTTGACGTACTTAGACAAGTAAAGCTCAAGTTTTGAAGTGCCATTCTTCCTATCCCTGCGTTCGACCCCAAACTACTTCGACCATGTGCTAGTTGCAGGTGTCTTAAATATTTGGGTACTATAAATTATAAAACCCTGATAACCTAGACATGATTCCATTCATAGACCCACATTTAAGGCTTGTCAACATCTAGCTAGAAAGAAATTTACTTTTAATAGATCAAAATTTCTCATAAGTGATCTTGATGGTGTTGACATCCCTTTTAGCTAGTTGTTCATACAGCTATATTTTCTTACTCATTTCTTGCTCAACTTATGATTGCTAAGTGCTAAATTTGCCTAGTTTGAATGCCTTTTTTTGCTTTTTTTTGCTATCTTTTGCAAAGGCATGTTTTACTACAAAATAGTTGCCAATGATGAGTGGTATGTGACCCAATATATTCAAAATGAATGAAAAGCTAGAAAAATAAATTTATATAGCACTCTAGAGGCTTATAACTAAATTTTCTATGTTTTAGATAGACTAACCATTCAATCAAGTTTAACCTGGTCCATATTGACCAATCCCTAGCTGGGGACCGAACTAAAAGGTAGTATTAGTCAAGTTTATAAAACACAAAACTCGACTGACACCGCAACTGGAAACAAATTAAAAAGGGCATTGGCTGACTTTTCTCCCTCTCAACTAGAGAAAGTCGACAAATAGCCAACCTCTAGTGTTCGTCCTCCAACCCTTGGCTAACCCAACCACTCCTACACCCTTCCTAGCCTCTGATCAGCCCGCCTTGCCTCTCCCATTCATAAACCAGGTTGTTAGGCGACATGTTGCTCGTGTTTTCCCTCTCGTTTGGTGGTCATCGCTATTCAATCGACCCAAATGGCCTCTAACCATAGGAAGAACCAGACCATCCTCCTTCACTACTCCAAGGAATGTCTCCTTCAATAGAACCTCTTTCGTCTCAACTCAAGCTGTGAATAGGTACTAGGAACTCCTTCCTAGGACTCCCTTTCCTTTTCATGTTTTTTTAACCTCATTTTGATACGAGTGAGGTGATTAAAGAGGTCGCTAGGGTGTCAAAGCACATCATCTTAGTGCTTTGTGTGTAGAGCATTCATTCTATGCAAATGCCATGTCTAGCATAAAGGAAGTCCATGAGTTTTACACCAATCTTACATGGAACTACACCACCATAGTCCCACCACCTAATACCAATGTCATCTTGACTATGATGATTGTCGGTATCAAGATAAAAATATCTAAGGATTCATTGAATACCTATTTCTCTGATACTAATGTCATCACCTCTTAGTTAGATTCTTATCCTTGATAACATGACCTTCCGTTCCATGAAGGTTTCTACAAAAGCTTTGACCCATTATTACCCATCCTAATATCCATAATATTTTTAGAAGAAACTCGATGTCCCATATTGAAAGCAGTCCACCCTACCCTTCTCTTCCCTTGATATCAAGACACGCTTGATCACTTAAGTAGTGAATTCCAATATCCATCCCAAGCAAAATCAAACAAAGATTGTAGAGAATATTGTTGTGATCAGATATTGACAATTGAATGACATCAGATTCAAGTAAGCTCATTATATTCTTTATCATATGAACTGCATCGACTCAGGGAAGAACACCACTGGTACCCATATCCTTTATCCTAACTTGATCTGTGGTGTGTTTGCTCACCATGCTGAAAGATCTCTCTTCCATGACCTTGGATACAAACCAAGTCAGAAAGAGGTTTGCATCACTAAGATAAACACAAAGAAAACCTGTCTTCATACCTCTTCCACCGCAATAGGTGCCTCTACCTCCACCAAGGCCCCTCCTCCACCACCACCACCCAAACTTGATCGTGCCTCATTTTATGTATCAAATGAAGCCCTCATGGGATATATGATACATCAACAGGAGTATAGCCTCAGTGTTTAGGACCACATCCACCAAGACCTTGTTCAGATCATGTCCCACATGAACCTATCCTGTAGCCATCCTACCCACCCTACCCGACATTCTTCGACGCTGACTATGCTTCTTTTACATATAGTCAGGTCTACCCTAACCCACCTCCTATTTCTTCTGTTGTACCCACTGTTGATTCTAATGGTGGACCTTCCCTTGGTGCTCCTCTGCTACTTGCAATTCCTATTGGACCTGTTGCTACCTTGCTTTCTGGCATATATGGGGTTTCTGCACCCTCATTTGAGCAAGCAAATGTAGTACATGCATGTGGCATGTCTTTGGCTAAGAAAATTTTCCAATGGACTGGTACTCACTCCTTTGGACCTCTAGAGGATGAGGAGGTGGCAAACCATGATGTTGAGGATGATGTTAAGGATGAGGATGCTGGTGATGGTGATGCTGATGGTTCTAATGATGGATCTTATGATGATGGTGATGGTGCTGTGACTACATGTACTACCACTACTACATCCTCAGATGATGGTGAGGACTACCAACCCTAGGGTGATGAAGCTGATGACGACCCAGTTGATATAGATAGCCTATATGTTTAGTTCTTGGTCTATATCATGCTTATCTAGATATATTTCTACAGACTTTTTATGCATTGAACATTTGGGCACTGTAATTGAGGTTTACTATTTTACATCTCATAGTTTCTCATTGGCTTGTAGTTTTCCTATCTAGCGGACATCTACTATTGTTGTAATCTCATCATATGTACATTGACTCGGTCTATGGTTATATCGTATGAGTTCTTGGTATGTGTTATCATATTTGAATTATGACTCCAGTATGTTTGTTCTCTCTGCTCTGTTGTTTGGTGCTTTTCTGGCAGTTGTTTTTATCATTTCTAGTTGGATAAGACTGTGTTTTTAGCTCTTCTACCCCGTGCCTTTTTTAAATGACAAAAGAGGAGAGAAATGAGATCCCATGTACTATATGTACTACAGGGGAGACTAGAGCTCAAGTACATATTGAGTTGTGATATTTTTGTAGCTGATTATCTGTCACATCCTCTGACTATGTAAAAGGACTCAACATATATACGTGAGTGATATGGTTGTGCTTTTTGGAAAATTAACCATATAGGTGAAAGAAAAGATAAATTGAGGTAAGCATAAATTGAGGGGGAGAAATTGCATTTGTTCATTCATATATCCCCTTACAATTTAGAAGGCAAACATTTTAACTTCTAAATCCTTTTCAATATGTGGAAGAATGGTTTGTCATTTTCAAAAAGGGGGAGAATGTTGACCTTAGTGTTATACATTGTCCATATTTTGATGATGAGTTAACCATTCCATTCATATGTATCTAATGAATCTATTTTAGATTGATTTTAGGCTTTAGGTGTAGGAAAAGGATCATTTCCATCAAGCCCTTGCTTGATCAAGTTCAAGTCAAAAGCAATGAAAATGCACATTCTTAGAAAACATTATAAAACCCTTAGGATGATTTTTCCAACCATTTGTATTGATTCTATGACTTGTAACTAAGATGAAAAAAATCAAGAGTGCTTAATTTTTTTTGGAAATAGGTAAATATATTGCCAAAAGGTTCATATAGCCAAGCTATATTGTACAAGAACTATCTACAAAAAGGATACAAGGTTCGCTGAGAGGATCATTCCCATGAAGAATAGTGCATTTAGGCTAGACCTTGAGCCATTATTCATTGACAAGGCCTATGTCTAGCTTGGTAGAGATTCTTCTCTGATTCCCCTGCTTGTTGGACCACGTGGTTACACCACCCACAGTGTTCAGCTCCATCAAGCCTGCCACATCCATGGTGTTGTTGAAAGTATCCATGATCCTGGCCAGAACGGGCCTACCACCATTCTTCTCATTGTTCTTGCATATGTTATTGAAATCACCCCACACCAGCCAAGGGATTTGGTCCTGTGTACTTTTTTGATCGACCTCCACATTCTGGATCTATCACTTTCCAGTCTCTCCCCATAGGAAGATGAGGCAATGAAGGACATACCTCCTTTGTTACAACAACTGACAGTAGCTACTTGGTCTGTGATGCTAATCACATCCACAACCCAAGTATCCGGCTTCCACCCAATAGCTATCCTGGCTCCATCTCTGCAGTGGATGTTAGAAAGGTTCGCCCAACCTACTGGGAAAAGGGTGGAAATCCTCTCCACTACAACTCTTCTTATTGTAGTCTCTTGAATAAAAACCAGTGAGACCTTCTCCTCCTCTATCATTGCTCACAACCTTCTTTGTTTCTCAGCTAGCGAAGCACGTCACACATTCCATGCGAGGATGGACATGATTAAACTTTTTTGGAGCCACCCCCTTCTATGGAGATACTCCTTCTTATCTTCTTTTTGCTTGTGTTGTGGGTGCTCCTTGGGCTTCTACTTCTCATGCCACCAGTGATGGTCACCTCTTCCACCAACTCCTTTAGGGAAGAGAACTGGTTAGTGGTGCCTGTGGCGTCAGCAGCTGTCTCCTCCCTATCCAAGGTCAGAGTTCGGGTTGCGGTGGTCGTGGTGTATGCTGCCTTATTAACAAACACCTCATCTTCATGTTGGGCACCTCAGACAGCTTCATGCCTTGAGGGCTCACCAATATCCACTGTGGTGGCGATAGCCTTGTGGACATCATGGACCTTCTCCTTCCCCTTCTTGTTCTGGGTTGGGGGTAAGGGCTTACCAATCGATCTGGATCGCCCCCTAGGATTGTTGGGGGGGAGGGAGGTATTGGCAGACCTCCTTGCCCGCCGAGACCTTGATTTCCCTCTGGTAGACCTCCCTTCATTCATCTTCATCGGGATGTCTGTCAAAGTGGTCCGCTCCCCAGGGCAGCAACCGGACTCATGTTTGAACACCTTGTAGGCATAGCACTTGTCTGGAAGAGCATCGTAAATGACTCTGACTTCAAGCTCCTTCTTGTCCGACATCTCTAGCATCACCACCGGGGGTGTCGCCCCATCTACATCCAACTCCACACATATGTGCACCGCTCCCTCATACCTGCCATGGCCCCAGAAATCAACCACCTTCGGGACCGCAATGGAGTGAGCAATGATTGTAATTGCTTGCCTTGACCACTGTTGTCTGATGTCACGTAACGTGATCTGCATCGGAGCTGATGTCAGTGCTGCCCTTCAGAGATCTGCTTCAGGAGACCACTTCCTCATCAAAATGAGTTTTTGGTCAAAGAACCACGGGCTTTTTTTCAATTCTGCTCCCATGTCCTCCGTCGATGCAAACTTTTCCAGGAATATTCTGCCAAAAATTGACACGCAATGGAATTCGCCCTTAGGTTTCCACAATCTCTGCATCCAGCTCAGCAACTACTTGAGGATGCATTTCCTACCCAGTACCTGAACGATAACAGAGTTCTTGTTGAATTCCTCCATAACTTCGGCGACTGGCTCCGAAATCTTCATCTAAGGCCGATCATCCTTCTCTCTAAAAGAGGGTTCTTTCGGGTCCCCCTCCACCATCACAGGCTTCAGGTTCTTGTACACCGCGAGAGTCGCAGACACCGTGGAAGCCCATGACCTTCCCACCGTTACATCCACCAGAGGATCGGATCATGACAAACTAACATCTCCGGGGGTGGAGGACGGAATGGAGGAGACCGTCCCACCCATGCCAGCCACCGGCATTGCACGGCTAGCGCTCTAGAGATGGAAGAGAGTAGTGTCTAGAGAGAGAATGCTCCATGTTTTTGTTTTTCCTTAGATACATATATATGTAATAGTGCTTAATTTGAACATTTAATCACTCTAATGACATTTTCCAAATTACATCACAAAGTGTCTATTCAGACGAGTTTCTCTAGTGACAAACTCGATTGACACCCTTGATGCATTTTGATAATGTCCATGATTGGTCGAGTTTCTAATACACAGAACTTGACTGACACCCTACACTAGCAAAACTAATTTTAAGCGATCGATCGAGTTTAATCCAGCATAAACTCAATCGATGCTTCAAATTTGCTTTGTCATATTGTGTAATCGGTCGAGTTACCTTTATTGAAACTCGACTAAATGCATTGTACAAAGTGTGTACAAGAAGAGATTCTAATTGTTTGAGTGTTGCAACTGAAAATTATATCTGTTTCAACAAACCAAATGGATAAAAAATGTTCCTAGTGCTCCTAGCCTCTAGTGGACACTGCCAACTATAAATTGGACCTCTTAGAGTTCATTCAGAGGTTGGTCCTTCATGCTATTCAAGCTCCTAGATATAGTTTACCACATCCAGTCCACTGGAGCCCCTTTCTCTCTCTTGTTTGATAATCAAAATGTCCATATGAGTGAGATAGGATATGTGTGAGAGAGATACTCCATTGTATACTTTTAAAGATCTCAAATATTCCCTTTCCCCAACCCCTTTCTTGAAGATCAATTTGGTGAAAGATTTTCCAAGTGAAGAATAAGGTGCAAAGCTTCTCCAAGTGGAAGGAGAAGGTACAAAAGCTTCTCCAAGGTGAAGGAGAAGGTTACGGATGAAGATTTGAGAGTAGAGTGGGTAAATACTTCAAGACAAAAGACTCAGTGAAAGAAGGAGATATCCTTGGTAAAGGTGTCCAGCTTTTTGCAAGAGTGGGTAAGACCTTATAGAGGTAAAAGACTCTAGCTCAAAGGATAGGTAAGTCCTTGGTTGGTTTATTGGCTCCTTTTTTTTCTTAAAAAAGAAGGTTGGGTATCCTTGGCCCCGAACAATAATGTCTTCTTGTATGTCTTATAATGTGATATAAGTATACATGGGTGGCTAAATCCTAGAGCTTGACTTCTCTAGGTAGTGGACTGACTTTCTCCTAGTTTGGAGATTGGAACCACTCTACATAGCTTGTTCATTGTGATTGTTCAATCTCTCTCATCCTTGCTTTGTATGCTTAGTTGCACTACAAATTCAATATTTACAATCCCATATCTTGTAGTAACTTGAAGGTCTAACAAATCTTGTGCAAACATTTTTTAGATCTATTCACCCTGCCTCTAGAGCCCATTGATCGAACATGTTCTACTTCCACCACATTTGGATTGATATTGTATGTTTCCTAAACCCTACCATTGATAGTCTTAGTCTACTTATAATGTACATGCATAAATGTGTAATGATTCAAAAGGAAATAGCTTCATATTCATTAATTGTCTATCTAAAAAGAGATGTCTCATTCCCTCATTGTCAATACTTTCACTTTTACCGTATACTTTCTTACTGCCTATTTCTTGAATGGGAACAACCTTACTTGTAATTTACTTTTTAGTTCCCAAGTAATTATTTTATGTGTGTATACATATTACATAAATCATAAATTTCCATTGTGTTTCTCCACTCTAGGTGTTTTTCCTAAACAACCTAAGAGTTGATATGATCATAAGAGTTGACTAAGAAGGACCTTAATAAGGTTAGTGAACTTAAGGATTAGTTTGATATGACCAAGCTTACCATGGTAGCTAGTTTTAATATTCATATAATTAGTTTCTTATATGTTACTCCACCCACATTGTAACATCCTAACTTTTTATCTATAAATAATCCTAAATTAGAAAACTCTAAGTTCAAATCTAAAATCTTGATGCTTCATTGAAACTTAGATACCCAATTATATATATATATATATATATATATAATGTTTAAAGACAATTTTTCATTATCAAGTTAATTGAAACTCAATTTCATAAAAGATAACACTAATTTGGCACATTAGTGTTTTATAGGGGTTAAAAAGTGAAATTGATCCATTTAGCAATAATAGGTTGACCTAATAATTATTGTGAGAACTTTACTCAATAATATTAAGCATTATTTAAAATACGAACCTCTAAATGTTTTTACATAGTCTTGAATAATTAAAATAATATTTAACTTGAACAAGAAATAACATGTAGTAGGGAGTCTCAAAACTAAAATCTAACTAGATTTTTGGACTCCTCGTGGTCCAACTAAGCAAGACACCTATTTTGGCAAATTTTGAATGTTTGTAAATATTGCAATTTGACTTACCAAGAAATGAACTTAATCATTTAATTATCCTAATATGACTATAAACAAAATTGATTTCATTCATATACTGTGTCACACGGACACAGTCAAGATTTGCTTGGGACTCCCAGACCCCGTGTGAGTCCTCTTCCTCACCTAGCCCCTAAAATCAGTGGGACTCCCAGTGTTTTCCTCACCTTGGTCTCTCTCTGAGCTTCCTCATCGCGATTGTATATATTTTCAAAAATTAGTGCTCTATTCCAAAGCTTCGAGGCCTTATTTTGGCTACCTCTCGTGCCCGGGGTCTCCCGGTCGACTGGAAGACTCCTAGTTTCACCATGAATAGGATTATGTATGTAATATGACCCCTCCCAAGCTTTCACCTATATAAGCGACCATCAAAAAATGGTCAGGGACCATCGTCAAAGCAAAAACCATCACCTTTTGCCTTCAATCCTACAGGTTGTCTCTAGTCGTGTGTTGCGGTGTTGTTGCCCAACTTGGGTTGTTCTCCCAGCAAACCAGACCACAATGAACACAAGAGAAGGGTTGGAAGTGTTTCCTTAAACACCAGGAAGGTTCGTTGGCCACCAATTTCCTCTGAGAACAAGGTACTAACCTTCCCACTTGTTTAGCCCTCTTTTTGTTATTCTCAAATTCGAGCGAGTTTTCTGGGATCTACCATGGCTTTTCCTCTTCTAAACTATCTGCAAGTTTGTATGGTCACCACAGAGCATCTCGAGAGTTTAGTTTTGTTGGGGTATCGTTGGAGCTTAGATTTCAAGTTCCAGTTTTTGTCCCCTGTTACTCCTCTACCCGTCCTTGGCTGTAGGTTTTTCTTAGTCTCCTGATTGTCCGACAAACTGAACTCAGGCTCGTCAGGCTCGTCGGGCCATAGGTAAGGTGCTTAGCACCTTGGTTCTTAACAAAGAAGGGATCTTGATTGAGACTGTGATCCAGGTTTTCTCACTGATCCTCGCGGTGTTCTCCACTGTCGAAGGGAGAAGAAGCCTAGTTGTGTTCTTCCCGTTTTGCCCCTGAACGATGGCTTTTTCAGGTTTTCGCCTTCATGGGCATAATTGGCTTTCTTTCACTCTGACCACCTATTGACCACGAGTTTGCCTTGGGAAGACGATGGCCAGTTGGTGGGCTCTTATTGGGCCAGATTGGCAAGGGCCCCATCTCCTGTATAATAATTTACATGTGTATTTAACGAGTTTCTAGATTGGCCAGTGTTTGTAAATTACATAACTAATTCATACGTGATCAAAAAATTATGCAAAAATATTCGTTGGAAAGGTTTTCAAACAAGGAACAATATTATGGTCGTTTTGAGTCCAGTTTTTTAATCTGAATTTCCCTGATTTACTCAAGAGCCATGAAACCCTAAAATTAGATTGAATAGTGATTATTAATGCATGTTAATTAATTATACAGGGTAATTAGGTTCCTTGAACATCAAGATACTATTAGGAGTTGCTCCAATCTTTGTAAGTGGTCCATGCACTTTGAACATTATTATTGGATGTTTATATGCTATTGAGTACAATGTACATGTTATTATGTGAATGTATTATGCATGATATAGTTTTGTTGATTCAAGTTAAAAGTTAATTGATAAATGAAATCGCTTATACTGTTTATGTTCAAGAATCATGTTATATTTATGTTTAAGAGAAATATTAAAGAGTATCCAAGAGTAAAGAGTAAAGATAATGAATGAAACTTATATAAGATCCTCGTCATGGGCTTTCCTAGCATACAATGTACTTCAATACAAACTATGGGTTTTCCTAGCATACAGAGCACCTCAGTAAATCATGGGCTTTCCTAGCATACAGAGCACTTTTGTGAAATTCAAGGGGCACTTCGGTGCAAAGAGAAGAGGAATTTCAGTGCAACAATTGAGGATTCTTATATAAGTCTGATAAAAGACAAGGCTAAAATGCAAAGTTTACTTTCATGATGTTAAATGTTTTTTATTCAAAGTATATGTTATTTTTCTTTTATAATATGTTCAATTCCACTTACAAATTGTTTTATGCATGGATGGGGGGCGATGCCCATAGGAAAGGAGCAACACCGAGGACAAAGTTAGTTGAGGACCAGTTGAAAAAGGATCTCTAGGACATCTGAGACCAGACCCGGTAGGGTTCCAACTATCAATAGTTTATATTTTTCCTTTATGCTTATGAGACATGTGTTTTAGTTTAGAGTGTGAGTTTATGTTATGAGTTGAGATATGAGAAACTATACAATGTATCAGTGTTGGTTTAATCAAACTTTGTTTTTATGAAATGATTAATGATTTTGTGACATTCCCAATCAAGATTATGCTTTCACTCAGTGAATTATATGTTTTAGAAAATTGGGATGTTACAATATAGTATCAGAGCTAAAAAAATAGTTGGCCAACAGGATTTTCTCAAAATCTCATGTAGTTTATGTTTCCTTTTGTAGATGGCTCCCAAGAGAAAATCTGATAAGGGCAAGGAGCATGTAGATGGAGAGGGAAGCTCTTCCAATGATGGAAGTGACCATGGTGCTTCTAGAGGGGCTAACCCTAATGGTAACCGTAATGCACCTCTGGAAGTGCTTATCAAGGCTCTGACTGATGCTATCAGTGGACAACAAGGAAGACCACATCAACCAAGGAACCAAGAGTTAACCTTAGAAGACTTCCTGAAGATCAAGCCAAAAACCTTTTCTGGAGAAGCTGAGACTGATGTAGTTGGTCGTGCTGAAGAGTGGCTTCTCAACGTCAAGCATTGTTTCCGTGACTTAGGATGTCCCAAGCCTTCTAAAGTTTGCTTTGGGACACACATGTTGTAGAGTGCAGCCCGCACTTGGTGGGAGAACTTCACCAATGCTCGAGGACCCAATGCTGAGCCGTTGACCTGGGAGGAGTTCACCACTGCCTTCTAGAACCATTACATCTCTGAAGCCATGATTGAGAACAAGGAGATGGAGTTCAAGCACTTGAGGCAGTATGACTGAACTATTAGCCAATATGTGATGAAGTTATGTATGCTACAGAAGTACCGTTTAGACGAGACACATCTAGCAAAGAAGTTCATGCATGGCCTAAAACCTGATTTGGGCTATGCTTTAACTGGACGTGGCATCAAGATAATGCAGGAGGCACTCGAGTCTGCCTTAGAGTTGGAGGACCATCCTAGACAATACTATAAGAATGGATCACCCTCAGGAAGCAAGAAAGGCACAAGAGCCACAATGACAAGAAGAGAAAAATAGAAGAAGAACCTTCTCCAAACCCTCATGAAAAGACTCAGTGCACCAAGTGTAATAGATATCATATAGGAGAATGCAGATATGGAATGTGAGTTTGCTACTACTGTGGAGGGGCTGACCATATCAGATCTAACTACCCCAAACTCCTATAGAAGAAAGAATCCCAAGTCAACCCAGAGCCTAAGGAGAAAAGACAAGCTAGGATCTTCACCATGGTGGATGATGATGAAGATGAGGAGAATCAACAAGGTATGATTTAATTTTGGAATTCGTTTGGTACCTTTAATAGACTATAGTTGTACTAGTGTTTCCCTATATGTAAGTATGTTTAAGATTTCATGATAGATATAAGATGTTAGAATTTTCATGTTCAGGATCAATAACACCCTAAGGCGGATAAACTAGTAGAATTTCGAGGACAAAATTTATTTAAGGTGGGTAGAATTGTAACACCCTAACTTTTTATATATAAATAATCCTAAATTAGAAAACTCTAAGTTCAAATCTAAAATCTTGTGCTTCATTGAAACTTAGAGACCCAATTATATATATATAAATCATGTTTAAAGACAATTTTTCATTATCAACTTAATTGAAACTCAATTTCATAAAAGATAACACTAATTTGGCACATTAGTGGTTTATAGGGGTTTAAAAGTGAAATTGATCCTTTTAGCAATAATAGGTTGACATAATAATTCTTGTGAGAACTTTACTCAATAATATTAAGCATTATTTAAAATATGAACCTCTAAATGTTTTTACATAGTCTTGAATAATTAAAATAAGATTTAACATGAATAGGAAATATCATGTAGTAGGGAGTCTCAAAACTAAAATCTAACTAGATTTTTGGACTCCTCGTGGTCCAATTAAGCAAGACACCTATTTTGGCTAATTTTGAATGTTTTTAGATATTCCAATTTGACTTAGCTTGAAATGAACTTAATCACTCAATTATCCTAATATGACTATAGACAAAATTTGATTTCATTCATATTATGTGTCACACGGACACAGTCAGGATCTTCTTGCGACTCTCAGACCCCGAGCGAGTCCTATTCCTCACCTGGCCCCCTGAAACTAGTGGGACTCCCAACATATTTCCTCACCCTGGTCTCTCTCTAATCTTCCTCATCGTGATTGTATATATTTTTCGCAATCAGTGTTGTATTCTGAAGCTTCGAGACCCTATTTTGGCTACCTCTCGTGCCCGGGATCTCCCAGTCGACTGGAAGACTCCTAGTTTCACCATGACTGGGATTCTGTATGTAATCTGACCCCTCCCAAGCTTTCACCTATATAAGCGACCATCGGAAAATGGTCAGGGACCATCGTTGAAGCAAAAACCATCGCCTTTTGCCTTCAATACCACAGGTTGTTTCCAATCGCGTGTTACGGCATTGTTGCCCAACCTGGGTTGTCATCCCGGTGAACCAGAACACATCAGATACTAGAGAAGGGTTGGAAGTGTTCCCTTAATCACCAGGAGGGTTCATTGGCCACCAATTTCCTCTAAGAATGAGGTACTAACCTTCCCTCTCATTTATCCCTCTTTTTCTTATTCTCAAATTCGAGCAAGTTTTCTTGGATCTACCATGGCTTTTCCTCTTCTGAACTATCTATGAGTTTGTATGGTCACTACAGAGTATCTCGAGATTTTAGTTTTTCTAGGGTATCATCGGAGGTTAGCTTTCTGGTTCTAGTTTTCATCCCCTATTCCTCCTCTGCCCAGCCTTGGTGGTAGGGTTTTCTCAGTCTCATGATCGTCGGACAAACTGAACTCCTACTCGTCAGGCTCATTGGGCCATATGGAAGGTGCTCAACACCTTGGTTCTTAATAAATAAGGGATCTTGATTGAGATTGTGATCTAGTTGGCTGACCGATCCTCTCAGCATTCTTCATTGTCGAAGGGAGAAGAAGCCCAGTTGTGTTCTTCCCCTTTTGCCCCTGAACGATGGCTTTTTTAGGTTTGCACCCCCATGGGCATAATGGGCTTTTTGTCACTCTGCCCGCCTATTGACTATGAGTTTGCCTTGGGAAGACGATGGCCAGTTGGTGGGATTTTATTAGGCTAGATTGGCAAGGCCCCCATCTTCTGGATAATAATTTACATGTGTATTTAACGAGTTTTGTGATTATCTAGTCTTTGTAAATTACATAACTAATTCATACATGATCAGAAAATTATACAAAAATATTTTTTGGAAAGGTTTTCAAACAAGGAACAATATTATGGTGGTTTCTAGTCTAGTTTTAAATCTAAATTTCCCTGATTTACTCAAGAGCCATGAAACCCTAAAATTAGGTTGAATAATGATTATTAATGCATGTTAATTAATTATACAGGGTAATTAGGGTTCCCTGAACATCAAGATACTATTAGGAGTTGCTCCAATCTCTGTAAGTGGTCCATGCACTTTGAACATTATTATTGGATGTTTATATGCTATTGAGTACAATGTGCATGTTATTATGTGAATGTATTATCCATGATATAGTTTTGTTGATTCAAGTTAAAAGTTAATTGATAAATGGAATCTCTTTTACTGTTTATGTTCAAGAATCATGTTATATTCATGTTTAAGAGCAAGATTAAAGAGTATCCAAGAGTAAAGAGTAAAGATAATGAATGAACCTTATATAAGATCCTCGTCATGGGCTTTCCTAGCATACATTGTACTTCGGTACAAATTATGGGCTTTCCTATCATACAGAGAACCTCGGTGCAAATCATGGGCTTTCCTAGAATACAAATAACTTTTGTGCAATTCAAGAGGCACTTTGGTGCAAAGAGAAGAGGCACTTCGGTGCAACAATTGAGGATTCTTATATAAGTCAAATAAAAGACAAGGCTAAAATGCAAAGTTTACTTTCATGATGTTAAATGTTTTCTTTTCAAAGTATATGTTATTTCTCTTTTATAATATGTTCAATTCCACTTACAAATTGTTTTATGCATGGTTGGGGGCGCAAAGCCCATAAGAAAGGAGCAACGCCAAGGACAAAGTTAGCTATGGACCAATTGAGGAAGGAGCTCTAGGACATCTGAGACCAGACCTGGTGGGGTGCCAACTATAAATAGTTTAGATTTTTCCTTTATGATTATGAGACATGTGTTTTAGTTTAGAGTGTGAGTTTATGTTATCAGTTGAGATATGAGAAACTATACAATGTATCATGTGTCCGTTTAATCAAACTTTATTTTTATGCAATGATTATCATTTTGTGACATTCCCAATAAAGATTATGCTTCTCCTTAGTGAATTATATGTTTTAAAAAATTGGGATGTTACACTCATGGTGAATGTGACAAAATCTTAGAATATGCAATACATTGTTTTATTTCTATTGTGACTTTAAATTATGATTGGTATCCTCTCTTTTGAGTGATTGAATTTCACCCTTTTCATTTTATTATTATCTCTCTATGTTATTTTGGATTGGCGTCTATTATATTTCTCAAATATGTAATAAGTGGATTTACTCTAGGATCCCACTCATTACAACTAAGGTATCATTCTTTAAAAGTTAATAAATTGAATATTTTAGAATATCCACTCTAAGTTTCTTATAGTTGATTGTTTTCTAGAAATGATGACCTTTTTAAGGGTATGCATAACATGTCCACCTAGTCACTAGGCGACTGTGTAGGTTTCACTACTGACCAGACCCTTAGTGCAAACTTTTTTTGATGGGCACATCATTGTCTATCTTAGTCTCCCAAATTATATAGTTATCCCATCTCTATTGTGCCTCTCAACATTGAGATTGTATCTTTTAAGGGCTTCTACCTAAGAAGGATATTAGAGACTTGTACCATTAGAATTTGAGTCAACTTCCTTGTAATTGTTCCCCTCTTCCATATATAGGGGTGGGGTTTTGTCTAATAACTCATCTCATTACCCTTCATCTTATTTTCCACATGGTATTAGAGTATTGATCCTAACCCTAGGGAATAAAAGGAAGAGTCACCTTATTTGCGGGTGGACATCATTTGTTCTTGAATTGGTCTACCTCCATTGGATCACACCAACCTCCATTATGACCTCCTCCACTCTTCGTATTGCATTAAAATCCAACATACCCATGCTATAGAAATATGATCTATAACATTGGATACCCTTGTGGATCCCCTCTGACCATCCTTGGCATCCTAATTTTCTATCTAGACTCTAACCGCACTATGCTCATTTCTACCTAGTTTTATCACACCTATAACAATCCTCCTCAAAACCATTATTGCCTCCTCTATCCAAGGAGAAGCGTAAGAGATAGTGGTGAAGTAGAAAACCATCACCATAAATTACGTTCAATAAGTATTTCCCATAATTAGGGTTTCTAGCTACCTTTCCTAGAGCAAAATCATGAGCTCCGTCATGTACAATTGGTCATAGCTGGGAATGAAGATCATGTAAAGATCATCCCGGCTGGCCTACATACTCGAAAACGTTATCAAATGATCTCTAGAAACCACCCTTTTTATCTTCACTAACAAGAGTGTTGTAATCACCATTGTGAGGAAGAGAAACAAGACCTATCATGGCAACATCCCCTCCATGATTTTTTAATACATATTATTATGTGAAATCCAGCAAACTATAGATGTATTGATTGGTTTATCCCCTCCCCTTGCCACCTCCTACTTGATACACTACCACCTTCACATATTGTTTTCCTAATCCCTACCTTGTATTCCCTATCATCAACTGTGGGTACCCACTGCTCCCCACTACTACCAAAATCCCAACATACACATTCCTTATCTCCCACAACTTTGTGGCTGCCCCACCATACACACTATATCTATTGTTAGTTGGAATAGGACTTAACAAGTATGCTAGTTGGACTAGGACTTAACAAGTATGTTTTTTTATTCACACAGAGTTTTAGAATCTTGGGAGCAGAAAGTACAACCAAATCTTTTTTTCGATAATCCTTCAAGCAGTGTGTGTCAAAGATTAGGGTTTACTAGTTTATACCTTATTGTGAAAGAGGTTCCAATGATTTATCTTGTAATGCTTGGTGTAGACATGGACCCTCCAATCTACATCTCTCTTGAAAGACCAACAATCAAAACTCATTTCTAATGTCTCTAACACACAAGGAATCTCCTTGGGATGCATAAGAAAACTATTTTACTATGGCTATTCACAAAAACAGTTCATTGATTATCAGGGTGACTATTCAGATTCCGCCTACGATTTTCACATATGCCAAGGTCATAGAGTTGTCTATGTTGACTTTAGATCTAATCCCCCAAACATTCCTCTACAGATCATACTGTTATGCAGTGGACATGTGTAGTAGATATTTAGTTTTTTTGTGGAGATGTTCTCCTCGATTTGAGTGTTTGGTGGATTGTTTATTCTTCCATAGAGACATTATCCTAGATTTTTGTGCTTGGAGGATCACACCATTTCTTAATCAGTGCCTATAGAAAAATGTGTTGTTCCACCATCGCCTATATTCATGTGTCACCAATGAAGATATTCATTCAAAAAGAATTGGTGTGCAAACTCATTTCCACAACATCCATGTGAGCGCTTGAAGAGGGGTTGGAGTTGCTAGTCTCCTCCTCTCTCCCCCTCTCTCTCTTTAAGTTGCACTTAGGGTCTCTCAAATCTTAGTGGAAACAATATGAAGATCTAAGTGTGTCCACTAATGGCCTCCTCTCATATCATATATGTAGAGGAATGGAGCTTTAGAGTTTGCCAAACCATTTTTGACTAGGCTATGGTCTCCCTCATGGAAAGAGATAAATGGCCATGCAATGAGTCTAGCAGAAAGCACCAGTCAATGAGTCCTGGTGTCATCTGGACTCACCTCTTTCCCTGAGGGGCGAGTTCCTGACTTATGGAAACTAATTTCCATGTTTATTTCTAGGTCCTAAAAACTTACATTTAGGTCCCTCGATTTGTTGTAGAAATTACAGTAAGGTCCAATTTTGCATCTCTTTACGCTATCTCTATGTCTGCAAACCCATAGGCATCATAGTATGTTGGTAATGTATTCACTAATCAATATTAAAATCCATAAGCAATGAGCGGTGTCTAGATACACTACCACATTAACATCCTATAACGTCAGTTATTTATGGCTTATAACATCAGTTATAAACTGACGTCTAAGTGGGCGAAACTATAGGTGGTATCTTGTAACGTCAGTTTTTCTGACCCAGACAAACCGATGACTCGACCTATGTCATCGGTTTCACTGACGTGAAACTGACGCCACATGGAAACAAGCAACGTCAGTTAAGGGTACAACCGACGTGCCTATTCAGAGGTTCACGCCAAATTCAGGGGCAATCGAAGAATATTTTTAAACAAACAACATCCGTTCGACCGTATAACCGACGACGGAGTAAGAAACTGTCATCGATTGTGTTAGTAAACCGACGATTGTGGTAGGTGTGGTGATGGTTTCCTTAAAATAACCGACATTGGTGATCATTATTGTCGGTTTTTTTAATATAATCGACGCCTAAAATTGTATTTTTTTTAAATAATAGGCCTGCAAACCTGCCGTCCGACCTCCCAGTAGGATGTAGAACTTGCAGTTCTACTGAACTACACGTTCCATCTTGAGCTTATCCTAACAACAGGCCAATTAAAACCTGCAAATGCAAATATAACAATATAATAATCTTACTTTGAGCTGCTCAATCAATCACACACATCCAAAAACCAATTTCTCTTGATCCAATTTCATAGACTCACCTGCATATCAAACTGAAATCAATAACAATCTCATTTAAGACTCAAACAATCTCATTTCAGCCACAACAATCTCATTTTAGCCTCAAACACATTCATTCACATACATATAACACAAGATCAGTTTATAGTTCAATAAGGAAGTTCACATACATATAACCCAAGGTCACATATATAGTTCAATACAAATATATAGTTCAATAAGGTATTGTTTTCCTTAGCAGTAGATTTCTCAGTAGCATTCTTCTTCAGTGGCTTTCTTCTTCTTCTCCTTAGCATTAGCAACATACTGGGATGTCAATTTGTTCCTGAAATTCCTCAATACAACTCCACAACCATGCATCACTTTCTTACGATGCTTTTCATCCAGCTCAAATATTCTCTACAAAAAGTCATACATTGCTCAATCCATTTAGATGAAAAGTTCACACAATTGTAATAAAATTAAAAATCTGAATTTCAAATCATAGCGTAACTCACACAAAGATCATTCCATATGAATTCCTTAGTTTCTTGGGGAACTTGGCACCATGAAGTTGTGATACCCACCTTGCTACGAATAAGAGCTCCCACGTATTGTTTAAAAGAATTTTGGTACTCCTATTGTAGTAAAATCAATGTGAAGCAGCTTTGGGCCTATATCCCACATTGCTACTTGCTAAATAGACAAAGAAACATACTACAATCATTAAAATGCAAATGGTAAACATACAACATTTCAACTGGCATCTAACATACAAATAGCATGTAAAGAACATGAATAAATCTAAATCAACATTATACCTCCTCAGGTTGATCATCCTCCTCATGATTCTCCTCATCACGGTGCTCCTCCTCACGGTTAGACACCATCTAACATACAGATAACATGTACAACACATGAACAAATCTAAATTGCATGCAAAAAATTGGAGAAATCTAAATAGCATGTAAAAAACATGTAAAAACCATACTTGAATCAATTCACACTCCCTCTGTGTGATCTTGACGAATATATAAGTCATTGTCATCATCAACATTTGTGGTGGGCAATCCAATTGAGAACGAACTGTGGTCATCATATTTGTCATGATACTCATCTTCATCTATAGGATTTGCAATGAATTGCCTTTTACCATGAAGAACAACCCACCATTGTTCTTTTGTAGGATCTTTCACGTAAAACACTTGCTTCGCCCGTGATGCCAAAATGAATGGTTCACCCTTCTCACTAATCTTCTCAAAATTCACTAATGTAAAACCCAAATCATCAACCAAAACACCTTTGGTGTTATCAACCCATTTACTCGTAAAGATTGGAATTTTGAAATCTATGTAGTCAAACACCCATATGTCTTCAATGACACCGTAAAATGACATTTCAGTTTCTTGAGGACTCTTGTCCTTAGCACTTGAAAAATACAATGAAGACACCTAAAGGGTGACCCCACTATTTTGGACGACGCTCTTATCATCTTAACGTTTTGTATAATACAAAAATCCACCAATGTCAAACCCTTCGTACGACATAACATTCATTGTTGGTTTGAATGTGAGGCATTTTATATTTTTAGAAACATTATTTGGTGTATGAGATAGTTGTTGTAGGACTACATCTCGAAACCAACTAATAAATGTCTTATTATGTTCTCTAGAAAGCCACTTTTGATTTCATCGAGGATTCTTTGTCTTGATATAATTGTTATGTTCATTGATATAAGGGCTTACTTCTTCCATGTTGTGTAAAATATACAAATGTGCTGGCTCCCACAACTCACGACTAATTACTTTTACCCGTGCTCCTATTGTCCCTTTACCAGAATAGTCATCATCATTACTACAATTTTTCTCAGGATGTTCAATGGAACTCAAAAAGTCATTGCAAAATTTTGCATTTATTCTCAATTAATTTGCCCATTTTAAAAGATGATCCTTTTGCCATTCTACAAGAAAAAATTTGCATTTGTCAAAACCTTTTTGATTTGATTTGAATAAAGTTTGACGATAGTTAATTAGGCCTTTAATTAATTACCGCTCCCACTATTTTGACTCAAATTGATAGCCCTCACCATCAATTCAGAAGATTGCAGCGTACAATCTTCTAGTGGGTCAAGATCCTGAAATCCTATGAACCATGGACCAGCTTGGGTTGTCACCCACAACTCAGATCTTCCAGGTAGGCAACTCTTGCCAATTGCATCATATGCAACTCTTGAAAGATGTCATATGCAACCCCTTGCAATGATCATCTCCATGCCTCAAGGCACTAGATCCTATCTAGGTCACCTTGTTAAGTCTGACCCAAAGACAACACGATGAATATGCACCCTGCTTGGGTAGACCCACACATTCATCCTTCACGCTTCGACGAGATAGACGGTACACCACACTTGGGCGTGCCCACACTTGGTCGATCAAGCTTTTCACGTGTGTCGCATTTGGAAGGCATCTAAAACTTAATATTTAATGAGGGATTTGGTTTTTATATACATATACATATCCAATCACCATAATATATAGTAAGTATCATACACATGCTATATCCCACAGAAAACATGCAAAACGATAAAAAAGCAATGATTATGGCCATCCTATTGTGATTCCTCGAGCCAAGAGGAATCACAGTCATCTAGGTCTACATCACATGCAACCTTTACAAGATGAAATCTGTGTCTGCCTTTCTGGGTTTGATCAGCTCATCTCCATGACCGATCGGCTCGCCATCAGGTTGGTTGTTCGGGTGCCACCAGCTGATCGACTGGTTCCTCCAGCCGATCGGTTCACCGGTCGTCGTGCATCTCATCAGGTCGCCACCCGCTCACCTCGTTCCTCGAACCGGCCATCTCATGTTGTCCGCCGTTCATGACATAACAGGAAATAAAATCTATTCTATTATTACATTGCTTAAAAGGAGAAACCCTGAGTTACATTCGGGGGGAGCAAAGGTAGGAAAGAATCTCGAATTATTTCGAGTTACATAAGGAATAAGAGAGGGGAATCAGTGCACAGACCGAGATGCAAGCAACCACACACAGATATAGGGGTTTATAGGCCATAATCATGCTACACATCCACCACAAAACTTGTTTAAGGGCGACGCGTATCGAGTGCATTAATATTACATATCATATATGTATATTAGGGATTTGTGGATTGGACATGTATAAAGCCGATATTATTCGCATCGCATGCAATAAATAAAGGCGACAAAGCAAAATCGATCATATCGATAATCCTAAAATATAGAACAGTTGACGTGGCTCTGATACCACTGTTGGGTTTTGGGGAAGGAGAGAAGGCAGCAGAAACAAAAAAAAAATTCCCCAAACCCAGAACAAGGAAACGAGTCAACGTCTATATAATAGGAAAGATGGTTTGTGAATCATACCTTGTCCCGAGGCTTGCTCGGCGACAATACCACGCGCCTTGCGCGGTCTTCACCTCCGGTCTTGGACGGTGTCTGTGCAGCTCCTGGTCGCACCGGGACTGAAGACTGCTCCTCCTACCGGACTGTCGGATGACAGTTGTCCTCCTGAGCGGCAGTGACCTCCCGCCTCTGAAGTAGTCCACACGGACCACCTAGAACTCCACTCTCCTTGTCCCACAAGGAAGTGGAAGGAGTCGCACCCTCCTGTTGACGTACTAGTCGCCAACACACTCTCCTGCTTGCTAATTGCAATTGCAGTTGTCTTTCCCGTGCTGCACCTCCCTTTACGGGAAGCACTTGCTCGGGCTCTCTCTCGGTTACCAAAACCAGAGAGAAGGACAACTTTGTAGAGCAATCAACTTGCACTGAGTTGTACTTAGAGAAGCCCCCAATACCCTTATATATATAGGCGGGTCATGGGACAGGGTTCTCTATGCCCGGCAATATGGGACTAATGCAGGAGTAGGAGGGTTCGAGATTTTTCCACAAAAAACAACTGGCTCGGCACCTGAAACGATCGGTTCACTGTTGAGCCGATCGGTTCAGCCATTGAGCTGATCGGTTGGACCTGAGCCGATCGTTTGGGGCACTCCAACCGATCGGTTGGTGCCTTGAACCGATCGGTTCACGGTCCTGATCCGGCTCAAAAAGATTTTCTTTGTTTCTTTCCCAATTTGTATCAAATACCAATTTAATTCCCAATCGAATTGGGCAATTCGAAACCAAAGGAAAATCCTTGTCGACATGACTTTCCCAACTACTCGGTTGCACCAATTGAGCCGATCAGTTCAACGATCGTTTCACTCTGTGCATGAGTCGATCGGTTCATCATATTAGCCGACCGGTTCAGCAGCCTCAGCCGACCGGTTCATCACATGAGCCGATCGGTTGGGAGTGCAGGTTGGGCAAAATCAGTCAATTGTGATTTCAATCAATCAGATACTCTAATCAATGCGTCCAACACCTTGAACCATATGAAATTGAGCTATCGATTAATTGAGTGTTTAATTGAACTACTAAACTCCTTTAGTAATCAATCTAAACATTGTTTTGTGGACAAAATTCCTCTTCCAGGTTAAATCCTATGTGTGTGACCCTGCAGGTCCATTTCACGTTGGCAGTGAAAGTCCATAACACTTATGACTTCACAAGAAAAGAGCGGTGCCTAGTCACACATCAGTGCTACCCAAGTGAAAGTAGAAAGTTGGAGAACAACTTTCATCCTACAATCCGTGAATGGTGTTACAGTGAATGTATAATTCCTTTGTCACTGATATCCGGAATGAACTCGAGGCATGGTACAGTCATCCTATCAATGTTCATTCATTTCCTTGATCTCATAGCAGATTGGGTGAGATGTGTGTGACATCAATATCATATACTGATTCACACGTGCATGCGCATGCCTTTCTCAATCCTACTCATCAAGTGGCCAAGGATATCAAACTCCCTCAGGAGGGACAAATCCCATATCTATCACTCGCCCCTCAAAAGCCCTATGTGTCAAAGCCACCCAATCATCACCTTTATAACAACCCATGTTTCAGGACTGCGTTTGATGATGTCAAAGTGTACCCAACGACATGTGTTGAGTGCAGTGATTTCAGGTCTAAGAATCACACTCACCACCATCATTGTGAGAGCTGACTGTGACTACCAAGTCATGGTTCCATGTGTCACTCTCACGGTGGGTCTGTCCGGTACCTTCTTCTCTAACAAGTACCTATGTGCTTGGTTTGATATCTCTATATCATGACTAATGAGATTCTGTCATCAACCAACACACAATCTAGTCTTCAGTGTTATTGATGTCTATGGTTATTTCCACAATAACAACCGACTAGGGACTAAACAAGAAAGAATACTCTTAACATTCGTATGATCTCATCGTTTAGGTCCTCAACCCAAAAGCATACGTCATTGAGTAAATCAATCTTTAGACATATATCATGTTACACCATCATCTCAGAAACAGTTTAAACATATAGATTGGAAATTGCCTTTATTATTATTCAAATCATTTACAAAG
Organism: Alisma plantago-aquatica; assembly: GCA_963693085.1. Lineage (NCBI taxonomy): Eukaryota > Viridiplantae > Streptophyta > Magnoliopsida > Alismatales > Alismataceae > Alisma > Alisma plantago-aquatica. Next base: position 1,547,546,782 of record OY856409.1, read on the forward strand.
TATCCCATTACAATCATCATATGACTTGCTCTATGGGCATACACACCAACAAGACATGCATCATGTTCTAATATCTAGCATAGTCAAGCATTTATCATGGTCAACAAAAGTCAAAATTTGAATTTATCACGGTCAACCAACTCAGCACGGTGGCGACGCCTCTCCTTCTATTTCTCTTTAGCACGGAGGCGGCGCCTCTCCTTCTCCTTCTCCTCAGCGCGGAAGTGGCGTCGTCTCCTTCTCCTTCTAATCAGTGCAGCGGCGACGTCGTCTCCTTCTCCTTCTGCTCAGTGCGGCGGCAGCGGTGTGTCCTACTCCTCAGCTCCACCGGTGGCAGATCCTTCTCCTCAGCAAGGCGGCGGCGGCGGGTCCTTCTCCTCAGCAAGGCGTCGACGGCATGGCGTTGGGGCCAAAAAATCACCACCAGTTGCGCGGAACTACCTCTCAAGTGGTTTCGCGGAATGGGGGAGACGGGCCAGGGTTTTGCAGATATTGTTTAAGTTAACCTGGTTGTCGGTTATGAATAAAAACTGACACCGAAGACCATGTCCTATGTCGTTTATATACGATAGGCACCGATGACCATTTTATAAGCTAGTTACGTCAGTTCTCAGTAGTAAAACCGACACAACAGACATGCAATTTTTTGCACAGGGGCATGGCGTGAACACTTGTTCTGTCAGTTATAAAAACATAACCGACGACAAACTTTATAATAGGATTGTGTCGGATCTACTTGAAGTAACTGACACTATAGATTTCTAGGGTACATGCAATTTTTGGCATGGGGCATGGTGCTAGCAGTTTTTGTGTCAGTTTTGCATATCACCAACGGAATACTCAACAACCTTTTGGTGGGAAATTTTGGCACCAAAATTTTTGTATTTCACGAGCCATTTTGGAAGTCAGTACCGCCATTAAAACCGACATTGTATACAAAAGCGGTACCCGTATTTTTTGATATGGGTAGTTCGTTGCTCATATGTGTCAGTTTTCTTATATAACTGACGTTGTTGTTTGTTTATGTCAGTTTTGCAACCGACATTATAGCTCATATTTGTACAAGTGATACGCATCATTGCTATCTAAGAAATAGTATTAGTCAAATAAGACTAAACCATCAATGACCATTGTAACCCTATTGTATAATCCTTTTGTTATAGATATCCAAATTGAACTATAGTCATGTACACGTCATTCTAGTTGGAATCAATCTAAGTCCCTTGATCTCCAAGTAGATTACCAAGATACATATGAGCTCAACATAATATATGGATCAAAATGAACATGGTAATGCATTTCTGTAGTTTCACTTATCAAGAGACCTAGGATATTTCTCCCATTATATGGGTGGAAAAAAAATCCCTACATCATTCATAATGTATAAAATGATTCTCATAACACCCAATCACAAACTTTACGGCAACTTTATTCAATATCACATCGGGTAGTGTCAAAGAATAATGATTGTCACATCACCATTGTAGTGACTTCATGTTGAAGGACCACAACACCACTTTCATAGAGTTGATTCTAACTATCATATAATGGTCCATAAACCACTCTCAAGGTAGGTATATCCATTACACTTATTCTCAAATAAGTACCTATGTGTTTGACTTGTTTTCCATTACCTATGACCCATGAGACACGGTCATCAGTCACCGCACATACTAGTTTCGCTTGTATTATTGTTGTTCAATTCAAAATAATATTTGACTAGGGATATTTTAAGAATATCATTCTTAGCATCCATTAAGATCTCTTGTTCAAGTCACACACTCAGACTCCCATGGTTTTTAACCATTTATTCTAAGGGCATTTATTATGTATATTAACATTGTAACAATTCAATGTGTATCAATAAATTGGAATTTTCTTTACTAATCAAATCAATAGCATAAAATATCCCTCCAACCATCATTAAATAATTGGCTTCTAGAGTATAAATAGCAATAGTATCCCACTTGCACTAAAGAAAATCACTCATGTATTTTATACCAATTTATATAGAATGACTATCACGCTTCCACTATGACAATGTCTTATTCAAGGGGTCAAAAACCTTCATCTCTATTGATATCCTCTAGATATCCACATCTCCTTAGGAATGATCTCTTGTATGATATGGAAGGGTCAAAAAGTATTCTTCGAATATGTATGCCATCCCAAGTCCTTGGATGGCACGATAGCCTCATTGTTGTCACAGTAAGATATATTATGCCACCAATGCTAGGAACAACTTTAAGTTCATCAAATGAACTTCATGATTCATAAAACTTCCTTTGTAGTATCAAATGTGACATCATAATGAGTTTATATTGTAGTATTTTTCATTTTCTCTAGCATGGAACTCTTCCAATTAACAATAACGCCACTGAGGAAAAACATAGAACCATGTTGTGATCAATTATCATACTAGTGGTTCTAGAATATTGAATTCATGTAACTCTTTACAAATAGTTCTTCATTACCTCTTTATACTAAGTTCTTCTCAAGTAATTTAGGATGTTCTACACTACAGTTCAGTGACCTTCACTTGAATCTACTTTACGTGCTCATCATGCACAATGAACACGAGTGGTCTGGACATGTACATAACATTGCGTGCATGATAGATCCAATTCTGGAGGCATCTAGAATTCTACTCATGTTGTCACTTTCTTCCAAATATTTGGGACAATTGGCCTTATAAATACTTTTTGGATGAGATATTTGTAAGATTCCTTTCTTGGACTCTTGCATGCTGGATAGTTTCAATACTTTGTCAATATATGTACTTTGACTTAAGTTAAGAAGACTTCTAGATCTATCTCATAGTTCTTGATACCTGGAATATGTGTGTGTCTCATGAGTCTTCAGTACTACAAAATGGGATACTACATCAGTTGTTTTAGGTATTTGGTATTGGTTTTAAACCTACAACTAAGTGGGTGATGCCATAAGTTAACCATTCTTCATCAGTTCCACAGACCGATGACAATAATTTTCCTCTTAGGTTCCTCTATAATAAAGCATTGACGATGTAACACATAGTTGTCGATGTATTTGTGGGCTGCTTTGACCTCGGCTCGTCAGTTGCATAAATAATAACTGAAGCCATTAACATTTTGTTTGTTGATTGATTAATGACAAATAACAAACACCAAATAACTTGATGTCAGTTTTATCAGTGATTAGACAATGAAAAAATTTGAAAAATCTTGATCGTTTTTTGTAAATAACCGATGTAGAATTGTTATGTAGTCGGTTATTTATAAATAACTAAAAAGAAATGTCTATGTTTTATATGGCAGGTATGCATACCCACTATACACCCTGCTAGCCTATCTGGAGATTGTTGTTCTTGAGAATTAAATGTTTGGAATAATAGTAGGCTCTCGACAAGCATGGCATCTTAACAATAGGTCGTCACACCTGCAAGAAAGAGATATTACACAAATTAGGCAACAACATGACACATTCTATCATTTTTTTCACTTCAAATCCACACAAATTCAAGAAGTCACTACTCAATTATTTCATTCTCATCCAGACTTCAATTTCATACATTATATGCAAAAATAAACATCATATTCTTCTTCATGCCTTCACATTCAAATTCACACACACTTGTGCATGCACTTAACATTCAATTCACACTCACAAATACATACCAACATCAACTGTCATCTCAAATTTGAAGTCACAATGTAAAAATTATATAATAGATACATATAAACATTCAATTCACACTAACAAATACATATCAAAAATCTGACATCAAAGTTTGAGAACTACCAAAAAATATCAATCAACTATTAAAATTTTCATTCAAGTCCACATTTTTTATGAAGTGGTCTACCCACTGTTCACATAGGTTATTCAGCTACTCTAATGTATAGGGCTTAGTATTCTCAAAAAACTACAAAGAGAATGAGACTTCTAATCAGATTTGATTGTTTGTATTATCAAGTGAGACTACTTCATTAATATGATACAAGACTAATAACTTACATTCTTTATACATTTTCTCTACTCCGTGTGAGTGAAAATCATATGCATGTACAACATCACATAATATGTGCATGCCCAACCATTGCCTTGTATAGGGCCATGTAGATTTAGAATTATGTTAACAAAAGTAATTAAACAAAGTTGGTCATACTATGCAAGTGGAATGAGAAGACTACATACATCAACACTCTTCCAAGTTACTGATATCTTTTTCTTATCTACTTTCCCTCCATCGATAGGGAATGCTTTCACACCCCTATAAGTTAAATCAATAGATATATTGCATTATTAAACTATCAATATGATGTAATTAACAAATATGTTGGGCACCTAAAACTATACTTATGCATGAACCACAAATTTCATTAGGTGTCCCTCATTTGGTGGCATTTTTTCACCCAAAGGATCAAAGAAATACAAAGTCCAAGTCTCGGTAACAATCACTAATAGTTGTTAAAGCCTATATCTGAGTAAATAGGCAAATAAAATAAAAATTAAATCCCATAACAAATTGTAATTCATAGGTTAGACATACAAACAACAAACCTAAAACTTAATGTTGAACGAAGTAAGATCGCAGTCTTGGATGCACCAAAAAACTACATCGTAGTAGTCACATATTCTTTGACATCACTTGGATCTCTATGTACATCGCTAATCAATGATGGCATATGAAATTTCACATTTTCTATTTTGAGGTCTTGAGTCACATAATACAAATGCCTAAAACTATATATATATATATATATATATATATATATATATATATATATATATGTGTGTGTGTGTGTGTGTGTGTGTGTGTGTGTGTGTGTGTGTTTATGTATATATGTATATATATATATATATATATATATATATATATATATATATATATATATATATATATATATATATATATATATATATATATATATATATATATATGTGTATATATGTTGTGTATATATATATGTATATATATATATATGTATATATATATATATAATGTATATATATGTATATATATGTAGATATGTATATATATGTATATATGTATGTATATATGTATATATATATGTATATATATTAAATACTCAGTTAATACATAGGAAACAATTAAACAATTTTTCACATATGATGGGATATTCACACTCATCATATCCAACTTCTATCATTGATGTGTTCAACCAATCATACTTAAATAGCTTAGAAACATCTATTAATACATTAATATTGTCCCTTTGTATACCTCCTCCCCTTAGGCTGATCATAATTGAATATGTTTGTTCTATAGTGCCTAACGATCTTGTCAACATCTGGCAGTTAGGGCCTAAGGAGTGGAACAACTCCTATGGGATAAATGTGGGGGTGGAGGGTTTGAAATCCTAGGGGGCTTCTCGTCTATTGTAGGCTACATGAATGTATTCTATATTAGCTTTTGATTATTTATATAAGTTTCAATATACATTTTTCATACATGAAGAAATATAAAGAGTCATTTGGGCCACTCAGTAAAGCCACCCTCTACCTCTCCGACTGTGGTGGAATCTGGGAGCTCGTATGGGAAAGGTACGTTGCTCATTCTAGGAAAGACGCATATGACTCTCACATGATAGTGATCAGTGGGAAGGGGAATACCATGAACCACATCAACGATAAATGCCTCAACAACAAGATGGAACATCAGGGATATGCCACAACATTTTTTGATGGAACATCATCAACAAGATGACATTTTCTGGCCACCTACAAAATTTAATTTGACAAACATATTGACTTGAAGGATTATTTTATCACAATGTATATATAAATTGACTTGAATTGAATCTTACCCCAGCCATGCCATGCGAGTCTGAAGGACTGCTCCCAATGCACTTCATGGAAAAGTGATGAATAATTTATGTGACTTCTAGAGAAGTTTTTGCTGCCTGAGAAGCTATATATTTCTCCAAGGTTGCATCTACCAATCTTTGCATGTACTCATGGTCCACTTTCCCTTTATTGTCTTGTTCGTGCTTTTGTTGGGATGCACCAAAAAAGATATTATCTCATACCCATTTCTAGCGCCCTTGTCATGCCCAGGATTCTCTTCTATCCTAGAGCAACCGTCAATTCATCATGTGTGCCCTAAGGGGTGAACTTTCTATCATTTGCTTGGGCAGCCAACTCCAACTAATTATCATCAAAACTTGACTAATCAGTAACACTTAACAAAGTGACTATTCTGTGAAAACATATGTTTGAATGATTGATCCCTAATCATATAGTAGCATTTAAATTCATGAATGTGTAGCACCTATCCCATTATTGAGCACTTCATCTCACTAGTAAGTGTATAATGCGTGTTCGATTAAAACAAATTTTGACAGCATTTCCCCGTAGTTCTCCAAGTACACAAATGTAGATGGTCAAATACCCATAAAACAAAAGGGGAAATTCTATCAAAATTTATTGAAATTGAACACACATTATACATTTACATCCTAAGTGAGAAGCAGTGGTCAAGAACAGTCCCAAATCGAGGACTATTCAAGGTTTACTCCTAATGAGTAAATCCCAGATGGGTTTCTAGGCCAACGACGTAGTTTAGAAATTAGGGCTTTGAATATATACGGTTTACATATTAGAGTTTGTAGATTAAGAATTCACAAATTAGGGGTTTATTTACAAATTAGGGTTTATTTACATATTCAAATTCACAAATTAGAATTTGTTCATCTATTTCAATTCAAAAATAAGAATTTATTCACATATTAGTTTCAATATCTCAAACTTGGTCATGCATGTTCATTACCATGTTACGTCATACAACATTAATACAATTTAGACTTAGTGTGACATGGTGCGTTTCTGCCAATGGTGTTACACACTACTCAATTGGAGTTTGAATAGATGCAACCCCATGAACAGAAACACACGGTGGGTTAACTTTCAAAATTTATAATGACCTACATGGACACAATTACTTAAACTAACACACTACACCCGCAAGTGCAGGGGATCATGTTGTAGTATAGGAGGGGGGCAAGTATAGGGATGATCCACAGGGAGAAAAGGGGGGCACTAGAGCTAGGTTATTTTTTGGGCTAGGTTCCTACTGTGGAGTCTAGGGTTGAAGGGTTTAAAGTTGATTTAATTGTTAAACTACGGTTGAGCAAGAAAGCAATTAAAGGAAAGGAAACAAGATTAAAACCTAAGTTAACCCTAGAAAATTAATTCTATTGAGCAAGAAAACACATGGCAAGGCAAGGAAAGAGAACAAGATATGCTAAGTCAAGCAAGAAAGGGAACTACACTACACTAAGCTATCAAGCAAGGCAAAAGAGCAATTAAAGATCTAACTACCAAGAACAAAGCAAGAACAAGGCAAGAAGCTAACTAAACAAGTAAAGAGCTAATTAAGTTAACACTAGCTAAGTAGGAAGGCAATTAGAATTTTAAAGCAATAAAGGGGTGTGTGGGCTGTTTGGGGGATGCACTTATCAATTAGTTTGGGGGTGTTTTGTGAACATAATGATTTCATTTATATTATCAAACCAAACAACAAGCTAGAGGCTAATGAATTATCCTAAAGTACTACTTGTCCATGGATATGCTCAGTTGGGTATAGGGGAACTAGTCCCTAGCACCCCCTACTACCCTTGCGAGGCTCAATTGGGTTAGGGTTTAGATGTAATTCAATTAGAGTATAAACAAGCCTAGGTTTCTAGGTTATATGATCTTAGAATGATTAGGGGCCGAGGTTAGTAACGGGAGTGGAAGCGAGGTTTTAGGCCTCCCATCACCCACATTCCAGCCTTGAGAAAGCTCCATGCTAAGCATACTAAATTCATCTAAACTAGCTACTTATATCTCTCAACTAGGGTAAGGATAATTGATTAGCATGTAGGAGGATGGGTAGTTAGCTAGGGATCCATCAATTAGACCAAGGAGAAAATCCCAAAAATTCACACATATAAGCAATTTCCCTAAATTCCTAGGTGATTTCAAGCACAAACCAACAAGCAATTCATGAAGAGTGGATAGAAATAGAACATAATCATTAACAAATGAAATTACAATTTTACATATCATTTTCACCCAACATGGTATTAAAGTAACATTTTTGGCCCCAAACAGCCCACCTAAGGGAGCTTAGCTACTCATGGAAAGGCAAAATACAAAAAGAAAGGATAAAATGTAGAAGAAGCCATGGAGCTCAGTGTAGATGGAGTAGTCCTCCTCTTCAGCTACTACAAGATGTCCTCCTCCTTCCTCCAAGGTGTAGGGGCATGGAGTAATTGTAAAATAGGGCTAAAACACCAAGAAACTAGGGTTTTGGTGGTGGAAATGGTGGAATGGAGTGGAATGGCTAAGGGGCAAAAATGGAGTGGTAGGAATAAGCTAGGGGTGGCCAACCTTGAGCTAGATCCACCACCCAAGTATATATAGGTGGTGGGGAAGCATTAGTTTAAGTAGGGGCAATATGGGCAATGTAGTGCGGAAAGTTGTAGGGTTTAGGTGGTAGCACGATCGTTCTGGGCAGCCCGATCGTGCTGGGGTCGAATGGGAATTGTCATGGTGGATGGGAATGGTTGTGGTGGAAGAATGGAATGAACAGGGAAAATTTGGGCTTCTAGGTCTGCTAGCACGGCTATGTTGGGCTTTGGCCAGCACGGGCCAGCTGGAAAATTGGGTCAAATTTGGAAGGTCTTGTTGTTTGGGGCATGTCCTAGAATGGCCATTCCATGGTAGCACAACCGTTCTGCGGTACTTCCCCTACATTTGGGTCTTGAACTTTGTCATCCATGGAGGTTATTGCTTCAAAACATTTATTGATCATTTGGGGTAGGTTGGGAGTCATTTTGGCTTCAATTTGGACTCCTACAAGCAAGGGTAAGACCTATATTCAACCATGATCTCTCTCTTCCATCAAGTAGTGTTCAAAGTACCTACAAAACATGCAAAAACCATTCATAAGTGCATTTTACACAAATATGCATATTAGGGGAAATAACATGTAATCTAATAGTTGTAGATGTGATTGAAGTGCAATACAACACAAGATGAAGCCCTAAAATGGGGCTGCATCACCACCCTAAAGTTAAAACATACTTCTCCTCAAGTATGATCTAAGTCAATCTCTCTACAAATTTTCCACATCAATAAATGACAAATGCAATGAGATTGGTGAATATAGACTAAATGGGTTCAAAGATTACTAAGTACATGCATTCCACCTCTCTCCTCTCCTCTTTCACAAACCAATCATGATTCAAGCACTAAGCTTGCAAACTTCAAATATAGAGCATAGAAAACATAATTAATCCATATGGTTGTCATATCACTCTGGGTAAACCATTTCATGGTAGCAAAGGTCAAAAATGACTAATTTTGCCATTTTACATTCATGCATTCAATCTCATATGTCCATCCACACTAAGTAACCCATGTGGCTACGAAAAAGGGCAAAATGAGCTAGGTTTGACATTTCCTAGCTCCATGGGCATGCGAAAGGAAGAAAAAGTTGTGGTAAGAATTTGGAGTGCTTTTATACACTCATCTTTTCTTTATTTAGATGTTCTTAAACAGGAGCATCTTTTATTTTATTTTTGCATTTTTTTCTGTCTTTACCCTTGATGTGGATAGTGCATATGATGATGAGAGAGAAGTGTAGGGCATGGATATCACCACCCCAAACTTTTGGAGGTAGCCAAAGCTGATTATGTGCACTTTGGCATCCTTTCATTAGGCGGAGAGGTAAGAAGATGGTAGAAGAAAAGTGAGTCAAAGAGGGGTTACTAGTGTGGACATCAACATGAGATCTCCTTTATGAAAGTTACTCCAACAATTTAATCAAGAAATGACATACTAAATGAATGAGAAATATTAAATCCACATTTTTGTCATGAGATTGTACAAAGCTCTAATTGTTTGTGGCTGGCTTCAATCATAATTCAACCAAATAGTTCACAAGCATGAGAGAGGTGATTCACATGTAAAAAGTCAAGATTGAGGTCATTTATCAATAAACCATGATAATTCACTTTCATTTGTCAAAGGTCATCATTTTCAATCCAAAATGTAGAGATTGGGTCAAAACACACTTTTCAGGCAAGAAGTTTTAAATTTTGGCAAAATTGGCCAAAACGGTGCCAAATCGACTTCAATCACATATAAGCCTTTATTATGGAACATAAAGCTGAAAACAAGAAAATCCTACCTAAAACATGCAAAAATTACAAAAATGTACATGATATGCAATGCATGACAAAAAGAGCAAAAAAATTGAAAATTATGCAAAAAATGCATGAAATTGTCCTATATGATATGCATGTATGTAAAGCAAGCAAACAAAGTATGGATACACAAGTATGAGAGGTGGTTATACTATTTTATCATCTTGAGAAAAAATTTAGAACAAGGAACATAGAGGAAAGTTGGGTAAAGCAAAGGCTTACCACCCTACCACCCCAAATTCTTAAACCATGTTGTCCTCAACATGAAAGAAGTTAAGGATGATAGGGTAGAGGACATGGAATTAGGGTAGAAAAACACCCACTAGGAAAGGGAGATCTCAAAGTGTCCTGTGTGCTGATATGACCAACTCAGCCATGGTGTGCACCACGTCCATTTTGTATTGCCTACACTACGGTTGTGGAGTGTGTCACGGCTGTGTTAATCCCCAACTTTAGCTTCTCTATTGATTTGCAATTTCCTCTTCAATTTTGATCTTCTCCTTAGTGATATCATCCATGCATCATCCTCCTTCCAATGTACATGTCCTAACATGATTCACAAATAGCAAAAACCATCAAATATAAAGTGTGTGTGTGTGTGTTTTCTTGGAAAGTGCAAAAACAAAGCAAAAGTATTTAAAATTGAAGTTTGGGTGAAAAATCCCCAAACCTAGGTGGTTTGCCTCCCACAAGCACTGAGTTTCATGCCTTTAGCTGGTCTTCTTGGTGATTCTTCACTCATTCATCCATTTGGCATACTCATGTGTCCATTCTTGCAATAAATGCATCTCTCATTTGCACTCAATTGATGCTCCTCATCCCTTTGATCATAAAATCATCATCAATTCTTCCATCCCGACCTTCTTCCCTCAAATGACCATTCAGACTCTTGAAGTAACCATGTCCAATATCCTCATCTTGGGCTTGTCAGGTTGGGGTCTTGAACATGTTGATATTGATCTTCATGTCCATGAATGAAACTATCATCGTGCCACTGCGCACATGTATCTCTGCATCATTCGTATATAAGAACAGTTTTCCCAAGATAATGGGAATCTTCCTATCCTTCAGCTCCATATCAAGAACAATGAAATCTGCCAAGAACACGACGCCCTTTTCTTTGTCTATAATCGCCAAAACATCATCCACTCTTCCTCTAGGCACTTTTATGGAACGGTCTACAAATTAGAGAGTGCAATGTGCCAGCTTCAACTTGCCCAATCCCATCTCCACATAGACATTGTATGGCATCAAATTCACACTAGACCCCAAATCAAGTAAGGATCTCCTATGCGATGTTCCCCTATGCAACTAGGTATGAGTGGGGCTCCTAGGTCTTTCTTCTTCATGGGAAGTGAGTGTTGGATGATAGAGCTCACTTGTTCAGTCAACTTCACTCTCTTTGGTATTCTCCTCGTTGACCTTCTCTTCACAGTTCATAAGTTCTTAAGAAACTTGGCATATGATGGGATTTTCTTGATGGCATCCAATAATGGAATATTGACCTTCACTTGGAGAAACACCTCAAGAATGTCAAAATTGTGCTTTTGTCTCCTCCTTACTTCCAGTGGCTCATCTAATGCTTCAATGAATGGTGGCTCTCTTGCTTTGGCCTTACTTGTATCAACATGATTTTGTTGTGGCATGCTAGTAGATGGAACACTAAGGATGAGGGAACCTGGAAATGGAGTGTGAGGTGGAGCACATGGTTTCCCAAATCAATAGACAGTGTCACAGAATCATCTTTGGCAATCTCAATCACAATATCACCACTTGGCTACCTTTGCTTTACTTTGTAAACCTTTCTTTGATAGAGGGCAAATCAAGGGATTTTCCACCCCTTAGAACTGTCACATCACTTCCTTGCTCATGGTGGAGAGGGGGATCTAGTTGTGGTTGTGGAGAAGGTGGAGGTGGTACTTGGTATAGATATTGAGGTGGATAGGAGAATTGAGGTTGGAAGGTGAAGTGTTGAGAAAGTTGTAGTGATGGATGGGGAGGGGGAGTATAAGGCTTGGGATCACCTTAGAAGTGATATATGGGTTGCACTTGCATGTGAGGTGGACTATAGAAAACTTGTAAATAAGGCATTGGTCCACTTGCAACATTGAAACTCAAGATAGGTTCTTAAGACATTTTTTCTTCTTGGAGAGCAATTATAGAAGATAGATGTTCTATCATCTCCTCAAGCCTTGTCACTTTCATTTGTATGTCATCAAAGCTCTTCAACCTTGAGAGAACCACTTCCTCAAACCTTGAGCTATATCCTGGACTTTGTGGTTCTTGGTAGCTATAGGAGTGAGGTGTCTTCTTTTCTTCACCATAGAACTCAATAGAATTGATCGAGTGGCAAGGAACATTTATCACCTGGTTCTTCATGAAGCTCACCATGTCACCAAGAATCTTCATTACTTGCAGGCTTGAGTCATTATGAGTCATTGATGTCATATCAAAGGCATGGCCACCATCATAAATCATGCTTGAAGCTTAGATTCTTGAGCTTTGTGTCAGCTCCTCATACAAGGGCCATATCTCCTCGGGTGGCCTAGCAATGAAAACTCCTCCACAAGAGGAATCTACTGAGGTTTGTCTTTTTGGAGATAGATTGGAGTAAAAGGACTGAACTAGTTATCACAAAGGGATCACATTGTGTGGGAACTCTCTCAACATATTCTTAAATCTCTCCCATGTTTGTGAAACTTTTCATTGCCCAATTGACTAAAACTCATTATGGTACACTAAATTTGTGTTAACCTTGCTATAGAGTAGAATTTCCTCAAGAAAGAATTCTTCATCGCTTCCCAACTCATGATGTCTCTCCTAGAATCATACTAGTCTTTAGCTTTGTCTTTGAGGGAGAATGAGAACAAGGTCAACTGGATTGTGTCATCACTGGCTATCAGCATCCTAAAGGTGGAGCATACTTCAAGAAAGGAGTCCAACTTGTAGGGGTTCTCACTCTCTGAGCCATAGAAGATGGGAGGTAGCCCAAGAAGACCAAGAGGAATGGATAATTGCTCCCCTAGCATTTGATCAACTTTGCTAGCAATTGGTGATTTGTAGTTTCTAGGCATGAAATAATCTTGAAGTGGCTTGTGAGGTACATTTTGACATTCCATCTTGTCTTCCCCCGAGTGGCATGTCACATGTATAAGGCACAACCAAACAAAAGAGGACAAGTTATCAAAATAATATGCACAAAGAATGCAGAGAATAAAGAAAAAATAATAGCAATGATGAGAGAAGTAGGAAAAGTCAAAGCAAAACTAACTATCTAGGTCGAGCACCTTTCTCCTCGGCAATGGTGCCAGAAAGCTTGGTGTGTTTCTGCCAATGGTGCTACACACTACTCAATTGGAGTTTGAATAGATGCAACCCAGCAAAGATAAACACATGATCGATTAACTTTCAAAATTTATAATGACCTACACGGACATGCCTACTTCTACTAAAACACTACAACTGTAAGCACACAAGATTGTGTTGTAGTATAGGAGGGTGGAAAGTATAGGGTCCATCTACTTGGAGAAAAGGGGGCACTATAGCTAGTTATTTTTTGGGCTAGGTTCCTACTGTGGAGTCTAGGGTTGAAGGGTTTGAATTTGATTGATTGTTAAACTATGATTGACAAAGCAAGCAATTAAAGGAAAGGAAACAACATCAACACCTAAGTTAACCCTAGATAGTTAATTCTATTGAGTAAGAAAAGACAAGGCAAGGCAAGGAAAGAGAACAGGATATGCTAAGTCAAGCAAGAAAGGGAACTACACTACACTAAGATATCAAGCAAGTCAAATGACAAATTAAATATCTAACTAGCAAGAACAATCCAAGAACAAGGCAAGAAGATAATAAACTAGTAAAGAGATAATTGAGCTAACATTAGCTAAGTAGGAATGCAATTAGGATTTTAAAGAAATAAAGGGGTGTGTGGGCTGTTTGGGGGATGCACTTATCAATTAGGTTGGGGGTGTTATGTGAACATAATGATTTCATTTAGATTATCAAACCAAACAACAAGCTAGAGGCTAATGAATTATCCTAAACTACTAACTGGCCATGAATATGCTAAGTATTGTATAGGGGAACTAGTCCCTAACACCCCTACTACCCTTGTGAGTCTCAATTGGGTGAGGGTTAAGGTGTAATTCAATTAGAGTCTAAACGAGCCTATGTTTCTAGGTTATATTATCTTAGAATGATTAGGGGTTGAGGTTAGTAATGGGAGTGGAAATGAGGTTTTAGGCCTCCCAAAACCCACATTCTAGCCTTGAGAAAGCTCCATGCTAAGAATACTAAATTCATCTAAAATAGCTACTTAGATCTCTCAACTAGGGTTGTGATAATTGATTAGAATGTAGGAGGATGGGTAGATAGCTAGGGATCCATGAATTGGACCTAGGAGCAAATCCCAAAATTCACACATATAAGCAATTTCCCTAAATTTCGACATTATTTCAAGCACAAACCAACAAGAAATTCATAAAGAGTGAGATAGAAATAGAACATAATCATTAACAAACGAATTTACAATGTTTACATATCATTTTCCTCCAACATGGTATCAAAGTAATATTTTTGGCCTCAAATAGCCCACCTAAGGGGCCTAGCTACTCATGGCAATGCAAAACACAAAAAGAAAGGAGAAAGAGGTAGAAGAAGCCATGGAGCTTAGTGTAGATGGAATAGTTATCCTCTTCAGTTGTTGTAAGACGTCCTCCTCCTTCCTCCAAGGTGTAGGGGAATGGAGTGATGGTGGAATAGGGCTAAAACACCAAGAAACTAGGGTTTTGGTGGTGGAAATGGTGAAATTGAGTGGAATGGTGGTGGAAATGGAGTGGAATGGCTAAGGGGCAAAAATGGATTGGAATGGCTAAGGGGAAAAAATGGAGTAGTAAGAGTGAGCTAGGGGTGGCCAACCTTGAGCTAGAGCCGCAACCCAAGTATATATATGTGGTGGGGAAGCATTAGGTTAAGTAGGGGAAATATGGGGAATGTAGTGCAGAAACTTGTAGGATTTTGGTGGTAGCATGACCATTTTGGGAAGCATGACCGTGCTTGGGTCGAATGGGAATGGTCATGGTGGATGGGAATAGCCGTGGTGGAAGAATGGAATGAACAAGGGAAATTCGGGCTTCTAGGTCTGCCAGCACGGTCGTTCCGGCCAGCACGGGCCTACTAGAAAGTTGGGTCAAATTTTGAAGGTCTTGTTGATTGGGTCATGTCCCAGAATGACCATTCCATGGTAGCACAGCGGTCTTGGGGTCCTCCGTTGCATTTGGGTCTTGAACTTTGTCATCTATGGAGTTTATTGCTTTGATACATTCTTTGATCACTTGGGGTAGGATGGGAGTCATTTTGGCTTCAATTAGGATTCTTCCAAGCAAGGGGAAGACCTAGATTCAACCATCATCTGTCTCTTCCATCAAGTAGTGTTCAAAGTACCTACAAAACATGCAAAAATCATCCATAACGGCATATTACACAAATATGCATATTAGGGGAAATAACATGTAATCTAGCAGCTGTAGATGTGATTGATGTGCAATATGACACAAGATGAAGCCCTAAAATGGGGTTGTATCAACAAATCAGACTTAAAACATACTTGTCCATAAGTATGCTCCAACTCAATCTCTCTACAAATTTTCCACATCAAGAAATGACAAATGCAATGCGAGAGGTGAATATTGACTAAATAGGTTCAAAGATGACTAAGTGCATGCATTCTATCTCTCTCCACTCCTCTTTCACAAACCAATCATGATTCAAGAACTGAGCCTACAAACTTTAAATATAGATCATAGAAAACGCAATCACTCCATATGGTTGTCATATCACTCTGGGTAAACCGTTTTAAGAGGAGGGAAATTGCTGGAGGTAGGAATTTAGAGAAACATGGATTGGGAGGAAGAGCGAGGAAGGGTTTCTTATGGGGTTAAGTAAGACGTGTCTCGTTAGTTATTAATAAAATGACAATATATGATTTAGGTTGTCAGTTGTAGACAAATAATAGTCGTAGAAAACACAACTTTTTCATCATTGGTCTATGACAAACTGGCACCCAACCTCGCAACCCAGTGATACCTACATCGTCGGTCATGGTTAGAAAAACTGACAAGGGACATCAAGTGGGGGTTGGAAAATATTTGTAGGACACATGGCGTGAACATGTTTATCGTTGGTTGTTGTAGGTACAACTGAAGAAAAAGGCCAATTGTTTTCTACAGGACAGATGGCGTGTGCACCTCTTTATGCTGACAATTATTTAGAAAAGAACTGGACATTTAGGTTTCTGGAGGCAAATGAAATGCTCACAAAAATTTTGCACTAAATTCTATCTTTGTAGGCGATATATGTTTTTGGTTGCTTTGTGAAGAAATGGATAACAAAAACAAAATGCAACCCATGTTTTCTCAACTGGTCAAAGCGCAGAGGTGGTCTACTAATAACTGATGCAAAATATAGCATCATTGGTGTTTCTTGAAAAAACAACTGACACGATGTGTCATATATGTAGTAGTGTTTTCATTGAGAAACTAATTCCCAACCACGTCTTCACCTTTTATAGAGTTGGAATATCGTTTCCCATGAGTTGTATATCATCCACATACAATATGAGGAATACTACAATGTTCCCACTGATCTTCTTGAAAGGTTCATCTTCATTCATGATAAAGACAAACTCTTTGATTGATTTATCAAAATGAACATGCCAACTTTTGAATGCTAGCTTCAATGCATAGATTTACCATTGCAAGTTACATACCTTTCCATCATCATTTAGAGACTCAAAACCCTCAGGTTCGATCATATGCATATGCTAAAGCAGAGTCCCATTAAAGAATGTGGTTTTGATATCCATCTACCAGATCACCTAGTCATGCCATGTTGCATTGGCTATCATGATCCTAATGTACTTGACCATTTCAGGTTCATTGTCATTTTCTGTATCTTTAACTTCTTATAATTATATTTTCTTCCCACTAGTGTTTTTATATATGAACTCCTTTTCTAAGAAGGTATCACATATAACAACAAACACTTTTTTCTAAGAAGGAATATAGAATCGTTATCCTTTGGTTTCTGTAGGATTACCAACAAAATAACACTTCTCATATTTAGGCCCCAATTTCTCAAGAATGAAAGCTTCACGTAAGCTTCACAACCCCAAACCTTCATGAAAGGCATGTTGGGACACTTCCCAATCTAAATCTCGTAGGGTATTTTGGTACCAGTATATATGGAACGCAATTAAGTGTAAATGTGGTGATTTCTAGAGCATAACCCAAAAAGGAATTTGGGACTCTGGCTTGGCTCATTATGGATGGCACCATGTCTAAAAACATGTGATACCTTCTCTAAAAAAACCATAATCTTCTGGTGTTCCGGGTGGAGTCAATTGTGATACAATACACTCCTTGAGAAGGTCCTAAAATGATTGAGTCGAGTATTCACCAACTCAATCTTACCAAAGCATCTTAATTTTCTTGCCAGATTGGTTCTCTATATTTTTTTTAATACCTTGAACAATTCAAGATATTCTATAGTATACATATCCACATCTATTGGATCCATCAATCAATGAGATGAAGTATTTGAACCACCCTTTAGTTGTTGAACTAAAAGGATCACATAAATCAATGTATATGAGTTCTAGAAGTTTATGTGTGCTCTCACTGCTTTCAATAAAAGGCACATTTGTCATCTTTCCAAACAAATCTGATTCACATGTGTAGAGAGATTCAAAGTAAAAAGATTCCAAGTATCCATCCATATGGCATTTTTAAAAATGTGTGTCATACTGATCACCTTAGATATCACATCCAAAATGGAGTAGTATCTTGAGAGTTTAAATTTATAACATGATACTTTCATTCCTGCAATGATAATACGAGGTCTTGTGTAGTAAACGAGGTCAAACACAGGAACAAGGGAGGAAAAGTGTGTTGGACTTGAGGCCTTTGTTTAGTTACGTCTAACCAAAATGAGATATAAATGTCCCTCGTGGGATGATGGTATCCAAAAAAGAACAAAAAAAAAAGTAAAACTATATTAACAACACATAGATCTTTGGATGCCATATGAATATATATATGGCCAGAACTTGTATTGAGCTTCACCATTTAAGTTTTATCACCAACATGCAATACTAACACCCATTTATAACCTTATCATAGTTATAATAAATCACCATTAGTGTCTATTTCCTCCTCTCTGAAGCTTGGGATAGATCTAGATCAGAATAGTATCACTCTCTTGAGATAGAAAACACACAATAAAAAATACAACCATATGATTGTTAGCTTTAGCATTCTGACATTGTTTGCATTCATAACACTCCATAACTCTAAATATAGACTAATAATACTCTTTCGAGGCATTAGTAATCAAACAACACAAGATGGTAGCTAATCATGCAAGTGAAGCATTAAAGACCAAGAATATGGATATAAAATTTTCTAAGAGTATATTATTAATGGATCTTCATATTTACATGTTGCAGAGAGCATCAATGGCTACTCCCAACCCAATAAAATGGTCTATACATTCATGGAAATGAGTGACAATATGTATTTACATATGAGAAAATTCATAACAAAATGGATGGACGAAGGGAGATGAGAAATATGGGGAAGAAGGAAGAGAAAAAACAAATAGTAACCACAAGAGGGTACTGGTGGTTAGAGAAAATCTCCTTCATTGTGAGGATGTTGGCATCAAATTTGGCAAAACTAAGCAATCCTTCTCCTCTTGAAGATGATCATCTAGGAAATGGGGAGTGAGGTCAATGGAGGTGCACCTTGGGCTCTGACAGTTGATTATGATAATGAAAAATGACAACGCTTCATGGAAAGAACAAAGGTTCTCTTCATGGAGCCTCTGGGTCTCTATATATATGTGATCCTTGTGTACCTAAGGCACGTGAATGTTGGGTACTTTTCTTAAGCCTTATGCCTCGAAGCACGTGCCTTGGATCACACACTTCACTAACAATTATGGTAGTGTGATACACAAAATATGCTTCGATCATAGGCCTCCTGACCAATTCAGCCATCGGGATAGTCCTTTGTGGGGCTCTTGTAGAGATACTTAGACAGCGGGCTAGTGTTAGCGAGTCTGATCGCTGGTTTCGATGGTGGGATTAGGCGTCCACATCAGTGGGCAATTGATGGCATTCCTAGGCATCAATACCCATTAGCATTGAGTGGTTGGAAGGAACCCCATCGGTGGGTGGCTGACATAGGTGCTAGGTATCATCTCCCTAATGAGGTCGAGGGATTTAGTGAGCACCATTAGTGAGTGGTCAATGATT
Source organism: Alisma plantago-aquatica (assembly GCA_963693085.1). Classification (NCBI taxonomy): domain Eukaryota; kingdom Viridiplantae; phylum Streptophyta; class Magnoliopsida; order Alismatales; family Alismataceae; genus Alisma; species Alisma plantago-aquatica. The sequence goes on from OY856409.1 coordinate 1,547,566,294, forward strand.
CTCATGTAAGGTTCTTTCAACACTGCTTCAGTTTATCTAAGTTACCATTGAGCTATAACTAATGGTAGAGCTAGTTTAAATACTTTCCCTACAAAAGAAAAAAAGTTGAAGTAAAGAGGTAAGTATTCATGAATTGCTAGTAAAAGTTAGATTTATAATCAGAAAAACTAGAAATTTAATTGGGTATGGGGATAAAATAGGCATGTAAAATCCAACAAATTGGATGTTATCACACATTTTTTCGGCCCATCTGATAATGATAAAGGTAAGTTATGTATGGGTCATGTACTATAAGCCATTTTTTATTTACATTCTATACATTTGTATTTGTATCCAATATTATAAGACATCAGGAAATTCCATTTAGGAAGTCATCAAGTATAGTGAAAAACTATTTTTCTTTCAATGAATGATAAAATCTTTCTTGTACAAAGAACAACTGAATGGCATAATAATATATCTTTCCTTTAGTTTTGTTAAAATCCCACTTTGTATAGACAAAATGTGTGTCCCTATAGTAACAACAATAACTCTTTCTATAGTTTCCACAATTGGTCACACATATTTCGTCTTTAATGAACTAATTATCTTATCATACTTTCATATAAGACTCTCATCTTATATCCAACACACATACTTAAGAAATAGACGAACTTATCTCAATAATGTAATTACATCCATGAATATCTCTATTTCCTTGTACCTTTCAATTCCTTTAGGTAAGACGAGAACCATCCAATGTTCAACATTGATGAGGTTTATTAATATGCTATTTTTTCCTTTACCTTCTATACAAAAGATATGACTTGAATTTGAATTAGATCCCATCGTAGTCTTATCCTTTCTAGTTATACCAAACTTCTCATATTGTCCTTCAAAGTAGAACATGGGCATAACCTTTTAGTGTTAGTCTGATTTGTTCATAACATCATGGGATATGCCATCAATTATCTAATCCCCATCATTCACAATGATTGGCTTTGCATATTCAAGTCTATGGACAACTATCAGCCAAGGGAAGTCTCATACTCACTAGGTCCTCTATGCGCTCAACTTAGTTGAGAATATAAGGATATAATGGGAGTGGGAGCATGAGGGAAACATGTGCTAATACATTGAGCTCACACTCTAGCTTGACAACACTTCTCAAGTTCATGTACTAGTTCGCAAAATTTATCTCATCAATCATATATTCTTAAGGATTGATTACAATTAGAGGTGGTTCATGTTTTCTTACTAAAATATTATAAGAATTATAAAATTTATTTGCAAATTTTATCATTTCATTAGGCCTTTAATTAAACGTTTAATACCACTATGTCATTCAAATTATAGCCCTAACTATTAATCTATAAAGTTACAATGAATGACTTTCTAGTGGGACAACATCCATATTTGATTGAATCATGAGTCAACTTTGGTTTACCACTCACAACTTAATAATTACAGGCAGGCAACTTTTTCCAATGCATCACATGTAACCCTTGGAAGGATAGGAAAAAATAATTGTTAAATTCCATTGTATTGAAATCCCATTTGCATGCCTCTAGACTTAATCCTATTTAAGATACCTAGATAAGGAGAATGAGTGGGATAGGGTGTGGTCAATAGAGAGGGAAAGAGAAAGGTATAGGATGATTCCTTGGTGGAAAAAGGGGCATGGAGGTCGGAAAAATCTAGTGTGGGCCAGAAGAGGCATCTCCAACAAATTCTAAGGTAGCTGACAAAGAGGAACAAGAAGAAATGGCCACCATTGTCAAGTGGAAGCAAGTCCCACGGGAGAAGTTGGGCACCGTCTTCTAGATAGGAATCTATGAAGGACTCTAAACTTGATTCAAGTACCTTGTCGATGCCCTAGGATAGAGTGAAAGACTCGTCTACTAAGACCAAAGCATCATTAACTCAGGTAAGTAACTAGATTATAAATTCATGCCCAAACCATATGGAGATCGGTATTGTTCCTATCCCTTTTGTGGATCCGATGGTGAAGGATGGAGTCAGTTTTGGTGAGATTGTGAGATCTAAGTTAGAGTTGTTATCATGAGTAGATCACTTGTTGATCTGATTCACTGGAAGGAAGCCTTTTTGATACCTTCTAGAGGAATGGATCCATAGACAGTGGAATTCAAGTGGCAAGTTTGATATAATAGCATAAAAAAGAGAGGATTTCATCATCAAGCTACTGATGATGAAGGAAAAAGAGAGAATCTTAGATGATGCTCCTTGGATGATGGATTGATTACTTGTTATCATTCAAAAGTGGTGTCCTGATTCACTCCTCTCCCCTCCCTTGTTCCCTACTCTCCCTGTCTTGTTCTAGTTTCAAACTCTAGGAACAACATGGTCTACTGACAATATTTCTACTGCACTGAGTACAGTAGGCCAGCTTCTTCATTTTAAGGAATATGATTCATCTACAAGTTGTGTAGGTGATTCTAAAGCATGTGTAGAATTACTAGTATTTATGTCACTCCCTAAATTTGCATTAATTAAGGTTGATGGTGATTCTACCATCCTGAAGGTCGAGGTCATGACTAAGACATTGGGGATAGATTAGCATCATGCACTCAAAGTAATAGAGAAGTTACTAGTCAGTGTAATATACAACTTTGAGTTCTTAAATAAATGTTAGGTGTTTCTATGGATGTTGAAAAAATCTGGACAGGACAAGGGCTCTCAATACATCTGCCTAACCTTCCCCTTTGAAGGATAACAATGTATTGGACCGAGCCACATGCACATTATGACCTAGGTTCTAGAATGAATGTTGAAGACGACCAACCTTAGGTGTCTGATGTCCCACCTACTTTATTGGAGAACAATATTGATTTTGTGAAGAATGTAGGTACTAATGGGGAAACTACAGGATTTGAGAAAGATATAGGAAACAAGGGAGGTCCTCGTTACTTAAATCTAGTTTTAACTATTGTATATTTGTTGTTGAACTCAACTTCTAATAGCAGTATTGTAGAAGTAATGGAAGATACATGTAGTGAGGTAGATCCTAATGGGAAAGAGCTAGTTATGGCTAATCTACCTGGGAAGTCTCAGTTCTTACAAAGGGCTAGTAATCGTCCCTTAGGGAAGTTGTAGAAGAGTAGCGGCTCTTATAATAGGTTGCAAGACGTGGAGGAGGATTATGATTCTCATGAGGAGAGTGAGCGTGGTTTATAGAAATGGTAGATACATGAAGACTGTGGAGGAAATCTAAAATCTAACAAGAAAAAGAAACCCAAATTATGCTCTACATGAAGGTTTCTTCAGTTACTCTTGGCTTTGTGTTCGTATGCACTTTGGAGAGTTTCCATTATTAGGTCTATATTCCTTAGATCATGTCCTCAGTTGTTTAGTTGGTTTGTGTTTCATGATTTTTTATGTTGAGTTTGATGTTCCCTATGTGGAATATAGATTTTGATCATTTTGGTTTGTAGTAAGTGGTATGGGGGTGATTGTTTTCAATTCAATCATGTACCTATAGTTTGTTTATTTAAATATTTAAACTCATATTTGACGAGAAAAAGTTACCTAATCAAGCCAAACCCAACTACCGATACCGACAAAATTGTGCATCCTACTTTGGTAGACCCACACATCTACCTCACACCTCACCAAGATGGTAATGTACCTCTCTTTGGTGAGCCCACATACACCAATTGGGGCCTTGATGTGTATTGCATGTTGGAAACCATCTTAATCTTGATATTTAACAAGGGATTTTGTATAATACATATAAATATCCAATCACCACATATGTATATATTATATATCATGTATATATAAATAAGTGCCACAAGAAGAAAAATTAAATTTGATGATTATGTTTTTCTAGGACAATCTCTCCAAGATCATGGAATATTGGGGTCTTCTAGGGTTTCCTACATCGCATCCATAAACAAAATATGATAAACCCTAATTCTTGGATTCTTCAATAATGATCATGCACCATGGACAATCCATTCATTTGTTGATGATTGTTTTGTATTCATCCTTCTTCATGTCTACCATATGGGATATCATATATCCCAGACTATCCTAAAACTATTACATCATATTTTAGAGAAACCCTCAAGTTACATTCGAGGGAAATAAGGTGCACATAGTTTCAATAGGGAAGGTACAACATGCAAGTGGTATCAAGAATAATAAATAATCAACCACATGTATTAAAAACAATTACAATAAGGATTTTTCCATAATCATGCATCACACACAATATATAGAAATTAATATTATCATATCATGAATGATTGTGGTCATATTTATCAAAACATTCCCATTAATCAAATATGCACAATAATCAACTTGATCATATTTTATATATGAACTACCGTCATCTAACAACAATACTTGGTTCATAATCAAAAAGTATAATAAGGAGCATTAGATGTAGCTTTGATACCACTATTAGAGGAGAAGAAAATAAAGAACAAAAAAAAATCTTGAGAATCCATTAAGTAGGATCCATATAATGCAACAAAACCATATTAGAGTTTACTTGTTTTACCTTATTGTGGAAGAGGTTCCAAAGATCCATCTTATCACTCTTGTTGTAAATGTGGAACCTCAAATCTACATCTGTCTTAATTTTCACCAAATTAGCAATGAGAACTCATTTTCAATGTCTTTGGCACTTAAGGAATTGTCTCGTGATGCATGCAAAAAAACTAAATCATTAGGTGATTACCAATGGCATAGCATTTGATTTCATCAATGATTTGCATAGATCCCAAGGTCACATAGTTGACACTATTGACTCCAAATATTATTGTAAACATTCCTCTATCGAGTCGCACTATTCCATGGTGGATGTGTGCAACATATCACATAGTTCTAACATTGAGACCTTATCCTTGATTTGGGTGCCAAGAAGATACATTGCTCCTCTGTCAAGTCCTCCTTGATTTCCATGTTTGGCGGATTGCATCATTCTACCATCAACACCTACGTTGGAATATGTCATTCTTCTACCACATGGATTCCCATGCCACTAACGCATATCATTATTCAGAATGAGTTTTCTATGTGAACTTATATCCATAGTATCAACATGAGCACTTGAATATGACCTGAAGTTTCTAGGCTCATCCTCTCTCTTTTTTATCTTTCTGATTTGCTCTTAGGGTTTCTAAGTCTTGGAGACAACAATGAGAATATATGAGAGAATGCACTAAAGTCCTCCTCTTATATCACATATATTGAGGAATAAATAGTTAGAGTTTGCTAAAAAATGCTTGACTAGGCTATGGTCTCCCATACAAGTGAGGAAATCTGTCATGCACTGGGTCTCACATAACATATTGTTCCATGAGTCCTGGTGTCATGCGTACTTGTCTCTTTCCTCAAGGGGAGGATCCCTGACTTATGAAAACTAACTTGCAGTTCCTGGATACATGTTTATTTATAGGTCCTTGAAACTTACTTTTAGGTCCCTAGATTTAATGTAACAATTACAATAAGGTCAAATTAAGACTTTCTTCAAGCTATCTATATGCATGCGACCCTATAGGCACCATACTACTTTGGAAATGGATTCACAAATCAATATGAAGATCCATAAGCAATGAGTGGTGTCTAGCTACACATCATTGCTACCCAAGTAGTAGTGTTAGTCAAACAAGACTAAACCATCAACTAATAATGTTACCATGTTTTAAAATCCTCAGGAAGAGGTCTCAGGTTTGAATCCTCATTGAGATGAATAAATTGGGATTTATGTCTGACACGGTTCGCACTGGAACTAATGGGTTGCACACTTGGTTTACCATACTCCTCCTATGTCGGGCCTCCATAGGTCAATGAGGGTTCGGGGAGAGGTAGTCTCTCCTTGAGGACTCATTTTTTATATTTTAAAATCCTTTAGATATATATATATATATATATATATATATATATATATATATATATATATATATATCTAGATTGAACTAGAGGCGTGTTTATGTCATTCTCGTTAAATTGATTCTAAGTTATGTGATCTCAAACTAGACTAACAAGATACATATGAGCATTGTATCATACACTGGCTCACATGAGCATGACCACGAATTTCTCTACTCCCCACTTATCAAGAGGCCTAGCATATTTATTCTGTTATATGGGAGAGACAAATTCCTTATACATCACTCACAATGCATAACATTATCCTCATTAAACCCATTGACTACCTTTATGGAAACCTTCTTCAAGATCATGTTGGGTAGTGTCAAAGCATGATGATTGTCACATCACCATTATAGTGACTTTAGATCAAAGGATCACACCTCCACTTACACATTTGAAAATTGATTATGACTATCATATAATGGTCCATGAATAGCTCTCAAGGAGAGTATGTCTGGTATACTTGTTCTCTAATAAGTACCAATGTATGGCTTGGTATCCAGTACCAATGACCCATGAGATTAGTCACACTCACTAAACATACTAGTCTCGCATGTATTATTGTTGTCCAATAAAAAATAATACTTTAAGGAAATTTATTATGAATTGTCCAAGATATATGGGACATTTAAGAATATTGTTCTTAGCATCAACTAAGATCTCATGTTCAGGTCACTTACTTGAAGTCTCGTGTCATTAGACCAATTATTATGTGGACATTTTTTATGTACACTCATATCACAACAACTGAATGTGCATCAATAAGTTAGAGTTGTCTTTATAAATCAAATCAAAATTATAAAAATATCCCTACATCCATCATCTAATGATTGGCTTATATAAGACATAAACACCAATACAAAGACCATTTATTTTAGTACCCAGATCTTTCTAATATGGGCATGTTGCACATTCACTTGAGTAATCAATTCCAAAAAAAATAGAAAACAAAGTACCATGTGCTAGTATATTAAGCACCAAAAAAAGAGAGGAAAGGGGCACAACAATGTTTGTCTTCCTCTCCATGTAGTTCCCTAACCTACATGGCTGAGTGCTTTTGTTTCAACTAGGTTTTCCATCTTGCATAACATTGTCCCTACATTCGTGAGATTTTATACTTATCCAAGCATGCCTAAATTTGTGTAGTGATTCCTTTTCTAATATCTTTCTCACTGTGCCTAAATTGATAGTTTTGGGTTTTTCCTCATATTTTCATCATGTGTTTCATCCTTGTAGTGAAATTTTTGTTAGTAGATATCGTATTACATCTCGTCTACCTATAGTTGTCGCATATATGTAACATCAAGCCACCAAACATCATATCATTGTCAGTAGTGTTGCAAAAGTTTTCCAAGAATGTTGTTATTATCTTCCATCCACCCAGAACCACTTCTTTATTCATTGTGGTTCGTGTGAGGATTATATATAGAGGAAAATAGAGGATAATTCATGTGTACATCTTTTCAATGCTACATATGCATCCATTCTTTTCCAACACCTAATATAGCACATCTTTCCTATAGTATAATGTCCCAAACAAATTGTCAACCTTCTATAGCGCAATATTCCCAAAATAGTGCTCTTATCCCAACTAGCGGATAGTGTTATGATATTGGTTCTTTGTTTGGAACTAGTTCATCAACAATGGTGAATCATATGAGTTATATACATATCTTCTACCATCATGTGCTTTGGATGCTAGGTAAAGATTTGATGTTTGTTCGGGTCTGGAAATCATAATTTCTAGGGGGGAGTCTCATATATTATGTTTTATCTTTTTTAGAGGGAGTGTTAGAGTGCTTCAATAATTGATTACAAGATTCAAGGGGAGACCATTTCTTGTTAGTGGAGATCAATTTAGTATGGAATATTATCTTTTTCATGTCTTATCAAGATGGACATGTGTTTCACTTGTGCTCCAACTTGAGGCGGAGTGTTATATAGTTATCAATTTATTATGTATATGGGACAAAGTATACTTGGCCCATTAAGGAAGAGTATGCTTCTTTTTAATTGTTCCCCTCTACTATTAATATGAGTGGGGTTTTATCTAATAAATGATCTCATTATCTTTAATGTTATATTCTAAAAAGGACTTGGCCCTTATTTGATACAGACTCACCCTGATGATGATTGGGAAGAACAATGCCACTCCTGTTGTTGACAATGCCATAGAGTTTGCACAAATAGAATTCATCAGTTGCAACCATCCTAATTAAAGGGAGAGAGCAAATTTAACATGGTCAACAAATTTTATGAATGGATGCTAGTTCTAGAGCATAATTTTGATAGCACGGTGTGCCTTCCTCACAGAAGGTTCACTTTGTTGCTTACAAGATACATGGCCCAATACTTGCTTGGTGGAACAACATCACCCACTTGCAAGACATGTCCAACATGAAATAGGACCAATATCTCATAGTATATAATGAGAAGTATGTGTGCTATACCACCTTATAAAAGAAAGAAGTTGAACTTTAACTTGAGGCAACTCTTCATGATTATGTTTTTACTTGTATAGAAGTTCAAACTCATGATATACATCACTGGCCTTCCAGATTTCCACCCAAACCTCCCTCTTCTTAGATGGTCATAGATACAATGTCAAAACAACCATGGAATTACATCTCTCACTTTCTTTGTACCAGATGGTGCATTAGGCACTTTTAGTAAAATCATATCATTGGTTCCATCCCCTAACACACACCACCGCTACCAAAAGTAAGTTCCTTAGAGATGACCAAATATGTGGGAAGTGTAAGTGTCAGCTACAAAATGAAATTCCCTGACCTAGCCATTAGTAAACCAACAATCACAACACCATAAACACTAGACCTCACAAAAATATTACTACCACCAAAGGGATGACCAAAAATTTAGGTTACATTCCTATGTCGTCAACATTAAAGAAGTTGGACATGACAATGAAGTGATCGGAGGTTTTTTTTCACTTGAACTAACATCCAATTAAACATTTTTAGGTCCTCAAATAATTTCATATTATTCAAACTTGTAATGATGATACATTAGAAACTATACACATGGACCATATTCTACATGTAGAACTCCTAGTGCTAGAATTTTCTCTTCATTGTCTAGGATTGTGGACCTTTCAGAATGTTTTCTTAGGGTATGTTTGAGTAAGAAAAAAGAATGCAACCAAGTCTAGTATTGGTTTGTAGTGAAAATCACCATTCTTGATACTCTCCTAGAGCCTTTGGTCTTGGGACTGGTCATCAAAACTATAAATCTTCCTCTAGCATTTACACATTAGACACGTGAGCCCAAGTTCATTTAGTTCTAGTGAGGACTAGGCCTGGCTCAACCACTGATCTAGCAATAGACACAACAACATCAATACAAGACCTTGAGAAAAAACAACTACCGAAGGAAATGACAACAAGTTTAGAGTCTTATAGGAGACATGTTCCATAAACAACAAATAAGTTGGATATTATAATAAAGAGAATAATGATACTATACACTTTCAATAAAATCTAATGAAAACATTCTTTTAATTTGGGTCATCGAATACTTTCATGTCATCCAAACATGAAGCAATGTTAGAATTACAATATGCATACATGGATCATGTTCAGGATGTAAACCCCTAAGTGGTAGGATCTTCTCTTCATCATCAAGGATGGGTGATCTATCATGATGTTGTCTTAGGATATGCGTCAGCAAGGAAAAAGCATACAACTAGTGCTAGTTTTGATTTATGGGAAAATCATCATTCTTGAAACTCTATTAGAGACTTGGGATGTGTACTCAAGCATTACAAATGCCAATATTCATCCAGTGTGTGCAAGATTGGAACATTCAACTCAGTCCCCTAAGTTCTAGTGAGGATCAGCCATGGTTTAGCCAACAGTCTAATAATAGCCACAAAAATGTGGGCATTGGACCAAGAGAAACAACAACAACCACCAAATGGGAGAACCACCAGTTTAGAAGGTAAAATTGAACATCTATTCCATAAACACCAAAGAAATTGGGGTGACAATGAATAGGTAAAAAGTACTATGAGCTTGAAAAAAACATTAACATAAAGATTATTTCTATTCTAGGTCACCAAATACTTTCATATCATCCAAACTTGTAATGATGTTTGAATTAGAACTTATATACAAAGACCAGATTCTGGATATAAAAACTCCTAGTGGTAGGTTTTTCTCTACTTATCTTATGATTCCCTCCTTTGATCTATGTATATTTGGGAAGATGTCAAGTCATATTTCAATCATTGGACATGACTAATTTTGATGTCGTGGGTATAGATTGAAAAAGTTGAATGTCAGTTTGTTCTTAATTAATAGGAATTTATCTTTATACACCCTAATTGTGAGATATTATTCATCAAATGAAGAAAGTGAGATGAGTAAATTTTATCAGCTTATCAAATTATAAAAAGAAATACATATTGCATGGATGTAGAGCATACCTAGAATAATGTTGTTCTTTATGAATGTCCACCAAACATTGATGGCATAGGTACTGCACTTCCTTATGTAGTCCCTAACTATTTATCTGGACTTATCCTACATGTGATGTTAATTTCTCCATCAATCTTGTTCTTCCATAGATCACATCTTGAGTCATAGTCACCTACAAAGTTTATTGAGCTCAAAAAGAAGTTTCAGGATCTTGTGGACATGGGGTTCTTCCTCCCTAGTATCTCTCCCTAGGGGATAAAATTCTATACATGAAAAACAAGTATGAGTCATGAGTATGTTTATTTCTATCAAATTCTTAACCAAGTAACTATGAAAAACCTCTATACCTTATAACACATCAATGATCACATCAACCTAATCCCTTCTACCATCTTCTTTGAGATGGATCTATGTAAGGGATTTTTCTAGATGTGTACGATAGATGATGATGTTCTATAAATGGAATTCAAATTACTCTAAAAGATATGAGTTCCTTGGCATACCTTTTAGTCTAACACATGTTGCTACTACCTTTATGGACCATATGAATTAGATCTTTTGGACGTATTTTGAAAGCTTAATGGAAATTTTTTTATCTGCACTTCCAATCAAACCTAATGGAACAATACTGGAATTACCTATGGATTGGGCTTAATTTGTTGTGAGAAAAACCATAGCAAAAGAAAATTTAAATTTGTGAAATTTGGCTCAACGATGTCATGTTCCTAGGTCACATGATCTTTTTGGGTCACATTGTTGTTAAACTTGCCAAGGTTAAGTCCATGACAAAGTGAACAACTCCAAAGAACCCCTCTTAGATACACATTTTCCTTGTCTTGGAGCGACACTATAAGAGGTACATTCATGATTTCTCTAGGTTGGTTCTTCCTTTAAATCTCAATCACAATGAAGCCAATTTCAATTAGACCCTAAGTGGAGAAGAGGTTCTTGGATATGAATAGCAACTTGACTTCTTATCCCACACTTGCCCTCCCATATAGGAACATCTTCACTGATTCTTCCAAGAAAGGGTTTGTTTGTGTCCAAATGCAAGATGGAGAAGTATTTCCTACTCCTCATAAAAATTGAAATCAAATAAAGAAAATTGGAATACACATGACATATATTTGGTTGTTATAGTATACACTCCAAAGATCGTCAATACTACATGTCTCACACAGTCTTATTACCCTAAATCCACACTCTGAATGGCTACATAGCCAGAGGCGATTGGATGGGGGCATCTATCCCTAGAATGGCATAAATATTTCACACACACATTATATATTTAAAGACAAAACATAACTAATATAGATAACAATATACATATAAAGGGGAAAAGAGTCATGTACCCAATTATTTTTCAAGCATATCCCATTTGCATTTCATTCCATAGAATAGTGGTTCCAAATGCAATAAATCTTCACTTGGCATCTACAAATTGGACAAATAAAATACATTAATTCTAAAGCATTAAGTAGGCTATGAAAACACGTGTAAGCACGGTATAAGAGTAATAATAAAGTTTCTTGTCTAGAAATGGTATAATAAGCCAGAAGAACGAACAAGGAGACAATACTTTAATGACATTCATTTCTTCATTTTATAATTTTAGGTTTCATTTTTTCTAATGTCAAGATCGACATTAGGCCTTTGACCATCTTCAAAGGGAAGGGTTAGTGAGGTGCATTTCAGGCAAGAAGCCTAATGTCACCCTATTTATACATGAGATACATCAAGATCAAAGTGAATGAGCTAACCCTATTTCAGTAGGCCTTATTCCCTTAGCTTGAGAATTTTTGTAGGTACACTAGGTTATATAATGTATATATCTATATTATGATCTAGGTTTGTCATCATAGTATAATCAAACATGAAAGTTCTAGTGCTAGGAAAAAAATATCTAAAACAAGTAACTAAATAGCAAACCATTCACAAGAGAATACATACAAAGAAATTAGTATCATTGTAGGTCAAGAGATTAAGTGTACCTTGTGAATCGTGAGCAAGTTATGATTCGCGAGAATGATTCCTAGTGAAATCCCAACTAAAAGAAGACTTGAGATGTAAAAAGGTAGAATATGGGGTCTTATATCAGCCATTGTTCTGAAAAGTGGTAATCGGTGTACGGGCGGAGAGGGTACCGAATAGAGTATATACGGTATGCGAGAGTATAAGCGGGAGAATATTCAGTTTTAATCGGTTTTGATTTTTTTTAATATTAACCATAAAGATATGTAAATTATATATTGACCATATAATAATGACAATGATAAGTAATTAGAAACATTTATAAGTAATAGACTAATATTGCATTCATAAGTAGTTAGAAACATTGATGAAATTAGAGAAGAAAACTTTGATAAGTAATTACAAACATTAATAAGTCATAGACTAATATCACATTGATAAGTAATTCGAAACGTCGATAAGTAATAGACTAATATTGCATTAATAAGTAATTAGAAACATTGATAAGTCATAGACTAATATTACATTAATAAGTAATTAGAAACATTGATAAGTGATAAGACTAATATTGCATTAATAAGTAACTTGAAACATTGATGAAATTAGGGAAAAAACATTAATAAGTAATTCGAAACATTGATAAGTCATAGACTAATATTGCATTAAGAAGTAATTAGAAACATTGATGAAATTAAAGAAGAAAACATCAACAGTAAGGATCAGTTCAATAAACACTAACTATAAACTTATATAGAAAACATGAGGAGAAGACCAAATATGTAAATTGGAAGCAGAGAATGTAATTGTAATGACCAATAGTAGTATTAGAAAAAATTAATGTAAAAAAATTTATTACTAGCATTTGATTTTGAAAATCGTCGATTCGATCGGCCAATTAATCGGTCCTGGACCGATTATAGGTCGATTATTCATAATCGGAGCGGTAGACCCCCAAAAAGGAATATTCGGCCGATTATTCAACCTAAGCGGCCGATTTTATGAACAGTGATATCAGCAAGGTTTTGATTAGATGAACATCATAAATGTCATGTCGATGTTCCCCTGGGCATAGGATTCAGGTGATCCAAGTATCAACCTAGTCCAAATGAGAACATTAATCTATAGGTGAATCATTCACATTATGAGTAAAAAAAACATAGATAATCTCTGATTTGGAAATAGGGGAAGCATTAGGTTAGGATTGTCATCAAGGTTTGAGCAGGCAAGATCATAACATTCATATTGGATCCATTTCATGCAGTAGTGTCATATTTACAAGTTTTATGATCATGAAAGATCATAAGGTAGTAGTGCTACAATTACTATAAATATATTGATTTGAATCTTAAGATGACATATGTATCACAAGATCATGATTCTTGCCATATTGGAGTCTACTAATCATCATATACATTTATATCATGTTAGGTGTCACACTTATGTCATATGTGTTTAGAAGAGAACATGAGCATGTTACATGGTAATGAATGTCAAAATTATCATAAGAACTTATGTAAAGGTCAACTTAGATGTAATATCATCGATTTTGGTGAAATTGAATTATATAAAATAAGACATGAATTGAAAAGTATATTACTCAATGATATTATTGATGGAATAACAATGTTGTACACTTTGTGGCATGGGTGCCACCCATGGCCTGAGTGAGGCCCAAGAGACTATTTTCTTTGAAAATGTGTCCTTAGGACACAAGACAAAGAAATAAGATATTTTGTGTATAAGTAAATTGTGATAACCTAGAATTTCATTCTTTGAATATGATTTTTAACTTGAACCTCATTCTTTTTTTCACCCTTAATTTCATGTTTTATGTGTCTTGATGCACAATTGTTCCATTTGATATGCATATATCACCTTGGCGATACCCCATTTGACAAAATCAAGTTTACATTCATGACATACATCATCACTCTTTCCTTGAAATTTTGATCATATCCTTATGTATATTTGTACCCAATTCTTGTTCTCATGTTTTCTATGTCTCTCTCATCTTTCCAACATATCAAATTTTTCTCAATTTTGAGCTACGATGAGAAAGATATGCATGTTAGAAAATCTTTATTTCAAGGACCTATTTTTTACAATCTTTGATTTCTTTCCTTACCTTTGGGCCAGCTAAATTGGCCCAATTGTAGGAACTAATGAGTGCGGCCCACTCTAGCCTTCCTTCCCTTTTTCCAAAATCTAAATACTCACTTTTGGACCAATCAGGAGGCTCAAATTTTTGTGACAAGGCATCATGACCCATAGATCCCTCGATTGTAGATCGAGCCCCAATCCAACGATCGCAATGTTTTCTTGTACCTCCGTACACCTCACTAGAAAAAGTGGCACTGCCACCACCTAATCCAACCTTTTCTTCACCCAATCCATCTTGTCCTCATCCCATTGTACAAAATTGATGCTTCCATTCTTTTTCCCTTGCTCTCTTCTCACTTTCTATTCTCTTTTCCCCCTCTTTTGCATACCCTTACCCTCCTTCTTGTTTCTCCCTTCTCCAAGAAACTATGTGGTCGTTGTTGCCATGGAGCACCCTCAAAAATAGGGTCTCAGTCACCCTCGGTAGAAGAGGAGGTTGGTTGGGGTCCCTCATGCTCCTACGAAGGAGGGAGGCATAGTGGCCTAGCCCCTACGACTCCCTCATGCCCAGACTATGCGACTCTAGAGAGAAACATTGTAGGCTTCCACCATGGTTAGGAGAGGCTCACACGGGTGAGAGAAGAGAAGAGAAATGTTCCCCCAACCCTAAACAGTGATAGGACCATCGTGAACCTAGAATAGATGACTCAGATAAACCAGGGATTGATGATTTCTTTTATCCGCGCCTCACTAGCATGCTCGTGTGGCCCAGGGTAGACCAACCCTAGCATGCTACGTCAGCGCTACTCAGAGGTTTGCCTCTCTCTCTCTCTCTCTTACCTAGATCCATTCTTGAACTTGAAATTTTCATATCTCTTCATTTCTTGGGAAATTTTGACCATGTAATATATAAATTGGCATCTAGAGAACCTGATCTTTTCAATGAGACTAATTTAATAGCCTTTTTCTATTCGTAGTGCTACTGACTGTGCTAAAAATGATAATATTTGATCTCTTTCTACATGTTTGATGTCAACTAATACTTAAACTTTCTCCTTTGTGTCTCAAAACCCTCTGATAGCCTAATATCAGTACCTTATACATATTCATGATTAAATATTCAAACTTCATCCATCTTGGATACCTTAATATGACTTAATGTTTCTTTATACCCTTAAATGGACCTATATGCAAATGAACCCTTCACCGATGTTATAATTTGTTAAAGTATGCTTAAATCCTCTATGAATGCTCCAAATCAGTAGATTTTACCCTCAAACACCATCATGATCCTTATTCAACCCTAAAGATAATCCTATTACCTTTGGTGTGACTTAATATGGCCTTATGTGCATTCTTTTGATGAATGATAAACTTAATGCTTTGATTAATCTAAAGTTGCTCAAAGATGTTCGTTTGTCCTTGAAATCAATAACTTATCATGCTTTGTATCCCCAAATCCCCTTGTGAATCATTCATGTTCCCTAATGGGTCTAAATGCCCTAATCATAGCATCAAATGTGATCTAGTATACATGTCATAATCAAGTCTCAAATCTTGTATGAATCTTTCTCTAATGATGACCTATGCTA
Organism: Alisma plantago-aquatica; assembly: GCA_963693085.1. Taxonomy (NCBI): domain Eukaryota; kingdom Viridiplantae; phylum Streptophyta; class Magnoliopsida; order Alismatales; family Alismataceae; genus Alisma; species Alisma plantago-aquatica. The sequence goes on from OY856409.1 coordinate 1,547,582,273, forward strand.
CTTTATGAATTCCAATAAATATCTTGATGATATTTTTGAAACATAACTCAAGTAGACCCCATGTATACTCTAATGGTGACAATCTTGCATGATTATAAGTCAACTTGACTAGTTACGCCGATGTTGATTCTTATGTTCACTAAGCTTTCTAGAATCTTATGATTGCTCTATTTAAGATTATGCAACCCTAATCCTATGACCCCTACCCTTGCTAGTGATGAGTCACCCTAATATCTAAATGAATGCATATTGTATGATGTAGCTTGATTATGATCAAGCACAACCTAGTTTTAGATCTTGAAATCAATGATGAAATATATGATACCTAGATCTAGGGGACACATCAAACTACCATGATTTTGCAAAATAAAACTAATCTTGTTGATATTATTCCAAGTGTACTCAATTGTAATGTCGGGATCTCTATGATGACCCAATTGCCAAGTTGCTAATTATGGTTTTCTGATCAAGTTGTTAATCTTGTACTATACTCAAGGTACACTTTATCCTCCTACTGGACAGACTAGTGGTATGGAACTTACTTGTATGGTTGTATGCTTAAACTTCTTGACTTCATATACTCGTTTGAGCTACTTGTTCCCTATTATTAGTATGTTAATTTTTCTTGAATTATGTTGAACAAGTCTTGAACATAATTGAACTTGTCCGTTATACAAACCTTGTGTGCCAACCTGTATTTTGGGGTAAGGACACAAGACATGTTGAAGGTTATCCCAATGACTTAGATCTTGAGGTCCCTCATGTATAAAACATTTAACTAATCTTGAGCACCCTTACAGACCCTTCCTCTGAAGAAGTTGGTCAATGGCCATATATTGTTGTTTAAGAATAATGGAGTTGCGCCTAAGACACGTTTGTATTTTAATAAGAAAGCCCTTAATGTTGTTTATTTCTTTGTTTCTATCATATTAAGTTTTTCCAAGCATATATATTTCTCAAAACTGTGAGTGTATGTATCTAATAGCGTACTCAGTAGAATTGTGTTGATGTGTACTTTTTTATGATTTTAGGTAACATGTACACTATGACTCATTCTATGTTCATTTATTCCTCTTTATATCATGATAATCTTCTTCTCTTACTCTGATGATATCTAATGACTTGCAAATGGAATACTCATGGGTTCACATATGCGTTTAAGATCTTGTCAGGTACTTGTTTTGTTCCTTTTATACCATGTTATCTCTTATCCTATTCTTGGTTGTGGTTTTATTCATGCATATGTTATGTGATCCATTCTAGGGAAGGAATTCTAGGTCCACTTGCCTTTGGTTGTGTAGCCATTAGGAGTTAGGGTAACAAATGGTTTTGTGACATAAATTGTAATGGCTTTATGAATTGTTGGATAATACAAAAATGAGATAATAAGCAAGTTCCCAAAAAAATTAAGATTTATGGTATTTTATATAATTTATGGAGTAATTATCTAACCCATTTTCCTAATACCAGTTTTGAAGCAAAAGGGTATTTTATTTTGTCTTTTAGAATACTTAAGGAGCAAGTTTCGTATATGGGACTTATTCCAGAAAAATCCCAAACTAAAAATATAAGATGAGGAAGGTATTTATGGGTTTTTCTACAACAACTCATAATATTCATAACTAGTTGATAGACAAATAGATTAATGCAAGTAAGGTAGACAACATCCCTAAAGTTTAAAGATAGTCTTTTTATATAAAACAATTGGAAAGAAACATGCCTTGCATCTCTCATTATATCACTGGGGGCTAGATTATTGAAGATGAAGGTATCATTTTAAGATGATGAAATGGAAATTTCTTTAGGTGCAATGAAAAATATTAATTGAATTCCTTCGTTGCAACAAACTTTGCTAAATCCAAATAACGAAGTCAGTGGGTACTTTTCTTTCAAATATGTCCATACAGGGAAAGATTGGAGAAAGACTTCATGTTTTGTATTGCCTCGACAAATGCAATCTTTTTGTTGTGGTTCTAAAAGATAGATTCACCAATCTCGTCTAGATCTAAACCCTATAGAATGGGATGCCTATATAAGGGAAGACCTTGCTCAACTTCCACACATGTATCCTTGAGGGGAGATAAGAGGAGAAGATCTAGAAGCTGGTCTCGGGGCAATTGAGGGTGCAAAGTTATCTCTTAGTCACGTATCTATCTTGGCTTGCAATGATTTTACATTAGAGAGTTGGAGGACAAAGGTAGTCATCTGGTGACAGGAGAATGATGAAGACCTTGAGAGATGTGTGACAGATGACACATAGGAAAGTAGGACCAATAACCTGAGCACTGACCACCTTGCATCCTCAGTGTCGGGTAGTTGGCATTAGATGAGGTAAGTATGAAGGCAAGAAGATAGAGTGGCGACGCTGCCTTACCCTATGGAACCAACGAGTCAGGTTTTCTGTTGATATGGAGGAAGAAGACAATCAGAAACCTAGTCCTTCTTGTGGATGTAATGAAGAAGAGAGAGAGATAGAGAAGCAACTGAGAGAGGGGGTCAAGAGTATTGGTCCACAGAGTGGTGGAACTATAACACAATGACAGAGAAGAAGGCAATTGTTAGTGGTTGGCAAACTCGCTTATTAGGGGATGAGTGAAGGACGTCGATTCCAGCACAACATTGTGAGTCATGCGGAGCATCTCCTCACGTGGGGATGAGGGAGACAAGCAAGAGTTAGAAGTGCAGTTAGCCTAAATTGGTCAGTTTAGGGTGCTGCCAAACTCAGGTAGTGTCCCATGAAGTTCATTAGACCATGTGTCCCCAGGTGGTGTGGCTATAACGTCCCCGGATTCTGCCGTCTCGAGACTTAGAAGGCCTGAGAGGACAAATCTGAAAACATTAGCAAATTGTTTCATAGATCTATGGGGAAGAGACAAATGCATACATGAACATACAACATAAGATACACCATAACATTTCTCAACATTCAACATGTATATATCACAAAATAAGTTATTACAGCATGAGTTACAATTACATATTGAAAAGATATTTTACATAAGTCTAAACATGTATGCTAGGATCTTAACACAATAGGTAAACTTGTACAATTGCTCACTCACATCTTTTCTCCCATGCTAGCTCTAAACCTAGAAAATACGTGAAACAGACGAATCAACAAAAGTTGTGTACATGGGTGAAATACTTGTATAGTAACTTACATAATGAATGATTTGAAGAAATAAAGTAAAAGAAAATATTATTTAATGTGATATTTAGGTAAACACATATTTTAGGCATATCTTTAGATGCATTTGTACTACTATTTATATCAGCACTTAATCATACATCCATCATGGGCAATTTATGATACATCCATATTGTGGGCAATTTATCATACATCCATAATGGGAATTTATCATACATCCATACTGAGCCATTTTCCGCCTCTTAGGATATGGGGTTGTGTTGACTTTAATAGCTACAACTCATCAAAATTCTTTTATGTTCCTTTAAGTTTGGTGAAGCATATACTACTAATTTGCATCCAATAATTTATATGCAAATATAAGCATCCAAAGTACATGATATCATTATGCTTTCATGAAAACTAGTCTTATACTAAATAAAATCCACGTACCTGAGTTCAAAGATTTATATTTATATTCTGGATCATCTACATCTCTGGTCATCACCTGGTTAATAGCAATTTAACCATCATTAATTATAGGATCATCATTTAACTTGATATTGAGGTCCAAAATATGGTTTTACAATACTATGTCTAAGCCAATCTTAATGTTGTCTCAAATATTTTTACACTAATCTATATGTCGTAGTTTAGATCTGGTACAAATTTCGTATTTTTCTGATGTTGTATCTATTTTCTAGAATTAAAAAGAGGTTAAAGCACTTAGTTAGTCATTAATTGAAAAAGGACTAGCGGCGTAGCTTGTTGCCCGCCTGTCCTCTTCTTCAATGTAAATTTTTTCATGATATATATCAACATACTGATGTAATTGAAAAAGACCCCATATGTTGACATAATAATCAAATCAGAGTCCATATTTGGTTTCAATGTAATATTAGGGTTCAGGGATATTTTTCAAACATTTAATATATGTCATTTGCTAATTATTCCAAATATATGAACCCTACAAAGAAGTTTTATAATATAAATTAATTATCAACAATAATAATATTTTAAAGGTCTGTCTAAGGTTCATACAGAAACGTAGGCATTTTTCTGAGTCTAGGGATACTTTTTAGGCATTTATAGGCTAAGGGAGCTATTTTCTATGTACTATGCAAGATTAGGACACATTCTGGGAGAACTGTTTCCCTGCGGCCGTCCCTAACCCGCGCTGCGGCGATTAGGGTTCCGCAAGGTGGAACTCCTCTCTACCCTAGGGTACTCTCTCTCTTGCAGGTCCAAGCGACGTAGCGGTCTTCTTGGTACTCTCTCCACCATGGCGGAGGAGTTGGCCGAGCAGTACGCGAATCTCCATCTAACAGCAGCTGAAGAGGAACTGATAGATCTGATACAGCAACCAGAGGAGGAGGAACAGGGGCACCTGCAACTATCTCTGGTGGCACGGATTCTTTCGGACAGGGCTACAAACTTTTGGGCAATGAGGCGCACCATGGCGTAGGCGTGGGGGTTGGTGAATAAGGTCATATTCAAGCAACTTGAAGGAGAGGTCTTCGTGATCCTGTTCCTAGATTGGCGAGATAAGAAAAGGGTTGTCGACGGGGCACCGTGGAACTTCGACAACAAACTCCTATTGTTCAAGGAGATTGTAGAAGATGAGCAACCTGGCGAGATCAGCATCACGCATAGCCCTTTCTGGGTCCGGATCTATGGACTGCCGCTAGGGTTGCGGTCACGACGATCCATCGAAGAAGTAGCAAGCCGACTGGGGGAAGTCGTGGACCTAGACATAGACGAGTTAGGGTGGGAGACATCGACGAGGGTCAGAATCAACCTAGACGTGCGGAAACCACTGAAGATGACCCTCCGTGTAAGGGGGAGTCACAACAAGATCATGACTCTTGAAGTGAAATATGAGAGACTATCGAATTTCTGTCATCGATGTGGCAAACTCGGGCACGTAGAGAAGGATTGTAGTGATAGCAACGAAGATGACGAGCGTGGGCCGCAATGGGGCGCCTGGCTGAAGGCGTCGCCACGGAAGCAGAGACTCTCAATTCAGGAGGAACTTCACGGCAACAGGAGAGTCCAGCAGAAGATCATCTTCAACATCAAGCCGAAAGCGGAAGAAGGAAACCAAAGACAGTACCAATCCGAAAAGGAGACGGCAACAAACACAGAAGGAGAGGGAAAGCAGAAGACTAGCGGACAGGGTGAGGGGAGGAGCAAAGCAGCGAATAAGGAAACCAATCTCAAAGAGGATAGTGGTGAGTCTGTCTTCAATCTGGAGAAGGTATTCCCAATCGTGCAGGCATATAAAGAACAAGGGGGGTATAGTGCAGAAGAACCTAGAGCGGAGGAGACGTTAACAGGTACCGGAGACGTAGCCACTGTCTTGAAGCCTGAGGGAGAGAAATCAAAGGAGAAAAGGAAACAATACTCACGCGAGGAACTACTGCTAGGAAAACCTGATGATCGTTGGGCGGAACAGGACAATGGAGAAGAACGTAGCGATAAAAGCAAAGATGGGAACCGCGAAGTCTCACATGAAGCAGTAAACGAGACAACTAGTTCAACGAGAACCGCAGGTACGAGGGAAGAACACAACATGGCTCGAACGAGGGCACATCAGGCCAAAGATCTGAAAAAGAGAACAACTAAGAAGAAGAATGAAATGCAGAGGAGGAAGAAGGATCCACCGTGGGTGTACAAGATGAGCAGAGCACAACGTCTGGGAATTAATGAAGACGAGGTCGAGTGGACGTCTACGACAGGAAAACGCAATAGAAATTCTAATCTCTGTGATATGGAGGTGGACGTTATTACAGCTGTGGGGGAGACAGGGAAGCGAGCAAGAGGCACAGAAACTATATCTTCTTCTCGCGGGACTTATCCAGTTCAAGTAGCGGCGGCTGGGACAAACCAGCCCCGTGAACAGTAATGAAAATAATGAGCTGGAACTGTCAGGGGCTGGGCCGCCCTGACACGGTTAATGCCCTCCGGTCTTGGTGTTGGAGGGAGAGCCCAAACATAGTTTTCCTAATGGAAACTATGATGTCTAGTGCCGATCTAGAAGTTGTCAAAAGAAAATGTGGTTTTATGGATGGAATTTGTATTGCAAGCGTGGGGAGAGCAGGAGGGTTGGGGTTTTGGTGGAAAGACGTGAATGTGACTGTACAGTCTTTTTCTCAACACTACTGCAGCTGTGAGGTGTCTGACCCGGATTCAGGGGAGCCGTGGAGAGCAGTCGGGATCTATGGTTGGGCGGACCAACAACAGAAGCACAAAACTTGGGATCTTATGCGGGAATTGAAAATGATATCATCGCTTCCTATTGTCTATTTTGGGGACTTCAATGAGATTACGTCAAATGAAGAGAAGCAAGGAGGACCACCGAAGCCTTGGCATTTCATCCAGGACTTTCGTGATGCGATTGATGACTGTGACCTCACAGACATGGGCTTCAGCGGGAACATGTTCACTTGGCAGAGGGGTTTGTCACCAGAGACACTTGTTCGGGAAAGGCTGGATAGAGGGCTCGCTAGCATGGAATGGATGACAAAGTTTCAGTACGCAAGAGTGGTCCATCTTCCTAAAGTGGAATCCGATCATCTCCCTATAATCATTAACACTGAGGGCAGAAGGCATTCTAAAAGGAGAAGGCACAACTACTTTTTATTCGAACCAATGTGGGCGGATGATGAAAGATGTGAACAAATTGTTAGACAGGTTTGGGAAGAAAGAAGGACATCAAGGCTTGAGGAAAAGGTAAATTTCTGTGGCAGCAAACTGAAGGCATGGGCTTCCAAAACGTTTGGAGAAAGGAAAAGGAAAATCAAAGAGATTGAGAAACAGCTTGGGGAGACGCAGCTTCTACCACCGGATAGGGAAACTCTCGACAGATGTAATTTTCTTGCGGGGGAGCTGCAGAAGTGGCACAGATGTGATGAAGCTTACTGGCATGCTAGAGCCCGAGTGAATGAGATGAAATCCGGGGACAAAAATACAGCGTACTTCCATCACAAAGCATCACAGAAGAGGAAAAAAAATAACATAGAAGGCCTCAAAAACGCAGAGGGGAGATGGTTGGAAAAGCCGGAAGAAATAGAGAAGATCATCACCGACTTTTTCAAAGAGTTGTTCCAAACATCGAACCCATCGGGTTGGCAGGAAGCTACACAAGGTGTTTTGAAAAAGATTGATGAGGGGGAGAAGATAGAGCTGGAAAGGGATATAGAGACGGAGGAAATTCGGGCAGCACTTAAGAGCATGCATCCAAACAAAGTTCCCGGTCCAGATGGGATGAAAGCTATGTTTTTTCAGAAATTCTGGCATATTATAGGGGAAGATGTCTCTAGCTATATAAAAGGTTGGTGGAAATCTGATAGAAGTATTTCTGAGATTAATTCTACTCTCCTTGTTCTGATTCCAAAAGTCCCCAAGCCTACGGAGATTGGTGAATACAGGCCCATAAGTCTTTGTAATGTGGTGTATAAAATCGCCTCTAAAGTCGTTGCTAATAGATTGAGACCGTTGATGGATAGAATCATAACGGAACATCAGAGTGCCTTCATTCCAGGTAGACTTATCACCGACAACGCCCTCATTGCCTACGAGCTTTTTCACACCATGAAAGGGAGCAAAGGAAGAAAAAAGGGTCAGATTGCTTTGAAACTGGATATGTCTAAAGCCTATGACAGGGTGGAATGGGGTTTTGTGGACTACATTCAGGAGAAGTTGGGGTTCGGTGAGAGATGGAGGAAGAAGACTCTCGACTGCATGACTTTGGTGTCCCACTCTTTTGCTATAAACGGAGAGCGTACCAAGAAGACTCAACCGTCCAGAGGCCTGCGACAGGGAGACCCTCTTTCCCCTTATCTATTTATTTTATGTGCTGAAGCTTTCTCTACTTCACTTCTTTTAGCTTCACAACAAAATATAATTCATGGGGCGAAAGCCAGCAGGAATGGCCCGCGGATTTCTCACCTTTTCTTTGCAGATGACTCCATTCTTTTTGCAAGAGCCACTAAGGAAGAATGTCTGAAATTAGCTAAAATAATCAGCCAATATGAATGGCCATCCGGGCAGAAAATCAACTTATCCAAAACCGAGGTGGCTTTTAGCAAAGGAGTACACAGAGAAAAGAGAGTGGAACTGGTCGAGCTGCTGCAGGTGAAGGAGGTGGACAGACACGGGAAGTATTTGGGACTTACAACGGCGGTGGGAAGATCAAAAAACAAGTCTTCGCCTACATCCAGGAACGTGTTTGGAGAAAGCTGCAAGGGTGGAAAGAAAAGTTCCTATCTAAAGCGGGGAAGGAAGTCCTCATCAAAGCAGTGGCACAGGCGATACCCTCATATATTATGAGTATCTTTCAGCTGCCTTCATATCTTCTGGATAGTATCAATAGCACCATATCTAGCTTTTGGTGGGGTGCTAAGGGAACAGAAAGGAAAATGGCATGGGTCAGCTGGGATAACCTATGTATACCGAAAAGTCAAGGAGGCATGGGTTTTAGAAATCTGCACAACTTCAACCAGGCGTTGCTAGCAAAGCAGGTGTGGAGACTCATTCACAGGAGGGACACTCTAGCATACAAGGTCCTTAAAGCGAGGTATTTCCCATCAGTGAGTATGTTGCAGGCGAGAAGGGGGCACAATCCGAGCTTCACGTGGCGTAGCATCTGGAATGCAAAGAGCCTGGTGATGGAAGGCATGCAATGGAGAATAGGGGATGGGTCGGAGGTAAAAATATGGTCAGACCATTGGATACCCAATATTAATGGAAGTCTAGAGGCCATCTATGGTGTATCTAGCCCGTCCTTTCAGTGGGTGCATCAGTTAATCGATCCAGAATCCAAGCAATGGAGGAGGGATAGTGTAGAAGAGCTTTTTATTCCGGATATTGCAATAAAGGTTCTAGCCATCCCGCTGGACGTTTCGAACAAAGAAGACTCCATATACTGGAAGCCAAGTAGAACAACAGATTTTACAGTAAGATCTGCCTACTGGCTAGCATGCAAACCAGCTTCAGCAGCTTTCACGAGTTCTATAGAAGGAGGGGAGTTGATTTGGCGAGCTATATGGAAGCGAGGTCTTATCCCGAAGGCAGCTCATTTTCTGTGGCGCTGTGCTAGAGGAGCCTTGGCCACGACCGGGAGACTGTTTGATCGTCATTGCCACGAGACGGGAGTTTGCAGCTTGTGCCAGCGTGAAAAAGAAGATACCAGCCACCTACTGTTCCGGTGAACGAACGCAGAAGCTACGTGGAGCGGATGCCAGCTAGTTCAGCACGACAGGCTTCGTCAATGCAGAGAAGAGCCGACAGTAGCGGAAGCAATCCTTCACCTCACTCGGACGGGGAACATCGACCAAGAAGAAGAAGCGATAGCTGCACTGTGGGCTATCTGGTCACGCCGCAACGAAATTTTTTTCGAGCAGAAGCACAGGCCACCGAGCATCATACACCGGGGACTCCTACAGATGATCCGAGCGCACCGCGAGGGCAATCACAAGCACAATACATGCACGGTAGCGATGGCGAGCCAAAACAGCACCAAATGGATTCCCCCACCGCCGGTAGTCACGAAGCTTAATTGTGACGCGGCCGTGGGAATTCAATTCTGGGATGGTGCAGGGATAGTATGGAGGAACAATATTGGAAAGGTGGAGAGGATAGCAGGGACAAGGAAACCGACGTTGGTGGATGCGAGATGCGCAGAAGCGTGGGCTATTTCTGAAGGTCTACGCATATCAAAAGATAAGGGATATACCGAGCTCATAGTGGAATCGGACTCGGAAGCGGTGATTAACCTTCTCAGAACTACAGCTCGGCGAAAAGACCTGCTTGGAACATACTTAGATTTCATCTATAATCATGTTGTTTCTTTCTCTAGTGTAACTTTTAGTTTCTGTAGGAGGCAAGCCAACGGGCTAGCGCATCTTCTAGCCAAGAGGGCCGTCTTGAGTAGTGATGGGTTTAGCTCAACCTCATCCTTTCCATCCTCTGTAATCAATCATGTTGTAACCGACTTGAATGATTAATAATAGAAGGTGGAGAGTTTAGACTTCAAAAAAAAAAAAAAGGACACATTCTGGGATTTAAAAGGTATTTACCAACTTGGGATTTTCTTGGGCCGTTGATCTCATCTTCGAGTTTGCCTGGATGCTCGCCACATGGCCATCAGAGTGGACCGCGGCTCAGCAAGCTTGGTTTGTCCCGGGCCGGTCGGTCCGTGGGTTTAGCTCTTGTTAGACCGGACGATCGTCTCATCCCCTCTCGCGTTCCGCCGGCGCCCCGCCTACTACGCGAGACATCAGTCCTCTGTGAGCGTGTTGCCGCAAACGGAAGGAACGAGCAGGACATGGCAGCTGATGAATTACATCTTCCAACCGATGGATCTTCATGGCTCAGCAAGGCCTTATGCTTCTTGACAGGGCTTCCGTCCCCAATTGCACCTCGGAGGCTCTGGTGCTCGGAATCGAGAAAGAATGGCATCCTACCTCTGCGATAGGCATGGGAAGGGGAAGGCAGTATCTATGCAACAACTCGCACCTTGGGACCCTAGACGAAGCTTGATCAGTGACTGGTTTTCAGAATACAGCCGCCGGAAAAAGGGAAAAGGAAAACCTGCGATCTTCGAAGCAACCCAGGTCTCTGAGGAGCGTTGCATCTCTGACTAACGTCGTTGACCAGTGCCAACATCTAACTCATCCTCCAATATTCCCTATCTAGAGCTTTGAGATGTGGGACTCAACATCCAGATGACCTGTAAGATCCGCTCAATCTCCAAGTTGCAGTGGTGGGCTGGCACCACCACAGTGAAGCGGGAAGAGGTGAAATTTTTTGAACAACCATAGCACCGGGAAAACACGTTCGGGTGAAAGCCGGTACCTTCAGAAATCCTCCAGTATCTCCAGATTTAATGTGAAGTCTGCACCTATCCTCCTGAGCACATGATGGTGTTACAGGACAGGACCTCATCGGCCGTGGTTTAAGGTTGGGAAGTTGGTGTTAGAGTTAGACACTTCCAAGGTTCAAGGAGGTATCTTGGACCTTGATTGAATCTCAGGTGGTGAAAAAAAAGGTGATCCTAAGCCTATAGTGTCCACCAGGGCTATCACGGGTGAGAGATGATGAAGGAGGCACGGGGGAGGATATTGCCTCTTGAAAAAAAAATAGAGTGACTAGCCTTGAGTGTGGGTTCATATGGAAGCTCCTGGTCTCACGGATTCCGTTAAGCTGCTTGTGAAAGTTGTTTCTCTTGTGATCTGCATGATAACCGAGGAGAAGGTGACGTGACTACTATGCATCCACCACTGCGGTTTCACCGGAGGTACGAGATAACTCTTCACCCATAAATCTTAAGGCTTGGGAAAGAAGCGTGTATATCACTTATAAATGTCACGTCCCATAAGCTCTCAAATAACATGTCACTATGGTTTGAGAGATTATTTAAATTGAAAACCAAACACTTCAAACTTATGTCTTTTCTATTAGGAACCTTCAAACAACTTAAATCAATAAATCACTAAATCTTGATCCACAAGTCCAAAAGCACTTACTATAATCCTAACCTAGCTCCAGGTTCATCAATTGACCACTTGAGTTCATTAAGACTACGAACTGGACTGCTTGGCCTCATGACTAATTAAAATAATTAACAAGTATAATCATGTCAACATACCCATGATCTTAGATATAACCTCTTCATCCCAAAATAGATATCCATCCATGCTATCTAGATTAAAGGAGCCAATATGTTCAACACCAATACTTCAAGTTAGAACTAGACATCTTTTGAGCATATATGACTCTCACATAATTTTTGGGCATTTAAAATCCTAAAGTTTGGGCTATCACAGTAGCCCAATAGGTGCATGCCACGTCACCCAACATAGATGTATTTTTCTTTTATTAAATATATCTTCCAAAATTTTAGTAAATGCCAGGATTGTCCAAAAATAGCAAAATTACATGTCTAATTGATTAGGAAAATAATAGGTACGTGAATAAAACATAATTGAGACCTAATTCTGATCCTAATTTCAAAGTAGGACCAGTACATGACTAATAAGTGATTAATGCATGGAAACCCTAGATTTGGATATTGAAGTGTTGAAAACATTAAAAACCTTTCTTTTGTGTTATTATCCAATATTGTTGAACATAAGGGGAACTTAACAGGATAATGATCATAATGATGATGATTAGGATTTCTAAAGTGAATAACCATAAATATGAATAATTAGGGTTGAACCAAATATCATAACTTGTGCTAATATTAATGCACATAATTGAATTTAAGTGTTCATAATGCAAGCATATGATAGATCTAATAATTAAGGTTTCACCTAATGTTTAATATTCAATGTAACTAGGGTTGTATCCTTATTCTCATCTAAACCTGAAACCCTAGATTTGGAACCAAGTAGTATTGTATCTAAATAATATGATGGTGACATTGTAGAACTTACATGCATGCTATTAAAAGTTGAATTGCGTGGATTGCTCTTTGCTTGCTTGATCGGATGATATACTTAATGTACTTGAAGGATGATTGCATGATCTGCATGGTTCTACATTAAGTATGTGGTTACGACTAAGACGAACCAAAATATTATTTTTATGTGTTTGCCAAGGATTTCTATAAGATTAAATAAATAAATTGTTGGATGTTTATTTACATTCTGTAAAATTATAATGCCACTATGAATATCACATAAAGAAAGATTATGGGAAGAAATTTCCAGTTCTTATTTGCAAGTAATTGACTGATTATACATTGTTATGTAAAATGCACACTTTTGCATGCACCCACATACACATTATAGAAGAGTCGTGTTTTTGTTTTACACCATTTTAGGTAAATGGTATACATGAAGATATCAAGATATGATGATCCAGGAGAAATCCACTAAAGATAATAAATCTAAGTAAAGGAGGATTAGTTAGATACTTTCTTCATATCTAATAGATTTCTTGTTAGAAACTCTTGTAACTTTGGAGGAGCGCCAATTCATATCATGTAAACAATAATTGTGAAATAATGAAATTATTTGTTATTATTTGTTTCTTGGTAAATATGGATATTGGGAATTTAGGTAATGGATCTCAAATTTAAGGTCCTTCCTTAATTGGGGGATGTTGAAAAGTGATGTCGTTATATTTGGTATCAGAGCCCCTGATTTTTCAAGCAATATTTAATAGTATATAGCTTCAAGTAATCTGTAGAAACCTAAGGAAAATTATTAAGGCATGATCTGATGGTAATGTGTCTAGAATGGAATAAGGATTTGGGTGCTAGAAATATTTTTCTCTGCACCATTATGTTGGTATACAAGGACTCCCTTGTCCAATGTGATACCGGCTTGGCCTAGCCAGAACCTAGGGTTTGCCTGAAGTAATATTTCCTCTAAATCTTATCATATCTTTTTCATCCACTTCTCATCCTCTTGCTTAATGAACCATAACAGATACTTCCCTACTCATCTCAAGTTAGGGTTTATGAGAAGAAGTAGGATTAAGGCATCCTCTGACAATTATGTACATGTAATGTGGAAATAAAGATAAAGGAAAATGTTTTATGGGTTTTTCCTTGCAAGGGTAAACCCTAGATGGAGCTAGGGTTGGTTTAGGAAAACCCTCGGTGGGTCAAGAGAATCATAAAGCCCTGAGGTGATGAGTAGTCCCTAACCCAAACGCTAAACTGTACTCCTGGAAAATGGGAGTAGTATGGATGAGATAGTAACCCTATCCAGTGAATCCTAATTAGGGTAAAAAAAGAATAAGAAAATTGCAAGTGAGCTTAGGGGACCCAGTATGCCATGCATGTGCATGAAGACATTCATGCATGATGCATGTGTAGGGTTTTGGAATATACATATGAGACATAAGAAACCACTGGTTACATGAAAATGAAAATTCAACTTTTAGAGTTGGTATCCCGTCATGGGCTGGGTCAAGCCAATAGTGGAAAAAGGACCTATGGGCGAGGCAAAAACCAAAAACCCATGGGGTCAGATTGTGGCTAGAGATCCTAACCTCCTCCTATAAGCCAAGAAGGCATCCTAGGTAGGACCTTCCCTACAATGGTGAGTTGACCAATCAATTTAAGAATTGAGGTAACCTTGAATGTCATTTAAATCCTCAAAAATTAAGTATGCAAAATATGAAAGCACATACATTCTTTGAACCCAGGTCCCCCATTTATGAGGAAACAAGGAAAGTCACTAAAAAAGTGTCTAAAAGTATGTGACCAAGTTGGAATAGGAAGGTCACCATTAGGACAAGCTAGGAGAGGAAGGCTGATATTACAAGAAAGCCATTGCAATGAACAGTGATCAATACAGGACAGGAGGACACCAGTAGGCCAAGCCGGGAAAGGAAGGTCGATATAAAAGGAAGTCATTGCAATCACGGGTGATCAAGACAGGAAAGGAAGATCACCAATAGGCCAATCTGGGAAAGTTAGGTTGATATAAAAGGAAGTCATTGCAATCATGGGTGATCAAGCTGGGAAAGGAAGGTCACCAATAGGCCAAACCATGAAAGGAGGGCTGATATAAGAGGAAATTATTACAATGACTAGTGACCAAGCCGGGAAAGGAAGGTCACTAATATACCAAGAGGGGAAAGAAAGGCATCCATGAAAGGCCAAGCCGCGGAGGGAAGGTCACCATGAGCCCAACATAGGGGCATAAAGTGAAAAATGTGTACCCCAAGTGATGAAGGAAATCCGGGCCAAAGAATTACCTATGAGAATAATGTGCTCAAAATTTGTTAAATTGTGAAATTTCAATAAACCCTATGTAAGGTATAGCCCCAAGTCAATCCTACGATAAAGTAGGGATGTTTAAATGTACATAAGACCTTTAAGGTTAGGAGGCAATCATGCCCAAAGTGCATAAGACCATGGGGTAAAGAGATGGCCATCCATGTTTGCCTGAGGCCCGTAGGTCAGGAGATTGGCGCTACTACAGAAACAACGTTCAACGTCACTTTTAGAGGCGTCAGTTTTTTAGTAAAACCGACGCTAGTAACATTAAACGTCAGTTAATAAGGACATTCGACATTTATATTTGAAGACCAGCCAGACACGGGTATCGCTTTTCATTCAGTGTCGGTTTAAGAAATGAAACCGACGCCTAAAAAAGCCTGTGAAATCCAATTTTTTCGAGCAAAAAAAAAAATTGCGGCAAAGTATCAGATACAACGTCGGTGTTTTACCTAATAACAGACGTTGAATGAAGACAAAAATTTGTGCCAAAAGTTCCAATATGGGCGTCGGTTGTCTTAGCATAACCGACGTGATAAAGGTGTGCGCGCCGTCCTCGCCAAAAAAATTAGGGTAAAGGAATGACCAATTGGACGTCAGTTTGTTACTATCAACCGACACTTAAGATTTTAGGTGTCGGTTTTGTAGATAACCGACGCCTTTTACAAACTTAATAAACCCGCGATCACCCGAGTCTTCCCCTTTCTTCTGTTTCATCGAGTCAAATTCTATCTCCTCTCCCACTGCTCGCCTAAAATCGCCCGACGACGCCCCCGCCCGCCCACATTCAACATGCTGCTCCCCGCCGCTGCTGCTGGTGTGTCTCTACTCGTTGTCGCCGCGTCCTCCTTCTCCTACTGCTGGTGCTACTCTGCTCACCGACCTCCACCGCCGCCGCCTGTAGCTTTGCTCGTTGCCTCCTTCTCTGCTCACCACCGTTTCTCTCACACCGCCGCCGCCTCTCTTCTCCACACTGCTAGGTAGCCCTCTTCTTCTTCCTTCATGCCCCTCTTTTCTTCTTTCTCCCTTCAGGCCCCTCTTCTTCTTCCTCCTGCTCCCTCTCCTTGCCAAGTGGATTAAAGCAAGGCCACGACCGTGTGGGATGGCTACGACCGTATGGGATGGCCATGGTCGTGGCTGTGTTGGCCTACCACGGCCGTGCTGGCCAGTACGGCCGTGGTAGGCCAACACAACCACGGTCGTGGCAAGACCACACGGACGTGGCCTTGCTTTTATCCATTTGGTAAGGAGGGAGCAGGAAGAAGAAGATACATTTGCAATTGAATACTAATGCTTGACCTAATTCTGTAAATTTTGATGCATGTTGAATTAAGATATTAAAACCCTAATACACATTTCACCATAATCTTGAATTAACTATATTTCTGAAATCTTGTGATCAATCTATGTAAGATATTAAAACCCTAATGTTAAATCTCTAATTTTGTAGTGATGTGTCACCCTAACATCTACATGAATCCCTATTATATGATGTATATTGATGATAATGCATGAGCTAGTTTGAAATTTTGAAATCAATTATGAATCTCTCCATCCCTAGGTCATACTAATTTATGTGTAATCTTTATCTTGATGATGAACATGCATGGACACTCGAAATGTTGAAATCAATGTTATAGAATGACAACACATGTATTTGTTGGCCTAGAAACCCGTCCAAGATTTACTCATTAGGAGTAAATCTTGGATAGTCCCCAGTTTGGGACTGTTCTTGAACACCTAATCTCACTTAGGATGTAAGTGTATAATGTGTATTTGGTTTTCAAGAAAATTCTGGTAGCATTTCCCCATTTGTTCTCTAAGTACATTTGTACTTGGAGAACAGCGGGGAAATGCTGCTGAAATTTTCTTGAAAACCCAATACACATTATACACTTATTAGTGAGATTAGGTGTTCAAGAATGGGATCGGTGGTACACATTTATTATATATAAGAATGACAGCACATGTATTTGTTGGCCTAGAAACCCATCCAAGATTTACTCATTAGGAGTAAATCTTGGATAGTCCCCAGTTTGGGACTGTTCTTGAACACCTAATCTCACTTAGGATGTATGTGTATAATGTGTATTTGGCTTTCAAGAAAATTTCGGCAGCATTTCCCCATTTGTTCTCTAAGTACATATGTACTTAGAGAACAGCGGGGAAATGCTGCCGAAATTTTCTTGAAAACCCAATACACATTATACACTTACTAGTGAGATTAGGTGTTCAAGAATGGGATAGGTGGTACACATTTATTATATATAAGAATGACAACACATGTATTTGTTGGCCTAAATTTGTAACCATGCAAAAACTCTAATCCTAGACCCTAATCTTGTTGTAATATATACTTGTTTTCTCTTTGATCATAGAATGGATAGATCATGGATGTCCATTCGCAATCGTTGCACCCCAGAGTTTATTTCTGGTCTTAACTTGTTTATTAGATTTGCCGAGGAACATAGGAAACAACCTGGAGATAGGTTCTATTTTCCATGTAGGCATTGCGGTAACAACTTGAAAGTCAACATTGGTGACGAAATCAAAAGTCATGTCATGTGCAACGGGATTATACAAGGCTATACAGAATGGCACTGGCATGGAGAGATTTCAAACCCAAAACCAGTGGATGTCGATAGCAGTGCCTGTGTGGAAGAAGAAATTGCCTCCAATGACGTAGATGTGAATGAACCAGTTCCAGTAGACATCGTTGATGTGATGCTGGATAGTTGTGGGGTAGAGCACACCGGTCGACCTCCCATTTTTAGAAACATTGTGCATGATGCTGAGATATCGTTATACACAGGTTGTACTAAGTTTACGAAGCTTAGCGCTGTGTTGAGATTGTATAAGTTGAAAGCTAACAATAGATGGAGCGACAAAAGCTTCACGTCATTGTTGTCTTTGTTGAAAGAAATGCTTCCTGAAGGAAACGAGTGACCAATCTCAACATACCAGGTAAAGAAATTGTTGTGCCCAATGGGAATGGATGCCAATAAGATACACACATGCCCAAATGATTGTGTATAATTTCAAAAGGACTATGTGGATTTGAAAGATTGTCCAAAATGTGGTGCGTCACGGTATAAATTGACGACTTCGGGGGAGTCCAAAACTGGTTCTCCTGCCAAGGTGATGTGGTATCTACCTACAATATCACAGCTTCAACGCTTGTTTTCCAATCCGATAGATGCGAAGAATTTGAGGTGGCATGTAGATGTTAAGAAAAATAATGATGGGATCCTACGACATGTATCTGATTCCCCACAGTGGAAGAAGATTGATCTATTGTACCCTAAATTTGGTGAAGAAGTCAGGAATCTAAGACTTGGCCTTTGTACAGATGGGATGAATACGTACGGGACATTGAGCAGCCAACATAGCACTTTTCCTGTCATGCTTGTTATATACAATCTTCCTCCCAGGCTGTGTATGAAAAATAAGTACGTAATGTTGTCGTTGTTGATATCGGGCCCTAAACAACCTGGAAATGACATCGATGTTTATCTTGAACCTCTGATTGATGACTTAAAGAAACTCTGGGGTGAAGGTGTGATGACCTATGATGCTTCATGAAGAGGGACATTTCATTTGCATGCTATGTTGTTTTGCACTATTAATGACTTTCCAGCATATGGGAATTTGTCTGGATATAGTGTCAAAGGAGCTAAAGCGTATCCTATATGTGAAGAGAACACTGATTCAACAAGACTAAAACATGGTGGTAAGACTGTATATCTCGGTCATCAAAGGTTTCTTACAAAATTCCATCTGTATCGTAGGAATCATAAAGCATTCAATGGATTGAATGAGGAACGGAGTGCGCCTAAACCTATACCAGGGAGGTTGTTTATGAAAGAGTAAAAGACTTTGTCAATGAATTTGGTAAGAGATCACAATGTACTATGGCCACACGGAGTGACAAATCTTTATTCAAGAAGAAGTCAATATTTTGGGATCTTCCTTATTGGAGTTCTTTGACATTCAGGCATTGTATCGATGGCATGCACATTGAGAAAAATGTCAGTGATAGTATCATTGGTACTTTGTTGAATATACCAGGTAAGACTAAAGATGGGATAAAATCCAGACTGGACCTACGTGAAATGGGAATAAGGTCAGAATTAATAGAATTTCATGAAATGGGAAATCGGAGAACATACTTACCTCCCGCTTGTTACACATTGTCTAGAAAGGAGAAGAAAGCTTTTTGTGAATATTTGGTAAATGTTAAGGTGCCCCATGGTTACTCATCCAACATTCGTAGATTGGTATCAATGAAAGATCTGAAGTTGATAGGTCTTAAATCTCATGATTGTCACACTCTAATGTAACAAATATTGCCTGTGGTAATTAGATCTATATTGCCGAAGCATGTAAGGTTTGCAATCACCAGACTTTGTTTCTTTTTCAACAGTCTATACAGCAAAGTTATTGACCCTGATACTCTCGATAATTTGCAAAGAGAAGTGGTTGTTACCCTATGTCAGCTTGATATGTATTTTCCTCCATCGTTCTTTGATATCATTGTACATCTTGTTGTCCACTTGACTAGGGAAGTGAAAATGTTGGGACCAGTTTTCATGCATTGGATGTATCCCTTTGAACGATACATGAGCATTTTTAAAAGTGATGTTCGAAACCATTATCGGCCTGAAGGGAGTATTATTGAGGGTTATGTGGCGAGAGAGGTTATGGATTTTTGCAATGACTTTCTCAGTGGTAATGACACTCCTGGTAATGACAAGAATATTGAGGAGCAATTTGGCAAAGGAATTTTGGGATCACGGGTGAAAGTAATCAGCCGTGAGCAGTTGGAACAAGGTCACTTGTATATTTTACACAACATGGACGAAGTGAGTGTTTATATCGAGGAACATACCAATTTCATCAAGAGACAATATCCTCGAGCCAATACAATGTGGCTTGCTAGAGAGCATAACAAGACATTTATTAAGTGGTTCGAAGATAAAGTCTTACATCATCTATCTCAAACACCAAATGATATTACTAAAACTATCCAATGCCTTGCCT
Organism: Alisma plantago-aquatica; assembly: GCA_963693085.1. Taxonomy (NCBI): domain Eukaryota; kingdom Viridiplantae; phylum Streptophyta; class Magnoliopsida; order Alismatales; family Alismataceae; genus Alisma; species Alisma plantago-aquatica. The sequence goes on from OY856409.1 coordinate 1,547,602,180, forward strand.
TTAAACCGAAGTTGAATGTTATGTCTTATGAAGGGTATGACATTAATGGATTCACATATTACACAAAGCACCAAGATGATAAGAGTGTCATCCAAAACAGTGGCGTCACCCTTCAAGCGTCGACTATGTTTTTTGCAATTGCAAAGGATAAGAGTCCATGTGAAGCTAAAATGTCATATTACGGTGTCATTGAAGACATATGGGAGTTTGACTGCATAGATTTAAGAATTCCCCTCTTCAAATGTAATTGGGTTGATAACACCATTTGAAAAGATTGGCAAGAAGGGTGAACCATTCATATTGGCATCACAGGCGAAACAAGTAATTTATATCGATGATCCTGCAAATGATAAATGGTCGGTTGTTCTTCATGGTAAAAGATAGTTCATTGAAGATCCTATAGATGAAGAAGAGTACTATGATAAGTATGATGACTCCAGTCCATTGTCAGTTGGGTTGCCAACACCAGCAAATATTGAAGCTAATGATGACTTGTATGTGTGCGGAGATCACAATGAAGGATTGTTAATTAATAAAAAATCACAATATTAGAGGCATGTTTATATTTTTTTATATGTTTTATTTTTCTGAATGTGAACTTTACAATGTGAATTACTTTACAATGTGGATGTGAACTTTACAATGTGTATTTTATAATGTGAATTACTTTACAATGTGAATGTGAATTTTACAATATGAGCTTTACAATGTGAATTACTTTATAATGTGAACTTTACAATGTGAATTACTTTACAATGTGAATGTAAACTTTACAATGTGAATTTTACAATGTGAACTACTTTACAATGTGAATGTGAACTTTATAATGTAAGCTTTACAATATGAATTACTTTACAATGTGAACTTTATAATGTGAATGTGAACTTTCATATGGCTGAGCATTCTCCTGATGATCGTGCTGATGATTACCATGGCTGAGCATTCTCCTGATGGCTTACCCATCCCTACTAGGGGAAATGTTTCATGGGTCTCCATTACCAGCTGGTTGGGTTTGTGTGAGCCCGCTACATATATTCTCGAAGTGGATGGATCTTCCATTGTCATATGCCCACCCAGATTGTGAAATGCTTGGTGAGGCAGAAGGCGGAGTGATATTGTGGCCAAAAGCGGATGTCCTCTATACTGAAACTGTATGGTAAATTTACATTACCTTAAATTGTTAGTGTGTGTATATGATGTAAGCTGATCTGAAATTATATATATATATACAGGTTAAAAAGAAGACACCCACAGCATATAGGCCTCCACCTCCACCTCCTACATTACCAAGTTGGGTTCCACAGGACCTACCTGTCCCGTTAGGTCCTAACTATAGGGGTATGGCAATATGGTTAGGCGAACATGATATAAATTTCCCTATAACTGTTTCTATAGATGTAGATGTTGTAGGTCAATCATATGAACGCAACCTATTTATACAAGATATTTTGGAGTTGTTTCGATATGATTGGCTGAATACATCTGTGATAGAGCTATGAATAAGGTGAGATCTTCTTTATACATCCATATACCCTGTGTAGGATTTGGTGATCCGGTTTCTTATTTATTAATGCATACATAATACATGTTTTGCAGCTACTTAGACAAGATATGTGCTTTTCATTCGAACATGTAGGATTTTTGATTCCATCTTTGATTAGTCTAGTAGCTAAAAACCCTCCATCAGTTCAACAATACTGCTGTGATGCTTTTACAAATTTTGCTCAAAATAAGAAGACGATGATAATAGCTCCATTCAATGTGGAGTAAGTTTACTTTGCTTATAATTTGGACCTAAGAAAATTACATTTTTATTGTGGATTTTGAGTTATTAATTTTTAACTTTTTTACCTCTAGTGGTACGCATTGGGAGTTACTAGTTATTGTCCCCAAGACGTTCATTGTCTATTATCTAGATCATAAGGGGACTAAATTGAATTCAAAATATGGACACAAAATGAAAATGGCATTATTCCGGTGAGAAATATTTCATTTTCATATCCGTTAACATATGTTATTACATTACTATTTAATTATGAAACTATGTTACATTAACATGTAGGGGTTTAGATGAGTTCAAAAAGGCTAGAGGAAAGGTCCCCAGGAAAAAAACCAGCAAATAATTTGGACAAACATGGAAGTAAGTTCCCGACTGCAATGTATATATTATTTATGTGAACAGTGCTTAATTAGTTGTATTTTTTAATATTTTGTATGTTTCAATTTATAGTGTGCTACACAAGACAACAGATGGGCATGTGCATACTATGTGATGCGATTTATGCACATGATTATCAAATATTCCGCAGTGGACATCGATACCATTCCTGAGATATTATATATAGTCTCATTAGATAATATGAAATATATCAATCTTATTTATATATTATTAATTATATATATAATCATTCTCTTTGTAGGTGTTTAAAACTGATCACAATATAGGAAAGGCCTTATCAGATGTACATTCTCCCTATATGACAGAAGAATTAAATGATGTAAGAAAAGAATGGGAAACAACCATACAAGTAGTGGCGATTTTAACATATAATTGGGATGTTGATAGCGAATAATGACTAAAGAATGATATTTTGTAAATGAATTTCTGAATTATAATATGTGTGAATGTTTATACATGTCTGAATGTTTCTACATGTGTCTGAGTGAAAATGAATGAAATTGTTGGTTGCTATATAAATGTTTCTACATGTGTGAATGTGAAAATGAATGGAACTATAGATTGCTACATGAATGTTTCTACATGTGTGAAAATCGAATGGAACTATAGGTTGCTAAATGTGTGAACATTTATGTTGTTAATTTTGCAGGTTTGTGGCCTGTTGTTGGCTGATATCAATGGATTTCATAAAACCTACAGTTCATAACTGAACTGCAGGTTTCTCATCCTGCGACCAGCCACAGCAGGTCTGCAGACTGACAGAAAAAAAAACATAAAGTAGGCGTCGGTTATTTGTATAAAACCGACGACAAATGGTTATAGTGTCGGTTGCCGTACTAGTAACCAACGTCGATTTCCCTAATGAGGCCAGACACCACGGCCGTGCTGGCCAGCACGGTCGTGGTAGCGGGTCAGACGCCACGGTCATGTCGGCCAGCACAGCCGTGGCAGCAGACCAGACACCACGGCCGTGGTGGCCAGCACGGCCGTGGTAGCTGATGAGATGGCATCAGTTATCACTAATAAACTGATGCCGATATGAGATGGCGTCGGTTATCACTAATAAACTGACACCGATAGTGCCCCACATGACACCCTTTCTGTGGCGCGAAGGTATATGGTGTCAGTTTCAAAGCTAATAGCCGACGCATATACCCCCTGCTGGCGTGTTTTCTGTGGCACGCGAAGGGTTGTGGTGTCGGTTTCAAAGCTAATAACTGACGCCTATACCCCCCTGCTGGCGCATTTTCGGTAGCGCGCAAAGGGTTGTGGTGTCGGTTTGAGAACCGGACCATAACGGTTGGGCTTTTAGCGGCACCCACATAGGTGTCGCTAAAAAAAACCGACACTAAAGGCCTTAAATAACCGACACTAAAGGCCAATTATGTACTAGCCTACTTCATGAGTTCATGAGGCCCAAGGGGTAAATGTGAGAGGCACTCCATAAGTGAATAAGGTCCATGAGCCCAACTGGGGATCCTTTCAAGGGTACATGTATCCCTAGAGACCTTGAGGAAATGACTAAGGATACTGAGACATGAGCTGTAGATATAAAAGATACAAGAAGTCATGTACTAATGAAATCTTAAAGGAGTTGTGCACAAACTTAAAAGTGAGAAAGTCACTTGACTTCATGAAATATAAGAATATTGTGTAATTAAAAAGTATTCAGGGTTTAGAATTATTAGTAAAGATAATTAAATCAAAATTCAAATTTTAAGATAATGTATGGATACACCATCATTGCTCTAGAATGAGATGAACTTAGTTTTTGGGAGTAGTCCAATGCTTATTTCATCTCATTATTATGGGAGATATTGGATAGACACATGTCATGCTTAAAATTGATAGATGAGAATGAATACCTTAAGTTGAGTTTTAATGACCTAATATTGGGTTTGAGGTGTTACATCACCCTTACATGAAAATAAAATAATAATATGTTGGAAACCTAGGTGAAAAAGGTAGTCAACAAGTGGAATTGAAATATCAAATGAAAAATGCAATAAATAAGAGATGGTATCATGTAAATGCTAAGGGTGTTGATATACCTTGAATTGAATTTAGGTGCCAACCTTAGTAATAACGTGACGAATTTTCATATCAATAAAAGATGTTAAAATTATCTAAGATGGGTTTATAACCCTAATGTTTGAAGCTAAGATGAGTCATCATTCACTTTAACCTTACTAGGTTGAATTTTGGGGACAAAATTCCTTTCAAGGAGGGGTGAATGTAATATTTAGTTTTGGTTAAATTGAATTATATAAATATAGGTCATGAATTCATAAGTGAATTCCCTTATGGTATTATTGATGGAATAATAATGTTGTTCACTTTGTGGCATGGGTGAAACCCTTGGCCCGAGTGAGGCCCATGATACTGTTTGCTTAGCTTATAGGTCCTTGGGGTACAAGACAAAGAAAAAAAGATTTTGTGCATAAGTAAATAGTAATGTCTTTATGGATTGTTGGATAATAGTAATATTAGATAATAAGCAAGTTCTAAAAGAAAATAAGATTTATGGTATTTTAAATAATTAATGGAGTAATTATCTAACCCAGTTTGGTAACACGAGTTTTGAGGCAAAAAGATATTTCATTTTTTCTTGTGAAACACTTAAGGAGTAAGTTTTGTATATGGGACTTATTCCAAATAAATCCCAAACTGCAAATATAAGATGATAAAGGTATTTATGGGTTTCTCTACAACAACTAATAATATTCATAACTAGTGGACAGAAAAAGAGATTAATGCATTGAATGTAGATAACATTATTAAAGTGCAAACATAGTATTTCTATATAAAACAATAGGAAAAAAGCATACCTTCCCTCTCTCATAATATCACTCAGTGCTAGATTATTGAGGAGGAAGGTATCTTATAAGATAATGGAAAGGAGATGTCTTTAGGTGTAAGGAAAAGTATTAATTGAATTCCTTGGTTGCAACAAAATTTGCTAAATCCAAATAAGGAAGTCAGTGGGTACTTTGTCTTCAAACTCGTTCATTCAAGGAAAGATAGAAGAAAGACTTCATGTTTTGTATTGCCTCGACAAATCCAATCTTTAGCTATGCTTTTTGAAATATAGATACACAAATATCTTCCTGATCTAAACCCTATGAATTGGGATGCCTATATAAAGGCATACCTTGCTTGACTTCCATATACATATCCTTATAGAAGGAGATGAGAGGAGAGGATCTAGAAGATGGTCTTGAGGGTAGTTGAGGGTACAAAGGTATCTCTTAGACACATATTTGTATTGCTTGTGGTGATGATACGTCAGAGACTTGGAGGCTGAAGGCAGTCATCTGGCTACATGAGAATGATGAAGACCCTAAGAGGTATGTGACCGACAACGCACAAGAAAGTAGGACTAATGACCTGAGCACTGACCACCTAGGGTCCTTGACATCGGGGAGTTGGCAGAAGATGAGGTAACAATGAAGGCAAGTAGGTAGAGTGGTGATGTTTCCTTGCCCTAAGGAACCAACAAGTTGGATTTTCTAGTTGATCCAGAGGAGGAAGACGACTGCAAACCTAGTCCTTCTTGGTGGAAGTAATGGAGAAGAGAGAGAGAAAGAGAAGCAACTGAGAGAGGATTCCATGTTGGTGGTCCTTGGAGTGGTGGAACCAGAACACAATGGCAAAGAAGAAGGCAACTGCCAGTCATTGGCAAACTCTCCTACCAGGGGGCGGGCATCGAATGTCAATGTTGACACAACATTGTGAGTCATGCAGAGCATCTCCTCCAGTGGGGATGAGGGAGACAAGCATAGTCAGAAGCCCAATTAGCCTAACTGGCTAACTTAGGGTGCTGCTAGACCTGGGTCATGTCAAACTATGTTTGTTGGACCATGGGACCCAGGATAGCATGGCCAAATAGGTTCCTCCCATGTCACCCAAAATACGAGGTATTTTTCTTTTATTAAGTATATAATCCAAAAATTGTAATATATGTTAGGATTGTCCAGAAATAGAAAACTTATATATCAAATCAATCATGAAAATAAGAGAAACGTGAATAAAACATGATTTAGACCTAATTCTGATCCTAACTTTAAAAATAGGACTAGTACATGATTAATAAGTGATTAATGCAGACAAACCCAGATTTGGAAATTAAAGTGTTGAAAACGTAAAAACCTTTATTTTATGTTATTATCTGATATTGTTGAGGGGATTTAACAAGATGATGATAATTAGGATTTGTAAAGTTAATAACCATACATATGAAAAATTAGTGTTGAAACCAAAGATCATAACTTGTGATTATATTAATGCACATAGTTGAATCTAGGTGTTCATAATGTAAATATATGATAGTTCTAATAATTATGATTTCACCTAGTGTTTAATATGAGATGGAACTAGGGTTTGTACCCTTATTCCTCATCCAAACCCCAAACCCCAGATTAGGAATCAAGGAGTTTCATATGAATAATATGATGGTGACACTTTAGAATTTACATACATGTAGGTTAAATGTTAAATTTCTTGGATTCCTCTTTGCTTGCTTGATTGGATGATATGCTTAAAGTACTTGAAGTATGATTGCATGATCTGCATGGTTCTACGTTGAGGTATGTCATTACGATTATAACTACCCACAATATCATTTGTCGGTGTTTGATGATGATTTCACAAATATTTAATAAAAAATTGTTGGATGTTTATTTAAATTATGTTCAATTATAATTCCACTATGAATATCACATAAAGAAAGATTATGGAAAGAAATTTTCAGTTTTTGTTTGCAACTGATTGACTGATTATATGTTTTTATATACTTTCACACTTTTGCATGCACCCACATACATAGTATAGCGATATACTAAACTGCATTTTGTTTCACATTGTTTTAGGTAAATGATATGCATGAAGATATCCAGATATGATGATCTAGACTAAATCCAGTGAATAAATTAAAGCTATGCAAAGGAGGATTAGTTAGATACTTATTATCATATGTAATTGAATTCTTGTTAGGAATTCATGTAACTCTGTGGAGGAGAAACATTTCATATCATGGAAACAATATTTCTAAAATAATGAAATTATTTGCTATTATTTGTTATTTGGTTAAATCTAGATCTTGGGAATTTTAGGTATTGGCTCTCAACTTTTAGGTCCTTATTTACTTGGGCGATGTTGAAAAGGGAGGTGGTTACATTAGATTTTTGAACATTTATGATCATATTTTTATAAGTATCATGGATTTAGTCATATAAGTACTCAAACATCACACTTTAGGGCATATTAGTCTACAAAGGTAAGTCTCATCACACTTTAGGGCATATTAGTCTACAAAGGTAAGTCTTTGAGTCATATGAGCTACTCACAAAAAACACATAATAGGATCATAGTCAAACATTGCACATAACTATATATAATCTACTAATTTCGAAGTGAGGCAATCACATGATAAGAAAAGAGGCTAAAGTTCCATTCTTGATCAAGTTACATCATCCATACACAAAAGGAGTCAAGGTAGTCACTAGGAGTACATCAAGATGATCCAAGGCATTATTCAAGTCTAGACTAAAGTGGAGTTATTGATTAGAGACTAGGAAAGAAAGATTTATTAATGTCACAAGGGTAGCATAGTTGATCATATAGAAGTCATTATTCATTTCAATATGGCTTCAAATGGAGATACAAGTGAAACTAGATTGTGAAACCATTAGTAATGGATAGGGTTCGTTCTCTAGATAAAAAAATGATATATGACATATCCAAAATCGCTAATGAGTGGATTTTTATTTATTTCTCAAATTCCAACACCAAACTTTAGGGAAATGAGAGGAAGATAATTATTTACTTGAAAATGGGTCACTTGATCCTTGGGCCCTTGGTCTGACCCATCTAGGCATGGGAACCAGCCCGCCAACAATGCTAAACGCTTCTAATTGACTCCGATCTTCTACTCGCAATCCACAACCTCTCGCAAACACCCTTGAATGCCGCCACCACTCGTCCTCCTATCGTGCAGGCAGTGCTTGGTTGCAGGTGAGAGTGCTAGTACAAGTGGGAGCCCGACTGTGTGGAGGGGGGGTCTTCACATCTCATGTAGTTTCTGCCCACCACTGCTAGGGTGGCATTAAGCCAATCATGGGCTTGGTTTTGCATGAGGTTGTGTGAGGATGAAGGACCTAGTCTAGGGTTTGAGGCAATGTTGGTTAGTTCTCGCAAGTAGAATATGGAGAAGAAGGGGGTTTGGGTTCATGAAATCTAAATAAAAAATACCGAATGAATTTGTGTGCAAATGGGGTTTCATTTTGAGTCAAGGAGTGGGGAAATAAGGTATTTGGTAGTGTGTAGCACCATGGCCTTTGGTCGTGGTACGAAGGTGTGAAGACAGTGCCTCAACCATCAAATGTGGGTGTAGTCTATGGGTGGGGGATCCAAGGGTTGAGATCTACTACTCTTGGATCTGGGGATTGGTCCAGAAAAGTGGCTGCTAGATTGTCAAAGGAGGGCAATTGTGTTTCATGCCCAATTGGGCCCAAATTTGATCAATATCGATGAAATGAGATAAAAACAAATTTAAAACCAAGATATTTACAAATGGGCATATCTCTCAGATACTAGCTTGGAATTGATCGAAATGTGGTGCTTTGGAAACTTGAGAGTGCCCTCTACACAAATAACATGTGTTGAGGGTAAAAAGAGACATATATATGGTTTCAAAAGGTTATCAGATAGGATGATGTGTGATATAGGTGCAACCTTGGTTTCATATCAAATTGAGTGTCACCCCTTTCCATGTAAACACAAGATAAACTTCAAATAGCACAAAAATATTTCAAATCATGAAATTGAAGGCAAGGGTAAGAAATAAGTTCAAGGATGAAGTAAATAACACATACATGGGGAGAGAGAAAATTATAGGCCATCATACCTTCCCCTCATTAAAAGAAATTTTGTCCTTAAAATTAACACAATCCTTCAATTAAGATTCGATATTTCTTTATCACAATCTTCTTTGTATTCCAAACATGTATCATTGTTAATTTTGAGTCAACACTCTTTCAAAATCGAGCAATCGAGCATCATAGCCAAAGCACAGTCATGTAGATCATCAAGGGAGTATCATCACATAAACCATAACTTATACAGATAGACCATAAATTTAAAGAGATCCCATTTAGGTCAAGCAAATAGGGCTTTTCAAGTTGAGAGTAATACATGACTTTCATTACCAACATTTAGGGTTCTTGCCTCTACATTATCCTAGGTGGGTTTATACATACATGATCAAGATTTCATGTTTTAATAATTAGAGAGAAACATCATAATTCAATGTTTAGATTCCACATTCAAAGTCAATGGAAGGTCCCACCCTAGGCCACATGTGTAAGACCCTTGACCTTGCTTCGTGGTTGATCTTTCCTGCTTAGAATAATTAGATGATTAGAACGTTAATCAAACCTTGTGATTTGCGTTAATAACATGTGCCATGCTTATGTTTCTAGTTTTGTTCAGTTTGAATGTTTTTTGAGCTAGCTATGCATATGTGCTTGTTTTGGACGTAAGTGCAATTTTATGCATTTTTGATATTTTTCTTGCAGTTTGTCACATGCTTGATGTGCCTCACATGTTTTGGCATTATGTTGGAGAGAGTGGTACCTTGGTCGCCTTGTTTCATCTTGTTTTGAGTGATGTCATGTTGTGTGTTGATGCTTTAAAGTTAGCTTGGATACCCTATGTGGATGGATGACCTTAATACATGGTTGACCAATGAGCTTTGGTTTTGTCAGTATCCAAGGATCCTGTGATCCATGGTTCTTGTCGGTTGATGAGGTTGAAGTGTTCCTAGTGGTCATGGTGGTCGATGAACCCATAAACCATCTTTGGTCGCCGAGAAATCTAGGGGTGGGTTTAAGAGACCATTTTCTCCTTTGATTTTCTACTTGGTTCTCTTTAAATGCTAAAAAATTTCATAGGTTGATGAGTTTTCTGGACCAGGTGATCGTTTGGTTTCTTTGGTTTTAATGCCCCATACCCCATGTTGTATGTTGAGTTTGGTGCTTGCATGAAGGATATATGGTGGACACTTGGCATGTTTAGTTGGGCACGTAACCTCTCTTCTCTCTCTCCTACCCTTGGTTATATAAACCTCTCTCCTTGCATGAAACTAAAACCTTTTCTATCTCTCTCTTCCTCTCCTTAGAGCTCGTCCATCTTGTTCTTGGTGGTGGATGTGGAGCTCAAGCTTGGAGGAGTGGTCGAACGTCTTGCATGTTAAGCTAGGGTTTGGATCAACCCTTGGTGTTTGTTTGGTGATCTTTACTTCTTCTTCTTGATCTTAGTAAGTGATTTACCTCTCTTTATATTCATTTTCCTTATCTTCTCTCTTATTATTTCTCTTCTTGGCTGAATCCATGGTTCTCCATGGTAGTGCTTGAGTTGAGCTTGAAGAACTTCTCTTTTCTTTACCGAATCTATGGTTTTCCATGGTAGTGATTGAGTTGAGTTGAAGAGCTTCCCTCCTTTGAAATCGTACCTAGGTTTTTTGCTCTCTTCCTTGTACTCATTTGACCTAGGGTTTGTTCCTTTCTTGGAGGTGGAGCTAGCTAGGCCGTGGAGGTGATCAAGCTATAGTTTGGTCTCTCTTTCGTTGGTGGTTCCTTTTTGTGTGAGTCTCTCTACCTTTTTAAGGTGAGTTATATACGTTTTCCTTGATTATTTTTACAATTACCTTGCATGCTATTAATCTACCTTAAAATGTGGTTACAAATAAAATGATGATATCTATGATCAATGGTTTATATTTTATGGTGAACTTGAGTAGATAATCATCCTTGACTAAACATTAATCTTGTGCATGATTATCTTATTTGAAGGTGGAGATTTTGATCCTTGCATGTGTAACATCCCTGACCAGGGTTATGCCATAACCCTAGATGTTTTGCTTAATAAATTTAATTATATGCTTGCTCTTATTTCTTGAAAAGTAATTACGGCCCAAGAGGAACTTATGTTTCAATTTTAGTCCTTTTTGAATAATGTTGAAACATTGTTTTTCCTATTTTGGACTAACGTGCAAATTACCCAAGTTGAGGGGTTAACTTGCAAATGTTGCATGATAAAATGTTCCTCAAGTGTTGAAGCATCATAAAAATGAAAATTATGCAGAGGTATGGCTTGTGACAGCCTAAGCACCAAGAAAGAGCTTGTTAAGCAATGTTTGTGCTTTAAAACCTAGTTTTGGTGTAATGTGCAAATTACAAAAAACCTAGGGTTTAATATGCAAAATACCACCTCTCGAGAGTCCCTCATGTTTCTTGGCATCATGTAGAGAAAATAAAATGAGAGGGGCGTATCATTTGAATCACTTTGGAGGAGAGAGAATCTTGATATTAAAATAATCAAGATTTAAGCATAATTGAAACCCTAACTCAATATAATGCAAAAATAAATATATTAATTGAAGTGTGCTTCAACCAAAAATGTGTTGGTTGAAATTCTATAAGAATGGACGTCTTTTTGCCTTACAAAGGCAACGAAATATCTAAAGTGAGTGGAGAGTCCACTCACATTAGTTAACTAAAAGTAATATCCACTCAATTTTGGATATTATTATTATAATGATTAAGGTGCTTAACTTGCTTTCTTTTAATTCATGCATAATGAAGAGGAATTAGAAGGTGGGAAAGATGGATTCATATTCAAGGGATTGAGGGGAGCATGTGTCACAAAATTTTGGGAGTTGAAGTATTATTATAAGACTTTCTCTCTCTTGAAATTCCCTTATAGATACCTCATTTTCCACTCACATAAGGACTCTTTTTCGGATTTTCTTTCTATCCTTGCTTTGGCCGAGCATAAGGGAGCTTAGTAAAAATAGGAGGACAAACTCCAACCTGTAGGTAGGCTCCTTAATTATCTTAAACCTTGATTCCATGGTGGAAATCGAAAATCAATGCTTGATTTCTTCTTTTCTTCACTCAATCTTCAACCTTGGTCATTTCTTTTCACTCAAAATCTTGAGGACGGACCTTGGGAGGTTGAGAAAACTTCAATCACCATTGAAGGTGTGAATCTTGGATCTTGGTTTCAACTTTGAAGGCGGGTTATATAACTTAAACCCTTAAATGTTATTATTATATTCAATTCTTCATCACTTGCTGATCACTTTGTTCTTCTTGAAATTTCTTGAATAATGGATCAAATTTTCATAAGAATGGCAGTAGATTTTGAAGGATCAAAGCTTGATGATGATGACATCATCTTAAGCACACACCTAAACAAAGGAATGGGCAAACGATTTTTAAAACCGATTGAACCAATTCGGTTTCAAAACCGATTGAGTTGATTCGGTTTCAAAACCGAATGGGGAATTAAGTTCAAGATCGAATGGGGAATGGAACCCAAGACCGAATGGATAATTGAGTTCAAGACCGAATGGGTAATTGAACCCAAGAGCGAATGGGTAATTTACTGCAAAACCGAATGGGTAATTGAGTTCAAGATCGAATGGGTAATTGACTTCAAGATTGAATGGGTGGCTGAGTTCAAAACCAAATGGGTAATGGATCTCAAGATCGAATCGGTAGATTGAACTTAAAAACCTTTTAGGGTTAATTAATAATGTGGATGATGATGATCCAATGATCCCAATTTGATCTAATTCCAATAGTTTCAATGTTGAAGGGTCAATTGATTGCAAACCCTAGAACGAATAGATGGATTCGGTTTCAAATCAATGGTTGATGATTCAATTTCAAGACCGAATGGAGTGATTCGGTTTCAACACCAAATGGAGAGATTCGGTTTCAAGACCAAATGGAGGGATTTAGTTTCAAGACCGAATGGAGAGATTCTGTTTTAAGACCAAATAGAGAGATTTGGTTTCAAGACTGAATGGATGGATTCGGTTTCAAACCCGAATGGATTGATTCGATTAACAATTGATCAAGTCTGTTTGAAAGGTTGATCAAGATCGTTTGAAGGTCTAATCAATTCAAATCATGTAAGTACAATTAACCCCATGATTTTTGATGATGTTTATCAAAGGTAATTACAATGGTTGTACCTTCAAGGTACTTAAGTGATTAGTACCTTTTGAGTGATTAACCTTTGATGCTTATGGAAGCAATGCCTCAATACACTATCCTAACCCTAAATGTATGCATTTGATTAAAGGGTTAACCTAATCTAATCAAGTCTGATGTAACTAACCTCCTAGAGAGGATGAGAGAGAGGAACTTGTACATGAGTGATAATAATGTAGTAATTAAACCTCAACACTCTCAATATGAATACAATATGTAATTAGGGTATGATCCTTGATAGAGAGATCATGAAACCCTAATTGATAAGGAAGATGAACCCTAACCCTAACTTAGGGCAATGTTAGGTGTAACCCTAATTTAAGGTAATAATATGAGAAACTCTAATTCAGGGTATTTTAATTAAAAAAACACTAATTTAAGGGAATGCTTCATGAAAGCCCTACATTTTGGGAAAAGCTACATGAAACCCTAATTTTAGGGGAAATCCTTTAAGAAACCATAATTCAAGGTAAGAATGTAATGTGAAACCCTGATACAGGGTAATGTGATATGAACCCTAATCCAGGGTGATGTTATGTATTATGAAACCCTAATTTGAAAACTTAGCCCTAATTTGTATAAGGGGATGAGTAACCCTGATTGATATGAAATTGGAATACCCTAACCCTAATAAGGGTATAAGTGATGTTACTTTCTATAGCATGGTGCTAAAATGTAACTGATATAACTGTTATCAAGTGTACTAACCATGCAGGTATCATGAGATGATGAGCATAGCCAGGTATGAGCTATGATGTTTCATTTATTATTGTTAATGGGCGTTGTGAGCCATAACATGTTTTGTTGCCTAGTGAGAGGTAACAAGAGATTAAATGGGCTATGAGAGCCATGTGACATGCTTGTGTAGCAAGTATCATGTTTACCTTGGTCAGATGACCTGAAGGTGTTTTAGTTACCTGATAAGTGGTAACAAGTGTTCTTTATTGAACTAAGGGTTTGAATACCCATTTTTCTATAATTATGATGATGGGTTTGTGAAAGGATGAGAATGCTCCTGATGAGATGAGGGATTGAGATCCCAATGCTTTATTAAAAGATTTGAACAGTACTTGATGAAATTATTACACATTCTTTGTAGCAATTGTTAAAATAATTGATGTTTGGAAACTTGTTTGATGCTAAAAGAATATGGTAATACACTTAATTAATCAAGTGATATCATATAATGTAGTTGCCCTGACCATAGATCCATCAGCATCAGAATTTGCTGAATGGTGAAATGAGTTAAACATGTAGCGCATATTTATGAATATGTGGGGGTAATTGGGCAATTATATCCTCATGCCCCAGAGGAATGGCTGCGGGCTATATCCTATGTACGGGATTGGTTACGGACCATACCCCAATTTTAGTTTGGCTACGGGCCATGACTCCATGATATGATACCAGGCATTGGCTACGGGCCATAACACTGAACAGAGTATATGTTGCGAACTATAACTCTATAGAAAAGATGCCACTATACCCTGGCAAGCTAATTGCAGATTGACACGTGATGTCTCTGCCATATAGTCTCATAGTGACCGAGAAGGTTGAGGTCTTGGAGTCTGGCTCTTCCATTGACCTTGTGTGGTACCGATGCTTTACGTTATTGTGGTCGGTTGGAGCATGAACGGTATATTTCATCTCTTTAGGGCATTAAGTATGATTGTAAAATATAATCATCTCTGTAGCGTATTTGCTTAAGGTTGAAATACGAGAATCACTGGTTGATGTTATCTTACTTAGTATAGCGGATAAATGTTATACATGTTCTTCATATTCCTTATTGGATCAGTGACATGCTGCTTTATCGGTTATAACTGAAATGCTTTGAATAAGAATAATGCTCTAATCTATTTAGACATTGATTTAACTACTGTGGAATATATGTGATTCCTCTGCACAGTTTTATTCTATTAAGTCACAATAATAATATTTCAGGCGAAGAGTTATATCTCTCATTGGGGAAATTTTCAATTGTCTCACCCCCGTGGGATCCAAATTTTTAGGTAGACGTGGAGAAAGAGGTAGAAACCCTACAGCAAGGGAAGAGCAGCAGCAGCAGTAGGGACAGTAGTGATTTCTTAGGTGAAGACACTGGCTGTCATGTCTTGTATATAGAGTCCTATGTGTTGTTTCTGTATTCTCAGGTCCTTGAAGTCAGTATTTAGTTTAATGAATCGATTTGAGATTTTGGCTTGATTCCCTAATGTTTTTATGCTACCTATGTATAGTTTTCAACAGGGCAGTTGAAGCTTGTAATCCTCGAGAAGGAATGGTACAAGACATGTACTTGTGAACCAGAATGTAATTGAATTACTTTGGTTCTTTTTGAAAGAATTTTCCAATGTATGGATCTCTTTGTAAATGGTTTTAATTTTTAGTGATTTTTAGTAATCCGCTGCTAACGTTCGCTTCCGCTTAGTTAATGATGTTTGTTCAATCGGTGTCCCACAATTAGTGGTATCAGAGCTCTAGGTTCGTTGTGTCTACAGAGACATAGGATTAAGTCGTTGAGTCTGTTCTAGTATCTTCTAGTTTATCTAATAGTGACACATGGATCTTTCAGGGAGATAGAAAGATTCTTCCAACCTATCTTGTGTCATCTATGGTAGCTGAGAAGCTGATGAGACAAGGATGCTTTGCATTCATGGCACATGTGGTAGACACCATAATGGAGAGCCCTAATCTTTCTGAAGTTCTGATAGTTAGGGAGTTTGAAGATGTGTTCCCTGAGGAACTTCTGCGTGTACCTCCGCCCCGAGAGATTGATTTTGAGATTAATCTAATCTCGGGCACGCAACCAATAGCGCAAACATCGTATATAATGGCACATGCTGAGATGGCAGAGCTCAAGAAACAGCTGCAGGAGTTACTTGAGAAAGGTTTTATCTGACCAAGTACTTCACCATGGGGTGCTCCGGTTCTCTTTGTTAGGAAGAAGGATGGATCGATGCGGTTATGCATTGATTATAGATAGTTAAATAAAGTAACCATAAAGAATAAGTATCCTCTACCAAGGATCGATGACCTATTTGATCAATTGTGTGGTGCAACTATCTTCTCTAAGATAGATTTGAGGTCAGGATATAATCAGTTGCGTATTAAAGAGAGTGACATACTTAAGTCTGCCTTCAGGACAAGGTATGGTCACTATGAGTTCATAGTTATGTCGTTTGGACTAACTAATGCACCAACTGCATTCATGGAACTCATGAATAGAATCTTTCGACCTTTTCTTGACCAGTTCATAGTAGTATTCATAGATGACATCTTGATATATAGTAGAGATGCTCAACAGCATGAGCAGCACCTCCGTCAAGCTTTAATTTTGCTAATAGAGCATAAGTTGTATGCTAAGTTTAGCAAATGTGAGATCTGGTTACCAAAAGTTTCTTTTCTAGGACACGTAATATCTGCCTCAGGTATTCGTGTTGATCCTAAAAAGGTAGAGTATGTCCTGCAATGGGAATAGCCAAAAACACCAATGGAGATACATAGTTTCCTAGGACTGGCAGGTTATTATAGGAGGTCCATTAAGAACTTCAGTTCTATAGCTTTACCCCTAACCAAGTTGACTAGGAAGGAGGTTCCTTTTGTCTGGAATGACAAGTGTCAACATTCTTTCCAGATGTTGAAAGAAAGGTTAACAAGTGCACATGTGCTAGTGTTACCTAAGCAAGGTAAGGGGTACATAGTTTTCTGTGATGCATCTAGGAATAGTCTAGGATGTGTGTTGATGCAGGATAATCAAGTGATTTCTTTTGCCTCTCAACAACTTAAGAAACACGAGGAGAATTATCCAACACATGATCTAGAGCTAGCTATTGTGGTCCATGCTATGAAGATCTGGAGACATTATCTCTATGGAGAAACATTCTAGATTTTCACAGACCATAAGAATCTAAAATATATCTTCTCACAACATGAGTTAAACATGAGACAATGTCGCTGGATGGAATTAATCAAGGACTACAATTGTACAATTGATTATCATCCAGGGAAGGCTAATGTAGTGGCTGATGTATTAAGTAGGAAATCATCATCACCAGCCTTAGATAAAGCACAGTTAAACTCCTTAGTGTGCTTTAAAAGAGATATGCTTATCTCCTTGAGGCAAAACAATATACAACTTAAGGTATCATTGTTAGTCAGGCTGTTAGCTAAGATGCACATAAAACCTACTCTAAAATAGTAGATTAAAGAAGCACAACAAGCTGATACTGTGGTTCAACAAATCAGGTCAGAGTATGGTAGTGAGAAACGGGATGTTTTTCATGAGTCAGAGGATCAGGTAGTCTATTACCATGGTAGGATGGTAGTACCTGATGCCAATGACTTAAGGAAGTTAGTCTTGGAAGAGACTCATTCTTCAATGAATGCAATGCATCTATGGAGCACCAAAATGTATCATAACTTGAAAGATATGTATTGGTGGCCTGGTTTGAAGAAGGATGTAGCTGAGTTTGTTATGCGGTGTCTGGTGTGTCAGCAGGTTAAAGATGAACATCAAAAGCCCACAGGAACAATGCAACCTTTGCCTATACCGTAGTGGAAATGGGATCATGTGACCATGGACTTTGTGGTTGCTTTGCCTAGAACAACCAAAGGTCATGATTCCATATTGGTGATAGTTGATAGATTGACTAATACAACACATTTCCTTCCTATCAAAACAACCTACACTGCTGAGAAGCTTGCACAAATATATACATATGAGATAGTGCGGTTGCACGGGGTACCAGTTATAATTGTTTCTGATAGAGGTCCCCAGTTTATGAGTCATTTTTGGGAATGACTACATAAATCTTTGGGTACACAGTTGAGGTTTAGTACTGCCTTTCACCCACAGACAGATGGATAATCTGAGAGGACCATAAAAACCTTGGAGGACTTGCTTAGGGCATGTGTCCTTCAGTTTGTAGGAAGTTGGGATCTACACCTGAGTTTGATAGAATTTGCTTACAATAACATCTATCAGCACAGTATTGATATGGCACCATATGAAGCATTATATGGTAGTTGTTGTAGATCTCCTTTATGTTGGTATGAAATAGGGGAGTATCAACTTTTGGGTCCTGAGCTTGTGCAGCAGACAACTGAGAAGATTAAAGTAATACAACAACAATTAAAGATTGCACAGGATAGACAGAAGTCGTACGTTGACAAACGGCGAAGACCTTTAGAATTCCAAGTTGGAGACAGAGTATATCTCAAGGTCTCACCTTGGAAAGGTGTCCTTAGATTTGGGAAGAAGGGAAAGTTAGCTCCCAGATTTATGGGGCCTTATCCAATCATTGAACGGATTGGAAAGGTAGCCTATAAGCTGGAGTTGCCACCTGAGCTGCATAAGTTGCATCTAGTGTTCCATATCTCCATGCTGAGAAAGTGTCATCCTGACACAGAACTAGTTGTGCAACATGTGGAGTTAGAATTAAATGATGATATATCATATGTTGAAGGACATGTGATGATCCTTGATAAGAGAATTAAAAATCTGAAAAAGAAAGACATATGTTTTGTGCAAGTTCTCTAGCATCACCGTGGCATGGAAGAAGCTACGTGGGATCTTGAGGAAGAGATGAGGAGGAAGTACCCTTCTCTTTTCTCTTGATGATTTCGGGGACGAAATCCCTGTTAGGGGTGGACAATTTGTAACATCCCTGACCTGGGTTATTCCTTAACCCTAGATGTTTTGCTTAATAAAGTTAATTATATGCTTGCTCTTATTTCTTGAAAAGTAATTACGGCCCAAGAGGAACTTATGTTTCAATTTTAGTCCTTTTTTAATAATGTTGAAACATTGTTTTGCCTTTTTTGGACTAATGTGCAAATTACCCAAGTTGAGGGGTTAACTTGCAAATGTTGCATGATAAAATGTTCCTCAAGTGTTGAAGCATCATCAAAATGAAAATTATGCAGAGGTATATCTTGTGACAGCCTAGCACCAAGAAAGAGCTTGTTAAGCAATGTTTGTGCTTTAAAACCTAGTTTTGGTGTAATGTGCAAATTACAAAAAACCTAGGGTTTAATATGCAAAATACCACCTCTCGAGAGTCCTTCATGTTTCTTGGCATCATGTAGAGAAAATAAAATGAGAGGGGCATCTCATTTGAATCACTTTGGAGGAGAGAGAATCTTGATATTAAAATAATCAAGATTTAAGCATAATTGAAACCCTAACTCAATATAATGCAAAAATAAATATATTAATTGAAGTGTGCTTCAACCAAAAATTTGTTGGTTGAAATTCTATAAGAATGGAAGTCTTTTTGCCTTGCAAAGGCAATGAAATATCTAAAGTGAGTGGAGAGTCCACTCACATTAGTTAACTAAAAGTAATATCCACTCAATTTTGGATATTATTATTATAATGATTAAGGTGCTTAACTTGCTTTCTTTTAATTCATGGATAATGAAGAGGAATTAGAAGTTGGGAAAGATGGATTCATATGCAAGGGATTGAGGGGAGCATGTGTCACAAAATTTTGGGAGTTGAAGTATTATTATAAGACTCTCTCTCTTGAAATTCCCTTATACATACCTCATTTTCCACTCACATAAGGACTCTTTTTCGGATTTTCTTTCTCTCCTTGCTTTGGCCAAGCACAAGGGAGCTTAGGAACAACTGGAGGACGAAATCCAACCTATATGTAAGCTCCTTAATTATCTTTAACCTTGATTTCATGATGGAAATCAAAAATCAATGCTTGATTTCTTCTTTTCTTCACTCATTCTTCAACCTTGGTCATTTGTTTTCACTCAACTGCTTGAGGACGGACCTTGGGGGGTTGAGAAAGCTTCAATCACCATTGAAGGCGTGAAGCTTGGAGCTTGGTTTCAACTTTGAAGGCGGGTTATATAACTTAAACCCTTAAATGTTATTATTATATTCAATTCTTCATCACTTGTTGATCACTTGTTCTTCTTGAAATACCTTTGAATAATTAATGCAATTTCCATAAGAATGGCAGTAGATTTTGAAGGATTGAAGCTTGATGATGATGACATCATCTTAAGCACACACCTCAACAAAGGAATGGGCAAATGGTTTTTAAAACTGATTGAACTAATTTGGTTTCAAAACCGATTGAGTTGATTCGATTTCAAAATTGAATGGGTAATTAAGTTCAAGACCGAATGGGGAATGGAACCCAAGATGGAATGGATAATTGAGTTCAAGACCGAATGGGTAATTGAACCCAAGACCGAATGGGTAATTTGCTTAAAAACTGAATGGGTAATTGAGTTTAAGATCAAATGGGTAATTGACTTCAAGATCGAATGGGTGGTTGAGTTCAAAACTGTATGGGTAATGGATCTCAAGATTGAATGGGTAGATTGAACTTCAAAATTGTTTAGGGTTAATTACTGATGTGGATGATGATGATGATCCAATGATCCCAATTTGATCTAATTCCAATAGTTTCAATGTTGGAGGGTCCATTGATTGCAAACCCTAGAACGAATAGATTGATTCAGTTTCAAATCAATGGTTGATGATTCTGTTTCAAGACCGAATGAAGTGATTCGGTTTCAAGACCGAATGGAGAGATTCGGTTTCAAGACCGAATGGAGGGATTCGGTTTCAAGACCGAATGGAGAGATTCAGTTTCAAGACCGAATGGAGAGATTCGGTTTCAAGACCGAATGGATGGATTCGGTTTCAAAACTGAATGGATTGATTCGATTTACAATTGGTCAAGGTTTTTTGAAAGGTTGATCAAGACCATTTGAAGGTCTAATCAATTCAAATCATGTGAATAAAATTAACCCCATGATTGTTGATGATGTTTATCAAAGGTAATTACAATGGTTGTACCTTCAAGGTACTTAAGTGATTAGTACCTTTTGAGTGATTAACCTTTGATGCTTATGGAAGTAATGCCTCAATACACTATCCTAACCCTAAATGTATGCACTTGATTAAAGGGTTAACCTAATCTAATCAAGTCTGACGTAATTAACCTCCTATAGAGGATAAGAGAGAGGAACTTGTACATGAGTGATAATCATGTAGTAATTAAACCTCAACACTCTCAATATGAATACAATATGTAATTACGGTATGATCCTTGATAGAGAGATCATGAAACCCTAATTGAGAAGGATGATGAACCCTAACCCTAACTTAGGGCAATGTTAGGTGTAACCCTAATTTAAGGTAATAATATGAGAAACCCTAATTCATGATATTTTAATAAAAAACCCTAATTTAAGGGAATGCTTCATGAAAGCCCTACATTTTGGGAAAAGCTACATGAAACCCTAATTTTAGGGGAAATGTTATAAGAAACCTTAATTCAAGGTAAGAATGTAATGTGAAACCCTGATACAGGGTAATGTGATATGAAACCCTAATCTAGGGTGATGCTATGTATTATGAAACCCTAATTTGAAAACTTAGCCCTAATTTGTGTAAGGGGATGAGTAACCCTGATTGATATGAAATTGGGAAACCCTAACCCTAATAAGGGTATAAGTGATGTTACTTTGTATAGAATGGTGATAAAATGTAACCGATATAATTGTTATCAAGTGTACTAACCATGCAGGTATCATGAGATGATGAGCATACCCAGGTATGAGCTATGATGTTTCATTTATTATTGTTAATGGGCCTTGTGAGCCATAACATGTTTTGTTGCCTAGTGAGAGGTAACAAGAGATTAAATGGGCTTTGAGAGCCATGTGACATGCTTGTGTAGCAAGTATCATATTTACCTTGGTCAGATGACCTGAAGGTGTTTTAGTTACCTGATAAGTGGTAACAAGTGTTCTTTATTGAACTAAGGGTTTGAATACCCATTTTTCTATAATTATGATGATGGGTTTGTGAAAGGATGAGAATTCTCCTGATGGGATGAGGGATTGATATCCCAATGCTTTATTAAAAGATTTGAACAATACTTGATGAAAGTATTACACATTCTTTGTAGCAATTGTTAAAATAATTGATGTTTGGAAACTTGTTTGATGCTAAACGAATATGGTAATAAACTTAATTAATCAAGTGATATCATATAATGTAGTTGCCCTGACCATAGATCCATCAGCGTAAAAATTTTCTGAATGGTGAAACGAGTTAAACTCAGAGCGCATATTTATGAATATGTGGGGGTAATTGGGCAATTATATCCTCATGCCCCATAGGAATGGCTACGGGCTATATCTAATGTACAGGATTGTTTACAAACCATACCCCAGTTTGAGTATGGCTACGGGCCATGACTCCATGATATCATACCAGGCATTGGCTAAGGGCCATAACCCTGAAGAGAGTATATGTTCAAGAGCCTTTTTAAGGCCTCAAAACATAATGATTTTCTTGTAGGGAATAATGTGAACGGTCTTATGACCATTGGACATGGTGTTGTTCCCTAATTGAGGTGTTATCCTCTTCATGATGTGACTAGGGTTGGTACTCTATGATGATGTGGCACCTCCTGCGCCACAAGCCATGAGATAACCCAAAACTAATCGCAGAAACAACTTAAATAAACAAATTATTGGAAATACTAGAAATTAAAACCATTTTTTTTCAGATCCAAACAATAAGAACCTTTACATAGGAGTCCTTTCATGTTGCAGGATACTTCCCATGCACGTCATCAACCAGTTACAAGAAAACCTTTTCTGAACATATATACACATATCCACGTATGTCCAAGTTCAATAATATAACCTTCTATAGCCAATAACCATTGTTGAGATTATATCTCTCGCTAGGATGTTGGTATCACCTTGTGTATCACCACATCTTTTTAGGTAGTCGTCAGTGACATCATCAGGATCATGGTGTTGAGGAAGAGCAGCCTGAAGAGCAGTAGGAGTAGAAGGTTGGGTAGTATTTAGTATGTCCTAGAATCGTCCATGTACTCTCAGGTCTGGGAAGGGGATGTTTTGTAAATGATATGTACATCAAATCAAGTTTTTGGCAGTGTGCTGATGTTTGTATATGCCATGTATATGTAGAACAAATACTTTTGTATACATGTTGTGGTTGATTCCATTCGAAATACATGTAAATACCTGATATGGTATGTGCTAATATGCAAGCTGTTGGACTCTTATGTAAATGTCTCTGAACATGATAGTAATGATTATGTCAGTT
The DNA here is from genome assembly GCA_963693085.1 of Alisma plantago-aquatica. Lineage (NCBI taxonomy): Eukaryota > Viridiplantae > Streptophyta > Magnoliopsida > Alismatales > Alismataceae > Alisma > Alisma plantago-aquatica. The sequence goes on from OY856409.1 coordinate 1,547,625,536, forward strand.
TTAATTTACCCTCTTTTCTGGAAGTATTGTTAGTTAGAAGTTGATCACGTATTTTGTTTTGATTGATCTCGATTAGCGTCACGGGGCATCACACTTATTATATGTGAAACTTGTCAGCATACATGGCATCCAACTACTGGTTTCCATTTATCAACAAAAATGAATTTCACTATTAATTTCAAGAAAGATGTAATGGAATTGGATATTAAAGGAACATGCATCCATACAAACCATACTCTAATACTTAAAATCCAAGATGTAGGTAAAACCCAAAGTTTAAAAACACAACAATAATGTGCATAATTCTCTATGGAAACAAATGAGATATTCTCAACCATAATTATAAAACCAAGGAACAAGAAAGACAACCAACTGCAACAACAAAATTATAATTTTAATAGTTGTCAGCAACATCTTTTGAAATTCAACCTTGAAACTATGTTGGAGAACTTTATCTTCACTCAAATGAAGTTTTTTGTCAACAAGGGTAGATGATAAAGGAAGCTAGTTGTTTCTTTTAACTAAGGTAGATCAGATACATGCTCACACAACATAGATAGAAACACATGTAGCATATCATGTTTGGGATACATGCTCATACAACAATTCTTGAAAAACATGTAGCATGTCATGTGTACTCCTCTACATCAATATCTATCCCATTTTTGAGACATGGTTATCCAAAGTTGGATCTAAGGGATGCTTACAACATAATGACATTTAGAAGTGGAACCACCACCTTCTCCCCAGTTTGACGACCAAAAGAAGGTGAAGTGTGTTTTGCTAATGAAAAACATTAGAATTAGATTATGCTAAACACACTACCAAAGCTAAAGCCAAAGTGAAGGAACACAAGTAACAAGTTTCATTTAGTCATATATTTTCCAATAAAAAATTTGACAACTAGTTTGACAAGTTCTCATAGATTTAAAGAATTTTGGAGTAATTTGTAGCATTGAAGTGAATATAGAATTACCTTTATATTTAAAGGTTCTTAAGAAAATTCAAATGAAGAAGAGTAGTTTTTACTAAAAAAACTATTGGGTAAAATCAAGAGGTATGTATTCATCCTGACCTCCCCCAATAGGAAAAATCAGCAAAATATCAAAAAAATAAGACGGTTTGACACATCTCACCCCATTGGGACAACCAAAAAAGCCGACCCAAATCACTTCAGAAAAATATATCACCCGAAAACAAAATACCCATGTACAAGCATGTACATAAGAGATCACTAAACAGATAGCACATTACCACATATATAAAGTTTTCAACCTATGTATCTTTCTAGAAGAGCCTAATAGATGTTGCCCTATTTCTGTTAAGTTGAATAAGGCCTCCATTACACCTGGGCAACATCCAAGTATCATGGAACATAGTGATGTCCCTTGTAATGTTGCACCATCTGCCTATATTTCATGTCAGGCTATTGACCTCCATGGAGACCTAGCAGTCAATAATAGTAAGATTCTCCAGCTGCATCCTGGTCTCTCTCAGGTGGGGATTGTCATCCATTGGTGCTTGGAATTGTGTCACACAACACCACTAAATCTAGGTGAGAATAATAATCTTCTGTACTAGTGACCATGAAGCTACCATCCTAGAAAGTCTTCAACAATACTATAGTGGCTTGGACACAAGCTTCTTCATGATAACCTACATTGATCCAAGCCTGAAGCAGTAGAACCATCAACACATTATTTCTCCTCATGATGCCAGCACACCACAATCTAGCTATATGGCCCCCTTTGTTGAATTTCCCTATAGATAGGTTGGTATTATAATATCTTGACTTATATTATATATGAATGTTATCTAATAAATGGGTCCTCTGATCAAAGTTTGTATGACAGAGAAGGTCAAGCATCTATGAGCATTGACTCTACCATTCCAAACAGTGATGTCAAATTTGATGAAGGATTGTTAGACCTTGATTCTAACATCATCATTACCTCTTTCTCTCTTTCTGAAAACCTAGACCTGATGGAACTAATATAAAACCATGGTCATATATTTGTATGATTTATTCATCAAATACCCAAATGGTATAGTAAAGGATGTTTTGTTATGCATTGAAATAGTCTCAATACCATACATCTTTGTTGCATTGATGATGTGGAGATCTAATTAACCCTATTCTAATAGACATTCACTTTTAAATACTCAAGTATGTCTAGTAGATGTGTGTAAAGGAAAAATGATCCTTTGTGTTGAAGATGAATGCATGGGTTTTGTATTCGTGATGCCTTGAAGAACCCTAGTATTTACAAATATTATCCACATAGTTGGTATATTTCCTTGGTCACACTAGTTGAAGAGTATAGATCTAATAACGAATGTGTTTATTTTGTTGAATGTGATGAAATTGTTGATGATGTTTTACTTATGTAGAAAAAGTCCAAGAACAAAACAAAGAAAATTAGCAATTTAACACTTGAGTTATTGACAACTGACAAAAAATAGGAGAAGGAAACCACTTATACATAGGTAATGAAACCCATTTCATTGGGGTTGTGTTATGCATTTGTAGGTTCTAATTCTACTTATCATGTTATCATAATTCTCAAATTTTTATAGATGAATAAAAAAGACTATTGAATGAACCAAAATGTCGTTGAGAGTTTATAGGATCTATAATGCATGATTATAAAATCCTAGAATCTTCTATATGTTTTAATTCAATTACTCTAGAATAAGACCGTAAAACCTCCATCAAGTGCTATATTAGACTTAGTCCTAACATGGAGGATGTATTTAAAGATGAAAAAATTACACTACCTAAAGTGGGATGATATTGTTGCATATTCTATCCCATGGGTTAGTGTCATTAATGTACAAGGGGACACAAATTTATATTAAATGGTATCATGTTGAAAAGACAAGAACTAGAAAAGTAGCGGGGTGGAGAACATGAATAGACTATAGAAAACAAACATCACCACCATAAAGATAATTTCCTCATCCCTTTCATTTACTAGATTTCACAAAAACTAAAATGACGATTCTTAGTTATTCTATATATACTTAATCTTTTTAAAAATCCCAATCTATCCACCCTAACAGGAAAATAATGACCTACACCTACCCTTGTTGAACCTATGAATATAGAATTATTACATGTGGTTTATGAAATTTTTTGGCACCATTTTAACAGTGTATGATGCATATAATTTCAATCCTATTTAGGAAATTATGGAGGAAATTCTTGGAAAACTTTTATGTTCATGGATAAACATAGTATGATTTTTTGTTTAAGTTTCTAAGGTATTATAGATATGTCAAAAGATGAGATTAATGCTCAACTAGAGAAGTTCAATTTCATGGCAATATACAAGGCATTCTACTTTGGAGATCATTTCTAACAAAGGATCTAGGTCGACAATGCACATATAAATTTATTCGAGAATATTTTCTCTTTAAAATATCAAATATTCCCATAGTTTCATGGTAGTGTAGGGTTTTACTATAGATTCATAAATGAAGTTTTCAAATACAAAATCTATTATAAAATGTGTTGTAAATAATATTAAATTTTGTTATGATTAAGGTTATCTAGTAACATTATGATACTCAAGGAGGATTTATTTTAACCCCCATCATTCAATCACTAGGTTAGAGCCAATCTTTGGAATTCATGTGTGATGCATGTGAGTTTGTGATAGGATCCGGACAACAACCTAATCTAAAGCCAAATTCCATTTACTATACAAAATGAAATTGGATGAAAAAAGTTCCACATGCTAATACATCAAACCCAAACCATTGACTTAGTGAAGTATGCTACTACGAAGGAGCTTCAAGGATTCACATTCATGTTTGAAGTATTTTATTAATACTTGGTAGGATGAAATGTCATGATTTGAATTGATCATATCACTATCTATTATTTACTAAGAATGAAGGACACCATGTTACACCTCATCTAATGGAACTTTAGTAGAAAATATATGAGACAGAAATAAAAACAATAATGGATCATGTAGTAGATCACTTGTCATGACTCAGATCCCTAGATTATGATAGATTGTCAATTATGAATGATTTTGTGGATGAAATTTCATCTGCAATTATGGGAACCTAAACCCCTTGTAAGTCAAATCCTCTAGCTGCATTGTATTAGGTCTTCCACTAATAGACTTCTCTTATAAACAAATAAATAATTTCTTTAAGAATGTGAACTTTTATTGCAGGGACAATATGCTATGTTCAAGAGATGTTTAGATACTTTACTCAAGAGGTGTATTCTTCAAAACAAAGTGCAACACGCCATTCTTTTTTATTCATCTCCTTATCATGGGCGTTAAATTAATAAGAATATAGCAAAATTCTTATAAAGTGGTGTGTATTAGGCATCCACTTGTAATGACATCAACCACTTTGCAAAGAATGTGATCAATGCTAACAATTTTAAGAAATATCAAGGTGTTTGTAATTTCTCTTAAACTCATGCATGGGGCATCAATTACATGGGCCCATTCCCCTCATCTCTAAAAAATTGATACATATTGGTGGTTTAAGACTATATCACTAAATGGGTTGAGACCATTGCATCTTTGCAGTGTGAATTAAGCCTTTTTATGCATATACTCAAGACGACCATCTTTCCTAGACAAAAATATCTAAGAATACAGATCAACGATGAAAGATCCCATTTGAATGAGAATAAGTTTAATTATGTGGTGACTCACAAAGTCTTGTTCATGTATCATTCCCGAACTTCATGGGAAGTATACGTATAAATCCCTCAACTAAAGTATATCTTTGAGTAGTTGTATTCATATTGTAAATGGACCATGCTCTCAATCTTGATGACATAGTGTTGGAGTGCCATACATCATGCATGACACCTATCAAAAACACTCCTATCCAAATTTTATATGGAGAGTTCTTCCATTCACAAGTTAAGTGGGAACATCAAATGATTGCAACATAATGTATCTCAATCATTATTTGAAACAACGATGGCTTATAGGATTCTCTAAAAGTAAGCATTACAATATTTGTGGACAACTACACATGAGAATGCCAAGTTATATGAGAAATAAATTAAGAATTAACATGAGAAGAGGACATACAAGAAGGAATTTTATGAAGATAATCACTTCATACTATTCTACTCAAGTGCGTTGATGTTTATAGGCAAGTTGAGGTGATGTTGGTCACGTCCATTAGATGGTACAATTGATCTTCAAAGTTAATAGGCAATAATTCAAGTTTTGATTGACATTCATAGAATTCTAATCTTGACTTCAAACAAAATTCTTGTCTGGGAGACATCCCTACAAAATCAGCAGTCATCCTCACAAAATCGATGTCACTTGAACTTGAATTAATTATTATTTATTTTTTATTTTATGAAGTTACTCTAATTTTGAAATTGTAGTATTTAGTGACCTACATTTTACTAGAACAATTCTATAATGACTTAAGAATTTTTACTAGTCATTGTAGTGACCTTGCTACACTAGTTAATATAATTTATATTGATTTTTTTCTCAACAAAAACTTTACATGGATCACTACACAAGAACACTGCACATCTTCCAAGACCTGTGAGAAATAGAAATCTACATGTTCTGTTTAAGTTTTAACTGATTTGTGCAAAATGTTATTTTTATTTGCTTGAGAAAATCCCCATGGGATGTGTCCAGACACATAGTGTTACACATTCATTTCTACACTAGGTTCTCACACTGCATGTTTACTTTCATAAGACATGTAACATCAAGTTTAGGAGGAAGCAATCTGCGATACACACCATATATAAGTTAGGAAAAAAAACCAAAAATGCACACTTTGAGGAAAAGGTTTCGAGTGTAGCACCCCTGTGAAAATAATTCCCAAACTAGCCCACTTTAGAGAGAAAACCCTAAGGAAAACACCATTCAAATTGGAGATTTTAAATAGAAATTTAAAAAATAAAAAAATAAAAACCATTCAAATTGGAGCTCTCACCTACACAATAGGTGAAAGCGCCGATTCACTTGGCATTTTTGCCTTATTTTCTTTTTCAAATCTGGTTCAAAGATCCGATTTGAATGGCATTTTTGCTAATTTCACCTGAAAAATTGCTAATTTAAGTGACAAATTTTCACTCCATAGTGGGATATATTGGGAATTATTTTGACAGAGGTGCTATACACATAATTTTTTTTCTTCCAAAGCATGCTATTCTGGTTTTTTTCCTAAAAGTTATGCACACAACATGCAAATTATTGTAAGAGTTATAGTAGGAACAATGCAATGAGCTCCTTCTATGACATCATGTCGACAAAAACCCAAAGTTTGAAAAGGTCCCTACCATGTAAAATGTTAATAGGACATGCATCTTCTAGTTTAATGTATTATATTCCGTATTATACATGATATGCCCACTTTTTACACACTGTGTGACTCATTGAAAAATAGGAAATATTGATTCCATAAGGCCACATGCCGCATAGAATTTTGTTCCATGATAGAACAACATAAATGCAACTTTGGGCTTGCAATTTTGGAGAAGAGGGGTATTGTCACAGAACCATTTTTACTCCAACCCCGATCTCACTGCCTAGACAGTGGTAAAGGGATTGAAGCGCCCGTCCCTGAGTGGCCTGATAGGATCTAACACACTGGCATATACAATAAGAAATAATAATAAAAAACTGGATATATAAAGAACAAACTAACCCAAAATGGAGATTTTTCCATTATATCCTTATCATCAGAGTATATGAGTGCGGAAGCGATATAGTCAAGATTCCAATGTTTGCCTAAAATCAAGAAACTCAAGACACAAAGTCAATGCAATTGCACGGTATGCTGTATAAAAACAAGTGAAATGATTTATAACAAAATTAGTGTACTTGGCAGGACTTATATTTCAAAAGTATAATGAGCAATTTGCAAAATGAACATTTATTCTAGAAGATGTTTATTTCAAAATAATTCACTTTTTATTACGAGTTCCCATTATGTTGTAATCAATAAGCATGCTTATATATTTTGTGTGATTCTATTACCCCAACGCGATGGGGAGGTCACCATGCTCCTTCTCACCATAGGAGATAGGAAGTCAATGTACAAGTCCACCTCTGAATGAGGGGTTGCTTGCACTCAATATCATTATTATCAACATTATCAACATCATCATCATCATTATCAGTATACAGGCAGTCATAATGGGCATGTCTTTTATGTTTTCCTATTTATCTCAAAATATGATATAAGTAATACAAAATCCTAATCAATATGGAACAATAGCTCAACCAAGTATATAGCCATGTACACAATCAAGAGATACATAAAAAGTATCATCATTACAACCAAAGAGGAGGTATATTAGTGTACCTTTCATCGAGGATTTCGAGTATGATCAATATCTGCGTCAATAGGTTAACCCTTTGAGTCAGATCCTAAATCACAATGTTTGGATCAAAGGTCAAGATCATGATATTTGAAAATCATGTTTTAATATTCGAGATTAGGGTTACACTTTTCCTATGTCAACCTTAGGGTTGGGTCATTCACTTATAATCAACCAATATTTCAATATGTCCAATATTATTTCAAGTATCAAATATTTTCAAGTGTGAATGACTTACCTAGGTTTTCTAGGATCATATGTGTTAACCCTAGTTTTCATGATCGATATTCAAGTCATAATCAAGTCTTTAGATCATCATCATGTTCTAACATCATTGGTGTTCAAATTTAGATCAAGTTCTGATTAGTATAAGGAGTAAATCAGATATCAAGTATTATGTCAATAGATTAAAATATGCCACAAGATTTAGATCAAACATAATATTAAGATGTCATCATCATATTCAAGGTTGAATCAAGTTAAAAAGTATAGATCTAGATCATTAATGGGTCAAGTATGATTTTAGAGTCTCAATATGAACATTAGAGTCAAGAATTAGGGTTTTCAGTGTTTAGTCAAGATTAACCACAAATAGAGTCATTTAAACCAATTAAATAAGAAAGAGATCAAGAATTAGGTATATTAGTGAGAATCATTTAGAATCAGGATTCACAAGTATTTTTAAATGATTCATTGGATTTTTGATCAAAATGGACTACTTATTTTTAGTTTTTGGAGCTAGGATGCACTTGATATGATTTTTGCAAGATCCATCCATTTATTTGATTTTTGAGCAGAGAGGGAGAAAAAATACCTTTAATCGGGAAAAGAGGGGTCGTTCGATATGTAAAGGATGACTGAGATCACACCACACATTCCTTATGACTTTCTAGCTCAGCGGGCCGGACAACTCTTGGTTTGTGTGGTTCAAGCTCTGATTTTTCCATTTTGATCCAGTTCGCTGGTCACTTGGGCCGGTCTATCTTGTGCTGAGCTGGCGTATCCAGGCTCTGTTTCATGTCCGCGCAGAGCCTCATGCAATCCCAAGAATAGGGTGATGAGACTCACCAGAGAAAATGGCTCCGGGAGCAGGGGAGGGTGAGGGAGGCATAAAAGATGTAGTTCACGCTCGTCGTGCCGTCGAGAGTTCGATCACTTCCTTGGTCGATGGGTTGGCAAGGTGAGGGAAAAATGCCCACAAGGAGCTAGGCAGTGGCGTGCACATGTAGCAGGAAGATGGTGGGGAAAAGGAGGTTATGAGGGGTGAGGAAGGTTACAATCACACTACTATAGTGATGGAGGGAAAGAGACAAACCTTTGGGGGTGCTTTTATAGGCTTGGGGGCTAGGGTTAGGCTAGTTCGAGTTTTGAAAATGGCCATGGCAGCCAGAATGGGAATGGAAAGCAAGGGAGGTTTTTTGGTAGCGCAACAATGCACAAAACTTGGTCAAAATGGGTATGGTTGGACGGGAAAATACAAGCAGAGGCATTTTATTCTCTTTGATTTTCAAAACTCGGTCTTAATTGGTTGATTGACCATTTTGGTTCTACTATATCCTCCCCGCAATCAGTGAGAGGTAGAAGATGGGTTTGTGGCCATTGGATCGGGCCTGGATCCGTGACCCCGACCCTTTACCCAGATTGCTGACTGGGAAAGGCCACATAAAAAGGTAAATAGAAGGTATTTTAAGGCATTAACTTCAAGAATTCATATAAAATCATAAGAATGTCCAAATGAGATGATTTTTGGACCATAGCTTAAAAATAATGTAGAGAATATTTATAAAACGTTTTAGGACCATAAGATGAAGTCTGATGGATCAATTTACTTCTTTGGACAAAGTGACTAATAAATCAAATATTTGGTGTCACAAAGTGTATAAAATTCACATTGATCACCATATTTTGGATTTGAGTGTCAAATTGATTATGAAGCCAAGAAAAATAATTTGGGACCATGAGTGAGTATAATGAGGGCACAAGGGTAATTAATTCATAGCTTAAATTTCTTGTCTCAATTATACCTCACATACAATACAAGGTGGCTAGATACCATCATCTTGTCTCCTACCATGTCTCAATAGACAATTTGCATACGAATCAACTATTGAGGTTCTTAGTGTCAAAGACGTGACTAAGGAACTAATGGAGAAAATAAGTGTCAAGATATGTTAGTGTGATTAGGTTCATACATACACTCTCTTGACATATGAATTCTTACCATATTATGTGTTTTAGATAATAACAACTCCAATGTTCTCATTAACAATATAACTAACTTATGCCTCAGTCATAAGAAATATTCGCTGAAATGGAAATGGTTTTGTGAGCTATTTAGTTATGCATATACAAACAACACTAGTCTATTAGCATTCAACTAGAAAGATTTTCAAATTTCCATTAATGAATATATAGTCTACAATGCACCCTCTACAAGGTACTTACAAATCAATAAACCTATTCAACATTATTTTACCACCCACTTAGCAATCAATTGTTTTCCAAGAAAGAAACACATGATATAGTAGTAAAACTAAGATCTAATTCTTATAATGAGTTTGACGGAAGTTTATTCTTGATCTAGTTATTACAAAATTATGATAGGAAGAGTGTAGTGACATTATAATTAAGGATCAGTAACTCATCTTCTCACACATTAAATGTAAGTCTAAGTATACTAGAGCGTGCTATTGATTTCATAGAGGAGTACATTATGATTCTTAATTATTTCAATATATTTTAACTACATCTTAAGGATGAAGTTACATGCGGACAACACTTCTTTAGACATGACGAGAAATATCCTAAATTTCCAAACCCTATTGAGACTAGATTTGTAAGACCCCTGACCTTGGTTATATGGTTAAACATTCTCAACCATTATAATCAAGTTCTTAAAACCTTAATCAAACCATATGATATGTTTTGTATCATGTGACAAGCTTAAGTTTCAAGTTTGGTCCAGTTTAGACACTATTTGTGCAAGTTATGCAATTTTGTGCACATTTTGGGTTTTTCTACAAATTACCCATATCTGAGGATTTTCTTGTAATTTGTGACATTCTTTATGTTCCTTATATGTTTTCTTATCATACTTGAGCTTGTTGGTCCATCGTATGCCTAGTTAGGGTTTTGGCTCTCATAGATGAGCAACCTTGAGAGGCCATCAACCGATGGTTCCCCTGAATGAGTGACATCCGATGGACATCACCAGGTGGGGAAAATAGATGGTGATATCTAGAGGTGGTAGGTCAATGGTTTTCTCTCTTGGGTTCCCCTATACCGACAATTTTCTTGGAAGGGGTGACCAATCCATGGTTTTCCACCTAGTGACCTAGGGTTTCAAGAAGCGATGGTCGCCAAGTGATGAAATTTGATGGTTGGCCTGGGAAGCCAACATATGATGGCTTAGCAGACTCCCACAACTGATGTAGCTTCTGGTTGCATGGATGTGATAGTTATAGGCCATGAACACATAGCAAACTTACTAGGACACCTCAAGCTTCTCTTCTCCCTTATCCATAAGCTTTATATACCCTTCCTTTTGCATCCAAATGAACCCTTTGGATCCTTATCTCTCCTTTGCTATCTAGAGCTTTGTCCTCCCCTGATTGGTGGCAAATAAGATTCCCAAGGTAGAAGAAGGTGGCTGATCTCCTTGCTTGATCAGTTAGGGTTTAGATTTTCTCTCCTTTTGAGCTTGTGGAGCTTCCCTTGCTTGTTCCTTATCTAAATAAGTAAGTTCCTCCTTATCCCCTTTATTTCTCTTGTTGTCCCATCTCCTTCCTCCTTTACACAAGCTACCTTGCTATTTAGAGCTTGTTCTTCTCCCTAGAGGAGAGTTATATAAATTTCTTCACATTTACTGCTAACTACTACCCTGTATGCTGATGTTCTTGCTTAAAAAATAAAGTTCTACATACAAGGAATCTATCTTTGCCAAGGGTTTAAGATTAAGTGTTATTCCTTGAGCATTTTATAGCCATAAACAAACCTGAAGCCTTGTACACGACCTTCCTAAGGTAGATGAAACCTTTGACCTTTCTTACACGTCCAACGATGGTTCTTGGTGCTTCTTAAATGATGGGTTACACTTAGGGTTTTGAGTTGTTTCCTACCTTGTGCAAGATCCAATGGTTCGTCTTCTTTCTAGAATAGATGTAGTTGTCTTTAGTGTTGTTTTACTTGTGTTTTCTATGACAACTGATGGTCAAACCTTAGTTTTGTTTTGGACTCTTTTGGATGCTCAAGACTCGATGGCTCAATGACCTATGACTATCAACCGATGGTAGTACTGGTTCAAAACTTGATGGTGTCAACTGATGGGAGTTATGACACCAGATCCGATGGTGACACTGAGTGTCACAACCGATGGTGGTCCTAGACATGACAACCAATGGTGGTCATGGACACCACAACAAATGTTAAAATTGAATGTTATGTGATGTTTCTTTTAAGCTCTAATATGATGGTCTTCTTAGTTAAATTATTCAAGGGTTAAACTTATGCTTCAACTGATGTTTTGAATGAAGAACATGATCAAATGGTTAGGGTTTGATGCCTCAATACCCGATGGTTTTGGGCGAAGCCAATGGTATGATGTTTTCATTTTGATGTTGTGAAATTTGATGGTTCAAAGCTCTTAACTTTGTAGTCTTACCTTTGCCCTTGTATGGGCATAATTGATAATCACCATGATGAGTTGATATGTAATCCTAATGTAATATAACTTGTTCCATCTAACCCAAATGCAATTAAGTGATGGTGATTAATCATGATCCGTCCTCTTGAATGACCAATATGATAATGGAATACTCTCTTATTGATGTTTAAGATCTAATATGATGCAACATGGACATCATAGTTCCTTGCTATGGTATACTCATATGTCTTATGTTTGATGATGGGATGTTGAGCCTTGTTATAAGGCATGACAAGATAATGATGGTCTAGCAGGGTATGATGTGATGATCTTAGTGACCTTTGGGAATAGTTGAGCCCAGGCGCAGGTGTAATCCTCTTTATGATATCACAAGGGTTGAAACCCTAGAACATTGTGATAAGAATTTGTATCATGTGGTGGTATGATGACTTATATAATCTCATGAATGATAGTGCATAGTATTATGTGATGTGTGATTAAGAACTATACCTCATATGTTACATATCTTCTGAAGTCATTATATATCAATGCTTGCTAGAGATGAATTTGGGTTTGTATGTCCACTTGTATGATGTAGCCTTAATTCATTCAATTGGCAATAACTAATCATGCAAAACCCTAATCATGTAGTGCCCTATACCATAGATCCATCCTAGTGTAAAAACTTGTTGGATGGTGAAATGAATATTCCCAAAGGAAACTCAGAGCACACACTCTTGAGTATGCGGGGTGCTTGTCACCCTGACCCCAAGTGTTTTGGAAGGATGGCTACGGTCATACCTAGCCCTCTTTTTGAGAATAGTTGCGATCATGTCTTGGTTATTACAAACATGGTGTGATTGAAGGGCAACCCACTTGTATCTCAATGGCAGGGTTTTGCTTTGCATACCCTAGTGCCTAGTATGGTGACCTGTACCAAGGGCAGTCTAGGTGGTTTCAGCTTGACTATATGTCAATGTTGGGACAATGACTGATATGTCACTGCAGTGTAGACTCGTACTGACTAAGTGTGGAGAAGATCTTGGAGTTCGACTATTCCTAGATCTTGTCTAGAACTGATCACAACCAAGCAACGATCAGTTGAACTTTAGGTGGTATGACTAAAAATCCCCAGGGCTTAGTAAAAGATGTAATATAGCCATGTAGTATATCTGTTTAGGGTTAAACATGTTTCATATTGAATGTTTACCCTTGCCCTATTCTTATATAGATAGTTACTTATGATGCAGCATTTGTTGTAAACTGTCCAATGTTGGTATAATGCAAATAGAGTAATCAGATGTAGAAGATATATACTTATCTACTTCCTATATATACTATGATAATTATGTCTGTTACTATTCTTATATGTTAATTGATAGATCTATTTAATCTACTTAGACTGCTTAATCTATTTTATTTGCTTAATGTGATAACCTTCTATAAGAAATAATCATTGTGGAGAGTTATATCTCTTGTTGAGACATGAGTCTCACCTCATGTGAGAGTTATATCTCTTATTGGGAGATGGGTCTCACCTCGTGGGTCACCACATATTTTTAGGTGGTCGTTGGCGACATGGCCAAGATCATGCCGTTGAGGAGGATGAGCTTGGAGAACAGTAGATGATGAAGGTTGGATAGTTGTAGTTGTTAGTAGTAGAGTCCTAAAGTCATACATGTAGTCTTAGGTTCGGGCATGGGATGTGTTTTTTAGATGATATACCTATATCGACTTGAGATTTTGGAAGTATGACAATGTTTGTATATATGTCATGTGTATGTTGAATGATATTTCTTTTGTATATATGTTGTGGCTGAGGCCACTAGATACAGATGTAAATACTTGGTATAGTATATGAATTTATGGAAAGTTTGGAACTTTATGTAAATGTTCTAGTACATGTTATGATGTTTAACTCAGTTTTAATTATTTTGCTTTTCTTGTTATTTGATTAGTTAGTAGTTGTTTGTGTTTTATTTCTGAGTAATCTCGATTAGTGTGATGGCGTGTCAAAATTAAGTTGGTATCAGAGCTCTAGGTTCGTTGAGTCATAGGGACATAGAACTTAGGTTTTGTGTGCGTTCTTATGTAATACAACATATCTTATTATAGCTTATGCTGATGCAGATATGTCTGCAGAGTCTGAAGAACATGCAGACAATAGCTATGTTGCGTCGGGAGGTGGCACTAAGAGGCAAGATAGAGATGATAGAGTGCCTGAGATAGGGCAGAAACAACCCACAATGTCTCAATTTGACCCGACAACCATGGTCAGCCCTGTGTTTCAATCCATGTCTGGACAGATGATGGCAACAATTATGAATCTAATAGATAGAGCACCATCACCTCAAGATAGGGAAGCCATCCCTAATGAGGTATCTCAAGGTTTCTGGAAGATGTTTAAACGCCAGGGGTTGTGATAGATTGGGAGGAGTTTTTGTGGAAGTTTGTCAGTCGATACTTCCCAGAGACATAGCTGGATGAGATGACCTCACAGTTTGAGAAGATTTGTCTGGTATCAATGACCATAAATGAGTATGAGTCAAATTTTATTGAGCTTTTAAGGTTCTGCACTCACATGGTCACGATAGATAAGGAAAATAATTGTAGGTTTGAGAAGGGCTTGAGTACGGAATTGACTACGACAACATCAGCTTTGGAAAATAGAGAGGTTTTCCACCTTTGTGGAGTTAGTAAGGCAGATTGAGAAGTCTGCTATAGAGAAGTGTCAAGCTAATGCTAAGAAGAGGCCAACTCATTTTCAAGGACAATCAGTAGGAGGCTTTAAGAAGCTGAGGTTTTTTTCACCATAGTCGTAGAAAAGGTTGACTTTTATTGAGTAGAGATCGCATGCACCATCCTAGTAGTATCTAAGGGAAGAGGTCGTAGTTTTTTGCCTGTTGGAGCATGTAGTGCAACATCAACATCTATGATTGGACCGTCTAGGCCACGGTATGAAAGTAAGACCTATCATAAGTGTGGTCATATTGGGCATATGAAGTGGTTTTTTCCCGTCAAAGACGAGGAGGTGACACAACAACCAAGGCCAAGTCAGCAAGGGTCACAACAGTGTCAATTGTACACTCATGGTGGCAGAGGATGCAGTCAGGTGTCATAGATAGGAGCATCTAGACAAGCTGGCAGAGGGCATGGACAACAACAAGTGATGACTAGTTTCTATGCCATGAGCCATCCAGAAGGAGTGGTCGATCCATGGGTCATGACATATAAGATGGAGTTATTTCTCATTTGTCTGCTTTATCTTTTATATCTGTCTCAGTTGACTCAGGTGTGACACACTCTTTTTTCACCAGAGAGTTGATACATAGTTGTAATATGCCTATTTGTAATAGATCTAATAGTCTTAGGTTAGAAACCCCTTTCGTTGGACCCTCCAAGTTGCGAGAGGTGTGTCCCTCTTGCATTCTTTCTTTTTTTAGATGTAGCATTCAAGTGGGCCTTATTCCACTTGACATGCATGGACTCGATGTGATCCTAGGGATGGATACCATACAAAAGTACAACATTGTTTTGGACTATAGTCCCAAAGTGGCGACATTCCATGATGGAGATGTCTTGTTGATCTTCCAGGGTGATAGGAAGATTCTTCCCACATGTTTGGTGTCACCTATGACAGCGAAGAAGTTGATGAGACAAGGATGCAAGACCTTTTAATCTCATGTTGTGGATACCAAGGTGAGATGTCCTAGTATCAAGGAGGTACCGATAGAACGAGAGTTTAAGGATGTCTTTCTTAAGCAGTTTAATTTTGTTTCTCTTCCTAGAGAGATTGATTTTGAGAGAAATCTTTTTCCTAGAACATAGTCCATAGCACACGCACCGTACAGGATGGCACCGTATGAGATGCATGAGTTGAAGAAATAGCTGCAGGAACTATTAGAGAAGGGATTTATCAGACTAAGCACTTCCCCTTAGGGTGCTACCTTGTTGTTTATCAAGAAGAAAGATGATTCCATGAGGTTATGTATAGACTACTGACAGTTGAACAAGGTGACGATAAAGAATCCATTGCCAAGGATTGATGAACTTTTTGATCACTTGAGAGGTGCTACAATATTCTCTATGATATATTTGAGGTTAGGTTACCACCAGTAGAGGATAAAGATGTATGACACACCCAAGTCAGCTTTTAGGACCAGGTATGGTCACTACAATTTGTAGTTATGATGTTTGGGCTAACCAATGCACCGACAACGTTCATGGATCTGATGAATAGAGTTTTCAAACCGTATCTTGATCATTGTGAGGTGATGTTGACATCTTGATCTACTCCAGCGATAATCAACACCATGAGAAACACCTTCGCCAGGTGTTGACATTGTTGAGGCAGTACAAGTTGTATGCTAAATTCAACAAGTGCAAGTTGTGGTAGATGGAAGTGTCTTTTCTAGGGTACATCATATCTGCTAAGGGTGTTTGTGTAGACACTAAGAAGGTAGGGTCTGTTATAGAGTGGGAACAACCCAAGACACCGATAGAGATTTGTAGTTTCCTAGGTGTGGCAGGCTACTACAGGAGGTTCATAAAGAACTTTAGTGTTGAGGTGTTACCCTTAACTAGGTTAATTAGAAATGATGTTCATTTTTCTTGGGACAAAAAATGTCAACCTCCTTTCTAGTTTTTGAAAGAAAAGTTGACTAGTGCACCAATGTTAGTACTGCTAGAGCATGGGAAAGGTTACATCATCTTTTGTGATGCTTTGAAGAATAGCCTGGGATGTGTGTTGATGTAGAACAAGAACGTGATTTCTTTTGCTTTGTGACAACTTAAGAAAAACAAAAAGAACTAACCAACACATGACCTAGAGCTTGCAATGGTGGTTCATGCCTTGAAGATCTGAAGGAACTACCTTTATGGAGAAAAGTGTCAGATCTTCACTGACCACAAGAATCTGATGTATATCTTTTTGAAGAAGGAACTGCACATGAGGTAGAGGAGATGGATGGAGCTAATCAAGGACTATGAATGCATGATAGACTACCATCTAGGAAACACAAATGTGTCGGGTGATGCATTGAGAAGGAAGTCATCTTCATCATCGTCTATGGACAAGGCACAATTATGCTCCTTGTTTTTTCATAAGCGTGACATGTTAGTGACACTTCACCAGATGAACGTTCAATTGGAGGTTTCCTTGCTGACAAGGTTTTTGGCATAGCTACAGGTAAAACCTACATTGAGGCAACAGATCCATGATGCACAATAGAACGATACCATGATATTGAATATCTGATTATAGTTTGTTAGTGAGAAGCATGATGGATTTCATGAGGCAGATGATGGGAAAACTTGTTTCCACAACAAGACAGTGGTTCATGATATTGATGGGCTAAGAAAGATGGTGCTTGAGTAGGCTCACTCCTCAATGTATGTGATGCATCCTTGTAGTACAAAGATGTACCACAACTTTAAGGAGTTGTATTGGTGGCTAGGACTAAAGTGTGATGTGGTAGAGTTTGTTGCTAGATGTCTAGTTTATCAGCAAGCGAAGGTAGAGCATCAGAAACCTGCAGGGACACTACAACTGTTTCCAATACCATAGTGGAAATGGGATTATATCACCATGGACTTTGTGGTTGGTCTTCCTAGGACATCCAAAGTTCATGATTCCATATGGGTTATAGTGGATAAGTTGAGTAATTTAGCTCACTTCCTTCTGGTTAAGACGACAAATACAACAAATAAGCTGGCACATGTATACATTGATAAGATAGTTACTCTACATGGTATCCCAGTGACCATAGTTTGTGGCAGAGGTTGACAATTTACAAGTCATTTTTGGGAACGTCTGCATATGACATTGGGGATATAGTTGAGATTTAGCACAACTTTCCACCCACAGACAAATGGTCAGTCTGAGAGAACTATTTAGACTTTGAAAGATCTTCTGAGGGCATGTGTTTTGTTGTCTCTTGGAAGTTGGGATGTACACCTGAGCCTAATAGAGTTTTCCTACAACAATAGTTATTAGAGAATCATGGATATGGAACCTTATGAGGCTTTTACGAGAGACATTTTCAGTCACCACTATGTTGGTATGAGAAAGGAGAGTATCAACTTTTGGGTCCTAAGCTAGTACAACAGACTACTGAGAAGATCAAGGTGATACAAAAGAAGTTAAAAGAAGCTCAAGACAGATAGAAGTCCTACACAGATAACCATCACAAATTTTTAGAGTTCCCTATAGGAGATAGAGTATATCTAAATATTTCTCCTTGGAATGGTTTGTTGAGGTTTGGTAATAAGGGTAAGCTGGATCCTAGGTTTATGGGACCATGCCCTATCATGGCTCATGTTGGAAAGGTAGCAGACAAGTTGGAGATACTTCTAGAGCTACATAGGTTTCACAATGTCTTTCATATATCCATGATGAGGACGTGTCATCCGAATACAGAACAGACGATCCAGCCGGTGGAGGTTGAGTTAGATGAGGATGTTTCCTTTGTTGAGGGTCCTGTGCTGATCCTGGATAGGAGAGTGAAGAAGTTGAAGAAAAAAGATATAGTGTTCGTTAAGGTTTTTTGGCATCACCATGGTGTGGAGGAAGTGACGTGGGTGATAGAATATGAGATGCGTAGGAAGTACCCATCTCTTTTTTGTGTAGGATTTTGGGGGTGAAATCCTTGTTAGGAGTTTATGGTTGTAAGACCCCTGACTTTTCTTATATGGTTGAACATGCTTAATCATTATAATTAAGTTATTAAACCTTCATATTAGGTGGTTTGATATCATGTGAAAAGCTTAAGTTTCAAGTTTGGTCCAGTTTGGATATTGTTTGTGTAAGTTATGCAATTTTGTGCACATTATGGGTTTTTCTACAGATTACCCATATCTGAGGTTTGTCTTGCAATTTTGGACATGATTTATAGCTTTTATATGCTTTCTATTCATACTTTAGCTTTTTGGGCAATGGGACACCTAGTTATACCTTAGTTTGGTGGTGTTATCCTACTAGGGTAAGTTAGGGTTCTAGCTCTCATAGAGGAGCTACCTTGAGAGGCCATCAAGAGATGGTTCCCCTAGTTGAGTGACATCCGATGGTCATCACAAGGGGAGGACAACCGATGGTGATCTCTAGAGGTGGTAGGTCATTGATTTTCTCTCTTGGGGTCCTTTGGATCGGTGGTTTACTTGGAAGGGGTGACCAGTCTATGGTTTTCCACCTAGTGACCTAGGGCCTCAAGAGCCAACAGTCACCAAGTGATGAAACTCAATGGTTGACCTAGAAACACAACATCCAATGTCTTATCATACTCTCACAACTGATGGAGTTGCTTCTTGCATGGACATGACAATTATAGGCCATCGACAGATGGCAATCCTACCAAGACACTTCAAGCTTCTCTTCTCCCTTATCCATAAGCTTTATATACCCTTCCTTTTGCACCCAAACGAACCCTTTGAATCCTTATCTCTCCTTTGCTTTCTAGAGCTTCTTCCTCTCCTTCTTGGTGGTGTAGAATGTGACCAAGGTAGAAGAAGGTGGCCCATTTCCTTACCTGAGCATTTAGGGTTCAGATCTGCTCTCCTTTTGAGATTGAGGAGCTTCCCTTTCTTGTTCCTAAACTAAATAAGTTCATCCTTCTCTCCTTCATTTCTCTTGTTTCCCTACCCACTTCCTACTTTGCTTGATATACCTTGCTGGTTGGAGCTTGTTCTTCTCCCTAGAGGTGAGTTATATAACTTTCTTCACATTTATTGCTTACTACTACCATGTATGCTCATGTTCTTGCTTAAAAACAAAGTTATACATATAAAGAAGATATCTTTGCCTAGGATTTAAGATTCAATGTTGTTCCTTTAGTAGTTTATAGCCATTAATAAACTTGAAGCCTTGTGAACGACCTTCCTTAGATATAGGAAGCCTTAGACATTTCTTACATATCAAATGATGGTTCTTGGTGCTTATTAAACGATGGGTTACACTTAGGGTTTTGAGTTGTTTCCTACCTTCTCCAAGATCCAATGGTTCGTCTAACTGCTAGAACCGATGGAGTTGTTTTAGTATTGTTTTACTTGTGTTGTCTATAACAACTGATGGTCACACCTTAGTTCTATTTTGGACTCTTTTGGATGCTCAAGACACGATGGTCCAATGACCTATAACCATCAACCTATGGTAGTACTGGTTCAAAACTCGTTGGTGTCAACAGATGGGAGTTTTGACTCCATGATCTGATGGTGACGCTGAGTGTCACTACCAATGGTGGATCTGGACACCACAATCGATAGTTGTCCTAGACACCACAACTTATGGTAAAATTAAATGTTATGTGATGATTCTTTTAAGCCCTAATCTGATGATTTACTTAGTTAAATGATTCAAAGGTTAAACTTATACTTCAACCTATGGTTTTGAATGAAGAACATGATCCAATGGTTAGGGTTTGATGCCTCAACATCCAATGGTTTTGGGTTGAAACCCATGGTGTGATGATTTGGTTTGGGTGTTGTGAAATTTAATGGTTTAAAGCTCTTAACTTTTTAGTCTTACTTTTTCCCTCATATGAACATAATTGATAATCACCATGATGAGTTGATATGTAAACCTAATGTAACATAGCTTGTTCCACCTAACCCAAATGCAACTAGGTGATGGTGATTAATCATCATCAACCCTCTTGAATGAGTAATATGATAATGTAATACTTTCTTATTGATGTTGAAGCTCTAATATGATGCTATATGAGCATCATAGTTCCATGTTATGTTATACTCATATGTCTTATGTTTGGCGATGGGTTGTTGAGCCTTCTAATAAGGCATGGGAAGATACTGATCTTATAGGGAATGATGTGATAGTCTTGGTGACCTTTTGTCATAGTTGATTCCTGATGGAGGAGTAATCCTCTTTATGATAAAACAAGAATTGGAACCCTGGAAGATTGTGATAAGAATTTGTATCATGTGGTGGTATGATGATTTGTATAGTCTCATGAATGGTAATGAATAGTATCATGTGATGTTGTGATTAAGAACTATACCTCGTACACATTATATCTTTTGAAGTTGTTATATATCAATGCTTGCTAGATATGAATATGGGTTTGTATGTCCACTTGTATGATGCAACCTTAGTTCACTTAATTGGCAATAACTAATCAAGAGAAACCCTAATCATGTTGTTCCATATGCCATAGATCCATCCCAATGTCAGAACTTGTTGGATGGTGAAATGAGTATTCCCAAGGAAAACTAAAAACACATATTGTTGAATATGCGGGGTGCTTGTCACCCTGACCCCAAGTGTTTAGGCAGGATGGATGCAGTCATACCAAGCCCTCTTTATGAGAATGTCTATGGTCATGTCTTGGTGATTATATATTTGATGTGATTGGAGGACAATTGTGGTTGTACCTCAATGATAGGAATTTTCTTTTCATACCCTGGTGGCCAGTGCCCTGACCAGTATCAAGGGTGGACTAGGTGGTTTCATTTTGACTATATGTCATTGTTGGCAGATTGACTGATATGTCACTGCGGTGCAGACTCGTACTGACCCAGTGTGGTGAATATCTTGGAGTCTAGTTCTTCCTAGATCTCGTATGGAACTGATTGTGACCAAGCGATAATCAGTTGGACTTTGGGTCGTATGACCCAAACTCCCCAGGGCTTAATATAAGATGTAAACACATTTCACATTGGAGGTTTACCTTTGCCCTATTCTTATACAAATAGTTACTTATGATGCAGTAGTTGTTGTAAACTATCTAATTGTGGTATAATGCCAACAAAGTAATTAGATGTAGAAGAGATAGACTTATCTACTTCCTTTATATACTCTGATAATTATGCATGTTACTATTCTTACCTGTTAGTTGTTAGATCAATTCAATATGTTTAGACTACTTAATCTATTTTATTTTCTTAATGTGATAACCTGTTGCAAGCAATAATCATTGTGGAGAGTTATATCTTTCACTGGGAAATGGGTCCCATCTCGTGGGTCACCACTTCTATTTAGGTGGTCTTCAGTGATGTGTCCATGACTATGCTATTGAGGAGGATAATCTTGGAGAATAGTAGACGTTGAAGGTTGGACAATTGTAATTGTTAGTAGTAGATCCTAGAGTCGTCCATGTACTCTTAGGTTCGGGCATGGAATGTGTTTTTTATATGATATACCAATATCGACATAAGATTTTGGCAGTGTGCTAGTGTTTGCATATATGTCATGTATATGTGGAATGATATCTCTTTTGTATACAGGTTGTGGGTGAGGCCACTAGATACAGATGTAAATACCTAGTATGGTATATGAATTTATGGAAAGGTTGGACCTTAATGTAAATGTTTCAGAACATGTTATGATGTTTTAGTTAGTTTTACTTATTCTGCTTTTTTGGTTATGTGATTAGTTAGTAGTTGTTTGTGTTTTATGTTTTGAGTAATCTTGATTAGTATGATGGCGTGTCACAAGATTGAGAAAGAAGACCAGCTGGAAGTGTATTGTCATCCTAGATGACATTGTGAGACTTGGGCATTCAATCACAATCTTCTTGCATTTAATTAAAGACACCCCACCTCTCCCATTGGGATTCCCATTTTGTAGATTACACCATCAACAATGACCCAGTCTTTGAATCCCAACACATTAATTATTCATGGGTTTATTTAGCAATTCTTCAACCAATACGTCACCCACATACTCCAACTCCACCAAAATTTTTACAATATCTTGGTGATGCTTCACCATATGGATGAGTGTCACATTAGTTAGGAATAAGATGTTGTTTTACAAACGTGGCCAATACATGATGAGTCATTGCACCATGCTAACAATAATGAGACGACCTCACTACACAACCTTCTATAATGGTATACAAATTTTCACTATGACCTACCTTAATTTTACTACTGACTAAGCTACTAAGTATCATTGTAAAGGTTTTCTATCTATAATATGTAGTATAAATTTCAAGGCCATGGGTGAAAAATAGGTAGTTGTTTAGTAGTTTTTAGTTTAGTTCATACTTCTAATATTTTTTTGGTAATTTATTTCTTATTTTATTCTTAGATAGACATTTTGGAGATTCCTTTTATATTGTTCTTTGACAATTCCTTTATACTTGGATGGTGTTTCTTTTTTCTCAATTAATTATCATTCAAATTGAAGTACTAGATCATGCATCATTCATTCATATTATGGTAAAAGTAAAGGATTATTCATAACTTTTACATTCCTTGATGATCAATTGCATAAAACTAGCTACACTTGTTCAATCATGCATAAATTCTCCCAATTACACAATTACTTGAATTGTTTGGGGTTGAAAATTGAAGAACTTTTTTAACCAGAATTTGATATTTATGTTTGATCTATAGTAGTTCATTTCTTTTCTTATATATATATATATATATATATATATATATATATATATATATATATATATATTTGTGAATTTCCTTTATTATCTTTCATATATTTTGTATGAGATATTTAAGAGAAAATGTATTATTGTTGAGGTAAATTTGTGATGTGGTGAAATAAGGTGGAAGTCATGCTTCCACCACATGGTTGATGAGATCCCTAATGATTGTACCTATGTTGCCCCATTTTTTCATCAAACCTCAAATATGATTAAGAAATCCTTTATCTATTTATCAGTATCAAGCCCCATATCTTGATTTGAATATGTATTTGGACCCCTAGATCTTTATGTGAAGACTTGTTACAAGAGGCAACATCCCTATTGACTATTATGACTCTTTATAAGACTCAATTTTGAACATTATGAAGTCTTGACCCCACACAATTACGCTTAAATTCTTGAGTTCTTAATTGGACTTCTCTTTTTTCAAAAAGACACTTCATTCCTTGATCTATGATCAGATCAAGTATGTGGTTAATTATGAATAACCGTCTTAGTTTCCCGAGGATTTTCTGGATGATTAATCGCATTGAATGCAAATTATCTGTTTGGATGTTCATACTTGCAAATCATAAAGTCACTATGATTATCACAATCCTAGAGATTATGCTTTCATGTATGATAATATATACAAAAAGGAGGGAATAAACATAATAGAATGTGAGGTTCTAAAGTAGAACTTGAATCCATTTTTCTATGTTTTGAAAATGAAAGTAATTTGGTTGGTAACACTATAATGAGGATAAATAGATATGTACTATTTCAACCTAGTGTAATATTTGGTCTAGTTTTGATGGTTGGGTGTTATGTTGTCAAAAGTGATAATTGGCCCCAAATGGAATTTGATGGAGGTGTAATATTTATATTTAGCAACCAAGTGCTAGAATTTGATGGAAGTTTAGCATTTATATTTAGCAACTGCATGCTAGATCCTAACCTATTTTCTAAAATATATTGTATAAAATTGTTTTCATAAGCAAATTACTTTCCACAATTCCGTATTCCAAAATTACATTTGCTTCATAGTTGAGAAAATTAATGATTGGAATAGCCTAATTAATAGGCATGAATATTTTGTTCATTAAATAAATATTTTTGACGTAACATCTTCATTCATAATTGGTAGAGTATACAAAGGCTATAATATTCTATTCTCAGAAGATGGATCAAAATATTTTATTTATTATATGATTTTACTTTATATTGGCAACTGATTACATTTTTCCAGTGGATATGTTTCAATGTTGACACGAAAAACATGGGTATTTCAGTTATTGTCTTAAATTGCACATTGTATCTTCACTTAAAGTACGTGAGAGTAAGAAAAAATTTAAGATTAGGGGAATTGATAAGCACATTTTATATAAAAATATATCAAACTATTTACATGATTATTTCTTAAACTTAAATTCATTTAAAATCCATAAGTTCCTAATTATGTATCTTTATGTTTAAGCTATTCATTTGATACTTTTTATCACACCCATGCCAATTTTCTAAGGAACCACATGGAATAACACTTGATTTGGATTGATAAGAGACTTTTTGAAATGCACATGAATTGGAGTCAAAGTGAATATTTTACATATCTTGTATCACTATCACATAGTTTTATAGTCTGCATAAGACAACACAATGTGCTCTTCATGTGCCTGATATGATGAATGTAGATCACCTACACCCATACTCTTGATGTAGACAACATATAACTCAAATACATGACATGTTGGATCATTTACCTACATGTATTCACATATGAAATGTTATACAATCCATGTACATGTTGTGTATGGACAATTTGGTGGTCTTGGTCAACATGGTATGTAACATACGTACACAGTGTTGAAGTAACAATAGAAAAATCACTCAACTTCATGATTTCCATAGTATCTCTACATTTTTTATAATCTTTTTTTACTATTCATGCAATAAAAAAGACTACGGCTTATAAATTCACACTTCCAATTGTCTAAGAGGGGGATCCTTGATCAGTTAGAATACTTATCAAGTAAAGATGACTAAATAATGACTTAGGGGAAAACTTGAAAATCAAAAGGCTAGACAAGAATGTTGAAAGTGATTCCTCTCCTCCTTCATATGTCTAGCTTTCTACAAAATGAAATTCTTCTTTCTCTCTACCATATTCAACTAGAAGTCTTGAACCCATTTCTAGACACTTCATGGAATATAATGGAGTTCTAGAAGGCATTTCAGCTTTCTATCTTCTTCCATTCTATTTCCGGTTATTTCATCATATTTTTAAGGACCCTAATCTGGGTTTTTGGCTAACCCTATTTGTTTTTCCTAAGTAAGTTGCTTAGAACTTCAATCTGATCCTTTGAGGTGTTTTGTAATCACGTGACACACTTATGTTTCAAGGTTGGTCCCAGTTGAATGTTGTTTGAGCAATGTTTGCTTGTTTTGGACCAAAGTGCAATTTACCCAAGATGAGGGAATATCTTGCAATATGCCACATGATCAGTGTGCCCTTAGTCCTATATCTTCAGAAGAGAGAAAATGATGCTATGGGGCGCCTTGTGAAGAGTTCAAGTATCTAGTTGAGCCTGTGTGGATGGTGCTTGTGTTTTATGAGCTAGTTTCTGTGTAAATTGCAATTTACCTAAAGTGAAGGTTTAATATGCAATTTGTCATCATTAGAGTCTTCCTTCCCTCTCTTGCCATCATATATAGGAGATATAGGAAGATATGGGCACCTTCTGTTGATGTTGGTTGTGTGGTAGCACCTTTGGTGATGTTTTGAACACATGAGAAAGATGTGTTTTGTTCTTAGATGTGTCATCTCAGGTTAGAGAGCCTTGGAGAGGCTACCTATCCATTTTTGAGTGTGTAGGGTTGTGCCCTATCAGTTTGTGAGTGTGTAGGGTTGTGCCATATAGGTTTGTGAGTGTGTAGGGTGGTGCTATATCGGGTTGTGAGTACGTTGGATTTTGCTCTATCCGTTTGTGGGTGTGTAGGGTTTCGGCATATCAGGCATGACCTTGAAATGAGACCAAGAGGGAGAGATCTAGCCTAGATTTTATCACCATGTCTTGCACATTGTTGCATGTGGCCCTTTTCTCGTGGACAAGTGTCATTTACACTCTTAAGGGGATGAAACCTCTTCTTTGATCTCTCTTTCTTCCCTCAAGTATATAACCCCCCTCCTTCTTCATACAAGTAAACCCTTTCATCCATCCTTGTTCCTCTCCTCTTGGTGGACTATCTTGGGAGCTTATGGAGCTAGAGGAAGTCTCCATGGATCTTGGGAGGTCGAGTTCTTTGCTCATGCTGATTCTTGGTTCAACTTCCATCTTGGTGAGTTATGTTTCTTTGATGGCCATTCCTTTGAGCTCTCTTCTTCATCTTCTTCTTCCTCTCTTGGCCATGGATCATACCTTCGATGAAGGTTGACTAGTATGTGGTTCTCTCTCCTTCTTTCCTTTCTTCTTGAGGTATCATAACCATGCCATCTTCTTCTTCTTCTTGAGGTGATGTTGAGGTCGAGTTGGGACTCTGGATGGATCATCTTCAAGTTGAGGAACGTGTGCTATGGAGCTTTGACCATGCAACTTGAACCCTTTATGGAAACCTTCTTGAGGCGGGCTATATAACTCTTAGCCTTGTTTTTTATTTTAGTCTTTCATATGCTTATTTTGTTCTTCATCTCAATATCGTTATCTAATATATGTTAGTAATTGGTGATGGTTTGAGAACTATTTTGATAAAGGAAATTCATTTGGTTTGTTGTCCATACTTTGCACCTTCTTGCAATGATTGTAGGTGGATTGGTTGCCAATTTTCCTAAGGTGGGAGATGACAAAGTCGACACATAAGTGGTGAGTGGTTGTCATGACTCATGATGCTTAAAGTAACCACCATGTGACAAGTCGTCATGACTTGGAGAGGCTAAGGTCGACATGATTTGTGGGTGCTAAACCGATATGATGGCTAGACCGACATGCCTTGATGAGGTTAAAACATTATGCCCTAGAAGGTGCCTAAACCGATATGCTTTCAAGAACTAAATCGTCATGCCCTGGAGGGGCTTAGACATATATGTTGCTAAACCGATAGGCTTTGATGATGCTACCCGACATGCCCTAGATGGGGTTAGACCGATTTGACTTGCTAGCCCATCATGACCATGAGACATCTTGTGTGAACTGGTCTATTTTGAGTGTTAAACTATGACGCCCTTGATTTTGCAAGAGGCCGACATGTCCTAACCCAAACCCTAACAACTTGTCACCCTTAGTGTTGCCCGTCACACCTAGCGTTGCCTTTCACACTTCAAGTATGGTTTCCTGACACACTAAAGGTATGCTTGCTCGACACACCTTGATGTGGTCAGGCTAATATATGAGGATGATGAGACTGGGATCCTCCTAGCCATTAGAAATCGATATACCAAAGCTGACTCAAGATGTTGCAAACAGATACACACCATGAGTGCTAAACTGATACACCACAAGAGGGTCTAAACTGATACCTTGGATGAGCTCACCTGACATACCTAGATGTGTTAACCCAACACACCATGATGTAGTCAAGTTGACACGTGGATGAGGCGAAACTGATATCACATGATGAGGGCTAAGGGGTATTCTTGGATAGTCAATGATGTACACATAAGAGCAATGCATGATATAGAAGAGTGTTGTTTTGTATAATGTGTGATTGATCTTAATTAGTTCTCCTAAAGCTAGTGCACCATAGGATGATATTACTATGAGTGGTCCATCCTTCACTAAAGAGCTTATCCCTAAACTCTCCGACAATGTGGGAAGTAATGGATGTAGGGTTCAATGGTTGAATATCCATATGTTAACCTTAATCATGGAAGGATATGACCCTTGTGCTCATCTTAATGAAAGATTGTTATTCATGACAAGTTCTTACTATATTTCCTTTTCATATAATCTTAACTTGTGGAGTAGGTTAATGACACAACTATGTGAATATATACATACATATATATTTCTATATATATATATATATATATATATATATATATATATATATATATATATATATATATATATATATATATATATATATATATATATATATATATATATATATGAGGGTGATGATACACCTTGTTGGAATATATAAAAGGGGACAACATTTGTGTAGAAATCTTATAAACAAGTTTAATAACCTAATAAGTGCCTTGTGGATAGTTTGAAATGAAACTCTCTAGTTATGTAATATAAGGTTTGATTTTCCTTATTATGATATGAGGTTAATAATTTGGAAGAGGTAATAACGTATGGGTCACAAATGATGAAGCATTATGAATGGTGCATGGTCAACATGATTACATAATGCAGGGTTATAATACATGTGTACATGTATGCTATGGTAATACCTAGTGCTGATGAAACAATAATCTATTCATATCTAACTAATGTTGTTCAAAGCTATATCAGTCTCAAGAAGGTGGGAACTAATATGATTAGGGTTTGGTGATATAACCATGAGGTAAAACCCTAATCGGATACATGTAAAGAGTATTGACCCAATTTCTAAGGGCATGTCATATCATTGAATGAGTATGAATGGAAAGCATGATATTGTTCCCTCTCTTAAATTACATGACTTTAACCTAATGGGTTAATTGGTGTTATAACTTGTGAGTACTATGAACCTTGATAAGGGAACACGGGAAGTATGATTATGTGAATGTGTATACTTAGTTACATTGACTAATTATTAGCCTTATACACTCCAACTTATGGAAGGTAGTGCATGTTAGAGATTTGAGGTTGAATGATGCTTGGGGAACTTATGTGAAATCAACGTGAAGCCTAATCCTAAATTAGAGATCTTATGATGCATTTCTTGCTTTATTTAAATGTGTAATATGTGTTTCAACATATTCTCTCCCTGAACATAATGGGTAATGGTTGCTATGACAAGTAAATGTGATCTGGCATGAGTGATGTGGAATGAGTAATACATATATGCTCAATAAGGTATGATGAGATAACCATGAACCACAAGTGTGATGTGATGGTTCTTAGGACCTGGTAAGGGCTTAGTGCCTAGTTGAGGTGGTATCCTCTGGTATTGGAATGATGGATTAATATCCCATGATAAAATGTTGATGATTATAGTCTTGTGGCTGGCAGTGATTCAATGTTATGAGATGATGAGAATCAATTTATAGTTTAAACAATGATACCTGCTGTTGTAATACTATGCCCTTTCTTTTAAAGGATTTGTTTGTGGTTTATTCATTGTAACTTGATTGATGCTAAAATACACTTTAATTGGTCTAATTAATCAAGTAGAATCTAATCATGTAGCTTTCCCTATGCCATAGATCCATTCCGTGTCAACATTTGTTGGATGGTGAAACAAGTAACTCTTATGGGAAAGTCTGAGTGCATACTATTGAGTATGCGGGGACAACTTGGTACCCTAATTCAAGTAATCAAGGGTGACTCCGACCATGTGTGAGCCTCAGATCATGCCTCAGGTTATGTGACACAGGATTGGCTGAGGGCCATGCCCTGGAAAGAGTGTGTCTTCAGGCCATAGCTCAATGATGTAATGTTTATGATATTTCACAGGATTGTCTGTGGTCCATGTCTTAGAAGAGTGTGGTTGCAGACCGTAGTTCAGTTTCACTAGCACCATGACCTATACCAATGCGGGCTAGGTTTGTACAACTGAACTATATGTCGCTAGAAGCAGTTGACTCATGATGTCACTACAAGTTCACTCGTACTAACCAAGGAGGTGAGGTCGTGGATTGTGACTCTTCCACTAGACCTTGTATGGCACCAATTTCGAGTTAACAGTGGTCGGTTGAATTTGGGTGCGACTCAAATCCTCAGGGTATAATAAATATGTAATCAGCGGTGTAGTATGCATATATATGATCAAACACAGAAACATTGGATGAATCCTTGCCTTGCTTTTATACTGTTTAGTTTATAATAGTTATACATGTTCTTCATATTTCTATTTAAATAGTAAGTTGTTCTATTACTCATTGGCAAGTGCATATTATTGCTCTACTTACTTCATCCCTGAGATATATGTCATTTAGTTAATTTTGTTTAATCTTCTCAGTATGTTAATCTATCTACTTAGTTATCTGTAATAACAATAGAGTTGGTAGAGAGTTATATCTCTCGCTGGGACTGTTGTCTCACCCCATTGATTAAATATCTTTTTAGTTGGACATGCATACTGAGTTAAAGATCATGTGGTTGAGGACATAATACGAGGAGAAATTACACTTGGTGGATCATGGTATATAGATAGTGTCTAGTAATAGAGTCCTATGTGTTGTCCATGTACACTCAGGTCCTTGGGGGTATTCTCGACGTGTTTTGTAGACACGATGATTTATATGCGGTTTCTAGCTTGTGTGCCTTTGGTGGTATGTATATGCTTGTGGAACTATTATCTTATGTAACAAGTTGATTTGAATATGATGACGTAGAACCTTGAATATATGTTATAAAATGCAAGTATTGGTTCTTGTGTGATAATTTTCAGCTCCTGGTGCTTGTTGCAAATCAGTTTTAATTTCCTATGATTTTTGGTAATCCGCTATTAATGGTTGATCGCGATTTAAATTTTGAGTAATCTCGCTTTGTGTGGCAAAGGATGTCAAATTTGGTGGTATCAGAGCTCTAGGTTTACTGAGTCTATAGGGACACTAGGACTAGGATTAGGATGGCGTCTAAAATAAGAACATGATATAAAATATGGTGCATATTGCCTAATCTAAGTGCTTGAGTACCCTGGCCAGGTATTCAAATGTTGAAGAAAAAGGTATGGAACTCTTAGATTGATTTCTCTTTGATTACTCTGATCAAGTAATTATTTTGGAAAATTCTAGAGAGCATAACAATCAGGAATCATGAAGTTAATACCGCCATCATACTATGAAAAGAGATAAGAACTGCACCATAATTTAGTAAAACTTAAATGTTTGGTGATTAAAAGAGAGAAATATAGCTCCATGAAACCTAAATCTAAGTGTGAATATGATAAGAGAATTTCTTGAAGTTGTAACTTCAATAAATACAGCTTCAAGAAATGTATGAAGAAAAAGACAGATGAACTTGTTCTAATAAAGTAAGTCAAGGTGTAAAATTCACATAGGATGGAGAGAATTCTTGAAATAAGGATGAAGTGAGAAGGCAAATAAGAATGAATGGTAAATGAATAAGATGGAACCTGAGTTAATCTCAGACCAACCCATTGGTATAAGAAAGTATAAAGTGTAATCATCATGTCATGTGAAAGGAAACAAGGGAGATGATCCCTATTCAATAAAAAATAAGTAAAGAATGATGATCCTTTTCATGATGTAAAGATGAAAAATGTGATAAAATAAGGAAATGTTCATGAACATGAAAAATAGTAACAAAGAAGGGAGTAATGACATGTAATCATCCTTACAGCTCCTATGCTTATGGCATAGAAACCTAGGAAAATACAAGTTAAAATGACACATGAACAATTGAAAAGTTGTGAAATAATCAAAGAAAGTTGATAATCCCTTCACATTGATAAGGAAACCCTGGGTAATAATATAGTGATAAGAGGAATATGTCCCCTTGTGTTCTATCCGATCAAGGATGTGGTAGTCAAGTGGGTCTTATGTCACTTGATGTGCATGGTTTAGAAGTGATCTTAAAATGGATACTCTGGTAAGTATCAGTTGATCTTGGGTTTTTGTTCCAAGACAGGGATATCTGTGATAGGAGATGTCTCAAGATGAAAGAAAGATCCTTTTGACATGTTTGGTTTTGGTAAAAACAACATAAGATGGATGTGATAAGGATGTGATGAGATTCTGACACATGTGATGGATACCAAGGTAAGGAATCCTAGTATCCAAGCAGTGCCAATTGTATGGGAGAGTGAGAACATGTCGCTTGATAGAATGATTATGTGTTTATCTACCTAGAAAGGTTGACTTTGGATCACTCTGGTTACAAGTACCCAACCTATAGTATGGATATCACATGTTAGGGGTTTATGCTCCGCATAAAGGTAACATTAACAACGATGAATAAGTTGAAGAGACAGTTGTAAGATTGTCTTGGAAAAAGTGCATCAAGCTGAGTATAATCCTTTAGAGTGCCCCTATCAGGCTTGCAAGTAAGAAAGGATCCAACAAGGTTGTGCTTTGGCTATAGATGGATAAGTAGGGTTTCTACTCCCTATCTAGGTCAGTCAAGGTGACATATACCATCTTGAGTTACCTTTGAGATAGTTTCATTGGATAAGTGGCCTCTTCATATGACAGGAGAATGTACAACTGAGAGTGAGTATGTTGGCAGGATAGTTGGTAAAAGTAAAACTAGTGTTAAGTTAGTAGATCAGAGTAGCGCAGCGGAAGCATGATAGGTTTTGTAGTTCCAAGTAAGTGACAAAATGTATCACTAGTCTTTCTTTGGAAGAGTCATGCTAAGGTTTAGGGAGGGTATGGTAAACTCCCAGAATCTTATCATATGATGTTTTAAGTTGAGAAGGTGATACATTAGAAAGAGTTGACACCTGAGTTGGATAAGTATGTATAGTGCTTATATGGCTAAGAAAGTATCACCTGACATAGGGTTGACTCTACAGTCGATAATGGAAAGGATAGTTGAGTTTGTGTCCTGTACAACAAAACTTGTGTTGACCTTGGATGGAAGAACAACATGTTAGTCAAGCCTTATGACATCACCCTGACATCAAGGAACTATGTGGAAGTTTGAAGGTATAATGCATGAGTAATGCCCCTCTCCTTTCGCCTGGGATTTCGGGGGAAAAATCCTTGTTAGGGTTGATGACTTGTAAGGACCCTGACCTGGGTTTTGGGCTAACCCTATTTGTTTTGCCCAATTAAGTTGCTTAGAACTTTAATCTAATTGTTTGAGGTGTTTTGTAATAATGTGACACGCTTATGTTTCGAGGATGGTCCTGGTTGAATGCTATTTGAGAAATGTTTGCTTTTTTTGGACCAAAGTGTAATTTACCCAAGATGAGGGGTTATCTTTCAATATGTCACATGTTGAGTGTGCCCTTAGTGCTATATCATAATAAGAGAGACAATCATTATATGGGGAGCCTTGTGAAGAGTTCAAGTATCAAGCCGAGCCTGTGTGGATGATGCTTGTGTTTCATGAGTAAGTTTTGGTGTAAATTGCAATTTACCTAAAGTTAAGGGTTAATATGCAATTTATCATCTCTAGAGTGTTCCTTCTCTCTCTTTTCATCATCTAGAGGAGAGAAGAAGATATGGGAACCTTGTTTGGATCTTGGTTGTGTGGTTGCACCTTTGGTGATGTTTTAAACACATGAGAAAGATGTGTTTTGCTCTTAGATGTGTCATCTCGGGTTAGAGAGCCTTGGAGAGGCTACCTATCAGTTTGTGAGTGTGTAGGGTTGTGCCATATCAGTTTGTGAATGTGTAGGGTTGTGTCGTATTAGTTTGTGAGTGTGTAGGTTTGTGCCCTATCAGTTTGTAAGTGTGTAGGGTTGTGCTCTATCAGGTTGTGAGTGTGTTGGGTTTTTCTCTATCAGTTTGTGGGTGTGTAGGGTTTTAGTATATCTGGCATGAACTTGGAAGGAGACCAAGAGGCCAATATCTAGACTATATCTTATCAACATGTCTTGGATGTTGTTACATGTGGCCCCTTTCTCATGGACAAGTATCATCTAGACTCTTAAGGTTATGACACCTCTTCTTTAATCTCTCTTTCTTCCCTCAAGTATATAACCCCCTCCTTCTTCACACAAGTAAACCCTTTCATGTATCCTTATTCCTCTCCTCTTGGTGGATGAGCTTGGGAGCTTATGGAGCTAGAGGAAGTCTCCATGGAGTTTGGGAAGTCGAGTTCCTTTCTCATGGTGATTCTTGGTTGAACTTCCATCTTGGTGAGTTATGTTTCTTTGATGTCCATTCCTTTGAGCTCTCTTTTTCATCTTCTTCTTTCTCTCTCAGCCATGGAGTATATCTTGAATGAAGGTTGACTAGGACGTGGTTCTCTCTCCTTCTTTCCTTTCTTATCAGCCATGGATCATATCTTGAATGAAGGTTGACTAGGACATGGTTCTCTCTCCTTCTTTCCTTTCTTCTTGAGATATCATAACCATGGCATCTTTTTCTTCTTTCTTGAGGTGATGTTGAGGTCGAGTTGGGACTCATGATGGATCACCTTCAAGTTAAGGAACATGTGTTGTGGAGCTTTGTTCATGGATCTTGAACCCTTGATGGAGACCTTCTTAATGTGGGTTATATAACTCTTAGCCTTGTTTGTTATTTCACTCTTTCATATGCTTATGTTGTTCTCCATCTCTAGATCATTATCTCAAATATGTTAGTAGTTGGTGATGGTTTGAGAACTGTTTTGAATAAGGAAATTCGTTTTGTTTCCTATCCATACTTTGCACCTTCTTGCAATGATAGTAGGTGGACTAGTGGCCAAGTTTCCTAAGGTTGGAGATGACAAGGTCGACACATAAGTGGTGAGCGTCATGACTCATGATGCTTAAATCGACACACCATGTGACAAGTCATCATGACTTGGAGAGGCTTAGGTCGACATGCTTTGTGGGTTCTAAACTAATATGATGGCTAGACTAACATGCCTTTATGAGGTTAACCCATTATGCCCTAGAAGTTGCCTAAACCAATATGCTTTGAGGAACTAACTCGGCATACCCTAGATGGGCTTAGACCTATATGTTGCTAAACTGATAGGCTTTGATGATGCTACCTGACATGCCCTAGATGGGGTTAGACTGATATGACTTGCTAGCCCGTCATGAAGATGAGGACATCTTGTGTGAACTAGTCTATTTTGAGTGCTAAACAGTGACACTCTTGATTGTGCAAGAGGCTGACATGTCCTAACCCTAACCCTAATAACCTGTCACCCCTATTGTTGTCTTTGTTGGATCCTAGATGGGTGATTAGATGCTCTAGAGGGGGGTGAATAGAGATGAATGCACTTAAACAAAATTCATTAGACCTTCAAGACATAACACAAAATAAGGTTGCTAAATAGGAATTTTGACTGCAACTAAAACATGCATAGCAAGGGAGAGAGAGATTGAACACACAGCAAGAGACAAGCTATTTAGAGTAGTTCCACACTTCAAACTAGAAGTGAGTTAGTCCACTACCTATAGAGGTCAACCTCTAGGATTTCTTAACCATTTCACTCTTATATTCATTCAAAAGACTTACAATACATGACCACCAAAGGACTTACCTATCCAATACAAAGAGTCTTCAACCTTACCAAGGACTTACCCACTTTGCAATGAGTCTTCGACCTTCACCAAGGACTTACCCACTCTTGCACAAGTCTTCAGCCTTGCAGGGATTACCCACTCTTCTTGGATCTTCAGCCTTTGACTTCACCTTCACTCGGAGAAGCTTCCACCAAGGACTTACCCACTTGAGCAAGGAGTCTTCTGCCTTCACCAAGGGCTTACCCACTCTTGCTCCAAGTCTTCATCCTTGACCTTCACCAAGGGACTCCTTCCCTTCTTCTTCTTCACCTCTCTTAGCCAAGAGAGAGAACCTTCATTTTCATGGTTGAAATGAGAGGTAGGGAGGTGGTGGAAGTGAGAGCCTCACAAGATATACATGTAGGACTTGCTCTCGTATAGATTTCCTACTCACTCTAATGAATGTAGCAAGTGATTAAGCTTAGAGAGAGAGAGGAGTCTGTAGGAAGTACTCAACTATAGAATAGGAACCTCAAATAGAGTTTTGCATTGAATGCTCAACCTTGGAATGAAGCCCAAGGGGTCCTATTTAGAGCTGGGGATGCCCCCTAGCCTTTGGGAACACTTAAGAATGAAAACTAGACATTTTGTGGCTTGTAACTGATATATTTTCACTTGTTGCAACTCCACAACGGCTAGAAGCACTTTTCTGCACTTTTTCATACAATGCAATCGGCCGAGTTTCTATAAAGGTAACTCGACCGATCCCACTAAGAGACAAGACCAATTTAGGCCATCGGTCCAGTTTGTCATGGGGTAACTCGATCAATTCACTTAAATCAGTTTTGGTCAGTAGAGGGATCGTACGAGTTCTGTGAAGTGTAAACTCGACCGATCAAAAGTCATTTTCAAGATCCAATCAAGATCGGTCGAGTTTGCAACTCGACCGATGAACAACCTGATGTGAATTTTGGAAAATGGCTTTTGAGTGCTTAAAAATTCCATCGAAGTGCTCCTGGTTTTTTCTAAGCTTAATTACAAGTCATACAATCATTACAAGTGATTTACAACATGATTCTATTGGATTTACATCATATTACAAAAACATTCACTTGTATTGACTTTGACTTGTCTTTTCTCCAATTTGATATGTGCAAGTTAGGGCATTTGGAGTGTGTCTATACCTAATCTGAAATCACTCAAGTAGAGACATTAGACATAAATAAGTGGAATGGTTTAGTCATCTTCAAAATAAGGGTTTAGTCAATTTAGACCTTGAGTCAACAACCTTTCACACTTCAAGTAGGGTTTCCTGATACACTGAAGGTTAGCTTGCCCGACACACCTTGATGTGGTCAGGACAATATATGAGGATGATGAGACTGGTATCCTCCTATCCATGAGAAACCAATATACCAAAGCTGACCCAAGAATTTGCAAACAGATACACACCATGAGTGCTAAATCGATACACCACAAGAGGGTCTGAACTGATACTTGGATGAGCTCACCCGAAATACCTAAATGTGTTAACCTAACACCCCATGATATAGTCAAGCCGACACATGTGGATGAGGTGAAACCAATATCACATAATGAGGGTTAAGGGGTATGCTTGGATACTCAATGATGTACACATATGAGCAATGCATGATATATAAGAGTATTGTTTTGGATAATGTACGATTAATGTTAATTGCTTCTTCTAAAGCTAGTGCACATTTGGATGATGTTACAATACCACAGAAAAGGCCTTTGGCATCGGTTATTTAGAGCCTTTAGCGTCGGTTTCCAAGCAACACCCAAGTGGGCGCCGCTAAAGGTCGACACCTTCAATGTCGGTTTCTAACCGACGCCATAACCCTTCCCGCCACCAAAAACATGCCAGCAAGGGAACTATAAGCATCGGTTCTTAACAAAAACTGACACTATATCATGATCAAAGATGTCGGTTATTAAACAAACACCAACACCATAACCATTCCCGCCGCCAAAAACGCTCCAGCAAGGGAACTATAAGCGTCGGTTAGTAAAGAAAACCAACACTATATCATGGTTAAACACATCGGTTATTAAATAATAACCTATGTCATATCCCTGCTAGCACGGCCATGCTTCCCAACACGGTCGTGGTACTTTGACACAATAGGCGTCGGTTCTTATAGATAACTGACCTCAGAAATGGAAAAGACTTCGGTTTTTGGCTAATAATCGACGTTGTATATCTTTGTTGTCAATTTTATATAAATAACTAATGTCTATGTTCTAGTTTTTTTTTCTTATCAGTTTACAGGCCTATTGTATGGCTGGTCAGCAGGATGCAGAACCTGCAGTTCAGTTCTGAACTATAGGTTTACAACATCCATTAATATCATCCAACAACAGGCCACAAACCTGCAAAGTCATTCACATTTAGACACATGTATTGATTAGATACATGTAGAAACCTATAAAGTCATTTACATTCACATTCAGTTCCATTCATTTCATCTCTTTTCACATTCAGACATTCATGTATTGATCAGAAAAAGTCATTCACATTCACACATATGACAATTCAGAAAAATTCATTCACATTCACACAAAAATAATTATGAGAACAAAGTTTAGAAATATCATTCTTTATTCATCATCGTCATCATTGTCATCAGATACCCAATTATATTTAAAAATTCCCACTACTTGTAGGGCTTTCTCCCATTCTTCTCTTACAACATCTAATTCCTCCCTCGTATAGGGAGTATGTACATCTAATAACTTTCCACCTGTACTGAAGTTAGTTTTAAACACCTACAAAGAGAATGACGTATATATAATTAATAATATATAATAAGATTCATATATTTCATATTATCTAATGAGACTGTATATAATACCTTATGTATAGTATCGATTTCCATTGTGGCATATTTGATGATTAGGTCCATAAATCACATCACATAGTAGGCACATGCCCAACCGTTGTCTTGTGTAGCACACTATAAATTGAAACATACAAAATATTCAAAAATACAAATAATCACAGTTCACATAAATAATATATACATTGGAGTCGAGAAATGACTTTCACATTCTCCCAAATTAGTGGTTGATTCTTTTTCCTGGGGACCTTTCCTCTAGCTTTTTTGAACTCTTGTAAAGCGCTACATGTTAATGTAACACATTAAATTTAATAATTAAATAGTAATGTAATAACAGATGTTAACGAACATAAAAATATGAAATATTTCTCACGGAAATAATGGCCTTTTCATTGTGTGTCCATATAATGTATTCAATTGGTTCCCCATAGGATCTAGATAATAGACAGTGAATGTCTTGGGGACAATAACTAGTAACTCCCAATGCCTACCACTACAGGTAAGAAAGTTAAAAATTAATAACTCAAAATCCACAATAAAAATGTAATTTTCTAAAGTCCAAATTATAAGTAAAGTAAACTTACTCGACATTGAATGTAGCTATATCACCGTCTTCTTATTTTTACCAAAATATTCAAAAGCAGCACAACAGTATGAAGTAACTGAAGAAGGGTCTGTATCTACAAGACTAATCAAAGATGGAACCAAAAATCCCACATGGGAAAATGCAAAATCTGTACATATCATGTGTAAGTGGCTGCAAAACATGTATTACGTATGCATTAATATATAAGAAACCAGATCACCATATATAAAACAAGGTATACAGATGTATAAACAAGATCTGACCATATCTACAACTCTATCATAGATGTGTTCAACCAATCATAACGAAACTACTTCAAAATATCTTTTATAAATAGCTTGTTATCGTATGATTGACCTACATTAATACGTATGCAAAACTTGTATTACGTATGCATTAATACGTATACAAAACTTGTATAAATAGATTGTTAGCGTATGATTGACCTGCAACATCCTCCGAAATAGTAACATTTATAGGGAAATTTGAATCATGTTCGCCTATCCATACTGCCATACCCCTACAATTAGGACCTAAAAAGGCATGTAGGTCCCTTGGAAACCAATTTGGTACTTTAGGAGGTGGAGGTGGAGGCCGAGATGTAGCGGGTGTCTTCCTTTTGACATGTATATATAATTTCAGATCAATGGACTCATATATACTCACTAACAAATTAACGTAATGTAAATTTACCATACAATATTAGTATAGACG
Source organism: Alisma plantago-aquatica (assembly GCA_963693085.1). Lineage (NCBI taxonomy): Eukaryota > Viridiplantae > Streptophyta > Magnoliopsida > Alismatales > Alismataceae > Alisma > Alisma plantago-aquatica. The sequence continues at coordinate 1,547,665,278 of OY856409.1, forward strand.
ACATCTGCTTTGGTCCACATTATCACTCCGCCTTCTACCTCACCAAGTGTTTCAGAATCTGGGTGGGCATATGGTAGTGGAAGATCCCTCCAATCAGGGAGTATATGTATCGGGCTCACATGAACCACACCAGCTGCTACTGGAGTCCCATGAAACATCTCCCGTGGAAGGGTTGGGTAAGCCTATGTCTCTGCAATGATATATTCTTGACTTTTTAGACGGCATGACTTCAACCCCAACAAATTTACGTAAAGAATGTTATATACATATATACATAAACATATCATCTTGAAAAGACTAGCTACTATATATGTCATAAAAATACTTACAGTGGACGTGCTAGGTGGTGGGTCTACATGATTACTCCCAACCTCTATAGTAGGAGAAGAGCGGACCGCCATAGGTACTATCTGAGTGGCAGTTTGAGACGCCTGCCACTTGCTAATTGCTTCATTGACTCTCTTATCAAGTGTTTCCTCGACTATCCTATCAAGTTCTTCCTCGACTCTCCTTTCAATTAACTGATCTACCTATACATGAACAAAAGAAATGCTAGCTTCTGATTATTGAATTCTCTTTTGCAATAACATTCTAAAAAAATAATAAGTTACCTCAGCTTGTGAAAGTCCCGCTCTTGGGACTGGTTTGCACTGTGATGGCCCAAAGAACGCTTTGATGCCCACACCAGCGCCTACACCCCTAACATGTCCAGGATGCTCTGGGTTACCCAGAGAAACTGTCAATTCATCCCTTGTGCCCTCAGGGATGAACTTGTCTTCCTTCCTCTTCTTGTACAACTCCCACTAATCGACATCAATAGAAATTGGTAAGTAAACATAACAATAATCAATATTGATCGATTGCTCTAAGAGTTGAATTTTACCATTTTTGCAGCCACCTCAGTAGTTGCGAGCTTCGTTATATCTCCCTTCTTGTTTTGCCTCCCAGCTATCCACATAGCATGGCGAGGCAGAGGTGCGGGACCAATAGTAGAGGACTCCTGAGTAGCAGAAAACTGAGCAGTAGATTCAACCTGTAGTCTTTGGCAAATGCCTACATAGCCTCTTGGACCCATTGTGTGGTCATGCACATTCAGTGCACGCATTTCTCTTTGAGTATCGCTGATAGCCTTGTTAGTAACATTGATTTGGTTAGTAACACTAAAGGTTAATCTTGAATAGGTGAATACATAAGAATGTATATTAATTAAATTGGGAGTGGAGCTGAATACCTTGAATTCATCCATTTTTCTTTGGGTAACAAAATCCTCCCAGTCTTTGGTGTCTAGGTAGTTCCATTGCTCTGTGGATACCTTCTGCCTAAATTTATTTTTTAAAGAGAATACAAACAAAAATTATTAGTGTAGAGTTAGTCAAAAAGTGATCAATATCTAGAATTGGAAATCAATCCAGAACCTCTTCTTAGCATCGCGTATCTAATCTCGGGTGAGATTTGTCCTATAGTTCCTTAGGACCCTCCCATAGTGTTGCATCACACATTTACGATGCATCTTTTCATCCAGATCAAATATTCTCTGCAAAATAGAATAGCTATAAACTAGTATCCTAAAAATGAGTAATCTACAAAAATAGAATTGCAAATAATAATAACTCACACAGTTCCTTACATACTAAGTCTTTCTTCCCCTTAGGAACTTTATTCCAGGATTCAAAAATAGGACTACAATGGCTGTGAGTAAGAACCCCAAGATATGAAATAAATGAGGGTCAGTTCACTCCAACTGGATTTCTTGCATGATCGAAATCCACAACCAGTTTGGGTCAGTTGCCCCTTTGCTGTAGTAACTTGTTCATCATTGTGATGCCCCTCACTTTCTCAATTTTATTTTTCTTCTCATCAAGTGCCCCAATTTCTTCAGGTGGTACATCACCAACCTAAAATTTGACAAAAAAACACATTTACATGATATAACTATAAATGAACATATAGATAGAAATCTCAGGGATATATTTTTAAAACTTACATTGTGAGGCAGTGCATTGACATCCTCACCCTCATGGTAATCATCAGCACGGTCATAAGGAGAATGCTCAGCCATCTGAAAGTTCACATTCACATTGTAAAGTTGTAAAGTTCACATTCACATTGTAAAGTAATTCACATTGTAAAGTTCACATTCACATTGTAAAGTTCACATTTAGAAAAATAAAACATATAAAAAAATATAAACATGCATGCCTCTAATATTGTGATCTTTTATCAATTAACAATCCTTCATTGTGATCTCAGCGCACATACAAGTCATCAGTAGCTTAAATATTTTGTGGTGTTGGCAACCCAACTGAGAATGGACTGGAGTCATCATACTTATCATAGTACTCTTCTTCATCTATAGGATCTTCAATGAACTGTATTTTACCATGAAGAACAACCGACCATTTATCATTTGCAGGATCATCGATATAAAATACTTATTTCACCTGTGATGCCAATATGAATGGTTCACCCTTCTCGCCAATCTTTTCAAAGTTCACTAATGTGAAACCCAATTCATCCACTATAACTCCTTTGGTGTTATCAACCCAATTACATTTAAAGAGCGGAATTATGAAATCTACGTAGTCAAACTCCCATATGTCTTCAATGACACTGTAATATGACATTTTAGCTTCACATGGACTCTTATCCTTTGCACTTGCAAAAAACAATGAAGACGCTTGAAGGGTGACCCCACTAGTTTGGACGACACTCTTATCATCTTGACGCTTTATGTAATATGTTCCTTGGCAAATCTAATAAATTAATCAAGACCAGAAATAAACTCTGGGGTGTAGCAATTTGGAATGGACATCCATGATCTATCCATTCTATGATCAAAGAGAAAACAAGTATATATTAGAACAAGATTAGGGTCTAGGGTTAAAAGATTAGGGTTTATGGTTAAAACTTTAGGGTTTAAGGTCTTATATATAATAAATGTGTACCACCTATCCCATTATTGAACACCTAATCTCACTAGTAAGTGTATAATGTGTATTGGGTTTTCAAGAAAATTTCGGCAGCATTTCCTTGCTGTTCTCCAAGTACATATGTACTTAGAGAACAAATGGGGAAATGCTACCAAAATTTTCTTGAAAACCAAATATGCATTATACACTTACATCCTAAGTGAGATTAGGTGTTCAAGAACAGCCCCAAACCGGGGACTATCCAAGATTTACTCCTAATGAGTAAATCTTAGATGGGTTTCTAGGCCAACAAAATATAACACCACTCATAAGTAGGCGGGTCTGATCACATTAAATTTTTAGGATCGAACCTAAGGACATTTTTTCTTAAGGCCAATTTGGATTTTAGTCCAATTAATAAAAAGTGATTAACAAGGTTGGATCGAGTTGACTATCTTTTTATATAACTAAATTATGTGAGGAAGTAAATAAAATAAAAGCAAAAATTAAAAATAAGATAAAATAATTATAAAAGAACATAGACATAAGATTTCACCATTACTACATGTATTTGCTCACTTACACTGCATCACTCACAATTTGGATATTAGATCAAGGGTCAAACACATTCCATATCTTGTTAGAATATGTAAATCACAAGGACAAAGTTCCCCATTGAATTGAGGTCTCATTACTTATATATCATGAACCCATCACCCCAAAGAATGTCATTCTAATGTCACATCTAGGTTTCATTGATGATTTATTGATCCTCTAATTTCATATACATATGTCTCTACTATAGGATTTTAATAGACATGATAAGTACCTAATCTATAGAGCATTATTAAATAATAAATCAAGAATTCAATAGTTTCAAACATGCAATAATTCACAATGCAATGTTATAAACTACATGCAACATGGATAGATGAGATTAGAGTTCATATTAGATTAAAAAATAGCAACTAAGGACAAAGTCCATCACTAAAGTCCCAAACTCAGCATATATGCACAATTAGCATCATATATAGGACTAAAGGGTAGACTAGAACCCTAATGTACTCAAACATGTATAAAAATGACTGATTTGTATAAAAATTACCATTGGTTTAAGATCCAATGTTAGAATCCCTCACCCATTGCCTGCACCCTAAGGGTAGGGGGCCAGCCAATGGTTGTCGACAGAGGAAGAAGAGGAGGCATAACGGTACCTTTGCGGCGGTAGTGGCGACTAGGAGCAACAAGCAGTCAGCCGATGGCGAGCAGGAGAAGGTGAGCAGAAGTAGGTGGCGACCAGTAGGAGAAGGTGTCGGAGCAACGAACGGCGGCGACCAGAGCAATTAACGGCGGTGGCTAGAGAAATGAACGACGATGGCGACAGAGAGAAGAGGAGCAGTGAGTGGCAGCTGGAGTAGGGAATCGATCACTAGACCTAAGCACGGAGTCAATGAAATAGAGAAAGGGGAAGAGCCTGGCTCATGTGGGTGTATTAAGTTAACAATAGGCGTCGGTTATTCAAAACAACTGACACTTAAAACAATCAGCGCCGGCTGCCGTAAAAAACTAACGTCAAAGGGGGGCTGAAAATATTTGCGGGGACAGCACGCGAAAACACATCGACGTCGGTTATTGCAAGAAAACCGACAATAACAATGTGCTCAATTTCTGTCTCACAAAAAAACTTTAGTCATCGATTAATTAGTTAATAACCGGTGTCGTATATTAATTTTTGGGGGTAATTTTTTCCTATTGGAAAATTTAGATTTGGCGGTCGATTTTAGGCGTTGGTTGCTTATTAAGGAACTGACACTAAATTAAAAGTGATACCCGTGTCTGGCCGCTCTTCACAGATAGATGTCGGTTTTTGTATTCAACCGACGTTGTAACATCCCTGACATGGGTTATGTAATAACCCTAGGTGTTTTGCTTAAATAAGTGATTATATGCTTTTGTTTATCCTTTGAAATGTAATTAAGGCTTTTAAGGAACTTATATTTCGATTTTAGTCCTTTTTGCATAATGTTGAAACATTGTATTGTTAAAATTGGACTAAAGTGCAAATTACCCAAATAGAGGGGTTAGTTTGCAAATTGCACATGTTAAGATGTTCCTATGATGTTTAGACATCATAAGAATGTATATGATGAAGTGGTAAGGTTTCCTCAAGCTTGAACACCAAGATATAGTGTGTAGAGCAATCCTTGTGCTTTAAAACCTAGTTTTGGTGTAATGTGCAAATTACCCAAAACCTAGGGTTCAACATGTAAAATACTCCTTCTAGAGGATCTCTCATGATTCTTAACATCAAGTAGAGAAAATAAAATGAGAAGGGTGCCTCATTTAAATGATCATGGTAGAAGTGGAAACTATTCACACTAATAATAATATATTAAGAAATATCCCATAAGGGTGGATATTAATATACCTCTCTTTAAGGTGTTTGTCCTTTTCCTTTACAACCTTGGATAATGGAAGAGTTTTGCATGAGATTAGAAGGTGGCCACGTATCCAAAGGATGGAGTAAGCTTTGGTGGATTTAGTTGGAAAATAAAATAAGATAACTCTCTTTTATCTAATTACCTTAAAAACCCATAAAAATATATGTGTATCTTTCCAACAACTCAAAGGATCATTTCCTTAGCTTCTTTCTCTCATCACTTTGCTTTGACCGATCAAGGGAGAGATCTGGACCAGAGGAAGGATGACCACACTGACTTGGTAAGTTTGGATCATCACCTACCTCGAATCCATGGTGGAAGCTCTAAATCAATGGTTAGTAATAGATTTTCTTCAAATGATTTTCCTTTCTAGCCATCTTCTCCATCCAAAACTTGAAGAAAGGACCTTGGACAACTGTTGGAGCTTCATCCACCACTAAAGATATGAAGCTTGGAGCTCTGGATCAGTCCTAGAGGAGGGTTTAATAACTCTAAACCCTTAATCTTTGCTTTTGCATCCTTCTTTCTTAAAATCATTGCTGATACTTCTTCTTTAGACACCTTTGTGTGTTCTTGCTATCTTTTCCGTGAAGAACAACCCCTGTTCTTGGTTGAACAGAGGTAGAATAATATGACGTTAATTCCTATGTTTATCCAAGAATTTACTTTAGCAAACGGTTTCCCAACTTTGCTCAAACGGTTTGCCAAACCGTTTTGAGTAAACAGTTTCAAACCGTTTGAATGAAAACAGTTTCACAATAACGCATGGAAGCAAACGGTCCAAGACCGTTTGGAGGCGTTGACCAGGAATTGACCATTTAGAGGTCTATTGTGAATACAGTAGACTAATAACCTACCAATAATCATCAACTAATTCCAATTGGTTCACCAATTAAAGGCCCATCAATCATCAAAACCCTAATCGGGTCAATTGCTGATTTCAATAATTGAATTAAGTTGAAGTTTGGGTTGAGTGGCCCAAACGGTTTCAAAACCATTTTGGGATCACCCAAATGGTCTCAAGACCGTTTGGTGATCACCCAAGACCATTTGGAGGTGTAGGGTTAAGCATGGTTGACCAATTGAGAATCCAATGATATCAAGTTGATGAGTAATCGATTGCTGATTTGGTGACCAAACATAGGATCCAAACCTTCCTTGAACGACTTGATTTTTGATAAAATAATGGGCAAATGGTCTCAAGACCGTTTGGAAGATATCCAAACGATCTCAAGACCGTTTGGGGGTCACCCAAGACCGTTTGGAGGTCTAGGGTTGACTATGGTTATGTGGTTGAAGATCTAAAGGTAATTAGTTGAGGTGCAATCGATTGTTGACCTAGTGATCAAACCAATGAGACAAATCTTAATTGGTTGAGTTAGTTTTTGGTGTTGACTTGGGCAAATGGTCTCAAGACCTTTTGGTGGTCATGCAAAAGATCCCAAGACCGTTTGGGGTTAGGTCATGACCAAATTGGATGATGGGTCAAAGGGTTCAAATCAATTAGACTCACTTTGAAGTATGTTGAAGGATCATCAATTCCAAACCCTAATACAATTGATCCAACCCCTAATTGATGATCAATTGAGGGTCAATTGAGTGTCAAATCAGTTGATGGTTGACCTAATTGACTCAATTGATGAGTGGATAACATGTGCATGATCGTTTGAGGGGTTCAACATTGGAAACCCTAACTCAATTGAAGTGGTTGAGACACTTTTTATCCTTGTAGTTTTGAGGTGGTTTGGACCAAATGGTCTCAAGACCATTTGGGTCCAAACGGTCTCAAGACTTTTTGAGTCCAAACGATCCCAAACCGTTTAGTCTCATGCGGTTTCAAGGTCAGTTATGTCCATGCGGTTTCGAAAGTCAACAAGACCAAACGGTCTTCACCCCATCTTAGGCAAATGGTCTTGAGTGTGCAATTTACCAAACGGTTTCAAAAGTCAACAAGACCAAATGGTCTTCACCACCAAATGGTTTCAAGGGCAGTCCAAGACCGTTTGGAAGTTTAGAGCCCAAGCCCGTTTGATCTCTATGAAGGTCAAGATCGTTTGATGCCTTAGTGGTCAAGATGGTTTAGTGGTTGATTAACCTAAACCTCATAGATACCTAAAGTGATTAAGGGACCAAGTAATTGGTTGATTAATGCATGTTATAATCAGTGGTTAACATTACAAAGGTACCTTGATGGGATAGAGTGACTAACACTCTTTGAACAAGTAAGCTTTAATGATCACAATAGTAATGACATAACCCATGATGTCAATGTTGAATTGACTTAGCCACTCAAGGGTGATGCAAACATCATCTTATAGAAAGAGGAGAGAGAAGACATCTTATATGAATGCTAATCAAGTAATGAACTCCCAATATGGATGGATACCTAATTACGGTATGATTCATGATATTGAGATAATGAAACCCTAGTTATGGAAGCTAATGCATCATAAACCTATTGAGGGCATTAATGGAAGTAATCCTCATACATGATGAGGGTATGATCTTAATTCATTATAATGTGAATAGTAAACCCTAATCTAGGTTAATGTGATGTAATGTGAATAGTAAACCCTAATCTTGGTTAATGTGATGTAATGTGAATAGTAAACCCTAATCCAGGGTAATGTAATGATATGAACAGTAAACCCTAATTCTGGGTTATGCTTTTAAGCATGAAGCTCTATGATTGAATTATGAAATGAGGAAACACTATTTCTAATTAAGCTAAAGGGGTTGATTAACCCTAATTGAATTGAAAATGGAAATCCTAAACCTAGTAAAGGCATAGTGGTACAACCCTTAAATAGTAAAGTTATCTATGCTTTGCATTGTGCTGATATAGAGATAATGTGTCTGTTATCATTTGTATTAATCATGCAGGTTCTTATGAAATAGTGAGCATAGCCAGGTAAGAGCTATGATGTCATATTCATTAAAAACACTTTACAAGTTTTGAAAGCAATGATATGTTATGTTTCCTAGTGAGAGGTAACAAATAAGACTAATAGGTTGTATGAGCCATGAGAAATATCTGCATTGCCACTATCATGTTAATACTATTAAATGACTTGATGGAAATATGTTACTTGGTAATAAGTGTTTTGACGATCTTAGGGTTTGACCACCCATATTCCTGAATCATAATGATGAAATGGTTAGGGATTGATATCCCAATGTTAACAAGATGTGATATGAATTTGATACAATTAGTACTCTTTCTTTATAGCAATTGTCTTATTGGTTTATGTTTGAAAACATGCCTGATGCTAAAAGAATGCCATAATGTACTTAAATAATCAAGTATAATGATATCATGTAGAGCCCTGACCATAGATCCATCATTGTCAGAAGTTAAATGATGGCGAAACAGGTTTTCCTAAGGGAACTCCTGGAGAGCATACTTTGAGTATGTGGGGGTTATGGAGGCGAATATCCTTACGTCCTAATGAGGGAATTGATGTGAGATGTACATTTAATCTCCTAATCCTTCATTATATGTGTATGCCGGGATGATGTATCACTATTCTCCCGATCATGTGGTTAATGTCGCATCGATGTGAGATAAACAAGAAATCCCTCGATGGCGAAGAGAGTACAACATGCCACTGTAACTCTAATAATAAAGTTGCTAGAATACCCTAGAAAGCTATTATAGCAGAGACACAAGATTTCCTGCATGTTGTACCTCACACTGACTGAGGAAGATGAGGTCATTGGAATCCGGCTCTTCTGATGACCTATGTATGGTACCGATTGCAATTTTGTAATGGTCGGTTGGAGTATGAGAGGTATACCTCCTCTCCTTAGGGCATAAATATGTTTGTAAAATGTAATCAGCCGTATAGCATAATTGCTTAGGTTGAACTACGAGAAACAATGATTGATGATACATTGTTTATAATGTTCTAGTTGAATAACTAGTATACATGTTTTTCATATTCCTCATTGAATATATGTCTTGTCATTCAATCAAATTATAATTGAAATGATTGCTTAGAGAATATTGCTCTACTTAGCTTATTCAATGAATTGCCTTCTGTTGAATATTTCTAGTTCTTCTACTCATTGTTACTTTAATACTTGCAATAGCAATGCTTCTGGAGGAGAGTTATAACTCTCGTTGGGAAAATTATTCAATTGTCTCATCCCTGTGGGATTTGACTTTTTAGGTAGACGCCGAGGACGAAGGAACCCTTTAGTGGGTGAGCAGCAACATCAGCAGCAACAACATCCAGGACAACAGTGATCCTCAGGTGGAGACACTGTCTGTTGAGTCTTCTATATAGAGAAAGTCCTATGTGTCATCTCTGTACTTTTTGGTCCTAGGATTCAGTAGATGATTTAATATAGATCTGAGATTTTGGCATAATGCCTCGAGATTTTTGTACATTGCCTTGTACAGTTTAACAGGGTAGCTAATGTTGTGATTCTCGAGAAGAGATATATTCAGAGATGTGCTGATGTATCAGTTGTAAATAACTTACCTTATTTCTTTATAAAAGAGTTTCACAGTTTGTAGACCTCTTTACGAAAAGTTTTAATTTTTAGTGATTTTCAGTAATTCCGCTGCTAATTAATTGCTTCCGCATTTGTTGATCTCGTTTTCCGAGACAGACATCACAGACGTTGTAGGATTTAGGCAACGATTTCTTGTATACAACTGACTCCTGTAAATGTGACGTTATAAGCCATTTTTGTAGTAGTGTTACTATGAGTGGTCCATCCTTAACTAAATATCTTAGCCCTAAACTCTCCAACAATGTGGGAAGTAATGGATGTAGGGTTCAACAGTTGAATATCCATATGTTAACTTTAATCATGGAAGGATATGACACGTGTGCTCATCTTAATGAAAGATTGTAATCCATGACAAGTGCTTATTATATTTCCTTTTCATATAATCTTAACTTGTGGAGTGAGGTTAATGACACAACTATGTGAATATATATATATATATATATATGGCTAAAAGTATTGTGTATCTGAGTACGTACAACTTATATGTACCCATTTTCATTTATGATGATAGTAAGATTCAACTTAACAATCCAACCTTATGATGATAGTAAGATGTATATCAAAAATCATCACAATCTGAGAATGATAGACCATCCAAAGAGATAATTTTTGTATTTCCCATTCAACGGTAAGTTGCAGAAATTGCAAAAACCCTTGGATGGTATATTGTTATATCTCATGATCTGTATAAGATATGGTTATTATTTTTTAAACACATCTAATCTATATTGTAATGAATCAATCCATATGGTTGGATTTTATGAACATACACCACATGTATCATTCTAATGGCCAGTACATGTAAGTTACATGTACCGGCCGGCCGGTACACACTTCCTAACCTCTCTCTCTCTATATATATATACATATATATACATACATACATACATATATATATATATGAGGGTGGTTATAAGCCTTGTTGGAATAAAAGGGGACAACATTTTTGTAGAAATCATATAAACAAGTTTAATAACCTAATGAGTGCCTTGTTGATAGTTTGAAACGAAATCCTATAGTTATGTGATCTAAGGTTTGACTTTCCTTAATATGATGTGGTTAAAGATTTGTGAGGGGTAATATAGTATGAGTCACAAATGATGAAACATTATGAATGGTGCATGGTCAACATGTTTACATAATGCAGGGTTGTAATACATGTTTACATGTATGCCATGGTGATACCTAGTGTTGATGACACAATAATCTATTCAAATCTAACTAACATTGTTCAAACCTAAATTAGTCTCAGGAAGGTGGGAATTAATATGATTAGGGTTTGGTGATCTAACCATGAGGTAAAACTGCAACTGGCTACATGTAAAGAGTATTGACCCTAATTCTAAGGGCAAGTCATATCATTGAATGAGTATGAATGGAAATCATGATATTATTCCCTCTCTTAAATTACATGAATTTAACCTAATGGGTTAATTAGGTATTATAACTTGTGAGTACTATGAAGATGGTTAAATAATATTAAGCTTTGGCTGTGAACCTTGATAAGGGAACATGGGAAGTATGAATATGTGGATGTGCATACATAGTTACATTTACTAATACTTAGCCTTATACACTCCAACTTATGGGAGGTAGTGCATGTCAGAGATTTGAGGTAGAATAATGCTTGGGGACCTTATGTGAAATCAACATGAAGCCTAATCCTAAATTAGAGAACTTATGATGCACTACTTGCTTTAGGTAAAGGTCTTTAATGTGTTTTAACATATTCTCTCCCTTAACATAATGGCTAATGTTTGCTATGACAAGTACATGTGATGTGAGTAATACATATATGCTCAATAAGGCATTATGAAATAACCATGAATCAAACGTGTGATGTGATGTCTCTTAGGACCTGGTAAGGGCTTAGTGCCTGGTTGAGGTGGTATCCTCTGGTATTAGAATGAGGGATCGATATCCCATGATAATATGTTGATGATGATAGCCTTGTGGCTGGCAGTGATACAATGTTATGAGATGATGAGAATCAGTTTATAGTTTAAACAATGACAACTGTTGTTGTAATACTATGCCCTTTCTTTTGAACAATTTTTTTGTGGTTTATACATTGTAACTTGATAGATGCTAAAAGAAACTTTAATTGGTCTAATTGATCAAGTGGAATCTAATAATATAGCTTGCCCTGTGTAATAGACCCATCAATGTCAGCATTTGTTGGATGGTGAAATGAGTAACTCCTACGAGAAACTCAGAGCGCATATTGTTGAGTATGCAAGGACAACTTGGTACCCTAATATCAAGCAATCGAGGGTGACTTTGGCCATGCGTGATCCTAAAATCATGCCTGAGGTTGTGTGACACAGGATTGGCTGCGGGCCATACCCTGGAAAGAGTGCGGCTTTGGGCCGTAGCTCAGTGATGTAATGTTTATGAGATTTCACATGATTGGCTATGGGCCATACCCAGGAAGAGTGCAGCTGCATGCTGTAGCTCAATCTCACTAGCATCGTAACATGTACCAAGGCAGGCTAGGTTTGCACAGTTGGACTATATGTGACTAGAAGTCGTTGACTCATGATGTCACTGCTGGTTCACTCATACTTGATGGAGGGGGTGAGATCGTGGATTCCGGCTCTTCCAGTAATCTTGTATGGCATCAATTTCGACTTAGTAGTGGTCGATTGGATTTGGGTGGTACGACTTGAATCCTAAGGGTATAATAAATATGTAATCAGCTGTGAAGTTTGCATGATATGATCAAACACGGAAACATTGGATGAAGCCTTTCCTTGCTTTTATATTGTTTAGTTTATAACAGTTATACATGTTCTTCATATTTCTTTTTAAATAATTAGTTGTTCTTTTACTCATTGGCAAGTGCATATTACTGTTATATTTACTTCATCCCTGAGATATATGTCATTTTGTTAATTCTATTCAATATGCTCGGTATGTTAATCTATCTACTTAGTTATATATGATAATAATAGAGTTGTCGGACAATTATATATATCATTGGGAGTGTTGTCTCACCCCATTGGTTAAATATCTTTTTAGGTGGATGTGCATTCTGAATTAAATATCATGTGGCTGAGGACATAATACGGGGAGATATTACACCTGGTGAATTATGGTATATAGATAGTGTCTAGTAATAGAGTCATACGTGTCATCCATGTACACTCGGGTCCTTGGGGGTATTCTCGATGTGTTTTGTAGACATGATTATTGATACATGGTTTTTAGCTTGTGTGCCTTTGGTAGTATGTATATGCATGTGGAACTATTATCTTATGTAACATGTTGATTGGAATACGATGATTTAGCACCTTGAATATATGTTATGAAATACAAGTATTGGTTCTTGTGCACTAATTCTTAGCTCCTGGTTATTGTTGCTAATCAGTTTTAATTTCCTTTGATTTTTGATAATCTGTTGTTAATGGTTGATCGCGATTTAAGTTTCGAGTATTCTCGCTTTGTGTGGCAAAGAATGTCACAATATTGAATCATGATAATCCTACTTTTTTCCATTTTGTTAAATAATTTAGACATGGATGGTATTCATTCATTCCTTGTGCTTGGTGGAGTAGATGGTGTGCATTTTGTTATGCCACAAGTCAACTAGGATTGAATCCTAATTTTAACCTCGGTAATAGACCAATAAAACACATCGAAAAGCATACAAGAATCATCATAATATAAGATTAGGGGTCAAACTAAAAAGACAACATGTTTAAGAGTGGGTTGAATTCTAGTTGGATAGAGAAAAATGTAAATAGCAAGAATTAAATGATGTTACTTGATTATTTAACTGAAAGAAGACTAATAAAGCAATTGATGAAACATGTTGAATCAATTCATTTGAAAGACTATGACGTTAGGTTTCACCACGACTACCAAGTTTTCTCTCTATCTAAAAATCTCCATAATGATAAGTGATATGTATATCAATTAATCGATGTGATTAATCTATCATAGTTCTCTAAAATACGTATATAGAAATAATCATCAGAGATTACTCATGCAAGACTCTAGTGGTATGTGTGAGATGATGTATTTGTCATCCCACTAAGAGACCATCATATTTTGAATCAATATACTAGAATAGACATTCTAATGCTAACAATAATCATAAAAAATAGTGATATCAAACAATTAAACATACAAGGACATGGTGATTAAGTATGCAACTTGAAAGTTAAACATAATATATATAACTAAAAGTGTTCAATATATCATATGATGTAGAGAAAAACATGACGATAAAGGGTAGTGGGACTGATACCCAAACCCTGGTTGAGGAATATACTCTGATAATATTCATAGTATTGAAAAGTAAAGAAAATAATGAGGATATCACCATTGCAATGAAGATTATGAAGAAACAAATATATAGTGTGTGCATCATGTTGGGTTCTAGGGGAGGCAGAGAAGGAAGAAGAAACAAAAAACTTCTCCCCCAAACCCATACCGAGGAAACGCGTCAACGTCTATATAATAGGAAAGGATGGTTTGTGGAATCATACCTTGTCCCGAGGCTTGCTCGGCGACAATACCTCGCGCAATGTGCGGTCTTCAACTCCAGTCTTGGACGGCGTCTGTGCATCTCCTGGTCGTACCGGGACTGACGACTCCTCCTCTTACCGGACTGTTGGATGACAGTTGTCCTCCTGAGCGGCAGAAACCTCCCGCCTCTGTAGTAGTCCACACAGACCACCTGGAACTCCACACTCCTTGTCCCACAAGGAAGTGGAAGGAGTCGCACCCTCCTGTTGATGTACTAGTCTCCAACACACTCTCCTACCTCCAGTTGCAACTGTATTTGTCCTTCCCTTATTGCACCTCCCTTTGCGGGAAGCACTTGCTCAGGCTCTCTCTCGGTTACCAAAACCAGAGAGAACGACAACTTGCAGAGCAACTGGTTGCACGGAGCTGTTCTTTGAGAAGCCCCCACTACCCCTATATATAGGAGGGTCATGGGACAGGGTTCTCTATCCCGGGCAATACGGGACTAAACACAGGAATAGAAGGGTTCGAGATTTTCCACAAAAAGCAATCGGTTTGCAACCTGAAATGATCAGTTCATAGCTGAACCGATCAGTTCGGCCATTGAGCCGATCGGTTGGACCTGAGCCGACCGTTTGGGGCACTCCAACCGATCGGTTGGTGCCCTGAACCGTTTCCTTGTTTGTTTCCCAATTGGTATCGAATACCAATATTATTCCCAATCGAATTGGGCAATTTGAAACCAAAGGAAAATTCTTGCCGACATGACTTTCCCAACTGGTCGGTTGCACCAGTTGAGCCGATCGGTTCAACCCTTGAACCGATCGTTTCAACCTGGTCATGAGCCGATTGGTTGGACACTCCAGCCGACCAGTTCAGCAACCTCAGCCGACCGGTTCAACAATTGAGCCGATCGGTTGGGAGCACATGTTGGGCAAAATCAGTCAATTGTGATTTCAATCAATCTGATACTCCAATCAATGCGTCCAACACCTTGAACCATATGATATTGAGCCATCGACTGATTGAATGTTTAATTGAACTACTAAACTCGTTTATTAATCAATCTAAACGTTGCTTGTGGACAAAACTCCTCTTCCAGGTTAAATCCTATGTGTGTGACCCTACAGGTCCATTTCACATTGGCAGTGAAAGTCCATAACACTTATGACTTCACAAGCAAAGAGCGGTGCCTAGTCACACATCAGTGCTACCCAAGTGAAAGTAGAAAGTTGGAGAACAACTTTCATCCTACAATCCGTGAATGGTGTTACAACGAATGTATAATTCCTTTGTCACTGATATCCCAAATGAACTCGAGGCATGGAACAATCATCCTGTCAACGTTCATTCACTTTCTTGATCTCAGAGTATCACATACTAATTCACACATCAATATCACATACTAATTCACACATGCGTGCGCACGCCTATCTCAATCCTACTCATCAAGTGGCCTTGATATCAAACTCCCTCAGGAGGGACAAATCCCATATCTATCACTCACCCCTCAAAAGCCCCATGTGTCAAAGCCACCCAATCATCACCTTTATAACAACCCATGTTTCAGGATTGTGTTTGATGATGTCAAAGTGTGCCCAATGACATGTGTTAAGTGTAGTAATTTCAGGTCAAAGAATCACACTCACCACCATCACTGTGAGTACTGACTGTGACTACCATGTCATGGTTCCATGTGACAAACTCACGGTGGGTCTGTCCGGTACACTTGTTCTCTAACAAGTACCTATGTGTTTGGTTTGATATCTCTATATCATGACTAATGAGATTTTGTCATCAACCAACACCACAATCTAGTCTTGTGTGTCATTGCTGTCTATCTACCTTCCACAATGACATCCGACTGGGGACATAACAAGAATGTACAAACTCTTAGCATATGTATGATCTCATCGTTCAGGTCCTCAACCTGAAGGCATACGTCATTGAGTATTGTCATTCTCTAGACATTCAATCTGTTCTATCACTATCTCATATGACTGAACTAGAAAGAATTGGAAGCTTGCCTTTGATGTTTATCAAATCAATCTTAATGTATCCCACCAATCATCCCATGATTGGCTCTCAGGGCATACACACCAACAGACTCCCACTTGCACTGTGAGCTAATCATCCTTGAATCATATTCACAGTGATCTTCAAACATGTCCCACATGTTACTGTGCTCTAGTGCCAACATAGTGAGTAATGACAACACCTTGCCAAAGTCAGTATAAATTACATGTCTCTCATCTCTTCGTTGTACGTCACACGTATGAGATGGAGGTGCCATAATATGCGATCTAGTATTCCTTTGCTAACCTTTGGCCACATTGCATGATCAAGGATTCCATACTTGTCATCAATGAGCGGAATATCTATAAGTTCATCTCATGAACTTCCATATCCATATAGTATCCACTGTTGTTCTCTAACACACAGATTCTCGGCATTTCCTTTTAAATGGCTTTATTGGAACACATCCAATTATCAACAAACTTTCACTTTTATATATCCTATATATGTTTTGCGATTAATTTTATGTCCTTTCAAAAGTTCGCATCAATGTAAATCTTTACATCGAACTCTTCCTTATCTCCATAGAACTAGTACTTCTCAAGTACTTATCAAGTTCTTATGGTATTCCAGTAACCCTTACTGGAAGCAGACAAACATCCACTCGTCATGTCCCACATACAAGTTATCAGGATGAGCACATCATATTGTCATGTTGTACATACAAGATGATGAATGCATTTTATTCTTGCCATGTCCATACATGCAAGATAATGGGATGATTACATACATGATAGATCCATATCTATTCTTAGTGTTCCCATTCTTCATAAGAATTGGACACTTGGCCCTTGGGATACTAACTCCATGTAACATGGACAAGTTTTCTCCCACTGAATCTGTGCGTACTGAACCCTTCAGTACCGATTGCCAATGTATGCTTTCTCTTTTCAGGTCAAGAGGTTTTCGAGAACTATCTCTATAGATCTCTATTCCTATCGCATAGGAAACTTCTCTATCTTCCTTAAATATAATTTCCACTTTTGGATTTCCATTCTAGAACAATTCCATTTCACATCAACATGTGGAACGTGAACACGCTCCCACTAAATCACAGATCCCTTCTTTATCTTTGACATATCAGTCAAACCTTTTGACTATATTATCAAAGTAAAGATCCAATTCTAAGTTGCTTGTACTCAATCAATCACATTGATTAGTCCATTGTAACTTATAGACTTCATTTGCATTAGTGGATTCATAAACCTTATAGGTTGTGTCACGTACACATCCTTGTTTTATTCCTCATAGGAATGCGGTTTTCGTATCCATATGCCAAATTTCTTAGTCATTAAGTTGCAATCAACAAGCATCATCCTTCTCAAAATGTTATCCATGTGTCTTAACACTTAAGACTTATTCGCACTTATGGATTTCATCCAATGGGTGCTACCATCAAGGTCATACCTTATGGTTCACATGGATGTCATTTAGGATGTAATGGTCATAAAGCATAACTCAAAATTCGGTTCCTCATATTTATCTAGATAGTTGACTCATCACATGAACAACTCATCACATAGATAATTGAGGTGTATCTGTTAAGGATATAAGAACTCACAACTCCTTGTGATTCTTAATTCCTTTTATTAGTGTGGGATATTCTTTTATTAAGAAGAATTCAGTTATTTGATAATCATTCTCTAACTCCTTAGAGCATGATTCCTTCTTGATTTAGACATCACCATGCCTTAATCATGAGTTCACTATGATACACTATCATAATCACTCAAAAGGATCTCAAACATTTTGGTCTAAGTATTTCATTCATTGATCTCATCAAGAATTAACACTTTACCAAATTTGTACTTCATCTATGATATTCTTGAACACTTCAAGATATTCATATTGGTATTTCTCTAAACACTTTTTGAAGTATTAGCATTTACTCCAATAGGTATGCAAATACATCACATGTATTATACCAAAATGGATAATCATTCTCCCACTACCTTTAGTGAAGATTGATTAATCATGTCCAAGATATTCATGTCTCTTACTGGTTCTCTAACCAAAAGAGTCTAGATTTATCCATCACATGGAAACTAGAAATGAATTTCTCATGATTGATGCTAATTTGATTGTTTGAGTTATCAATAACTTTAGGTATCATTTTATCTTATGCATACCATGTATCACAAGATAAATAAGGCATTGCCACAAAGATCATATCTTTAAGATTAAAACATCAACTTTATTAATTGCCATCATTGTCATACAATATGCAAAAATAAAGTGTTTCTATCTGTTGGCAAATTGAAATAGCAGTTCTCAACTCTATTTCGTGCCTTTTAGGCTGAAATAAACTGAAAGATACTCCTATCTATGGCAGAAACACTTGCTCCAATGATGGGTACTTCTTTCTTGGTCCTTTCACAAAGGCCATCACTTCTTTGCGGATATTGCATATCATATATGGCATATCCATATCTTGGTATCATATACCTCAGATAAAGAAGCGGTTCATTTCATGATACCTTAGGTGGAGATCTCCATCCCCTCCTTCATCTTCTTTTGTTCTTCCAGATATAGAGGGCAAATCCCTCACACACCCTTTCCCCATGTGCCTTTGAGGCTGAAGACGGTATGGGCTGCTGGCTAGCATCATAACACTTCTTAGCTTTGCCCTTGCCTTTACCCTTAAGACTTACCTTTCATTGATCTCATCAAAGATTATGGTTTGTCTTTCTTCATCTTTGCCTCTACTATCCTCAATCATGTCCAACAACTCTGTCAACACTTGTCAAAGTTGTTCATGTTGTAGCTTATCATGAATTGTATGATTCTCACAACATTTGGAGTATCATACCAATAGCCAACTATTGGCTCAGAGGGAATCCTTCTTAGTCAGGTTTTCCACATACCCAATCACATTGAGTGTGTGAATACCTTATTGGATCTCCTTATGTCATGATATACTAGGAAAGTGTCTTGGAGACATCATATGTCTCATGTTGTCTCTACAACTCATAGTTCAGAGAACACAACATTAAGCACTCCTCATCAATGTCATCCTCGGTATGCTTCCATAGGCATACTTTCAGCCATTGATGTGGTGGGATCGAGTTCATCTGGTTCTGGTATAATTAGGATTTAGAGATTTTTCTCTTTGAGAACACTTCTCATCATCCTAACCAGTCGTGGAATTATTCCCATTTAATTTGTTGGTCTCAAAGACCAATCGCAAATAAAGTGATTTTTTGATTAACCATTTATTTTAACAAAAGGAAATATATGCAATTTTAGTCCAAAACTCTTTTTGACTTGTTTGATTGATTTGAAAAATTGACGATAAAATTAGGCCTTTAATTAATTATCGCTCCCACTATTTTACTTCAAATTGATAGCCCTCACCATCAATTCGGAAGATTGCAGTGTACAACCTTCTAGTGGGCAAGATCCTGAAATCCTCTAAGTCATGAGTCAGCTTTGGCTGATCGCCCACAACTTAGATCTCTCAGGTAGGCAACTCTTGCCAATTGCATCATATGCAACTCTTATTGAATGAACATGCACAACACCTTGCCATGAACATTCCTTGCCTCTGGGCTTAGATGCTCTAAGAATCACCAGTTAAGTCTAACCCAAAAGCCGACACGATAAACATGCACCCTACTTTGGCAGAACCTACATGTCTACCCTTCACACTTCCACAAGATAGATGGCGCACCACGCTTTGGCGTAACCTACGCTTGGTCGATCGAGCTTTTCATGTGTGCCGCTAATGGAAGGCATATAAGACTTAATATTTTAATGAGGGATTTGGTTTTTATATACATATACATATCCAATCACCACAATACATAGTATGTATCATATACATGCTATATCCCACAGAAAACATGCACAAATGATAAAAAGCGATGATTATGGCCATCCTAATGCGATTCCTCGATCCAAGAGGAATCACAGTCATCTAGGTCAGCATCACATGCAACCTTTACAAGATGAACATCTGTGCCTTGCCATCCGAGTTGATCAACTCATCACATGAATGATCTGTACTCTCCAGCCGGTCGTCTGGGTGCCACCAGCCGATCGGTTGGCTCCTCCAACCGATCGGTTCGCCTGGACATCGTGCATCTCGTCATGTCTGCCACCCGGTCGTCTCGCTCCTCGAACCGGTCATCAACCGATTGGTTCACTCCTTGAACCGACCGTCTGGAACGTCAACTGATCGGTTCATGCCTTGAACCGATCGTTTCAGTTGTCGTCTCGATGTCCTCTGGTCTATGACATAACAAGAAATAAAAATCTATCCTATTTATTACATTGCTTAAAAGGGAAACCCCGAGTTTCATTTGGGGGGAGCAAAAGTAGGAAAGAATCTCGAATTATTTCGAGTTACATCAGCAATAAGAGAGGGAAGATCGGTGCACAGACCGAGATGAAAGCAACCACAAAGAACCACACACAGATAGGGGTTTATAGGCCATAATCATGCTACACACATCCACCACAAAACTCGTTTAAGGGTGACGCGTATTGAGTGCATTAATAATACATATCATATATGTAATTTGGGATTTGTGGATTTAGGATTGGACATGCATAAAGTCGATATTATTCGCATCGTATGCAATAAATAAAGGTGACAAACCAAAATCGATCATATCGATATTCCTAAAATATAGAGCAGTTGATGTGGCTCTGATACCACTGTTGGGTTTTAGGGGAGGCAGAGAAGGCAGCGGAAACAAAACATTTCTCCACCGAACCCATACCGAGGAAACGCGTCAACGTCTATATAATAGGAAAGGATGGTTTGTGGAAGCATACCTTGTACCGAGGCTTGCTCGGCGAGAATACCTCGCGCAATGTGCAGTCTTCAACTCCGGTCTTGGACGGCGTCTGTGCAGCTCCTGGTCATACCGGGACTGACTCCTCCTCCTCTTACCGGACTGTCGGATGACAGTTGTCCTCCTGAGCGGCAGAAACCTCCTGCCTCTGTAGTAGTCCACACGGACCACCTGGAACTCCACACTCCTTGTCCCACAAGGAAGTGGAAGGAGTCGCACCCTCCTGTTGATGTACTAGTCGCCAACACACTCTCCTGCCTCCAGTTGCAACTGCAGTTGTCCTTCCCTTGCTGCACCTCCCTTTGCGGGAAGCACTTGCTTGGGCTCTCTCTCAGTTACCAAAACCAGAGAGAATGACAATTTGCAGAGCAACTGGTTGCACGGAGCTGTTCTTTGAGAAGCCCCCACTACCCCTATATATAGGAGGGTCATGGGACAGGGTTCTCTATCCTGGGCAATAGGGGACTAAATGCAGGAGTAGAAGGGTTTGAGATTTTCCACAAAAAGCAATCGGTTCGCAACCTGAAATGATCGGTTCATAGCTGAACCGATCGGTTCGGCCATTGAGCCGATCGGTTGGACCTGAGCCGACCGTTTGGGGCACTCCAACCGATCGGTTGGTGCCCTGAACCGATCGGTTCATGGTCCTAATCTGGCTCAAAAAGACTTTCCTTGTTTGTTTCCCAATTGGTATCGAATACCAATATTATTCCCAATCGAATTGGGCAATTTGAAACCAAAGGAAAATTCTTGCCGACATGACTTTCCCAACTGGTCGGTTGCACCAGTTGAGCCGCTCGGTTCAACCCTTGAACCGGTCATTTCAACCTGGTCATGAGTCGATCGGTTGGACACTCCAGCCAACCATTTCAGCAACCTCATCCGACCGGTTCAACACTTGAGCCGATCAGTTGGGAGCACATGTTGGGCAAAATCAGTCAATTGCGATTTCAATCAATCCGATACTCCAATCAATGCGTCCAACACCTTGAACCATATGATATTGAGCCATCGACTGATTGAATGTTTAATTGAACTACTAAACTCCTTTAGTAATCAATCTAAACGTTGCTTGTGGACAAAACTCCTCTTCCAGGTTAAATCCTATGTGTGTGACCCTGCATGTCCATTTCACGTTGGCAGTGAAAGTCCATAACACTTATGACTTCACAAGCAAAGAGCGGTGCCTAGTCACACATCAGTGCTACCCAAGTGAAAGTAGAAAGTGGAAGAACAACTTTCATCCTACAATCCGTGAATGGTGTTACAGCGAATGTATAATTCCTTTGTCACTGATATCCCGAATGAACTCGAGGCATGGAACAGTCATCCTGTCAACGTTCATTCACTTTCTTGATCTTAGAGTAAATTGAAGGAGATATGTATGACATCAATATCACATACTGATTCACACATGCGTGCACACGCCTATCTCAATCCTACTCACCAAGTGGCCTTGGATATCAAACTCCCTCAGGAGGGACAAATCCTATATCTATCACTCACCCCTCAAAAGCCCCATGTGTCAAAGCCACCCAATCATCACCTTTATAACAACCCATGTTTCAGGACTGCGTTTGATGATGTCAAAGTGTGCCCAACGACATGTGTTGAGTGTAGTGATTTCAGGTCAAAGAATCACACTCACCACCATCACTGTGAGTACTGACTGTGACTACCATGTCATGGTTCCATGTGTCAAACACACGGTGGGTATGTCAGGTACACTTGTTCTCTAACAAGTACCTATGTGTTTGGTTTGATATCTCTATATCATGACTAATGAGATTCTGTCATCAACCAACACCACAATCTAGTCTTGTGTGTCATTGCTGTCTATCTACCTTCCACAATGACATCCGACTACGGACATAACAAGTATGTACAAACTCTTAGCATATGTATGATCTCATCGTTCAGGTCCTCAACCTGAAGGCATACGTCATTGAGTACTGTCATTCTCTAGACATTCAATCTGTTCTATCACTATCTCATATGACTGAACTAGAAAGAATTGGAAGCTTGCCTTTTATGTTTATCAAATCAATCTTAATGTATCCCACCAATCATCCCATGATTGGCTCTCAGGGCATACACACCAACAGATCAACCCCTGAAAGAAACTCTAATGAAGAAGAATCATTGTACCCTAGAATGAAATTTAATCGAGTCTCCACATGGTCTCCTATGATTTTTATCAAGCGACATTTGCTATGTGGAGCCCCAAAATAGGGACATTTTAGGATCTCTTTTGTATGACCTACAACACAACTAACAAGTGGTAATGAAATTGTGGCAAGGTTCTATAGAACTCCAATTTTTTGCTCACTACTACTTAGTTGGTTAGCTTAGATTTAAAATATTCTATAGGTCATGTCATTTTCTATCTAATTGCCAAGATGGCCCAAACAGACTCTTATTCTTTCTAGGAAGCAAACTCGATGGCTTAGCCACCTATTTAGTGATTTCTCCAAAGTCATCTAAGTCTTACATTGGGAAACCAAATCTCTAGTTTTACTAGATCACTAACTAGATGGACTTGTTGAGTACTATAATGTCAACGATGATCGTGACTGACATCCTAGGGATCCATCCAATTGCTAGATAAACATGAGTCTTAGTTCATCTCTCTTCACTTGGGTGCTCCTAATCCTAATAGAATTATTGATGAGGCATGAGTTGAATGCATGGGAACCTAGAATGTGCCTGGGAATCATAGTGAAGGAATAAACTCATTGGAAACACACTCATAATTTGTATAATGAAAAACAAATGATAGAAACATCTAAGAAAAACTAACTAAAACACAAATTAGTTAAATATCTAACTGAATTGCAACAAGGTATCTAGAAAATCAAGAGTGATATTTTATTAAGCATGATGACATTCATATAACAACCATGTGCCTAAATATTTCTCATCCTCAAGTGACTAAATTATATACACTCTCAAAATATTATGTTTGCATCATATCTCACATCTCACATGATTCACTATTGTTGATATGGCCAAGTAACTTAACATCCCAAGAACAAGGAACATGAATATCTACATCCTATTTGATAAGATCAGTTCTAAACACTATTCGGGAAATCGGTCCGCACAACCGCATATACTCCCGCATATACCTATTCAGTCACCCTACCGCACCGCATATTACTAATTGATCCATTAAGCGGTCATGAGCCGCATATACTCCCGCTTGGCCGATTAAGCGGCCGATTAAACTCCGCTTTTCTAAAAGCCCACAACTTCTGTTCATGTATTTCGTACATACATGCATACATATACACACATTTCATTATATATTTAAATTGAGATATATAGTCATTAAATTATATGTATACATTGTAATACATATAAAAATTTTCCACACTCATTTGTACATTTATTCGAATACCTTTTGATATATTAACATGTATAGATACATATACAATATACCTAAATTTACAATCACATATTTGTGCATCTATATAAACATTTTGATTTATTCACATTTATACACACTCTGCACATATTTGTACATTGATTTACCTACATTTTAGTATTTGTACATATATTACAAACACATTCCATATATAGACATATATACATATATAAGCATATCATACATCATACATGCATAATAATATGTTTTTATAAGTAAATAGATGTATTCCTACTCTATATATTTTAGTTTATGATCTCGATATATTAATTTATATATAATTAGTTTATTGAAATAAAAAATCGAAAACTGCATAAACTCCCGTATATACTCCCGCATACCGCATATACTCTATGAAGTACCCTCTCCGGCCGTACACCGCATACCGCTTTCCTGAACAATGGTTCTAAACACTAGATCCTTATAAAACATCCCATAAACATATATATTCCAAGGAATCATAAAGAACAAGGTACCTACAAAATCATGAGGGAAGATCCATTCAATACCAGGGTTTAAATAACTAGAAATTAATGGATGTGTTAATTTTCAACCTCTAAGTGAAAAATAGAGGAAAATGAGGTATGAATGGATTACCATTTTAGGGATACTTGAAGGAATTATTCATCCTACCTACATTTTAGGGCCAAAAGAGTGCATTACAAAATGAATGAACATAACTAGGAGGATGAGCTACATCTTCCTAGAGTACACTCGTTATGAGACTTGGACACAATCACCGGTCTTCACTATTTTTTGTCTTGCTTGATACTCAATTTTGCTAGTATGAAGCAACAATGATAGTAGTTTGAGACAAGTTAACTTGGCTTAATGCCAACTACCAAGTCCATGTAACACATCCAAATAAGCTAGTGAAGATGGGAACGATATGAATAAAATAAGAAAAGATGAAGATCTTCCATAGAACATGAAAACCTTGCTTGGAAATATGATCATTGGCTTAGATCTTAAAATCCAATCCAAAATGCCAATCGATAAGCCCAAGCATTGGATCTACCATTAGAAACATCCTTCTCTCACTCTAATAGGTCTCCACCATACCTATATCCTACGACAAAGCCTTTGTGACGAGTCAATCATACATATATAGGAAAAGAGGTGACAATTGCATTTCAACCCCCAAAAATGCACATTGGGCTCCCCCAAAATACGTATTGAAAAAAACCCCAACATTCATCAAACAAAGCCCCAACATACATTAGGCATGGCCTCAACAAGCTTCAAGCAAGGCACCAACACACATGACTAAGGGCCCAAAAACATATTGGACAACATCGAGACATGCATTAGACAACATCCATATGTGCATGACGTAATGTCGAACATGCATAACACAATGTAAGACTACAACGTCTACCACCTTGCATCATAAATTCTATTGACCGTTGCAAGCACTTGAAAGTATGTATTTAAAGTATTATGAAACAAAATTTTGAATTTAAGATCTTCCCATCATTTCATACATGTGTATGCACTATGGGAAGACATAACTTCTAATATTTATATAAATCAAAATCAATCCACCTTAATTCTCATAAATCATGAAATTAAGGCAAGCAATCAATATTAATGTAAATCTTATTATGTCTTGGTTCTTACATTCAAATATTCAAACATTCAGCGTGTACAACTCAAACTATTATCTGTAAATACAAATACTAGAAAGAACAACATGATTAAATCTGAGTTGACCACCCTGCCGTGAAAGAACGCCATAATGTGGTCGTCAAGTATAGGATAAATGGCTTAGGTTTTGGAATGAAAACGCTTAAAAGGGAGAGAAATAGGGAAAAATGAGAAATAAAGAAGATTTTTTTCTCAAAACCCCCTTCATTTTTGCTTAAATTCCAGAAAACCCCCTCACTTATACCAAATCATAAATAACACCCTTTGAGAAAATTCCAGCCACCCCCTCAACTCACCTTTCCATCCACTGTCGTTAACCTCCCTTGCCATTCTTTATTTCTTTCTTTCTCAATGTAATTGTATATTCTACATTATTACGTTGTTGACATATTATATTATTTAATTATTATATTAAGAAAGTAATTATTATCTTAGTAGTAAATGATATATTAAAATTTTACCCGACAAACTCCACACACCCTGCTCGACTAATTTGAAAAGGTTGGTCTATTAAAAGTCAGTCCAATTTTTAGTCGATATTGGGTCGACTCAGATCGTGTTTGATTATTTCAACTTAGGTTTTGATCTTGTCATATTTTTATTTTATTTTACTGGTATTAATAAGAAAAAAATATGTTATTTTTTGAATTTATCAGTCTAGACTGGTAGGTCGGACTGGACTATTTATTCAGTCCATTCATGGACCAATTTGATTTATCATGTCCTCAGTCTGTACTTTTTCTCAAATCCGATCTTCGGTCCAGTCTGATCCAAGGCTGGAAGAAACTTATCTAACCTATTGAAACAAAGAATATAAAAAAAACTTGTATATATTTTAATTAAATCTAATATGTATGAAGGGTTGTAGAGATGTGGACTACGTTACTAATAATTTTAGAATTACCAATAAGTACATTAATGTCGTGGTGCAGAATTTACCAATAAGTACATTAATGTCATTGTGCGTTGATGTGTCACTACTATAGAAATGGCTTATAACATCACTTTTAAAGGCGTCGGTTATATAAATACACCGACACCTAAAACCTACAGCGTTGGTTTAATTAAAAAACCAAAATCTATATGTGAAGGGCGACCAGACATGGGTATCACTTTTATTAAGTGTCGGTTCCCTAATAATAAACCGACACCTAAAATTAACCGCCAAATCCAAAATTTTCTGTGAAAAAAATTACCTCCAAAATTTAACATATGGCGTCGGTTATTAACTATTAAACCAACGACGAAAGGTTATTCGCGAGACAAAAATTGGGCACATTTTGGTCGTTGCTTTTACTACAATAACCGACGCTTATGGGTTTTCCCGCGTTGTTCCCGAGAAATTTTTCACACCCTTTGAGCGTCGGTTTTCGAAAGCAACTGACGACTATGGTCATAAACCGAGAACAATTTTTTTAATCGACATATGTAGATAGACGTCAGTTTTTTTGTAGTAAAAACTGATGACTATCATTGAGAATAGGTGTCGGTGTGTTTGTAG